>OY728127.1:496123518-498623079 GCA_963277665.1 Viscum album
ACTAGTTTCAAGGGTATAAGATGTGAATTTGGGAAGACTATACTTTTATATCACAGTATAAATAACATTTTAAATAAAAAATATCATCCAAATAAAATATATATATATATATAGAATACAAAAGTAATAAAAAACAATCTATAAATAATAAATAATAAAATGATGCATATAAGGACCCGTCCTTAATCCATACACAATCTCGAGTCATGATCAATAATTTAGATTATTTCACATAGAGAATCATGTTAGGTTTATTGTCTTATATAATTAGTCGATAACTATTATATTACATCTCAAAAATTACAATGTAGGAAAATCTAATCTATCAATTATTTTCACAAAAATAAAAAACCATTAAAAACTTGAATTTTGATCTTGATAAAAATCATAGTGGATTATTAATTTATATTACCATTCATTATACCATTATAAAAAAAATTAAAAACATGGGATTATCCTGAAAAACGTCAATGAGGGATATAAAATAAGGAATGAAACTGTTAGTCCATGAATATTTTAAACTCATTAAAACCTTTTCAAAAAATCATACTTTTCACTCATAAAACATAAACTAATTAAAATTAGATATAAAATTATATTATTTATGGATAACTCATAGAAATAATGATACATAAATGTAACTTGTGGCATTCATAATTTACTTACGTTATAGCTTTTACATCTACATAGGGATTAACAATCATGGTTAAGTTTGCAACACCCATCACGATATATTCCCTAAATCGTGTAGGAGAAACCATAACATTTAACACCTTCTTGTTAACAAATTAATTAGAGATATATAATTGGATTACCTTCCCTTTATTTATCATATACCCACCTATATACTTATAAAATTCCCACGAACCATAACATAATCATAACACACAAACCAGGCATAATGGAAAAATAACATTTCCACTGCGGAATCACACTTCATATTTACAAGTCATGCACTAATAAGTTAAATCAAATTATTTTAATATAAAATGTTAAAATTTTAATTTAAACATCAATACAAAATATTTACCTAGAATCAATAAATTCCATTAACTTATATGATAAATAAAACATTCCATGTTATTGAAATAATCAATCCAATTTTAAATCACATTTAAAACATTTAAAAATACATTTTCGAATCCAAGTGTCACATACCAATTTAAAACCATTGAACGAAATTAAAATTCTAATACACTTATTTATTAATAAATAAATCCTTAAAAAAATTTAAAACATGGATATTAATGATAATGTTTTATAATAATAAATCATTAATACATTTAAAATGATGTTTTAGTTAAAGAGTCCCCTACCACTTAAGAAAATGATTGAATAAATATTACTGAAGAATGAAATTATAAAAACTTGTAATATAATGATATTAAGGATATTCATGATAAAATATGTCAAATAGTATTATATACACCATATAAAAGTGAATTGGTTCATAACAACCAATATGTCTTAGTGAAACATAAATTGAGACAAAATCACGTCAAAAGATTATATCCTTATATTCAGAATAAATCAATGACATAATTATGTGTTAAAAATATAAATACAGACAACATAATTGTATATTAAATTTAAAAATATAATATGTCGTTCACACATATTCTTTGATTAACAAAACCAATGACATGGATTTTTAACTTAATACAATAAGATTAAGTTACAATTTCACATAAAATGTTTGTATAAATGATGTAAGAATTTTTTAGTGGGGTGATTATGTATAGCAGTAGTATATCCACACAATGGGAATTAGAAATTAAAACATAAATAAATACACAGTTATTCCACACATAATCTGGGCCTAATAATAATCAACGAATTATGCGAAAACACAATGAGTGGAAATTGAGTTTAGAAATTACCTTACAAATATCATTTTGTTAATAAAATAGATCCATTATTTGTATTCACTATATATAACCATAAATCATGTATAAATACAAGATATTATGTCAAAATTTATTTATCACATAATAATAGGATGACATAATCAATAAGTATAAGCTTAACACAAATAATAGAAATTTGGTTAAGAATTTCCCTTACCTTGAATCTAACCTATCTCGTTAATTATTTATATTGAAAAATAATAAACATTGGTTAATTTATACTTGATTTACAACTTTTATAATGTTTATTATTCATTTTATATCTCTTATTAAAATGTTATATCAAGTTGTTAATTAATTTATTTCAACTCATATGTTTGTTAATGTTCGGTACTTGGGTGTAAAATGAACTAGTTTTGATGAAAATTTTCCTTTTGGTCACAAGTCCATTATCTCCATAATATTATTAATTATTTAAATATAATATATATACAGTATATATGTATTTATAATATTCCATAGCATGTGGATATAAGAAATGAAATTCACCTTGCAGGGAGAACGTTGGTTGTATGTACGCATAGATGTTAATTTCATTTCATTGTCATATTAATAGAATGAAAACTAAATGATACATAGTTATATTATAATTCCAGTACAATAAGTATTTTATATATGTTTAAAAATTTCATTTATTTCATCCTTTATACATTCCATGTAAGTCATGAATGAGTCATATCACTTGTAGGGGGCATCAGTCCACATTTCCTCTAATGAAATTATCTTATTTACACATTATAGAACGCTTATAGGTATGTTTTAAATTAAAATTACAAAATCATAGAGATAATAAAAATTTAATATATATCATATATATGTATAGTTAAATAATAATAGAAACCATGATATGTGGTAGGTTAAAATTGAACAATCATCGTTTCGTGATGCAGTAGTTCTCTGCACACCGAAACAGTATGTTTGTATCCATTAGATGAAGGAATTTGTAATTTAAATTTGAATAAATCCCATAAAATAATATTTTATTTAGGATATTATCTTTATTATGTAATCATAAAATAATTATTGATTAAAGAGTAATATGTGAAATAAATGAAAGGATCCTGAGAGTAGACGTTACCTCTAAATTGTTTGACTTATTTTTATTTGAGTAAAAAGTCTTCTTGAATTGTCTTATCACCAAGGTAAGAATTCTATTATGAAGGTATAGATTTTGGAAGATTATTTGTGAAAAATGTGTGTGATACAAGGATTTTTAGAGGTGTGAGTAAGTGGTTAGACGTGATATCCTTTTATAAGGAGGAGGGACACTTTGAAATATTATTTTATTATAAATATATTTTTGGTTTATAATGATCTAAAAATAATTTATTTAAAAGATAATATGATTTTTAATTCTATCCCGATCATAAATTTAAAATCTTACATGCTTTGAATATTTATTAACCCTTATATTTTTGGTATATCCTTTATTTTTTCATATTTAATCATAACATGATATATTATTATTTACACTTTGTGGGTTAATTTAATTACCATAACATGTCAAAAAACCAAAAAAAAAGTTACATTTATTACTTATATGAACATATAATAATCATTTGGGTGAATATTAGATTTTTAAGAATTATAAAATATTTAATATAGTATTTTATATTTTATGTTATGAATTATATCAATTTTGACACTATTCATACTTGACTTTAAAAAAAATCATAACTTTATTACATTAAACAAAATAAATTAACTCAATCATAACATGTCTTAGTCCTTAAAAAAAGATTATATGACATAAATTATGAAATATATTATTTATTTTAATATTTATAATATCATTTATTTTAATCTTCTCTTAATAAAATAATTATTATATTACTATTGTGTCAAAATTTATGGTAATTATTTAATCACTAAAAATTCAAAATAAATTATCATTATGGAGATAATTTAATTATATTTCTGTAGATTATTTATTTTTTATGATTAATTATATTTATGAATATATTAAAATTATTATAATTGTAATCAATAATTGAGTAAAATGTTGTCACATTATTTTATTTTAATAATAATTAAATACTTTCACAGATAAAAGTATATTAAATGAATAAATTATAATACATAGATGATATGGGTCCACCTTTATTCATCAAATAGGATTTTGGAGGGTATTAGGGTATTTTTTTAACTTTATAATATTGTTTGTTACCCTAATTTACTCGATTTATCGTTAACTATGGTAAATAAAAATTACTGAAGTTACAATTCATAGTGTCCAAAAATAAAAGGTACCTATGAACAAAATTTGGGCTTTCTGATTCACAATATTTAATAAAATTTTTAAAATTAAAAACATTTAATTTCTAGAAATTAATTTGAAATTAATTCTCATTCTGAAAACCAAAAATTGTATTTTTAAGAAGTAAAAACTATCAAAATATTGACGTGTGTTTATTTCCAATTTATATATAGAATTTCATTAAATGAAAAAAATTAGATTAAATGATTAAAAAATCATCCAACTACACTTTAAAACCAATAAATAATATAATATAACTATTCAAATAAAATAGAAGAAAACAATGTTTTGAATTAAAATGTCATATTTTCACTATTCATTACAATATGAATTTCATCAGAAAAATGCCAAATTTTAAAAAGAGGTAAATTTTGATTTCTCTATTCTAAATACTAAGTTTATTTTGTCAAATAGAACATATAAAATTGAAAAAAATATATTTAAAAAGGGTTCTCTATCATAATGTGGTAAGCCAACCTTTAAAAAATTATTAGAGTATTTTATTCGGAAAATTGGAGTCATTATCATTTTAAGCCTCTAAAATTCAGTGAAAAAATGTAAAAACATTTACAAAAAATTTAAAATCATAATATAGTTAATTCTATTAATTCCCTCCAATACAATGGCTAGGTGTTAATTACCATATAAAATAATATTATTATTATTGTATTATTTTTCAATATAACTCAATATTGTTTGAAATGTTAGATTTTGAAGAAACTTGTTATTGTTTTTTGGGTATGATATCAGACAAAGTGTCCTATTTAATATAAAATTAATATCTTATTCATCAATATTAATATATATGAAAATTTATAATTCGATAAATACCTAGTTCATTACATTATTCCCCCCTTTAAAAATTACGTCCTCACAATTTTAAAATTGGGCTCAAAAACTTAATTGAAAATCCTTCATTGGAAAAGAAGTCAATAAAAATATCCCTTTAAAAGAAATACAGAGAAGCACAAAGGTCACCTGATATGATACATAATATGATTCCATATAATAAAACATTGATATGGAAGAAAAAATAACCATCTTGTTTTGATAAAGAGTGATATAAAACATGATTATGAGAATGTTAACAATATAAAAACCAAAAACTTGTGATGGGTAAAATGACCTTTAATTTCTAGTAGGAAAAGTAGAAGAAAACGTTTTTTCTTTAATATCCTTTTCATAAAGTTGAGGAATTTATTTACTACATCGAATAATAACATAATGAAACATACTTACTTGTTTAGTAGAGTTCCATCCTTTAATAAAAATATCTACCAATAACTCATATTTACTCCAAACAATGAGTATTAAAGATGACTAGGTCACACCTGTAGTGATAGTATCAAGATCAAGATAACCACATAATCCATAAAAAATGAACTATATATTTCCACAATCTTTTGACATTAACCAAAACCAAAATAGTTAGTATAATATTTGAAAATCCCCAAAAAGGATAATCCTTTATAAAAAGAAATATTAATCTTATACTTAATAATTCAACAAACAATATCCAAATGTCAAAAAAGACCATTCATTAAACAATTCTTCTTCAAATTCCTAAATTAATTCAAACTAAAATTGAAATCCAAAATTCGTAAGGATTTTTTCACCTGGTCTTCCCTAATAAATATTAACATTTATCTTCAAATAACATTTAATTCTCTTAAATTCTCATACTAAAATGTAATTATACTAATATCATATTCTCCAATATAGGTTAATTGTTTCAATAAATAAACCAAATTTCCATATGTCCACAATAAAAACAAAGATTATTCCAAAATAATATTCAACCATTACTCCTGAAATGAAATCCCATATTATCATATTTTCCATATGCATATAGTGTTCTCAAATTCAAGAATATATTCAAAAAATATATTATTAACTTAATCACCAAATAATTTTCATATACTAAGGATATCTATTTGATAAAAAATACGGTCCAAAAATCTACTTATTCTTGATCAATAATATCATTTAACGAAAAATAATAAGTCATACTTCGATTCGTGCACCCTTTCTAGAGCTAATGGGTTGTCACCCATATTGTTGGTTGTCCATTTTATAAAACTCAAAAATAACCCTAACATGTTTTAACCTCAATGGTTGTCCTATACCTTTCATTTTCATTCCAACTCATAATGACCATAACGTCTTAATTCATGAAGTCTTATATATATTTATATTTTTTTTATTTCACCTCTATATGATAAAATAAGACTATTCCCAAAGAAAGAACATCATACCTTGATCATGTTGTCCACCTAGTTTCTGCATCATCATGTTCACCTAGATAGAAGGCCCATGCATTGTGTTTGAATCCTCAGGTTTTAATGCTCAAAAATCGTGTTTAACATATTACAAATCATTTATAGACTGTATAATCTATGATTTATCAAGTTGTATTATGTCTTATTATACTAATGATTGAGTATAATCCATTCTATATGTATTACCTCTTGAAACAATTTTTAGATATTTTCCGATGTATGAGACACTGCTTCTATGATAACTATCTCACCATTGGTGTGAAAAATTGGATAAGTCCCTCACACCATATCCTTGACACCGTAACCCAAACACCATAACTTAGACACCATAACTCTGAACTATAACCTAGTCCCCATAACCATGACACCATAACCCAGATACCGTAAACCAAACTCTGTTACATTTGTTGATGATTTAACAAATGATTTTCTATCATAACTGTTGCTACCGTAATTCTTGCTACCATAAACTTTTCTATTGTGATCATTCTATTAGTTAGAAACATCACAAAGGATCCTATACCATGAACTTTCTACCATAAAACTATGCTACCAGTTCCAAAATTGAAAAAGGATATGACACTATTTCATGTGACACTGTTTAAAGAAAAATTGTGACACATTTCCTTATATAAATTTTTCCCTTTATGTCATTTTTATGTTAAATTTAGATGTTGAACATAATGATCATATTTGATTTATTTAAAGACACAAAAATAATAAATGATTTTTTCTATACTATCGGAACATAGTACGAGGTACAAGGGGTGGAGGTCGTGCTCCATGTCTGATCCACCACAAACACCCGAAATAAAAATAATTGTGTGTGTTTGATTAAAAGAAGTCAATAAGTGGATTTCATGCATAGGGATACACTAAGGAAAACACTAAGAACTCTCGATTTCTAGTGACTGAACTCTTGTGGTTCCAAACGTCAAATATCCTCATAGTAGAAACTCAGAGAAGAAAAAATATCTAAAAAGAACATCTTATTGAACTAAAAACCAGAACAACAGACCGACGACTCTCTGTGTTCACAAGAGGACTGAAAAATAACATCTACTACATCCTACACATCCAAAGATGCATATAACAAAACTCAAATCAAATCTAAACCATTCTCATTATATTTTCTCTCTCATGTACACTTTTTATTACTTTTTGTGCAGTGTGTGTATCTGTATTAAAAAACACACTTAATAATGCCTTAAATTGAAGTATAAAAGGTATAATAACTCAAATAACATTCTACACTTTGTTTCACCCACGTATGAATGTGTAATAGGTCCTATGTGACATGGTTGATAGTTTTCTATTGTAGAGAAGTGGAAGAGGTATTGTGACCTTGATTGCCCTATGTACTACTGGTAACCACAATCTTGGGTGTGGATCAACGATTTATATATAAACTTATTGAATGTAGTTGATCACCATGTGGAGTTGATGTGGTATGATCTTGATACCGAACCACTAGTTTTATCGGTTCTATATTTAAATTTATATTTTATCTATTTTAACTGATATTTCAGAAAACTAAACATTTCCCTGAGAGATATTCTTAGATGGATGTTATAACTATTTTTCCTTATTAGAGTAGATTCAAAAGTTGAATCAACATCTCATATTGGTATAATTTGGAACTAATATATTTAATGAGAATCTATTTTAATAATCAATCTATTATAATTTTATAACCTTGACTAACTATTATGTTTTATTTTAAATTGCAAGATTATTTTTAATAAACTTTGTAACAGAAATTTTTATTGGAACTCAATTACCCCCCCCCCCCTCTTGAGAGTCCTACTATAATCATCATTTGGAATTAGAGGAGTTTTTAATACCCCCCCCCCCTTTTCAATATTTTAATTTATAAATCTATTTAATATTTTATTCAATAGTGATTGTAGTTTTTTAAAGATATTTAAATTTATATTAGTTCTAAATGTCCAGTTATTTAAAATCGTGGTTCATTATCATGGTTAATAGATTGGAAGCCACTGCTACCAACAAACCTCCATTATTTAAGGGAAAAAATTATGAAAAATGTAAACTTAAACTTAAAATGCACTTTGAAAGTATGGGTTTTGAGATTTGGCCTTCACTTATAGATTAATATAATATTATTGATACTGATAGGAACACATTGGATGAACAAACTAAGTATTCTTATAATAATAATTTCAAATTCATTAATTCATTATACTGTTATTTAGGATATGAAGTGTTTAACATAATTTATGCATGTAAAACAATGCATGAAAGTTGGGATAATTTATCAGTTTCACATGGAGGAACCTATATTGATAAGGAAACAGGGCTTAACACATTAAATATGATAACTTTTAAATGAATCCTGATGAGCCTATTTCTGACATGTAGCTCACGATTAATCAAATTTTTGAATCAATGATCTCTCTATGAATAAATTCAACAACCAAGGAGAAAAGTATTAGAATACTCAGATGCTTACCAGATTGATGGAGAGCGACCTCTATCTCAATTAGAGATTCTAGTGATATAAGTAAGCTACTCATCAAGGATATGATAATCATGTTCAGGATGCATGTAAAAGAATTAAAATTCAATAAATAAGTGGAGTATGAACATAAAAGTAAATATGTGGCATTCAAGACTACTACCTCTAAACACAATGGAAAATGGCAATTACCATCTCTTACAACATGCTCTAGTAGTGAAAAATCATCACCAGACACTGAGGATGAAATTTCCCAATTACCTAGATGATATAAGAAGTTTTATAGAAGAAATTAATTTTTCTGAAACCCTAACATCATAGGAATATATGATCACAAGGGAATATAGAATAAGGATTGAAAAATAAGTGAAACATATAAAGAATTAGTTAGTTATGATTGTAATTTAAATGTACATATAAAGGTTAATTTTCATAATCTATAATATAATAATTAATATCTGGAAAAATATAGGAATTATAGAAAGGCCATGAAGGAAACTTGGATTGCCTATAAGTATAGTTAATTCTGCTTAGAGTCTTCACATGATGAAAAGTATGGAAAGGACAATGCTTTTTTTATGACAAACACATGTGAGGTAACCGTTCAGTCTCCTATACAAAAGTTTGATTATTATGAGATGAAAGTGATTCAAAAATTATAAAATATGGGGAAATGTTATAAAACATAAAAATGATAGAAGAAAATTGTAATGAGATTAAAGATAAATATAAATCATTAAAAAATAGTATGGCTTTACTACAACTATAAAATCTAAGCCTACTGTAGAGAAAGGGAAAATGTTCAATTACTCTAAGAGAATAATGAACTTAAGTTATCTAATGATCAATTGAAAAAGGACCAAGAAAAATTTTCCAATGGAACAAAATAATCATACAAATATTCATTGTAAATTATCCCCTAGATACACTAATGATATAGGATACCAACCTAGGCCAAGAAATATCACCAAAGGCATGTTTGTAACATAATCTAGAAAATCTGTTTTTCTATAGAAATGTAAAAATTATACTACTAGTTCTAGTTCTAGAAAATCTTTTACTACCTCTAGTTTATCTAGAATTAATTAAGTTTATTTTTAAAATATGTTACATAACACTTATAGGAAACCCATGAAGCAGATGTGTGTTCCTAAACCACTGATTACTAATGTCACTATACTAAATAAATCTGGGTACCAAAATCTGTTTTTGTTTGATTATTTTGAAGGAAGTCTATTTGAAAAGATCATGTACAATTTATAGTACATGTAAAGTGGTTGTATCAGACACATGATAGGATATTACACATGTTTCAAGAATTTAATAAAGATTAATGGTGGGAATGTCACATTTGGTGAAAAATATAAAGGAAAAATAATTATCTTAGGCCCGATCGATAACTCTATGTTCGTTTAAATTTTTGAAGTACTTATTATTAATGGATTAAAATATAATATTTTTATTATATCACAAATATGGTATTATGGATTTCATGTAATATTTTAATATGAGGATGTTAATTTTTTTTTAACTATAAAAATGAATTAATATTTTTTATTATTAGAAATGAAAATTTCTATGTTGTAAACATAGATTCCTTAGTTTCTCAAAATGTTTCATGCTTAAGTGTATTTCACAGAGTCTTGACTTTGTAATAGTGGACTAGGATACTTTAATATACACTCCCATAGAAATATTATGAAAAAAGTATTCATCAAAGACCATCCCAAACAAGAGTTTCCAAATAACAAAGTCTTTAATCCATGTCAAATGGGTAAATAACACAAGATATCTTTCAAACTAAAGAAATTAGTTTCAACATCATAGCGTCTTGAGATTGTTCACATGGATTTGTTTAGACCATCTAGAGTTTTGAGTTTTAATGGTATGCAATATGTTTATGTTATTATAGATGAATACTCTAGTTATACTTTGTACTTCTTCATGGATGACAAAAGTGATGTAAGCTCTCATTTTACCAAGTATTCTAGGATTATAGAAAATAGTAGTGGAATTAGGATAAAATATATAAGAAGTGATCATCTCTATGATTTTGAAAACAAAGAGTTTTAATCCTTTTTCTCACAGCATGGCTATAGTCATAACTTCTCTACCCCTAGGAAACCTCAACAAAATAGAGTTATAGAAAGAATAAATAAAAAATTACATGAAAGTGTTAGAACCATGATTACTGAGTATGACATACCTATTTAATTTTGGGATGAAAGTATCAATACATCATTATAAATTATTAATAAAGTGTTAATCATAAATATTCTTAAATCAACTCTTTATGTGTTTGGGAACAATAAAAAACCCAAGGTTAATTGCTTCAACGTTTTTGGTTGCAAAGTATATATCCTTAACACTAAGTATTATCTGGACAAGATTTCCACCAAGGGTGAGGAAGGAATTTTTCTAGGATATTAAATCTCTAGTATCACCTTTAGAGTCTTTAACAAAAGAACCAATTGTTTGGAAGAATCTGTACATGTGAAATTTGATGAAAGATATCCACAAGAACTTAAGACCTCCCAGGAGAATCTTGAAGATGATATGTCAAATATGAACATCAATGGAAAATCTTCAAACCATATTATGGTGTAATTTGTTAAAACTTCTCACTCTCAAAATTATATAGGTTCCAGGAATAATGAACCTGAACCTATTGAAATAGATGAAATTACTAGGCCTTTTTTTCTAGAGCTGTTGGAACACTTATGAACCATCCCATAGATGTTGTTCAAGGATATTTAGATAAAGGGACACAAATTAGAGCTTCAAATAGAAATGAGGTTGAACATCATGCTTTCTTGTCACATCTTTAACCTAAAATCCTCAATGATGTTGTCGATGATGAATTTTTGGTGATGGACATGCATGAAAAGATAAATATGTTTTAAAAGGAAAAATTTTGAAAACTTTTGGATATACCCAAAGACAACTTGACCATAGGAAATTAATTGGTGTTCAAGAACAAAGCAGATGATGCTATTAACATAGTTAGAAATAGAGATATATTGGTTTCACATGGTTAATGTCATTAAGAATTAATTGGCTATGAATAAACCGTTGAACCGTTATCTAGACTTGAATCCATTAGAATATCTCTTGCATATGCAAGACATATAGATTTCATACTATATCAAATGGATTTCCAGAATGCATTCCAAAATTGTTTTATAGTTGAAGATGTTTTTGTTCAACAACCACCTTGTTTTAAAAACACTATCCTTCAAAATCATTTTTTTTAATTAAAAAAGATTTATCTGGTTTAAATAAAGATCCAAGAGCTAGGTATGATAGATTATGTAGTTTTCTTATTTCTAATGGTTTAAAAAATGGTATATCTAATCCTACTATTTTTATGAAACGAATTTATAATGATATATTAGTTGTTCAAATCTATGTTGATGATATTATTTTTGGATCTTCAATAAATTCATTATGTATTAAATTTTCAATGATAATGAAAAATGAATTTTAAATGAGATTAATGGGAGAACAAATGTTCCTTCTAGGATTTCAATTCTATTAAATTAAGTAAGGTATTATTTTTAATCAATGATAATATACTAAAAATACTCTAAATTGTTTTGTCATGGATAGAACTTAAAGCAGTGACACTCTAATGGGTACTACCTATAAGTTGGATCTTGATGAAAATGAAATATATGTTGATCGAACCACATATAGAGGAATGATTGGTTGTCTAATCTATTTAACTATTAGTCAACTTGATATTATGTTTAGTGTTTGTATTTGTGCACATTTTCATGAAAACCCCAAAGTGACTCATTTAAGTGATATTAAATGAATTTTCAAATACCTCAAACATACCACCTATTTAATACTATTCTATCCAAGAGGGATATCATTTGACATAGTTAGTGATTCTGATACTGATTTGGTTGTGGAAAGTTATATAGAAAAAGAACCTATGGAACATGTAACTTTTTAGGAAAGTCTCTAGAATCACAGTGTAGTGAAAAGAAAAATTCATTTTCATTATCTACTGCTGAGGTTGAATAAATATTTGTTGGTAGTTGTTTTGCACAAATTGTATTGATGAAACACACATTAAAAGATTATGGATGTTAATTCTGACATATACCTATAAATTGTGACAATATAAGAGAAACTATCATTTCAAATAATCCTCTTTCACATTCCAGGACTAAACATATAGATGTAACGCACCACTTTCTGAGAGATTATTACCAAAAATGTGATATCACTTTATTATTAATTGGAACTGAACATCAGCATAATGATAAATTTTCTAAGACATTATATTCTGAAAGGATAAATTATATCATACAAGAAAT
Organism: Viscum album; assembly: GCA_963277665.1. NCBI lineage: Eukaryota > Viridiplantae > Streptophyta > Magnoliopsida > Santalales > Viscaceae > Viscum > Viscum album. The sequence continues at coordinate 496,136,769 of OY728127.1, forward strand.
AGGGATGATATGTTTTTAGTAAACGGTTTACTATTGCATAGTTTACAGTATCACGATTCATGGTTTCACAAGTTACTGTCTTGACAGTTACAGTCTCATTATTATGGTCTCACAGTCACTATATCTTATTTAAATTTTCATACATACTACCTCACTGATATGGCTGCAGTGTTTAGTGTCACACCATAATGCTGACATCGTGACTACCTATTCTGATCTCACCGTAATGACTAATATTTATTTTTTTATATTTTTTTTAAATTTCTGGGTTAATTATTTTAATAATTTTATACCACATTTTTGTTTTTGATTATTGAAATTCTTAAATGATTAAAAAATCATCACTTCACTTCAAACCTTAATCGAGTCGACTACCCACAAAATAAAAATATATTCATCTCAAACTTCCCAATCTCCTTCAAATCATTACCCTTCTTGAACCTATATTGGTTTTCTAGAATGATTCCTTTATCTTTATTGAATCTTAATAAGATACGGTCATAGAAGAAAGTGAAAAAATCTTTGAAAATAATGCCTAAGGGACCACTGAACTTGGACATTATGGATAGAATAGTAGTGCCAGAGAAATATGTTTGTCTAAAATGGATGCTGACAAATAAGACACTGATTTTGAAAGTTTTGGATGAACAAGGCTTGTTGAAATGGTTCAATATAGAGAATATACACATCTATTTGAATCTTATATACCATTTGTATTTGTATATTATGTTCTACAGTGACTCAAAAGATGATTTTGTAGTTAGAAGTTGGATAAATGGACAAAATGTGTACCTTTTTATCAAATTTATGGGTTCCTTGTCTTGAAATACCACTTGAAAGAATTTCTGAAGATTAGTATAGAGGACATCCTCCTACTAGTGATTTTTTGTAAACCTCGAAGAGGCATTGGGAAGCCTAAATTGAAATTAGAAGAAAAGAAGGCTGATTATAGCAGAACTAGATGGAGAAACAAGGTTATTGTTTATGTTCATTCATCATTTTATTTTCACAAGGAGGGGAGACTTTTCCTCCCTTTGGTATCATGATGTATTTATGATACAACTTATGAAAAATGGTCACATGAGTACCTTATGTGAGTACATAAATCTACACATTATTGATATGATCAAGTCAACTTCAAAATCAACCTCCCTATTTTCTTCAAGATTTATTTCGGCAATGTTGATAGACAATAATGTTTTTGGCACAAATGAAGAAGTTATTTGGGATTATGCATTTAATATCTCTAAGGATACAATTATAAGGATGAAAATTTTCTGGAACCGTTGGAAAAAGTCTTATGTGGAAGACAATGAAAGATTTAAGGAGAAGATAAATCAAATTGAGAATCCAATGAAACTTAAAAACATAGATGACCTTGGTTTCGAACCAGATGAATTAGTAGAATACTCAGATGAGGAGATTGAGGATTCAGTTAATTCACCTCAGGAGTGAACTATTTTAGATGAAGAAGAAGGTAGCTAACCAAACCACATTTTTCTAATGTTTCTGATGTTGATGATGTTTCTCAAGTTGATGAAGTTGCTGAAGTTGAAGATGTACAAGCTGCTATATTGGAGGAACATGCTGGTCTTGAGGAATATTTATAAGAATTAGTGGATCCAAAAGTAATTCTTTCTATTGAGGAAAGGATGGATAAAAATTTTTAGTTAGCTAATGAAGTGGTTGAACCTTCCTGAATAGAAGATAAGAAATTAGGATAATAGACTGAGTCTCTTAGTAAAAATAGAGAATCACATATTATGTGGGAGAAATATACCATTTTCAAAAGTAATGAAGTGTATGTTCCTGTTGAGACAAGTATTTCAGACATCTTGTAAAAATTCCCTAGAAACATTGATGTATCTAATTCTTAATTGGCTTCAGTGAGAGGAATTCATCTCACAATAGCTTCTCAACTAAAACCCATTTCTATAACAGAAGTCATACCTACTAAGTAACCAGAGGTTGTTTTGGTTTATGCACATCATTCTGATCAAGAAGCTCTAAGATTTTTAATTCATTATGATTTAAAAGTATTTTTTGAATGTATGATGGTTGAATTTGAAGAGATTTTGAAATCTCAACATACTCTTGAAACTCATCTAAGTGAACACGATGATGGCATGATTTCGGAGAAACATATCTGGTAGACACAACCAGGGATCCTTCATGAAATTAAAGAAGTCGCGATTAAAAATATTCAATTACGTAAGGATTTCAAATCTTTAAAATATTTGATTGAGTAAATGAAGAAGGAATTTCAAACTGCTGAACCCCCTTTGGTTTGTTTGAGCATAGAGGATGATAAAAAAATTTATAAAATGGTTCTGACTCTGATCTAACCTAATTTGGTTATTGTTGTTGAGAACGTATTTGAAAACAATGATATGATTTAATTTTTTTTGAGGATTGGTATCATCAATTAATGAGTTTACTAGTGATTTTAATAAATCATTAAAGACTATTATCGAGAGCCTTCATGCACAATCTATAGCCATCTTAGCTCCTTCTTCCTCTACTAAACCTGGTCGAACATATCAACCATCTGACAGTGTGGTACTTAGAAAAGTGATTGAAGAATAGCATTAGTTTTTAATGGTCATTCTGTTCAGGAGGGCCTCTCATATATAGTGAAATACCATGACTATGTCCATGACATGGTTTAATTGTATTCGGAGGAAGAATCTATGGCCTATGATAACATTACTAAAAGGGTTTATTTATACTTCAAGAGAATATTTATAGAGCATAAAATTACTATACCTTTCAATTACCTTGCAGAAAATATAAGAATGCCCCTATGACTCAATATTTTATGAAAAAAGTTCCAAAAATTACAGATTTCAAACCTAAATTGGAAATGTATGTTGAGAATAAATATTATTTTTAAATCGCTATGTAATGTGGAGGATAAGTCATCATTGATTTTGTCAAATTGATGAATCCTTATCTCTATGTAGAAATCTCTATAATGGTGGCTTTTCAGCTGCACCATTAAGGCCTAGTCTCATTCCTTCAACTACTCCTTCCTCATTCACTGCCATTTCTCCTTCTTACATGTTTTTATCTCCGCCTCAAAGCAAGATCATACCTGTTATTATTGATAAATCCTTACCCAGATCATCAAACAGACAATCTCTTTCCCCTTCTTTTTTTGAAGGAGTTCCTCTTCTTTCTCATACAGATGGAGCTATCCCTACTCCAACCTCTATATCTACTCATGTTGATATCGTTTCCAAGGTTAAAGCGAAGAATGATTGTGCTGAAGATAATTGAATCATGTATTTTGATAGAGATGTATTCTATGTTTCTCCAATCTTGTAATGAACTCTATCTTTGTATCCAAAAATATATTCACTATTGTATTTTATATTCTTAATTACATTCATTCGTTGTTTATTTTATATTTCTTACTCTCTTTTTTTATGATCCCAGAAGGGGGAGAAAAATGAAAAGGAATTTATGGAAAAAGAATCTTCATGGTGGCAGAAAAAATTTTATATAGATTATCATATATATTCTAAATATATTTTTATCAGGAAAATATATGGATTATAAATTCCTGGATTTCTATTCATCCAAAAGGTGTATATTGTTGGAGTCCTTATGTTTTAATGCTCAAAAATCAAGATTAACATCTTAAAAAACATTTATGGACCTCGTAAACTATGATTTATGTAACGTCCCGACCCTAGTTATCAAGAGCCGGTGCATTACTACATAACATTATCATGATCACAAAAGATCAAGTCTCAAAATATCGATTAGTTTAGTAGCCTTGGATGTACTAGATACATTGATAAGGTTTACATTACATCATAATATGGAAAATGAAAAAAACATTATTTCCATATACAACATTGAGATCCCATATACTATCCCTGCAGGTCAGTCATAATATACTTCTTCACATCCTGGGAAAAATAAAACATAAAAATGGGGGATCTCAGATGCCTAGTAGGGATAAAAATATATGGGAAACTTTCTTAAATAAGAATAAACATTTAAGGCAATGTATATAACTAAAACAAAAGCATTTTCAACATAAATTTCATCATAATATAGAAAATATAAATCAATATAATGTCATTTACTTAGTCACATGGATATTCTACTAGTCTAATAATCACATGCAATATCAATAGCCACTGTCATAATGATGGAATGTATAATGCCAGAATTTCATAACCACATAGTCAAGGCCTTGTTCCAAGACTACAAATAAGATTTTGTCAAGGCCTTGTGCCATGACACTAGATTGTCTCAAGAGACCTACCGTTGCATCGAGGAGCTATAGTGGGCTCCACCCGTCACCTACTATGTCCAATGCATTCCTCATATGAAAAGGTTTAAACATAACATAAACATTCGTATTAAAACTAGCATATAGAAATGTCTATACTTTATCCATAAACCATGACTGGTGTTAAAATAATACATCCAAAGTCAAACATATCATAAAACCATCAGTACAATATGGATGTTTTGTATCATAATAAATCAACTTCAATAATCTAAAAATCCATCAAAGGATGTTGACATAGATGAAATCAAAACCTTTTTTATTGAAATATCTCTTTTTATTTTGAAATCATTTAAGAATTTTTTTTTGAAAATATTCTTATAATCCTATACGGGAAGCTTTGACGATGTTATAACGATGGAAAATATCCGGACCTACCGTATAAGTTAAAAAAAGTCACTCTTACCGTAATTTTGTCGAAAAGGTTAAAAAGTACCTTGTTTGGAAAATGACAGAAAGATTCCTTTAAAAACATTTTATAAAAATTCATACAAGGGTATAAATTAATTTCACCAATAGTCTAATTAGTAGTAAAAAAAATTTGGTATATATTTTTAAGAAACATGGATGTGGATGATACAGAGGTCCCAGTAGATACTTACATAAAAACTACCATGGATAATAATGAGATTGTGAAATTAACAGTTACCTTGTACTTTTCCTTGGTCAAGTGTAGGTTAGCCTCCTGAATAATGGTGAAATAATTGTTAATAAATTATAAAATCATCATATACATTAATATGATATCATATATGATCTTTTAACATTGATTTTTTAATAATATATTATTATTATCATCTTTTCCTGTGTTAGCTGATTCGTTTTCCTTCGTATGCATTTTTACGTAAGTAATGATTATTATGTCTAGGATTTATCGTATTCATATTCAGAATGATATGATGTCTTTAAAAAATATTTTAATCATCTAATGAAAATTAATCCTGAATGGATACGATGGGGAATGAATCTCATCGCGTTCTTGGAGATGGTAATTTGTAGGTACACTCGAGCGACAAGATCATTCTTTTCATATTAGAATAATATATAATTGGATGGTATATCATAGATACAGAATCATTATAATGTTATATTTATTATTTACATCAATTAAATATCTTTATTATGCCCATCCAAATAATAATGTATTGAATAACAATTACACCACGACGTGGAGACGGTAAGTCGTACGTACACACGTATGGTGACATGTCATTCCAAGGATGGATAGAATAATGAATATTTTTGTACCATATTTATAATAACATCACAGTATATAGAATATACTGGATTGATTTTTTTTGAATGGAAATTACAAATAAAGTGGAAGTGGAAGAAGAAAGGAACTTGAAAGAGGTGATAAAGTATTTACCACTTCTTCGGGTTTTTCCTATTGATTTGATCAAAAGGGCACCTAAGGATGGATTTATGAATAAAGGAAGGCCTCTAAGATAAAGGGAATATAGTTGAGAGGGTATTTGGGTAGAGTTTGGCCGAGCCAAATGGGTTTGTAGGTGTGAATTAGAGATATGGGGGAGTGCCCTTTTATAAGAGGGGTGAGGGGAACCTTAGGAAAAGAAAGAAATACTATTTTATAATAAAATAATTTTCGATTTATAAAGGATGAAAAATGAATTAGTTAATTGATAAGGTGGTGATGGGTCTAAAAAAACTCAACCAATAGGTTTTAGAAATGTTTGAGTCAGTATATTAATTTTATCTTTTAGATTTAACACTTAGTTAAATAGTTTGACATTTACCATGTCTCTTTGTATTTTTATATTATATGATTATTATACTTACTATAAACATACAAGAGAACCAAAAGTGGTTCATTAATGGTACACCTATCATTATATAATTCTATTTTCCAATCCATAGATTTTATTAATAGAATATCAATTATTAATATAATATATGTTTTAAAAAATCTTTTTTGTCAATTTTGACACTATTTGGTATTTGGTTTTTTCTAAATTAAAAAAAGCATTATTACTTCGTAAAAAATTCATCTAACCAACCCTAACATCTCATATTAATCTATAAAATTAGTGGAATTCATAAAAAGTATCAAATTACATTTATTTGGATATCTATAATATAAATTATTTTAATATTTCATTAATTAGATAATTACTACATCATCATTGTGTCATAAATAAATTTAATTATTTAAAGTATAAAAATTATAAATAAACTATCATTATGTAGGAAATATTTTTATCTTTCTAATGAATATTTATAGTCGAATATATCTTATGAGTATCCATATATTAAAAATGTTTTAGTTATTAAACTTTGAATTTAACACTTTTAACTCTTCTTTGAATTAAATAATAATAAATGTCCTAATCTAATCCAAGTGGACCTAAAGGATCATATTTTTCTCCTAAGGTTTTTTTGGTCGAATTAAACTTATCCAATATAATTAAGACATGCGTTAGGGTAATAATAATATCATTTTTACCCTCAATTACCCTATTTAATTTTAACCATGGTAAATAAAAGTAAAAAGTGACTATTCACCAAAAATTATTTCCATCTTATTGAACCACATTTTACTTATTGATATGAACTGTGTTTCTAGGATTTTTTAAATTCAACTCACATAAGTGGTAAAATTAAATTTTATGTAATTTTTCAAATACTCATAAGAGGTGGGTAAAAGACGGTAAAATGTTCAATTAAAATTTTATATATCTAAAATTATTATAAACTGACTCCAATGAATTACATTGAACATATATAGGTAATATGTATCTATTTTGACCTAAAATAAATTTAAATAAAATAAAAAATTATTTAAATAAAATATTCTATTTTAAACAATAACTCAGTGCCTTTTACTATTTATAAAAAATTGAAATTTTTCAGAAAAAATTCAAAAATTCACCCTAAGATAATTTCGATATTACAAATCTGAAAATGAAGTCCATTTTGAATGATAAAATTTATAGAATTTCAAAAACTAGGTATTACTATTCATAACGGCTAGTTTGATTGGTTGTTGTGTCTTAGAACTCGAAGTTGTTTAGAACACACACTATTGTATTATTCAATGAGAAGCGTATCGTGGAAGCTTAAGGTGTTACATTATTTCCTCATTTAAATAATTTCTCCCTAGGAATTTCTAGAATATTACTGAATAAAAAGACTTGTGTGGTTCTTCATAGTAAGTTACTCGGGTTTCCACGTTGCCTCTTCCAACTTATGGTTTCTCCATATAACTTTTAACAGATGAGTCGTCTGGTTTCTCAACACTTGTTCTCTTGTATCAAGAATCTTGAAAGGCTCTTCGCAATAATACAGATCAAGTTCCAGTTCTAAATCCTCAGAAGTGAGTACATGAATTGGGTCTGGCATGTATTTTCTCAACAGTGATATGTTGAATACATCATGAACTTTGGAATGACTTGGTGGAATTTCCAAATGGTAAGCTACGACCCCAATTCATTAAAGAATTTCGAAAGTTCTGATGTACCTGGGAATTAATTTTCCATTCTTAGTGAAATGTATAAAACCCTTCCATGGAGATACCTTCATGAAAACATGATCTCATAACTGAAATTCCAAATCCATATTTCGGTTATCTGCATAGCTCTTCTGCCTAGTTTGAGCTTCTTTTGATGTGGTTTTGGATTACCTTTACCTTTTCCATCATTTCCTCCACATGTTACGGGCCAACAAGTTTTCATTCACTAACATCATCCCAACTGCTTGGTGTGCGACATCTCTTTCTATATAACGCTTCATATGGTGCCATCTGAATACTTGAATGGAAGATATAGTTATAGGAAAATTCTACAAGAGGTAAATATTGATCCCACATACCCTGAAAGTCAAGTGAACAAGATCTCAACATGACTTCTAATATTTCAATAGTTCATTCTGATTGTCCATCAGTTTGGGTGTGGTAGGCAGTGCTCAAATGAAGTTCAGTATGCAGGGATTTCTAAAGACATTTCCATAATCATGATGTAAAACGGGGATCACGATCAGAAACAATCAGTAGTGGTACTCCATTAAGTCTTACAGCTTCATTAATATATAGTCTTACTAAACGTTCAAGTGGTAAATCTTATCCTATATCAAGAAAATGTGATGACCTTGTAAGAAGATCAATAATGACCCATATTGAATCATTCCTTCTAGGAGTCTTTGGTAGTCCCATGACAAAGTTCATCATGATATCATCCCATTTCCATTCTGGTATGGGAAGAGGTTACATGGCTCATCCAGGCTATTGCCTTCCAGCTTTAACTTGTTGACCAACCATACATCTTGACACAAAATTTGCAATCTCCCTTTTCATGTTGTCCCACCAAATATAGTCCTTCAAATCTCTATACATTTGGGTGCTCCCAGGGTATATATAGAAATTGGAACTATGAGAATCATCCAACAATTCTCTTTTTAGATCAACTATATCGGGAACACAAAGTCACTTCCCAAATTTCAATATTCCATCTTCAAATACGAAGTCACTCAATCTCCTATTATTCGTAGCTTTAATCTTTGTTTGAAACTCTTCATCATCGGTTGGAGAACCCTTTAACCTTTCTAGTAAATATGGTTTTCCAACCATTTGAAAAAGTCTTGATGTTTCACATTCCATGGTGATTCCCATATCTATCTTTACTAGATCCATGTATATAGGATCCTTTTTGACTCTCATCGTTTTCAAAACTCCATGATCCTTTCTACTCAAAGCATCTGCCACCTTATTTTCGATCCTCAGGTGGTATTATATCATGAAATCATAATCCTTGAGTAGATTAAGCCATCTCTTTTTCCTCATGTTGAGTTCTTTCTGTGAGAAAATATACTTCAAACTCTTGTGATCAGTATAAATCTCACATTTTCACCATAGAGATAATGTCTCCATATCTTCAAAGCAATGATTAAAGCTGCTAACTCAATATCATGACTAGGATAGTTTGGAACATGAATTTCTAGTTGTCGTGATGCATATGAAATAACTCTATCATTCTATATAAGGACACAACCAATTACTTTCTTTGATGCATCAGTAAAAATAAAAAACTCATCATTCCTCGATGGTAAATTCAATATTGGATCGTTGACTAATCTTCTCATCATTTATTCAAAAAATTCTCCACACTCTTTTGTCCAAACAAATGTAACCCCTTTTTCGTGTGATCTTTGTTAATGGGTAAGCCAACCGAGCAAAATTATGGATGAAACATCGATAATAACTAGCTAAACCAATAAGAATTTGTACCTCAGTTATATTCATCGGTGATGTCCATTCATGGATTTCCTTGGTCTTATAAGGATCAATAGAGATTCTATCCTAAGAGAAAATTTGGCCAAGAAAAGAAATCTCTTGATTCCAGAATTCACAGTTGTTAAACTTCACATATAATTCATGTCTTCTAAGAGACTTCAGGATAATGCGCAAGTGATTTTCATGATCTTCGTAGCTTTTGGAGTATACTAAGATATCATCAATAAATACCACTACTATGTCATCAAGATATTTTTTGAAAACCCTATTCATTAGATACATGAATACAGAGGGTGCATTAATCAATCCAAAAGGCATTACTATAAACGCGTAATGCCCGTACCTAGTTTGAAATATTGTTTTTTGAATGTTTTCCTCCTTCACACTCAACTGATTATATCTATATCGAAGTTAAATCTTTGAACTGTATTTATCTCCATGAATTTGGTCTAATAAATCATCAATTTGGGGTAGGGGATACTTGTTCATTATTGTTATAGCATTTATCTTTCTATAGTCTATTCACAACCTCATAGATCCATCTTTATTCTCAAAAAAAAAGAATAGAGGCACCCCATGGAGAAACACTAGGGAGAATTAATCCTTATTACTCAATTCCTATAGTTGTTTATTTAGTTCCACTAATTCCACAGTGGCTATTCTATAAGGGGACACTGATATGGGCCTTTAACAAGGAATTAAATCAATGGAAACCTCAATTTCTTGGTATAGAGGATGTCCTGGTAAATCCTCTGGAAACACATCAATATATTCTTTCACAATACGTACATACTCTATTTGAACATTCATTTCCTCACCCATATTTATTTCATTCTCTTCCTCCCCAATAATCGAATTCAGTTGATCTATTGGGGTGAATCTAGATAAGAATTGTGTGGGGACGATTTTGCTTTAAAGATAAGGTGTTCTTTATCATCGTCATCAAAAATAGTAACCTCCTTATTCTTAAAATAATTTTTTTTCATCCAGGTCTGATAGCCAATCCATAATGAGGATTATATCAAATTCAATCATGTGTGTGACAATGATATCATGAGATAAATAACATTTATATACCCTAACGGGAACCGATTCCCAAATAATTGTAGCAATGATACTTCCCCTAGGAGTTTTGACTGACAAATCCCTTGTTAAATCAAATTGGGAATATCTAATTTTCTTATAAAACTAGGAAGATATGAAACAATGCTATGATCCAAAATCAAATAAAGCATTGGCTAAACTTGAGAAAACCATTAAATTACCTGCCACCACATCATTCAGATCTTCTAACTCAACAGTAGTGATAGAAAAAGCTTGGTCCTGATCCCTTATCCTTTTATGATGTATGTTCCCATGAAGCTTAGGACATTCATTTTCATAATCACCACTTTCTATACAATTGTATCATCCAACATAGACAACCTCTTTGTTCCCCTTGCAATCACGAGTTTGGTGGCCTATTTCACCACACTTGTACCAGATTCCCATTCCATTCAGGCAAGTACCTGAGTGTTTCTTCCAACATTTAATGCATGATGGATATGAAACTTTTCCCTTCTTCCCCTTATTTACATTTCCAGACTGTTCATTATATCTCTTCTTCTCTTACATTTCTTTAAAGCCGTAAGACATAGAGAATTTTTTAGTCTTGATAGCACATGAGACAATATCTTCGTACGATGAGAAGTATTGTGAGACTAATACTCGATGGAGAAATGGTTTTAACCCATCAAATAAATGACCAATATTACTTCGTGGGATACGTATATAATCTGCATCATGCCTCACTAACCATGTAAAGTTAGCTTTATACACCGTGACATTCTCATTGTCCTTTTTCCTCAGACTCAGAAATTGCCTTTCCATATCTGCTCGATGGTCATGAAGAAAGTATTTTTCTATGAAAATATTTTTAAACTCCTTCCATTCCATATTTGATACCTCATCATCTTCCATTGTGATTTGAATCAATGAACACCATTGACCAGCATCTCCAGTGAGGCGGTAAACTGCCATGTCAACTTTTTCCCTTTCACTACTCCCCAAGGCATGGAATATTTTATCTAAGGAATTTTCCATTGCTCAGATACTAATGGATTTTTACTCCAATTGAATGTTTTTGGTTGTTGAATCATGAATAAACCTAACATTGATCCTCCACGCTTTGGATTTGGGGGCTCCATACGGGTTAGGTTGTTATTCATAACCTGAGTGAGTTGTCCTAGTATGGTGATAAGATGATCACCACCGTTTTTATCACCAACTCAACTATAATTATCTTGAGTAGGAGGGAAATACCTACATGGAGTGTATTCACTGATATGATTTCCATTCCTTCCACTGGGCTACATTTCAAAACAATGGCATAAACTAGATTAGTTTATGAATCGAAATACATAAATCCAAACTTGTAAAACACTTAACATAAATTGAACAGTTTATGGATATAATCCATAATCATAAAAAATGTTTTCATTGAGGAATTATATACTCAGAAACCATTTATAATGGTTTGTAAAAAAAATTAGAATTATCCTAAGCATATCCCCCGGGAGTGTCGTAACCAAGAGTGCAGTTTGGCCCGTTATCGTGCACCAGTTCCCGTTCGATTCTTGCTCAATGATGTGTTTTTGGGTTTTACCCCTAGGTACATGTGTGCCATAGCTACCTCTACCTGCTCGTATCCAGAAAAGGATGTATTTCTTGGAAAACTCATAGAATCTCTACAATACCAAAATTCTAGGAAGTTCTTCTATATTAATCTTCAAAGTCTATTTTATTGTAATGTGCTCTAATCAGAGTTTACCTAAATCTAGATTCCATGGTTTGTCCTAAACTTCCTCTAGAGCCAACTTTAATGCCCCAACCCTAGTTACCTAGAGTCGGTGCATTATTACATAACATTATCATGATCACAAAAGATCAAGTCTTGAAAGACCAATTAGTTTAGTATCCTTGTAAGTACTAGATACATTGATAAGGTTTACATTACATCATAAAATGGAAAACTACAACAATATTATTTCTATACAGAAAACTAAGATCCCATATACTATCCCTGAATTTCAGTCATAATATACATTCTCTCATCCTGGGAAAAATAAAACATTAAAAGGGGTGAGCTCAGATACTCAGTAAGGATAACAATATAGTGGAAACTTTCAGAAATAAGGATAAAAATTTAAGGCAATGTATAGAACAAAAAGAAAAGATTTTTCAATATATTCTTCATCATAATATGGAAAATATAAATCATTGTAATTCTATTTACATAGTCACATGGATATTCTACTAGTCGAGTAATAACATGAAATATCAATAGCCACTTTTATAATGATGGAATGCATAGTACCAAACTTTCATAACCACATAGTCAAAGACATGTGCCAAGACTACAAATAAGATTTTGTCAAGGCCTTGTGCCAAGACACTAGTTTGTCTCATGAGACCTACCGATGCATTGAGGAGCTATAGAGAGCTCCACCCGTCACTTACTAAGTCCAATTCATTACTCATATGAAAAGGTTTAAACATAACCTAACTATTCGTATTTAAACTAGCATATGAAATGCCAATACTTTATCCATAAACCATGAATGGTGGAAAAATAACACATCCAAATTCAAAAATATCACAAAACCTTCAATACAATATGGAATTTTTGTATCATAATTATAGAGACCCAAACCTTGACGTACATGGACATTACATTACTTTTGTCGAATATTTAATACATGGCAAAAATAGACTCCCAAAGATCATATTAGTTTAGTGTCTTTGGAAACTCAGAAAATAATCTTCTAATCATGGTGAAAGATCTTCAACATCTCCCATAAAGATCTTCCCCTTTTGGTTTTCTTAAATAAAACCTTTCTTTATATCCTGGGGAAATTAAAAAATAAATAGGGTGAGATCAAATGCTCAGTAAGGGTAAACATAGAGAACATAAAACAATCTATAAACATTTGAATGCAAAAACATGAACATAAAATCTAAACATCAAAATCTTGAGAAGAGACATAAATCATGGAAGTACGTAAGGAATATATTATAATATATCATCAATCATGATAAAATAGCATGGCAATAAATCATGTAATTTTGGAAACCATTAAGCACATGTTATGATTTCCATAGTAGCCAAGGCATTACTACCATGACCATCTTAGTGGACAAAGTCCCATTCTGAATCGAGTTCACTCTTCATTTCAGTCTTGTATCACTGAACTAGATTAACTTACCGTTCCAGCCATGTCTATCTCATGATATATAAATCTTTACCTAATGCATTGGAGGGAGATATAGGTCCCACCCATCTTATAATGAAATCATTCTTTCGTGTTCCACAACATAAACATAAATCATTCATCATAACCAAAAGAATAAAATGGGTTTCATAAACATCATCTCATCATAACTTAATACATAAAAAATGGTTATCATTTCATCAAAAGAAAATTGAAACCATCTAAATAATAGAGACATTATACTTGAAGCATACACATATGAAATAATGTCATCTTATATGGAAAATGGTTTGGATAAAACACTTGAAATGGATTCTTGAGGAAAATATCCTTTCTTCTTCAAAATAATTTTCTATTCACAAAATTCCATGAAATTTTAAAAGAAAAGAATTTTTTTAAAAATATTCATGAAATCTTGTTGAGCAAGATTCATGAAAATAAGGCGTTATGAAACCGTAAAAATCTGTTCATGCCATATAAGTTAAAAAACATTCTCCTCGTACTTTTGTCGGAAAAGTCAAAAACATCCTCGTATGGTAAACAAAAAAAATATTCCTTTAAAAACATGTTGTAAAAGTTAAAAATAGGTAACAAGGACTTTAAACACACATAAAAACACTTTTATAAAACATGGAAATGGATGATAATCAATAACCCCAGTAAATACTTACGAATAAACAATCTCGAATAGGAACGAGATTGGAATAATTATCCCTTAACTTATGTCTGATATGCTTCGTATGTATCCAAAACTCCTATATAATGATTTAAATAATGTCATTGACTTATTACAGAATCATATTCATTGTTATTATATCATATATAGTTTACTTATGAATTTATATTACACGTTCTTTTGTAAATTTGATGTAAAAGTAGTGATTTGGGTAAAATTGTTTCATGTATTGTATGTGTTTCGACTTGTTGATCTTGATATTATTACTTATATCCTGATTTGAATAATTACAGAATGTAAAACATGATTTATATATAATATATATTTAGCATATATAGATATATATGATAGATCGATAAATGGAATGAAATACACCGTTCATGGAGACGGTAGGCTGTACGTACGCATGAACGCTGTTTTCGTTTCCTTATTGAATTGAATAGAATTAAGTAGATGAAATACATACATATATACATAAAACCAGTGTCATTATTATTTTATATATTTCATTATTATTAATTATATATACTTTATAATCATTCATGAATGGTTAACATGGAGAATAAATCTTATCGCGTCGTGGAGACGGTAGTCCGTGCGTACGCACGAGTGATGATATCATTCTCATGATCGTGGAATTGTATTGAAGTGTATGTATAATATTTCAGAATCAATATCACATTATAATAATCATATATAGTTATTTATTTACACCATTATACCCATACAAGTAAGGTGGTGGTCGAAAAGAGATTACACCACGGCGTGGATACAGTATTCTGCACGTACGCACGCGTGGTGATTTCGTTTTCTATAGGATGGATAGAAGGTTAAATAAGGTTGTATCATATTTATAATAACATATAAGTATATAAGTAATACTTATGTTATTACTTTATAATGAGACAAATAAATAAGAAGAAGTAGAAGAAGAAAGAAACTTGGGAGAATCAGAAGAAGAGATTACCTTTTCTTCGACGCACCTCCTTTAAGCTTCCTCTTAAGGAAGTAGAGTTGGTCTTTTGAGAAGAATAGAACCTCCAGAATGGTTCTATGGAAGTTTAGAAGATAAATGGGAAGGGTTTTTCTGAGCTTCAAGGCTCAAAAGGGTGTGAAGAGAAGAGGTAAGGAGTTCCCTTTTTATAAGGGAGGATAGGGGCACCATTGGAAAAACTTAAAATATTATTTTAATAATAAAGTCATATTCGGTTTATAATAGCTCCAAATTGATTTATATCGAAGATAAAGTGTTTATGGGTCCAAATACTCTCAACCAATAGGTTTTAGACAAGTTTAGTTTACTATTTTAACCTTATCTTTTAGATTTAAATCTAAGTTAAATAAATTGACTTTTACCATGTCTTTTGTTTTCTTACACTATATGGTTAATAAACATACTAAAACAAGACAAACGAACCCCAAGTGATTCATTATTAATATATATAACCTTATCTAAGTCATGTGGCCAATAATTAGATTTTTAAGAATATAATAACAATTAATAATATAATAGTTGTTTTAAAAACTATTTTATGCCAATTTTGACACTATTTGGTAATTGATTTTTGTGAAAATCATAAAAACATTATTAGTTAGAAATAAGTTAATTTAATCAATAATAACATGTAATATTAACCTATAAAATTAGTTTAATTGATAAAAAGTCACAAATTACATTTATTTAGGTATTTATAACATCAATTATGTTAATATTTCATTAATAAGGTAATTACAGCATCACCATTGTGTCATAAATAACTTAAATTATTAAATGTCTAAAAATTATAAATAAAATTTCATTATGTAGGAAATCGTTTTAGATTTATAATTAATATTTATAGTCTAATTTATCTTATTTATAACCCTATATTAAAAATGTTTTAGTTATTAAACTTTGAATTTATCTATTTTAACTCTTCTTTAAATAAAATAATATTAACGTCCTAATATATTCCAAGTGAACCTAATTGGTCATATTTTATTCCTAAGGTTGTTTTTGGTCGAATTAAACTTATCCAATATAATTAGGACATGTTTTAGGGTAATAATAATATCATTTTTACCCTTAATTACCCTATCTAGTTTTAACCGTGGTAAAGAAAAGAAAAAAGTTACTATTCATAAAAAATTATTTTTATCTTATTGAACCACATTTTACTCCTTTATATTAACCATGTCACTCGGATTTTCAAAATTCCACTCACAGAAGCGGTAAAACTAAGTTTTATGTAAATTTTCAAATTCTCCTAGGAGGTGGGTAAAAGACGGTGAAAAGCTCTATAAAATTTTTATATATCTAAAATTATTATAAAATGAATCAAATGAATTAAATTTATCTTATATAGTTATTATTTATAAATTTTGACCTAAAATAAATTGACTTAAAATAAATTATTTTTTAAATAAAAAGTGGGGTTTTAAATAGTAAACCAGTGTTTTCACTATTCATCAAAATTTGAAAGTTTTTAGAAAAATACCAAAAATTCACCCTAGGCTAATTTCAATATTACGAATCCAAAAATGAAGTATATTTTAAAAGATAATATTTATAAAATTTTAACAAGTGGGTATTACTATTTGTAACGGCTAGTTCATAATAATATTATAATAATATCTCGTTTAGTGAAACTTGGTATTGCGTACTACACCCGCTATCGAAGAAGGTCTTGATTGCGTGTAATGCAAGACATGTGTGGGTTTCATGTAGTGAATGCTTTGTTTGGTTTTGCGTATAACATAATCAAAACTTATTTCATTTATATATTAAACAAAATCTATACTTTATGTTTCGTAGAATAATTTCCACAAAACGAACTTGAAATTGTGTGTAACACAGGCCCAGAATAGTGTTGTGTATACTACAAGGTAATACGGTGTTGCGTATTGTACAAGCTAATCTTTGTGTGGTGTATAATAGAAGACATAAAAGAAATTAAAAATAATATATCTCACAAAATCTTGGAGAGTTACATTCTACCCCCCTTAAAATGAATTTTCCCTCTAAATTCATCGTGGTTATAAATGGTTTACTACTTGAAAGTTTATTTCATAGAAACCAAAATCGTAAAAAGGAATACTAAAACTTCATTTTAAAAAGGGAAGTTAGAATCATAACAGTCACCCAAAGTAACTCAGCACTGGGTTTCCACATAGGACAACATAGGTGAAAATATACCCATCAACTTCTGATGAAGAGTGGTAGAGGATATGGCTATGAAAAAGCCAAAAATCACAAAGCCATAAATTTGTGATGATCTAAGGTACCATCTGATTAATCATATATAAGAGCACTAGGACAACATTTTTGGTTTTCAAGATCATTTCCCAAATTTTGAGGGACTTTTACATGAGGAGAAATACTGACATGATTTTAGTGTATATCATTGTTGGTCATTCCATAAACAATTTCCACTTCATCTATATTTAAATAATTGAAGATGAATTTTTCATTCATGAAGTGTTAGCAGATCATGGGATAGAATGATAATTCATCCCATCGGTTTCTATCACAAAAATGTTAGCATAAGTTATTAAATATACATAAGTCCATCTATGGTGAGATTAATCGTATATGATTCCACCAATGGACTTATACTTCATCTATCATACCGCTTAATTAAATAAAAATAGTTTCTACTAACCAGGGACTTCCTGTAGGCCAGTGGTATGTGAAAAAGGCATATCGCACTTCAGTTGTGTGTTCGATTCCCACAACCTTATCAGACGCGACGGGTTGTCACCCATCCTGCAGGTTATCCTTTTTCTAAAACTAAATTATTATAACATTCCATAAATAACATCGAAAATAGTTCTAGCCTTAAATAATTCTATCTGATGTCCAACTTAATCCATTACAACCTTTAAGCTTGTCGAAAATACATCTGTCCAATCTTATAGTATAATGAAAATGATTACTAGAAATGTCATCAACCAAGCATGTGAATACCATCTTTTATCCCCCATATAAGATATATATTGTTGATCACATTCCAAACATGTGAATACCATAATCATGTATTCTCTTGAAAAATGAATACCCATTTAACCTTAGTGAAAACATGAATGCTGTCAAAAGTTAACTCTTTACACATACCAAAATCCCAAAAAATTTATATACTCAAACCACGATATCACATTGTCCTCATATCAGCCATGAGCTCATCATTACTATAAAACATCTCATTATCTATTAATCCCTTCATTATGGGAATATCATCTACTTTCCAAAAATATATGAATTAACCTTTCATGGTTAATGGTACCATTCAACAGATACTTTCAAATACTTTATGAAAAAAATAGTGTAACGATCCTTAGATGTATCTTTATTCCATATTACCTTTAACTATACAACATTACTCTTGATAAACATAAATCATTCCACTACCTTCTTAAACCACTGACTGAGATTTGTCATTTCTTTCATCTTATATATCATTTGTAGTCTCCTCATCATCGTCAACATAAATACTACCCATACGACCATGCTGATTCTCTTCATGAGATTTTCCCTAAGGGCATTGGTTTTCATAATGCCCATACATTCCACATTTAAAACATTTTACTATTGCTGATGTCATAGAAATACCATTATCCTTGTCCATGGTGTTAACTGAACCATTTCCTTTACAATTACTGGCTTTGTGTCCTTCTTTTCCACACCCAAAGCATCTTTCGGTTCCTTTGATACATTCTCCCTGATGCCTCTTCCCACATGGTTTACATGAGGGGAATTGAACTTTCTTTCCTCTATGATCATCATGAATCTCCATTTTTCTCTTATTAGCTGAGTTGGGATAATTACCAAAGTTGAGATTATTAATCATATTATGAGATTGCTGATTATGCATAATAAAAATATGTGGACTTCCAGATCAAATTTTATTTGGTTGATCATGAATAATATCATTCCATTGTCCATCATATCCTCCATTATCGTGAATCTTCCTATTTCCAGCCATTTTCTAAAACCCAAAATGAATAGTGTGAGAGGAAAAAATCATAATCAAGGGGAATTACCATTAATATATAACATTTTATGTTAAATTCTAAGATAGTTATCATAGTTGTAGGGATATAACCTATACATATACTTATCCTTAGGGACATCCCTAGACATACCTTAGAAATATCTCTAGGGACTTCACTAAAGTTTTCGCATCCTAGTTTCCAAAGGTTAACTAAACCTTCGCTCTGATACCAACTGTAGAGACCGAAACCTTGACATACATGAACATTACATTACTTTTGAGGAATATTTAATAAATGAAAAAAACAGATGCCCAATGATCGTATTAGTTTAGTGTCTTTGGAAACTCAGAACATAATCTTCTAATCATGGTGAAAGATCTTAAACATCTCCCATAAAGATCATCCCCTTTTGGTTTTCTTACCTAAAACCTTTCTTTATATCTTGGGGAAATTAATACATAAAAAGGGTGATCTCAAATTCTCAGCAAGGGTAAACATAGAGAACATAAAACAATCCATAAACATTTTCATGCAAAAACTTGAACATCAAATCTAAATATCAAAATCTTGAGAAAAGACATAAATCATGGAAGTACGTAAGGAATATATCATAATGGATCATCAATCATGATAAAATAGCATGGTAATAAATCATGTAATTGTGGAAACCATTAATCACATGTTTTGATATCCATAGTAGCCAAGGCATTACTGCCATGACCATCTTAGTGGACAAAGTCCCTTTCTGAATTGATTTCACTCCTTGTTTCAGTCCGATGACACTAAACCAGATTAACTTACCGTTCCAGCAATTTCTATCTCATGAGATATAAATCTTTACCCAATGCATTGGAGGGAGATATAGGTCCTACCCATCTCACAGTGAAATCATTCTTACGTGTGCCACAACATAAACATAAATCATTCATCATAACCCAAAGAATAAAATGGGTTTCATAAACATAATCCCATCATAACATAATACATAAAAAAAATGGATATCATTTCATCAAATGAAAATTGAAACCTTGTAAATCACAGAGACAATATACTTGAAACATACACATATGAAATAATGTCATCTTATATGGAAAATGGTTTTGATACAACACTTGAAATGGATTCTTGAGGAAAATATCCTTTCTTCTTCAAAATCATTTTCTTTTCAAAAAATGCCTGGAAATTTTAAAAGAAAATGATTTTGTTAAAAATAGTCATGAAATCTTGTAGAGTAAGATTCATGAAAATAAGGCGTTATGATACCGTAAAAATCTGTTCATGCTGTATAAGTTAAAAAAAATTCTCCTCGTACTTTTGTCGGAAAAGTCAAAAACTTCTTCGTAAGGTAAAAAAAAAGAAATATTCCTTTCATAACATGTGGTAAAAGTTAAAAATGGGTAAAAAGTACTCTAAAAATACATAAAATCACTTTTATAAAACAAGTAAATTGATGATAATCAATAACCCCAGTAAATACTTACGAATAAACAATCTCGCATAGGAACGAGATTGGAATAATTGTCCCTTAACTTGTGTCTGATATGCTTTGTATGTATCCGAATCTCCTATTTAATAATTTAAATAATGTCATTGACTTATTACAGAATCATATTCATTTTTATGATATCATATATAGTTTACATATTACATTATATTACCTGTTCTTTTGTAAATTCGATGTGAAAGCAACGATTTGGGTAAAATCGTTTCATTTATTGTAAGTGTTTCGACTTTTTGATCTTCATATTATTACTTATATCCTGATTTAATTAATTAAATAATGTAAAACATGATTTATATATGATAGATATTTAGCATATACATATATATATGATAGATCGATAAATGGAATGAAATACACCGTTCATGTAGACGGTTGGTCGTACGTACGCATGAAAGCTATTTTCGTTTCCTTATTGAATTGAATGGAATTATGTAGATGACATAAATATATATATACATAAATCTAGTATCATTATTTTTTCATATATTTCATTATTATTCATTATATATACTTTATAATCATTCATGAATGGTTAACATGGAGAATGAATCTCATCGTGCCGTGGAGATGGTAGTCCATACGTACGCATGAGCGATGATATCATTCTCATGATCGTGGAATTTTATTTAAGTGTATGTATAATATTTCAGAATCAATATCAATTTACAATAATTATATATAGTTATTTATTTACACCATTATTCCCATCCAATTAAGGTGGTGGTCGAAAACAGATTACACCACGGCGTGGAGACGATATTTTGTACGTACGCACACGTGGTGATTTCGTTTTCTGTAGGATGGATAGAAGGTGAAATAAGGTTGTTTTATATTTATAATAACATATCAGTATATAAGTAATACTTATGTTATTACTTTATAATGAGACAAATAAAAAAGAATAAGTAGAAGAAAGAAAGAAACTTGAGAGAATCGGAAGAAGAGATTACCTCTTCTTCAACGGACCTCCTTTAGGATTCCTATTATGGAAGTAGAGTTGGTCTTTTTTGAAGACTAGAACCTCCAGAATGTTGCTTTGGAAGTGGATAAGAGAAATGGGAAGGGTTTGTTTGAGATTCAAGGCTCAAAAGGGTGTGAAGAGAAAAGGAAAGGGGTGCCCTTTTTATAAGGGAGGGGAGGGTCACCATTGGAAAAACTTAAAATATTATTTTATAATAAAGTAATATTCGGTTTCTAATAGCACCAAATTGATTTATTTCGAAGTTAAAGTGGGGATGGGTCGAAATAATCTCAACCAATAGGTTTTAGAGAAGTTTAGGTTAATATTTTAACCTTATATTTTAGATTTAACTCTAAGTTAAATAATTTAACTTTTACCGTGTCATCTTGTTTTCTTACACTATATGGTTAATAAACATACTATAGCAGGAAAAAAGAACCCCAAGTGGTTAATTATTAATATATATAACCTTATATAAGTCATTTGGCTGAACTGCAGATTTTTAGGAATATAATAACAATTAATAATATAATATTTTTTTAAAAAACTATTTTATGTCAATTTTAAAACTATTTTGTAATTTATTTTTTTGATAATCATATCAACATGATTAGTTCGAAGAAAATTAATTGAATTAATAATAACATGTCATATTAACCTATAAAATTAGTGGAATTCATAAAAAGTATCAAAATACATTTATTTGGGTATTTATAACATCAATTATGTTAATATTTCATTAATAAGGTAATTACTGCAACACAATTATGTCATAAATAACATAAATTATTCAATGTACAAAAATTATAAATAAAATATCATTATGTAGGAAATCTTTTTAGCTTTATATTTAATATTTATAGTCTAATTTATATTATTTAAATCCCTATATTAAAAATGTTTTAGTTATTAGAGTTTGATTTTAACGATTTTAACTCTTCCTTAAATAAAATAATATTAAACATCCTATTCTAATCCAAGTGGACCTAAATGGTAATATTTTATTCCTAAGGTTGTTGTTGTTCAAATTAAACATACCCAATAGAATTAGGAAAAGTGTTAGGGTAATAATAATATCATTTTACCCTTAATTACCCTATTTACTTTTAATCATGGTAAATAATAGTAAAAAGTTAATATTCACCAAAAAATATTTTTATCTTATTGAACAAAATTTTACTCCTTGATATTAACTGTGTGTCTCAGATTTTTGAAATTCCACTCACAGAAGCGGTAAAATTATGTTTTATGTAAATTTTCAAATTTTCCTAGGAGGTGGGTAAAAGACGGTGAAAAGTTCTATAAAATTTTTATATATCTAAAATTATTTTAAAATGACTCAAATGAATTACATTGAACTTATATAGGCTTTATGTATCATTTTTGACCTAAAATAAATTTAAATGAAATAAATAATTATTTAAATAAAAAGTCGGTTTTTAAATAGTAACATAGGGTTTTCACTATTCATCAAAAATTTAAAGTTTTCAGAAAAATACCAAAAATTCACCCTAGGCTAATTTCGATATTACGAATCCAAAAATGAAATCCATTTTGAAATATAAAATGTATAAAATTTCAAAAAGTGGGTAATACTATTCGTAACGGCTAGTTCATAATAATATTATAATAATATATCATTTAGTAAAACTTGGTATTGCGTACTACACACGCTATCGAAGAATGTCTTGATTACGTCTAATGTAAGCCAAGTCAGGGTTGCATGTAGTGAAATATCCTTCTGGTTTTGTATATAACATAGTAAAAACTTATTTCATTTATAAACTAAAAAATATATATAATTATTGTTGCGTATAATAATTTCCATAAAACGAACTAGAAATTGTGTGTAACACGGGCCAAGAATAGTGTTTCGTATACTGCAAGCTAATACGGTGTTGCGTATAGTACAAGCTAATCTTGGTGTGGTGTATAATAGAAGACATCAAAGAAATTAAAAATAATAAATCTCACAAAATCTAGGGGAGTTACAATAATAAATCAACTTTAATAAGCTTAAAATCCATCAAAGGATGTTGACATATATGAAATAAAAACCTTTTTTAGAGAAATAACTCATTATATTTTGAAATCATTTATGAAAAAATTTATTTTTAAAATATTTCTATATGCTTGTAAGGGAAGATTCTACAATGTTATAACAGGGAAAAATAGCCTCACCTTCCGTATAAGTTAAAAAAAGACATTCATGCCTTACTTTTCTCGAAAATGTTAAAAAGTACCTTGTTTGGAAAATGACGGAAAGATTCCTTTCAAACCATTTTATAAAAAGTCAAACATGTGTATAAATTACTTTAACCCATAGTCTAGTAAATAGTAAAAATGTTTTGCAATACATTTTTAAGAATCATGGATGTGGATGATAAAGAGGTCCCACAAGATAATTATATAAAAACAACCTCGGATAATAAATAGATTTCGAAATTAACCCTTACTCTATACTTTTCCTTGGTCAAGGGTAGGTTAACCTCTTTTATAATGGTGAAATAATTGTTATTAAATTATAGAAGAATCATATACATTAATATGATATCATATATGAACTTTTAACATTGATTTGTTAATAATATCATAGTATTATTGCCTTTTCAGGTGTTAGCTGATTCATTTTATTTTGTATGATTTGTTTTGTAAGTAATGTTTGTTATGGATATAATGTATCTTATTCATATTCATAATTATATTATGTCTTTAAAAATTATTTTTAATCAACTATTGAAAAATAATCTTTAATGGGTACGATGGGGAATGAATCTCATCGTGTTCGTGGAGACAGTAATCCATACGTACACATGAGCGAAAATATCATTCTTTTGATATTAAAATAATATATAATTTGATGTTATATAATATATAAGAATCATTATCAGGTTATATTTATTATTTAAATCAATTACATATCATTATTATACCTATCCAAATAATAATGTATTGAATAACAATTACACCACGACGTGGAGATGGTAAGCCATACGTACACACGTATGGTGACATGTCATTCAAAGGATGGATAGAATAATGAATATGGTTGTACCATATTTATAATAAAATCACAGTATATATAAGATAGTGTATTTATTATTTTAAAATGGAAAAAACAAAGAAAGAGGTAGTGGAAGAAGAAAGGAACTTGAAAGAGCGGATGAAATATTTACTTCTTCTTCAGGTTCATCATTTTGATATGATGAAAATGGCTTCGTAGGTTAGATTTATGAGTAATGGAAGGACTCTAGGATGAAGGGAGGACAATTGGGAGGGTATTTTGGCTGGCGTTTTCTAGGAAAAATGGCTTGGAATGTGTGAATTAGATGGAATGGGAAGTGCCCTTTTATAAGATTAGTGAGGGGCGCCTTTGGAAAAGCTAGAAATATTATTTTATAATCAAATCATTTTCAGTTTCTGATGGCTCCAAAATAAATTATTTAAAGGATACGGTGGGTATGGGTTAGAAAAAACTCAACAAATAGGTTTTAGATAGATTTGAGTAACTGTATTAATTTTATCTTTTGGATTTAACTATTAGTTAAATAGTTTGACATTTACCATGTCTTTTTGTATTTTTATATTATATGGTCAATATACATACAATAAACATCAAAGAGAATCCTAAGTGGTTCATTAATGATACACCTATCACTATATAAGTCTTTTGGCTGAACCATATATTATTAGGAATATAATATCAATTAATAATATAATATTTGTTTTAAAAACTCTTTTATGTCAATTTTGACACTATTTGGTATTTTGTTTTTGCTAAATTCATAACAGTATTATTACTACGAATAAAATTAATCTAACCAACCCAAAAAGGTCATATTAACCTATAAAATTAGTTTAATTCATATAAAGTCTCAAATTACATTTATTTGGTTATTTATAATATCAATTATTTTAATATTACATTAATTAGGTAATTACAACATCATCATTGTGTCATAAATTAATTTAATTATTTAATGTCTGAAAATTATAAATAAAATACAATTATGTAGGAAATATTTTTATCTTTGTAGTGAATATTTATAATCAAATTTACCTTATGTGTAACCCTATATTAAAAATGGTTTAGTTATTAAAATTTGAATTTAACAATTTTAACTCTTCTTTGAATTAAATAATCATAAATGTCCAAATCTAATCCAAGTGGACCTAAAAGATCATATATTATTCCTAATGATTTTGGTCGAATTAAACTAATCCAATAGAATTAGTACATGTGTTAGAGTAATAATAATATCATTTTTACCCATAATTACCCTTTTTACTTTTAAACATAGTAAATAAAAGTAAAAAGTTACTATTCCCCAAAAATTATTTTCTTCTTATTGAACCAAATTTTATTTATTCATATCAACTATGTCTCTCGGATTTTTAAATTCAACTCACATAAGTCATAAAATTATGTTTTATGTAAATTTTTAAATGCTCATAGAAGATGGGTAATAGACGGTACAATGTTCAATAAAATTTTTATATATCTAAAATTATTATAAACTGACTCTAGTGAATTACATTGAACTTATATAGGTATTATGTATCTATTTTGACCTAAAATTAATTTTAATAAAATAAAAAATTTATTAAAATAAAAAATTCGGTTTTAAAAAATAACTCAGTGTTTTCACTATTCATCAAAAATTGAATGTTTTCAGAAGAATACCAAAAATTCACCTATTCTAATTACGATATTCCAAATAAAAAAATGAAGTCCATTTTGAAAGGTAAAATTTAAAAATTTCAAAAATTGGGTATCACTATTCATAACGGCTAGTTTGATTGGTTGCGGTGTGTTAGAACTCGAAGTTGCAAACAACACACGCTATTGTAATATTCAAAGAGAAGCGTACCGTGGAAGCTTGGGGTGTTTCAATTTATATTTTTCTATTATGTTATTTTATACTAATGCAAAATTCTAATCCATTCTGTCATTATCACTTCTTGATAAAATTTACATAAATTTTCCTAAGTATGAGACACCAATTCAACGATCACTATCTCACCCTTGGTGTGAAAAATTGGATATTTCCCTAACACCATAACCCATAAACCATAACACTGACACCATAAACAAGACACCATAACTCTGAAACCGTAACCCATATATTGTTACCCATACATTGTATCCCAGTTAATGTAACCCTGACATTGTTCCACTGATTCCTAATTAAGCCAAAAACTTACAACTGTAACACTAGCTTCCATAATTCATGTTACCACAACCCTATATGTTGTGACCATCCTACCAGTTCCAAACATCACAAATTAACCACTACTATGACCCTATTTTCATCACACCATTCTACCAGTTCCAAAATTGACAAATGGGATGATATTGTTTCTACTAAAACCATTTTAGGACAAACTATGATATCGTTCCGTACCTAACCATTTTTTCATTCAAGTATTTTTTTCAATTAAATTTTTAACTGATTTTAAAGGTCATATTCTGGTCATTCAATGGAATTGAGATAAAAAATTCTCTTTTGCAGTTCTGTCAGTAGATAGTATGAGGTACACGGTGTGGAGATCGTCCTCCCTATCAGCTTCAACAAATGCACCCGAAATTAAATGAAAAGTGTGTGCTTGAGTAAACAGAATTCTAGTAGTGGACTACATGAAAGAAGATACATTTAAGAACACACGAAGAACTCTTTATTCGTGGTGACTAAACTGATGTAGATCAAAACCTCATACATCCTCACCTTAGGAACTCTAAGAAGAAAAAGTGCTACAAATCAAATCTTATTGAACTAGAAAGTAGAACACAAGCCCCACGATACTCTGCTTTCACAGGGGGAGTAAAAAATCAAATCTGCTACATATTACAAGTTCAGAGTTTCAAAGAATAACATTAATAGTATTTGTAATCCATTATCATTATCACTGCTCTGTTGTGTTTGATTTTATTACTTTTTCATAAGAGTGTATATTTGGATTAAAACACACATATTATCATGCATTAAACTGGAGGATTGAAGATAACCTCACTCAAATATCATTCTACCCTTTTTCATGCATGTATAACTGTGGAAGAGGTCATGTGTGACCCGATGGTTAGTTTTCCAATGAAGAATAGTGAAAGAGGTCTTGTGACTTAGACAGTCTTGTTTACCGATGTTATCCACGATCTGAGGTGTGGATAAAAGCTTTATATATATCCTACTTGGTTGTAGGTGATCACCAAGAAGATTAGATTAGGACTTGCCTTGTCACTAAACCACCTTTTTATCCATTGTTTCTTTCAATTTAGTTTTTCTATATTTTATCTTATATTTCAAAAAATGAAATATTACTTTCATAATTAGTCATGGATAGTAGTTATAACTATTTTATTCTGGTTATAGTTGTTGGAAAATATGAATCAATATCTCATTTTTGTATAACTGATAATTAATCAATATTTTGAAAAACTATTTGAAAAGTCAAAATATTATAATTGTTTTCATTGACTAACTGGACTCTATTATCTGAAATTGGTGGAATCTTTTAAATAAACATCTTAATAAAAAATTATATAGGAACTCAATTCACCCCCACCCCTCTTGAGTGTCCTACTCCGACCTACACATTATAATAATTATTTATATATCCTTCACAATTATTTTAATCCTTTATCAAAATACACCTTGTACAACATGGGTCATATGGGTGCACATAGAAAAAATTTCTAGAAAAAAATCATGTATGCCATAGAATTTCAAAACATCTCATAAATATTGATTTTTATAAAACAGTATAACCGAGTTTGAGTAGAATCTTTTTATAAATAGTACTTTTAAAATAACATAAATATGTTCTAAATTTCTATTTTACAATCATATATTTATAGGTTGCACAAGGTTCTCAGTCTTGAAAACCTTTTTCAAAATCATAATATGCTTCAAAATATTATCATAAGGTAAAATATATGAAAATGACTTGATAATATTTACCATTCTTGAAAATAATAGAATATTGATAAAATAAAATTTTATTAAATAAAACCCATGATCCACGATGATATAAATGTATAGTAGATATGTTTTATATCACAAAAAATCAATACAAGTGAGTTTTAGGTTAGAAAAAATTTAAAAATCACATCAGCATCACATTGCAATAATTATTTCAAGCAAGTCATCAGAAAGAGATATGAATGTTGTTTGAGATCATCCTCCTTACATTTTTAACTGAATTACATTAATATTAAAAATTCATAAAACAAGGATTTAACTGAAATAATAGACATTGAGAATTACCAAGTGGTTATCCAAAACTCCTAATCCCAAATGTTTTCTAAACCGACCTCTGAAACCAACTATATGGACCTATCCATAAACCATAAATAACCTAGAGTTTTGATCAATAATTTACTTTATTTCACATTGAGAATCTATTAAGGTTTATATTTTTAGTGAATTATGTCGTAACTATTACATTACATCACATGAATTACTATATATACACTCTCTAATTTTTTTCAAAACAATAAAACGACTTAAAAAAAGAATTATTTTCTTCATAAAAATATTGTTGAATTCTTCCTTTCTATTATTCTTCCTTATACCATGTGAAAAACATTTCAAAAACATGATATGAGAACAAAAAATTTCAATAAGATATATAAAATAAGGTATGAAACCATTAGTCCATGAATATTTAAAACTCCAGAAAACATTATCACAAAATCACACTTTCCACCCATAAAACATACACTCTTTAACATACATTATGAAATCATAAGATTTTAGAATAACTCAAAAAAATCATAAATCATAAAGGTAACTTGTGGAATTAATAACTATAATGACCCATACATTACATACATTGTTATTAATTCACAATTGAAGCATACTTATTTCCACATATAACAAAACCATGATAGGACTATATAGGTATAGTGTCTTTAGAAACTGGGAAACATAAACAACTAATTCATTAATCATCTACATTATCTCTAGTTTATTTCATCATATCTAGAGTCCCTTTTGGTATATCTTACATAATACCCTTCTTCCAAACCTGGGGAAAAGAAAACATAAAAATGGTGAGCTCAAATTCTCACTAAGGTAAATCAAAGGAAATATTAAACATATCATATTCATAAGAACATAAAATTTTGAAAATATTATCCTGAAAAAGAGATCATAATATCATGACATGGGATAAATCCTAGTAGTGAAATTTAATTCCAATATTCATAACATAATACATGAAACGTTTTGCGGTAAAAACATAATCATACAAAATCATTTCATATTAGTCAAAACTCATTGCCAAGACCATCATAGCAAACAAAGTCCATTACTGAAATGAATTCACTCCCCGTTCTAGTCCTGTATCACTTAATAAGATTAACTTGTCATTCCCACCATGTCTGTCTCATTAGATATAAATCATTACCCAGTGCATTGGAGGGAGATATAGGTCCCACTCATTTCATAATGAAACCATTCTTATGTGCGCTACAAAATCATAAATCATGCATCATAGCATAACCCATGTAATAAAAATAGGATTCTTAAACATCATGTCATCATAACAGAATCTATATAAGATAAAAGGACTTCATATAAATAATTCGATCATAAAATAATCAAATCAATGTAATAATAGGGATAGAAATGGAACTCTATATTATCTTAGATGGAAAATAATTTTGATAAAAAACATGAACTCCGTTCTTGAGGAAAATATCCTTTCGACTTCAATTTTTTTACTTTATCAAAATGTCATACAATTTTAAACTTTGAAAACATGTAAAGGAAGATTCATGGAAATAGTTTTCTATGAAATCATAAAAATCCTTTCATGTCGTATAATTTAAATAAACATTCTCCTTATACATTGGCCAGAAAAGTCAAAAAGTATATCTTACTGAAAACGAAAAAAGATTCATTTCATATGTTTTAATAAAAACTACACAATAGAAAAAACTGGATTTAATAAATTTTAGGACGATAATAATAATATTACATATTGGGCATACATGGATTTGGATGATAAACATTCTCCAATAAATTCAGAAGTATAAACAATCTCAGATAAAAATGAGATTGCAATATTTTCCCTTACCTTAGGTCTGATATGCTCTATACGTATCCGAACCTTCTGTGTAATGATTTAAATAATGTCATTGAATTATTATAGAATAATATACATTGTTATGATATCATATATGGTCATATTCTTATATTTTTATTAGTAATATTTCATTACTACCTGTTATTCGGGTGTTCATTGCTTTATGTTCTTATGCGTGTCTTGTTGAATTAATTTTTATTACTCTTTTCAGTTTATAGCTACATAATTTATAGAATGATATTATTATAATATATATCATATTTATTCATTTAATTTGTTTATATAATCCTGGTTTAATAAATATCATGTATAATGAATCACATCACACCATGGAGATGATAAGTCGTACGTACGCACGAGCAACAATATCATTCCCATAATAATTTAATGGTATTGGAGTGGAAGAGAGAATAAATCTGAATTATTATCATGTTATAACAATCAACTATAGTTATTCTTTACACCATTATACCCATCCATGTAATGTGGTGGTGGAAAACATATTACACCACGGCATGGTGACAGTATTTCGTACGTACGCACGTACAGGGATTTCATTTGACGTAGGATGGATAGAAGGTGAAATAGGGTTTTTAATATTTATAATAACATATAAGTATAGGAGTGATACTGATATTATAACATTATAATGAAACAAATAAATAATAGGAAGTAGAAGAAGAAATAAATTTGAAAGAATCGGTAAAGGATATTTCATCTTCTTCGACGTGCCACTTCTAAACCTCCTCTTAGGGCACTAAAGTTGGAATTTTAAGAAGACCAGGACCCCTATTATGTTTCTAGGGAAGTGGATAAGATAAATTGGAAGTGGTTGGCCGAGAATGAAGGCTCAAAATGGTGTGAGGTGGAGAGGGATGAGGTTCTTTTTTATAAGAGAGGGGAGGGGCACTTTTAGAAACCTCAAAATGGTGTGAGGTGGAGAGGGAGGAGGTGCTTTTTTATAAGAGAGGGGAGGGGCACTTTTAGAAACCTCTAAAATATTAATTTATAATAAAATCAAACCCCACATAAAAACCTCCAAAAATGACTCAAATCATAATATTAGATGAGATAAGTTTGTAGTCTCATCATCCTAGAATATTTAGACATGTTGGTAATTTATTTTAAACCTTATCAACTTAATTTATCCTTATAAAATCTATTTAATTTTATTTGTGGTAACAATATTCTAAATTTTAAATTCTAATAAATAATTAATTATGTTTTGTGAATTGTCCATAATTGGATACTTTAGGACATAATAGACCATATAAATTTAAATTTATAATTTTTAAATATATTTGTGATTTTTAATCAATTTTATCATATTTTACTTTTATAAAATAACAATAGTGTCAATTTTGACACTATTCATTTATTTTAATTGAAATAAAATCCTCACAGAAAGTATATTTGAACCAAAATATTTAATAGACTTATAACATGTCATATTCACATATAAAATTTTTGGAGAACATTAATTAGTTCATATAATATTTATTTTAAATTTATTAAAACCATTTATTTGATATTTTAATCAATCAAATAATTTCTACATCACTATTATGTCATCATTAATGATAATTATTTAATCCCTAAAAATTCTAAATAAATTCTCATGATGTATATAATTTTATTATAATTCTTTATACTATTTTTATTCTAAGTATTATATGGTTTATAACAAAATTAAAATTATTACACTTATAAGATATAAGAGAGTGACATGTTGTCACTTTCTTTGGTTTTAATAATAATTATATACTTTTCATGGTCAAAAGTCCATGAAATGAATCTATTATGAACCTTAAGTGTTATGGGTTTACTTTTATTCACCCATTATAATTTTGGCAGGTCTTAGGTTAATTTTATAATCTTATTTTTACCCTTAATTACCTGATTTACCTTTAATGTAGTAAATAAAAATTACCGTAGTTACTATTCATAATGTCAAAAAAATTAACATATAAAAATAATTTTGACCCAATGAATCCAAATATGGAATCTCTTTTTCAAAATTCAAATCTCCAAATTTGTAGTAATTAATTTAAAATTAATGTCATTGTTAAGAAAATGGGTTCTTAAAAGTTAAAACATTATCAAAGTTTGAAATGTTTTTACCTATGAATTCAATGTAAAATTAATGGTAATGACATAAATTATATTAAATGGTAAAAATATATTCTATTTATACTTTAAAACCATTAAATTTTATCATTTTACCATATTAATTATCTAGATGAAAAAATTTGTTTTTATGAAAAATTTAGCGTATTTTTACTATTCATCAAAATATGAAATTTATCAGAAAAGTATAAAAAATTTATCCAATGTAAATTTTTATATCCGGATTCAAAATAAGAAGTCTAATTTGTCAAATTTTACTTATAAACTTGACAAAAGTTATATTTAAAATGGGTTCACCATCAAAAGGTGGAAAAACATCATTTTTTTAAAAATACTTCTTTTATCAAAAAAGTTATTTTGATTTAATATCTCATTCTAGAAAATGTGTAATATGAATTGTAATTTTATAAAATTCAAAAATTGGTTAATACTATTCATAACATCTAGTTCATAATATTATAATAATATATCATTGTTTAGTGAAACTCGGTATTGCATACAACACAAGCTAGCGAGGAAGGTTTATCTTGCGTGTAACGTAAGCCAATCCAGTGTTGTGTGTAGTGAAAGATTCCTTTGGTGTTGCGAATAACATAATACATTATATATATATATATATATATATTTCTCATAAAATCTCATGGTGTTACATTCTACCCCTCTTAAAATGAATTTCGCCCTCAAAATTAATCACTTCGTAACAAACTGATGAGGATACCTCTCCCTCATAATATCCTCAAGTTCCCAAGTAGCTTCTTCTAATTGGTGGTTCCTCCATAAAAGTTTTACCACGCGAGTGTTCATGTTTCGTAGAACTTTTTCGCTACGATCTAGAATTTCTATCGGATGATCTTCATAAGATAGATCTTGCTCCAGTGGTACAACATCTGAGCTTAGTACATGTGACGGATCAGGTATGTACTTTCTTAGGAGAGATACATGGAACACATCATCAACTGAAGATAGATTTGGTGAAAGTTCCAATCGGTAAGCTACCATCCCAACATGATCCTGTATTTCAAAGGACCGATATACCTAGGGCATAGCTTTCCCTTCTTTCCAATTCTCATTACTCTCTTTCATGGAGATATTCATAAAAACACATTATCACCAACTACAAACTCTAGTTCTTTTCTTAAGTTGTCGGCATAATTTTTTTGTCGACTCTATGTTGCTCTTATGTGTTGTTGAATAGATCTGACCTTTTCTTCTATCTCATCAACACGATCAAGTCCCAACTGCTTTCATTCCCCAATTTCATCCCAGCAAGTTGGAGTTCTGGATTTCTTTCCCTAGAGAGCTTCATAAGGAGACACGTGAATACTGGAGTGAAAGTAATTATTATATGAAAATTCCACCAAAGGTTGGTGTTGATCCCAACCACCTTTTAAATACATAGCGCAAGCTTTCAACATGTCTTCCAAAGTTTGAATTGTCCTCTTAGACTGACCGTCTATCTGATGATGATAGGAAGTGATGAAACTCAACTCTGTATCTAGAGCACGCTAAAGACTTCGCCAAAACATTGAGGTAAACCTCAAATCCAGATCAGATATAATGAAAAGTGGTACTCCATTCAATTTTACCACTTCTTTTGCATATATCCTGGCAAGCTGATCAAGAGAGAAATACTCTCTAATAGCAATGAAGTGTGCCGACATTGTAAGATGGTCAACTATAACCGAGATAACATTATTTCTTTTGGATGTTTTGGGATGTCCAATGACAAAGTCCATATTGATGTTTTCCCATTTCCATTCTGGTATGGGTAATGGTTGTTACATCCCATTAGAATTCTGTCTCTCAACTTTAACTTTCATACAAACCACGCATCGAGAGACATATTCGATGATATCTCTTTTCATGCCTTCCCACCAAAAGTAATCTTTCAGGTCCCTATACATCTTTGTACTTCCTGGATGAATAGAGAATGAAGAACTATGAGCCTCATCTAGAATCCCCTTCTATAATTCTTCTATGGTATGAATACAGACATCGTTATTGAACCATATTATCCCATCACAATCAAGGTTGAATTCAGAAACATTTTTCACCTTCTTTTGATGTCCAACATCCTCCTTCTGCACCTATTTAATCTTCATATACATAGATGTTTGAACACAAATTTTAGAAAGATAATATATCTCCCCTTTCATTAAAATTCCAAGATCCATCCTTTGTAAATCCATAAATTTTGGATCTTTTTTTATCCTCATCATGGATAATCTAGCATGGTCTTATCGATTTAATGCATCTGCCACCTTTTTTTCTTTCCCAGGGTGGTAATGAATTGAGAAGTCGTAATCTTTAATCAGATCCAAACATCTTATTCGTCATATATTCAGCTCCTTTTGTGTGAAAATATACTTTAATCTTTTATAATTAGTATAAATATCACAACTTTCATCATAAATATAATGCCTCCAAATATTTAATGTAAAGATTACCACAACTAACTCCAAATCATTAGATGGGTAATTTTTGTCATGGATTTCCAAAAATCATGAGGCATAAGCTATCACCATATCATTTTGCATGGGAACACATCCCATCCCCTTCATGGATGCATCACTATAGATCAAAAACATTTCTCCACTACAAGGATGTGTGAGAACAGGTGCAATGGCTAACAATCTTTTTAGCTCTTTGAAATTCTCTTCACATTCCTCCATCTAAACAAACTTAACTCCTTCATGTGTCAATTTTGTGAGTGGGTTAGATAATCTTGAAAAATATTTCACAAAACATCGATAATACCCATCTAAACCAAGAAAACTTTGGATCTCTATTATTCTTGTTGGTCTCGACCATCTTTTGATAACCTCTATTTTTGTGGGATCCACATATATCCCCTCTCATGAGATTATGTGACCCAAAATGAAACATTTTGAAGACAAAATTCACACTTGGTAAATTTTTCATAAAGATTCTCATTTCTCAGTGTATTCAATACAATTATTAAGTGATCTTCATTTTCTTCCTTTCTCTTTGAATAGAAAAGAATATCGTCTATAAAGAATACCACAAACTGATCAAGATAGTCTCTAAAGACTCTATTCATCATATCCATGGAGATAGAAGGGGAATTAGTAAGACCAAATGCCATCACTATAAACACATAGTGTCCATAAAATGTACTTAAATCCATCTTTGATATATCCTCCTTTTTTATCCATAATTGATGATACCCTGAATGAAGATGAATCTTGGAAAAGTATTGAGCTCCGTGTAGTTGGTCAAATAAGTCATCAATGCATGGGAGAGGATATTTTTTCCTGATTGTGATCTTGTTAAGTTCCCGATAATCAATGCAGAGTGTCATTGATCCATCTTTATTCTTAAAAAAATATCTGTTGCACCCCAAGGTGATGCACTAGGTCGTATGAATCCCTTATCAAGATTCTCTTGGAGTTTCTTCTTCAATTCCTGCAACTCAATTGGGTCTATTTTATAACGTGTCTTTGAAATGGGAATAGAACCCAGTATGAGTTCTATTGAAAACACAACTTCATGATTTGGTGGAAGACCTGTCAATTCCAGTTGAAAAAAAACATAAAACTCTCCTACTATGGGAATATTATTAATCGTGAGTTTCTCTCCAACCATTTTAGATAAATAACTTCCATTTATTGGAATCAAGACCCATAAGATGGACGAAATTTCAACTAGAAGGTTATATTCATCCTTGCATCGATAGATGATCATAGATTGATCAGGAATATAAAATGTGACTTCCCTTATATGGAAACTGATATGAGCTCCATATATAGAAATCCAATCCATGCCAAGAATCACATCAAATTACACTATAAGAATTATCACAAGATTTGAAGGAATCAATTTCCCATAAACTTCAATCGGAGAAGAATTGTAAACTTTTGATGTGACTGTAGTGCCATTAGGAGTTGTCACAGCTAAGTCAACAACTAATTGTCAGGGTATTATGGTGATACCCTCCGAAAATATTTCAGAATTAAAAGAGTGGGTGGATCCAGAATCAAATAAAACATTTTCTACTTTAGAGTGGATATAAAGTGTACCTTTCACCACTTATTTATCATACTCCACATCGCTAATAGAAATTTCATGTGACATTCCTTTTTATTTGTCTTTAAGAGTTTTTTTATGTCGATCATCATCAATAACCCTTGGATTAGGGAATTTATTGGAATAATTCCCTATTTCCTTGAAATTGTAACATTGAATTGTAGGAGGTGCATTCTGTGTACCCTTTTCATTGTTCGCATTACTAGACATATTTTTCCCATCACTACGGCATTCAATTGCCCGATGACCTTATTTTCCCCAATTATAACATTTACTTTCCCCTTTAAGACAAATCCCTCCATGTTTCTTTCCACACTTTGAGCATAAGGAAAAACATATCTTTTTTCAGTGTGGTCTTTAGATTTTCATTTGAATTCCATTTTCCTCTTCTTATCAAACCCATATGACTAATAGGTTACTCCAATCTCCATATCAACCTTGAAAGCACATGAAATAATTTCCTCATAGATATTAAAGTCCCTTATAGATAATACCCATTCAGAGACATGGTTTTAAGCCACTAATGAATCGATCGATCTTACTCTCATATAGGATAATAATTCTAGAAGTGTACCTTTCATTCCATGTAAAATTTTCTTTATACGTACCAATAGATTCATCATCCTTTTTCTTCATTTTAAGCAACTACTTCTCCATCATTGTTCGAATAATATGGGAGAAGTTATTATTGAAAAATTAGTTCTTGATCTCTACCCATTCCATGGACTCAATTTCATCCCTTTTCCATGTATTCTTAATAATATTCCACCATTGATCAGCTTCACCTTCCAAATGATATAATTCTAAGATGAAATTATCTTATTCGGAACATTGAAGGACTGAAAATATCTTTTCAGTGGTACTGATCCATTTTTCATCCACTAATGGATACAAAGAACCGCTGAATGAAGGTGGACGCTGTGTCATGAAGGATTCAACAAAATGTTGCTCCCTGTTTTTCTCATTTGGAAGTCTTACAAGAATTATATCTTGAGAATGTTGTGGGAGCATGGATACAAGATTTTTCATTCTATCTCCTATATATTTTGGTTGCTAAGGGGGGACAATCATTAAATTGCCTATCGCATTCAGCATTAACACGGTTCATTCAGGTTCCAGCCATTGACAAAAACAAAGAAGCATAGTGTGAGAAACACTAATAATAATCAGAAAATCACATTATGAGAAATAAAATTTCACACATTAGGTCTTATCATAGGTTATTCATGGATGTTTCTAAAACACGAATATTGTGTTCTATGCTTAGACATATCCTTAACATTCTTACTAAGTATTTCACAACCTAGTTTCCAAATTTTTGCTATAACTTTCCACTGATAGCAACTATAACGACCCATACATTACATACATTTTTATTACTTAAGAATTGAATCAAACTTATTACAACATATAACAAAACCATGA
Source organism: Viscum album (assembly GCA_963277665.1). Lineage (NCBI taxonomy): Eukaryota > Viridiplantae > Streptophyta > Magnoliopsida > Santalales > Viscaceae > Viscum > Viscum album. The sequence goes on from OY728127.1 coordinate 496,175,368, forward strand.
TATGACCGTATAGGTATAGTTTCTTTTGAAACTGGGAATCAAAAGCAACTGATTCATAAATCATCTACATTATCTTCCAGTTATTTCATTATATATAGAGTCCCTTTTGTTATATCCAACTTAATACCCTTATTCTAGACTGGGGGAAAAGAAAACATACAAAGTTTGAGATCAAATTCTCAGTAAGGGAAAACAACAGAAATATCAATCATATCATATTCTTAAGAGCATAACATTTTGAAAATCTTATCCTGCAAAAGAGATCATAATATCATGACATGGGATAAATCATAGTTGTGAAATGAAATTCCAATATTCATAACATAATACATGAAAGTTTTTGGAATACACACATAATCATAGAAAATCATCTCATATTAGTCAAGACTCATTACCAGGACCATCAGATCGGCCAACGTTCATTACTGAACCGAGTTCACTCCTCGTTCCAGTCCTGTATCACTGAATACGATTAACTTGTTGTCCCAACCATGTCTATATCATGAGATATAAATCTTTACCCAATGCATTGGAGGGAGATATAGGTCAAACCCATCTCATAATGAAACCATTCTTATGTGTTCCACAAAATCATAAATCATACATCATAGCATAACCCATGTAATAAAAATTGGACTCTTAAACATCATGCCATCATAAAAAAATCCATATAAGATAAAAGGACTTCATAAAAATAATTCCATCATAACATAATCAGATCAATGCAATAATAGGGATAGAAAGAAAACCCTATATTATCTTATATAGAAAATAATTTTGATAAAACACATGAACTTCATTCTTGAGGAAAATATCCTTTCCACTTAAAAAATATTTTTCCATTCTCAACATGTCATAAAATTTTAAACTAATGAAATTTAATTGAAAATAAAATTTAAAACGTGTAAAGGAAACTTTATGGAAATAATGTTCTATGAAATCATAAAAATCCTTTCATTCTGTATAAGTTAGAAAAACATTCTTCTCGTAGTTTGGCCAGAAAAGTCAAAAAGTATATCGTAATGAAGACGAAAAAAGATTCCTTTCATAACTTTTACTAAAAAATCACCAGTATGTAAAATTGGATTTAAAAACATTTAGGAGGATATAAATAATATTTCATATTGAGTAAACATGAATGTGGATGAGAAATATTCCCTAGTAAATTCTGATGTATAAAAAATCTCAGATAAAAATGAGATTGTAAGATTTTCCCTTACCTTAGGTCTGATATGCTCTGTATGTATCTGAACCTCCTGTATAATGATTTAAATAATGTCCTTGACTTATTCCAGAATCATATTCAATGTTATGATATCATATACGATCATATTCTTAACTCCTTATTATTCATATTTCATTGCTACTTGTTATTCGAGTGTTCATTTCATTATGTTCTTATGCGTGTTTTGTCGAATATATTTATATTCCGTTTTTTAGGTTATATATACATCATTTACAAAATGATATTAGTATAATATATATCAGATTTATTCGTTCAATTTTTTTATATAATCCTGGTTTAATTAATATCATGTAAAACGAATCACATCAAATCGTGGAGACGATAAGTCATACGTAAGCACAAGAGACGATATCGTTCCCATAATTAATAAATGGTATTGGAGTGGATGATAGAATAGCTCAGAATTATTATGATGTAATAGTAATCATATATAGTTATTCTTTACACCATTATACCCATCTATGTAAGGTGGTGGTGGAAAACAGATTACTCCACGGCGTGAAGACGGTATTCTGTATGTACACATGCGCAGTGATTTCGTTTTCTGTTGGATAGATAGAAGGTGAAATAGGGTTGTTTCATATTTATAATAACATAAAATCATATGAGTGATACTAATGTTATTACATTATAATGAAAAAATAAATAAGAGGACGTAGAAGAACAAATAAATTTGAAATAATCGGCAAAGGATATTACCTCTTCTTCAACACACCTCTTCTAAACCTTCTTTTAGGGCACTAAAGTTGGTCTTTGAAGAAGACCAGGACCTATAGAATGTTTCTAGGGAAGTGGAGAAGAGAAATTTTTAGGGTTTTTCCATGTTTTAAGGCTCAAAATGGTATGAGGGGGAGAGGGGGTAAGGGATTTTTAATAAGAGAGGAGAGGGGAACTTTTGGAAACCTCTAAAATATTAATTTACTATAAACACAATCCCCGCATAAAAACCTCCAAAAATGACTCCAATCCGAATATTAGAAGATATAGGGTTGTAATATCATCACCAAATAACATTTAGACATGTTGTTAATTTATTTTAAACCTTATCATCTTGATTTATCATTATTTAATATATTTAATTTTATTTGTGGTAATAATATTGTAAATTTTAAATTGTTATAAATAATTACTTATGTGATGTGAATTTCCCATAATTTAACACTGTATGACATTTTAGACAATATAAATTTCAATTTATAATTTCTAACTATTTTTGGGATTTTTAATCAATTTTATAATATGATATTTTTATAAACTAACAATATTGCCAATTTTGACACTATTCATTTATTTGAATTGAAATAAAATCCACACAGAGGATATATTCTAAAAAAATAATTAATAGATTCCTAACATGTCATATTCTCCTATAAAATTTGTGGTGAACATTAATTAGTTCATATATTATTTATTTAGATAATTTTAAAACCATTTATCTGATATTTCATTCAATATAATAATTTCTACATCACTATTGTGTCGTCATTAATAATAATTATTTAATCCCAAAAAATTTAAATAAATTCTCATGATGTATATAGTTTTATAAGATTTCTGGAGACTATTTATATTTGTTGTTTCATGAGGTTTATCACTAAATTAAAATTATTACACTTATAAGATATAATGGAGTGACATGTTGTCCCTTTCTTTTGTTTTAATAATAATTATATCATTTTCATGGTAAAAAGTTAATGAAATGAATCTATTCAAAACCTTAAGTGATATGGGTCGATATTTATTCATCCAATAGAATTTTTTCAGGTGTTTGGGTAATTTTATAATCTTATTTTTACCCGTAATTACCCAATTTATATTTAACTATAGTAAATAAAAATTACCGTACTTACTATTCATAATGTCAAATAAATAAAAGTAACATATTAACATAATTTTGACCCTCTGAATCCAAATATGGAATCCATTTTTCAAAATTCAAAACACATAAGTTGGATTAATTAATTTAAAATTAATCTCATTGTAAATAAAACATGTTTTTTAAAGTTAAAACATTTTCAAAGATTGAGATGTATTTACATAAGAATTAAATGAAAAATTAATGTTAATGAGATAAATTATATTAAATGGGAAAAATATATTCTATTTATAATTTAAAACCATTAAATTTTATCATTTAACCATATGAATTATCTTGATGAAAAAAGTTTTTTTTGAAAAAAAATTAGCATATTTTTACAATTCATCAAAATATCAATGTTTTCAGAAAAGTATCAAAAAATTATCAAATGTAAATATTTATATCGTTATTAGAAATAAGAAGTATATTTTGTAAAATTTAACTTATAAACTTGTCAAAAAAATATTTAAAATGGGTGTTCCATTAAAAGGAGGTAAAACTACATTTTTTTAAAAATACATCTTTTGTCGAAAAATTGATTTTGTTTTCATATATCATTCTAGAAAATGTGTAAGATGAATTATAATGTTATAATATTAAAAATTCGGTTAATAATATTTATAATGGCTAATAAATAATATTATAATAATATATCATTGTTTAGTGAAACTCGGTATTGCGTACAATGCAAGCTATCGAGGAAGGTTGCTCTTTCGTGTAACGCAAGCCAAGCCAGCGTTGTGTGTAGTGAAATATTCCTTTGGTGTTGAATGTAACATAAGACATAATATATATATATATATATATATATATATATATATATATATATATATTTCTCATAAAATCTCAGGGTGTTACAATAACATACTTGCATTGTAGCTTTCACAGCTACATAGGGTGTAACCTACATGGTTCCGTTTGGAATACCCATTTGAATATATTCTCTAAATATCTTAGGAGAAACCTTAACTTTTTCCTCCATCACATTACCCAATGCATTAGAGATCTATCACGGGATCACCAACCCTTGGATGACAATGAAACCAACCATATAATCAAGAAATTCCCAAGAACCAGAACATAATCATAACACACAAGCCATGCATAAAGGAAAAAATGACATTTCCACTTTGAAATCACATTTCATCTTAATAATTCATTCACAAATAAGTGAAAAAAAATTATTTTAAAAAAACGGTAAAATTATAATGTAAAAACTAATACATAATAGTGATATAAGAGTGATAAATTTTATTCATGATGTATTTGTCAAATAAAACATTCCACATTATTGAAATAATCTATCCAATTTTAAAACACATTGAAAACATTTAAATAGAAGATTTTATAATCAAATGATCCCATTGTACATTGAATATTTTTAATGAAATTAACATTTTAAAACACTCATGTCCTTAAAAATAAATCCTTAACCATTTTTATGTAATCATAAATAATTCGAATGATTTAGAATGATAAATCATTAAAAAAATTAATATGATGTTTTAGTTAAATAATACCTTACCACCCGAGAAAATACCTGAATAAAAAGAAAAAAGAATAAAATTAAATTAAAATTATAATATCATGATAAAAAATATATTCATGATAAAAAATTTCAAAGGGCATCATATACACCGTATAAAACTGAATTGGTGCATAACAATAAATAAGTATTAATGGAATGTAAATTGAGACAAAATCCATTAAATACATTTTATCCTTAGATGAAGGATAAAGCAATGAAATAATTATGTATAAAAAATATAAATACACCCAATAAGTGGATTTTCAATGTAAAACGGTTAGGGGTCCTTCAAACATATTCTTGAAAAAACTAAACCAATGAAAATGTTATTTAACTCAATGAAATGATATTGAGTTTTTATTTCCCTTAAAAAGATCATATACATGATGTATGAATTTATCAATGGGTGATTGTGGTTATAAATAGTATATCCAAACACTGGTACGTGGAAATTACAATTTAAACAAATAAAAAATTATTTCACACATAATCTGGGGATAATAATAATCAATTAATTATGCGTAATACCTAATGACTAGAAATTGAGTTTAGAAATTCTATTAAAAAGATCATTTTGTTAATAAAATAGATAGATTATTGAATTCAGTATAAATAAACCTGAATTATTTATAGATAAAATATAGTGTATCAAAATTTATTTCTCACATAATCATTTCAATATATAATCAAGAAGTAGAAGCTTAACCCAATGAATAGAAATTTGGTTAGGATGTTCCCTTACCTCGAATCTGAGTTGTCTTTTTGATTATCTATATTCCATAATAATTAAATTAGGTTAAATTATACTTACATTAAAATATTTTTAAATTTTATTATTCATTTTATATCACTTATTAACATGTTATAAATATCTGTTTATTATTTGAGTTTATATTAGATGTTTTGTAGATGTTCGGTACTTGAGTAAAAAATGAACTTGTTTCGTGAAAATTATCCATGTGGTAATAAGTCAATTATATCAATAATATTATTAATGATTTGAATATCATATATATCCAGTATATATGTATATAAACAATTACATCACTTTTGGATATATGAAATGAAATGGATCATTCATGGGGACGGTAGTTTATACGTGCACATGAACGCTACATTCATTTCATTGTCATATTATAGGAATAAAAACCTAATTATACATAGGTATATTATAATTAAATTATTATATATAGGTTATATAAGTTTAATAAGTTTATTTATTCTATCCTTTATACATTCCATGTATGGAATGAATAAGTCATATCACATTGAGGGGATGTAGTCCACATTTCCTCAAATTAAATTATCATATTTGCACATTATGGAAAGCATGAAGGTTTATTTTGAATAATAATTACACAATAATAGAGAAAATAATATTATAATATATCTCATAAATAAACATAGTGACATCATAATTACCCAAATGAGATGTGGTATGAGAAAATTGAACTATCATCGCTTTGTGAGGCAGTAGTTCGTCGTACACAGAAACAATATGTTCTCTTACATTAGATGGAGGTATGTATAAGTTTAGTTAGAATACATATCATAAAATTATCCGAGTATATTTATGAAACTGGTTTTTTAATGTACAAATAGAATAAGTAGGGCATAGGGAGTGAAGAAGGAAAATAAATGGAAGGAACTTGAGATAAGACACCTCTAAATAAGTTACCTTCTTTTCATTTGAGGCTAACATCTTTCTTTAAGTGTCTTAAACCCATGTTAAGAATATAATAGGAAGGGAGGGATGTTTAGAGATTATTTGTGGAGAATTTGGATAATCCAAGGGTCTCAAAAGGTGTGAGTATGTGAGTAGAGGTGGTGGCCTATTATAAGAGGGAGAAGGGGTACTTTAGGAATGTCTTGAAATATCATTTTATTATAAATTTATTTTTGGATTATAATGGACCCAAACTAATTTATTTCAAATATAATATGATTTTGGGTCGTATACCCATCATCAAATAAAAATTAAACAAGTTTTTAATATTTTTTAACCCTTATATTTTTTGTTTAACCTTTATTTTACCCTTTTTAATCTTACCATGATATTTTATTATTTAAAATATGTGGGTTAATTTTATTACCATAATATGTCAAAATACACAAAAACGTTCCATTTAGGAATTATTTGGAATTTTTAAAACCATTTGGCAAAATATTAGTTTTTTTATAATTTTAAAACATTTAGAAAATTCTTTTATATTTTATGTATGAATTATATCCATTTTGACACTATTCATACTGGATTTATTAAAAAAATATTAAAAACATGATTACTTTGAAAAAATATATCAACTCAATACTAACATTCTATAGTCAACCATAAAATTATTTTATGAAATAAATTATGTTATATAAAATTTATTTTAATATTTATAATATCACTTATTAGAAATGTCTCTTAATAAAATAATTACTATATCATTGTTGTGTGAATATTTACAGTACATATTTAATTTGTAAAAATTAAAAATAAATTCCCACCATGTAGATAATTTCATTATATTTTGGGAGAATATTTATGTTCCAAGTTTCATAAATATTATCTCTAAATTAAAATTATTATTCTTATAAGAGATAAGAGAGTGACATGTTGTCACTTTCTTTGGTTTTTATAATAATTACATCACTTTCATGGAGAATATTCTATTAAATGAATCAATTATGAACCTGATGTGATATATGTATCCTTTTTCTCATCCAATGGGATTTTTTAATTATTTATTGTAATTTTATTATACTTATCATATTGTTTTTACCCTAATTTGACAGATTCACCTTTAACTTCGTTAAATAATAATTACTGAATATATTATTCATTGTGTTAAAAAATAAAAGGTTCCTATTGAAAAAAATTTGAACTTATGATTCCAAATATGAAATCCTTTTTCAAATTAAAAACACAAAAATTGATGAAATTAAATTTAAAATAATTACTATCATAAAAACCAAAAAAATGGTTTTTAATATGTAAAAAGAATCAATTGATTGACGTGTGTTAATGTCCAATTAAAATTTGAAATTACATTCAATTATGAATAGTATAATAAATGAAAAAAATACAATTTTACATTAAAACCAATTAAAAATATTATATATATATATATAAATAAATTATATGAAAAAACAGTTTTGAATTAATATGGAATATCTTCTACTATTCATTAAAATATGAATTTCATCAGAAAAACCCAAAATTCCGACCAAGGTTAATTTTGATGTCCCATTTCTAAAGAAAATTTTTTTTTTCAAATATAACATATAAAAGGGAAAAACTATATTTAAAATGGGTTCACCATCAAAAGGTGGTAAACCGACCTTTTAAAAAATATTTGAGTAATTTATGCTTAAAATTGAAGTCATCCTCATTTTAAGACACTAAAATTAATTAGATAAATTTAAAAACATTTGAAAAATATTTAAAATCATAATATAGTTAAGTCTTTTCATTCCCTAAAAAACCTCTAGGCATTAAATACCCTTTAAATAAATAATATTAGTATTGTATTATTTTTTGGTATAACTCAACGTTGTGTGCAATTTAAGATCTCAGAAAAACCCATTGTTCTATGTCAGGTACTCTATTGGAAAAATTGTTTTATTTAATGTAAAATTAAAATATTATTCATAAATATTAGTAGATATAAAAATGTATTATTTAATAAATACCTAGGGCGTTACACCGGATAAAATCATAATATAAAACAAATTCCATTTGATTTGTCACATGTATATGATAACAGAAATAAATAAAATACTCAGAGGCACTAATACAGTCCCAATCTTCACTATATGCTCGTATCATGTCCCATTTACGAAAAAACTACACAAAAAATCTATATCAAGCCTCTTCCCATCCTGAACCACTGATGAGTGAATGCTACTTGCATAACCGAGTGCAATGGCCACACAAGTAGTGTGTGTCATTAACATAGTAGAAAACAACCAATTTTATACCATGAATAGCTATTAAATAAAGTGATATGTGAATCTTCTATAGTAATTAAGAAATAATAGACAACAGATGTTATAAAAATAAATATAAATAGCAACCCTAAGAGTCTAGCCAAACAAAGTGGAACGACCAAACCTGGTTATGAAAGTTTCAGGTGTCTTTATCCATTATAATAGATCTTTTATTTAAAATATATTGGAACACAAGATCCATGGATATAGTCCAGGATCCCGCAATAGTTGACTAATAATTATAATAATGGGTGCACCAAATTCATGAAAATATCTCAACGTCCCCATTAGTATATAATAATAAGGGGATCTCTGGATCCTTGGAATCACATCATGGTCCCCCAATTTTATATAATAAAAGTATTGGGAAAAATATATCCTCATAAACTCCTCATGTAATCCTAATAGTATATATAATAACTGGAACACTAGATCCTTATAATCACATCATGGTCCCAAAATAGTATATAATAATAATTATAATAATTTTCATGATGTATCCTTGGAAACATCTATGGTCCCCCAATAGTATAAAATAATAATCGGTAGACTATATCAGTTGAATCATATTAGGGTCCCCCTATATTAAATAATAATTGTAATAGGCACATGATTTTCTTTGAAACACTTTAGTTTCTCCAAATGTCACATAATAATAATAATAATAATCATAATCATAATAATAATGTGCACAGTAGATTTAGGTAAATACCTTAAGGCCCCCAATATAGTATTTCATATCCCTTTTCATGGTATACTCTAATCTTTTTTCAAACATGTGACATGAACAAGATGGACCGATTCCCCTTTTATCATATATTGAACCCCGAAAAAGCCCTCAAAATTCCTCATACACATACTAAACATTTAATTATCCAACATTAAGTTATTGAAAACAAAATATAAATCAGAACATACCTCCATAAAGTCCAAGATCATATAATAAATGATGTTTATAAAATGGTATATGAGGAAACTCAAACCAAAACTCCTATATGTTTTGGTGAAAACACATAACGAGTATATTTTTTCATGATACCCAAGAATTATTACAAGATAATTAAACATTTACAAAAAAATAACTATTTAGGTTTAGTGTTTTACAGTGTTAGGAAAAATATTTATCTTGTAAAATCCATGTTATTTATATTAAATGGAATTTTTTTCACACTATATAAATAATTAATCCATCTATTACAAGCCTACGACACCTCCTAGAAATCCTCCACCCAAGATACTCATCTAGACACATATTTTGTTTTTATTTTTCTCTTAACTCTGTGAAATGGAATCATAATAAAGGGGCCATATTATATTCTTAGTAAGGATAAACATAAATTCAAAAAATTAAATATTATAAGCGATAGTAATATGATCACATGTGTATAATAAGGATAAAAAAGAAAGATCTAACCAATAAATAATGTATCATAAATAATGGAATATATCTTGGAATAACATATTACATCATTCAAATTAGTTTGGAGGCATGAGTTAATAAAAATGATCCATGAGAGTATAAAAAATTCTTTAGAATAAGAAAAAAACAATTGAATTATTTGAAACTTAACCAATAAATATTATAAGAAATATTAGTTTTATGAGTAATAAAAATATTTATTGAACTTATGAGAAACTAGAACATAGTCACATATACATATTTCATTAGATATAAAATAATAACTAATACATTGGTGGGAAATATATGACCACACCATTCATCATCCATACACATGAGTGCTATATGAAATCAATCATTCATGAAATCATAATGAACATGGGGAAATGAAATGTGCTTCATTAAACATTTCAAAAATAACCATAAACATAAAAATGGATTTATATCCTTTTAAAATTGTATAACATAATTAAATCAGAAATAATTCTATAACTAATCATATCATGATTAAACAATAGAGAATAATTGGAATCCATTGATGTGATGCGAATGTCTTGGTAAATAGTATTAAACAAATATATTAAATCAATTGGTGTTTAAAATTTATATATAAAGGGTATATGGTTAATTCAATAATTTACCCAAATAAATTAATGTGTGGCATCTATATTAACACACATTATTAAGAGAAAGGAAATACAGAGTGTACAGCGAGGAAAACATTAGATGAAAAATTATAGATATACACAAATAAGGATTAGTAAAGACAAAGGAATTTATGGTTAATTTATCCAAAAATGAAGGACACAATTTAAACCAGTAATAGGATCCTCTATTTAAATCATGGTGGAGGGGTATTTTTTGGGTATTTATATAATCACTTTAGTGATAATGTGTATGGTAGAACTATTTAACTGATTTGGGCCATAGGCCACTGGATTGGACCTACAGTCCATAGGTCCTTAGAGACACCATCATCCATTGAGATATAGGGACTTTGAGACACATTAGTCCTCCAGAACATGGGCATTCATGATATAGAGCCTTTGAGCCAAGAATAAGTCAAGCCAGACCCCACATGATTAGGTCTGAGAAGAGAAATCTGACAAACTAGAAGGCACGAAAGAATATCTATGTGTATTGGGAAATAAGGGAGGGTATGGAATTCACCATTAACACCAAGAATAATGGTTATTTTTATGTATAAATTTTATGTTACCACCCATTTTAGGTATTCAACTAGTATCCCTAAGTGAAAAAATTGTTCGAGAGGGGTAATTCTATGTAGAGTCGAGTCTATATACTTTCAATTCATGTACTAGACCTTGGTCCTCTAGGCCTATTTTTCATGTAAGGTATCCCTCTAAACCCGAATAAAAATTGTATTATCCAAACAATCCAAGGCCTTGGCCCATTTAGACACTATATATTGTAACATTTTGAGAATATACCTGACAAGTCATATGTCATGTTAGAGAATATGGATTTAGATGAAATCCATTTTTAGGATCATTAATATTAATTAAATTTGAAATAAGAGACAGAAATTCATTTTTTGAAACAATTATTGTAACACTGTAAAATTATAATATTTGATTACCTATAAATAATTCAATTTGTTCGATAACATTCTGCACACACAACAGAAAACATAAAAAAAACTATGATATATTTAGATAAAATATAAATATTTGAGTATGATATTTAAGAACCATATAATTTATTTTGTAGAAATGAATATAAATAACCTATTTATAAAATATTTATAGAGTGAAAATAAATGCTACTTTTAAAATGAATGAAATTCAATTATTATAAATAAAACGTCTATGAAAAAAATTAATGCAATTCTTTTTATAAATTTTTTAACATAAAAAAACTAAGAATATAATGGTTTGATAATAATAATATATATTGATAATATTAATTTATATTTGATATGAAATAATAATAAATAATATATGACATTATAAAAATCCATTTTCCTATATAAACAGTTGTCAACTTTATTTTTGTATTTTTTTAAATATTGAGTTATAGAATTTTATAAACATTTTATGAAAATGTAAAAGTCAATTTTTTTATTAATTAGAATATTATATTATTATGATTAAATTATCTAAGTTTTCTAAAATTACGGTTTTTTAGATTATTTGTGAAAATGATTATGTTAAAAATTACTTGATTTTTATGCCATTATTGGTAAAAAATATGAATTATAAATTAATGAAAACTTATTTAAGAGAAAATATGTATTATATATTGTTATATATTATATTATTTTTATTTATTTTAATAACCCATATTGGATATTTCAGAGCATAAGTAATATTTTTTGAAAATTTATTTTTGATACATTATTAATATTTACTTTATTTTTTTTTCAGATTTCTAAAATGAATAAAAAGATATTACTTTATGTTTTAGAATAATTCTTCCCAAGTTATATAATAAAATCTATTTTATTTTTGGGAATAAAGATACTTTTAGCATATGTAAAGACTAGTTACAACGATAAATGTAAAATGGTAAAAGTAAATAATATAAGATAAATGGAGGTAAAATAGGTTTAAATAAAGTGTGATAATGTGTTTTTGTGGCTTCCCCTAACATTATACCTTATTTAATCCATTAATATTCAATTTTAGAACCACTTTACTTGAGAGTGACTTCTAATTATTGAGGTTTTTTTGGTATTTTCAAAAAATATCATCCCTTTTCACTTGTAAAAAGAGACACTTCTCTCCACACATCACAACACACTAGAAAACCCAATGCTTGGCCCAATATCTTCACAAAAAATATCCTAAAAACTATTATCCACTTTAATAATATTCTTGTGTTCTCAAAATACAATCCCACTTGTACTTAACCCACATTAGAAAATAGATAATTTAATAAGTGAGGTTTAGGTTCAGAACCACTCTTTCTCATTCCTATATCTTTATGTTGTTATTTTCCTAATTATTTTTTAACATACAAAAATATTAAAAACAGTATAATTTCTATATTTTATGTTTCTATAGGGATTTTACAATCATTACCCACCCTCCCCTTTTCCATTGTGATAAACAAAAAGGTGAATCGTGTGTTTTGTGGATTACCACCTCCTTTATGGAACATGTCTTATTTTCCATAACCATCATATAGTAATAGTCTTAATAGGGTAATTATTTTATAATTGTGATATATATGATAACTTTTTGTTTCTAAAATGATAAAATATATTAATCCCTTCCCATGTTCTATGGAATATGAAATCATTAAGCATGCATACTTGAGTACTACTACCGCCATTGAATGATTGTTTTCAATTTTTCTATTCATTATCTCCATTCATGAATGGTACAAAATGGGTTTAATGAATAAATATGGTTTTCATAATATCATTATGGTTCAATTATTATTAATTTCACAACCTATGAATGAACATATCAACAAATAATTATCAATAATTCAATCATTAAAAACAATCGAAGTAAGAGGAAAACAATATGTTATTTCATAGTAAAAACATTATAAAATTATCATCTGCTTTTATGTCAATAAAATTATGATATATCACACTAATAAAAAATAAATAATATCACTAGTAATATGTAATAATTATATGAAACAATACCACCTCAAGATCATCCATTAATAATGTTAAGTTTATATTTGGGTCGGTTGAACCACAAACTTCAATAATAGAATGTATTTATACCATTAATGACAATGGGATATTATTTCATAGTATAATATGATAGAAATATTTATTAATTTTTTATTATAGTAAGGATATATGAACATTCAACTCACTAATTATGAAAACACATTTCATTCCTTAATAATCAAAGAAACATTGTCATGACTAAATTCAACATCATGGATCTTTATCAAAACTATCATGAAATGAAATTATACTTTTATAAAATCATTTGACAAGTATATTTAATAATATTATATAATCTATATTCAATTTAATTTTCAAAAATAATATATACATATACATCTTTTATTATATTAGTTCAAACTGATAATGATTACTTACACCTGGTGTTGAAAATATGTAAAAACTAACTAATATCCATATATAATTATGCTAAATGAAGAGTAAAAATGATTATAGTTATGAATAAATTTTTTTTGAATGTATTTAATGTAATTAAATTAATTAGTAAGGTTTTTCGGTGCATTATCATAATGAAACATGCATGAGGTAATGGTTTCTTCTCAAATCCCTCCCTTTGACACATCATTGGTATTATGATCCTAATTTCATTTATATAGTGTATATGCTACCTATTTTTGATGTAATATCATTAATTTTATCTTTATCATGTTTTTTTGAGTTAAATTTTATTCCATTTCTATAAAATGGTTTCCATTAATGGGTTACTCAAAGGGTAATAGCTTTCTTGGTCTAAATTCTCATCATTTAAGACACGTTACATGTTCTTCACCGTGATTCCTTTTTTATAGTGTTATATTAATTTAATATCCAATGAATCTAATATAAATCAATTCCTTATAATTAAATGGAAGAAATTATCCATGGTATGTTATTCTATTCCAATTTCTTTTTAATCTATTGTTACCCCGATCATAGGGTGTTTGGGAACAAATGTTTCATTAATTCTCTAATGATCTGTCACATGGAAATATATCATTAAAGTTGGGTACAATATGTCCTTTGATATTTTTTTTATTATATAGTTCATTATATTTTTATCAAGAAATACCATTTTTAAATGTTTCATTCCTCAATGAGTATGTTTCCTGTAAGGGATTGGTTTCAAAGATTTTTCCTAGGTGTGCATCCATCTTTTGAGGATTTTTTGCGCTATTGCCCCACATTCCTACTTTCCAAAGGTGGGTAGAATTTTTCACTTATTTAGGTACGTTTTCTATATGATGAAAATAGGATGATGGGATATTGGTTCCACCTTCCAAGGATTCCTCCTCATAATTCTTCACCCAGTCTGGATCCCCCTTAAATAATAAGATGTTTTTCATGATACTCTTACCCGGTGAGATATCAAAATGGATTCCGGTTAATTACACTACTTTTGTCAAGACATTCCAAGGGGTCATATCAGGGAAGAAACGTTTGATCAGGGGATTAGTCACATTATACAACGCTAGAATTTATAGACACTGAAACACTGATGCATCTGGGTTCTTTCCCCTTACGATAGGGCTTCTTGAGGGCATGGACGCATGTATAATCCCACTTCTAGTTTAAGAATTATATTCTATAGGCATGTCTCTAAGGTTTTCCTTAGCTTCCCATGTTTATCACATGACATTACATGAGTTTAACATCTAGAGAAGATAGATCAGACTTATTGGAACACTAATAGTAGTGGATCAGATAGGTACATCACCAGAAGGGGAGCGTCTGAAAGGTTTACCGAATGGAGGATTAGAATGGCCAATGAGGATGGATCTGAGATGGTGTGTCTCATAGAAAGAAGATGTCACACTGTGAAGACTAATCTGGTCACCTCTGATGGTGGATCTGGGGAAGTGTACCCCAGAAAGGCGAACACCATGTTTTACTATTGGTTGGGATTGAACCACAGGGAGGTTTCCTACATACCTGGTGTGGAAAAAAGGGATCAAAACTATGTAGTTCTAATAGATTCTGAATTTTGGTTTACACAAATGACAATGACCCATAGACATGTTGGGGCTTACGCTTGGATAGCGGCCCATAACAATTTGGACACTCTTGGTTGGATGGTAATTGATTATATGAGGCTTATGCATGGTAAGCTTTCTGAATGGATGGAATGATCTCACTGATAGGGTTGGGATTGAACATCAGAGAAACCTCCTACATATCGATGCAGTATGGAATCAATGTCTGTGTAGTTTGGTGGGGGCAGCGAGACACCATAGGAGGGAGCCCATGAGAATGGACGCATGGATAGGAACTGAAAGAAGTAAAACCTTTGGGTTGGGGAATGAACTTCCTAAAACACAAAGGGAAAAGTGAGAGACCATTATGTGACTTGGCTTATGGGCTTGAACCTTATGAATTATTCCTACATATCCCCATGGAAGGGAATCAATGTCCATTTAGTTGAGGATGGGGCATTGAATCGGGGTGTACACAAAGTACAGCGACCTGATGACATGCTGGGGGGTATGAATGGTTAATGGACCAAGAGTTGGTCTGATGTCACCAAGGGATGGACCAATGATGTGGTCCCAACAAATGAGAATACAATTTTTACCGGTGTTTGCTGTTGAACCTCAGGAAAGCTTCATGTGTGACCTATCTAGGAGACAAGTAACAAAACCCAAATAGTTCGGAAGGGTTTACCTATGTTTGGGTTTAAAACATAGAGAGGTATCCTACATAGCATGGGTATGATATAGAGATAAAAATCACATCAGCATCACATTGCAATAATTATTTCAAGCAAGTCATCAGAAAGAGATATGAATGTTGTTTGAGATCATCCTCCTTAAATTTTTAACTGAATTACATTAATATTAAAAATTCATAAAACAAGGATTTAACTGAAATAATAGACATTGAGAATTACCAAGTGGTTATCCAAAACTCCTAATCCCAAATGTTTTCTAAACCGACCTCTGAAACCAACTATATGGACCTATCCATAAACCATAAATAACCTAGAGTTTTGATCAATAATTTACTTTATTTCACATTGAGAATCTATTAAGGTTTATATTTTTAGTGAATTATGTCGTAACTATTACATTAAATCACATGAATTACTATATATACACTCTCTAATTTTTTTCAAAACAATAAAACGACTTAAAAAAAAGAATTATTTTCTTCATAAAAATATTGTTGAATTCTTCCTTTCTATTATTCTTCCTTATACCATGTGAAAAACATTTCAAAAACATGATATGAGAACAAAAAATTTCAATAAGATATATAAAATAAGGTATGAAACCATTAGTCCATGAATATTTAAAACTCCAGAAAACATTATCACAAAATCACACTTTCCACCCATAAAACATACACTCCTTAACATACATTATGAAATCATAAGATTTTAGAATAACTCAAAAAAATCATAAATCATAAAGGTAACTTGTGGAATTAATAACTATAATGACCCATACATTACATACATTGTTATTACTTCACAATTGAAGCATACTTATTTCCACATATAACAAAACCATGATAGGACTATATAGGTATAGTGTCTTTAGAAACTGGGAAACATAAACAACTAATTCATTAATCATCTACATTATCTCTAGTTTATTTCATCATATCTAGAGTCCCTTTTGGTATATCTTACATAATACCCTTCTTCCAACCCTGGGGAAAAGAAAACATAAAAATGGTGAGCTCAAATTCTCACTAAGGTAAATCAAAGGAAATATTAAACATATCATATTCATAAGAACATAAAATTTTGAAAATATTATCCTGAAAAAGAGATCATAATATCATGACATGGGATAAATCCTAGTAGTGAAATTTAATTCCAATATTCATAACATAATACATGAAACTTTTTGCGGTAAAAACATAATCATACAAAATCATTTCATATTAGTCAAAACTCATTGCCAAGACCATCATAGCAAACAAAGTCCATTACTGAAATGAATTCACTCCTCGTTCTAGTCCTGTATCACTGAATAAGATTAACTTGTCATTCCCACCATGTCTGTCTCATTAGATATAAATCATTACCCAGTGCATTGGAGGGAGATATAGGTCCCACTCATTTCATAATGAAACCATTCTTATGTGCGCTACAAAATCATAAATCATGCATCATAGCATAACCCATGTAATAAAAATAGGATTCTTAAACATCATGTCATCATAACAGAATCTATATAAGATAAAAGGACTTCATATAAATAATTCGATCATAAAATAATCAAATCAATGTAATAATAGGGATAGAAATAGAACTCTATATTATCTTAGATGGAAAATAATTTTGATAAAAAACATGAACTCCGTTCTTGAGGAAAATATCCTTTCGACTTCAATTTTTTTACTTTATCAAAATGTCATACAATTTTAAACTTTGAAAACATGTAAAGGAAGATTCATGGAAATAGTTTTCTATGAAATCATAAAAATCCTTTCATGTCGTATAATTTAAATAAACATTCTCCTTATACTTTGGCCAGAAAAGTCAAAAAGTATATCTTACTGAAAACGAAAAAAGATTCATTTCATATGTTTTAATAAAAACTACACAATAGAAAAAATTGGATTTAATAAATTTTAGGATGATAATAATAATATTACATATTGGGCATACATGGATTTGGATGATAAACATTCTCCAATAAATTCAGAAGTATAAACAATCTCAGATAAAAATGAGATTGCAATATTTTCCCTTACCTTAGGTCTGATATGCTCTATACGTATCCGAACCTTCTGTGTAATGATTTAAATAATGTCATTGAATTATTATAGAATAATATACATTGTTATGATATCATATATGGTCATATTATTATCTTTTTATTAGTAATATTTCATTACTACCTGTTATTCGGGTGTTCATTGCTTTATGTTCTTATGCGTGTCTTGTTGAATTAATTTTTATTACTCTTTTCAGTTTATAGCTACATAATTTATAGAATGATATTATTATAATATATATCATATTTATTCATTTAATTTGTTTATATAATCCTGGTTTAATAAATATCATGTATAATGAATCACATCACACCATGGAGATGATAAGTCGTACGTACGCACGAGCAACAATATCATTCCCATAATAATTTAATGGTATTGGAGTGGAAGAGAGAATAAATCTGAATTATTATCATGTTATAACAATCAACTATAGTTATTCTTTACACCATTATACCCATCCATGTAATGTGGTGGTGGAAAACATATTACACCACGGCATGGTGACAGTATTTCGTACGTACGCACGTACAGGGATTTCATTTGACGTAGGATGGATAGAAGGTGAAATAGGGTTTTTAATATTTATAATAACATATAAGTATAGGAGTGATACTGATATTATAACATTATAATGAAACAAATAAAGAATAGGAAGTAGAAGAAGAAATAAATTTGAAAGAATCGGTAAAGGATATTTCATCTTCTTCGACGTGCAACTTCTAAACCTCCTCTTAGGGCACTAAAGTTGGAATTTTAAGAAGACCAGGACCCCTATTATGTTTCTAGGGAAGTGGATAAGATAAATTGGAAGTGGTTGGCCGAGAATGAAGGCTCAAAATGGTGTGAGGTGGAGAGGGATGAGGTTCTTTTTTATAAGAGAGGGGAGGGGCACTTTTAGAAACCTCTAAAATATTAATTTATAATAAAATCAAACCCCACATAAAAACCTCCAAAAATGACTCAAATCATAATATTAGATGAGATAAGGTTGTAGTCTCATCATCCTAGAATATTTAGACATGTTGGTAATTTATTTTAAACCTTATCAACTTAATTTATCCTTATAAAATCTATTTAATTTTATTTGTGGTAACAATATTCTAAATTTTAAATTCTAATAAATAATTAATTATGTTTTGTGAATTGTCCATAATTGGATACTTTAGGACATAATAGACCATATAAATTTAAATTTATAATTTTTAAATATATTTGTGATTTTTAATCAATTTTATCATATTTTACTTTTATAAAATAACAATAGTGTCAATTTTGACACTATTCATTTATTTTAATTGAAATAAAATCCTCACAGAAAGTATATTTGAACCAAAATATTTAATAGACTTATAACATGTCATATTCACATATAAAATTTTTGGAGAACATTAATTAGTTCATATAATATTTATTTTAAATTTATTAAAACCATTTATTTGATATTTTAATCAATCAAATAATTTCTACATCACTATTATGTCATCATTAATGATAATTATTTAATCCCTAAAAATTATAAATAAATTCTCATGATGTATATAATTTTATTATAATTCTTTATACTATTTATATTCTAAGTATTATATGGTTTATAACAAAATTAAAATTATTACACTTATAAGATATAAGAGAGTGACATGTTGTCACTTTCTTTGGTTTTAATAATAATTATATACTTTTCATGGTCAAAAGTCCATGAAATGAATCTATTATGAACCTTAAGTGTTATGGGTTTACTTTTATTCATCCATTATAATTTTGGCAGGTGTTAGGTTAATTTTATAATCTTATTTTTACCCTTAATTACCTGATTTACCTTTAATGTAGTAAATAAAAATTACCGTAGTTACTATTCATAATGTCAAAAAAATTAACATATAAAAATAATTTTGACCCAATGAATCCAAATATGGAATCTCTTTTTCAAAATTCAAATCTCCAAATTTGTAGTAATTAATTTAAAATTAATGTCATTGTTAAGAAAATGGGTTTTTAAAAGTTTAAACATTATCAAAGTTTGAAATGTTTTTACCTATGAATTCAATGTAAAATTAATGGTAATGACATAAATTATATTAAATGGTAAAAATATATTCTATTTATACTTTAAAACCATTAAATTTTATCATTTTACCATATTAATTATCTAGATGAAAAAATTTGTTTTTATGAAAAATTTAGCGTATTTTTACTATTCATCAAAATATGAAATTTATCAGAAAAGTATAAAAAATTTATCCAATGTAAATTTTTATATCCGGATTCAAAATAAGAAGTCTAATTTGTCAAATTTTACTTATAAACTTGACAAAAGTTATATTTAAAATGGGTTCACCATCAAAAGGTGGAAAAACAGCATTTTTTTAAAAATACTTCTTTTATCAAAAAAGTTATTTTGATTTAATATCTCATTCTAGAAAATGTGTAATATGAATTGTAATTTTATAAAATTCAAAAATTGGTTAATACTATTCATAACATCTAGTTCATAATATTATAATAATATATCATTGTTTAGTGAAACTCGGTATTGCATACAACACAAGCTAGCGAGGAAGGTTTATCTTGCGTGTAACGTAAGCCAATCCAGTGTTGTGTGTAGTGAAAGATTCCTTTGGTGTTGCGAATAACATAATACATTATATATATATATATATATATTTCTCATAAAATCTCATGGTGTTACATTCTACCCCTCTTAAAATGAATTTCGCCCTCAAAATTAATCACTTCGTAACAAACTGATGAGGATACCTCTCCCTCATAATATCCTCAAGTTCCCAAGTAGCTTCTTCTAATTGGTGGTTCCTCCATAAAAGTTTTACCACGCGAGTGTTCATGTTTCGTAGAACTTTTTCGCTACGATCTAGAATTTCTATCGGATGATCTTCATAAGATAGATCTTGCTCCAGTGGTACAACATCTGAGCTTAGTACATGTGACGGATCAGGTATGTACTTTCTTAGGAGAGATACATGGAACACATCATCAACTGAAGATAGATTTGGTGAAAGTTCCAATCGGTAAGCTACCATCCCAACATGATCCTGTATTTCAAAGGACCGATATACCTAGGGCATAGCTTTCCCTTCTTTCCAATTCTCATTACTCTCTTTCATGGAGATATTCATAAAAACACATTATCACCAACTACAAACTCTAGTTCTTTTCTTAAGTTGTCGGCATAATTTTTTTGTCGACTCTATGTTGCTCTTATGTGTTGTTGAATAGATCTGACCTTTTCTTCTATCTCATCAACACGATCAAGTCCCAACTGCTTTCATTCCCCAATTTCATCCCAGCAAGTTGGAGTTCTGGATTTCTTTCCCTAGAGAGCTTCATAAGGAGCCACGTGAATACTGGAGTGAAAGTAATTATTATATGAAAATTCCACCAAAGGTTGGTGTTGATCCCAACCACCTTTTAAATACATAGCGCAAGCTTTCAACATGTCTTCCAAAGTTTGAATTGTCCTCTTAGACTGACCGTCTATCTGATGATGATAGGAAGTGATGAAACTCAACTCTGTATCTAGAGCACGCTAAAGACTTCGCCAAAACATTGAGGTAAACCTCAAATCCAGATCAGATATAATGAAAAGTGGTACTCCATTCAATTTTACCACTTCTTTTGCATATATCCTGGCAAGCTGATCAAGAGAGAAATACTCTCTAATAGCAATGAAGTGTGCCGACATTGTAAGATGGTCAACTATAACCGAGATAACATTATTTATTTTGGAAGTTTTGGGATGTCCAATGACAAAGTCCATATTGATGTTTTCCCATTTCCATTCTGGTATGGGTAATGGTTGTTACATCCAATTAGACTTCTGTCTCTCAACTTTAACTTTCATACAAACCACGCATCGAGAGACATATTCGATGATATCTCTTTTCATGCCTTCCCACCAAAAGTAATCTTTCAGGTCCCTATACATCTTTGTACTTCCTGGATGAATAGAGAATGAAGAACTATGAGCCTCATCTAGAATCTCCTTCTATAATTCTTCTATGGTAGGAATACAGACATCGTTATTGAACCATATTATCCCATCACAATCAAGGTTGAATTCAGAAACATTTTTCACCTTCTTTTGATGTCCAACATCCTCCTTCTGCACCTATTTAATCTTCATATACATAGATGTTTGAACACAAATTTTAGAAAGATAATATATCTCCCCTTTCATTAAAATTTCAAGATCCATCCTTTGTAAATCCATAAATTTTGGATCTTTTTTTATCCTCATCATGGATAATCTAGCATGGTCTTATCGATTTAATGCATCTGCCACCTTTTTTTCTTTCCCAGGGTGGTAATGAATTGAGCAGTCGTAATCTTTAATCAGATCCAAACATCTTATTCGTCATATATTCAGCTCCTTTTGTGTGAAAATATACTTTAATCTTTTATAATTAGTATAAATATCACAACTTTCATCATAAATATAATGCCTCCAAATATTTAATGTAAAGATTACCCCAACTAACTCCAAATCATTAGATGGGTAATTTTTGTCATGGATTTCCAAAAATCGTGAGGCATAAGCTATCACCATATCATTTTGCATGGGAACACAGCCCATCCCCTTCATGGATGCATCACTATAGATCAAAAACATTTCTCCACTACAAGGATGTGTGAGAACAGGTGCAATGGCTAACAATCCTTTTAGCTCTTTGAAATTCTCTTCACATTCCTCCATCTAAACAAACTTAACTCCTTCATGTGTCAATTTTGTGAGTGGGTTAGATAATCTTGAAAAATATTTCACAAAACATCGATAATACCCATCTAAACCAAGAAAACTTTGGATCTCTATTATTCTTGTTGGTCTCGACCATCTTTTGATAACCTCTATTTTTGTGGGATCCACATATATCCCCTCTCATGAGATTATGTGACCCAAAATGAAACATTTTGAAGACAAAATTCACACTTGGTAAATTTTTCATAAAGATTCTCATTTCTCAGGGTATTCAATACAATTATTAAGTGATCTTCATTTTCTTCCTTTCTCTTTGAATAGAAAAGAATATCGTCTATAAAGAATACCACAAACTGATCAAGATAGTCTCTAAAGACTCTATTCATCATATCCATGAAGATAGAAGGGGAATTAGTAAGACCAAATGCCATCACTATAAACACATAGTGTCCATAAAATGTACTTAAATCCATATTTGATATATCCTCCTTTTTTATCCATAATTGATGATACCCTGAATGAAGATGAATCTTGGAAAAGTATTGAGCTCCGTGTAGTTGGTCAAATAAGTCATCAATGCATGGGAGAGGTTATTTTTTCCTGATTGTGATCTTGTTAAGTTCCCGATAATCAATGCAGAGTGTCATTGATCCATCTTTATTCTTAAAAAAATATCTGTTGCACCCCAAGGTGATGCACTAGGTCGTATGAATCCCTTATCAAGATTCTCTTGGAGTTTCTTCTTCAATTCCTGCAACTCAATTGGGTCTATTTTATAGCGTGTCTTTGAAATGGGAATAGAACCCAGTATGAGTTCTATTGAAAACACAACTTCATGATTTGGTGGAAGACCTGTCAATTCCAGTTGAAAGAAAACATAAAACACTCCTACTATGGGAATATTATTAATCGTGAGTTTCTCTCCAACCATTTTAGATAAATAACTTCCATTTATTGGAATCAAGACCCATAAGATGGACGAAATTTCAACTAGAAGGTTATATTCATCCTTGCATCGATAGATGATCATAGATTGATCAGGAATATAAAATGTGACTTCCCTTATATGGAAACTGATATGAGCTCCATATATAGAAATCCAATCCATGCCAAGAATCACATCAAATTACACTATAAGAATTATCACAAGATTTGAAGGAATCAATTTCCCATAAACTTCAATCGGAGAAGAATTGTAAACTTTTGATGTGACTGTAGTGCCATTAGGAGTTGTCACAGCTAAGTCAACAACTAATTGTCAGGGTATTATGGTGATACCCTCCGAAAATATTTCAGAATTAAAAGAGTGGGTGGATCCAGAATCAAATAAAACATTTTCTACTTTAGAGTGGATATAAAGTGTACCTTTCACCACTTATTTATCATACTCCACATCGCTAATAGAAATTTCATGTGACATTCCTTTTTATTTGTCTTTAAGAGTTTTTTGATGTCGATCATCATCAATAACCCTTGGATTAGGGAATTTATTGGAATAATTCCCTATTTCCTTGAAATTGTAACATTGAATTGTAGGAGGTGCATTCTGTGTACCCTTTTCATTGTTCGCATTACTAGACATATTTTTCCCATCACTACGGCATTCAATTGCCCGATGACCTTATTTTCCCCAATTATAACATTTACTTTCCCCTTTAAGACAACTCCCTCCATGTTTCTTTCCACACTTTGAGCATAAGGAAAAACATATCTTTTTTCAGTGTGGTCTTTAGATTTTCATTTGAATTCCATTTTCCTCTTCTTATCAAACCCATATGACTAATAGGTTACTCCAATCTCCATATCAACCTTGAAATCACATGAAATAATTTCCTCATAGATATTAAAGTCCCTTATAGATAATACCCATTTAGAGACATGGTTTTAAGCCACTAATGAATCGATCGATCTTACTCTCATATAGGATAATAATTCTAGAAGTGTACCTTTCATTCCATGTAAAATTTTCTTTATACGTGCCAATAGATTCATCATCCTTTTTCTTCATTTTAAGCAACTACTTCTCCATCATTGTTCGAATAATATGGGAGAAGTTATTATTGAAAAATTAGTTCTTGATCTCTACCCATTCCATGGACTCAATTTCATCCCTTTTCCATGTATTCTTAATAATATTCCACCATTGATCAGCTTCACCTTCCAAATGATATAATTCTAAGATGAAATTATCTTATTCGGAACATTGAAGGACTGAAAATATCTTTTCAGTGGTACTGATCCATTTTTCATCCACTAATGGATACAAAGAACCGCTGAATGAAGGTGGACGCTGTGTCATGAAGGATTCAACAAAATGTTGCTCCCTGTTTTTCTCATTTGGAAGTCTTACAAGAATTATATCTTAAGAATGTTGTGGGAGCATGGATACAAGATTTTTCATTCTATCTCCTATATATTTTGGTTGCTAAGGGGGGACAATCATTAAATTGCCTATCGCATTCAGCATTAACACGGTTCATTCAGGTTCCAGCCATTGACAAAAACAAAGAAGCATAGTGTGAGAAACACTAATAATAATCAGAAAATCACATTATGAGAAATAAAATTTCACACTTTAGGTCTTATCATAGGTTATTCATGGATGTTTCTAAAACACGAATATTGTGTTCTATGCTTAGACATATCCTTAACATTCTTACTAAGTATTTCACAACCTAGTTTCCAAATTTTTGCTATAACTTTCCACTGATAGCAACTATAACGACCCATACATTACATACATTTTTATTACTTAAGAATTGAATCAAACTTATTACAACATATAACAAAACCATGATATGACCGTATAGGTATAGTTTCTTTTGAAACTGGGAATCAAAAGCAACTGATTCATAAATCATCTACATTATCTTCCAGTTATTTCATTATATATAGAGTCCCTTTTGTTATATCCAACTTAATACCCTTATTCTAGACTGGGGGAAAAGAAAACATACAAAGTTTGAGATCAAATTCTCAGTAAGGGAAAACAACAGAAATATCAATCATATCATATTCTTAAGAGCATAACATTTTGAAAATCTTATCCTGCAAAAGAGATCATAATATCATGACATGGGATAAATCATAGTTGTGAAATTAAATTCCAATATTCATAACATAATACATGAAATTTTTTGGAATACACACATAATCATAGAAAATCATCTCATATTAGTCAAGACTCATTACCAGGACCATCAGATCGGCCAACGTTCATTACTGAACCGAGTTCACTCCTCGTTCCAGTCCTGTATCACTGAATACGATTAACTTGTTGTCCCAACCATGTCTATATCATGAGATATAAATCTTTACCCAATGCATTGGAGGGAGATATAGGTCAAACCCATCTCATAATGAAACCATTCTTATGTGTTCCACAAAATCATAAATCATACATCATAGCATAACCCATGTAATAAAAATTGGACTCTTAAACATCATGCCATCATAAAAAAATCCATATAAGATAAAAGGACTTCATAAAAATAATTCCATCATAACATAATCAGATCAATTCAATAATAGGGATAGAAAGAAAACCCTATATTATCTTATATGGAAAATAATTTTGATAAAACACATGAACTTCATTCTTGAGGAAAATATCCTTTCCACTTAAAAAATATTTTTCCATTCTCAACATGTCATAAAATTTTAAACTAATGAAATTTAATTGAAAATAAAATTTAAAACGTGTCAAGGAAACTTTATGAAAATAATGTTCTATGAAATCATAAAAATCCTTTCATTCTGTATAAGTTAGAAAAACATTCTTCTCGTAGTTTGGCCAGAAAAGTCAAAAAGTATATCGTAATGAAGACGAAAAAAGATTCCTTTCATAAATTTTACTAAAAAATCACCAGTATGTAAAATTGGATTTAAAAACATTTAGGAGGATATAAATAATATTGCATATTGAGTAAACATGAATGTGGATGAGAAATATTCCCTAGTAAATTCTGATGTATAAAAAATCTCAGATAAAAATGAGATTGTAAGATTTTCCCTTACCTTAGGTCTGATATGCTCTGCATGTATCTGAACCTCCTGTATAATGATTTAAATAATGTCCTTGACTTATTCCAGAATCATATTCAATGTTATGATATCATATACGATCATATTCTTAACTCCTTATTATTAATATTTCATTGCTACTTGTTATTCGAGTGTTCATTTCATTATGTTCTTATGCGTGTTTTGTCGAATATATTTATATTCCGTTTTTTAGGTTATATATACATCATTTACAAAATGATATTAGTATAATATATATCAGATTTATTCGTTCAATTTTTTTATATAATCCTGGTTTAATTAATATCATGTAAAACGAATCACATCAAATCGTGGAGACGGTAAGTCATACGTAAGCACAAGAGACGATATCGTTCCCATAATTAATAAATGGTATTGGAGTGGATGATAGAATAGCTCAGAATTATTATGATGTAATAGTAATCATATATAGTTATTCTTTACACCATTATACCCATCTATGTAAGGTGGTGGTGGAAAACAGATTACTCCATGGCGTGAAGACGGTATTCTGTATGTACACATGCGCAGTGATTTCGTTTTCTGTTGGATAGATAGAAGGTGAAATAGGGTTGTTTCATATTTATAATAACATAAAATCATATGAGTGATACTAATGTTATTACTTTATAATGAAAAAATAAATAAGAGGACGTAGAAGAACAAATAAATTTGAAATAATCGGCAAAGGATATTACCTCTTCTTCGACACACCTCTTCTAAACCTTCTTTTAGGGCACTAAAGTTGGTCTTTGAAAAAGACCAGGACCTATAGAATGTTTCTAGGGAAGTGGAGAAGAGAAATTTTTAGGGTTTTTCCATGTTTTAAGGCTCAAAATGGTATGAGGGGGAGAGGGGGTAAGGGATTTTTAATAAGAGAGGAGAGGGGAACTTTTGGAAACCTCTAAAATATTAATTTACTATAAACACAATCCCCGCACAAAAACCTCCAAAAATGACTCCAATCCGAATATTAGAAGATATAGGGTTGTAATATCATCACCAAATAACATTTAGACATGTTGTTAATTTATTTTAAACCTTATCATCTTGATTTATCATTATTTAATATATTTAATTTTATTTGTGGTAATAATATTGTAAATTTTAAATTGTTATAAATAATTACTTATGTGATGTGAATTTCCCATAATTTAACACTGTATGACATTTTAGACAATATAAATTTCAATTTATAATTTCTAACTATTTTTGGGATTTTTAATCAATTTTATAATATGATATTTTTATAAACTAACAATATTGCCAATTTTGACACTATTCATTTATTTGAATTGAAATAAAATTCACACAGAGGATATATTCTAAAAAAATAATTAATAGATTCCTAACATGTCATATTCTCCTATAAAATTTGTGGTGAACATTAATTAGTTCATATATTATTTATTTAGATAATTTTAAAACCATTTATCTGATATTTCATTCAATATAATAATTTCTACATCACTATTGTGTCGTCATTAATAATAATTATTTAATCCCAAAAAATTTAAATAAATTCTCATGATGTATATAGTTTTATAAGATTTCTGGAGACTATTTATATTTGTTGTTTCATGAGGTTTATCACTAAATTAAAATTATTACACTTATAAGATATAATGGAGTGACATGTTGTCACTTTCTTTTGTTTTAATAATAATTATATCATTTTCATGGTAAAAAGTTAATGAAATGAATCTATTCAAAACCTTAAGTGATATGGGTCGATATTTATTCATCCAATAGAATTTTTTCAGGTGTTTGGGTAATTTTATAATCTTATTTTTACCCGTAATTACCCAATTTATATTTAACTATAGTAAATAAAAATTACCGTACTTACTATTCATAATGTCAAATAAATAAAAGTAACATATTAACATAATTTTGACCCTCTGAATCCAAATATGGAATCCATTTTTCAAAATTCAAAACACATAAGTTGGATTAATTAATTTAAAATTAATCTCATTGTAAATAAAACATGTTTTTTAAAGTTAAAACATTTTCAAAGATTGAGATGTATTTACATAAGAATTAAATGAAAAATTAATGTTAATGAGATAAATTATATTAAATGGGAAAAATATATTCTATTTATAATTTAAAACCATTAAATTTTATCATTTAACCATATGAATTATCTTGATGAAAAAAGTTTTTTTTGAAAAAAAATTAGCATATTTTTACAATTCATCAAAATATCAATGTTTTCAGAAAAGTATCAAAAAATTATCAAATGTAAATATTTATATCGTTATTAGAAATAAGAAGTATATTTTGTAAAATTTAACTTATAAACTTGTCAAAAAAATATTTAAAATGGGTGTTCCATTA
The DNA here is from genome assembly GCA_963277665.1 of Viscum album. Lineage (NCBI taxonomy): Eukaryota > Viridiplantae > Streptophyta > Magnoliopsida > Santalales > Viscaceae > Viscum > Viscum album. Next base: position 496,204,855 of record OY728127.1, read on the forward strand.
AAAGGAGGTAAAACTACATTTTTTTAAAAATACATCTTTTGTCGAAAAATTGATTTTGTTTTCATATATCATTCTAGAAAATGTGTAAGATGAATTATAATGTTATAATATTAAAAATTCAGTTAATAATATTTATAATTGCTAATAAATAATATTATAATAATATATCATTGTTTAGTGAAACTCGGTATTGCGTACAATGCAAGCTATCGAGGAAGGTTGCTCTTTCGTGTAACGCAAGCCAAGCCAGCGTTGTGTGTAGTGAAATATTCCTCTGGTGTTGAATATAACATAAGACATAATATATATATATATATATATATTTCTCATAAAATCTCAGGGTGTTACAATAACATACTTGCATTGTAGCTTTCACAGCTACATAGGGTGTAACCTACATGGTTCTGTTTGGAATACCCATTTGAATATATTCTCTAAATATCTTAGGAGAAACCTTAACTTTTTCCTCCATCACATTACCCAACGCATTAGAGATCTATCACGGGATCACCAACCCTTGGATGACAATGAAACCAACCATATAATCAAGAAATTCCCAAGAACCAGAACATAATCATAACACACAAGCCATGCATAAAGGAAAAAATGACATTTCCACTTTGAAATCACATTTCATCTTAATAATTCATTCACAAATAAGTGAAAAAAAATTATTTTAAAAAAACGGTAAAATTATAATGTAAAAACTAATACATAATAGTGATATAAGAGTGATAAATTTTATTCATGATGTATTTGTCAAATAAAACATTCCACATTATTGAAATAATCTATCCAATTTTAAAACACATTGAAAACATTTAAATAGAAGATTTTATAATCAAATGATCCCATTGTACATTGAATATTTTTAATGAAATTAACATTTTAAAACACTCATGTCCTTAAAAATAAATCCTTAACCATTTTTATGTAATCATAAATAATTCGAATGATTTAGAATGATAAATCATTAAAAAAATTAATATGATGTTTTAGTTAAATAATACCTTACCACCCGAGAAAATACCTGAATAAAAAGAAAAAAGAATAAAATTAAATTAAAATTATAATATCATGATAAAAAATATATTCATGATAAAAAATTTCAAAGGGCATCATATACACCGTATAAAACTGAATTGGTGCATAACAATAAATAAGTATTAATGGAATGTAAATTGAGACAAAATCCATTAAATACATTTTATCCTTAGATGAAGGATAAAGCAATGAAATAATTATGTATAAAAAATATAAATACACCCAATAAGTGGATTTTCAATGTAAAACGGTTAGGGGTCCTTCAAACATATTCTTGAAAAAACTAAACCAATGAAAATGTTATTTAACTCAATGAAATGAGATTGAGTTTTTATTTCCCTTAAAAAGATCATATACATGATGTATGAATTTATCAATGGGTGATTGTGGTTATAAATAGTATATCCAAACACTGGTAAGTGGAAATTACAATTTAAACAAATAAAAAATTATTTCACACATAATCTGGGGATAATAATAATCAATTAATTATGCGTAATACCTAATGACTAGAAATTGAGTTTAGAAATTCTATTAAAAAGATCATTTTGTTAATAAAATAGATAGATTATGTGAATTCAGTATAAATAAACCTAAATTATTTATAGATAAAATATAGTGTATCAAAATTTATTTCTCACATAATCATTTCAATATATAATCAAGAAGTAGAAGCTTAACCCAATGAATAGAAATTTGGTTAGGATGTTCCCTTACCTCGAATCTGAGTTGTCTTTTTCATTATCTATATTCCATAATAATTAAATTAGGTCAAATTATACTTACATTAAAATATTTTTAAATTTTATTATTCATTTTATATCACTTATTAACATGTTATAAATATCTGTTTATTATTTGAGTTTATATTAGATGTTTTGTAGATGTTCGGTACTTGAGTAAAAAATGAACTTGTTTCGTGAAAATTATCCATGTGGTAATAAGTCAATTATATCAATAATATTATTAATGATTTGAATATCATATATATCCAGTATATATGTATATAAACAATTACATAACTTTTGGATATATGAAATGAAATGGATCATTCATGGGGACGGTAGGTCATACGTGCACATGAACGCTACATTCATTTCATTGTCATATTATAGGAATAAAAACCTAATTATACATAGGTATATTATAATTAAATTATTATATATAGGTTATATAAGTTTAATAAGTTTATTTATTCTATCCTTTATACATTCCATGTATGGAATGAATAAGTCATATCACATTGAGGGGATGTAGTCCACATTTCCTCAAATTAAATTATCATATTTGCACATTATGGAAAGCATGAAGGTTTATTTTGAATAATAATTACACAATAATAGAGAAAATAATATTATAATATATCTCATAAATAAACATAGTGACATCATAATTTCCCAAATGAGATGTGGTATGAGAAAATTGAACTATCATCGCTTTGTGAGGCAGTAGTTCGTCGTACACAGAAACAATATGTTCTCTTACATTAGATGGAGGTATGTATAAGTTTAGTTAGAATACATATCATAAAATTATCCGAGTATATTTATGAAACTGGTTTTTTTAATGTACAAATAGAATAAGTAGGGCATAGGGAGTGAAGAAGGAAAATAAATGGAAGGAACTTGAGATAAGACACCTCTAAATAAGTTACCTTCTTTTCATTTGAGGCTAACATCTTTCTTTAAGTGTCTTAAACCCATGTTAAGAATATAATAGGAAGGGAGGGATGTTTAGAGATTATTTGTGGAGAATTTGGATAATCCAAGGGTCTTAAAAGGTGTGAGTATGTGAGTAGAGGTGGTGGCCTATTATAAGAGGGAGAAGGGGTACTTTAGGAATGTCTTGAAATATCATTTTATTATAAATTTATTTTTGGATTATAATGGACCCAAACTAATTTATTTCAAATATAATATGATTTTGGGTCGTATACCCATCATCCAATAAAAATTAAACAAGTTTTTAATATTTTTTAACCCTTATATTTTTTGTTTAACCTTTATTTTACCCTTTTTAATCTTACCATGATATTTTATTATTTAAAATATGTGGGTTAATTTTATTACCATAATATGTCAAAATACACAAAAACGTTCCATTTAGGAATTATTTGGAATTTTTAAAACCATTTGGCAAAATATTAGTTTTTTTATAATTTTAAAACATTTAGAAAATTCTTTTATATTTTATGTATGAATTATATCCATTTTGACACTATTCATACTGGATTTATTAAAAAAATAATAAAAACATGATTACTTTGAAAAAATATATCAACTCAATACTAACATTCTATAGTCATCCATAAAATTATTTTATGAAATAAATTATGTTATATAAAATTTATTTTAATATTTATAATATCACTTATTAGAAATTTCTCTTAATAAAATAATTACTATATCATTGTTGTGTGAATATTTACAGTACATATTTAATTTGTAAAAATTAAAAATAAATTCCCACCATGTAGATAATTTCATTATATTTTGGGAGAATATTTATGTTCCAAGTTTCATAAATATTATCTCTAAATTAAAATTATTATTCTTATAAGAGATAAGAGAGTGACATGTTGTCACTTTCTCTGGTTTTTATAATAATTACATCACTTTCATGGAGAATATTCTATTAAATGAATCAATTATGAACCTGATGTGATATATGTATCCTTTTTCTCATCCAATGGGATTTTTTAATTATTTATTGTAATTTTATTATACTTATCATATTGTTTTTACCCTAATTTAACAGATTCACCTTTAACTTCGTTAAATAATAATTACTGAATATATTATTCATTGTGTTAAAAAATAAAAGGTTCCTATTGAAAAAAATTTGAACTTATGATTCCAAATATGAAATCCTTTTTCAAATTAAAAACACAAAAATTGATGAAATTAAATTAAAATTAATTACTATCATAAAAACCAAAAAAATGGTTTTTAATATGTAAAAAGAATCAATTGATTGACGTGTGTTAATGTCCAATTAAAATTTGAAATTACATTCAATTGTGAATAGTATAATAAATGAAAAAAATACAATTTTACATTAAAACCAATTAAAAATATTATATATATATATATAAATAAATTATATGAAAAAACAGTTTTGAATTAATATGGAATATCTTCTACTATTCATTAAAATATGAATTTCATCAGAAAAACCCAAAATTCCGACCAAGGTTAATTTTGATGTCCCATTTCTAAAGAATAATTTTTTTTTCAAATATAACATATAAAAGGGAAAAAACTATATTTAAAATGGGTTCACCATCAAAAGGTGGTAAACCGACCTTTTAAAAAAAAAATTGAGTAATTTATGCTTAAAATTGAAGTCATCCTCATTTTAAGACACTAAAATTAATTAGATAAATTTAAAAACATTTGAAAAATATTTAAAATCATAATATAGTTAAGTCTTTTCATTCCCTAAAAAACCTCTAGGCATTAAATACCCTTTAAATAAATAATATTAGTATTGTATTATTTTTTGGTATAACTCAACGTTGTGTGAAATTTAAGATCTCAGAAAAACCCATTGTTCTATGTCAGGTACTCTATTGGAAAAATTGTTTTATTTAATGTAAAATTAAAATATTATTCATAAATATTAGTAGATATAAAAATGTATTATTTAATAAATACCTAGGGCGTTACACCGGATAAAATCATAATATAAAACAAATTCCATTTGATTTGTCACATGTATATGATAACAGAAATAAATAAAATACTCAGAGGCACTAATACAGTCCCAATCTTCACTATATGCTCGTATCATGTCCCATTTTCGAAAAAACTACACAAAAAATCTATATCAAGCCTCTTCCCATCCTGAACCACTGATGAGTGAATGCTACTTGCATACCCGAGTGCAATGGCCACACAAGTAGTGTGTGTCATTAACATAGTAGAAAACAACCAATTTTATACCATGAATAGCTATTAAATAAAGTGATATGTGAATCTTCTATAGTAATTAAGAAATAATAGACAACAGATGTTATAAAAATAAATATAAATAGAAACCCTAAGAGTCTAGCCAAACAAAGTGGAACGACCAAACCTGGTTATGAAAGTTTCAGGTGTCTTTATCCATTATAATAGATCTTTTATTTAAAATATATTGGAACACAAGATCCATGGATATAGTCCAGGATCCCGCAATAGTTGACTAATAATTATAATAATGGGTGCACCAAATTCATGAAAATATCTCAACGTCCCCATTAGTATATAATAATAAGGGGATCTCTGGATCCTTGGAATCACATCATGGTCCCCCAATTTTATATAATAAAAGTATTGGGAAAAATATATCCTCATAAACTCCTCATGTAATCCTAATAGTATATATAATAACTGGAACACTAGATCCTTATAATCACATCATGGTCCCAAAATAGTATATAATAATAATTATAATATTTTTCATGATGTATCCTTGGAAACATCTATGGTCCCCCAATAGTATAAAATAATAATCGGTAGACTATATCAGTTGAATCATATTAGGGTCCCCCTATATTAAATAATAATTGTAATAGGCACATGATTTTCTTTGAAACACTTTAGTTTCTCCAAATGTCACATAATAATAATAATAATAATAATCATAATCATAATAATAATGTGCACAGTAGATTTAGGTAAATACCTTAAGGCCCCCAATATAGTATTTCATATCCCTTTTCATGGTATACTCTAATCTTTTTTCAAACATGTGACATGAACAAGATGGACTGATTCCCCTTTTATCATATATTGAACCCCGAAAAAGCCCTCAAAATTCCTCATACACATACTAAACATTTAATTATCCAACATTAAGTTATTGAAAACAAAATATAAATCAGAACATACCTCCATAAAGTCCAAGATCATATAATAAATGATGTTTATAAAATGGTATATGAGGAAACTCAAACCAAAACTCCTATATGTTTTGGTGAAAACACATAACGAGTATATTTTTTCATGATACCCAAGAATTATTACAAGATAATTAAACATTTACAAAAAAATAACTATTTAGGTTTAGTGTTTTACAGTGTTAGGAAAAATATTTATCTTGTAAAATCCATGTTATTTATATTAAATGGAATTTTTTTCACACTATATAAATAATTAATCCATCTATTACAAGCCTACAACACCTCCTAGAAATCCTCCACCCAAGATACTCATCTAGACACATATTTTGTTTTTATTTTTCTCTTAACTCTGTGAAATGGAATCATAATAAAGGGGCCATATTATATTCTTAGTAAGGATAAACATAAATTCAAAAAATTAAATATTATAAGCGATAGTAATATGATCACATGTGTATAATAAGGATAAAAAAGAAAGATCTAACCAATAAATAATGTATCATAAATAATGGAATATATCTTGGAATAACATATTACATCATTCAAATTAGTTTGGAGGCATGAGTTAATAAAAATGATCCATGAGAGTATAAAAAATTCTTTAGAATAAGAAAAAAACAATTGAATTATTTGAAACTTAACCAATAAATATTATATGAAATATTAGTTTTATGAGTAATAAAAATATTTATTGAACTTATGAGAAACTAGAACATAGTCACATATACATATTTCATTAGATATAAAATAATAACTAATACATTGGTGGGAAATATATGACCACACCATTCATCATCCATACACATGAGTGCTATATGAAATCAATCATTCATGAAATCATAATGAACATGGGGAAATGAAATGTGCTTCATTAAACATTTCAAAAATAACCATAAACATAAAAATGGATTTATATCCTTTTAAAATTGTATAACATAATTAAATCAGAAATAATTCTATAACTAATCATATCATGATTAAACAATAGAGAATAATTGGAATCCATTGATGTGATGCGAATGTCTTGGTAAATAGTATTAAACAAATATATTAAATCAATTGGTGTTTAAAATTTATATATAAAGGGTATATGGTTAATTCAATAATTTACCCAAATAAATTAATGTGTGGCATCTATATTAACACACATTATTAAGAGAAAGGAAATACAGAGTGTACAGCGAGGAAAACATTAGATGAAAAATTATAGATATACACAAATAAGGATTAGTAAAGACAAAGGAATTTATGGTTAATTTATCCAAAAATGAAGGACACAATTTAAACCAGTAATAGGATCCTCTATTTAAATCATGGTGGAGGGGTATTTTTTGGGTATTTATATAATCACTTTAGTGATAATGTGTATGGTAGAACTATTTAACTGATTTGGGCCATAGGCCACTGGATTGGACCTACAGTCCATAGGTCCTTAGAGACACCATCATCCATTGAGATATAGGGACTTTGAGACACATTAGTCCTCCAGAACATGGGAATTCATGATATAGAGCCTTTGAGCCAAGAATAAGTCAAGCCAGACCCCACATGATTAGGTCTGAGAAGAGAAATCTGACAAACTAGAAGGCATGAAAGAATATCTATGTGGATTGGGAAATAAGGGAGGGTATGGAATTCACCATTAACACCAAGAATAATGGTTATTTTTATGTATAAATTTTATGTTACCACCCATTTTAGGTATTCAACTAGTATCCCTAAGTGAAAAAATTGTTCGAGAGGGGTAATTCTATGTAGAGTCGAGTCTATATACTTTCAATTCATGTACTAGACCTTGGTCCTCTAGGCCTATTTTTCATGTAAGGTATCCCTCTAAACCCGAATAAAAATTGTATTATCCAAACAATCCAAGGCCTTGGCCCATTTAGACACTATATATTGTAACATTTTGAGAATATACCTGACAAGTCATATGTCATGTTAGAGAATATGGATTTAGATGAAATCCATTTTTAGGATCATTAATATTAATTAAATTTGAAATAAGAGACAGAAATTCATTTTTTGAAACAATTATTGTAACACTGTAAAATTATAATATTTGATTACCTATAAATAATTCAATTTGTTCGATAACATTCTGCACACACAACAGAAAACATAAAAAAAACTATGATATATTTAGATAAAATATAAATATTTGAGTATGATATTTAAGAACCATATAATTTATTTTGTAGAAATGAATATAAATAACCTATTTATAAAATATTTATAGAGTGAAAATAAATGCTACTTTTAAAATGAATGAAATTCAATTATTATAAATAAAACGTCTATGAAAAAAATTAATGCAATTCTTTTTATAAATTTTTTAACATAAAAAAACTAAGAATATAATGGTTTGATAATAATAATATATATTGATAATATTAATTTATATTTGATATGAAATAATAATAAATAATATATGACATTATAAAAATCCATTTTCCTATATAAACAGTTGTCAACTTTATTTTTGTATTTTTTTAAATATTGAGTTATAGAATTTTATAAACATTTTATGAAAATGTAAAAGTCAATTTTTTTATTAATTAGAATATTATATTATTATGATTAAATTATCTGAGTTTTCTAAAATTACGGTTTTTTAGATTATTTGTGAAAATGATTATGTTAAAAATTACTTGATTTTTATGCTATTATTGGTAAAAAATATGAATTATAAATTAATGAAAACTTATTTAAGAGAAAATATGTATTATATATTGTTATATATTATATTATTTTTATTTATTTTAATAACCCATATTGGATATTTCAGAGCATAAGTAATATTTTTTAAAAATTTATTTTTGATACATTATTAATATTTACTTTATTTTTTTTTCAGATTTCTAAAATGAATAAAAAGATATTACTTTATGTTTTAGAATAATTCTTCCCAAGTTATATAATAAAATCTATTTTATTTTTGGGAATAAAGATACTTTTAGCATATGTAAAGACTAGTTACAACGATAAATGTAAAATGGTAAAAGTAAATAATATAAGATAAATGGAGGTAAAATAGGTTTAAATAAAGTGTGATAATGTGTTTTTGTGGCTTCCCCTAACATTATACCTTATTTAATCCATTAATATTCAATTTTAGAACCACTTTACTTGAGAGTGACTTCTAATTATTGAGGTTTTTTTGGTATTTTCAAAAAATATCATCCCTTTTCACTTGTAAAAAGAGACACTTCTCTCCACACATCACAACACACTAGAAAACCCAATGCTTGGCCCAATATCTTCACAAAAAATATCCTAAAAACTATTATCCACTTTAATAATATTCTTGTGTTCTCAAAATACAATCCCACTTGTACTTAACCCACATTAGAAAAGATATAATTTAATAAGTGAGGTTTAGGTTCAGAACCACTCTTTCTCATTCCTATATCTTTTTGTTGTTATTTTCCTAATTATTTTTTAACATACAAAAATATTAAAAACAGTATAATTTATATATTTTATGTTTCTATAGGGATTTTACAATCATTACCCACCCTCCCCTTTTCCATTGTGATAAACAAAAAGGTGAATCGTGTGTTTTGTGGATTACCACCTCCTTTATGGAACATGTCTTATTTTCCATAACCATCATATAGTAATAGTCTTAATAGGGTAATTATTTTATAATTGTGATATATATGAAAACTTTTTGTTTCTAAAATGATAAAATATATTAATCCCTTCCCATGTTCTATGGAATATGAAATCATTAAGCATGCATACTTGAGTACTACTACCGCCATTGAATGATTGTTTTCAATTTTTCTATTCATTATCTCCATTCATGAATGGTACAAAATGGGTTTAATGAATAAATATGGTTTTCATAATATCATTATGGTTCAATTATTATTAATTTCACAATCTATGAATGAACATATCAACAAATAATTATCAATAATTCAATCATTAAAAACAATCGAAGTAAGAGGAAAACAATATGTTATTTCATAGTAAAAACATTATAAAATTATCATCTGCTTTTATGTCAATAAAATTATGATATATCACACTAATAAAAAATAAATAATATCACTAGTAATATGTAATAATTATATGAAACAATACCACCTCAAGATCATCCATTAATAATGTTAAGTTTATATTTGGGTCGGTTGAACCACAAACTTCAATAATAGAATGTATTTATACCATTAATGACAATGGGATATTATTTCATAGTATAATATGATAGAAATATTTATTAATTTTTTATTATAGTAAGGATATATGAACATTCAACTCACTAATTATGAAAACACATTTCATTCCTTAATAATCAAAGAAACATTGTCATGACTAAATTCAACATCATGGATCTTTATCAAAACTATCATGAAATGAAATTATACTTTTATAAAATCATTTGACAAGTATATTTAATAATATTATATAATCTATATTCAATTTAATTTTCAAAAATAATATATACATATACATCTTTTATTATATTAGTTCAAACTGATAATGATTACTTACACCTGGTGTTGAAAATATGTAAAAACTAACTAATATCCATATATAATTATGCTAAATGAGGAGTAAAAATGATTATAGTTATGAATAAATTTTTTTTGAATGTATTTAATGTAATTAAATTAATTAGTAAGGTTTTTCGGTGCATTATCATAATGAAACATGCATGAGGTAATGGTTTCTTCTCAAATCCCTCCCTTTGACACATCATTGGTATTATGATCCTAATTTCATTTATATAGTGTATATGCTACCTATTTTTGATGTAATATCATTAATTTTATCTTTATCATGTTTTTTTGAGTTAAATTTTATTCCATTTCTATAAAATGGTTTCCATTAATGGGTTACTCAAAGGGTAATAGCTTTCTTGGTCTAAATTCTCATCATTTAAGACACGTTACATGTTCTTCACCGTGATTCCTTTTTTATAGTGTTATATTAATTTAATATCCAATGAATCTAATATAAATCAATTCCTTATAATTAAATGGAAGAAATTATCCATGGTATGTTATTCTATTCCAATTTCTTTTTAATCTATTGTTACCCCGATCATAGGGTGTTTGGGAACAAATGTTTCATTAATTCTCTAATGATCTGTCACATGGAAATATATCATTAAAGTTGGGTACAATATGTCCTTTGATATTTTTTTTATTATATAGTTCATTATATTTTTATCAAGAAATACCATTTTTAAATGTTTGATTCCTCAATGAGTATGTTTCCTGTAAGGGATTGGTTTCAAAGATTTTTCCTAGGTGTACATCCATCTTTTGAGGATTTTTTGCGCTATTGCCCCACATTCCTACTTTCCAAAGGTGGGTAGAATTTTTCACTTATTTAGGTACGTTTTCTATATGATGAAAATAGGATGATGGGATATTGGTTCCACCTTCCAAGGATTCCTCCTCATAATTCTTCACCCAGTCTGGATCCCCCTTAAATAATAAGATGTTTTTCATGATACTCTTACCCGGTGAGATATCAAAATGGATTCCGGTTAATTACACTACTTTTGTCAAGACATTCCAAGGGGTCATATCAGGGAAGAAACGTTTGATCGGGGGATTAGTCACATTATACAACGCTAGAATTTATAGACACTGAAACACTGATGCATCTGGGTTCTTTCCCCTTACGATAGGGCTTCTTGAGGGCATGGACGCATGTATAATCCCACTTCTAGTTTAAGAATTATATTCTATAGGCATGTCTCTAAGGTTTTCCTTAGCTTCCCATGTTTATCACATGACATTACATGAGTTTAACGTCTAGAGAAGATAGATCAGACTTATTGGAACACTAATAGTAGTGGATCAGATAGGTACATCACCAGAAGGGGAGCGTCTGAAAGGTTTACCGAATGGAGGATTAGAATGGCCAATGAGGATGGATCTGAGATGGTGTGTCTCATAGAAAGAAGATGTCACACTGTGAAGACTAATCTGGTCACCTCTGATGGTGGATCTGGGGAAGTGTACCCCAGAAAGGCGAACACCATGTTTTACTATTGGTTGGGATTGAACCACAGGGAGGTTTCCTACATACCTGGTGTGGAAAAAAGGGATCAAAACTATGTAGTTCTAATAGATTCTGAATTTTGGTTTACACAAATGACAATGACCCATAGACATGTTGGGGCTTACGCTTGGATAGCGGCCCATAACAATATGGACACTCTTGGTTGGATGGTAATTGATTATATGAGGCTTATGCATGGTAAGCTTTCTGAATGGATGGAATGATCTCACTGATAGTGTTGGGATTGAACATCAGAGAAACCTCCTACATATCGATGCAGTATGGAATCAATGTCTGTGTAGTTTGGTGGGGGCAGCGAGACACCATAGGAGGGAGCCCATGAGAATGGACGCATGGATGGGAACTGAAAGAAGTAAAACCTTTGGGTTGGGGAATGAACTTCCTAAAACACAAAGGGAAAAGTGAGAGACCATTATGTGACTTGGCTTATGGGCTTGAACCTTATGAATTATTCCTACATATCCCCATGGAAGGGAATCAATGTCCATTTAGTTGAGGATGGGGCATTGAATCGGGGTGTACACAAAGTACAGCGACCTGATGACATGCTGGGGGGTATGAATGGTTAATGGACCAAGAGTTGGTCTGATGTCACCAAGGGATGGACCAATGATGTGGTCCCAACAAATGAGAATACAATTTTTACCGGTGTTTGCTGTTGAACCTCAGGAAAGCTTCATGTGTACCCTATCTAGGAGACAAGTAACAAAACCCAAATAGTTCGGAAGGGTTTACCTATGTTTGGGTTTAAAACATAGAGAGGCATCCTATATAGCATGGGTATGATATAGAGATAAAAACCCATGTATTTCAAATGAATTCAGTTAAACGTCATGTGGTATGAAGGGGTCATATATTTTAACATCATGTAGGACGAGGGTGATTGACTTGAAGTGGTTAGGACCAATGAGTGTTGGGATTGAAACTTTGGGAGGATTCCTACATACATCACTTTGAAAGGGAAAGGATCATTGTCCACATTGTTTGGAATGGGGATATGGACTTACATGCTAAGGTTTCCTAAGGAGGATTCCATGGTCGGTGCTTACTCTATGATCACATGAGTCATGCTCATTGTGAGAAACATGAGGCATCAATGACCTGATGATCATGCCACAAATGGTGTGTCTGTGAGGAATAGAGTAGGGGTTTCGTGTTGTTAGTAGCCTAGGGATATGGAGATTGGGACTAACTCCATGATGGAGGACTAATGGAAATAAATCCCAAAAGGAGAGGGATGAGGTATCACATGTCTCTGTACCCATCTCTCGTTTGGCATTTTCCCATAGAATAAGAGAGTAGGATCAAGTATGTTGCCTCTTATAAGAAAGGATATGGGATTACACGAAAATTTTCTCCCTTCATTATATATTTTTTTAATTCCACGAATGGATAATCTCATTTCATGTGAGGAATATCTCACTCCTATGAAGACCATTCAATGTGGAAAATGTCTGAGGTGGGGCGCCCCATGTATATTGCATGGGGTGAGGCTACAGGTTAACGTGATGTGATAAGGATGATGATGCTTGGGAGTTTAACCTCATGTAGTTCAGATGATGTGGAGTCACTCCTTTCCCCTAAGACATACATAACTAGTTATCTTTAACCCATGGTGATGGGAAGGTACCAAAAATGTTGTGTGGAGACAGGGTTTGTAAATTGATAAATTTAGGGGATCACGTTAGCATGGATATCTGAAGAATAAGTAGTCATTAGCGTTTCTATGTGATAAATCATGAGGAAAATCAATTCAATTTGAGGCACATCCCAAGGGACATTGAAATCACTCCATACAAGCCTAGAGGGCTGTACATGAAATGGACCCGTGTAGTAGAGGGGTTCACAGGAAGGGACCTTACAACACTCGGTTGCTCCAAAAAGTATAGGGACTCCACGAAGGGGTGTGCTTCATGAAGTGGAATGGCATAGCATAGGCACATAGTATACATTCCTATAAAGGGTGATTTTCAAAGTACAAGGGATTTTGTGAAGTAGGACTTCACGAAGGAGGGGTGCCTTCAATGTGTACTATTGTGAAGTGATGTACTTCGCGAAGCATAGTTATCCTACCATAGAATGGGGTCCACATGTGCATGGATGGTACTTCGCGAAAAATGAGTGTTTTCTGATGTCTAGAGTTCCCTTGGGTATCTACATCCTTTCCAATGGCTCATTGGATTTATGAAGGGCATCCCATCTTGAATAGGGGGTGTATATGAGCCATGGGGTAGGTATTTTTCAATTCTATAATACCTTGAAGATATAATTTTTTTTCAATTATTCATATAGTAGAGGGTGCTTAGTGATTTGAGATATGATAATCTGAATAGTCATGGTATCCTTCTTTTGAGTATGAGGGATGCTTGGAATTTATAAGCGAAAGGGAGACATGAATCTCTAACAGTGCATTGTGAAGCTGCTTCCGCTTAGTTATCGGAGGTAGATTATGTCATGTTTTTCATAACCGCAGAGTGTGTGGTCACACCCAATGTGGTGCAGAGGCCTACTTTATTCCTTGCATGGAAATCAGGGAGGCTTATATCAATTTCCATGGGATCGTAGAGGTGATAATGTTCCCACCATGGCACATTGATTTTTTTCAATTGTGTCGTAATTGCATAGTATTCTACCTTTTTCCTCCACAAAGATTGTCGAGAATGCCATGGATTTGCACCGTCCATGGTGCTTAAGGGATTCGTGTTGAACACGGTGTTTAAGGTCATTGATAAGGTGCTTTGTGATGCATCCCCTTTAACATTGGTGTGTTATTTGTGTATTTTTTCTTATACACACATTTTGGAACCAAGAAATACCTCCCTCATACATAAAGCCAAGGAGATAACGAGGGTCAAATTCTAGGGTTTGATCACCAAAATTGTTTGTTTAATCACAACGAAAGATTTAGAATTAGGGTCGCAATGCAGACAGATGAGGAACGAGTTAAGAACGTTGTGAATCTCACCATTTCCAAGTGTGTTGCGAAACTCAGAGGTCATTGCTTACAAATAGGGGAGTACGAAAACCTATTTTTCCCTTACCTATCTCCACATTCTTGTTCATTGGATCTCAATTCATGAATCACCTCACACACTACGACTGTTCTTTAAGAATTAGGCTATCTTTTCTCTGCATCACACATAGAGTCTTCAGAATCTACAGTTCTGCGCTCTGTGGATTCTACCAATGAGGTCTGTGGCCGGGCTCTGTGACCTGTCATTTTGATCTAGCTCTATGAGTATGTTATGCGATTGTTCTATGTGATTCAACTCTGTCATCCAAGGAAAAAAAATGTTTATGGGATATAATGTCTCACCAAGAAGGTTCTTGGGGGGGGGGTCATGCAGATGTTTTCCAGAGGGAAGAGATGGAGAATAACCTACGAATCCGGGAATGTACACAGGTCCATTTTGACCATGAATACATTGTGGAGCTGTTGTCAAAATACCAGAAGAAATACCCTCTCTGAAAAAGACCGCCTCTATATGGCTTTGGTCAGAGGGATGATGTTTTCATTCTGGAAGCATGTAGGAATGAGACTGCCTTTTGGTTTAGGAGTACACCATTTATATGCAAGTGGTTTAGGGATAACAATGGTCATACATGGGAGGATTATACACTCATCAAAGAGGAATTCTGGTATAATCATGTTAACTATGTTAATGGGAAGATGTTGCAGCTAGAGGTATCTCCCCCGTAGTACCACACCTCTTTTAAAGTGGCTTTGGGGAACCCCGAAAATGAGTGGGCCGATGAGTGAGATCTGCAATAGGGTGTTAATTTCATGGATTACTGGGAATTTTCTTACTAGGTATGTGCCTTTTATGAGGATTTTGGGGCATAGATGAGGTGAGTGGTCCTATAATAGGTGACATGGTCATCCCAATTCCATATTGACCAGCTGAAGCACCTAATTATAGAGTTGTTGAGCAGGTGGTCATCGAGGACCAAAAATTTTCATCTTCAGTATGGGGAGGTTGGTATAATCCTCAAGGACCATCACAAGTTCTTGTGGATAACAATATTGGGGGTGATTTATGATGAGTTCCTCCCTGCCACGAATTCATGGGGGGGACCCGAAGCAGGTGCTTATACTAGAAATGGTATTTATATATATGGTGTTGGGAGAGGAAAAATAGTCGATGGGTGATGTAGAAATTATGATTTGGTTTAGGTGGTTCATGATTTACCCTTTATATTAGAAGATTCCTATGAGGCCTAACACTATTATGAAGGGGGTCTAGTATAGAAAAGAGCACTCATACTGGAATCTCATAGGGTAAATCTAGTGGAAGACATTGGGGTTCAGTGTTAGCAATGAGCATAAACTGGTGGTTCGGTTGGTTTCATTCATCTCAATGGTCATTTGTGGCTGGATTCTGCTAGCAAGGGATACAAACATGGGTGTATGACTGTGTATGTTCACCATGTAATCAAAATTAGCGATGGGGGGACATTTCAATCTTGGGATCCTAGTGTTGGATAAGTATTACAATGTATTATGGCATGTCAGTGAGGGGAAGAGGCGACATAGGATGTGTGGGCCGCTTCATCTTCTGTATGGGTGGATAGCCGCACATATGGGTGCCTATGAATAATCAAAACCCATTTCCCCTCCCAGGTTAGATTTTTGATATGCTATTCTGAATGTGATGGGCAGTTTCTAGATCATGCTGACACCACTGCTAGTGCTGAACTAATTCCTAAAGTTGGATGAATTCAACATCCATATATTCTCATTCCCAATAGTTTTATTAACTGATGAAAGCCCAGGGAATGTGTAGAATCAGTAATATATCCTAGACTTTCGAGATTTATTCCTGGTGGAGTGGGTTGACTGTGAGCCCCTATGTGAGTCATACACCCCAAACCGCATTGTGACGCTATTCATGTGCATGAATAGGCGGACAAAATGGGTCTACCTAGGAGTATTCCATGAGTACCATCCATGTGTGATGAGATAGATGTGGATCATGTTCACAAAGGATTATGGGAAGATTCGAAACCAACTACCTCCACCCACAACTGTATGTGGGATACTGAAACAATATGCCAAGAGTTGGGAGGCAACCTACCTAGGTGAGATGTAGAAGTGGTAGACCATCTATTATAGTGATGCGGTGTCTCCCCATCCTCGAGGTTGGGACCAGAATACTACAAGAACATCCCCTTGAATCATGGAAAGGGTAGTAGTTAGACATGCACTGACCAAGAGGCAGGCTGCAGTGGCAGACCTGAAGGTCCCAGAGGAGCAAGGTCAGGAAGACGGGAGGGCTCCGAGAAGGCTCCATAGGATACCCACTCTGGCTCTATGGAAGAGCCTGTGCCATATTGAAATGCCTATGGATGTAGTTTTCCTGGTGTCCTGGGACATCTGGGATGTTAAAAGACAATTCCTCAACCCTTCCCAGAAGAGAAACCATTGGAACCATCTCAGGATGGATCTGCCTAGAATTGGTCAGGCTAGGGCATTTTTTTGGTATCTCAAGAGGAAGTTGAGTTTAAAATCACCAATATAGAGATATTCATGAACTCTCTAGGTACTCTGAGTCCACTGAAGGATCGAGTGAACATACTACTCAATCAAACAGTCCCTTATCAGTTGTCTGTTACTGAATTCATGGAGTGCTTCCCCCTACTGGAAGAATTATAAAATTAAACTTTGGGGGGAAGAGGCTAGTAAAGGGAGACCACTGGTGGAATGTGAGGTTGAAAACTCAAATATGGAAGAGTTTTTGGAGGCACCTAAGGTAAACACTATACCATTTTCTATGATCCTCATTTAGGTTTCATATGCCTTCTCAACATACATTTGACATGTGTAGGAGGGACTCATACGAAAAACCTTCTCTAGTGAAATAATAGATGTATCTTGGTAATATGAACCTATGAAACTAGAGATTACCATGACTTGAATGGCCGAAACACCCCTGGTGGTTCTCCATGAGTCTTTAAATTTCCCAACCATATATGGAGGGCCACACCATGGGGTTCTGATGGTAATAGCTGAGGGGAAAGATTGACTTTTTGATCACTTTAAGTCTTATTCAAAGAATTTGTAACTATCATCCGTTGAATCATGAAAGCTAATGTATGTGTAATTTTTTTATGAAAAGTTATTCAAATGGTTTGGGCCACATTGTAAAAGATGGTCAGGGATCCTAGTGTTGCCTTTCACAGGGTAACACTGATGGACAGGGAAGCAGATTCCCATACTAACCAAGCCACAACACTCTAGATCACAGGTGGGACCGTTAGGGTGATGTAACCTAAAATCTTCGAGGTGGAATAAGACGACGGGGATCAATCGGATGACATAATTCCTAACCTACCCAACCAATAACTAGATGAAGATACTAATAATGTGTTCTTGGAAGTCTTCTCTACATATGAACCCACCGACCCCAAGGACTGGGATGAGACGACGTCTGATGAATAGGGTAGTAAGGTCGTCTGTCGCTGGTCATGGAAGCTGATCAGGAACTTCATTAGGGAGATCCCACAATCACAATGGATACAACATATGGAGAGGCTTCTTTCTCAGTTGTGCGGACAATGCACTAGATTAGTGGATTCCCATTGTCCTAATATTATCATCCGAGACTTCATGGAGTAGAAAATAGGGGAGCAAGACCATGGCCTTGGTGTGGGCTGGTAGAGGAGGAATTCCATGAACATAAAGAGACTCCAGAAGTATAAGCATGAGATCTAATGGTTGAGGGAGAATGAAAATTAGTATTCTTCATTATTTAATGCACAATCTGGGCTCATATCGTGAGTGAAGGCCCAGCTGGAAGAGGCTGAAGAAAATTTGAGGCGATCATATGATGATATGGATATTATCCCAGTTGAAGAGGATCATGCCTTGATCTTGGTGGATGAAATATGCCCTATTTCCATCGAGGAGGAGCGAGATCTCACCAAGAGACCACATATCCTGGACACTACAAGACAGAGAGTGGTAGAGTTGAGATGCTAAATTAATGAGGTCAACCCATCTATGGGAAGGTCCAATCCTTGGGCATTGAAATTTATGTGAACTAATACATGTACTCTCATAATTATCATTTTTATTTAGGTTGTGTGTATTAATTATGTTATTTTTTTTTGTTAGATGCATTTTCATCACATTTGTGAAATATCCATAGATCAATCATTAAGCTCATGTGGGTCCTTCCTGATGTGAGAAACAAGGGATGACCACATTTTTATTCAATTTGAATATGATAGTTCCAAAAAGCCTCTGGGGATCTAGGGTATGAACAACCGTTTTGGATTTTTGAGAAGAAAGAGGGAGGCATGACTGGAGGATAAAGTTCTCAGAGTAGTCAAATTACATCTTACCAAACATGCTCTAGTGCACGATAAGGGTAACACCAGGGGCCTTAGAATCAATCAGAACATAGCAGAGTGGAATATGTGAATCATGATACCCTAAATTATGAACATTGTATGGATATAATGAAAATTAAGGATAATTGTTGACCGTGTTTGAAACATAGTATCCCTTTTATGTTAGCCTAAAGTGGGGATAAAAAACAATGGTTGACAATTGACCATGTTCAAAACACAGGTTCTAACTCGAAATTTCATCCATTAGTCTTCTAGAATGTTTGGCTAGGATAGTAGGTGAGCCACAGGCTGACTATCCATACTATTAGGGAGTTCCTTAAGGCATGAAAGAGGACAAGGATCCAAATAAAGGGAACACAAAGCATGGAGGGTGGAGTGGTGGGTTGTTCAAATAGAGTCCAACACACAAATAATTATTCAACTATGATAAAAAACATTTTGTAAGCGCATCAGTCTGATCAAGGATCATACTCATTTTCAAAAAGGATCTCCCTAGAGAGAACCTTGAGTGGCCTGCAGTTTTACGTCATAACAATGAAGATGATGGACACATTATTTAACATCATATGGTGAGTATAGAGGTAATGAACTATATTGAAAGCGTGGAAATTGTTAGGATGATCATATTAGAGGGTTTAAAAGTTCATGGAAGGATCCGGTAAATAGACATCTTGATGTCACTATGTATCCAGCTCGGGTAGGAATCAATCCATACGTAGTTCTTCAAGACCCGTTCGGTTTAATGTCATGCGGTAATGACGCAAGGGGTAAGGGACCATTGAATGGGTATTTCATGCATTAACTATAAACCTGACGTGAATGAGGATATAAGGTAGTCATCCCCTCATCACGTGCATCCAATAGAGGTCTTAGGATAATGGGAAAAAAGGATTATTTTTGGGCAGGACCCGATGTGAATTTCCTAGGTGTTCTTATGTATCGTTCGAGGATTGGAATCATGATCAAAATAGTTTTCAAAGCTTTGTGTAGTTAAAGACTAATATTAGAAAGGGAAACCCTCTCAAGTGGAGATGTTAAATCATTACATAATTATTATGGGGCATCCTAAACATATCCAGGGTAGAATTGTAGTTTAAAGTCATACATTGAGGTGTGGTTACCTAGAAATGAAATTCTTTGTGTGGTACATATCCTGAAGTGAATTAGGACCAAGAATTCCACACCACAACACATGTTCCCTATGAGATTCTTTACACCATAGACCAGAGGTGGCCTAACTTGGGGCTGGACCCAAGGGAATTTTCTCGGGCGTTTTGATGTAACCCATGATGATGGGAATCAATACATACGTATTTCTTGAGGACCCATGTAGTTTAACATCATACGATAGGATGTAGAGTGAAAGGGGAGATCCCAAAGGGGGGCATATGTAGTGCGGTCATTACAGACCTGATGTGAATGAGGATTTAAGCAGTCTACACCACACCATGAAATCTCTAGGGAAATCATAGTTCAAATGACTGAGGATGATGATGTTTGGGTTGGGCCTAGAAAAAGTGTTTGGCATTCCTACGTACCCCATTTGCATGGGAATCAAATGATATATAGTTCTCATTTGAAAATTTTACATCATGTAGGGTGAAAGGAATGTGTGGTTTGACTGCACTAGTATATTTCCTACTAATACTACTAAGCCTACATGAGTCGTGATTGATGTGGGAAACAATTAGCAATGGGATTTTCTTTGTATTGGGAGGCACACATGAGGTGCAATGGATTTAGGTGAATAGAGTCCCTTCTATACTGACCTTCATACTCAAGGCACATAGATGTGTAGAGGGGTAAAACCGAATGTGTTGAGATTCCACTTAAACATAAGGGAGAGGTAAGATGTGAATAATTGAGCTCGAGACCTAGATTAAAATAATGGTGGAATTATAATGGAGGATAATTTTTGAACATTCTCGAATCACAACATATGTTTCGTGTTAGCCTGGTGTGGGGATATACAAAAGAGGATCAACAACTGACTTTGGTCGAAACACATGACATGTTGTAAAATGTTGTCCAACATCATTCAAAGAGTGGTCCCCAAGATGGTATATGAGCACATGTGTCATGGGACCAGGCCATAATGGGGGTCCCTTAGGACATGGAAGAGTATGGGGATACAAATAAAGGGCTCATGAGATGTGGACATGAAATGAGGAAATTTCCATGATGAATCCAAAACATTGGGCTCTACTGCACAACACATTTGAGTATGCCAGTGAGATATATCAGTTAGAGGGAGATGAATCTCTATCCAAAGACAAGGTTCGTGAGGATAAAAACTCCTTGTTTTAGGTAATAGAGTGGATCATTGATAGGGGACTTAGTTTAATTGAATATGTTGGAGATGAAAAAGTAGAAAAACATGTCATGGATGATGACCAAAGAGTCCATCCATCTTGTGACACATTTCTAAGGCTAGACTCGATGATTATACATCCAGGTGATCCTACGAATTCCATGAGGATTGGAATCAAGATATAAATAGTTCTCACAAGAATATAATAGTTTGTGGTCGTTGAACATGGACCAGGTGGGGAAAAGATAAGGGTGACACATGGTGAAATTTTTGAAAATCCCTCCATAAATGATGAAATAAGATGATGTTATACCACATGCTCCCAGAGGGTACATCAGATCGGGGAAAAAAGGAAAAATTTAGGCTGATTGTGAGATTAATTGTTTGGGAATTCCAATATATCCCATGGTGATGGGAATCAAGACCTACATAGTTCTAGAATGATTTCTGAAATTTTTCATCATGAGAAAAAACATTATAATGATCAAAGGAAGATCCATGAAGGGAAATACATGGAATGGTTACCATAAACCTGACGAGAATGAGAAACCAAGAGGTAATCAGCACAACACATGCTTCTGAAAATATCCGGGCCACAGGGGGCCGAGAAAGGGAATGATTTTAGATTCCTAGAGTTGGAACCAAGGATTAAATGTCTAGGCATTCACACATATCCCATGAGGATGGTGATGAAGCCACACATTGTTCTAGAATATGGAATGGTAGGGTACTAATTTCGGGAGAAATACTATAGTGCAGGTTTGTCCAATGCAACAAAAGAAGCGACATTAGATGAATATTATTTTCCCTTTAGAGTGGATGCGTGTTTTTTATGTAATGACCCCAGGATGGAGAATATGTGCATTGTTGTGGGAATAAACCCAAATGTAGGCCTCGAAAAATGTCATAGTGGAGTACTGATACCCAACATGATGTATCCTCGAGTAAGGATGCCACAAAGCATAATATTTTTTTCATTGTACAGCCAAGATGATAGTGTCATATTTTGGGTCGTATAACTGGAGAAACCCATGAATTTTAATGTCTTGCAATAAATAAACAACAATTTGAAGTCATGTGGGGCTAGGATATGGGGATAAACTCGAAGAAGAAATGTCTGGGTGTTCATATGTATCCCATGAGGATGGTAATCAAGCCATACATAGTTCTGGATTTTTTCATGTAGTTTAACATCCTGTGAAAATGACAGGGGTAGGAGAGACTAGATCCTAAAGGGGGAGTAAGCGCTGAATCGATTGAAAACCTGACAATATTGAGAACATAATCCCACATACGCCACACCACACAATCTTATAAGAGTCATTTCCAAAAGGAATAAAAGAAGAGATAATTTGTGGGGCCAGAGCTAGACCTAAAGATAAAACGTCCAGACATTCTTACATATCCGACAAGGATGGGAATCAAGCCTTATTTAATTCTGGAATGATTTGTGTAGTTTAACGTCATGTGATAAGTACAAGGGCCTATCTTAGATTATGGTCATAGTGCTCTGACAGAAATAAGTGAGACTATTCCAAGTGAACATAAACCTTGACCAAATCCCCGAGCCCACATGAGCTACACTTGATGTGGAAAACATGGGAGGAGAATATCATTACAACATGTGGAATATAGTGAAAGGGGAAATGGTGTGGATCCTCAAATTACACCACACCATGGATTTGTCCTCTTAACTCAAAAATTCACACTGAGGGATAGAACCAAGATTGTCGAAACTCCACTTGGGCGTGATGGATTTGAAATAGATTTTAATCATGAATCAAATATTTAATGCTTAATGGGTGTGGCATAATGATGGAAGATAACTGTTGACCATGTTCGTAACACAACACCCACATTGTGTGACCTGAAATGGGAAAAAACAAATGAGTGTTGACCACTGAACATTTTATCAATGCTGAAATTGTGTCTAATTTTTTTTCAAAATCATTAGGGACATTGTCCCAAGTTTATTGGAGAGAAATGGGACCAATCATTTATGTCATTCTATGGCCCTTCCAGATGTGAATGGTTATAAAAACCCAAATAAATGGAAATGTGAACCATGCAATCGGTTGAAATCATGTCCATGTAGAACCCAACATTCTATGTCCCAAACCACAGTGCATCTAGGAATATTGGTGAACTTCCTAAGAGGGTCAGGGGGGCCAACATTATAACACATGAGTTGAAAATATGAGTTAATGAAAGGGGGATATATGGCTATGAAGAAAGGGGTAAGTAGCATGACCATTGCAAACCCGACCTGAATGAGGACATAAGATCATACCACACCACATAAACCCTCCAAGAAAACATAATCCAAATGGTCCAAAAGTAATGGGGGTCTCCAGGAAATAGGGTTGGACTAGAAGACAAAATATCAGGGAATTCCTATGTATCCCATGATAATGATAATGAAGCCAAATATAGTTCTGAAGTGCCATACAGTTTAACATCATGCGGTATGGATGAAGTTAGAAGGCGGTATCTCCCTTATTAATGTGTATGTAATGGTTAATAACTCAACATTAATGGGGAAATAATCCCACATAAGTTGCACCATCCATAATTCGTGGAGAAAACTCAGGCCAAGTGTCTGAGAGATAGACTAGACGAACCCGGGCTAGACCTAAAGACAAAATTTCTATGTTTTATTATGTATAAAATGAGAATGGTAATCAAGCCTTATGTAGTTATCAAAATTCCATGTGGTTTAAATTCATGAGACAATTATGTGATAGATATTAGATTATAGTCATATAGCTTACACTCTAGATGCCGATTTTAATATCTTGTGCATGGGATAGAAGGGATGAAGGGGTAAATCACCATGCCTATCATTTGGGAGACAAAAGAATGTTAATAATTATTGAGGATGAATGTTGAACATGTTTGTAACATAGTATCCATCTTGTGTGAGCTGTTAAAGGAACCAACAATTTATCATCGACCCTTGACTATATTCGCAACGCAGGACTTGTGTCAAATTTCAATTTGAGATCCTTCGGGACATTGGCCCAAAACGGTAGATGAGCCAATGTGGTGTGAGACCAGGTAGTTAGAGGGATTAATTTTGGATGACAGAAACCCAAATAGTGGGACTCAAAAAGAAAGGTGGTGCATGAGAAGCCTAACATCTCGCAGCAAGGATGCTGGATTAAGGAGGGATGTCTCAAGGGGATATGTGTGGCTTGGAGAAAATATCCTGATCTAAAGGAGGACATAGAGTCCATGCCACACCGCAAAATCCAAAATGATAACTCGATCTAGGAGGCCAAAAAGGTTGAGGGACCTATGGCTAGGCCATGGATGATAAATCATGGAATTCATATGTATCCCATGAGGATGGGATTCAAGTAGAACATAGTTCTCAAAGAGTCGTGCAGTTTAACGTCATATGACATGGAAGTGGGGAGATCTTAGTTTAGGGTTGTAGAGCTTAGACTATTTTCAAGTTTATTTTCATGCATGATGAGTGTTGGGTAGTTTTATGTCCTTCATCATGGATGGACCATGTTGTTTAATTTCAGGCAGTAAATATGGAACAATTTAATGTCATGTGGGGATATTCAAGGAAAAAACATATTTTTGGAATTTATCATTGGGGGTGAGAGTAATACGCTCACCATCCATGGTGACAAGGGAGTACACACTATTTGGGTAGAACTTGTGAATGATATAAGGTTCCTCTGATTTGGTTCACATCTTTGGTTTCTTCCTTCCAGGTATCATTGGCATTCTCACGACCAATACCATATAACCATTTAGTAAAGAGTGGAGGTGAACTTTATTGTTGAGAGCTCTGGATATCATGTTCTGATCCTCTCTAGATTGTGAAGGGTTCAAAACCTATTCCCATCAAGTGCATCTAGTTCAGCCAAAATTATTCTGGCTACCTTATCTGGTGTCTACAGATTATAGACATATGTGCATAATGAAGGCAACTAAATCTTGATGGGCAAGATAACCTCTGTTCAGTACACCGGGGAATATGGGGTCACCTGAGAGGAATTACAAGTCATCATCCGATAAACCCAATGAGAATTAGGGAGTTTATCTGGACAACTCCTATTCTTATGACCAACCTTCTTATGCAAAATATAAGAGAATTTTTTGTTGGAAACCTCAATATACACATTTTCTTGCACATGATAGCGATAGGTATGGTTAGAAAAGATGTCATACTTGGCATGAAACTTCTTCAGTTCAGTAACCCTGATCTTCATGTCATTATTAATGAATAAAACATGAGGGAATCTGATTCAGTAGATGATATTGGAGCCCAAAAATTAAATGATAGATTGGGTTTTGGCCTCATTAAGAGGAACTTCTTCTTCCCACATGGAAGTAAAATGCATAGAGGTTAGGATGAAACTACACTGGTGAGCTATCGATGGTGGGTATGGTCCCATGACATCAAGTCACCAGACTGAAAATGGACAAGAGTACATGGTAGGGTTGAGAGGAATTGGAATATGATGCAAAAAATTAGCATGTATTTGTCATGCATGGCCCCTCTTGGAAAACATGATACAATCAAATATCATGGCGGGCCAAAAATACCCCAATCTGCTGATCTGATTAGAGAGTTTTGGCCATATCTGATAAGCCCCATAGGAACTGCCATGAACTTCTTGCATGTATTGATAAATATCCCCTCCTTGAATGCAATGAAGTATAATCCCAACAAACCTGGGTCTGTTGAGGATCTTCTCAAGACTAGGACCACTCTTGAGGGTGAACTGCAATGCATGCTGTTGGATTCACTCACACTCGGATCGATCTACTAAGATATTGTCATGTCGTAGATACTCAATAAAGGGGGTCCTCCAGTTAGGAGTCAATTCCAACACTGTAGAAGGGGGATTAGGGGGGTCCTAACATGAAGGTCTGTGGTAAGGTGTCTTACCTATGGGCTATCATCGTCGTCTGTTGTAACAGGATCGATGACTCTCCAATTCATCACATGGATAATAAAATAATTCTAACCAGGCTCTGCAAGAGATGCATCCAAGATATCCAAGGAATCACCTCATCCATTCTACGACTGAGGGGCATGAGTAACTTCTGGAAAATATGGGAACTGAGCCATCATCTGGCGGTCACATTCTAATAGTGGTATGAGCTCTGGTTTCAATATTTAATAGTAATTGTTGATCTTCTTGATGACTAGTTCAGAGTTCCCTTCCTCATGCGACTATGGAAAGTAAATCTCAAGGGAATTCTTGAAACTAGTAATGAGATCTTGGTACTCTGTCACATTATTTTTACATCCTTCTGACAATAGGAATGAATATGGTAGAACATTAAGAAATGGAGTGATGAATATGATACCCAGACCCACTCTCTTTAGTATTGAATCATTGAGTCTACAGACATTAGGCCTTCTAGAAGATCCATCAAAATTAATTTTCCAGAACAGAATGGATTGATCTTCTAAGAGGGTTGCTTCCTTTGGAAAATCAAGATTCAGAGACTAGTCTGTGGGAGATGGATGGGCGATATGGATGTCTTCTAATTCCTATCAGTTGATGTCCCTCTATAGGATAAAACTAATGTCAATTTTTTGAGGATCAATACCCCTTCGAGCAATATGCACTATATAAATATGGAGATACAGAATGTAATTCAGAGGATCCACCTAGGACACTAGTTGTATCTCATGGTGTTGCAAGTATTTTTGTAATTTTTTCAGTAAAAACAATAACACAGGGAAACTCTTCTCGATAGAGGATTATTTGGTCTTTGTATTGAGGATCATGTAGTTTAGATAATAGAAACTATTATCTATTCACTCATTGTTCTTTTGGGTGAGTAGGGAACCAAGATATTATTCCATAGAGGCAACATAAAGGACCAGTGAATTTTTGAAAATTGGTGGCATCAGGACTGATGGTTGTAACAGGTACTGCTTGATTTTATTAAATTCACTTTAACACTCATCATCCCACTAATAATTGACACCATTTTTCATGATATATGAAAAGGGATTACACTTTCCATCCATATTTTCAATGAATCATGGTATAAAGGCTAAGTGGACCTAAAGCCCTAGATCTCTAGAATGTTGCTCGGAGGAGACATATGGATGTTGGCCTTGATCTTCTTTGCATCAATCACGGTGCCTCAATATGTAATAATTTAAGTGAGAAACATTTCAGAGAAAACCTTGAAGGCACATTTAGAGGAATTATCTTCAAATGGGGGGATCATAAAAAGAGAAACACTTTCTCGAGATCTTTGAGATGGACTTGGATCTGGTGATATTTGACCACCAGATCAATGATTTAGCATTCCACCAATGTTTTGAGGTTCAGCTTAAATATGAAATTAATGGAACACTGATAGGTGGAACCTGTGTTCTTTATAACGAAAGGCAAAACAAGGTAGCATGAATTACCTTGTGGTGTCTGTAACGTAGTGGAATCTTTATTTTTAGGGGATATTCAGAATTTATTCTATCCAGAATACCCGTCAATGAAATAGGGAGCATGAATCCTAGTGGTGGCATCAATCAACAGTTCCATTGCAGGAAGGGGAAAAGATTCTTTCAAATAGTGACTGTTGATATCCCATAATTCGATGTGGAGTATAATATGTCCATTCTTATTCCTAATGGGCATAATGTTAGAAAACCATCTGGGGTACTGGACATCCTGGAATAAATTTTCATTGATGATCTTATCAACCTTATCCTTGACCATGGAATCATGAGAAGGGTTCATATTTCTAGGAGGTTGTTGGAACACGAGATGATTTGCTGTAAGACCGACATGGTGGGTAGAAACCATAATATATATCCTTGGAATCTTGAAAAAAATGCAAGTGATTACCTCACGATGCTACTTTATGAAATCCACATATCTCTATTTTTCTTCAACATGTATAGTGGAAGTGATCCAGGTTGGATTCAGATCTGTCTCATTACATAGGATCACTTGTACCAATTCATCGACCATGGTGGAGTCACACTCATTGAATGTGGCATTAGAATCCTCCAAATCCTCTACATCACTCATGGAGGATGGATCCTCACAGGAGGTGATTCATTCAAGTCCAAAGATCCTAATGGGACACCGATGCCAGCCTAAGCAGTGGTGAACATCGCATTAGGGGACTTCTGCGCTATTGAAACCATGGAGATTAAAGCTGTCGATCCGTTACCATATATCCTTTCTCCCAAGGGGCCACAATTGATGATATCACAGAAATATTGGTGTGTCAGCTTGAGCTGGTTTATCCCAACCTATTGAAACAAGCATGTATGTTGTATTTTCACTGCCATGAGGAAAACATCCCAATACCTTATGGGAGTAGGGGGATCTGGTATCACCCAAGACTAGTTTTTATATCAATATGTGTTGATCTTCTGGAGTTTCATGTAATAAGGAACATTATAACTCCTCATTCCAGATACAAAAAAGAATTTCCCCATGATCTGCGCCGTAGCCTCCAATAGATGGATTAAGAAAATGGAGGCATCATCCATGTCAATGCACGATTCAGTCGCAACCGTAGCATCTTAAAACTCGTCAGCCTAAATATTAATTTCCTTGATCTTGTAATAGTTGGCATCTAGGTATCGGGATTCAGAAAAGGCAGAGGGACACAAATCACCTTGGAGTATGCATACATGACCTTTAAGGGGGAACTGAAGGCATTGGTGATATGAATAATGGATCTTCGCGTGCATGTGGAGCCACTGCCTACCCATCAACGCTTTGTAAGTTGTTTCTTGTGAGACAATCATGAAATCGATATTCGTATATAGGCAATCAAAATGGGATTTCAATTGGATCATTCCAACTTGTGTCTATTTTATCCTTTCATAACCATGAATTTCCATGTTAGCAGGTATAAAATAAGACTCATAAAACCCCATATTTTGGAGTATCTAGGTTGGGATAAGGTTGATACCCAAACTTGTCTCGACCTGAAAGAGGTGAACCTCCACACTGTGGAAATTTATAGTGATTTATAGTGGGATTATATGCCCATATATGGGAGAACCTTCATCTTTCTTAGAGAATGAAATTATGGTCTCACCTTATGCATGCTTGACTACCTCAACATGGAAGGATTATACAGCTGGTACCTCCTTCTCAAACTGGAGGGGGCTTCTTAATGCATCGACATGGCCTCCACACATATACGCTGACCAGATAAGATCCTCGACGATAGAGAGCTTCACATGAATACTAGAAATATTATTAAGAATATCATACTTTCATGATCGATGTGAACTTCTATTGAAAGGAGGTCGTTATATAGTACGAGGTATGATAGGACCTTCTGGTGGAACCAGTGACCGACTGATGCTGGGAATGACCCACTTCTCACTAGTTGAAATGCATGGAGTGACTAACAGATGAGGGCTAGATGACTATGTCTGATCCACAGTAGAACGTGGATGATAGTAGCATGTTGTTGGTGGCTCCGCCTGATCAAGTAACACAAATGGTAGTGAATGCGGATATGATGAAACAAGATGATAAGGTTGTGCAGTATGATCTTTATTCTTGGACTATTATATGGTTTCAGTGGAATTCATAGCATGGATGGAAGCACATACCATCAAATCCCAGCAACTCATATAATCATGACTTCATCTACAATGGAATCAGCTGGGTACATTGGGAGGATCCGTCTGGAACTCTTCATCATTGGGAACCATGTAGGTGTTTACTTGCTCCACAATATTAACCAAAGTGTGCCCTTGGTCATCAATTGAAGAATCCTCCATACCTGGATGGATTCTGGGGGAATTCCCCATCTTTGGGGGCATGAAATCACTGATTCTATAGGATGACGGTGGTAACGGTGGGGGAAATTATTTTCCATTGCATCACAAATGCTTTCCCTTCTAGGAAGTGGAAGGATGATATGCCAACATAGAAGTTGTGGCTGTAGGTAATGCAGAGACTTCTGAAGACTTAGGTTGGTTCAAGCGTGCAGGTATAATACCATCGGCACGGGTTTATACCTTCCGATCCATCCATTTTTCATATTTTTGAGTCCCACGGTTAGGAACCTACTGACATTCACCTTCATTGTCACTATTGTTGTCAGGCTGTATGAATACATATGCCACTAGTACTGGGGCAGGACCAAACAAGGCTTTATTTTTAGTGACCTGGTCATAGATCCAATCTTTAAACACATAGAACTGCTTATGGATGTTCCTCGGGATATGGTGATAGGGTCAGTAATTTGGAAGATCAATGAGATGCACTTATTTGGGCCTCATGCATTTAGGAGACCATATAATTACCCAGTCCAAGGAACTTTAGAAATAACTTGCGACCTCAGCCTCTTAAAATATTATGTATATTCCATTTATATAGGAAGGTGTTTGTAGGGGAATGGCCATAATGAGGGGTTGGAGGAGCCTATCGAGGAGGGGCAACCTATTTATCCTTCCTGGGTGGTGGTGGAACATTATGCAGGGGTGCCTGTTGATTCTAAGGTGGGCGCTTCTAGGCCGGAGGATCTGCCAGAGGTGGTTGGACTATGCGAGGATGTAGAGGGGCTTTGATGGTAAAAAATCCAACATCCTAGGGGCCTCTATTTGTGCTACCGTGGTGGTATCGGCCGTAGAGTCTCTTCTCATAGGAACTACAGGAGGAAACATATGCACATGCTACAAGGCTCTCTCTAAAGGATGTGAATTGTCATAGAAATCATAGAATCCCCTTGGCTAGTGCAACATGAAGAGAGTGGGTACCAGTTTAGTCTTGATATTCCCTACCAACATTAACATTATTTATTCCTGGGTCAGGGGCATATATAAGGATATTTGAGGCCTTCCCAACTGGTGAAAAAGTCTGGGATGTGCTTGTCAGGCCTCAGTCTTCACTTGAAGTGGTTAGAAATAATAATCTTCTTGGTGGTGGAACTAAATTGGAAGAGACACATCATACGAAGATCCTCCCAGTCAACTGCAGATCCAATGGGTGGTTGGTTGTACCGGACAAACATGGGCCCTTCCAATGATTGTATGGAACACCAGTGTTTGGAGGCCTCCTTCTTCATTGGAGTTCCCGACCAGTGTCCACACCTAGAGGTGAAGTGGGATAAATGCCTTAGAGGATCACATGTCCCATTAATGAGGGAGAATGTAGGATTTTTGACACTAGGGGTGCTGGAATAACTTCCACCCATACCAAATATGGTTATCCATCAGGTGGGATTACCACATGTTGTGCTTCCAAAGCCTCATGGAGGGAAATTAGAGTAGCCATTGGGTCATCTCGGGGGGTATTATTGTCTTGACAAGGATCCATGACCACCAGGGTGTTGTAAGGTTCTCCAAAATGATAATCGGCCTTATCAACTCGTGGAATGGTTGTTCAGATGAAATGTTGGATAGCCGGGGGAACGACCTATAGAGAAGATGGGAAACCTGAGATGGGTCCTCAGGATGGTTATCACACAATTTCGAGTGGATTTGGAAAGGAATATTGTTCCCTATTTCGATAAAATATGTAATCTATCCTATCTATGTGGGCAAGATAGTCAAGGTCACCCAGAGGCAATTTTCCAAGGGGAGTTGTACCTGCCCCTGCTACCCCAGTAGAGGATTACTTTAGTCTGGTCGCTACTCTATAGCACAATTATTGAGAAGGTCTTCTCGATCTATTTATGTTATGCATGTTTTTGACGCAACATGGAATTTTCTGGGTGATATTACATCTTCTGAACTAAAGAAGATGGGTCATCGATTTTGACATCCCCAAGATGCTCTCTCCCTTTAGTGGGGTTCTGATATATGGATAATGAATCTGTAGTTATAATAATACACATTAAATTTCACTGCTAGGAAGTAAATCTTACAAATGGATCCAATAGCTGTGGCACCCCCAAGGGACCACATATTCTTGCTATTCTCCCCTCAGCGTGAACTATGGAGATTTAGATGAGGCGGTAAGTTATCCCCGAGGTTTATCTGACTATTTCTGATACTTCAGAGGATAGGAGAGGTGGCATACTGCTTGGACCTTCCATCGTAGTTAGAGAGGGTGCACATCGTCTCCCACATGTCCCAGCTGAGGAGATACATAAAACACCCATATCACATCATCAACCATGGAGAGTTGGACTTGGATGATGGGGTGATGTTTACGGAGGATTCAGTAGAGATTGATGATCGATAGGATTAAGTCATTCAGGGGTGGTCAATACCTCTGGTGCACATTTTCTGGAAGCACATAACCTCCAAGAGAGCACATAAGAGGAGGAGGCTCGGATTCTTTCCTGGTACCCTCATTTGTTTTCTTAGTCTATGTTGTGGCTTTTGGGGATGAAAATATTGAGGTGGGTAGAATGGAATGACCTAGATATTCCATGTAATTTTCTTAAAATTATATGGAATTATTACTAGTGAGCATAAATTAAGGATGCCTAATTCCGAGGCCTAGAGTGCCCAAAATGAATTAATAAACTTTTTAAAGGTACATTTAGTAAGCACGTGGGTGGAATTTTTTAAATTTTGAACCATTGCTCAAATTAAAAATCGGATGGCACCGTTGAATCTGAAGCTCCAGTTTTCGCTTAAGGGATGCTTTAAATTGACCGTAGTAGGTCTAGAAAAGATGTTATGTTTTGAAACATTTAAAAGAAAAGAAATGATATATTATTATTTTTTAATTTTCATTCTCCTCCACCAAAGGACATGCAAAGTGTGGTACCCACATTATGCCAAGCCAATAAATGGATTGACTTTTTAGTGATATGTAATGTTGTCATTGGGGAATTAAGAAGGTTCCAAATTAATGTGCCTCTATTAATTCCCCATGTCATTACTTACCCTCCCCCTATCCTATTTATATAGAAATTGGGGGGAGGATATGGCATGGCTTCACCAAGTAGAGAAGTGCTGAAAGAGTATTGAGAAGCCAACCTCTTAAACGACGGAGAAGGTTACGGTGAGCGGTGACGTGTGAAACAAGAACCTTGAACCATAATTTGACGTTCGCATGGCGATAGGGGTGGCTTGATGTGGGGATGATGAACAATGAGACTTCCTCAATCACGAGCGCTCTCTAGTGATTCAAGGTAGCGGTGGTGTTGATTGTTTCTGTTTCCCCCACAATTCATTCCAAATTGATATGAAAAGATAAAATTGTAAAGAATTTGTTCCATTATTCGATATAAATGAGGGAGGATGTGTTTTATTGTTTGGATCAGGATTGAAATTTTGGCATGAAATCTGATTGTACCAAATTTCCCTGAAACCATCAGATTTATTCCTAACGTGAAGGGCACAGGCTAACACGTACAAGGCTAGATCCCCTTCGCTTGTGTATTGATTTTGATTTCCCAAATTGAAGTTGGAGAAAAGCTGAAATAGGGCCCACCATAGTGAAGAATGTGATCCCAGGAGGATTTTGGTATAGAAGGCGCAAAAAACAGGTCAAAGGTGCATGACCGACGACCCGACAAACACACTGCCACCAGCACCGAGGATGGCCACCTACCCAGCGAAAGAACCGACCACCTCCCTAGGTGGCGGTGGAACCATGGTGGGGCATGCCCCCAGAGGGATGCCCACATGACAATAGGGTCATGGCCTGTAATGGTTGTGACAAGAGTAGTGGACGCTGGTTTGACGGGCGTCTGGTGGATGGGGCGCATGTCAGCGGCCCGCTCGACGGCAAAGCTACTGCTCGTCGGCCGCAACGCGGAGGGACCTGCGATGCCATGTGCTGTGATGTTGGGTCAACCCCCACATGTTGACCCACTGACGCCTCTATGTTCCATATTAGCCCTTCTTGGACACTCCCCATCCAGGGGTCCCTATCAGCCCACACCGCCAGGTGGGTGGCACCACTAGATGTCCATTATAGAACTCTGGTACTTTACGGTTTTCAATACATTCTTTTTGTGTTTTTATACTGGCCCACTTACTTTTAGCTATGACCATACTCATTTTCTCTCCGTGGTATACTATCTAT
Organism: Viscum album; assembly: GCA_963277665.1. NCBI lineage: Eukaryota > Viridiplantae > Streptophyta > Magnoliopsida > Santalales > Viscaceae > Viscum > Viscum album. The sequence continues at coordinate 496,239,452 of OY728127.1, forward strand.
TTTCCTGTGAGTTGGTACTTGGTTGGGTTTGCATGTGCATACAGGTATTTGGGAAAATGCCTCCCATTTGTAGTTTTACACCTTCGGTGCTAGTCACCAGACCCGAGCCATCAGGATGCAGGCTTATGGTAGTGGTAGCTTGGGCCCTGAGTGATGAATCGTGACATGTGATGCATTTATGAGATTATGGTTCAATATTTATAATCCATGTTTTACCCATACGACAAAGCAAAAGGAATTCATTACACTTAAGACGAAGGAAGAAAACAATTAGTACCAATGATGAAAATTTTACAACACTTCTAATGTATTATTATGGTATTATTATAAAACTAGAAATTAATATTGATCGATTTTTTGGTGGATTAAAACCATGTCTCCATAGGGAGGTCAAAATAAGATACTTCAGTCTCTTTGAATGTATTATTTTATGTCTTATTAAGGTGGAAATTAATGATGGAGTAACCATTCAATGTCATGGTTTTTTTATTAAATGAATGACCAAATTAAATTGAAATTATAATAGCAAAAACCATGGAGGGGAAAATATGAGAATTAAATTATTCAATAAGAGTGGAAAGAAGAACTAATGAAATTTTCTTAAAGGTATTGGTAAATTTTTTAATCATAGATAAGATGACCATCTGGAAATTGAATATTGAAGTATTAGAAGAATTTAAACAATGATGGAAATAGAACGAAATATTTAGATAATATACCACCCTAAATCTATTCTATAATTGAATGTATGGATATTTTGATAAAAGTTTCTTAAATAATATTTTAATAATGATGATCGAATTTAGTATCCTCTTAATCCTAACAACAAAGGAAAATATTATGAAATCACTATTAACGATGTTGACTTTGATAATGATTTGGTTAAAGTTATACAAATCATCCACTCTTGAAAAAATAATGAATTATTTTATTCTAGTTTTAATGACTATTTAATATCTATATAATTTTTTAATGGTATCAGATTACCACTTCAACAATTAGATGTTAAAAAAGTGTTAAAAAACTCATAATGGTACTATAATATCATCTAATGTATATGAATCATTAACAACTAAATTTGGTGGGAATGTTATCCAATAAAATACTATTGTTCTTCCCCTAGATGAATTTTGTGTGTTTTAGGTATTGGATTGTAATTATTTTTAAAAATAAAATTTCATTTATTGAAGAAGGAAAACAACATTTTATATTACAAAATGACCCATGATTTTCTATTAGTGAATGTATAAATATTAACTTCCAATAAAAATTACATCATTTCTACTTGTCTTGTTTTTTATACATAGGGGGTATTTCTCTTTGATGGTTGGAAGATACTACTCTTTTATGATTTTCCTATTATATGGGAGTTTTTTCCATTAAATTGTGCTGTTTATTTTTTATTTGAATAATTATGTCTATTTTATAATAAGGATCATACCCATCACAACACCTATTTCGTTGAGTTCATATTGAAATGCCCTGATGGACTGGTAGGAATTGACATAGAATATCCTTGAGAATTTATGTATGAGATTCGTTCATCCATGTATGTCACTGTGGGGTAAACCTATAATCTTTTTTTAAGAATAAAATTTACCAATGTAAATATATATTTATTATTGGGAATATAAAATGGTCAAAATAAAGAATATATATCCTTTTCTACAAATTAATTAATTATTTGATCAACTATTTTAAGATTAATATTAGTCTATGATTGATCTTTGATCAGGATATTATCAGATGACATTCAAATTTTAATACATACTAAATGCAACCTTATATTAAAGGTAAATACATAATGAATATATATTTAATCCATTGTGTCTTTTTAATATGAAGTTTATATTTATCAATTCAATTAATATATTATTTATAGATCACATTGATTTGGCTGTGACAGTATTTACGGAGGATAATGTTATATATTATAAGATTAAGGAAGAACATAAACATCACATGAATATTTCAATGAATACCCTACGAAAATAAATCACAATGAAAAATTTAATAATTGATGATTTTAGCTATAGAAATATTAATTTTTGGATCATAAAATCTTAATGGATGGTATTTCATTGGATCCCACAGAGATTGATTTCATTGAATGTTAGACCAGACCAACCAATGTGACTGAGATATGTTGTTTTCATTGAATGAATGGATATTATTGGCACTTTTTTCATTAATTTATCTTGAATATATTATCATCTTACAAAGTTATCTAATAAGTGAGTTATGTTTCATTAGTACAATAAATGTGAATAAAAGTTTGCAGAGATAAATAGAAGGTTAGTCTGTATATCTATGCTCACACAACATTGCATCAGAGTATAGTTTGTGATTTTTAGTGATGCATCAAAAATGGGTTTGGGGTGTGTTACTATACAGAATGATATAATGATACCTTAAACCTCACACAATTTTATGGATATTAAAAAAAAGTAACCATCTGGTGATTTGGAGTTAGAATCCATAATCTTTGCATTAATGATCTAAATTTATTATGTTTTTGAATAAAGGTGTGAACAATGTTATGATTATTAATATTTAATTTATATATACAAATTTAAATTCATGAATATGATTTAGATATTATGTTTAGAGTTGATTAAATATTATGGTTTCTTAACAAATTCATAACATAAGAGAATGAAAATGGTGGCTGATGCATTGGGTTAAAACGATGATGCTATTATATATTTGATTTGGGATACAAGATATCAAATATTTATATATTTTCATAGGATAGACCATGAATAAATTAATATAGAGGAGAAAATATATCATAATCAAAGGCTTATTGAACTATATATCAATCTAACGATTAAAGTGGAGTAGAAGGATGATGTTTAGAAATAAAAGAATGCAATAAATTATCTTATGTCTAACAATAATTTTTTTGGAATTATAAGGTTTAGTAATGAAGTGTATTTCTAATAAAAACTATACCTGAGGAAGGAACTATTAGAAGAATCTTATATATCATCATTACCTATTTCTCTTCAAAAAAAATAGAGATGTATAGGGATCTAGAAGAGATTTTTTCATGAAAACACATGAATAGAGAAATTACAGTTCATTTATCATGGTAATTGGTATGATAGAAAATTTTGTTTGAGAGATAGATGTGTATGGGTATGTTACCCCCATTACCAATACCATAATGGAAATGAAAAAACATCACCATGGATTTCATTGTTAGATCCCCAAAACATTTAAAGGCCATAATTCTATTTGGGTTTTAGTTGATCCTTGTAAAAACTAAATAGACTTTATTTCTATTAGAAATTAAATATATATTGAACATTTTTATAGGATATCTAATAAGTAATTTTAAAAATTTCTTGTTGTACCATATTCTACTGTTTCTGAATGAGATATGAGGTTTACCAAGAAATTAAAACATTGTATTCAACAAGTTCTAGATGAAGAGGTGTGTTTCAGGGATCTTAATCATTCTTAAGAGTATGTTTATCCATAGAGAACAATTTAAACCTTGGAGTGCATATTGAGATCCTAATCTCAGCATTATAATGGTGGTTAATTTTAGAAACATCCTATATACTTGTTAACATAGCATAATAGCATTCACTTGACCATTCAAGGGGGATCTCTATGAATCCCTATATAGAAATAAATGTTGAAATATAACATACATTAATGAAGTTATAGAAATATATCTATTTTTACATAAAATAATTGAGTTAATGGTATACTGTGTTAGATACATTTAATAAAATATTGAAGAAGATCATTTAAGATAGTAGATTTATGATTGAAATCGTCGAGAAGATTTAGAATTATATAATGATGAGATAGTTTTCCTGGTAATTTCCCTATGGAAAAAAGTTATGAAATAAAAAATAAATATAAATGAGATATTAGCATATCAGTACTTTAAAGACTATTGATTATATTGGGATGGTCTCTTGTCACATGGATCTACCACCAATCCTCTCTCAAGTTCACAATGTGTTACATGTATCTTTTTTAAGGAAGTACAGACATGATATATCACATGGGTTGAACTCAATGTTTATATGGTTAGAGTATTATTATTAATATAATAAAAAATAAAAGGAAATAATAGATTATGGGGTAAGGTTTTACAGATAAATACTACCTGACTGGTTATAGATACTTGAGGAATATGAAATTTAGAAAATCACCATGTGAAATGGAGGACATGAAAAAGTAGATAAATCATAAATTTTATTACTATAGCGATATAATTTAATGGGATAAAATCATTTTAATGTGTTCATAATGTAACACCAAGATATTATATATCTATTTCCTTCGAAATTAATCATTATGTATTTAATAAAATTCCTTACATGGAGCTTCGAATCGATATGAACAACAATATAATAAATTGATATAACATAGTAGTTAAACTGACCACAATGAATTGTAATGACCCCTTTAAAAAAATATTTATAATTGTTTTGGATAATATAATTGTAATGAGTAATACATAATATATAAGTACTCATTTTTCAATAAAATTATAATAATAATCAAAAATTATTTTATTAAAAAAACAATTTCATTTTTCTAAGAAATAAAATAATTAAATTATACAATATTTAAAAAATTTACTTCATTTAATTTAAAAAAATTATTAAAAATTTCTATATTTTATTAGAGTTATTTTTTTTGGATTTTTCAAGAAAATATGTATTTTTAAGGGAATAGAAAAAATTCCATTTTTTATAAAAACTATATTTTATTTCAAGAAAATGTCTCATTATGTATCCAAATTTATCAAAAATCAATAAAATTATCATTTAATTTTAAATATTGTACATAATTACATTGGATTGATCATTATGCTGTATTTTGATATAAGTTCTTTTTTGGCTTAAAAACACATTTTTCTAAAAAATAATTTTTATGCAGGAAATATATTTTTATATAAATAAAGTAAATTAATCACAATTTCTTAATGGTTTTAATCAAATAAATAGATTATTTATTCAATATTATATTTAAACGACTATTTTATTGGTTTTACGGGGAATGGAATGTATAAATATTATATTTCATTCTTAAAGATTCATTCTTCTAAAATTGGTTTTCATTGTGGGTTGTGTTATTATTTAAAATTTAATTTTTCCAATTATTGAAATATAATCTCAAAAATTTAGATAAATATTTTGAATCATCATAATTAATATAATAATTAAGTTTAGATAATTTTTTATCCATATAATATAGAAAAAAAATTACTTCCATTTTTATGTTAAAACAAGTTTACTGGGTGTTAATCCTAGAGATTAGAGTTGGATAAACACTCAAACCTATGAATTTCATATTATATGAACATATCTCAACCATAAAATATCATTACTTCTAATACTTGTCCATTTTTATCCACATTCCCATGATTATAACATTATATCATTGAAATCCTTTATGAAATTCTATGTGCATCACTCCCATCACCTGTAAAAGGGAACCTCTTCATCTCCATTATAAACCCCATTTGAGAATTATACCTCACCTAATACCTACACAAAAACCATCCTAGATCTGTTCACATTATCTTAGATCTTATACTAATATATTAAATCCAATAAAAAATGTTTTAAGGTGTAATCGAAAGGAATCCTTTTAAAAAAGAGGTGGTTAGAGAACTTATGAGGAAAGATGTACATGTGGTAGGGGTTTTATGTCACAACATAATTTTACAGGGGTTTTCTATGATTAAAAAATTAGATAAAATAATTAAAAGATATATGTATCCTAACATATTATCCATATATGATACATGTTTTCCTTTTCATTTTCCCATCTCTATGTGCTTTAGAAACCAAGAGAATATTTTTAATGAAAAAGGAATTTATTTCTCTCCTTGGTTACTAATCATTTCCTTATGTATACATAATTTATTTTAAAAAATATAGGAATTTCTATTACCATTACTAAATAAATATTCTAAATTAATTTGTACCCATGTTTTAACATCAATAAAAAAATTTAAAGGAATATTCTCATCATTTTTTCAATGCGTAACTTTTGATTTTTTTAAAAGCATGAAATATGTTTTTGGTTTAATGTAATTAGAAGATCAAATTTCCCTACCATAATATAGACTCATTATATAAAATTTTCCATTATAATTATTCATTATTATTTCAAAATTATAGGGTTATTTATATTATACAAACATTAATATTTTTATTATGTTATTTAAGAATGTAATATGTATTTTACTCTTAAAATGTTCTAGTGATATTTAAAAAGTATTTTAATATATAATAAAATCCTTTTATTATTATTGTGATTTACTAGGGATATGATCCCATGTTACAATAATTATTATTTCTCTAGATTTTTTAATATTATGATGATAAAATTATTATGAAACTCTAATCCTATCTATGGTTTATGATATGAGGATATAAATAATGTTTTTTGATTTGTGGACCACATATGTATGGTCTTTATTATATAACTAGTGGGACACAAATTATATAACTCTATAATTAATTTGGTAATTATGTTTATCTCATGAGATAATAATAATAGTAATCAGGTGTGAACCGAGTTTAATATTAGACTTTTTCCAAAAAGGCATTCATAAGAGTGATCCTTAACAACGGAAGGAATTTAAGGGGGAGGGAACCCATTCCACTATGATATTTTTGTCTGTAATCCTTGATAATGAAAATGGTTTTCTATACTTATGTATATTTCAAAAACATATTTATTATTATTATTATATGTTATCATTTTCCATGATTGGTTATTTTTTATCGTATCTTCACATGTCTTACATATTTTGATTTAAAAAACCTTATTCTGTGATTTATATATAAATATATTTATTGATTAGTTATTATTATTATAACACATGATCAATATTTCACAACCTAATGGTTATATTATTCTCACTTATGATTATCGATTAATATCTCTTATTTTTACCTTTACTGAGCATATGAGGCCTTTATTTCCTATATTTCCCTTCTCCATGTTATGGGGAATGGTTTATATATGTTATATCCAAGAAGGTTTCTATTTATGGAGAAAATAATGGGAAATGATGTAAAGTATTTGAGTAGTAATTGGTAGCATATAAATATTTACATACACCCTACATCTTTGAGGTTATATATTTGATCATAATAATCTGAAATGAATACTATTCTTATATAATGTTGTAATTATTTATATAATGTTTGGGTCCCTAGACAGAAACCATAATAATAAAATTATAGGTTTGGAAAGAATCACTCATATGTATAAATGTGAAGAGATAATATCAACACAAGGTTGTAAAATAATATTATTTTAATGATTTGACATTCTAAATTTACTTAATAGTTTTTTATTTTTGAATTACATTTGATTAATAATGAATATTAGTAAAACCCCACTAGTGGGTTAAATTATGATTATGGTGTTATTCCAATAGTATTGGAGAACCTCATTGAATGTGTGGGTGAATTATTGTGAGAGATTAACTAAATTTAAAAGCTTTTACTCTCCCATAACACTAAACCTTTTTAGTGAATTAATATTTTAATTTTTTCTACTTTGGTTTTCTTACATGAATTGATAGATATTAAATGAAACAAAAAGTGAAACAATTTTTTATGGGGTTTTCCTCTAATTATCATGAAAATATACCTAGTGTACATTGGTTATTATCCCACTCCCACCCAACCCCTTTTTATTGTTATGATGAAGCTCAAGAATGATTATATCCATCGAAACACACTACTAGAACAAACCAAGTTTTGGGGAAGTATAAACTAAATATTTTTAGTATCTATAACCAAATATATAATAAATTTCAATTATTAGTATCAGTTATATTTTCATTGAATAATGATCATAGAGAAACTATAAGTCAATTGATTACCCAATAATGGGTGATCTTCTATATCATTGTGAAAAAATAACCACATTTCACTAAAATTATTCAGTCTCTGTGATATAAATATATCATAGGATTGTCTCATAAATTTCAATTTTTAATATGATGAATCATCAATTTGAATCCATATGACTTAGAAATATCATAGGAAGTGATCCTTAGTTCATTTTATTCAATCTGTAAAATATTGAACAGAATAAATCACTTTGTATCTCTCTTTCTCTCATTATTCAGTGAAAAGGGATAATATTTTTCTCTTCAATGTTATATCCCTCTCTGTAATTGAAACATTTAATATATCAAAAAATAACCACACTGGTTCTCCCTCTTATCTTTCACTTCAATGATAGATGTAATATCATAGTGACACTATATCATGTGCTCCCTATACACTATAATAATCAATATAAATATATATATATCGTTCATTATTATTCATCTAACAATGAATTTTTTATAGGTTTAACATATAATACACCAATATCATTTATTAATCATCTAAAATAATTTATTTTAATCCTTCGAAAGGCTCATTCATTTATCTCCACAAGATATCAATAATGTTATTGGATTCCTCTTTAATTATTCATAAATTTTTACACATTAACCCTGAAATATGTATGAAAACATGTACCATCATTGTCATTATATAATGTAATTATTATCATCATGGCATCTTCTGATTTTTTGAGTGATTTCATCATGGATTATCCTATCACAAAATTACATGGTCCTATATATCATTTCTAGTAAAATCATATATTCCATGATGTGAAATTTAAAATCTAAGCTCTCATGAAATAATCCTCCCATCAAGTTTATTGGAAAAAATTTATATTTATTGTGTAACCAAAAATCAAATTATAGAACAATCTTCTCATTATTTTTAAATCTTAGGGATATTGACAGTGTGATCTACTTCACCATAATACATAAACAATTATCAAATTTTTATTACTACATAAACAAATTGTTTGAATTATTTTATTTCTCACCAAGGTATTGTTATTTTGAATAATTTAATAATAATGTAACAACTTTATATTTTTTCGCATAGAATAGTTCACTATAAAAATAACAAATTTTTTAAAAAACTAATAACATTTACATATGTTACTATCAACATTTAAATAAAAAATTGTTATTCATATATATTATAATGAGATATAGGTACTTTTAAAAAATTATAGGGATCATGATTTACATAATATTTGTATAAAATGATGTATCATAATATAGTCCCCAGTATTTTTTCAAATAGTTAATGTTTAAGAATTATGCATGACATTGTTTCTCTTATGTGTGAACTGGAGTAATTTTATGTTTCATTGGGATTACTAAATTATTTTCCATATTCTAATAATAAATAACATAGATAAGCACATGTACGATTTTGTTACTCATACATATCATAACACAATTCTATAAATTTTTTAATCTAAATCCATTGAATCCATTGAATAACATTACACATCCATATAAATAACTATATATATTAATAAAAATTATTTTAGGTATCATACAGAGACATTGGATTTTATAATTTTCATGCAGAATGATATGTATGATCTCTTATATATCCAGCATAATTTTAGTAGTAACTCATATATGTCTTTTCTTTTTTTCAATTTATCTACAAATCATCATCAGTCATCTCCGAACACATTAAAAACATCTAAAACACATTAATTTAATTTATAATAATTTTAAATATTATTCTACCATATTTTGAATAATTCAATATCTTTTTCAATATATAGCTACTCCATATGGTATTTCAATAGTTCTTACACTACATTATAAACCAATAGTTTCTCATAAAAAACAGTAAAATTATATTACATATGTATGTAACACATATCTTTAACAAATGATATGAATTTTATTAAACTTTATAATCTATACTTCTCAAACTATTCATAGATATAAAATATTCTACATTATAAACACACATTTGGATAAATAATCATCTTTTGAATATTATGTTGAAATCATATGTCAGGAATAAAAAATCTCAACTTATGTCCGACATTATGAAATGGGTGATCATCCTAAAATATTTTTATTGTTAGAATATCAATCTATTTAAATATGAATGGATCTATAAGATTATATCTAATGGATGTTTAAATTGTTTATTTTACACAATATTGAGAAACTTCATCCAGAATACTTCATCATAATGGAAATCTTATAATTTTTATTTATGTTGTCTTTTAATCTTCCTCAACCCAAAATATGATGATTTTTTTGGTAATATCCACATTAATTTGATAAAAAATATTTGGTAATTAATACATACCCATGCCTCACTTATCCAAACATATCGACATGATGATTATTTATTTCATGAATATTGTAAATAAATTACAGTCAACACTAAATGGATTAAAAAATATCCCAATTTGGATTTGTTATTGATGCTAATATAAAAAATGAAAATAATATAACTTTATTAAATTTTATTCACTCTCAAACTTATTAGAAATAAATAAAAAGGGAATCATGAGATGATTGTATCAATTTACTTTATTCAATGTATAATAAATTAGTCCACTCTTAGCCTATGTGAGTTATTGTAGGTGTAGTAATAAAAAGAGTCTAGTTTAGACATGATAATCTTCTATAAGCAAACCTGAATATGAAACAGAAACCAAATTTTTTTCTCCACCGTTATACATATAAATTTTAATTAATATAAAAATTTAGAAACCAATTATCATAATATTTTTAAATTGAATTTTTCCAAATGACTAAAAACTTATATTAAACATTCACAATTGCCAATATGTTATGCTTTAGAAAATAGTAATTTTAACTTATAAAAAACTCTTCATTTAAAAATCCATGATAAATTATACATATTTTTCTCTCCCCTCAAATAAAAAACTCATTTGAGAAAAAAAATTATTAGACAAATGTTGGAATTACAAAGTGCGTCCAAAGGATAACAAAAATGCTTAAATACTTGATGCATTAGTGTAGCCCATTCTACAGGCTTTGAGTAAACTAGTTTTAGAAAGTGAAAAGAGTAATGGAATATATGTTATGTTCATCTGATATATGGAGACTAAAATTAGCTAGTTAGTTCAATTTGGTAGAAAAGTTAGAGAATTGTGTGCAAGGTTCCAAAAAATCACATGCAAGACTGTTATGTTCCTAGGGTGACATATGTCGAGAATTTTCCATGATGTCCAGGGAAATAATCCAAAAAAGGTGAACATATGTTATAAGATGTGGATTCAAGATTTTAATCCTTGAGGATAGCCCATATGTGATCAATGCAACGTCATGAAGCCACTTATGACCATGCCCGCTGCTGCTCCCAATGAAACTATGTCGAATACCTCTTTTATGCTCGGAATTGTATGTACTGATGACAAATATTTTAACCAATTTATATTATTTCATTACCATTATTCAAAAATTATTCAGAGGATAGCTACCTCTCTACTTTATACATAGTAGATCATCTGTTCTAGTGAAGACGAATAGATCACTCAATATAGAGAACGGGCATGGAAATTCCTGTATGTGTTCACCTTTGTGCGGGACCATAGTGGTTTGAAACTCACCCAACCAATTTTCAGCCTATTTCATGTGTGCGCAAGACTTACTCTTGTCTGAAACCTTTATCTTGTGCACAGACCCAGTATTGTGTGCAATAATTCCAAGGTTCTCAATCATTCACCCACCACTTTCATACAATCCATTATTATGCACAACAGTGTCAAAGCATGCACCTGTTGGTCCATACCATGGCTACTATTCACCCACACCCCAACTCAAGACCACTTTCCAACTACGGTCCGGAACCTCTAGGTTGTTCCCTTCCCTACCTTTAATGAACCTCATGAAAAATGCAGAGTCACATCAAGAACATTTTGGTTCAGGTTGACCACATTTTATATTGTTCCCTAATGCAACCCAAACATCCACCACTTGAATAACATGATTTGAGATACTCCTCAAAAATCAATGAATTATATTGAGTCAACCTACTCATCTTGTTACCATTCCCATGTCATTATTCGATATTATCATCTTGTATTACCTGAGAACCATGAATCAATCAACTCCTCAAGAAACACCTCACACCTCATCACATGGATCTAATGACGGGTTGAACCATAAATGGACACTCTTGCGTAAGTCCTACACTATCCATTTTGTGGAATCTTCAACCTAATAATCCATAATATATGACTTTAAACAATAGAATATCCTATTATTCAAGATTATAATGCCTTATACATCAATCATAATATGTGTCATTATGAGATGAATAAAAACACTAATTATGGCACTCCTCTTAATGTTGAATCCCCAAAACATTTTTCATCGATCAATAATCATGTTGATATTCACTCATGGAAATAAATATGGAACACATTATGGGTATCTTCCATGCATAAGACCCATATACCATTTCTACTCCATAGAATCACCCAGCTAGCTTCCATGCATGTAGAGACCCGAAGCCTGACGTACATGGACATTACATTACTTTTTTCGGAATAATTAGTACATATCAAAAATAAACACACAAGGACCGTAATAGTTCAGTGTCTTTGGAAACTCAGAATATAATATTCTAATCATGGTGAAAGATCTTCAATATCTCCCATAAAGATCTTCCCCTTTTTTACCAAAAACCTTTCTTTAAATCCTGGGGAAAAGAAAACATAAAAAGGGTGATCTCAAATGCTCAGTAAGGGTAAACAAAAGAAAAATCCATCACATCATATTCATAAGAACATAACATTTTGGAAATCTTAACCAGCAAAAGAGATCATAATATCATAACATGGGATAAATCATAATAGTGAAATGGAATCCCAATAATCATAAAATAAAACATGAAACTTTGTGTCATACACACATAATCATAGAGGATCATTTTTTATTAGTCAAGACTCATTTCCAGGACTATCTTAGTGGACAAAGTCCCTTTCTGAACCGAGTTCACTCCTCGTTTCAGTCCTGTTTCACTGAACCGGTATAACCTACCGTTCCAGCCATGTCTATCTCATGAGATATAAAATCATTACCCAATGCATTGGAGGGAGATATAGGTCCCACCCATCTCATAATGATATAATTTTTATTTGTTCCACAAAATCATAAACCATACATCATTTCATAACCCAGGTAATAAAAATGGGATTCTTAAACAACATGAAATCATAAAACAATTCATATAAGATAAAGGAATTCATAAAAATATTTCCATTACAACATAATAAAATCCATGTAACAATAGGGATAGAAACAGAACCCTTTATTATCTTAGATGGAAAATAATTTTGATAAAACACTTGAACTCCATTCTTGAGGAAAATATCCTTTCTACTTCAAAAACATTTTCCTTTCTTAACATGTCTTACAATTTTAAACTAAAAGAAGTTTATTAAAAATAAACATGAAAACTTGTAAAGGAAGCTTCTTGGAAATAATGTTTTAAAAATCCCTTCATGCCGTATAAGTTAAAAAAAACATTCTTCTCGTACTTTTGTCGAAAAAGTCAAAAAAGTACCTCGTACGAAAAACGACAAAAGATTCCTTTCATATCTTTTACTAAAACTCACCCAATGGTAAATATGGATTTAAAAAAATTGTAGGTGGATGGAAATAATATTATATATTGAGGAAACATGGATGTGGATGATAAAATACACCCTAGTAAATACCAAAGTATAAACAATCTCGGATAAAAATGAGATTGTGATATTTTCCCTTACCTTAGGTCCGATATGCTTCATAAGTGTCCGAACCTCCTGTATAATGATTTAAATAATGTTATTGACTTATTACAGAATCATACTTATTGTTATGATATCATATATTGTCATATTCTTATTTTATTAGTAATATTTCATTAATACTTGTTATTCGGGTGTTTATTACTTTTTGTTCTTATGCGTGTTTGTCGAATAAATTTTTATTCTTATCTTTAGGTTATAGATACCTCATTTAAAGAATGGTATTAGTGTAAAATATATCATATTCATTCATTCAATTTATTTGTATAATCATTATGAAATGAAGATCATGTAGAACGAGTCGCATCACATCGTGGAGACGGTATTCCGTACGTACGCACGAGTGATGATATCGTTCCTATGATCGTGTAATTGTATTGGAGTGTATGTATACAATTTAAGAATCAATATCACTTTATAATATTCATATATAGTCATTATTTACACCATTATACCCATCCAAATAAGGTGGTGGTGGAAAATAGATTACACCACGACGTGGAGACGGTATTCCGTACGTACGCACGCGCGGTGATTTCCTTTTTCCGTAGGATGGATATAAGGTTAATTAGAGTTGTTTAATATTTATAATAACATATCAGTATATAGGAAATACTGATGTTATTACTTTATCATGAAACAACTAAAGAAGAAGAAGTTGATGAAGAATGAAATTGAAAAAGATCGGTAATGGATATTACCTCTTTTTTTGATGCGCCTTCACTTAACCTCTACTTAAAGAACTAAGGATTGTCTTTGAAAAAGACCAGGACCTCTAGGATGATACTAGGGAAGTGTAGAAGATATTTTGGCAGGGGTTGTCCGAGCTTAAATGCTCAAATTGGTGTGAGGAGGAGAGGGAGGAGGTGCCCTTTTATAAGGGAGGAGAGGGGCACCTTAGGAAAATCTCAAAATATTATTTTATATTAAGGTCAAATTCGGTTTATAATGGTTCCAATGTGTCTTATTTTGAAGCTAAAGTGGGGATGGTTCGAAATCCTCTCATCCAGAAGGATTTATACAAGTTGAGGTTATTATTTTCACCTTATCAATTAGATTTAACTCTAAGTTAAATAATTTAACTTTTACCGTGTCTTTTTGTTTTCTTACACTATATGGTTAATAAACTTACTATATCATGTCAAACGAACCCCAAGTTTTTTATTATTAATATATAAAATCGTATATAAGTCATTTGGCCGAACCTTAGATTTTTAGGAATAAAATAACAATTAATAATATAATATTTGTTTTAAAAACTAATTTATGTCAATTTTGACACTATTTGGTACATGATTTTTATGAAATTAATAACAAAATGATAATTTCTAAAAAAGTTACTTAAATAAACAATAACATGTCATATTAACCTATAAAATTAGTTTAAGTCATAAAAAGTCTCAAATTACATTTATTTGGGCATTTATAACATCAATTATGTCAATATTTCATTAATAAGACAATTACTGCATCATCGTTGTGTCATAATAAATGATAATTATTTAATCCCTAAAAATTCTAAATAAATTCCTATGATGTAGATAATTGTATTATCTTTCTGGAGACTATTCATTTTAGAAGTTTCATGATTTTTATCACTAAATTAAAATTATTATACTTATAAGATTTAAGAAAGTGACATGTGGTCACATTCGTTGGTTTTAATAATAATTAAATTATTTTCATGGAAAAAAGTCCATAAAATGAATCTAATCCGACCCATAGGTTATATGGGTCTACTTTTAGCCATCCAATAGGATTTTTCCAAGTGTTATGGTAATTTTATAATCTTATATTTACCTTTAATTACCCGATTTACCTTTAACTATAGTAAATAAAATTTACCATAGTTACTATTCACAATGCCCAAAAATAAAAAGTAGCTTATTAAAAAAATTTGGATCCACTGATTCCAAATATGGAATCCATTTTTCCAAATTCAATACACAAAATATGCAGAAATTAAATTAAAATTAATCCCGTTGTCGAAGGAAAACGGGTTTTTCTATAAAACATTGCAAAATATTGAATTGATTTAACCTACGAAATCAAGGTAAAATCAATGCTAATGACATACATTATATTAAATGGTAAAAATATATTCTATTTATACTTTAAAACCATTAAATATTATAATTTAACCACATAAGATATTACGATGAAAAAAGTTGTTTTTAATTAAAATATAGCGTGTTTTTACTATTCATTAAAATATGAATGTTATCAGAAAAATATCAAAACTTTATCTAATGTAAATTTTTATATCCTGATTCGAAAGAATAATTTTATTTTGTCAAATTGAACTTATAAACATGTCAAAAACTAGATTTAAGGTGGGTGCACCATGAAAAGGTGGGAAAACTGCATTTTTTGAAAAATACTTATTTTACTCGAAAAATTTATTTTTTTCATATACCATGTTCTAGAAATGTGTAAGATGAATAATAATTTTATAAAATTCAAAATTTAGTTAACACTATTCATAACAGATAGTTCATAACAATATTATAATAATATATCGTTGTTTAGTAAAACCCAGTATTGCGTACAACACACACTATCGAGGAAGGTCGCGATTGCGTGTAATGCAAGCCAAGTCAGGGTTGCGTGTTGCGCAAGAATCCTTCGTTGTTTCGTATAACAGAATCCAACCATATTTCATTTATACATTGAATATATATATATATATATATATACTCAATGTTGCGTAGAATAACTATTATCAAAATTGTGTTTAACACGATCCAAGAATAGTGTTGCGTATACTGCAAGCTAATACGGTGTTGCGTATAACACAAGGTAATCTTGGTGTAGAACAAGACACTAATGAAATTAAAAGAATATTTTTCATAAAATCTCGGGGTGTTACATTATACCCCCCTTAAAATTAATTTCGCCCTCGAAATTCATCGGGGTTATAAATGGTTTACTACTCGAAAGTTTGTTTACTAGAAACCCACATCGTAAAAAGGAATACCAAAACATGGCTTTTAAAAACTAATGTATGAAATGTAACGGTTACCCAAATTATCTCATCACGGGGTTTCCACGTAGGAGAACATAGGTGAAAATATGGATATGGAAGAAAAATCTAACCATCATGTTCTGATGGAGAGTGGTAGAGAACCTGGCTATGAAAAAGCCAACAATCACAAAGCTATTGATTTGTGATGATCTAAGGTACCATCTGATAAATCAGATATAAGGGAACTAGGACAATTCTTTTGGTTTTCAAGATCATTTCCCTAAATTTGATGAATTAAAAGAAATATTTGTATGATTTTGGAACAATATCACTCTTGTTCGTGAATTGAACAATTTCAACTTCATCCCTTAAAGAAATGAAGTTGAATTTGTTATTCTTGATGTGTTAGCAGGTCATGATAGAATGATGGGTCATTCCATCTCTTTCAAAAAAAGGTTAGCAAAAGTTATAAGTCCATATTATGGTTAGATTAATCGTATATGGTTCAAAAATGAACTTATACTTCATATATCATACCTCTTAATAAAATAAAACTAGTTTATACTAACCAGGGCCTTCCTGTAGGCCAGTGGTAGGCAATAAAGGACAGTCGCACTTCGGTTGTGGGTTCGATTCCCACAGCCTTGTCTGACGCGATGGGCTGTCGCCCGTCCTACAGGTTGTCCTTTTTCTAAAACTATATTACTATAACATCCCAACAATAATATCGAAAAAACTTCTATCCTTAAAGAATAGTAACTTATGTCCAACATAATCCAATCCAATATTTAGGCTTATCCATAAACGATTTCTAGTGATTTAATACCATCGTTGATCCCCATATATCATAAGATATGTTTTGTTGGTCACATTCCAAACATTCAAAGGCCTTAATCATGTATTCTCTTTAATACCCATTGAACCTTAGTGAAAACATGAATGCAGTTAAAAGTTAACACTTTCCACATACCAAAATCATCAAAATTCTATATACTCAAACCATGATATCACTTAGTCCTTATATCAATCATGAGCTCATGAATACTGTCAAATATTTCATTTTCTCATTTTCCCTTCATTATGCGCATATCATCTTTTTTCCAAAAATATCTCAATCACTTTCCATGGTTATGGGTACCATAAAATTATTGAAAACCACAGTAGACCAATACATAAATATTCCAATATTCCACGATACTATATACAACATTATTCTGGAATCCCATTACATAAACACTTAATCATTCCACCGCATCGTTTTCATATTCAACATCGCCAATGGTGATCGCATGTGACTTCCCTTTGTCCTTTTCCTTAAGTGGTTTCTCATGTCGATCATCACTAACCCTTGGATTAGGGAATTTATTAGCATAATGCCCCATTTCCTTGCACTTGAAGCATTGAAGTGTAGTAGGTTCATTCTGTGTATCCCTTCCTTTGTTTGCATCATTAGGAATCTTCTTCCCATCATTACGGCATTCAAATGCCCGATGACCTTCCTTTCCACATTTGAAACATTTACTTGTCCCATTAAGACAATCTCCACCATGCTTCTTTCCACACATTGAGCATAAGGAAACATTCATATTCTTTTCATCATTATTCTGAGATTTCTCCTTGAACTCCATATTTCGTTTCTTGTCAAAACTATGAGATGGATAAGTAACACCAACTTACATTTCTACCTTGATAGCACAACGTACAATTTCATCATAGCTACTAAAGTCTCTTATAGCTAATTCCCTTCTAAGATTTAGTTTTTAGCCACTGAAGAATCGATCAACTTTACTTTCAGGTTGGATGATAAATCCAGATGCATACCTTTCAAGCCTTGTAAAATTCGCTTCGTATATACCAACAGATTCATCATCCTTTTGCTTTAGTTCAAGAAACTCCTTCTCCATTTTTTTTCGAATAATACGATGGAAGTACTTACTGAAAAATAAGTTCTTGAACTCGTTCCATTCCATGGACTCAATTTCATCTCTTTGCGTCGTATTCTTGATAATATTCCACCATTTATCAGCTTCACCTTCCAAACGATATACTGCTAAGATGACTTTATCATGTTCAGAACATTGAAGAACTGAAAATATCTTTTCAGTAGTACTGATCCATTGTTCAGCAACAAGTGGATCCGAAGACCCACTGAAAGAAGGTGGACGTTTCCTCATGATAGACTCAATAGAATATTGTTCCCTTATCTTCTCATTTGGAAGTCTAGAATGATTCATAGATTGTGTAAGTATAGCAATAAGATTTGTCACTCCATCTCCCATAACATTTGTTTGTTCAGGAGGACAATCATTGCGTTGTCCGTTGTGCTGATCAACACGGTTTCTTCGGGTTCCAGCCATCGTCTAAAACCCCAAAAGAATAGTGTGAGAGGAAAAAATCATGCTAGGGAAAACAACATTATAAAGGGGGAGTATCCTCAATAGCTAACATCTTAGGTTAAATTCTATGATCGTTAGCATAGTTCTAGGACTGTATTCTATATGTATACTTATCCTTAGGAACATCCCTATACATACCTTAGAAATATCTCTAGGGATCTCACTAACGTTTTCACATCCCAGTTTCCAAAGGTTGACTAAACATTTCCTCTGATACCAAATGTAGAGACCCAAAGCCTGACGTACATGGACATTACATTACTTTTGCAGAATAATTAGTACATAACAAAAACACACACAGAAGGACCGTAATAGTTTAGTGTCTTTGGAAACTCGGAATATAATCTTCTAATCGTGGTGAAAGATATTCAACATCTCCCATAAAGATATTCCCCTTTTTTTTACCTAAAACCTTTCTTTACATCCTGGGGAAAAGAAATCATAAAAAGGGTTAGCTCAAATTCTCAGTAAGGGTAAACAAAAGAAAAATCAATCACATCATATTCATAAGAACATAACATTTTGGAAATCTTAACCTGCAAAAGAGATCATAATATCATAACATGGGATAAATCATAGTAGTGAAATGGAATCCCAATAATCATAACATAAAACATGAAACTTTGTGGAATACACACATAATCATAGAGAATCATTTCTTATTAGTCAAGACTCATTTCCAAGACTATCTTAGTGGACAAAGTCCCTTTCTGAACCGAGTTCACTCCTCGTTTCAGTCCTGTTTCACTGAACTGATATAACCTACCGTTCCAGCCATGTCTATCTCATGAGATATAAAATCTTTACCCAATGAATTGGAGGGAGATATAGGTCCCACCCATCTCATAATGATACCATTCTTATGTTTTCCACAAAATCATAAACCATACATCATTTCATAACCCATGTAATAAAAATGGGATTCTTAAACAGCATGACATCATAAAACAATTCATATAAGATAAAGGAATTAATAAAAATATTTCCATTACAACATAACCAAATCCATGTAATAATAGGGATAGAAACAGAGCCCTTTATTATCTTAGATGGAAAATAATTTTTATTAAACACTTGAACTCCATTCTTGAGGAAAATATCCTTTCTACTTCAAAAACATTATCCTTTCTTAACATGTCTTAAAATTTTAAACTAAAAGAAGTTTACTAAAAATAAACTTGAAAACTTGTAAAGGAAGCTTCTTGTAAATAATGCTTTAAAAATCCATTCATGCCGTATAAGTTAAAAATCATTCTTCACGTACTTTTGTCGGAAAAGTCAAAAAAGTACCTCGTACGAAAAATGAAAAAAGATTCCTTTCATATCTTTTACTAAAACTCATCCAATGGTAAAAATGGATTTAAAAAAATTGTAGGTGGATGGAAATAATATTACATATTTAGGAAACATGGATGTGGATGATAAAATACACCCCAGTAAATACCAAAGTATAAACAATCTCGGATAAAAATGAGATTGTGATATTTTCCCTTACCATAGGTCCGATATGCTTCGTAAGTGTCCGAACCTCCTGTATAATGATTTAAATAATGTTATTGACTTATTCCAGAATCATACTTATTGTTATGATATCATATATGGTCATATTCTTAGCTTATTAGTAATATTTCATGACTACTTGTTATTCAGGTGTTTATTACTTTTTGTTCTTATGCGTGTTTGTCGAATAAATTCTTATTATTCTCTTTAGGTTATAGATACCTTATTTCCAGAATGTTATTAGTGTAACATATATCATATTAATTCATTCAATTCATTTATATAATCATTATGAAATGAAGATCATGTAGAACGAGTCGCATCACATCGTGGAGACGGTATTCCGTACGTACGCACGAGTGATGATATCGTTCCTATGATCGTGGAATTGTATTGGAGTGTATGTATATTATTTAAGAATCAATATCACATTATAATAGTCATATATAGTCATTATTTACACCATTATACCCATCCAAGTAAGGTGGTGGTGGAAAATAGATTACACCACGACGTAGAGACGGTATTCCGTACGTACGCACGCACGGTGATTTCCTTTTTCCGTAGGATGGATAGAAGGTTAATTAGAGTTGTTTAATATTTATAATAACATATAAGTATATAAGAAATACTGATGTTATTACTTTATCATGAAACAACTAAAGAAGAAGAAGTTGATGAAGAAAAAAATTGAAAAAGATCGGTAATGGATATTACCTCTTTTTTTGACGCGCCTTCACTTAACCTCTACTTAAATAACTAAGGATGGTCTTTTTAGAAGACCAGGACATCTAGGATGATACTAGGGAAGTGTAGAAGAGATTTTGTCAGGGGTTGGCCGAGCTTGAATTCTCAAATTGGTGTGAGGAGGAGAGGGAGGAGGTGCCCTTTTATAAGGGAGGAGAGAGGCACCTTAGGAAAATCTCAAAATATTATTTTATATTAAGGTCAAATTCGGTTTATAATGGTTCCAAAGGGACTTATTTCGAAGATAAAGTGGGGATGGGTCGAAATACTCTCATCCAAAAGGATTTAGACAAGTTTAGGTTATTATTTTAACCTTATCAATTAGATTTAACTCTAAGTTAAATAATTTAACTTTTATCGTGTCTTTTTGTTTTCTTACACTATATGGTTAATAAACATACTATATCAAGCCAAAAGAACCACAAGTTGTTTATTATTAATATATATAATCTTATCTAAGTCATTTTGCTGATCCTTAGATTTTTAGGAATAAAATAACAATTAATAATATAATATTTGGTTTAAAAACTAATTTATGTCAATTTTGACACTATTTGGTACATGATTTTTATGAAATTTATAACAGAACGATATGTTCGAGCCAAGTTACTTAAATAAACAATAACATGTTATATTAACCTATAAAATTAGTTTAACTCATAAAATGTCTCAAATTAAATTTATTTGGGAATTTATAACATCAATTATGTCAATATTTCATTAATAAGACAATTACTGCATCATCTTTGTGTCATAATAAATGATACTTATTTAATCTCTAAAAATACTAAATAAATTCCTATGATGTAGATAATTGTATTATCTTTCTGGAGACTATTCATGTTTCATGTTTCATGAAGTTTTTCACTAAAGTAAAATTATTATACTTATAAGATTTAAGAAAGTGACATGTTGTCACATTCTTTGGTTTTAATAATAATTAAATTAGTTTCAAGGACAAAAGTCCATAAAATGAATCTAATCCGACCCATAGATTATATGGGTCTACTTTTAGCCATCCAATAGGATTTTTCCAATTTTTAGGGTAATTTTATAATCTTATATTTACCCTTAATTACTCGATTTACCTTTAACTATAGTAAATAAAATTTACCGTAGTTACTATTCACAATGCCCAAAAATAAAAAGTAGCTTATTAACATAATTTGGACCCACTGATTCCGAATATGGAATCCATTTTTCAAAATTCAATACACAAAATATGCAGAAATTAAATTAAAATTAATCCCGTTGTCGAAAGAAAACGAGTTTTTCTTTAAAACATTGCAAAAGATTGAATTGATTTAACCTACGAATTCAAGGTAAAATCAATGATAATGACATACATTATATTAAATGGTAAAAATATATTATATTTATAATTTAAAACCATTCAATATTATAATTTAACCACATAAGATATTACGATGAAAAAAGTTGTTTTTAATTAAAATATAGCGTGTTTTTACTATTCATTAAAATATGAAAGTTATCAGAAAAAAATCAAAACTTTATCTAATGTAAATTTTTATATTCTGATTGAAAAGAAGAATATTATTTTTTCAAATTGAACTTATAAACATGTCAAATACTAGATTTAAGGTGGGTGCGCCATCAAAAGGTGGCAAAACTGCATTTTTTTAAAAATAATTATTTTACCCGAAAAATTTATTTTGTTCTTATACCATGTTCTAGAAATGTGTAAGATGAATAATAATGTTATAAAATTCAAAATTTAGTTAAAACTATTCATAACGGCTAGTTCATAACAATATTATAATAATATATCGTTGTTTAGTAAAACCCAGTATTGCGTACAACACACACTATCGAGGAAGGTCGCGATTGCGTGTAATGCAAGCCAAGTCAGGGTTGCGTGTTGCGCAAGAATCCTTCACTGTTTCGTATAACGATATCCAAACATATTTCATTTATACATTCAATATATATATATATATACTCAATGTTGCGTAGAATAACTATTATCAAAATTGTGTGTAACACGATCCAAGAATAATGTTGCGTATACTGCAAGCTAATACGGTGTTGCATATAGCGCAAGGTAATCTTGTTATAGCACAAGAAATTAATGAAATTAAAAGAATATTTTTCATAAAATCTCGGGGTGTTACATTCTACCCCCCTTAAAATGAATTTCTCCCTCGAAATTCATCGGGGTTATAAATGGTTTAGTACTCAAAAGTTTGTTTAATAGAAACCCACATCGTAAAAAGGAATACCAAAACATGGATTTTAAAAACTAAAGTATGAAATGTAATGGTTACCCAAATTATCTCATCACGGGGTTTCCACATAGGAGAACATAGGTGAAAATATGGATATGGAAGAAAAATCTAACCATCAAGTTCTGATGGAGAGTGGTAGAAAACATGGCTATGAAAAAGCCAACAATCACATAGCTATGGATTTGTGATGATCTAAGGTACCATCTGATTAATCGAATATAATGGAACTAGGACAACATTTTTCGTTTTCAAGATCATTTCCCTAATGTTGATGAATTAAAAGAAATACTGGTATGATTTTTGTACAATCTCACTGTTGTTTGTGAATTGAACAATTTCCACTTCATCCCTTAAAGAAATGAAGTTGAATTTGTTATTCGTGATGTGTTAGCAGATCATGATAGAATGATGGGTCATTCCATCTCATTCAAACAAAAGTTTAGAAAAAGTTATAAGTCCGTCTTATGGTTAGATTAATCGTATGTGGTTCAAAAATGAACTTATACTTCATATATCATACCGCTTAATAAAATAAAACTAGTTGATACTAACCAGGGACTTCTTGTAGGCCAGTGGTAGCCGATAAAGGCCAGTCGCACTTCGGTTGTGGGTTCGATTCCCACAGCCTTGTCTGACGCGATGGGTTGTCGCCCGTCTGGCAGGTTGTCCTTTTTCTAAAACTATATTACTATAACATCCCATCCATAATATCGAAAAAAACTTCTATCCTTAAACAATACTAACTTATGTCCAACATAATCAATTCCAATCTTTAGGCTTATCCATAAACGATTACCAGAGATTTAATACCATCGTTGATCCCCATATATCATAAGATATGTTTTGTTGGTCACATTCCAAACATTCAAAGGCCTTAATCATGTATTCTCTTGAATACCCATTGAACCTTAGTGAAAACATGAATGTAGTTAAAAGTTAACACTTTCCACATACCAAAATCATCAAAATTATATATACTCAAACCATGATATCACTTAGTCCTTATATCAATCATGAGCTCATGAATACTGTTAAATATTTCATTTTCTCGTTTTCCCTTCATTATGCGCATGTCATCTTTTTTCCAAAAATATCTCAATCACTTTACATGGTTACGGGTACCATAAAATTATTGAAAACAACAGTAGAACAATACATAAATATTCCAATATTCCACGATACTATATACAACATTATTCTGGAATCCCATTACATAAACACTTAATCATTCCACCACATCATTGTCATATTCAACATCGCGAATGGTGATCGCATGTGACTTCCCTTTGTCCTTTGCCTTAAGTGGTTACTCATGTCGATCATCACTAACCCTTGGATTAGGGAATTTATTATCATAATTCCCCATTTCCTTGCACATGAAACATTGAAGTGTAGTAGGTTCATTCTGTGTATCCCTTCCTTTGTTTGAATCATTAGGAATCTTCTTCCCATCATTGCGACATTCAAATGCCTGATGACCTTCCTTTCCACATTTGAAATATTTACTTGTCCCTTTAAGACAATCTCCACCTGCCTCTTTCCACACTTTGAGCATAAGGAAACATTCATCTTCTTTTCACCATTATTCTGAGATTTCTCCTTGAACTACATCTTTCGTTTCTTGTCAAAACTATGATATTGATAAGTAACACCAACATCCATTTCTACCTTGATTGCACAACGTACAATTTCTTCATAGCTACTGAAGCCTCTTATAGCTAATGCCCTTTGAAGATTTGGTTTTAAGCCACTGAAGAATCGATCAACATTACATTCAGGTTGGATGATAAATTCAGATGCATACCTTGCAAGCCTTGTAAAATTTGCTTCGTATATACCAACAGATTCATCAACCTTTTTCTTTAGTTCAAGAAACTCCTTATCCATCTTTGTTCAAAGAATACGAGGGAAGTACTTATTGAAAAATAAGTTCTTGAACTCGTCCCATTCCATGGACTCAATTTCATCTCTTTGCCTCGTATTCTTGATAAGATTCCACCATTGATCAGCTTCACCTTCCAAATGATATACTGCTAAGATAAATTTATCATGTTCAGAACATTGAAGAACTGAAAATATCTTTTCAGTAGTACTGATCCATTCTTCAGGAACAATTGGATCAGAAGACCCACTGAAAGAAGGTGGACGTTTCCTTACGAAGGACTCAATAGAATATTGTTCCCTTCTCTGCTCATTTGGAAGTCCAGAATGATTCATAGCTTGTGTAAGTATAGCAATAATATTTTTCACTCCATCTCCCATAACATTTGTTTGTTCAGGAGGAAAATCATTGCGTTGTACATTGCATTGATCAACACGGTTCCTTCGGGTTCCAGCCATCGTCTAAAACCCAAAAAGAATAGTGTGAGAGGCAAAAATCATGCTAGAGAAAACAACATTATAAAGGGGGAGTATCCTCAATATCTAACTTCTTAGGTTAAATTCTATGATCGTTACCGTATTTCTAGGACTGTATCTTATACGTATACTTATCCTTAGGGACATCCCTAGACATACCTTAGAAATATCTCTTGAGATCTCACTAACGTTTTCGCATCCTAGTTTCCAAAGGTTGACTAAACCTTTCCTCTGATACCAACTGTAGAGAACCAAAGCCTGACATACATGGACATTACATTACTTTTGCGGAATAATTATTACATAACAAAAACACACACACAAGGACCGTAATAGTTTAGTGTCTTTGGAAACTCGGAATATAATCTTCTAATCCTAGTGAATGATATTCCACATCTCCCATAAAGATCTTCCCCCTTTTTTTACCTAAAACCTTTCTTTAAATCCTGGGGAAAAGAAAACATAAAAAGGGTGATTTCAAATGCTCAGTAAGGGTAAACAAAAGAAAAATCAATCACATTATATTCATAAGAACATAACATTTTGGAAATCTTAACCTACAAAAGAGATCATAATATCATAACATGGGATAAATAATAGTAGTGAAATGGAATCCCAATTATCATAACATAAAACATGAAACTTAGTGGAATACACACATAATCATATAGAATCATTTTTTATTAGTCAAGATTCATTTCCAAGACTATCTTAGTGGACAAAGTCCCTTTCTGAACCGAGTTCACTCCTCGTTTCAGTCCTATTTCACTGAACCGGTATAACCTACCGTTCCAGCCATGTCTATCTCATGAGATATAAAATCTTTACCCAATTCATTGGAGGGAGATATAGGTCCCACCCATCTCATAATGATACCATTCTTAAGTGTGCCACAAAATCATAAACCATACATCATTTCATAAGCCATGTAATAAAAATGGGATTTTTAAACAACATGAAATCATAAAAAAATCATATAAGATAAAGGAATTCATAAAAATATTTCCATTACAACATAATTAAATCCATGTAATAATAGCAATAGAAAAAGAACCCTTTATTGTCTTAGATGGAAAATAATTTTGATAAAACACTTGAACTCCATTCTTGAGGAAAATATCCTTTCTACATCAAAAACATTTTCCTTTCTTAACATGTATTACAATTTTAAACTAAAAGTTGTTTTTTAAAAATAAAATTGAAAACATGTAAAGGAATATTCTTGGAAATAATGTTTTAAAAATCCATTCATGTCATATAAGTTAATAAAGACATTCTTCTCGTACTTTTATCGGAAAAGTAAAAAAAGTACCTCGTACAAAAAACGATAGAAGATTCCCTTCATATCTTTAACAAAAACTCACCCAATGGTAAAAATGGATTTAAAAAAATTGTAGGTGGATGGAAATAATATTACATATTGAGGAAACATGGATGTGGATAATAAAATACACCCCAATAAATACCAAAGTATAAACAATCTCGGATAAAAATGAGATTGTGATATTTTCCCTTTCCTTAGGTCTGATATGTTTCGTAAGTGTCTGAACCTCCTGTATAATGATTTAAATAATGTTATTGACTTATTCCAGAATCATACTTATTTTTATGATATCATATATGGTCATATTCTTAGCTTATTAGTAATATTTCATTACTACTTGTTATTCGGGTGTTTATTACTTTTTGTTCTTATGCGTGTTTTTCGAATAAATTATTATTCTTCTCTTTAGGTTATAGATACCTCATTTCCAGAATGGTATTAGTGTAACATATATCATATTAATTCAATAAATTCATTTATATAATCATTATGAAATGATGATCATGTAGAACGAGTCACATCACATCGTGGAGACGGTATTCCGTACGTACGCACGAGTGATGATATTGTTCCTATGATCGTGGAATTGTATTGGAGTGTATGTATACTATTTTAGAATCAATATCACTTTATAATAGTCATATATAGTCATTATTTACACCATTATACCCATCCAAGTAAGGTGGTGGTGGAAAATAGATTACACCACCGCGTGGAGACGGTATTCCGTACGTACGCACGTGCGGTGATTTCATTTTTCTATAGGATGGATAGAAGGTTAATTAGAGTTGTTTCATATTTATAATAACATATCAGTATATAATAAATACCAATGTTATTACTTTATCATGAAACAACTAAAGAAGAATAAGTTGATGAAGAAAGAAATTGAAAAAGATCGGTAATGGATATTACCTCTTTTTTTTTGACGCGCCTTCACTTAACCTCTACTTAAAGAACAATGGATGGTCTTTGAAGAAGACCCGGACCTCTAGGATGATACTAGGGAAGTGTAGAAGATATTTTGGCAGGGTTTGGCCGAGCATGAATGCTCAAATTGGTGTGAGGAGGAGAGGGAGGAGGTGCCATTTTATAAGGGAGGAGAGGGGCACCTTAGGAAAATCTCAAAAATATTATTTTATATTAAGGTCAAATTCTGTTTATAATAGTTCCAAAGGGTCTTATTTCGAAGATAAAGTGGGTATGGGTCTAAATAATCTCATCCAATAGGATTTAGACAAGTTTAGGTTATTATTTTAACCTTATCAATTAGATTTAACTCTAAGTTAAATAATTTAACTTTTACCGTGTCTTTTTATTTTCTTACACTATATGGTTAATAAACTTACTATATCACGCCAAACGAACCCCAATTTGTTTATTATTAATATATATAATCCTATATAAGTCATTTGGCCGATCCTTATATTTTTAGGAATAAAATAACAATTAATAATATAATAGTTTTTTTACAAACTAATTTATGTCAATTTTGACACTATTTGGTACATGATTTTTATGAAATTCATAACAGAATGATAAGTTCGAAAAAAGTTACTTAAATAAACAATAACATGTCATATTAACCTAAAAAATTAGTTTAAGTCATAAAAATTCTCAAATTACATTTATTTGGGAATTTATAACATCAATTATGTCAATATTTCATTAATAAGACAATTAATGCATCATCGTTGTGTCATAATAAATGATAAGTATTTAATCCCTAAAAATTGTAAATAAATTCCTATGATGTAGATAATTGTATTAGATTTCTGGATACTATTAATGTTCTAAGTTTCATGATGTTTATCACTAAATTAAAATTATTATACTTATAAGATTTAAGAAAGTGACATGTTGTCACATTCATTGGTTTTAATAATAATTAAATTATTTTCATGGGAAAAAGTCCATAAAATGAATCTAATCCGACCCTTAGGTTATATGGGTATACTTTTAGCCATCAATTAGGATTTTTCCAAGTGTTAGGGTAATTTTATAATCTTATATTTACCCTTAATTACCCGATTTACCTTTAACTATAGTAAATAAAATTTACCGTAGTTACTATTCACAATGCCCAAAAATAAAAAGTAGCTTATTAACATAATTTGGACCCACTGATTCCAAATATGGAATCCATTTTTCCAAATTCAATACAAAAAATATGCAGAAATTAAATTAAAATTAATCCCGTTGTCGAAAGAAAACAGGTTTTTCTTTAAAACATTGCAAAAGATTGAATTGATTTAACCTACGAATTCAAGGTAAAATCAATGCTAATGACATAAATTATATTAAATGGTAAAAATATATTCTATTTATACTTTAAAACCATTAAATATTATAATTTAACCACATAAGATATTATGATGAAAAAATTTGTTTTTAATTAAAATATAGCGTGTTTTTAGTATTTATTAAAATATGAAAGTTATCAGAAAAATATCAAAACTTTATCTAATGTAAATTTTTATATCCTGATTCAAAAGAATAATTTTATTTTGTTAAATTGAACTTATAAACATGTCAAAAACTAGATTTAAGGTGGGTTCACCATGAAAAGGCGGCAAAACTGCATTTTTTGAAAAATACTTATTTTACCCGAACAATTTATTTTGTTCTTATAACATGTTCTAGAAATGTGTAAGATGAATAATAATGTTATAAAATTCAATATGTAGTTAACACTATTCATAACGGCTAGTTTATAACAATATTATAATAATATATCGTTGTTTAGTAAAACCCAGTATTGCGTACAACACACACTATCGAGGAAGGTCGCGATTGCGTGTAATGTAAGCCAAGTCAGGGTTGCGTGTTGCACAAGAATCCTTCGTTGTTTCATATAACATAATCCAACCATATTTCATTTATACATTGAATATATATATATATATACTCAATGTTTCATAGAATAACTATTGTTAAAATTGTGTGTAACACGATCCAAGAATAGTGTTGCGTATACTGCAAGCTAATATGGTGTTGCGTATAGCACAAGGTAATCTTGGTGTAGCACAAGACATTAATGAAATTAAAATAATATTTTTCATAAAATCTCAGGGTGTTACAATGCATAAGCACCATCCACCATTTTCAATCCATAGCAGCACCCACGAAGCTTCCCCACGCAATCCCCATCCACCGTTACCACTCCTTAATAGAACATAGTTTGCTTCCTTGCATAATACCCACCCATATTGTTACTTCTTCATAGTATCACATGGGATGCTTCCAAACATATGTCCCATCCACATCATTACCACTCCATTGAAACACATGGGGGACTTCCACTCATGAGCCACATCCACCATTTATGCACCATAAAAGAACCCAGTAAGCATCACCATGTAAGCCCCATCCATAATTTTCACTCTGTAGAAACACCCATAAATATTTAACACATAATCCCTATCCACCATTTACACTCCTTAGAAAAACTCAGGAATCTTGCATTCATAAGCCCCATGCACATCATTACCTCTCTGTAGCATCATGTGGGCTGCTTCCATGCATAATCTCCATCCACACCATTTATTCTCTATAGTGGAAAATGGGCCGCTTCCATGCGTAAGCCCCATCCACAACATTTACTCTCTATAAAGGCACCATGGATACTTCCACACATAATCACTACACCATATCCCATATTCACACCTTCTGCGACACAACCATCAGGTCTATTTCTTCTTCTCTTTTCTCACACTGATCATGACTCATATTTTCATAGTGTTAAATAGTGTCTGTGAAACCATTCTTATTGGATACATCCATGTGTATGCCTCGTATCGTACCAATGAACAAGAAGGTTTTTGATCCATGTCTTCTAAATAGGGTACCTAGGATGCCTCCATGAGGAGCACACCCGACAAAATGTATGCTTTGGTGCGCCCTCCTAGGTGTTCACACCACTAATCCACCCTCAATGGTGACCAGATCAACCTTTATTCAAGAATATATCTAGGATTAAGCCCCAACATCCACTTCCACAGTCATCTAACCATGCGTAACCCCCAGACCACCGAACTACAAGGGTTTTGATATGTGTATTCTAAATAAGGTACATAAGAATCCTCCATCAAGTTCAATCCCATCTATCAGTAAACCTTGGTTCCCTCTTCATTGGGGGTGAACCTCCCAGATCCATGTATCTATCGTCATCCCTTCCCATCATGATCTTTCCTATTCTCCACTGTATCTCGGGAGGATTATGCCCCACTCGATGGTCATATCTCTATTTATTCAACCTAGGAAGCTTCAATGCATAAGCCCCACACCACATGGTTTGACTGCCACATTAGGTGTAACCCCCAATTCCCACCAATAGAACTATGCAAACATTGATCCATGTCTTCTAAACAGGTTATATAAGAAACCTCCCTGAGGATCAAGCCCAAAAACATCATATTTATGTCTATTCACTCCCATCCTCACTGTATGATGTTAAAATACATGGGGATATAAAACTATGTGGTATTTGGCCCCTACCTTATAAAATGGGAACATATGATTCCTCTATGTGGGTCAATCTTGGCCAATGATTATCCTTGGTGCCCCCTCTTAGGGGAACACCCTCACTGATCCACCTCCTGTGTTGGTCGGATCAACCAATATAACGTGAAATCTTCCATTTATGTGATACACCACCTTGTATCTTCCCCTATAGGAATTCTAATCCATAAAATGTTAAATATTGGCGTTTCCTCCTATGGGTGCACCCTCACTTATCCACCACCAAATGGTGTTTAGATTAGAATTTGGGGTGTGACTCCTACCCTTCATTGGGCACACCACCTAGGATCCACCTACATATGATTTTTGATAAATACACCTATTAAACTCCAATTCTCTATCCTTTGGTCATATCCTCCAGATGTGGATCTTTCCTAATATGGGACACATACCCTGGATCCACCTCCCAGAAGAGTTTTGATCTATCCTCCATCACATCATCCATTACCTCACCCTTATCCCTGTGAGGTCACTTCATCACATCTATCCTGATTCATACCCATGATGGAACATCTTAGTGAGATCATTCCATCCACATCATTGTTGTTCATAGTCACACTCAGGTAGCTAACCATGCATATGCCCCACATATTCCATATACATCCAACCAAGAGTGCTCTTCTCATAATGGACAACAAGCCATGTGTATTCCCCAAATCACTCCTTCGAACTATGTGGGTTTTGATACATTTGTTCTAAATAGGTTATGTAGGAAGACTCCCTGAGTTTCAATCCCAGCCAATAGTGAAACATAGTTCCCCCTCCTTAGGTCCACCTCACCGATCAACCTTCAGGGGTGTCTAGATCAGCCTTCATAGTATGAAATAATTCCCTTTATGGTACACATCACCTAGGTTCTTCATTGAAGGCATTCCCATCTAGCCGCTAGTAAACTGTGGTGCCTCTTTTTTTAGGACATATCCCTTCACATTGTGAAACCATCCATTTTTGGGACGCTCCATCCATGGTCTACCATAATTAGTAATTTTGATCAATCCATTAGGTGAACCTTTTAGGTGTCCCCTTCTATGTATGGATCTTTTTGATCCTCCGTCATGAGGCATCTCGATCAGCCCATCTTCAACTCCTTTAAATGTTATACTCAATCCCCACCTTTTGTTAAACATGATATCACAAAGGGAAACCCTAGAAGACACACCTTCCGCATAACTATATATATTAGATGTAAAACTCACAACCAACCCCACTTAAAACAAGGGATGCTTAAGAAAACCTCAGAATAAATGCCTCTAGCATAAGATACTGTAAAATAGATGTGGGAAACATTGGGTTCCCCGCCTCCACGAATCCCTCATATGAGAAAGAATACATGTGACCAATGTTCCAGCATCCATAGATGCCCCGACCTGCCTGATGTTACCATCCGGTCTGACATAAGGTTTCTACCTTGTCAAACCCATTTGAATATCTAGAAAAAACTGCATCATTTACTTGTATCTTAAAATAGATGACACTGGGAATGAGGTTAACAGACAATGCCTCAATCTATAATGGATACTAGGACTAGGTGATGAATTATAAGGAGGAGTCCATAGAAATAGGGACCAACATCACATCATATCATTTCTATAAAGGAGTGAAAAAATCTCTAAATAAGTGATTAATAACACCCACCTTTGGTAAGTGGTAACACAGGGCCACAAACATGCATCGTTGTGATGATGTGTGCATCAAACATAGAATGAAACATAAATAATAATTTTAAGGCATAAAATTTCAATGAAATAATTACATGTACTATACATAATTTTAGATTTATATGAAATAAAAAATCTAAATGATTTTTATACTCATCCCCCTTATGGGAAAATATCCAACTTCATCACGTCAACATGTCTGACTTTTCCAAATATACTTAAAGATAATAAATAGTTGTATCCCTAAAATATGATTACTTCCTTTAATCCTTTAAATGTAATTCATGCCTACTCAGTTTTTAGTTCTCTCCATTGATCATGTATCTTATTCAATACCATACATAGAAAAGAAAATAATAATAATGGTAGTAAGGTGGAACTCATTTATCCTTTGTGAAAGAAACAAGGTTGAGAGTTTTAATTATCTATGATACTCATACCTCTTGAACCCCCTCTTTGGGAGAACACTTCATACTTTCATTTTTATTTTTCCATGTGGAATCCCAAGGTACATATACTTTATTAATTTTTTAGAAACCTCCATGTTTATAATTCCATAATTCATCTCACAAATCTAAAAAAATAATATTCTTATTTGTATATTTATAATTTATGGTTTTGAAATAATCATACAAAACTTGGAATTGTTACCAGGTAATATGCACCTTCCATAGTTATTTTAAGAATTCTAAGTTCAAGAAATTAGTTCCATTATTTTTTTCATTGGATAGAATTTTTCATTCTTCACTACATTTCTTCCCAAAACACCATAAATCATGGTTTCTTCCATGATTCCATGATATATAATCTTTTAATAAAATAGAAGAGTGTATTTTTTCTTAATTTTTTCTATTTCAATTATCATTTTGTTGTATTTTGAATAGGCTTCTTCTTTATCTTATTTCCCAAAGTAATATCATCATTTATCTTCTATTAATTTTGTTTTCTCTTCATGAGGTATTATTAATCAAATATATTAGACACTAGATTCATTTATTTGAATAGGAATGTATCATCAGCTAGGACACTTTGATTATATCATCCATTGATTTTATAAATACATTCAATCTTGATTGATATAAACATATTCTTTTTTTTATGAAATTTTAGTCATCCCAACATTTCTCCCATAATATATATGATCTCAATGAAATACAGTGGTTGAAATAATATTCTAATAGCCAAGTAACATATTTCTAAACCATTAACAAAACCATCAATAGTCAACTGGACATGTTATTTTCCTTTGAATTATAATTTGGGTAGATTTTATGGTTTATATTATTGTGAGTAAATAGTATAATTTTTAGAATATTATGTGGGATAAATAATTTAAATATTTGACACCTATACTAGAAATTTTCTTCATCCACATTTGAACAAATTTTGATGTGGAACTTACACTATAAATGAAAAAAAGAATTACAACAATCAAAATTTTCTGAGATTGATTATAAATTGACATTTTAAATTGAATACAATTTTCTTTGCAGGATTACATGATCTTATTTGAAAAAATTAAACGATTTCTAACATAAATATCCTCTTCAATAGCATTTATTATTTTAACTCTTTTATCTTTTTGTTGTAAATTCATTACATTAACAGTTTTTTGATTTTTCAATGTCACCTCAAGAACAATAATTTTTTTTATAGTGTTATTATGATCCTAAATGAACATCAATCATAAATTAAAATAGAGTATTGAATTTCCAATATACTTCTAATGATCTTTATTCATTTTTTCTTCTCTTATTATATATTTTTAGGCTATTTTATCATGTTTTTTTATATCAAATTGAAAATTCATATCAAAAATATTATCCTTTTAAATTAATTTAATGTATATCAATTTTTTCATGTATAATCTTGGATTTATAAATATATGAGATTAATTTTAGTAAATCATTCTAAAATCTATATAATTTTCATTTAAGATCCAAATTTCTTGTAGTTTTGGTAACTTCTAGTCTAGAGATATTGCTTCACACCAATTCATTTTCTAATAATATAATTTAATTCATTTTAAATTAGGTGTCTGATCAAGCTGTCTGATCTTATACAAAATGACTACAATGGAACTATAAATGAAATTATTTAAAACATTAGGTATATCCATTAGTATTTCAACCGAGTTGGCTGACAATTCATCATTTTATTTATAAAATAAATATGTAAAAAATTAATATTCCCCGCGTATTATAGTTCATAATAAGAGAAATATTATCAATAACATTCATTAACTCTGTATGTGTAAAAAAACATTGAAATACATAAGGTAGGAGTTTATTGAGCTTTTTTTCTAGTGTATCATTCAGACAATTCATCAATACTAAAGATTTGTTTGAATTAATCATTATTATAACATTTGTATGTTGAATTTTATTTGAATTTGAATATGAGGGATAAAATATTTTTCTTTTTATTTAATTATTCTTTATATTTTTCGTATTTTTAGAAGTGATACTTCAAAATAAATTAGAAAATATTTGACAATTATTCCATAAATAAGTTTTACTCTAATGTATGAACTACGTTACTCATACATATCTCAGAGAATATTCCACTCTTTTCAAAATTCTAATAACATAAAACAAATATTATATAAGATAAGAGTTAGTGACTCGTATTTATCACAATATTGTTTCAATCATTTCATATTCCTTATTTGCTAAGCCAATTTTATACCTTTATAAATTATTTTTAGAATGTTTACATATTAACATACGTACTATTATTTATCATTGGGTTACTAAAGACTTTAATAATTTTAATGAGTATAATAAAAAGGACCATTAGAAACACAATGTACATGAGAAAAGTAATCTTATATACTGGGTAATTTTTGAATTTTCATATTTCACTTCATTTTCAGCCATCACCAAGATTATTTGAAACATATAAAACAAATCAAAATACATTATAATTACATGAAAAAAACTTCTATTATTATTTTAATAATTCCAATGATTATTAATCATATAAGAAATCCTTAGAGTATTATAATGGTTGTTCCACTACATTATAAAACATTTTTCCATCCTAAAACATCATCAAAAAAAATTCTACATGTAATTAATATATTTATTTTCTAAACAATAATATATAGGATGAGAATTTATTATTTTTCTCTCCCATATTCATCAAATAGATATTGTATCCGTTATTCTGGAAACTCCATGAGACACTTAATAAATTAAATAAATAACTATTTCACATGTAATATCATGTAACAAGATTCTCCACTCCTAAACATATATTCCTAATGGTTATTCTTTATAAAATATTATTAATGAAGAAAAAATATACAACTTCTATATGAAAATATCTATAATAATATCTCTAATGGAAGCATTTTGGTTACATCTTCACCCTTTGATGAGAAAAAACCTTTGCAATAATCCCCCAAGAACTAAATCCAATCATTATTATTTATTTTTTTCAGCATTATTATTCTAATATAATAAGGAATGTGTATACCACTAAGAATAGGGTTTTTAATTAGTGGTATCTTTTTGAAACATTTTCTAACAGGAAATAGAACTCATAAACTTGTTATTGTTATGATTCAACAATAAAAATCAACTCACCCACAACTGTGTGCCAGAAAAAAATAGTGCAGTACAAATACTATTTTAATAGTAATTGGAACAAATTGGGGGAACCAACACCTATATAAAAAATATTATAACATTTAGGGGTTAATTATCAAATAATAATATACTACTAGGTATATGTAGTGTGGGTTTGTTATCATATGACACCCAAAATGCATCCTACAAAATGTGTATCCCATCAAAATTATACTGGTTCTCACCAATTATAATGATACTATAACTAATATGAGAATGATAATCATATATTTTGATAACTTTTTATGAAATATATATTTTCCACTAAAATTTCTTAAAAAATAAAATTCTACACATGAAAATTATAGATTCCTTAAAAAAATTATATTTTTAGAATTTCAATCATAAAAACTCATACTTTCAGTGCTTCATCTTATAAACCACTATATTTCAAGTATTTAATCATAAACAATGAATAATAAAAGAACTATATTATACTAATAACTAGTAAATTCATCAATGATTATAGGATGGGAATCTCATAATAAACAAAACATTTAATAATTTCTAGAATAAATAAAAAAAATTCATAATGAACATACTACTTTAGGAAAACCAATCTTCCTCTAAACAAATATACACATAGAGTCATCAAACTCAGAGCCTGCCAATTCCCTCAATATTTGATTGAATATATTCAATCCCCAAAATTAATCATGGTCAATAGTATTTGTCAGATCTATTGGAAATTTCTTTAATAATGAACAATATTATTTCATGAATATGTAATAATTAATCATCATTCTAAAAAAATGTCATATTTAGTTGGATTTCCCACAAAAGTAAAGTCCCAAAGAATCATCTATTCATTTATACTACATTACATTATATATGAATCCAATACTATATTAAATAAATATTTTACAAATTGATTTTTTAGTCAGAGCTTTTGATGAATTAATATATTCCAGTACAATACATTTTGTGAGATTCAGCATATATAATATCAATATAGATCTCGAACACCTTACCTTCAGATCATATATACATTAGACATATTGGATTTAAAATATCCTATAATGAAATTTTCATTAATTTAACTAAAAAATTTATGTAATGTGGATTTATTTCCCAAGAACATAAATTAGTTAGTAATAATTTATAAACATTTTCCTTATTTTCAAACAATTTCATCAACAAAAACAGATTAAAAAAAATCTACTACATCTTCTTATAATATCACTATTGGTAGATCTACTATCTTAAAATTAATATATATTTGAACTAATTTTTTATATCCTCATATACTATGTATTTACCTCCCTATAAATCTATATTTTCTATAGCTTATACTGTTATCATATATCACTTATCCTTATAAAATTATTCCAGATTGTTTAGTTGCATCCTTCCTCCATTTGTCTTCTAACAAATTTATCCTTTTATGTTATCTAATTGAATCATTTCTTCTTTTGTTAACTGAGATTTATCTTATTTTTAAGGAAAATTTCATTCATTATATATAATTAATTAAAAACCATTTAGATTATTAATTTTTCATACTCCTTATAGATTCCCAATAGTATGCTAAAACCACAACACTGTGGAAAATTATCTTTACATAATAGTCTATAGACATAGATTTTAAAGAAACATATAAAAACCAATCATCCATGAAATTTTATATTGAATATAATTTGATTAAAAATATAAGGTAATTAGATATAATAATATTATGATAAAAATGAAAAGATTCCATGATTTAAAATCCTAGAAAACTAACACAATCCTCTTTATTTTTTCCACAAATATATAAACCATATTTTTCAACATATACTAATAATCATTTTTATTCACATCAATGAAATACATCGACATTAAATAGTGGAAAATGTATAATGATCCTATATAATCAATGGGAAACTTCAATATTTATCATTTTTTTAAACAGAACTCATATTTTTGTGTCTCTTAAGTGGTTTCACTTTCTGTCAATCAATTCTTGTTCTCACAGAGATAATTCAAGACACCATTGTGTTAGATAAAGAAATATTATTTTGGGAATTAAATAATTTGGGGAAAAGTAATTTTTCAGTAATGACTTCATTGTACATTAGCTAAATCATAAACATCCTGTTTTGAATTTCTGGAACACTCAATGACTATAGTTTTAACCACCAACTCACTACCTTCTCAACATTCTACAATATTTTTAAACTATATAGAATATTATCCCTCATTTTATTACAACACCATAATTGGAATCATGAAATATTAATTATTTATTCTTAAATTATTCCCCATATTTCTTAATTGAATTAATAGGATAATGGGGGTAACCCCATATATTCTATTAAGTTATTTATATACAATAAATATGAAGATGAATCCTTAATTCCTAAAATAATTTTGTAGTAAATATTTTTTAATAAAATATGAAATTTTATCTATTGATGGTATGTACTTTAAATTCACTTGATCATTATAAATATTACTTCTTATAAAATGATATCAGTTATTAATGTGTTTTGATTGAAAATGTTTGACTTGGTTTTTTAAAAAAAGTCACTTTCATTACTATAATAAATTTTAATAGGACTTTCAGCATGAACCATCAAATCATTTAGTTGATATGTCATCCCCATAATTTGAGTATATGAATCTGTAGTAATAATATATTATGATTCATCTATACTTCAGGTCATCAAACATTTATTTTTAATATTCCATCATATACAACATTATCCTAAAAATATTTTCTTTCAAAATATTTTTTATTGTTATTGGAATCTATATTAAATCACATTTCTTTAAATTACCAAAATTTAATATCTTTCTACTATTTTACATTATGTAAAATTTACTTATTCATTTAACATACCTTTGGATTCTACATGAATCGACAATTTTTTATTCATTTAAATCACTCTAATGGATCCTACGAAATTTAACCCCAAATAAAATGTATTTCATCGATATATTAAGATATATTAGACTTTGCATAAAATTATGGATATACCTCTAACTCACACACTCCTCCAGTTTAATTGTAACCAAACCTTACACTGGTAATAATATGTGGGGAAACTACTGTTTAGTATTCTATTCCAAATTTTATGATATGTAATGTGGAATAAATTTTCTATAAATTCATTATATGAATACTATTTTGTTAAACATATGGTCTGAAGAAGAAATTATTTTCTCCGATAATGGATATTTCAATGTTTACCATTATGTATTTCGAATG
Source organism: Viscum album (assembly GCA_963277665.1). Lineage (NCBI taxonomy): Eukaryota > Viridiplantae > Streptophyta > Magnoliopsida > Santalales > Viscaceae > Viscum > Viscum album. Next base: position 496,279,645 of record OY728127.1, read on the forward strand.
TTCTTTATAAGATTTATCACATCCTCCAATTAAGCTTATGTCACCAATATATGTGATGGAAATTAGATTTCTTATTCCCCCATCCATTATATGTATAATTATTTCTAATATTTTTCTCAATGATTTTAAATTTCATAGAAGATAATAAATAATGGAATAATGGGATTGAGCCTCCTATATTGTTAAAACTAAACATTTCTTTAGTTTACATACATTTCATTCATCTTGATCAAGAGTAAAATATTTTGATTTTTCAAAGAAAATTATTCTTCAACATCCCTTTTCAAGAATGTGGACATTACATACATCTAATAAACTATATACCTCTGATGAGTATAAACTATGAAAAACATTTTATTTTTTTGAGTCTCACAACCAGGGAATAATATTAACTAAAATCAAAACCTTCCACCTATGATTACCCTTTTAATATAAAGATTAATTTATTCCTAGAAACCCCACCTTTTATTAATTTTTTTATAACACCCATTTAGTTTTGAAAATATTATTATCTCTCGAACTGGAAACATATTCCTAATATTCATTATTGTCAATTTTATATAATTCATCATTCTTTATATTTATGCATTCCATATTATAAACTATGTAATGTCCCCTAGATTTTCAGGTAATTACAATTTGGTGAAGATATAATTATTCATCTAGACAAGGTGTTCCATTAATAATAAGGTTTGGATTATGAATATATGTTTGGAAATATTTGAGAATTTTTTTAAATAGTAATGCGCCCAATATGGGTGTTTGGTTGCATAGGTAAATAGTGGAGATTCCATGGGGTGGAATTGTAACTGAATTTTAGATATAAGTCATGACCATGGGGTAATGAAATTCTACAACCTTGTATCCTTGGTCCTGGAATACCAAAATATAGAATAAGAAATGGTTATTCTACAGGGGTGATGTAGTGGAGATCTCTACTTAATTACTCTAGAGGCTACCCAATTGGTGGTAGATCATGTATATGGGACCAATATAGAATCACCTTTAAGGCCAGGCCATAGGGTAGGATTCATTCAATGTTTGGATCCCTCACCCTCACAGGTGATTTCCTTGCAATCATAATCCATACTATCAAATATGAAATATACCCGACCCAAAGTCCACTAATCGAGTTACCCAAACAAGGTTTATAAATAACCTCTGGTATGCCTCCTCATTTTATAAAGGCTTTCCCATAGTAGTAAGGGTATAATAAAATAGATGGGGTTACTATAACCTCTTTTTTTGAGTAATCCACATCATATAATTATAAAAAATAAAGCAATAAATATAACCAATGAACATTAAAAAACAATCATTTTCAAAAATGGGGTATAATCCCACAAAAATATAGTATATATTTTATGTCATGTCTTGTGATAATAAATGTAATAAATGTTCCAAAATAAAAAAAAGGGGAAAAATCAAAAAATTGGTTCTGACACCATATCTGGATCCCTCACTTATGCATATCCCATTCCCAAATCTACCTTCTAGTATTGGGTCGTTTCCCTTGTCCTGACCTACAAGCATGAAGACTTCTTGGGTACCTAAAGGCATCCCGAGTAGGGTATGAGTACAAATTAGTATTCCACCACCAACTGTGCCTAAAAAATATTCAGTCTATATATATTTATTATGGAAGTACTAAATAAAGAACATGATAAACAAATGGTAAACTTGTTACCATTTGTTAAAAAGATTCACTTAAACGATTTTCATCATTTATTCACTGGGGTATGTATTTTCCCCAAATTCAACTTAGCCTATGCCGGAAAAATACAAAATGAAAAAGTTATTAATCATGTTTCCTACATCACTATGGTAAATTCATCACACAATCACTTTGAGACACTTACCATGGGGCCAAGGTCCAGGTAGTATCATCACATGCAACCATTAGGGGAATAAATCCTAAATTCTCTCCCAGACACATTCATTAAAGTAGTGGGGTCTGTAACTTCTGTCTAACCTAACCCATGGGCGTATATCTTTATGTACCATACCCAAAACATACTACCAAACCATGTGGATATAATTTTTTAACAACATAACACATATAACAAATCTGAAACCATACTCATTTAATTTAAATAACATTCACAATTCATTGTTCTTTCAATATAAAAATCATCTTCATAACTAAAACAGTTATCATGTTTACCATTTACAATTCATGATCCATTAACACATTAACATTATAAAAATAACACCTTTATTCCATGTTCTCAATTAAAAAAAATATTTATTTCATTTCCCAATTCATCTCAATAAAAAAAATTACCATGGATTCTTATTCTATATAATCATATTAACATGAATAACATAACTGTATCGGTTTTTTATCATAGAACCATAAAATTAATATTTACATAACCAAACCCATGTTCAAGAATATGACACACCCCATGGGTGACATGTTTCATAGTTTTTTCTTCCTCAATACAACCCACAGGGATCATGAGGGGTTGAATTCATCATATCCAACCATTTATCATTTCTCACTAAGGAAGCACAAATTCACAATAATAAGGAACCATTAAAAACAACATTCAGTTAAACCAACATCATGTCTATAGGTTATAAGTTATATAGCACCTATTTAAAGACCCAAAAATTTCAAGGAATTTTTTTTCTTAATATCAATGTAATTTAACGAGTCTGTGGCTTCTTAAGACACTTGATTCTGAGGCCCGGTGTGCCCGGAATCAATTTTTGAAGTTTAGCTCGGGTATGTTCAGTGAACAAACAAGTAGGTTTTTCTATCATTTGAACCAGTGCTCGGAATTGATATCTGAGGGCACCGTTGAACTCGCAGTGCGGGTTTTCGCCTAAGTAAAATTTCACCTCGATGACAAATGATCGGGTAAGAAAGTTAATTTTTGTGGTTTTAAGTGGGTTAATAAAATAAAATTATTGAACAATTTATTTTATTTTGTTAAACATGTGCCATGCAGATAAAGCGGTTACAAGCTCCACTTGGGAGTCGGTGGTGTGGCCCACCGAGATCCAACCTCCCATGTGAGGTTGATTATAGTGGAAACCACTTGAGGCCTCCCATTAATGGGAGGGGAATCATAACTCCTTGACTCAGTCGCATTTATGAGGGAGAGCCTCTAGGTTTAAATCCCCATCTCAATTGAGGAGGTTGAAACCTCCCTTTTTAACGAGGGGACCACCCAAGCATTAAACACCCCCCTTTTCTTTTTCTGGTTAATTAATGGTGGGGCCCACCAGGAAATATCCTCCCTTTAGAGGATATTCTTTTGTGGGGACCACCCGGGCCAATAACCCCCTTTTTTACTTCCTCCCCATTTTAATGAGCCACCACAGTGGATTAATTGGGTGGATCCCTCTGTCATAAATCCTCCATTTATGACTTGCGTTCCATCGAAGAACCCTCCAACTCATATATAAAGGAGGCTAGGAGAATAGGTTCTGGACGGATTCTTTAAGTGGCGGAACGCTCGCAGCGAAGCACGGCGCCCAACACTTGGAGAGTTTTCCTCTTCCTCCAATGAAGAACGGATAACGAAGAATGAAGAACGCCAACACCACCCTCGACTCCTTTCTTCCCGACATTGACGGAAAGATGCCTGTCTTTTGTGAATCACCATCGTTTAACGTCGTTTTTTGATGTAGGGGTTTAATTTGAGTATGTTTATATTCCAATGATTCATCCCTTCAAAAATAAAGAACGCGGATCAACTCATTATCAAGTTGATCCGCGGATGATTTTATTTGCGGGTTGGGAATATTTTTTTGTGGGGGAAATTTTGGGAATTAAGTTCAATTTTAATTGATTAAAATTGTACCTCATTTGTTGTTGAACATCATTGTTGTTTGACCTATTGCTATTGACTAACGCGGAGGGCGCGGGGTGAACAGACACGGCCCGACAACCATCCGAAGATTTTTTGTTATGTTTGTATTGTTGGGTTATGATGAAACGGGGCCGCAATGGCGTTTGGAAGCCGTCACAGTGAAGAATGGGTCCCAAGCGAGCAATAGGCGCATGCGGTGGGCAAATCAGACCACCGGAGCGCGTCCGGTGGTCCGCGGAAGCCGCTGCCGATGCACCACTCTGGCACGGTGATGCCGGCATTCGGCTGTGGCGGCGTGCCGCTGGAGGAAACCCACTACGGTGGTGGTGCGACAGACCCCACTACCGCATGGGATTCGAGAGGTGTGGTGGCCCCAGCTGGCGCCGCCGGTATCAATCAGTGGGGGTCGTGGCCCCTGCTCGGCGCAACGCGCTCGACCAACTGGCCGAGCCAGAACCAGCCACCGGCTCCGGGCTGGGCTGCGTCAGCAGTGCTGAGCCATGCCCAACCGGGCCGTACCCGGACCCAGGTTGGGTCGACGCGGTTCGGGCCGACCCCGGGGGTGTTGGGCCGGGTCGGCTGGGCCTAGATCCCCTATTTTCAGACCTTTTTCAGTTAAACAGACATATCTTGACCTAAGTACCTCCGATCGATGAACCGTCAATTGAGTAGGATTCCTTGGATTGAGATGGTCGTTTCAGTATATTACACTCAAGGTTTAGGAGAATTTTGTGTATGGTCGGGTTGGTTCGAACCCAAAACCAACCGGGCCCTCGTAGCGGAAACACTTATAACTTGAGGACCAGGCGTCTGATTGACGTGTCGTCGACTACATTGGATTCCTCTTGATGAGATGGTTCTTTTGGCATACTCCAACCGAGGATTGGATTCTGTTATAGTATGTCCAGGTTTGATTGTAACTGAAATCCAACTCGGCCCCTAAAATGGAAATACTAAAAACTCTCAGACATGACGTCTGTTTGACGAACCGTCAGCGGCGTTGGTAATCACGTTGAGAAACGGTTCCTTTTAGTATACCCCATGGTAGTTCGGGGTAAAGTTGAGATACGTCCAGTTTGGTTCATACACGAAACCAACCGGGCCCCCGGTACAAAAAGGCTAATAACTCACAGACCAGGCGTCCGATAGAGGCGTCGTCTATTGCGTTGAGAACCCTTTGACGAGGCGGTCCTTTGAGATACCTCTTTGTGGAACATTGTGATACTTGGAGTATCGACCAGTAGCTCGTGGAGCGGATCATCCCAGAGATGAGCGTACGGAGTGCGGAGACCTAGTAGCTGTAGACCCGACAACTACTTGATAGATTTGACTCTGAGTTATTTGGTTAGCCCATTGGAAGGAGTGCCAAGTATTTGGCTGCAGACCCACGGCGGATGGAGCGCCTGGTATTTAGAAGTAGACCCGCGGTACTCGACAGGAGGAGTACCTCTATAGGCTATTAGGGAGAGCGCGCAGTATTTGGAGGCACACCCCCAGTAGATAGAGCGCCCGGTATTTGGCATCAGTCACACGGTACTCGACAGGAGGAGTATCTCAGCTGTCTACGGTTAGTGAGTAGCGCCTCAGAGTCGTGACAGGACCAGTGTACTTGGCAGAGGAGGAGTTCTCCAGCAGCTGTGGTTTCGATAATGAAAATCCTGTTTTGAGCTGAGTCAATGACCATATTGTTTACCTCATGATTGAGATGGGTTACTTGATAATTTAGGTATATGTATGGGCATAAACCTAAGTAAAGGTTATCTATTGAGATCTTTCTTTATGGATTATCCTTGTTGGATTTAGTGAATCTTTATTTGTGGTTTATCCTTGTTGGATTTAGTGAGACCTTGAGGGACTCGGGGTCCCTATTGAGTATCGTTATACTCACCACTATACGGGCTATGCCCGCACATCGTTGTGTTGGATGCAGACTACGGACAACACTGATCGTGGTTGTGGCTTGTAGAGTTGGACGGTACCCAGAGGTGGGCTTCATGAAGAGACGGTACCCAGAGGTGGACTTCATGATGAGATGATACTCGGAGGTGACAGATGGACGTGGAGAGATGTGGTGGCCATCTGTACCTACCCTTCAGGTAGAAACTCCGGAGGACGATCTAGGAGAATCTTGACACCTTCCTACTGTTTTTTCTTTTCCATGTACTTTACTATTGGGATTCTATTTCTGGCCCCCTTTTACTTCCAACACACATGATATATTGCTTTACTTAGTATTTTCTTCCTCTTGTACTCTGTTGTTTGTGTTTACATTTCATAAAGGCAATGCCTTCCCTTTTTATCGGGATTTACGCCATTTGTGCTTGTCACCAGCCCTTGGCCGATGGAAGGCATGCTTGGGGTAGTCACGGCACGGACCCTGAGGATGGGTTGTGACAAATTGGTATCAGAGGAGTCGGTTCTACAACAGAACTTAGGACTATGATATTATCTTTTCTATAAATCAATATTGTCAAGCGTACTGAGTGTGGTCTTCAATTCAGGGAGTCCATTGTTGGTGCATTGGCCGACGTATCCATACACCAGGACCCTGACTTCTGATTTTCGACTCAGTGCATGAAAACACTGATTGCGTGTTTGTTTTCAAAAGTTTTCCTTATGTCAGCTCAAACCAGGTGATCTCACCAGGTATAATCGTTTGATCTTGTCGCATCTATTCAGGATGTCTCCATGCAGACAGTCAGTTGAAGTTTCGAGAGAGTACCTGATGACGGCCCACCGAGCGATGAGGCTTCAGTGTAGGGCACTTTTACTATGATGGAATAATTGGGTAGTGTACCTGCAACACCACCACCTGTTGGGAAGCAGATGCCAGTAGCTGTACTAGCGGACGGTGCACGCTGACAGAGCGCGTTTCACGAGTTTTTGCAATAGAGGCCTCCAAGGTTACGAGGCGAGACAGATTCCCAGGCAGTAGTGGACTGGATGGAGGCAATTTCTAGAGTTCTACACCTAGTTTAGAAACTAGTAGAGAAGATGGCGATGTTAGCTACTAGTGTTTCCCAGTGAGTGACCATGAGGTTGGTCCACATAGGGATGAGGCTTTGGTATGTGGACCGATGTTTGAGATAGTACCTTCAGGTAGTGTGCCATCTATATCACTACCTATTGGTCAACAGTTTCAACCGAAAGTACCAGTAGATGGCACATGTAGGCTTAGTTCCTTACACATGTTTCAGCATTAGATACCATCAGGTTCCAAGGCGAGCCTGACTCACAGGTAGTTGAGGACAGGCTTGAGGAGGGGGCTGTGAGTTTTCTAGAGCTTATATAACATCAGCAGGACAACATGTCGGTAGCTGATTATTCATCGAGGTGTACCGATCATTCCTGGAACTTGATGACTACGATTCAATCACTGCTTTAGAGCTCGGACCTCTATGCGAGGTGTGTTTAAAGGATATCTGAGCCATCACTTTTCCTCTTTGCATTCCTACTTGTGTTGGGGTACTTGAGAGAACATTTGTGGTTGAGAATTATTTGGATTAGTGAATACAACCAGTGAATGTTATCAGTGGGAAAACAGGAAACTGGCGCCACTCTCAGAGACATGGGTGTGTAAAATGTTTCCAGAAGTGGAAGTGTTAAGGACATATGAATCTGCAGAGCAGCAGACGTGGAAGCAGAGTGCGGAGAGCAACATGTGGTGGTGTACATTTCGACATGTTACAACCACCTACCTTTGTAGTCCCCACTTGGCTCAGGGAGCAGGAGGGTAGGGGAAGAGAGTAGCTGCATTCCGTCAAGGAGTGTGACCCAAAGGCTCTAGGAATGATTCAAAGTATGGTCTGTGTCTACTAATAGCTATCGTAGAAACATACATTGATTCGAATCATTTATTCCTTCCACGAATCTTGTCACAGACCTAGAGTTTCCGATTAATGTCATTGACTTGACCCTCATGTCTGGAGATACCTTGGGAGGAGACTCAATAATCACACTTATGCCGATAGTGTGATCTGACCCGTGAGGTATGTGCTTTGGTTGGAACCTCTTGGTGGCAGCATCGAGACCTTACGAAGTTTGTTTGGGTATGGACTGGGCAACCACAGTTCATACACAGATTGACTGTATTAGGCAAAAATGTTTTGGATTACCTAAAACGTTGGGATGGGTTTTTCCTTGGTCGGCGAAAAGGAAACCACAGGAATCATAGGATGGAATCATGCATAAGTGGGTGCAGTCGATCACTCTTGAGTTGGCCAGACATAGATTTGTGCCATACTTCTCCAGAGTTGATGCACTGCTTTTAGCATTGACGAAGAATGGGAAACTCTTAGTGTGGTCAGAGAGATTCTAGAAGAGTTTTACAGGAGTTGAGGCATAGGTTGACCAGTGCGCGCATCTTGAGGCTACAGGAGAAGGTGCAGATCATCCAGGAGCAGGTGAAGTCTGCACAGAGCAGACATGAGTCCTATGCTGATAGGTGACGGAGACCACTGGAGTTTGAGGGTGGCAACCACGTCTTCTTACGGGTCTCACCTCTATGAGGTCTACGGAGTTCGGAAATGGGGGAAAGTAAACTCCATGATTATTCGGACCTTTCCAGGTCCCCAGAAGAGTAAGTAAGGTGGCTTACTGTATGGCCTTTCAACCTCAGTTTCACCTGGTGCGTGATGTCTTCCACGTATCTCAGCTGAGGTGATACGTGCATGACCCGACTCAAATCTTTGATCATGGGAATCTGGACTTCGAGGATATGGAGACTTTTGAAGAGGTCCTGGTGGAGATTGGGGATTGACAATAGAAGGTCCTACGTGGATGGTCAATTCCTCTTATGCGCATTCGTTCGCATCACGGGAACCCCTAGGAGAGCACATGGGAGCAGGAGGCTCAAATGTATGCTCAGTACCCTCTTTTGTTTCCCTAGTTTATGATGTAGCTTTACAGGGATGTAAATCCCTGAGTTGGGAGTAATGTAATGACCCAGAAATTTCAAGGATTTTTTTTTATAAATTTCATTCGAATTTTACGAGTCTGTGGCTTCTAACAGCACTTGATTCCGAGGCCCGGTGTGCCCGGAATCGATTTCCGAAGTTTTTCTCAGGTACATTCAGTGAACGAACGAGCGAGTTTTTCAATCATTTGAACCGGTGCTCGGAATTGAAATCTGAGGGCACCATTGAACTCGCTGCGTGGGTTTTCTCCTTAGAAGAGTTTCACCACGACGGAAAATGATCGGGTATGAATGTCATTTTTTGGTGTTTTACATGGGTTAATAAAATAAAACAGGCGAACAATTTATTTTATTTTGTTAAATACGTTTCCTGTGGATAAAGTGGTTAGAAGATCCACTTGGGAGTTGGTGGTGTGGCCCACCGAGATCCAACCTCCCATGTGAGGTTGATTATGGTGGAAACCACATGAGATCCCCCATTAATGGGAGGGGAATCTTAACTCCTTGACTCCCTCTCATTTATGAGGGAGAGCCTCTAGGTTTAAATCCCCCTCTTAATTGTGGAGGATGAAACCACCCTTTTTAATGAGGGGACCACACAAGAATTAACCACACCCCCCTTTCCTTCTTTTGGTTAATTAATGGTGGGGCCCACCTGGAAATATCCTCCCTTTGGAGGATATTCTTCTATGGGGACCACCTGGGCCAATAACCCCATTTTTGACTTCCTCCCCATTTTAATGCGCCACCGCAACAGATTAATTGGGTGAATCCCTCTGTCATAAATCCTCCATTTATGACTTGTGTGCCAACGATGAACCCTCCCACTCCTATATAAAGGAGGCTAGGGGAAGAGGTTCTGGATGGCTTCTTCAAGCGGCGGAACACTACCAACGAAGCACAGCGCCGAGAACTAGGAGAGTTTTCCTCTTCCTCCAACGAAGAACGAAGAACGAAGAATTCCAAAGCCACCCTCGGCTCCTTTCTTCCCGACGTTGATGGAAATACTTCTGTATTCCGCAAATCTCCATCATTTAATGCCGTTTTTTGAGGTAGGGGTCTAATTTGAGTATGTTTATATTCCCATGATTCTTCCCTTCTAAAAAAAGACGCAGATCAACTCATTATCAAGTTGATCCGCGAATGATTTTATTTGCGGGTTGGGAATGTTTGTTTGTGGGGGAATTGTTAGGAATTAAGTTCAATTTTAATTGATTAAAATTTTACCTCGTTTATTGTTGAACATCATTTTTGTCAGACCTATTGCTATCGACTAACGCAGAGGGCGCGAGACGAACAAAAACGGCCCGAAGACCCTCTGCAGATTGTTTTTCAATGTGCGGATTGACAGGAGATGATGAAACAGGACCACAAAGGCATTTGAAATCCATCTCGATGAAGAACGTGTCCCGAGAGCACCATAGGTGCAAGTGGAGGGCAAATCGGACCACTGGAGCGCGTCTAGTGGTCCCTAGAAGCCGCTGTCGGTGCGACACTCAGGCATGGCGGCGCCACCATCTGGTGGCGGCGGTGCACCGCCAGAGGAATCCCGCCATGTCAAAAGCCGCAGCGGCGGTTCAACAGACGCTGCGGCCGCACAGGATCTGAGAGACATGGCGGAGCCAGCGGGCGCCGTCGGTATCAATCAGCGGGGGCCGCGCCCCCCGCTCGGTTCAATGCACTCAGCCAACCGGCCATGACGCAACCAGCCACCGGGCCGGGCCGCCATCACCGGACCGGGCCTCCAGCTCTAGGCCAGGCCGCGCCGTCCGGGCCTGACCAAGGCCTGGGGTGGGTCGTCTCGGTTCGGGCTGACCCAGGGGGTGTGGGACCGGGTCGGACCGGGCCCAGACCCCCTATTTTCAGACCATTTTCGGCTAAACGGACATATCTTGAGATGCGGACCTTTGATCGACACACCTTCAGTTGCGTAAGATTCCTTGGATAAATATGGTCGTTTTGGTATATTACACTCAAGGATACGTTGAATTTTGGGTACAGCCGGGTTTGTTCGAACCTGAAACCAACCGGGCCCTCAGAGCGGAAATTCTTTTAACTTGAGGACCGGAAGTCCGATTGACGTGCCGTCAACTACATTGGATTCCTCCTGATGAGATGGTTCTTTTGGCATACATCACCTGAAGTTTTGATGTTTTTGGAGTACGACCGGGTTGGATTGTACCTGAAATCCAACTGGGCCCCTAGAACGAAAATACTAAAAACTCTCAGACCGGATGTCTGTTTGACGAACCGTCAGCAGCGTTGGTAATCACGTTGAGAAATTGATCCTTTGATTATACCCCATGGGTGTTCGGGGTACAATTGAGATACGGCCGGGTTGGTTTATACACAAAACCAACCAGGCTCCCGGGACTAAAAGACTAATAACTCACTGACCGGGTCACCGATAGACGCGCCGTCTGTTGTGTTGAGATCCCTTTGACGGGGCGTAACTTTAAGATACTTCTTCATGAAAAATTATGATACATAGAGTATCAACCAGGAGCTCATGGAGAGGATCCACCTAGAGATGAGTGTACGGAGTGTGGAGACCAAGTTGCTATAGACCTGACGACTGTGTGACCGATTCGACTCAGAGTGATTCGGTTTGACCAGTGGATGGAGCTCCCGGTATTTGGTGGAAAACCCACAGTGGACGGAGCATGTGATAGTTGGTAGCTGACCCATGGTACTCGATAAGAGGATTACCTCTATATGCTATTAGGGAGAGAACCCTGAATTTGGTTGAAAACCCTCAGCGGACGGAGGGCCCAGTATTTGGCAGTAGACCCACTGTACTCGACAAGAGAAATACCTCAGCAGTCTAAGGATAGTGAGTAGCACCTCGGAGTCATGATAGGACCACTATACTCGACAGAGGAGGAGTTCTCCTCCAGTTGTGGTTTCGAAAATGAAAAACCCGGTTTGTGCTGAGTCAATGACCATAGTGTTTACCTCATGATTGAGATGGGTTACTTCATAACTTAGGTATATGTATGAGAATATACCTAAGTAATGGATAAATGTTGAGATCTTTCTTTTTGGTTTATCCTAGTTGGATTTAGTGAGACCTTGAGGGTCACGAGATCCCTACAGAGTATCGTTATACTGACCACTACACGGGCTATGCCCGCACCTCATTGTGTTGGATGCAGACGACGGACAACAATGATCATGGTTGAGACTTGTAGAGCTTGACGGTACCCAGAGGTAGACTTTACGATGAGATGGTACCCGTAGATGGACTTCACGACGAGAAGATACTCAGAGGTGACAGATGGAAATGGAGAGCTATGGTGGCCATCTGTACCTACCCTTTAAGTAGGAACTCCGGAGGATGATCCAGGATCAGCTTGACACCTTCCTGTTGTTTTGTATTTTCCTTGTAATTTACTGTTGGGCTTGTATTTCCATCCCCCCTATACTTCCAGCACACTTGATATATTTCTTTACATAGTGTTTTCTTCCGCTTGTACTCTGTTGTGTGTGTGTACGTTTCATAAAGGCAATGCATTCCCTTTTTATCAGGATTTATGCCATTAGTGCTAGTCGCCAGCCCCTGGCCTATGGAAGGAAGGCTTGGGGTAGTTATGGCATGGGCCCCGAGGATGGGACGTGACAACCTAACTTGATTTAAAATACAACCACACACTCAACCTTATCCTTGGACTCATATTCAAGCACCATTCAATTGACCAAACTATGATCCATTCGGAGATATGGATTTAGGGATTTTAAAGAAGAATAATATAAACAATATATACTATAGAAAAAATAAGTAATAAAAATATTAGAATTACATAGAGCTTTGATTCACATCCATCATATCTCCAAATGTATTATAAATTAAGAAGATCTATCCTTGGGAATTATAGTGTGATATGGTTCATATCTAGGGATACTAGAAGAAGAATAAGATAAAATAATTATTTTAAAAACTTATGGTTTGAGGGGTAAAATGTTAATACCACACTTTTATAGGGGAACATGGTTTTTTCACATGGTTTTCCAAACTATGTGTTGAACATGCACCACCCTCTTTAAAAAATATGGGGCCATGTCAATCATCTTTCTAGGGACCACACACAATTTAGAAAAGCATACGGTGATCATGTAGAATGAAAGAATCAAATCCCACATAGTTTGGATTCCCAAATAGAATTGTTTCTTAAATTGGGCACCCCTTATCTAGGAAATCACAGTTGGGCCACACAGTTACTACTAACTATGTGCCAACCATGAAACATGCAGTGGGTTGTTTCTTTCACCATTTTTCATGTGTTGACCCTTCAAGGAACACCTTAGGCTCCTCATCCACCTGTGAAGCATTTCATTAACCACATTAAAGGAATTTAAATGATAGTTTTAAATAATAAAATACCTCATGAAAGATTAGGATCTTAAAACCACCCACCCAAAATAATAGATCATCCTCAATCCGCTCTTCCATGCATCAAAAATTTCTTGAGGTAAATATGTCAGGCCACTAGGCCCCCATATCAATCTCTCTCTCCGGATTTTTATCATGATCATTACCATGATGCGATAAATCATGAACCAAGGTCATGATCTTACCCCAAATATCATTCTCACTATGATCCACAACACAAACGGAATTCTCCTTGAATGACACATCATCATCATGATTAACATCATCGATATCAATCTAGAGATAAGGGATAGGGTGATAGTACTGGCGTTTTGACACATGTAAAAAATCATTCATGTGACAAGAATACTATGGAATATCCAATCGGTACCCCACATGTCCTATCCTCTCCATGTTCTCAAACGACCACACGTACATGTGTGCCAACATACCCTGTTTCTAAATAGTACGGTGATGCAACCTTGGAAACACGTAAAGAAACCCACAATCATGCTCAATTAACTCAAGAGGTTACTAAAAACGATCCACATGTGACTTATTGCTACTCCAAGTCGTAAACATACATTTCTAAATAAAATAAATCTATTATAATGTCCCCTACATGATACTCGATCACAAAAACTCTAATTCCCCATCATCGATCCAACATAACAGTGATATACCCAACCTCTTGTAGAGTTCCACATATGGTGCCTACTAAATCGTTGCTTTGTAACTATTGTTATTTATGAACTCAACCAAATCCATGTGGTTTTCCCGAAACCCACTAAAAATTATGTCACATTCCTTCAAAATATCTTCTGACACATAAAAATTATGCCCTAATTACCCTTCCATATGTGGGTGGAAAGTCATGCTAAAAAAACCTTGGTACCCACTTCCATATGTAACACAATCTTGAATCATGAAGTAAAACATTGATCCCAATATGATAATACAGTTAATGGAACCCCATGAAACCATAATATCTCATGGACATAAAATTAGGTCAACTTGTCAATGGAGAAGGTCACTTGAATTAGTAATAAATGTTCTACTATGGTCAAAAAATACACAACTACCCAGATCTCGTCACTCTTCTAATTATTCCTCTAAAGACCCACCAAAAAATATATATTCTGGTTATCCCATTTCCATTATATAATGGGATTATAATATAACAATCCTTTGGGACACAGATGATTGGACTTCACTTGAAATTATGTACAACATCGCATCAAAAAACCTAAAACCTACTTCTTTATCCATGGATGCCAATATTTTCTACAATGATTACGATACATTTTCTATTCATCCACAATGCACGACACAATTTGAAACCTAGAACTCACGTATTAACTCTTCTCTCATAAAAGTTGGCATGATAAGACACCCATGAACATAAACTCTCTCATAACTAATAATATTCCCATCATAAAGAGAGTCACCAAATTCAATAATTTACCCCAAATAAAAACACTCATGATCCGCATACATCCTCTAATTGATACAGAATAGAAGCATAGCCTCAACTGCCAAGGATACAATGGTCACTTACACTTGTTGATCCCAAACTTCTTGATTCATCTCAACAAACAAAACCATAATCATTTACATTGAAATCGATTCAAGAGCTGCTTAGTTTTGGTTCTTTCGATCCAAATCATTGTAGACGCCGGAAAAGTCCGTTGTTCCCAAACGAAGCTCCGGATGCGGAAAGCGAGGTCATATTTGGAGTCGGAAGCATGTTTCGGAGGGCCCGGAGGCCTTGCGCGGAATTTTGGAGATCTGCGCGCAAAGTTGATGAGCCGCGCGCAAACCTCCCGGGATGCGCGCAATGCGCTGGGTCGGCGCGCAATTTTGCGCGCCCGTGGCCCGTGTGACTCCCCTGCGCGCCGGTCCCGATTCCGCGCCGCGCGTAGAGAATTGCACGCCCGCGAACTGGATTCCGCGCCCGGGGTTACCTATAAATATAAGGCGACCCCCGACGTTTTGAAGGTTGCCAGAATTCGAAAGGTCTCTCGTGCGCGCAATCCAACCCCTTCCGCGCGCAAAGCCGATCTTCAGGTAACCTCTTTTATTTCGCGCAAGAAAGCCTCGGGGTTCGCCTTCGTGCGCAATCCCTTTGGCTCCTTTCCTTTGAATAACCCTTCACTCAAAGGCATTTGCGCGCAAAAGAAGCCTCTTGCGCTCAATTGCCCCCGGGTGCGCGCAATCCAACCCGATTGCGCGCACCCCCCATTTTCAAAGTGGCCATTCAATTAAAGAATGAGTCGTTGCCCCCGTGCGCTATCCGAAGCCCGGTGCGCGCAATCTCTATCATTCGCGCGCAAAGCGCTGGCCCAATTGGGCGCCAGCCCGCCCATTTGCGCGCCAACCCGCGGTATTGCGCGCAAAGCTCCTCTTTTGCGTGCAAACCGCCAGGGTCGCCCCCTTTGACCCCCTTTGGGTACCCGCCTGTGTGGCGCCTGATGATCCTCATCCCGGGTGCCCGCACTGTGCGTTGTCTTTCCGTGCGGCCCTCCAGGCTTGCGCGAAGTGACACGGACCTATCGGCGGCTTCAACGTCCTGCACGACGTTAAACTGCATACGTCCAACATGACGTTAAACTGTGCCACGTCCGTGCTGCAAGACGTTAAACTGCCAGGCGTTTACGTCCCGCACGACGTTAAACTGCACCATCGTCCGCGCTGCAAGACGTTAAACTGCCAAGCACCTTCGTCCTCAACACACGACGTTAAACTGTACTTCGTCCGGCAAGACGCTAAACCGTCCGCTTCGTCCTCAACACACGACGTTAAACTGTACTTCGTCCGGAAAGACGTTAAAACGTCTGCATCACCTGATCCCGTGTCTCGCACGCAGGGTCCCCCCGGTTTGGATGTGTCCCCCACCCGCTCGTTTATGCAGGGATGTCGGGATTGGAGTGGACTTCGCCCACAGGGGTAGAGTGTTACAGACAGAACGAACTACATGGACTTTGATCCCTGTCTTCTAAATAGGGTACGTAGGAAGCCTCTCTGAGGTTCAAGCCCGCCACCTGGTCGTCCCGGTCGTATTTACGTCGGTTCGTCCATCAGTGGACCCCTCCCGGGTTCACACTTGCGTTGATTCACCTATGAATCCGCCTCTATGGGGGACTGCACGTGTGTATCTCCATTGTGCTTCCCCACCGCCTCGATCTCCTTGTGAGTCGGCTTGCCAACGTCCAGCATGACGTAAAACTGTGATCCACCCGGCCGTTCCATCCCCCTCTGTGCGAGGTGGTTCGGTTCAATCCTCCGCCCGGCGGCCTCGATCTCTTCGTGAGTCGGCTTGCCGACGCCCAACATGACATTAAACTGTATATCCGAACTACGCTGACTTTGATCCGCGCTAACGCGCGATACGTAGGAAGCCCCTACGGGGTCCAAGCTCTTCACTCCATCATCCATCCTGATCCTTACTCGGGCCGCCACATCCCGGTGGAGTCATGCCATTTCATCCCACTCCACTTCACTCGGGAAGCCGCCCATGTGCTGGCCCCAGCGTCGGAGGTTCCCCGCAAGGGGTTCTGTCATCTGGTCCACTCCTCGTGTTGATCAGTCCGATGTCGTCCCCGCTGGACGTTAAACTCGCAGCATACCCCGTGTTAAACATGGGAAGCTGAGGAAAACCTCAGGTAACACAGTTCCCCGCGCCAAGCGCGGGATGCCTCAGGCCATCACGCCTTCGAGAAGCCCTATTAGGGACGGAAGGCAGACATGCAGAGTCGTAGTGTTAAGACACGCCCCCGACACCCAGAGCCACCCGGTCTCCTCACCGCAGGTTGCTGCCCCGACCAGACTCCTTGGAACGTCCGGGCGGAAGCAGCGTAATTAACCGGTGTCCATGGAGACATGGCGCCGGGAACGAGATTCACAAACATTCTTAAATCTATGAGGGAGACCCGGATTAGGCGACGAGTTCCGAGGAGACGTCCACGGAAGGAGGAGCCGACATCCCATCATCCCGATTTCGATCAAGGAGCAGACGCCCCTGAATAAGGGACGAATGCCGCCCGCCCATGGAAAGCGGGACTGCGGGACCACAAGCCGCGCGCCCATCCCCTCGGGTCGACGGGTGCACGCGCAAACGCGTCCTGGCGGAACAGCGTAACCCGACGCACATCCGCACCGAAACAGAAAAATGGTGAACCCGACGTGAATCTCTTCTCCTCAATACGAAGATCGATGGCTTTCAGAGGTGTTGGAAGACCAGCATGCTGCTCGACCGAGCATTCAGTTTTACCCGCCAGGGGCTGAGGAAGGGAACTCGGGCACTCCGTCTCGCGACGTCGAGGGCCTGGGTCCCCCCCACGGAAGGCGTCGTGGCACTAATGGTTGGTTGTCGATTCCTTTTCCTGTCAGTGTTAATGGGTCTTTCTCCCTGCTTTCAGAAATCAGGTCGCCCAATCCAGTGCCCGATCGCCACCCGCCCACTGGCGCAGGGGTAGAGGAAACACCGACGCGGCTACTCCGCGCGGTCCCGCCCGTTCCACAGCCGTGCCAGCAGCCGCAGCTGCGGGGCAACCACGCCCTCTCTCCCCCTCGGAGGTCATCCAAAGAAGGGTGATCAACAACTTGGTGCGGAGATACGAGGAAGAGGGAGTCATCCCCACCAGGGACATGGCTCGCCTAGACCTCGAGGGAGCTGCACCTCGCCACCAACGCCGCCCCCGAGGGCCGCGCAGGGAGGCACCGCTGCCTACCTCGACGTCCAACCGTTTCGGGAGTTTATCCCCGGAACGCTCCGACAGTTCCTTCCCCTATGCGGATGAGGTGGAAGATGCCCGGGACCACCCTATCCGGGATTCGCCCCAGGGATCCGTGATGAGGGCTCCTGTCAGGCCACGACAACATCGCCGCCAGGCCTCTCAAGTCGAAGAACGGGCTCTCCACCTGCCCGCGCCGCTCATCCCGACTCGTTTGTCCCGACGCCAACGTCGGGCTCGAGCGGAAGAGGATGCCCACCTTGGGGCCCTAGAAACAGCGGCCGCATTGGCCCAAGCCACTGTTGGCTCCAGTCGCCAGGCCCCTGCGCATCCTGAGCAGGGGAACTTCTATGCCCGACCCGGATCGAGGCCCCGACCGCCCCAAAGGCAGGTTGGGTTGACTCTCCCGGTTGCTGGTACAGACAATAGCCACTGCGGACCACCTCGCGGTAGCGCTATTCACCAACAGGGTCTACTCCGCGTGGCCGATCCAGGAGGCATGGGTCATCCCACCTTCCGATCCCGGCCCGGAGGCCTGCCCGGAATCATCTCTCCCCGCGTCCCCTTTGATATCTGTCCCGGTGCCCCTCACACCTTGGTTTCTAGTCCTCTTGGCCCCAGCACCAGTGCGGCCGGAGGACGCCAGGACAGAGATCAGCCATGCCCCGAAGAACCACCCAGGGGCAGGAAGACAAGGCGTCGACGCCGAGGGAAGAATGTTGCGGAATTCCGGACAGAGATCCGACCGGTTCGCTTCTCTGATTCAGAGGCGGAGTATGATTCGGCGACAGAGCCCTTCCCCCAATCCCGCCAGTCAGGGGAAGGGGTAGGAATGCGGCACGTCAGCCTCGTACTCCCCGAGAGCGAGATCGATATGATCCCCGCTTCTCTCTGAAGGTATATCCGGAGTAGCGAGGGCCTGGTAGACCCCCAAGTATCAAGCTTGCGGTTGGTACCGGCCCCTCTGGAAGCGCCTTCTGCCTCGATCGGGGAAGCCGGAGACCTTTTCTGGGGACCGACGGTCGAACCACGATCTAGTGCACCCTCGGAGAGCACCGACGCTACGGCAGGATGTTCGCTCGCCGGCCCGTCCTATCGTGATGTGGTAGCCAGGGCACCGCCACCCTCAGAGGGCGGCCCGGGATATGGAGGCCAATCGGCCTGCTCGCCGTATTCACCGCCGGCCAGCCCGTCAGCCCGACGGCCCGCCTCGGCACCACTGCCGGTTCCCCGTCCGTTCCCAGCCATTGAAGAGGACCAAGGAGACCTGGGTCCCGAGTTTGAGTCATGGAGCTTCTGGACCGTCCTTGCAGAGGGCCACTTCCCTGAGAAGTTTTGGCCAGTCGCAGGACCGGACTTTGATGCACCCGAATCGCTCACCCCGGATGAGTTCGAATGCTTCCGCCGAACTCTCCGGGAGACTCACTCCCGTCTTCACCGCCTAAAAATGCCATACCCCGAGAGTCAAGTACACCTGGAGGATATTGGTGAGCAGTGCCGTCAAATTGACCTGGCCACGCTCCCCGCGGTTCGGCACCCCAGGTCATTTGGGCACCACGAGGCCCTCCAACAACGATGCGTTGAGTGTTTTCAAGTACTCCGCAATGTTATCGAGGAAGCCACTTCCCACGTGTATATCCGTGGATGGGGGCAGTACGCTTCCCTACGCTTCAGTGCGATTCGCCGACAGCCCGATTCACTGGGTGGCCCTGAGGGTATATCCCCAGGGACAGAAACGGTCAATATGGCTGACCTGTCGGGAGAGGGGAACGACTTGGAACTTCTCGACGGGGGCTCTTCCCCCGAAGACAAGCCGTCGTTGGATCCATCGGTGAGAGTTACTCGTCATCAGAGGAACCTCCTGGGGCTCCCCGCACCCACTGAAGCACTGGCGTTGAGCCGAAACGTCAGTAAAGGTAAAGAGCACGGCGGGGCTATAAAGCCCGCCGACCCATCCACCTCCATGTAGAGGGCAGACGAGGATCCCGAGAAGGCTACGCTACGTCAACAGCTCACCGAGCAGAAGAAGCTGGTTGACCAGCTCCTCGCCGAGCGCGCTGCAGAACGGCGGCCTGACTACGATGATCCTAGGCCAGGATAGCAGGGACAGGAACAACCACCCCTCGATGAGGCTCTCCCGGGCAACCGTGATTATGCCGTGTTCGCCGACAGGAGAGAGGCCATCGCCTATGGAAAGAGGGCGCGGTATGTTTCACCACACTCTCCCGAGCGGCGTGACTACCTGAGAGACCCCGCTCGGATTCCTCCCGCTGCCCCAAGGGCCGCTCCGCCCGCCATCCCACGAGCTGCCGAGTTCGACGACCCGGTCGACGACCCGATTGAAGGGCCATGCAATGTGCTCATGGTTAGAGATCCTCGCCAGGACTGGAACCCATGTCTGGACAATCCGATGGCGGCACTCATCGCCCGCTTGGAGGCCTTGGAGACTCGGCAAGTGGAAATCCCACCGGATTGCAAGCCATACCCAGCATGGGTGGATGACATGCCGGCGCCTCAGGGATTCAGGAATCCCACTCTTACCCCCTTCAACAGTACTGGAGATCCGCCACAGCATTTGGCCCATTTCAACTCGAGGTGCGGGCCTATGTTGGGGACTCCGGCGCAGCAAGAGGCCGCTAAGCTTTGCTGCTTTGTCCAGACACTGGAAGGGCCAGCATTTTTCTGGTACAGCCAGCTCCCCGTCGGGTCGATAACTAGCTGGGAGGACCTTCGTAGAAAATTCCTCTACCAGTTCAGTTCCACGACCCGGAAGACGAGTATCGCAGACCTCTTCAAGTGCAAGCAGAGGCCTGACGAGTGAGTCGCGGACTTCGTCGCCCGATGGAAGGGTCTCACGTATTCCCTTGACATGCCATTGACTCAGGAGCAGTTGCTGACAATGTGCGTCGGGAACGTCAAGACCGAGCTGGTCCCTTCCTTGATCACTCAGAATTACCCCGGAGGGTTCAGGGACTTCTCAGACAAAGCTCAACGTCTTGAGGAAGCCCTGCAACAGGCCAGCCAGGCACACCCGCTGCCTCCTATGATTCCTGCAAGGAGAGCCAGCAGGGCTGAGCCCGCTGCTGTCGCCCAGATAGAGGCTCCCAGGCCGTTGGAGCTGCTGCCGGTGAGACCAGCTCCACAGCCTCACAGGAATCCGCCTCCACGGGCTCAGTTCCCGGCCCAGCAGTGGCAGCCTCAGAACCAGACGGCCCCTCCGCGTAATGTACCGCCACAACCCAGGCGAGATAATCAGGGTCCACCTCCTCGGCAGGCCCCTCCAGCCCCTCGTCAAGACCACGCTCCTAGGGGCCCGCGATACCTGACCTACTCATTTCACGAGGATCAGGTCCCCGGTTATTTCCGGAGCGCCCTGGAGCATAGGATTGTGCGACTGCCTGAGTGTTGGAGGCCGGAGGAGGCACATCTCACGGATAACCCCCGCTACTGCCCTTACCATCGGGCCCTGGGGCACCCCATCCAGTGGTGCTATGTGTTTAAGGATTGGCTCCAAGACCAGATTAACAACAATGTAATCAGGTTGGGCCCAGCTCCGGCACAAGTGGCGGGCGTGTTCGTGGGATCAGATGACGATAGCGGCAATGAGGACGAATGGCAGCTGGTCTCCGACCGCGGGTCCCAGAAGTATAAGAACTGGATGGCCCGCAAGACGATCATTCGCGCCCATGGAATCATCCGTGCACGCTTGAATCAGCCTGAGCCCCCAGAATCTGCGGGTGCTGCTTCGACATCGTCGTCCCAGCCTGCCTCTTCCAAGAAGAGCAAACGGCGGCGGCGCAAGAAGGAAGAGCGCGCCCCGCCAGTTCCGCCACTATCCCGCACTCTCGGCGATTTCATGCCCCCGGAGATGGGGATCCCTCCTCGGATCCGCCCAGTGGTGAATGATTCGTCCGATGACAGTATTGGGTACGCTTCGGTTAATACCGTCGAGCTGGTAAATCCCTTTTCGGTTCCCGACGTTGAAGAACACCAGGTGGACCTCCCTAGTGTGCCCGGTCGTCGCCACCGTCGGAGGAGCCGCAACAACAGGAGTCGCCGGGGCACAGCAGTTGGTACCTCCAGCCAGGCCGTGCACGCCACTGAGACCAGGCAGCAGGCCCAAAACCGAGCTCAGCATGCGCAGCCCCCCCATCCGGGGATGACGGATTCGCCTCCGCCACTGTTTGTGGTATGGGATCAGGTAGAACCGCCTCAGCCGCGTCGCGATCAGCTCCGCCCTTCCACGAGTCCATCCCGGCCTCCTGACCCCAGTATGGTGACCATTTCCCGGGCTTCAACCAATGAACAGCGATATGCGCCAAGCACCAGTCGGCCGCCGGCCCAACCAGCAAGGCCCGTCACGCTTCCAACCGCAGAGCAACCTCCTGCAACCAGGGGCTCGCGCTTGGCCAAAAAGTATGATGTCCTGAAGCACTTGGCCGACATCCCAGCGAGACTCTCCATCCGTGAGGCTCTGCGCATGTCATTTGAGATGCGCGAGGCACTCGCTGAAGCCCTGAAGAGCCCCCTCCAGTTTGAGACAGAGGTTGCGGCTGCAGAGGCCTTTCACGCCGAAACGATTGAGGACGCTGAATGCCAGGCAGTTATCTCGTTCTCTGGTAAGGATGAAGACCCTCCTATTCAGGGGCACATTCGTCCGCTGTATGTTACTGGCCAGTTCAATGGCCTTGAAGTCCGGCGCTGTCTTGTCGACACGGGGTCCGGGATTAACCTGATTCCCACTCGGACGCTCCGGAGATTGGGGTTGTCTTAGGATGACTTGATTCCCTCCGACCTCAGGATCCTGGGGTACGACCGCACCGAGCAAACCCCGGTCGGCAAGATACGTTTGAAGACCCAGTTCGGTGATTTGGTTGCCAACACCGAATTCATGGTAGTCTCTCAAGACACTGCGTACAACGCATTGATGGGCAGGCCCTGGCTCTACCTTCATGTGGCGGTTCCCTCATCATACCACCAATGCCTCAAATACTCCCTTAATGGTCGAGTGGGCGTGCTTCAGGGAGATGCCTCTCCTTTTGCCTCATGTGAAGCCCTCTATCTGGACGCGGACTATTACAAGAGCAAGGATAAGCAGATCCTGGCAGGTGAGGTCGAGCCTGTCGCTGTTGCAAGTGATCCCTGGGCAAGTTTGGATGACGCTTATGTCCTCCCGATTCAACGGTTGGACGTAGCCATGGTCACGACGGCTTGTGAGTCTCCTGATGAGATGACCGCGACCGCTCATGCCAGCACCAGCGGCCCCGCAGGATCTGGTAGCCCCAATGCAGTTTCCAACGCAGTCTCTCCTGTGGACGATCCCTCCCCGAGTGGAGAGGACGTGGAAGATGCACCCCCGACCTTTGAGGAGGGCGTCTCCGCCACGGTCGATGAGTTAGTACAAGTGAACCTTGGAACCGAAGCAGATCCGAGACCCACATTGGTCAGTGCCGCCATGCCCTCTGAGGAGCGGCAGCAGTACGTGGACTTTCTCAGGCAGCACCGTGATGTATTCGCTTGGGGCTATGACGAGATGCCGGGGCTAGATCCTCAGGTAGCCGTCCACCGCCTTGGTCTCCCAGCGAACCATCGCGGGTTCAAGCAGCCTCCCAGGAAGATGCACCCATTCCACGGTGCCATGGTTGAGGCCGAAGTTGACAGTCTTATCAAAGCCAACTTCGTGATGGAAGTTCAGTACCCCAAATGGCTGGCCAACATTGTGCCGGTCAGGAAGAAGAACGGGCAGATCAGAGTCTGCATCGACTTCCGTGATCTCAACCGCCACTGTCCGAAGGATGATTTTCCCCTTCCAGTGACAGAGCTGTTGATTGACGCCACGGCAGGGTTCCAAGCCCTCTCCTTCATGGATGGATACTCCGGATATAACCAAATTCGGATGGCCCCTGAGGATGAGGAGTTCATTGCCTTCAGAGCCCCCCAAGGTACCTTCTGTTACCGGGTCATGCCTTTCGGCCTGAAGAATGCAGGTGCCACCTATCAACGGGCGATGCACCGCATATTCAAGCCAATCCTCGGCACACTGGTGGAATTCTACGTCGACGACTTGGTAGTCAAATCGTGCCAGCGTCAGGACCATCTCAAAGATCTTGAGAAAGTGTTCGGCTTCCTCCGGTCTCGCTGCCTGAAGATGAACCCGTTGAAGTGCGCCTTCGGGGTCACCTCCGGAAAGTTCCTTGGATTTGTGGTAAGATACGGGGTATTGAGATCGACCCAGAGAAGATCAGGGCGATTAGCCAGATGCCTCCCCCAGGTAACATCCGGGAACTGCAAGGGTTCCAAGGCCACTTAGCCTATATACGCCGATTCATCGCGAATCTGGCCGGCAAGTGTAAGCCCTTTTCTCGGCTCATGAAGAAAGGTGTCACCTATGTATGGGATAAAGAGTGTCAGACCGCTTTCGAGGAAATCAAGCAGTACCTGCTTCAACCTCCGGTTCTGATGCCGCCTGTATCTGGAAAGCCGCTGGTCCTCTATGTGACCGCCCTGGAACGGTCCCTTGGCGCCCTTCTCGCCCAGAAGAACAACGAGGGAACAGAGAATAGCCTCTATTACCTCAGTCGCATGCTCCTCGATGCGGAAGTTAGGTATTCCCCCATCGAGAAGAGCTGCCTGGCGCTCGTATTTTCCGTACAGAAATTACGACACTACTTGCAGCACCATGAGGTACAGTTGGTTTCTCGGGTAGACCCGTTGAAATATATCCTGAGCCGGCCTATGTTGACTGGACGTCTAGCGCGGTGGGCTGTGATTCTCCAGCAGTTCGACATCTGGTATGTGTCTCAGAAGGCCATCAAAGGGCAAGCATTGGCAGACTTTCTCGCAGCTCACCCAACCTCCGCGGATCAGCCGCTGGATCTAGGCTTTCCTGATGAGGCCATCCTCTCGGTCGATCGAGCCGGTCCATGCTGGCAGATGCACTTTGACGGTGCCTCCCGGAGCCCCACCGGTAGAAGACTCGATAATACTAAGCTCAACAGAGTGGGCTTGGGTATCGTCTTCATTACCCCGGAGCGAGCCGTACTGCCATACTCTTTCCTGTTGTCAGAGGGCTGTACCAACAATGAGGCGGAATACCATGCCCTCATCACCAGCCTCGAGTTAGCTCTCGAGATCGACGTGCCCCATCTGTGCGTGAAAGGGGACTCCGAGCTAGTTGTTAAGCAGATCAATGGAGACTATGTTGTCAGGAAGCCGGAACTTGTGCCATTGCTGGAGTGCACCCTCCTTCTGATGGCCCGGTTCCCTTCTCGGCCAGAAATTGTCCATATTCCCCGGTCGCAGAACGGTCGAGAAGATGCCTTGGCCAGCCTTGCTGCGTCACTTGCAGAGCCTGAACAGGATAACCTGACCGTCCGCGTGACGCACCGCAGGCTCATCGCTCCCGTTGTCCCGGAGGGAGATCGCGACCTGTCGGTAAGTAATCTCACCGCGGTTGCCCCTACGCCCGGAGCCCCGATTACCCCAGATATGGCAGTCGAACCAGCCCCTGATTGGAGGACGCCCATGGTTGAGTACCTCCAACATGGAATTCTCCCGCCGGATCGAGCCGAGCGCGAGCGAGTTCGACGTCGCACATCGCAGTTTGTCCTCCAGAGCAGTCCCGGCCTGGAGCAGATCCTCTACAGACGCGGATTTGATGGTGTTCTCCTCCGTTTCCTTCAGGGAGTTGAGATCCCGCGAGTCATGCAAGAGGTTCATGCTGGTTCATGCGGCGCCCATCAAACTGGGCCGAAGCTGTCCCACCAGATTCGGAGGTTGGGATACTTCTGGCCCTCCATGATCCATGACTGCATCGAGTATGCCAGGAGGTGCCATGCGTTCCAGGTTCATGCGAACTTTGTGCATCGGCCACCGGAGCCTCTCCATACCACCAGGTATTCTTGGCCCTTTGCAGTCTGGGGGATGGACGTTGTGGGACCTTACCCGCCGGCGACAGCTCGCCAGTGCCGGTTCATTCTGACCGCCACGGACTTCTTCTCCAAATGGGCAGAGGCGATTCCGCTCAGAGAGGTCAAATCCTGTTCGATCGCTGACTTCGTGACCTCCAACATCATTCATCGATTTGGAGTGCCTCACGCTATCCTCACAGATAACGGAGCCAATTTCCGAGCAGCCGAGTTGAAGAAGTTGTACGCCAAGTACAACATTCGCTCGAACCATACATCTCGCTATCATGCGCATGCGAATGGACAGATCGAGGCGTTTAACAAAACCCTCTCTAACATTCTGCAAAAAATGGTTGGTCAGAACAAGAAGAGTTGGCCGGACAAGCTCCCCAATTCCCTCTGGGCTTATCGGACGACGACTCGCAATTCCACCCAGATGACCCCTTATTCCCTGGTGTATGGAGCTGAGGCCGTCCTGCCCATCGAGATCCAGTTACCGTCCCTGCGCACTGCGGTCTACAACCAGCAAGCGCCGGACAGAGCTGCTGAAGCCCGTCTAGTCGAGTTGGAAGCACTGGATGAGAATAGGCTTCGCGTCTTGCACAACTTGGAGAGGCATCAAAGCAGAATGCCTCGAGCTTTCAATAAGAAGGTTCGCCTCCGCTCCTTCCTGTAGGGTGACCTAGTGCTAGCCCTAAGAGCGCCAATGATCCCCGGTAGGAAGCCACCCAAGTTGGAGCCCAAGTGGGAGGGACCTTTTGTCGTCCACAAGGTCTATCCCAATGGCGCGTACTCCCTAGCGACTATGGATGGTGAGCGTGTCACTCCTCCCACCAACGCTAGGTTCCTCAAGCAGTATTTTGTCTGAGTGTACCACGTCCTGCACGACGTTAAACTGCCTACGTCCAAGCTGCATGACATTAAACTGCCCAGCATATCGTCCGCGCGGCAAGACTTTAAACTGCCAAGCATCTTCGTCCAAGCTACAAGACGTTAAACTGTTCAGCATTCGTCCTGCATGACGTTAAACTGCCTCTCAAGAACTACGTGCGGCTTGATTCCCATCCTCATGGGATACGTAGGACCGCCTGAACCTTCATGTTTCAGGCCCAGCCCCATCCTTCGGGAATTTCCATCCCATCTCGGGCCCTTGGCCCAGTTTCCCCCGGGTGTGCGGCGTATGGTGTGAGCGCGGGGCTATGCCCTCATTCACGTCGGTTTGCTCGTCACGTTGTACGCCCCCCCACGTTTGGGGATGCCTTCTGCTCCCCCCTTCCTTTTTTCTCTCTTTTCATCCTGTACGACGTTAAACTGCACTTCAAGAACTACGTGCGGCTTGATTCCCATCCTTATGGGATACGTAGGACCGCCTGAACATTCATGTTTCAGGCCCAGCCCCATTTTCCGGGAATCCCTATCCCGCGTTGGGTCTCTGGCCCAAGTTCCCCTCCTTTTTGTGCGAGGCGTATGACGTGAGTGGGAGATTATGTCCTCATTCACGTCGGTCTACTGGCCGCGCCGTACGCCTCCCCCGTGTGTAGGACTACCTCACACCCCTCATCGTCCTGCATGACGTTAAACTGCCTCTCAAGAACTACGTACGGCTTGATTCCCATCCTTATGGGATACGTAGGACCGCCTGGACGCTTATGTTTCAGGTCCAGCCCCGTCTCTTGGTTGATCACAGGGATCTGCTGTCTTTTGGTTGCTCTCAGGGTGAGTCCTCCGACCCTTCCCGGTGATCTGTTAACATGTTTTGGGTACTTTGGCCTATGACCCGTAGTGTCGGATGCAATCCCGGCAAGTCCTGTGTTGCTTGTCGGGCCGCGCGCTTCCTCTTGTTCGAGCCTTCACTCAAGAGGATCCTCGTTAGCGGTTTGGGTACGATGCCTCAGTGCTCTCCTACCGCTCCGGGTCGATTTACCGGCGAGTCCTGGGCCGCAAATCGATATGAATCCTGCGATTGAGCGGTTGATGCTCATTTGCTTGCCCCGTTCTAGGCTGACACGATCGGATGTTTTGTTGCGAATATGGTCAGCGACATCCTTGATCGCCATGTCGGCTCTTTTAGGCTCTGAACATTGGTTGCGCGGTCCTCATTACACTCCGCCTTTGTGCGTTGTAGTGGAATCTCGACACTCTCTTCATACTGACCTTCAGTACACCTCTACACGTTAGGCAGACCAACCAGGGTAATGGTGTCTGTCGAGGCTCCCACGATCTGAGCACCAAGGATATATGCTGATGTCCTCCCTAAGGGCCATGTGTAGCTGGACCCTCGTCCCCATAAGGAGGAAGGAGTCGCCCGAACAATCGCGTTTTGGGCCCAGTATATCTGGAGGCTAGCATCTCTGCCCCTCGGGTGATGGGCATACGCAGGCCCCTATCCCAGGACTCTTCTCCTGGAATCGTGCGTGACCGCAGGGCTGGGTATGTTCCCACCTCCGCTGAGTCCGCCATATCGCAATACGCGGATTCCTCCATGGTCCGAACCACACGACCTTAAACTGTGTTGTCTGGTCCTACCACACGACCGTAAAATGTGACCGTCTTGGCCGCCCGACGAGAAACGGCACTGCATCGTGATGTTCTCCTCAGGGGACACTCACGTTGGGCGCTGGTTAATAACCACGCCATTCATCAATGCCTTTCATGGATTGATTATTGTGGCGACGCCAGGGATTCCTTAATCCCAGGCATGTCGCTGCACGAAAAACCATCCATCTTAAAGGACAAACAAGAAATATCAAATACCGCTTCTTCTGTGTGCGAGGGTCAGACCCGCACCCTTCCCCGCACTGGTGCCCGATTGTGTTGCGCCGCGCTTCAAGAACTACGTGTGGCTTGATTCCCATCCTTATGGGATACGTAGGAACGCCCGGATGTTTGAAACTTCGGGTCCAGCCCCCCACCTCTCAAAGATTCCCCCCTTTTCTGGGGAATCCGCCGGCTTCAGGCCACCCTCAAGGCGTGTCCCTCGACCCCTTGCAGTGGTCCACTGGTGTCAAGAGTACTCTGGTTTATTGCCAGGAGGGTCAGGTACAGCTTGGCCAGGTTCCTTCCATTTTCAGGCTTCGTCTCCCTTTCATTCGGACCCTTCGCCTACGCCCTGGGTGGAGCCCCCGTGAACGGTTTGGACACAATGCCTCAGTGCTCTCCCACCGACTCGGGTTGGTGCCCCCAATGGCCTCGGGCAGCAAATCGATATGAATCCTGCGATTGAGTGGTCGATGCTCGTTTGCTGCCTCATTCCATCAACGGATAGTGCGATGTTGATGCTGCTTTTCCGACACGGTCGGCAGTACTCCCATATCGTTACGCCGGTGCCCCCAGTCCTTGAGTGAATGGCCGCATGATTCACATCACATTTTCCACCTCCCATTCTGACCAGGCAAAATCTCGACACTCTTGACACTATTCCCCAGTGCGTCTTCGCATATCCAGGGGATAGGACCACGATGCGGCGTACTTTGAGGTTCCTATGGTCCGAGCTCTAAGACCTTAAACTAAGATCTCCCCCTATGGTCCGAGCTCTAAGACCTTAAACTAAGATCTCCCCCTATGGTCCGAACTCTAAGACCTTAAACTAAGATCTCCCCTTATGGTCCGAGCTCTAAGACCTTAAACTAAGATCTACCCCTATGGTCCAAGCTCTAAGACCTTAAACTAAGATCTACCCCTATGGTCAGAGCTCTAAGACCTTAAACTAAGATCTACCCCTATGGTCCGAGCTCTAAGACCTTAAACTAAGATCTACCCCTATGGTCCGAGCTCTAAGACCTTAAACTAAGATCTCCCCTTATGGTCCGAGCTCTAAGACCTTAAACTAAGATCTCCCCTTATGGTCCGAGCTCTACGACCCTAAACTAAGATCTCCCCAAACGGGGTTCTGCGTCCTGCATGACGTTAAACTGCACTCGCAGAACTACGTATGGCTTGATCTCCAGCCTGATGGAGTACGTAGGAACGCCCGGGCATTCTGACTCGGGTCCAGCCTCAGGGATCGCCAAGTCCCGCCCCTCCTCGTCGCCGACCGTCTGGCCTGACTTCGGGTAGAGTGGTGCAGATGTGATATTCTCCCCGATTCAGCTCGGGATGCCCCATCGAAATGATGGGAAGCGACAGTTTCCTCGTCAAAGAGGTTCTGTCTGAGAATTGGGGTGATTCACGGCCAGATTAATGCATCCGCCTAATACGCTTTCCCCACGGTGGCGCAATTTTGAGAGCGTTGGATTCTATCCGAACAAATCATCACTTCGCCCCACGCTTCTCATGCCATGTTGATCTGGATTTCCACCCTTGTGCCTGAAGGAACCCCCAAAGCGGCATTGATGGTGACATGTGATCCGCCTCCTGCAATATGGATGATGACCTTCGGTCCGTCTATCGCAGTAGTATGGTCGATTGATCCATTGTCCGCTTGCCATCTTGGGCATTTCCTGGAAGGCCAACCGTTGTGGATTTCTGAATTCGGGACGCGCGATTCACCCTTTCTCATTTCCCTATGTTCGGATAAAATCTCAACGCCCCTAGCGTTGTCCCGCTCGTGTGTTGGAACGAGTTGGGGGGATGATACATTGATTAGGTCTGAGGTCTCCTTTCCTAGGAATGATCTCCCTCTTTTCTCTAGAAATCCAGGCCCAATTGTGGATGCCTGAAGCTTGGTTAACGCTCCCGCAAGACAATGAATTGTGGTCGAGCATGTTAAGCCAAAAGATGCAGATAAATATATTGGTTCATACAAAATGGATCGAAATATTGAGGAGCGGAAGAAAAATATTCTGGGAATGGAAAAAAACAAAGCCCCTAGGGATTAGCGTGCTGGATAAGTCTTTCTAACGCCGCTACCCTTTGGCTGGCGGCCTCCAGGGCTGCTTCTCGCTCTCTGCGTGCCCTCTCCTCGTCGGCGGTCGCAGCACACAGTTCGTCGATCCTGGCCTGTGCACGCTCCCGCTCGACTTGGAGTGTGACCATCTGTTGGCCCGCCTCCGTCAGCTGTACCTGGGCGTCGATCAGTTGGGCCGATAGTTGCTCCACAAGCTCAGTACACGCTGCGACGAAGGCCTCCTTCTCTGCCGCCTGCCCTTCGAGACGCTGGACTTCCTGCTCCGCCGCGAGGAGCGCCCGCGTGCTCTCCGACATGTCCCGACTCTGTGCGACATCGGCACGCCGGCAGCTCTCGCGCATCTTTTCGGCCATGAAATCACGGACCGTCAGATGAAGGCGTTGAGCATCAGCTCCCCCGGCACACAGGAAGCGCAGCCAGGTTTGGAGTGATCCCATGCGCCCCAGCCACTCCGATGGGTCTCGCTTGAGGAAGCACTGGATGCACTTCCACCCCCTGCGGCGCGTTATCCGGCTCTCCTCGACCGCCTCCGCATCTGAGTCGTCCATCTCCTCGGGGTCAGCAGGCCGGTAGGCAGGGAAGGCAGCCAGCAGGTCTGCTGCAGGGTCCGCCCCTGGGATGTCCTCATGGGGGATAGGTTCCCCGACATCTGGGCGACCTTCTTCTCCCGCCCCAGCGGCGTTGACACCCTCGTCAGCCCCCGAACTCTCTCTGATGTCAGCACCGCCGACGTCCGTAGCCCCTTGATCAGCAGTTGGTGGGGCCGGCTCGGTGCGGGAAGTCTGTTCCGGAGCAGGCGGCATGTCTACCGCCGGTCCACTCGTGGATGGACCGGGTTCGGCAACCCGACGAGCCTCCAGTGTTGAGATCACTGCGCGGGGCATGCCATGGTTAGTCACGGATCGTCAACGGCAAGCACCAGCAGTATAGTAAGGAGGCTTACGGGAGTTCAGAGCGTCATCTTCCGCTATCCCGGCCGCCGCAGGAACAGTTGCAGCAGGGGACCCTTCAGCGCTTGTCAGTTCAATGATGGGTGTCTGGCCCCCGCCTTGTCCTGCTGACGCCTCTCCTACTCCCGCTGAGGACGCCTGACCAACATCCGTGCGCTCCTGAGAAAGGTGGAGAAATGGGTTAGAAGCTGCATAAGAGAATGGATGAAGCAGGTTGAGTGGGGATAGAAGCGGACCTCGAGGAGCTCAGTGACATCAACATTGTCAGAGCCGGCCACCTCGCCGCTCTCCCGCGGGCTGCCCTAATGGGATCTTCTCTCGGAGCCTTCATCCTCCCCCATCTCCTCCTCTTCCTCGGAGTCATTACTACTGTCATCTTCCGCCGGCGGCATCTGTTCTGGAGCGGGTTCTAGACCGAGCATCACCTTCACCAGAAGGGATGGCTCCGCACGCTGACCACGTTGGCGCGCGTACTCGTCCATGGCCGTCAGATACGCATACTGCCGGTTGAAGTCCACCCTGTCGGCGATATGGAGGCGCCCGACCTCTGGCAGATGAATTCCTTCTCTGAGTATCTTTCGCCAGATGGCGTCGGTCCCCAGTGACTGCCGCAGGGTCATCCAGGCCGACCACAGCACCGGGAAGACTGCATCATGGGAGGGTTCGAGCAGACGCCTTACCTGCTTCCCGGCCCTCTCTTCGACCACAGCACGTGCCCCCTCTCTGGGCGCCGAGGTCGTAGCGGCAGCCTGCGATGTGCCCGCCGCCGAAGTCCCTGCTCGCGCCGGCTCCGCTGCTTGGCGCGCCTCCGTTCTCCCCCGTGTAACGGCGCCTCGCCTCCTTCCTTGACGCCCGGTCTCCGCACGGGTGACCTCGAGCCGCCGAACTGGCTTCCGTAGAAGCCCCTCGGGGTACGCGATGGCCCAGTGTTCGGCGTACTCGGTTGCCAAGCCTGCGTCGACCTCGGTAGGAGGGAGAGTGATGACGTCGCCAGAGCCAAAGGCGACGAACATCAGCCACATCTGGCGAAGGACGCCGGGGTTCGTCTCCTCCCGGACAGCAGTGAATACCCTCTTCGGCATCCGTTGAAGGCACCCGAACTGCCTGGCGAACCGGGTTGGCACGTAGGGCTCGCAGATCACCTTCCCGTCGATCCGAGCCACGAGCACCCCGCCCCGCATGTTCAGGAAGTATTCATGCTGCTCCAGCGGACCCTGCCCATTGTCGATCATCTGGCCGACGGGAGTGGGGAACGGGCTGAAGTTGAAATTGGCGTGATTGCCAATCCGAATCCTCACGCCCTCCTCACTTAGGGTCATCGGAGCGACCCCCGCAATGTTCAGCAGGGAGGGTCGCAGGCCGTTGCCCGGAGGAATGATGGCGTTCGGAAACGTGTACCCACCAAGGTGAGCAGCCACCCAGCTGTGGAAGAATTGGAAGGGCCCACAGATCCTTCGTGGCGACCCCCCTCGTGAGATGCGTCCCAGGATGGCATACAGCTTCGCCAACACTGGGACCCTGATGTTATATCTTTTGTTGGCGGCCATAGCGCCCGCCATCGCCAGTGTTGCCGGGCGGACGCCCATTCTCGCGTCCCGCACTGGCAGGAGCCACCCACTCAGAAAGGCGGCCAGGAACGCCGCGTACCGGACATTTGGGTCCCGGGCCTCTATGACGCGGTACCCCCATGAGCGGTAGTCTCCCGTCTCCAGGACCCGCCAGTACGACCCGTTCCGGATCCTCTGAGCCGTGGTCGGGCATCGCTTCCCCCTGCCTGGCATCTTGACCGCCGGGTCATGCTCCATGAACTGGCCGAACCACTCCTTGTAGGCTATGTCCTTTTGGAAGTCCTTGATCCCGAGCCGCTGCGTAGCCAAGTCAATCAGATTCCAGGTCAGAATGGGAGTCCGTGACCTGTCTTCCCAGATGTTCTTCGGAGGCAGGAACTCATCGTACTGGTAACCCTCCAGCGGGATACCTCTGATGCAGTGGATGTCCCAGAGACCGATGCCGACCTCCCCATGGTGAAGATGGAAGGTGTTGGTATCCGGGGACCAGCGGGTGAACAGCTCCGGCCCGAGCTCGGACTGCTGGTAGAAGTGGAACTGCGACGTCCACACCGCCTCAAACAGGCCGATGTACCGCAGCTCCTCCGCGAAGTGATCGCAAGTGTGGCGTACCCGGAACGCCCAGGCCCACTCACTGGTGAAATTGCCCCCAGATCGCAAGTCCCAGTCCTTCAGCCAGCCCTTGGTGTCGTCGGTGACACTCTGGCGATATATGCTCGAGTAGAGGGCTGGAGAGTTCTCCGCAGTAGGCTCACCCCCGGCGATGGTTCGCGTCCTCGGGTTCAGGACATAGACATCCAAGTGTCTGGTCTCCCTGGCAGGATGCCCATTGTTGGTGATGTTGTAGCGGGGAAGCTCGTCCTCCCGAGTCACCCAGGTCCGTGGCACATCAACCTCGAACCCTGGCACCAGAACCTCATCCAGGATGCCGAAGTTCCAGAGCGGCAGGTTGTCCGACAGTGGATATGTCTTCTGGGCCGGCGTCAGCAAGTCGAACAAGGATTGATTGTTCGAAACAATCTCCTTGGCTCCGTAGACCCCCTCGTTCGTCGCCATCTCAGCTCTGCAAGTGGCGGCATCCCCCTCATTTCCTTGATTCGCGACCATCTCAGAAGCTTCGGGAGTCGTGCGGGTAAAGGGATGAAGCATCTGGGATCGGACGAGGCTGGTAGAGAAGTTTGAGAGTTGGCGCACACTCCTAGTGGACGGCGCGCAATCAGGAAGTCCGTCGCGTAAAACCCCGGGTTTTCGCGCAAAAGCAGGCAGAATCCCGGACAGGTTTGCGCGACGAGCGGGCGAATTCCGTGCCGGAAAAGGCAATTTCGCGCACGAGAGCTCGAATGCGTATCGCGCGGAAGGCCAGTGTACGCTACGGGGGACCCAGGGCCCCTATTTATAGGCAAGGTCGGGAGTCCGCGCCGCGCGGAAATCGCTTTGCGCGACCGCAGCGGTGAATTTCGCACCCGACGCCCTTTTTTGCGCACCACAGTCCCGCGCCACCCAGGACTTCGGCATTTCGGCGTCTCCCTCGGAACCCGATCGTTGCGACCTCTCGCCGATCAGATTCTGAGGGGGGGCTTTTGTAGACGCCGGAAAAGTCCGTTGTTCCCAAACGAAGCTCCTGATGCGGAAAGCGAGATCATATTTGGAGTCGGAAGCATGTTTCGGAAGGCCCGGAGGCCTTGTGCGGAATTTTGGAGACCTGCACGCAAAGTTGATGAGCCGCGCGCAAACCTCCCGGGATGCGCGCAATGCGCTGGGCCGGCGCGCAATTTTGCGCGCCCGTGGCCCGCGCGACTCCCCTGCGCGCCGGTCCCGATTCCGCGCCGCGCGAAGAGAATTGCGCACCCGCGAACTGGATTCCGCGCCCGGGGTTGCCTATAAATATAAGGCGACCCCCGACGTTTTGAAGGTTCCCAGAATTCGAAAGGTCTCTCGTGCGCGCAATCCAACCCCTTCCGCGCGCAATGCCGATCTTCATGTAACCTCTTTTCTTTCGCGCAAGAAAGCCTCAAGGTTCGCCTTCGCGCGCAATCCCTTTGGCTCATTTCCTTTGAATAACCCTTCAATCAAAGTCATTTGCGCGCAAAAGAAGCCTCTTGCGCTCAATTGCCCCCGGGTGCGCGCAATCCAACCCGATTGCGCGCACCCCCCATTTTCAAAGTGGACATTCAATTAAAGAATGAGTTGTTTCCCCCGTGCGCTATCCGAAGCCCGGTGCGCGCAATCTCTATCATTCGCGCGCAAAGCGCTGGCCCAATTGGGCGCCAGCCCGCCCATTTGCGCTCCAACCCGCGGTATTGCACGCAAAGCTCCTCTTTTGCGCGCAAACCACCAGGGTCGCCCCCTTTGACCCCCTTTGGGTACCCGCCTGCGTGGCGCCCGATGATCCTCATCCCGGGTGCCCGCACTGTGCGTTGTCTTTCCGTGCGGCCCTCCAGGCTTGCGTGAAGTGACACAGACCTATCGGCGGCTTCAACGTCCTGCACGACGTTAAACTGCATACGTCCAACATGACGTTAAACTGTGCCACGTCCGCGCTGCAAG
Organism: Viscum album; assembly: GCA_963277665.1. Taxonomy (NCBI): domain Eukaryota; kingdom Viridiplantae; phylum Streptophyta; class Magnoliopsida; order Santalales; family Viscaceae; genus Viscum; species Viscum album. Next base: position 496,315,304 of record OY728127.1, read on the forward strand.
ACGTTAAACTGCCAGGCGTTTACGTCCCGCACGACGTTAAACTGCACCATCTTCCGCGCTGCAAGACGTTAAACTGCCAAGCACCTTCGTCCTAACACACGACGTTAAACTGTACTTCGTCCGGCAAGACGCTAAACCGTCTGCTTCGTCCTCAACACACGACGTTAAACTGTACTTCATCCGGCAAGACGTTAAACCGTCCGCATCACCTGATCCCGTGTCTCGCACGCAGGGTCCCCCCGGTTTGGATGTGGCCCCCACCCGCTCGTTTCTGCAGGGATGTCGGGATTGGAGTGGCCTTCGCCCACAGGGGTAGAGTGTTACAGACAGAACGAACTACGTGGACTTTGATCCCTGTCTTCTAAACAGGGTACGTAGGAAGCCTCTCCGAGGTTCAAGCCCGCCACCTGGTCGTCCCGGTCGTATTTACGTCGGTTCGTCCATCAGTGGACCCCTCCCGGGTTCACACTTGCGTTGATTCACCTATGAATCCGCCTCTGTGGGGGACTGCACGTGTGTATCTCCATTGTGCATCCCCACCGCCTCGATCTCCTTGTGAGTCGGCTTGCCAACGTCCAGCATGACGTAAAACTGTGATCCACCCGGCCATTCCATCCCCCTCTTTGCGAGGTGGTTCGGTTCAATCCTCCGCCCAGCGGCCTCGATCTCTTCGTGAGTCGGCTTGCCGACGTCCAACATGACGTTAAACTGTATATCCGAACTACACTGACTTTGATCCGCGCTAACGTGCGGTACGTAGGAAGCCCCTACGGGGTACAATCTCTTCACTCCATCATCCATCCTGATCCTTACCCGGGCCGCCACATCCCGGTGGGGCCATGCCATTTCATCCCACTCCACTTCACTCGGGAAGCCGCCCATGTGCTGGCCCCAGCGTCGGAGGTTCCCCGCAAGGGTTTCTGTCATCTGGTCCACTCCTCGTGTTGATCAGTCCGATGCCGTCCCCGCTGGACGTTAAACTCGCGACATACCCCGTGTTAAACATGGGAAGCTGAGGAAAACCTCAGGTAACACAGTTCCCCACGCCAAGCGCGGGATGCCTCAGGCCATCACGCCTTCGAGAAGCACTATTAGGGACGGAAGGCAGACATGCAGAGTCGTAGTGTTAAGACACGCCCCCGACACCCAGAGCCATCCGGTCTCCTCACCGCAGGTTGCTGCCCCGACCAGACTCCTTGGAACGTCCGGGCGGAAGCAGCGTAATTAACCGGTGTCCATGGAGACATGGCACCGGGAACGAGATTCACGAACATTCTTAAATCTATGAGGGAGACCCGGATTAGGCGACGAGTTCCGAGGAGACGTCCACGGAAGGAGGAGCCGACATCCCATCATCCCGGTTTCGATCAAGGATCAGACGCCCCTGAATAAGGGACGAATGCCGCCCGCCCTTGGAAAGAGGGACTGCGGGACCACAAGCCGCGCGCCCATCCCCTCGGGTCGACGGGTGCACGCACGAACGCGTCCTGGCGGAACAGCGTAACCCGACGCACATCCGCACCGAAACAATCACCTGCAACAATGTTCCCCTTTCCTAGTATATATACCAGCTCAAAACCAATTCACTACATGTAATCCACCCATCATGGTTTCCAATTATTGAAATATAATTATGAGAAGATATACATAAGGATTTTATGATAGGAATACACAATAAACTATTCTACCACTAAGTAATTCTATCATACCACTACGACTGATTCCTGATCGTGTGTGGGATAATTTCATTCATGAGGCCTCAACTGTTGTGACCCATATTCGAGAACCAAATCATCCTAAATCAACACTAACCCAATCCGAATAAAAGAATCATAAAAAATAGGGTTTAATCATTACCTAGATCTGTTAGTGTCAAAATTTGTGTATATTTTAACCACTTCATTAACACATAGAAATAATTATCACTTTCCACAAACGATTCAAACATGATTCCCATCTTGGTCGAGCCCTAGAGTATTGATGCTAACCAAGAATCTTGTTTTATTAACCCTCAATAATATCCTTCCAATCAAAAAAAATCATACATCAAATGTATTCTTGGGATACTCCCATGATACAAAAGCTTATACATTCTCTGGGTCCAAATATACACTTTCCTCATAGATTATTTGACATAATAAGTTTATCTTTTCAATCAATAAATTAAACTTTGATAGTTTTGTGCATGACCAATTATCTCTTAGTGTAATCAGGATGATACAAAGATGTTTGTATTGATTTTCAGGACACATGGATTAAAAAAACAAAGGAAGAAGTATGCCTTTTAGCCAAACCATTATAAATACATTTTGTAGTGTGTATACTTTTTATTACTGTACATAAATCAGTGGATGTGATATTACATTGAGAGGATCATTTAATTGAACATGTTAAAGAAGTTGGGTTAAAATGGATTAATTAATAAAATATAAGAAATAAATTATTCCCTAAAATGTCCAATTATTTTCAAATAAATACTATTTTCTATAGCAAATAAGGTATGGAATATAAATATTAAACAAACCATGATATATTACTATTAACTTTTTCCCATTATATCATTACCATTGAATTGGATGATATAAATCCCATTAACCACATTATGAAATGTATATATTAATTTCCAAAAAATATAAATTTATTTATTATTTATTATCAAATAATCTCTCAATTGTTAGTAAAATCATTTCATTATTCAAAAATACATTTTCTTCCAAAATGGTAGTTATTCTTATTTCTGACAGAATTTTATATTTAATTTTGGTACATTTATAAATTTTTAGATACAAATTATATAATTTTTTATATCATGATGTCAATATTTTCTTAATTGTATTTTATGGTACTTTTTTAATAAGAATAATTTTTATTGAATAGTGAAAAATAATGATTTTTATAGAAAATTATATATTTATTTCTATCATTTAAAATATTAATTGTTTTTCTAAATTTCTTCAACATAAATATAGTTACCTTATATTTTGATTAATAAAATTATATTCATTTGAATGAATTTTATTTTTGATTTTTTTATACTATCATTTTTATACATAAAAGTTATTTTTTGAAATCTATTTTGGTTTTTCAATTCATGTTTTAATCATGAATTAATTTATCCAACATCTAGTAATTGAATCATCAAAAAAATATTATAATATCAATAATGAGTTCCACATTTTTTAAATTGTTCTATTTTATTTTTTGTCATTATAAATAGTAACCATAGTAAATACATGCTTCCATGGTAAATATAAAATGTTATAATTAATGGTATAACTATTTGTTATGGAGAAAAATGTAACCCTAACAATGCAAATAATTTTATTAGAAGTGTATGTTTGACCTATATACATAAAAATATCTATATTATACATTTATAATGGTAAATGGTATAAAATTATATTCATTTTCCATTTATGAGAATTTTTTTATTTCGAATGTAACATTACTACCTTTAATATTAAAAAAAATATATATAATGGTTAAGGATAAAATTGGTTATCAAAATGGGTTAATATAAAAAAATTCAAATAATATCAAAAGAAAAAAACTTATTATATGATTTTATTAATACCATATTTTCTGTACCATTGGATCTATGTCATTTTGGAACAATTTTACATGGATTAGAGACATATCGAATTATTTAAATTCTTGTAATTGAAAAATAAAAAAGAAATATTTTATTATAAATATTTTTTACAAAATTATATAAAATTAATAGATATAAAATCTTTGTCCAAGACAAATAGATATAGTTTAAAATTTTAACCAGAATCATTTTTGTCAAATTTCCCTTTTATAGTATCCTTTATAACCTGTAATGATGATAAAAAACATGGTTAATGTTGTAATCATCTAATAGGACAATATAGGGTTAAAATGAAAATATAATGGTGAAATTATATTTTAAACTACTTTAATTTTCTTTTAAAAATCAATCATTTCAAATCATTACTGTATTACCTATGAATTAAATAAATTTCAAGCCATTTTAACTCAAAAAATAATTTTTTATTAATTTAATACTGTAAGAAATTCCAATAATTACATCCCTTATTTATAAACGGTAACCCCCTATCACCTTCTATACACATATGAATATCATATTTGATCATCCAATTCTAAATAAAATTCCTTTTTAATATCCCTCTCCACATTATAGAGTCAAATGTTTTGGTATAAATCTAAACATAGAGGGCTTAAGTTGTCAAGGAAATCATGTATTACTAACAAGAGGTGTCATTTTTACTTATTGTATTAGTTTAATTTCTTCATCAAACAACATAAAATCATATTAAATCATGTAAAAATAATAACACCAAAATATTCCATATATTTATATGTTATTATAAAATATATCTAACTTCTTTTACATATATTAGGGTATGAAACCGTCATTTGTGTGTATGGATGACTACCCCCTCACGAACTGAAGTAATCTATTTTCTATAAATGCCTCTCAAGGATGGTTATAGTGATGATTTTAATGATTATATAAGATATTAATGAAATAATTATCATTCTAAAATGATAATATATTATATTTTTTCTTACATTTACTTCAATTGAAAATTAGTCATGCCATTCGTGCATATGTATGGATTACCACCTCCATAAAGCAATGCTACATGTTTTTTATCACTACATCACATAGATAATATATATATAAATGGTTTTTTAAATTAATGAAATATCTATCATTTAATAAATATAAAATAATACTTTCCTACATTCTATCATGATCATTGTAAAAATGGAAACATCACTCATGCATATGTAAAATATACTGTCTTCATACTTGTTACATAATTTGTTGATCATAAAAATAATAAATGATTTGATTTATAAGTATAATGGTTTTATAAAAATTATAATTGTTTTATTATTATTATTCTTGACAAAATGAATTAAAATGAACTTTTACCAAAGCTATCCCACCAGTCATTTTGGAAATTTGTGCCAAATATAATCAGAAAATTTAAAATGAATATAATTGACTATGTAATTTTTTATAGTATGGTAAAATGAATAATAAAAATAAAAAAATTTCTTAATCACTTTAAAATTTCACATAATATTTTTATTTTGATGGATAAAATATTTACATGATGAGTCAGACTCAATGAAAGAGGCTAATTTTTTAAAATATCATTTTAATGATTCCCTTACAAAACTACTACTTCATTATTAAATTTCAAAAAAACAGTTTTTTTATTTATAACTAAATGATAGAATTATAAAGTAAATTTAATTTCTCATTTAAATAACATTAATAGGATTTAAAATGGAATATTTCTATTGAGAGTTTGAAAATAATTTTCAAAAATTAAAATAGAATGTTTTATTTTAATATATAAGTTGTTAACAGAATTTCTGCCCACAATAGTAATTATTCAAAGTTTTTATTTCATTAAAATATACCATCATGATTATAATTTCCCCAAACAATAAATAATGTTTGATGCTTTTATTTCATTAAAATATTTCCTTAATTCTTCTACAAAAATTAATTTATTCTAGGTAATTTAGTTGTGAAATGAATATTAAAAAATGAAAGGTAATGTTGATATTCAAAAAATGTGTTTCATATGGATTATAACGAGTTTTCATGGGTTTTTTTTGTTAAATTATATAATAATTAAAAATTTTATATTCATGATATTCCACCTGAAAATTATAGACAATGAAGTGTGATCTAGTAACAGCTTCATTAAAGGATGATCCTAATACAACTTATACGATTGGTGGGACAAATAAATCTTATAACACATGTGATCATGATAAAGATATATGATTGGGGTGCCAAAATAACACTAACATTAATTTGGTATTGTTCTTTATCATTTATCAAAATAAGGGTGGAGATAAATTTTGAGGATTCTATTTTATATTTTATATGTTTCCAATAATTTATTATATGTGTTGTGAATGTAATGGTCTTTGTCACCAAAATGGTGTTTCTAGTTTCTAATTATGAATTTTAGTAGGATTATATCATAAAAAATGTGTGTTTTTCACTTATTGATATTATTTATTTCATATTACAAAATAATATCATAATTAAGGAGAACATATCATTGATTTTCATGTTTTCACTAGACTATTGGATTTCTTTTTTTATATCCCTCACTATGAATTTTTACTAATAATATTTTCATAAAAGTTTTTCAATGTGATATAGGATTACTATTGTAACACCCCAGGTAAATAAAGAATATGAAATCTTTATATTTATCCATACTTGTGAATCAAATATTAATATTACTTTAAAGGGGATGCAATGCTCGATGGCGTACCCAATACGCAACAACGAGTTTCTTGGGAATCTTACGTTTCACTCTAATAATAAAATAATATTATTTTAAATGGCAGTAAACATGTAGCCGTTGTATTGGCGGGAATGGATAGAAATAACTAAAATATTATTATATATGTTTTTAAATGTTTTTACATTTATCCAAAGGCTTAAAATACAGAAATAATTCAATTATAGGCTTTTATACCCTAATTTTCACTAAAGGTTCACTTATCGCCTTCTGATGGCGAACTGTCATTAAATATAGTTTTGATCACTATTATAAATTCTTTTGGACCAAATAAAACTCTTCTTTATAATCGGGACATCAAATTTTACTTTGTGTAAATTTTTGGTATTTTTCCGATAAAGTTCATTTTTTTAATGAATAGTGTAAAATGTTGTATTATAATTCAAAACCTCTTTTTAATCTAATTTATTTATATGATTAGATTATCATTTGAATTGTTTTTAATGTGAAATTAGAAAATATTTTTACCATTAAATCCAATAGTGGTCGTTGGAATTAATTTCACTTTGAAATCGGACTTAAACTAGTGTCAATCTTTTGATACTTATTGTTTCATAAAAACATGCTATTTGCTCTGACAGCGGGAATTAATTATTAAATTAATTAACGTGACTTATATTTTTTGAATTTTTTAAAATAGAATTCATTTTTGAATTCTTAATATCAAATATAGCTTAGGGTGAATTTTTGGTAATTTTTTGAAAAACTTCAATTTTTGATGAATAGTGAAACCACTAAGTGGTACTTATAAAAACTGATTTTCCGTTTAAATGAAAATTTTCCATCTTTGTGTTTTGATTTTCAAAAATTCGACATACATGGTTTTCATTAAGAAGTAAAATGTGGTTCAATGGGATAAAAATAATTTTTTGGTGAATAGTAACTTATTAAGTTTTTAATCGCGATTAGTGGTAATTAGTGTAGTTTAAGGTAAAAATAATGTTTTAATAAAATGAGATGAGCTTGACACATGTCATAACCCTATTGTTTGTTTCATGGCCGACCCATAAAACCCATGGGTCGATTTAGGGGACCCAATGGAGCCACTTCGGTGAGATAATGACTTTAATGCCTTTTTTTAAATAAAGGTGAAAATGGCACTAACATAAATTGTTTTACTAAAACAATTTTTAGAAGGGGTTATAATAATAATATTTTTTATTATAAATATTAATTAGAAAGCTAAAAAGATTTTCTACATCATAGTATTTTTTTATAATTTTTACACTTTAAATAAATTAAATTATTTATAACATCATGATGATGCAGTGATGACTTCATTATTCAACGATTTAAATAAAATGGAAAGATAATGTAATATCTAAAACCTACACATGTCCAAAACCTATTGGATGGGAATATTTCTAAGCCTTATCATCTTATCTTCGAAATATATCAATGTGGGACCTTAGAAATTCGAAACACTTTTGAAAATAAAATAATAGTTACATGATTTCCAAAAGTGCCCCTCCTCTCCTCTTATAAAAGGCCCCCACCTCTACCTCATTTCACACACTCCTCAAGCCTTTGGCTCGCCCAACCCCTGCCTATTCACTCTCTCCACATCCCTATCCTCATCCTAGAGGATTACCTTTGGGCAGAATCCTTTCAAAGGAAGCCTTTAGGCTCAAATCAAAAGGAGTTACACTTTTAAAGGTAATTCATTCTCCCAGGTTCATTTGTTTTATTTTGCTTCTCCAACCCCCTAAACACTTTTTATATTCTTCTTTTGTAACAACACCAGTATCTTAAATATACTAGTATTTTGTTATAAAATTTATTGGAGCTACACTCTCACACAACTACATCAAATGGTTAAAGAACATACAGTTTCCGTGGATGGAGAAATTCTGCCTCCTGAAACGATGATTGTTCAATACTCCTTTAACACCTTAAAAGGTGGCCATTATGATGTCAATATTTTTATATATGATATATAATATGTTTATGTTTTACTTAAGCTTCTGTATTTTTCATTTGTGGCTTACCTTTATGGCTTCCATTATGGGTATACGGGATATCTTCATTTAAGGAAGTGCGGACTACGGCCCTCTCAAAGTGATGTGATTCATTAATGCCATATGTGGGACGTATAAAGGATGGATTTAAAGTTATTATATATGATGTTATACTGGAATTATAATATACCTCTATATCATTATTATTTATTTCCATTAAAGTATGAGATAAAAATGAAAGTAGCGTTCATGCGTACGTACGGCTTACCATCTCCATGAACGGTGCATTTCATTTCTTATCCCCAAATGTAATGTACTATTAAAAGTATATGTATATAATGGATATATATAATGAATGATACATCTAAATGATTAATATAATTCTGGAATTAAAATATACATACCTATCATTTAATTTTAATTACATTAATATGAGAAAGAAATGAAAGTAGCGTTCATGCGTACGTACGGCTTACCGTCTCCATGAACGGTGCATTTCATTTCTTACCTCTAAATGATTATGTAATATTATAAATACATGTATATTTTGGATATATATGATATATATTCTATCCAAATCAGGAATGTCATTTTGGATATAACGAACATTTGACCACACGAACAACATGTAATTGTAAGAAGTCCATTTTCGACTTAAGAACCAAATATCGACAAAACAAACATTATTAACTTAAATTGTTACATAATGTTTATAACATGGCAATAAGTGATATAGAAGGAATAATGAACTTGAAAAAGGTTCTTAATCAAGTAGAAATTAACTCAAGTTTATTATTCCGGACGTTAAAGAACGATCGAGTCAAGTCGGACCCGAGGTAAGGGATCCTACTCCTCTCTTTCTTTTTAAGTACACACTTTTATGTCATTCCTTTTAAAGCTCATCTTTCTTGTTATGGAGATGATATTTTATATTACATTTACTGTAAATTTTTATGTTCATGTGATGAGAGACCCTATTCTCTCTCATCAATCCATTTTGGACGTTTTGAGTGGCGCCGATAGGCTGCCGAATTTTCGTAAGAGATCTAACCTCTCTCTTTCTTTTAAAGTACTCTCCTTTATGTCACTTCATTTAAGATCCTATTTGTTATGTTGGGGGACGTTCTTTTATATTCCACTTTATGTAAACATTATGTTTATGTTATGAGAGACCCTATATCCTCTCATCAATCCATTTTGGAAGTTTTAAGTGGCGCCGTTAGGCTGCCGAGTTTTCGTAAGAGATTTTTCATCTCACTTTTATTCCCGTGAGATTTATGCTACATTTGCCACAATTTCCATTGAGTGGTTTATGTACTGCCCACTATTAAAATACTTTTGTAATATAATTCCATTTATGGGTATTTACATATTCATTGTATGACACTTCTTCAATGGGGTGTACTTTTCGAAAGTATCCCAAGTCGGTAAGGGAACCTTTCACCCTCCTCTTTTTAAAAGACTTCATTTGTTATGTCTTTTAATTCACATACTATTATGTTGGGATATGTTCTTCTATATCCTTATTGATGTAAATTTTAGGTCCAAGTGATGAGATTCCCTTTTTATCTCTCATCAACTAATTTTCTGAATTTTTGAAGTGATGCCGTTAGGCTGTCAAATTTTTGCAAGGGAACTTCTTAGCCCAAATTTGATTCTTTGGGATAAACTTGTACTCTTTGAATATGTCGTTCTATGAATATGTGTGAATAACCTCTGATTGTTTTACACTTAATATCCACTTATATTTGGTGTATTCGTTTGTCACACATAATTATGCAATTGATTTATCCTTAAACCAAGGATACCGTCTTTGTAAGGGACTTCGTCTCAATCTCCTTTCATTGAGGCATATTTCGTTTTATACACAACTTTCTTTTATACGGTGTATAAACCCCTTTTACTTTTACTTTTATACAAAAGGAATATTTTTCTACGAATCATTTTACTAAACGACAAAATTCAATGTTTTTTAACGTACACGGTGACAACGACATTTTCCGCCGCCGCGAGTATTATTTGGTCTTTGGATTCCTCAACAAGCCGTAATGTTTTTAGAATAAAATAAATACCATAGACTCTTTTATGTATTTTGGTATTGAAAATGGTTTTGATAAAAGAGTCTATTATGTCAATATATTAATGATATATTGTGATTGAAATGTGGAAATGTTATCTTTCCTTTATATTGGTTTTATTTTTTATGATTTTATATTGGTACTTTGACATTTTAACGGGTGGTTACGTTATAAACCATATGACGGGTGGTGCCGTGAATACCAGGACGGGTGGTTACGTTATAGCCTCCAATGCATTGGGTATGGAAGTCGGCCGTATGGCTATTCCATTAAGTATGTATGGAAATTGGCCATAAGGCTATTCCATTAAGTGATATGTGTGGGAGTTGACCGTATGGTTATTCCACTTAAGTATGTTTATGTCCCAAGTTACCTTTATATATGTTATGGGTTTTTAATATGGGTTTTATGGTAATCCTTTGGCTACAAAAAGGTAAGTAATGATATTTTATTCAGTGAAGAGTTTTTACTACTTCATAAAGGTGAAAAGTATTACTTTGATAAAGTATACATGGTTTACTTTTTGTTTTGATAAACTAAAAGTTTTTATTCTTTGTGTATCCCTTACTGAGTTTTTATGCTCATCCCAAGTTTTTGAAATGTTTTTCATAGGACCTAGCATGGAATAGGGTCAAGGATGGGATCAAGGGAAAGTCATGCTACCTAAAACATGAAACTGGACATGTTTCTTTTTAAGAGTTTTTATTTTATGGAAATTTAGTAGAAGAGACTACTTTGTAATCTTTTGAGATGTAATAGTTATGTCCTAATTCTCTAAAACTCTAAACCTGAAAAGATCCTCAATGTGAATTATTCAATTAATTCAATTTTAAGTATGGTTTAAGGCTGGGGCCTTATAGTTGGTATCAATGGTCGGTTTAGATAACTTTAGAGGTTAGGCTATTCTCTAACCATAAGTGACATTACCATAATGGTTTGTATTTTAGAAAGAGTCCTAGTTTTAGATAAAGTGAATGAGTAAGTATATCTTAGTTTTTATCTTCCTCATTAGTACATGATGGTTTTGTTGATATACTCACACTGAACTCTTTGGTTTTAGTAAATGGATGGATCTAGTAGGCACCAGAGAGACAAGAGGTTTGAATGAAACTGTGGTGGTTCTCTGATAGATAAAATGGGGGATTCAATGAGGAATCTCATGGTTGTTCTAAACCAACTATCAAGGAGTCATGATCAACCACTTGAACCTTGGTATGTTCTTTGATGCATCATGTATGATATGACCAATCGATGTGGAAGTTCAGGTAATAATTATAAAGGTAACCATTAGAGTTTATATGATCCTTACTTTTGAGGTAATTATGGGTTATTATATGATATGATGGAAAATGAAAGGAATGAGTTAAAATTGAGGTTAAAATATGTTATGATTATTCATGAAGATTTTATCTCATTTTGGGGAATGTTTAAAGAATTATATAGTTTTGAAAAAAGGACAACACGCAGACCATGTGACAACCCGTCGCGTCGGAAAAAGCCGCGGGAATCGAACCCACAACCAAAGTGTGACTGGTATTTTTCCCCTACCACTGGACTACGTGAAGTCCCTGGTTATTTTGACTGATTATTTTTAGTTATATGATTTTATGATTTAAGAGTATGTTGATTTTGGGTAATTTATGAAAATTATTAACCTATCATGGAGGATATGTGATTTTGTTAATTAATTTTCAATACGAGACATTAAGAGAAACTGATGTTGTTTGGAGATAAATGTTATGATTTAACTTGGAAGACTATGTGACTAAATCTTTTAAATATTTGGGTTTCAATCTTAGTTTGGTTTACATTAAATAATTTTATGGACAAATTTTTTATCGAATGGTCCTCTTTGAAATTTGGGTTTTGTTGGACAAATTTTAGAGATTAAGAATTGATTTTCTTTTTATAAAGTGTTATCCTTTTCTGGATTATCTAATCTTGTACTAACCTTTTGGGTTTTGATTTTGGTTAACGTCTAAAGACAAGGAAAGTATATAGTTCTCTTTTTTGGGTTAGGTAATTCTCTAGAAGTTGATTATAGTACTCTTAATGTGAACAAGTCTCCCTAAATAGTCGTCTTTTGGAAAAAAATACGAGTTTGTGTAAGGAATCTAATAAAAGTTGAAAGTCAACATGATAAGTGATTATGTTTCCTTATGAATAAATTCCTCAATAAAAAGTAACTTAAAACAAAAATGTTGTCTATTAACTTTTCCTACCAGGGAATCAAATACCGTTTAACCCATCACATGTTTGTGATTTTCTCATGGTTAACTTTCTCCTAAACAGGTTTTCTATCACTCTCCATCAAAACATGACCCTATGTTTTCTTCTCCATGTCCATGTTTTCATACTTGGAATCCTAGTATGGGTTAACTCGGGTGACCTTTGTACTTATCTTTCTTTATTTTAAAGTGATTGTTTTACCGACTCTTCTTCCGATGTGGGACTTTCAAGGATGTTTCCAAGCCCAATTTTAAAATTGCGAGGATGCAATTCCCAAAAGGGGGGAAGGATGTAACACCCCAGGTAAATAAATAATATAACATCTTTATATTTATCCATACTTGTGAATCAAATATTAATATTACTTTAAAGGGGATGCAATGCTCGACTGCGTACCCAATACGCAACAACGAGTTTCTTGGGAATCTTACGTTGCACTCTAATAATAAAATAATATTATTTTAAATGGCAGTTAACATGTAGCTGTTGTATTGGTGGGAATGGATATAAATAACTAAAATATGATTATATATGTTTTTAAATGTTTTTACATTTATCCAAAGGCTTAAAATACGGAAAGAATTCAATTTTAGGCTTTTATACCCTAATTTTCACTAAAGGTTCACTTATCGCCTTCTGATGGAGAACTGTCATTAAATATAGTTTTGATCACTCTTATACATTATTTTGGACCAAATAAAACTCTTCTTTAGAATCAGGACATCAAATTTTACTTTTGTAAATTTTTGGTATTTTTCCGATAAAGTTCATTTTTTTAATGAATAGTGTAAAATGTTGTATTTTAATTCAAAACCTATTTTTAATCTAATTTATTTATATGATTATATTATCATTTGAATTGTTTTTAAAGTTAAATTAGAAAATATTTTTACCATTAAATCCCATAGTGGTCGTTTAATTAATTTCACTTTGAAATCGGACTTAAACTAGTGTCAATCATTTGATACTTATTGTTTCATAAAAACACGCTATTTTCTCTGACAGCAGGAATTAATTATTAAATTAATTAATGTTACTTATATGTTTTGAATTTTGTAAAATAGACTTCAATTTTGAATTCGTAATATCAAATATAGCTTTGGGTGAATTTTTGGTAATTTTCTGAAAAACTTCAATTTTTTATGAATAGTGAAACCACTAAGTGGTACTTATAAAAACTGATTTTCCGTTTAAATGAAATTTTTCCATCTTCCTGTTTTGATTTTCAAAAATCCGACATACATGGTTGTCATTAATAAGTAAAATGTGGTTCAATGGGATAAAAATAATTTTTTGGTGAATAGTAACTTATTAAGTTTTTAATCGCGATTAGTGGTAATTTGTATAGTTTAAGGTAAAAATAATGCTTTAATAAAATGAGACGAGCTTGACACATGTCCTAACCCTATTGGTTGGGTCATGGCCGACCAATACAACCCATGGGTCGATTTAGGGGACCCCATGGAGCCACTTGGGTGAGATAATGACTTTAATGCCTTTTTTTTAAATAAAGGTGAAAATGGTACTAACATAAATTGTTTTACTAAAACAATTTTTAGAAGGGGTTATACTAATCATATTTTTGATTATAAATATTCATTTTAAATCTAAAAAGCTTTTCTACATCATAGTACTTTTTTTATAATTTTTAGACTTTAAATAAATTAAATTATTTATGACATCATGATGATGCAGCGATGACTTCATTATTCAACGATTTAAATTAAATCGAAAGATAATGTAATATCTAAAACCTACACATGTCCAAAACCTATTGTATGGGAATATTTCGAAGCCTCATCATCTTATATTCGAAATATATCAATTTGGGACCTTAGAAATTCGAAACACTTTTGAAAATAAAATAATAGTTACATGATTTCCAAAAGTGCCCCTCCTCTCCTCTTATAAAAGGCCCCCACCTCTACCTCATTTCACACACTCCTCAAGCCTTTGGCTCAGCCAACCCCTGCCCATTTACTCTCTCTACATCCCTCTCCTCATCCGAGAGGATTCCCTTTGGGAAGAATCATTTCAAAGGAAGCCTTTAGGCTCAAATCAAAAGGAGTTACACTTTTAAAGGTAATTCATTCCCTCAGGTTCATTTGTTTTATTTTGCTTCTCCAACCCCCTAAACTCTTTTTATTTTCTTCTTTTGTAACAACACCAGTGTCTTCAATATACTAGGATGTTGTTATAATATTTATTCTAGCTACACTCTCACACAACTACATCAAATGGTTAAATAACATACGGTTTCCGTGGATGGGGAAATTCTGCCTCCCGAAACGATGATTCTTCAATACTCATTTAACACCTTCAAAGGTGGACATTATGATGTCACCGTTTTTATATATGATATATAATATGTTTATGTTTTACTTAAGCTTCTGTATTTTTCATTTTTGGCTTACCTTTATGGCTTCCATTATGGGTATACGGGATATCTTCATTTAAGGAAGTGCGGACTACCGCCCCCTCAAAGTGATGTGATTCGTTAATGCCATATGCGGGATGTATAAAGGATGGATTTAAAGATATTATATATTATGTTATACTGGAATTATAATATACCTCTATATCATTATTATTTATTTCCATTAAAGTATGATATAGAAATGAAAGTAGCATTCATGCGTACGTATGGCTTACTGTCTCCATGAACGGTGCATTTCATTTCTTATCCCCAAATGTAATGTACTATTAAAAGTATATGTATATAATGGATATATATAATGAATGATACATCTAAATTATGAATATAATTCTGGAATTAAAATATACATACATCTCATTTAATTTTAATTCCATTAATATGAGAAAGAAATGAAAGTAGCGTTCATGCGTACGTACGGCTTACCGTCTCCATGAACGGTGCATTTCATTTCTTACCTCTAAATGATTATGTAATATTATAAATACATTTATATGCTGGATATATATGATATATATGCTATCCAAATCAGGCATGTCATTCTGGATATAATGAAACTTTGACCACACGAACAACATGTAATTGTAAGAAGTCCATTTTCGACTTAAGAACCAAATATCGACAAAACAAACATTATTAACTTAAATTGTTACATAATGTTTATAACATGGCAATAAGTGATATAGATGGAATAATGAACTTGAAAAATGTTCTTAATCAAGTATAAATTAACTCAAGTTTATTATTCAGGACGTTAAAGAACGATCGAGTCAAGTCGGACCCGAGGTAAGGGATCCTACTCCTCTCTTTCTTTTTAAGTACACAATTTTATGTCATTCCTTTTAAAGCTCATATTTCTTGTTATTGGGATGATATTTTATATTAAATATACTGTAATTTTTTATGGTCATGTGATGAGAGACCCTATTCTCTCTCATCAATCCATTTTGGAAGTTTTGAGTGGCGCCGATAGGCTGCCGAATTTTCATAAGAGATCTAACCTCTCTCTTTCTTTTAAAGTACTCTCCTTTATGTCACTTATTTTAATATCCTATTTTTTATGTTGGGGGATGTTCATTTATATTCCTCTTTCTGTAAACATTATTTTTATGTGATGAGAGACCCTATTTCCTCTCATCAATCCATTTTGGAAGTTTTAAGTGGCGCCGTTAGGTTACTGAGTTTTCGTAAGAGATTTTTCATCTCACTTTTTTTCCCGTGAGATTTATGCTACATTTGCCACAATTTACATTGAGTGGTTTATTTACTTTCCACTATTACACTCCTTTTGTAATTTAATTCCATTTATGGGTATTTACATATTCATTGTATGACACTTCTTCAATGAGGTGTACTTTTCGAAAGTTACCCAAGTCGGTAAGGGATCCTTTCACCCTCCTCTTTTTAAAAGACTTCGTTTGTTATGTATTTTAATTCACATAATATTATGTTGGGATATGTTTTTCTATATCCTGATTGATGTAAATTTTATGTCCAAGTGATGAGATTCCCTTTTTATCTCTCATCAACTCATTTTCTGAATTTTTGAAGTGACGTCGTTAGGCTGTCAAATTTTTGCAAGGGAACTTCTTAGCCCAATTTGATTCTTTGGGATAAAAATGTACTCCTTGAATATGTCATTCTATGAATATGTGTGAATAACCTCTTATTGTTTTACACTTAATATCCACTTATATTTGGTGTATTCTTTTTTCACACATAATTATGCAATTGATTTATCCTTAAACCAAGGATACCGTCTTTGTAAGGGACTTCGTCTCAATCTCCTTTCATTGAGGAATATTTAGTTTTATACACAACTTTCTTTTATACGGTGTATAAACCCCTTTGACTTTTACTTTTATAAAAAAGTAATCTTTTTCTACGAAGAGTTTTACTAAACGACAAAAAGGAATGTTTTTTTTAACGTACGCGGTGACAACGACCTTTTCCGCCGCCGCGAGTATTATTTGGTCTTTAGCTTCCTCAACAAGCCGTAATGTTTTTAGAATAAAATAAATACCATATACTCTTTTATGTATTTTGGTATTGAAAATGGTTTTGATAAAAGAATCTATTATGTCAATATATTTATGATATATTGTGATTGAAATGTGGAAATGTTATCATTCCTTTATATTGGTTTTATGTTTTATGATTTTATATTGGTACTTTGACATTTTAACGGGTGGTTACGTTATAAACCATATGACCGGTCGTGCCATGAATACCAGGACGGGTGGTTACGTTATAACCTCCAATGCGTTGGGTATGGAAGTCGGCCGTATGGCTATTCCATTAAGTATGTATGGAAATTGGCCGTATGGATATTCCATTAAGTGATATGTGTGGGAGTCGACCGTATGGTTATTCCACTTAAGTATGTTTATGTCCCAAGTTACCTTTATATATGTTATGTGTTCTTTATATGGGTTTTATGGGAATCCTTTGGTTACAAAAAGGTAAGTAATGATATTTTATTTTGTGAATAGTTCTTACTACTTCATAAAGGTGAAAAGTATTACTTTGATAAATTATACATGGTTTACTTTTTGTTTTCATAAACTAACAGTTTTTATTCTTTGTGTATCCCTTACTGAGTTTTTATGCTCATCCCATGTTTTTGAAATGTTTTTCACAGGACTTAGCATGGAATAGGGTCATGGATGGGATCAAGGGAATGTCATGCTACCTAAAACATGAAACTAGACATGTTTCTTTTTAAGAGTTTTTATTTTATGGAAATTTAGTAGAAGAGACTACTTTGTAATCTTTTGAGATGTAATAGTTATGTCCTAATTCTCTAAAACTCTAAACCTGAAAAGATCCTCAATGTGAATTATTCATTTAATTCAATTTTAAGTAAGGTTTAAGGCTGGGGCCTTATAACTATAAACAATGATTAAGACTTAATATTGGAAATGATAAGTTATGTTTGTTGGGAATACACATCACATAAATGAATGATTATTTTTATGTAATGGTTTCTTCTAATTATATACAAATCTAAATCTAAAACTTATTTCGGTATGTATGTAATAACATATTTCCATCAGATTTTATATGTTTTGGATGGTTAAAAATTGCGTCACTTTATTTGAAAGAAAATCTAGATGTCTAAAGTTTATGATTTTATCAATAAATCTGGGAGTGACGGTGTAACATCCTTAACCCGGAAGCCACTAAACCAATTCATTTATCCTTGTCTCCACATGAACACAAGCACCCCTACCCATATTATAGAGGTTTCCGACTAGTGGTGAGGGTATTCTAGATAATTTGGAGAGATTATATCCTCATTACTATAATAGGACACCATATATAACAAATAAAATATCCAATACAATAAAAAATAACCAGAATCATACATAAATAACAACTTTACAACATGGTAATAACCATATCCAATAGTAAAATATTTCATTTCATGCTAAACATTGCTAAGTAAATAAAAACCAAAATAAATACAAAAAATATAATTCCCAAATGGTCCTAAATCCATGTTCATAACCTCATCCATACAAATATGAATCCTCACTCAACTCTTAATAATAGGTCATTTCCCTTTTTCTTAACCTAACAAAATGAAATCTTCTTGGGTACCAAACATATCTTAAGCAGGGTCTGAGTACAACTCAGTAGGACACCAGCAATGGCGTCTACTAATATCCAGTCTTATAAATTGTGTAAAAAGTACTATCCAAAAGAAAAATAAACAAAATACATATTGGGTGTCATTAGTTAATAATATGTACTTTAACCATTTCCATCCTTTAAATAAAAATTTATAATTTTCATCACCTTCATTTCTTAATTCATTTTCTGCATTTTTACCATGTGTTAGGCACTTACATCATTCACACAAGGATCTCCAACATTCAATCACTATATATAATGAAGATTCAAGTCCCCATACCACTATGATAAAAATATCACAACAATGAAATATTACACACCACGAAGCCTCATTCTAGGATGAATTCACCCATTAGGGGAATAGATCTTTGTCACCTTCTCTAATCCATGCATTATGGGGAGGAATTTAGAGCATTTGTAAAACTCATATCAAAGGTGTAGAACATTAATCAATACCCCCACACTACCAATCCATGTGTACATGAATATATATATATATATATATATATATATCTAATCACCAAAAAAACCATACCACAAACCATCCACAAACAATAACCATAAAATACACAATCCATAATAATCCACATGGGAATTAATATTTTTCCATAACCCATTAACAAATTTACCATTTACATTACATAGCCAATTTATCCCAATTTCCATTATCATACCCCAGACCATTATTCACATTAAATATTTCCCCTTATATTAACCCATTCAATAGAATCATCAATTCCCCTGTCGTTACCCATTTAACAGGTTCACTATTTCGTATGCACTAATGCTCTTATGAAATTTTAACATAATCCATAAGCCATTTTACATTGTGTCAATTAATCCAAATAAACTCTTTTTATGCCATTATAAATAACCCATTATTATATTATCAAATATAGTAATGTCTAAAAATATTGTATTTTCAACTCAGCTAAACATATTAACATGTTTGAAAAGGTCTCTATGTTATCACTTGTCCATTCCCCAATTGAATTTACCAATTCCTAGGTTTGGGAATGTTGGTTCATGCCATGGGTTGCCCCAAATAATTCCATTCAACTTCAACACATACCAAGAGGATATTTATGGGTTCAATTAATCATTTAGAAAAAATTTTTTCCAAATATCATTGAAGGTATTAAATGTACAATAAGGTATAACAAAGAATACAATGCACATAAAAAAATCCTCATAAAAACTATGGGATATAACTTGTAGACCACCTACCTCAATATATTGATGAATATAGTCAAAATACAAGCCTTATATCAATATTCCAAAAATAATTGAATCCTTAACCTAGAATCCACCACAAAATATGGTTTTAGGTATTTAGAAGAAAATGAGATTTACCATAAACCATAATCTTGAAAAGAGAAGAAATGGGTAGATTATACTCACACAAAGCTTCAATACACAACAAAAAAGAATCCAAATGGACTTGAATATAAGGATCTCAAACATTTGGAAGACTTGGGAGCTTAGGTTCATCATTAGGTTTGATAGAGGTATAATGGGATGAAAAATAGGATGGAGATCTAAAAATACTAAGTGGGATGTTTGGTAATTTCCCAAATTTTAATAGGGTTTACAGTTTTCCAAAACATACCCAAACCACGTGGTAACCAAATTTAGGTGTGAGCTAGAATTTTTACCTAGGTATCTCCACACAATCTGAAAAACCATGTTCCAACTACGTGGAACACCCCTGTCCAAGGTTTCACGGTTTCACTCTCCCCCTTGCACAATGTACCTTACCATACACCTCCTCCTCCTAGATATCATGATCTAGGAAAATAGTATGCACTAACTATGTACCAACCACGAAACATGTATATAATGGCCATTTTACTTTTTATTTCATGGCCTAAACCCCCATAACACCCCTGAGACTCCTCATATACCTAATAAACGTTTAATTTAATAACATTAAGATATTTAAACAAAAATTTAAATAAGTTCATACATCTAGGAAATCTAGGATCCTAAAACCTCCCTGCATTATAATGGATAATTTTAGATCGTCTCTTCCGAAGCATCAATATGCTTCTGAATTAAACATTTCACGCCCCTGGGACCACATATCTGATTCCTGCTCCAAAGTTTCATCCAGAACATTCCCATGATTCCATAATCCATGAACTAATGGAACAAACTTCCCATATATGATATTATCTCTACAATCCACAAAATGGACAGGATGATCCTAGTAGGACTCATCTTCCTCAGTCTCATCATCCTCAAAATCAATCTAATGATATGGTTCAGGGTGAAAACTTCAAATCTAAAATAGGTCAATAATATCATCCATACCAGTATACCTCTCTTTAAGATCCAATTAATACACGACTATTCCAATCCTCTCCAAATTCTCAAATAGCCCCACATACATGGTAACTAACATTCCAGGTTTCCAAATCTGATGGTGACCCAAAATTTTAGATAGCTGAATAAACACATGATCACACGCCATAAACTCAAGAGGTCTATAACACCTATACCCATATGAATTATTCCTACATTGAGTTGTTTCCATCCACATATGGATCAACTGAACCTGCTTCTATGTACGTTGCATGAGACTCGATCGCAACAACTCTAATTCTCCAACATTCATCCATCAAAATTGATATCTACATGGTCTATGGTAAAGTGCCTCATGTGGTGTCATCTGAATTGTAGCATAATATCAATTGTTGTCAGAAAAATAAAAAACAGACAAGTGTCTCTCTAAAAAACCAACATAATCTATGACACAATACCTCAAATTTTCCTCTAGTACCCAAATGGTATTCTATGACTACCCTCCCTCCTGCGCATGGAAATCCATACTAAAAAAATCATGGGTACCAAGTGATTTTGGTAATATTTTCACGAAGGGAGATGTGAATTGTTGATAAAAATCCAGAACATTGGTTCATGGTACTCCCTGAAATTTCACAATCTCCAAAACATACAACTTACCCCACAGATCCATGGTTATGGTCTCTAAAATTAGAAATAAATGATCCACCTTAGTCAATCGATCGAAAAATACCAAGATTGTATAATTATAAGAGGAATACATAGAATAACTATGATGAAATAAATTATTACATCTTCCAATTTGCGTTACTAAATGGGAAATGGATGTAACAAAACACCTTGGAACTGATTATCATACTTCACCTACAGATAGTTAAGGCATCACACCACAAAACCTGCAACCTATTTCCTCATTTCGGGCCACCAATACTGCCTATATTGATCTCGATACATCTTATTCAATTCATGTTTCATATCCCATCTTGATTTATAAGTGTAATGAACCAACTATTATGGTTTACATGTAGGAACCACAACATATCCATAAACAAACATGATCACATAATCCCCAATATAACAACCAAAGGGTGACTCCCCACCTTTAACACTCTCCCTCATAGTCAAACACTCTGGGTTCTCAAGACGACCCTCATTTACCTGAATAAAAACTATTGAATAAAATTATATTGATGCAAGGTTCATATAACCCTACCCATCTTGTACCTTTATATGCATATTAGAAAACAATTCCATAATCTTTCACATAGAGATAGGATCCTGACCCTCCTGATTTTGAGTTTTCCAAATTATTAATCGGCAACTATATTTCCCTTTCCCAGTGTGTAAGGAAGCTCAAAATCAAAACACTACATGTACACAACTGAAATACACTACTGAAAAGTCAAATCACACCAAGAGAAGATGTAATAATGAATTTTATTATTAGTATACACTATGAACCACTCTTCCAATAATTAGTGCCTCCAACACATCAAATATTTTCCCATTACCGCCAACTCAAGAACATGAGTTGGGTAATTTCTTTCCTAAGGCCTCAAATTATGTGACCCATATAACAGAACCTGACTATCCTACATCAATACTACCTAAATCCCAACACTAGAACGATCAAAAAATATGGTATACTCTTTAACTATATCGGGAAAATTTGTCTGACAGTCAATCGCTTCATAAGCTTCTAAAAATAATTCTCATGTAGATAAAACCAAGAAAACTAGATTCATTTATTGATTAATCATGAAAATGGTGCTGAAAATTTGGAGAAATCCTTGATAAATCATTGATAGCATTCCACTAAACATAGAAAAGATCAGACATTAGATAATTTTTGGGCTTCTCCTATGTTAAAATGCCAGACCATCTTCAGGGTCCACTAACACACCTTTATCATAGATAATACGACCCATGAAGATGTCAGGATGATTGGAATGATCATCTTGAGTCTTAGAGTACACCATGATATCATCGATAAAGAAAACTTTGAACTGATAAATATAGTTATAAAAGATTCAATTCCTCAAATCCATGAACTCCTACGATGGATTAGTCAACCGGAACAACATCACCACATACTCATAGAAACTTACCTACTCCTAAAGTATTATGATGCATTTTAAAGGGAATCACCCTCAGATGGTGAATCCCTAATTCCATATCAATTTTTGAAATCATTAAAGTATCTCTCTGCTTGTAAAAGTGATCATCAATTCACAGAGGAGGGTATTCGTTCGTAACAGTCATATAATTAAGCTTCTTATAATCGACACATAACCTAAATGACCCATCGACCTTCTTAGTCGAAACACTAGCTCCCCAAGGTGATTTACTAGGATTAATATAGAATTTATTCTCTAAATCATCCAACTGATATTTATGTTCACGGTGTTCTTCAAGTTCCATTCGATACGGTAGAATAAAAAATGGTTCCACTCATTGATGAAACTCTTTCATGAACAAAACATAACCCTTAGGTGGAAGACCAAAGGATAGATCATTAAACACATACTGAAATTTATCCACAATGGGAGGGAAGATCTGTTGTTCAAATCCCCTGTCATCAAGAATTTGAAAAGCCATGTGGGATGTGAGTTCACCAAACTACAAAAAAACTAGCCCGATACTGCCAAATCGAACATACCACTAACCAATATGGACATAAGTGTCTCCCTCGAGAGACACAAATGATAGTTGATAATAGTAACAATCGATGTGGGATTGATAAAACACCATCCATTCCATGCCCAAAATTTGGTCAAAACCTGAAATCTCAAGGATGAACAAGTCCCCACGAAAATGGAACCCACTAATGTCTAGAGCATAACCCCCACAATGTCGGATACCTTCTTCTCCCACCCCTAGAGAGGTTTCAATCAACAAAACCCAACACACATATTCTATGACTAGGACCCACATAAATACTAACTGAGAAAAGTATAATAATGTGTGCTACCATTGTCAAATAAATCACTAATGATTGTGTAATCTACAAGAATCGTACCTCGAACATTATATGGTCTAACTTCCCCACCTTTAGGATTAGACTGAACAAAGTGAACATGACTTGTCCTTGTACCCTTGGATGCTTCCTGAGAACCTAGAATTTCTGTACCCAGATATTATGGATGATCCCTAACTAGAGTACAATTTCCACCACCCCAACCATTATATCCATTGATCTCCAACTACCTACCTAATACAGGGTTACCCGCCTCTTTACCACACACTTCATATGCCTCTATCTTCGACCCATTCCAAGATATCGAGGGTTCCTACAGAACCTCCATATGTTCCCCAACCTACCGCAAGACCATTACTCAATTTGTGGTTAGGGACATAGACCATGCATGTTCCCCATCCTTACACACTAGTAACAGAACACTTTATCTCCCACAAGAGAAGTTGGACCTCGCATTTTAATAATCTATTCACTTTCAACCTAATGGAAACTCCCAAAACAACTCTTCCTACCATCATCAGTCACACAAATCATCCACCTGGCTAGAACCACAAGTCCACTACATGAATCCCCCTTCAGATTCAATTCAAAGATAAGGTCTTAGTCCACTACCTCTGCAATCCTATTCATATGGAATATGTTCATTGGGTACCTAATATCATGGCTATGACCATCCTATAAATTATTCCCCTTATATTCTTCATATCCTATCAATGTTGGAAATACTGATGCTAGTCAGCAAAAGAACTGGTGTAATCCATTACTAACATAGAACCTTGGCTAAAATTCAAAAAATCCATAGCCTTCTCATGCATCATGGTTTCTAGATAGAAGTTTTCTAGATCCATTTCTTATAAATAATTCCATATCAATCCTTCGGCCGACAATATCTGAACCATTATTCCCCAACAATTATTTTCCTATCCTCGCAACATATAGAATTCCAACTTGACCTCCTTCATTGAAAGAGCCTCAAAATTGTAAAGAATCATGTGGATGGGCTATATCTAGAAATATATTACCTATGGCCCACCCTCCCTAGTAATGGTCGATGGGTGTTGTAGTTGAAACTCTCTAGTCAACTCGAACATAGTTGGTACAACCCACAATGTTTCCCTTTCCATCATCTTTATAAAATGAGAGAAGTTCTCATGAAACTACTATTCCCTATTATACTATATCACCAGGTATTCTTACTCCATTAACGAGGGTACATTATTAGAAACATCATATTGTCTCCATAACATCACACTTATTCTTGGTTCCATTTATATAAAATGAATAAAACTAGATTTATAATACATTATAGCATGCTTCAATAATTTATACAATAGATGGCTCTTCACTGGCCATAAAAAACTCATTCACTTATAATTTCCCTAAGGTCAACATGACAGACCAAACACTACCCTTGACCATCCCTACCATTGTACATGGCTTACATGGGGTATCTAACCTACATAGTTACATGTATTACACTAATCACCAAATCATAACTACTTTAAAACTTACAACACAATTGTTCCTCCTAAGAACGTTTCCCATTTCACAATATGTTACGACCAAAATTTTAAACTCTCTTTGGAATGCATAATTAATCAAAATTATTAAATAATTTCTTATACAATTCCACATTCCCCCATTTTCATCATATTATTAAACATCATTTTCAATTATCTTTATAAGGAAGTAAAAAAGAGTTCTACCTTTCATACACCATGCACTCATCTAAAGTGTTCATATCATGATGCATGCTGCTAATATATCTTAGTGCCTATGATGATCCATGAACTCACAACCTCATGCCATCATGAACATCAGAAAAAAAAATCACCAACTAATTGCATCACACAACAAATGTATCACCCAATGGTGAAATATCATTCATTGGTAACAACAGACAGTAAGAAAAATAATTCCCATTGTGAATAATTTTTTATTACATCATACATGGGTTTGCTACTCCCAATAATGATCTCATTTAAATGACCTAACACATCCTATTATCCCATCTACCATACCAAATAATAAGACCATAGAAAATAACATCTCTGATACCACTATGTAACAATCCCATCCTAGAATCCACTAATACGTTGCTTAGAGAAAGGTCACCAACTGACCTCAAGATCACCAACTGACCTCAAGATCACCTCTTCATACGATATAGATTTCAAAGTAGTGGGGAGGGTCTAATAGACCATGTCGGGAGATTATACCCTCATTGAGAGAGTATTCCACAATAGATAACAAATTAAATAGGAGAAATAATAATAAATAACTAGATTTATGCATAAACACCCACTTTCAAAACATGATACCAAGCATAGATAATAGTAAAATTTGTCATGTCATTCAAAATATTGCCAAGTGAAAAAACCAAAAATAACTATAGACAATATAATGACCAAATAGTGTAGACTCCATGTTAGGAACCTCATTTATGCCCATCTGAAGTGCAACTCAACCCCCAAGGTCACGAAATGGTCCCTTAACATTACCTACAAGAATTAAATCTATTCAATACCCAATGAAACCCAAGAAGTGTGTGATTAAAACATAGTAGGCCACCAACAATGGTGTCTAAAAAATCCATTCTAACAAATAGTGCATGAAAATACTAATGAAATGGAAAATAAAAAAAATACAACTCATGTTCCATTAGTTTTTAATGTTTAATTGTACCATTTCTATCTTTGTACATTTTTTATCATATTCATCACCTTCATTACATAATTCATTATCAACATGTGTTCCCTCATATAGGCTTTTACATCATTCACATAAGGATATAACACATTAAATCACAATGCATAACGGAATATGTCAACTCCATGTCTCACTATGTCTAAAAACATCCCAAAAAACCAATTATCAACACCTTGAAGCCTCATTCAGAGTGGAATGGAACTATTAGGTGAATAGGGATATATCCCCTTCCCTAACCCGTGCATTGGGGGGTGGAGTTTAGATCCCCAATCTAACTCAACCAGTGGGCATAGAACTTCAATCAATACCCCACACTACCAAGCCATGTGCACATACTTATATATATATATATACACATATAATAACCATACATAACCTACAATAAACCATACAAAAACAACACACATAACAATCACAATACATAATAATAAATGTGGGAGCTAATATGATGCCATAACCCATTGCAATGATCCCCATTTACATTATATTTCCCATTTATCCCAATTCACATTTTCATTCACCATCCCATTAGGCATATTCAATTATTCCACTTATATTAAACCATATAACATATTACTCAATTAATATGTCATTACCCATTTAAAATGTTCACTATTACATATAGATTATCCCTTTTAGGTAATTATTACCTAATTCATATTCTATTTGACCCAATCTCAAGTTTCCCAATTAACCCCATTTTATACCATTCCAAACAACCAATTATACAATTATCAAATATAGCCACGACTACCAATATTCCATTATCAACACAAATAAATATATTAACATCTTCGATAAGGGATCTACATTATCACACATCAATTCTACACTTGAAATATCCAATTCATAGGTTTGGGAAAGTCAGCGCACCATAATGGTGGCCTCAATTCATTCTATTAAACCTCAAAACATCCCAAAAGATTTTCAGGGGTTAAATTAATCTTTTAAATACCCAATTTACAAAATATCACTCAAGTAATTGGACTCACCGCAAGGAGGAACCTAGTACACAAGGTTGATTCGAAAATCCACATAAAAAATATGGGATATAACATGTAGACCACCTACCTAGAATCCATTTATGAACACACTCTTAATCATATACTTTGATCCATATTCAAGAATCCCTTTAGTCCTTAACATTCAATCCACTATAAAAGTGTATTTTAGATCTTCAAAAAAATATGTGGGGAACCAAAAACCCTAATCTGGAAAAGAGAAGAATGTGTAGGATTAGACATACCCATAGCTTAAATCTATAAACAAATACACTCTAAAATGAATTGAATCAAATGATAACCACTCTTGGGATGATTTGGGATAATAGGTTAATCACTAGGGTTCAGAGGGTAAGAATATGAGTAAAATCAGGTGAATATCTAAAAAAGATGAGGGGGGACATTTTTTAATTTTCCAATTTTTAATGGGGCACATGGATTGGCTGCATTGTTTTCTAAACAATGTGAAACCCATGTTCCATACACTATAAAATGGGGGGGGGGGGTGAGGTCATATGGTTACCTAGGGAGATCTGCAAGGTTTTGAATAAATATGCCCCAACCATGATGAAATCCACCGCCCAAGGTCTTACGGGTTGTCTCTCACCCTCGTAAGGTTAAACTAACCATGCACCACCTCCTCCAAGTTACAATGATTTGGGCATACAGTTTACAATAACTATTCACCAACCATGTAACACAAATATAATTTCAATTTTTCTTTTCTTATATTCCCCATTCCCCCAAAATACCCCAAATCTTCCTCATGAATCTTGGGAACATTTTATTGACAAACATTTAGATAAAACAGAAAAATTTCAAAAAGGACATACATATATGAAATCTAAACTCTTACAGTGTGTCTTGGGATTTTATAGATTGAATATGAGTATGTTTTAAATTACATTATAGATTTTTATTTTATTTCATTTTATGCTAACTCAAGTGTTATGGATACCATTATGAATTTATAAGTTTATGTTTGACCATATTATCAAAGCATTAGAACACCCTATTGATGTTATTGGTGATGGGTGTGTAAAGTGAATAAGAGTATTTTTAGGGCATTTATTGAAATAAATACATTGAAATTAGTACATGTTTTATGTAAAATGATATTTTGAGGAATAATTCTATATAATTCTTAAGAAGTAAGTTTAAATGTCAAGATAACCTTTAGGGTTTATCTGATCTTTCACATTGAGGTAATTATGGATTAATTAAATATGGTAACATATGTTTAATAGTGTTGGTGACCATGGTATTAGAAATTTATTTGGGGATTAAGTGATTAATTTTATTTTGGTAGGAATTAATTATTTTTGGAACCTTATATAATTAATTTTAAGTGGATATTTTTAGATAATATGGGATTTTATTTTAGGATAAAATGATTAATTATATATTTGAGGCATATATGATTTTAATGTATATTTATGGACATTTAGTTTATTTATTAAAATGAGTATCTTATCCCTGAGATTATATGATTTTTGTAAATAAATTTTTTTGAATATGCATTTTTGAGTGACTTATATTGATTTGAGACAAATGTAATTTTTAAAATTGAATTTTTTATTAAATAACTCTTATATTTGAGTTTCAATATTAGTAAGATTATTTTCAATAACATTATATATCATTATTTATAGAATGGTTTATATTAAAATCTATGTATTACTTTAGAACATTATAGACTAATTTATTATTTATTATTATAATGGTTTTTTAATTTTTATAATTTCCTTACCTTGTCATAACTTTATTTCTAATTTTTAATTTCTAAATATAGGAGGAAAGTAATTTTCTCCATTTATGGATTATGTGATTCGTTAGATGTTCATTTTAGTTATTTAGTATAAAAAATTCATCATAAATACTCATCATAATGTGAAAAAGTAGATATTGTGTTAGAAATTTATTAATGGATGAAATTATATTTATCATGTAAATTTATTTCATTATTTTTTAGTCTTGATTATTTTAGTATTCCAAAATTATATGAAAAGGATATTAAAACAACAATTTTATCCTATTACTTTAAAAACTGATGAATCAATGGAATTTCCACATCAATTTGGTTGATTTTTCGTCATTAACTCTATTAGGATAATTCATTTTTTTTGAAAAAATATCTCAATGAATCCCTATAATTATTTTAAATTTACATGTTCCTCTATTTTCTTTTTCTAGTAATGTTATTTTATTTAGAAGATTAGATTTGTGTTAATCAAGATGAAATTTACTCTTCCCTTTCTATATTATCAAGAGGAAGTTATATTTACCATTTTTATGATGATATATTTCAACAAAGGTATTTTTAAATTTTAAACATTTTATTATCTATATCATGTTCAAATTATAAAGAAGTAATTTAGTATAGGGGGAATGTAATATCCCACTATTGAAAAAATAATGACTATGTCCCATATAATATAAGATATGAAACTGAATGCCTAAAGGAACCATTACACATTATTATATCAACATGATGATCATGAAATAATCGTTGAATTGGTGTGTATGAATAGGAATAACCAAATTATAAAATATATATACAAAGGTTCTAATCAATACAAATGAATTGATTAATGATTAGTAAATAATGTATACATTTTTTGTAATGTCATTTTATTCTTCCAAAAAACGTTTCTTTAGAAAAAATGTATTCAATGATTTTAATGAGGGAAAATTATAATAAATACCTCTTTCATGTATAAATTTTATCTTAAAATTTTGATTCCATTTTTGGAATCAGGATGCTCGAAATTGGTGAAAATGACTCTTATATAATGGGTCATTATAAATTCAAACCATGGTAAATAATTTTCACCACAACAATGGTAAAATGAGTTAATTTCTAGTAAATTTTTTTTGAGAATGATTAAAAAGTAAACCTAACACTTTCTTAAATTTAAATTGATCATCATATTTTAACTACAATCATAAATCCCTTAAATATAAGTCATTTTTTTCTATATGACCATGTTTTTTATCAATAAATTATTAACATTGGGAAAAAGAATATATTTTTGGTTATATCCTTTTTTATGAAAAATTATTTATTGCAATGTTAATTTATTTTAAATTTTCAGTAATGAAATTATTACCATAAGTTCTAATGTAATGCTAAATCGGTGCTAGTTCATGTAGTAAAAAAACATAGTAAATAAATTTTAAAACACAAAAAGTAGTATTATTTTTGTATTTTAAGGTCTACCATTAATTTTATTTATAATAATAACGTGTTAGATATATGGGGAAATACTATATTTTCAATTATGTTCAGTTTCTTTTTATCAAAGTCAAATTAATATATTTTAAAATGAAATTAACAATATTTTATGTTAAATAATATATTATTAAATCATTTATAAGACATAAAAATAATTAAATAACAAAATTATAATGATAAGTGTTCTATATTCTCATTACATGGATATTTATGATATATTTGTCAAATAATAAAAAAATTTACTACCCTTAATATTGAAAATGGAATTAATACAGGTATGGTTAACATTCATTAACCAAGGTTCAATCTAAAATATAAGGTTTAAATTATATATTTTTTTTAAATTTGATTGTATTATAATATGAGTACCATATATTCCTTAATATTTCATCCAGTTCATTTTTGATCATTTTTACATGAGCTGGAAACATATTATATTATAACATCCCATGTAATTCCAAAAAATGACATTAATGAAATTTTATAATTCACAATGTTTAATTAAATGATTAATAATTCCAAAAAAATAATATCATTATATATGTTTTTGGGATATAGTTTTAGATAACATCCATGGTCCATTTTTATGTCTAATTATCCTTTTATAGTGACTATACTGACCCCTAAAGGGTAAAACATTAGGTTATCACGGTAATCCCATAAATGGGAAACAAGGGGATAAAATATATAAGGGTGAAAATATAATCTAAACATGTCCAAAAAATATTGTATGATTGTATTTCAACTCAATATCATATTAGATTCTATTTATAATATTATAGAGCCAATTTAACTTGAATATAAATTTAATTTAATACATTATGAAATTCCAAGAATGCCCATGCCCTAATTATAAATGGGAACACACTATCCTCTCATATACACACTTTATGATCCTTTTTATAGATAAAAATACCCATATACATTCAAAGAATACACCCCATATTGTATAGGTCTTATTTTACGCTTAAATCCAACCTTATTGGGCTTGGGGTTTCATAGAACAAATGTTTTTTGATGATGATCTTTAGCATTTTATGTAACGCCCCGACCCCAGTTACCCTGAGTCGGTGTATTATTACATAACATTGGCATGATCCCAAGAAAGATCAAGTCTTGAAAGACCGGTTAGTTTAGTATCCTTGGAAACACTAGATAAATTCATAATTTTTTACATTACATCATAAAAATGAAAACTACAACAATATAGTCTCCATAGTCTGCACTCTTATCCCCTCATACAATCCCTGCAGGTCATTCATAAATTACTTCTTCACATACTGGGAGAAATAAAACATATAAAAGGGGTGAGCTCAAATGCCCAGTAAGTATAACAATATGGTGGAAACTTTCATAAATAAGAATAATCATTTAAGGCAATGTATAAATAAAAAAAAGCCTTTTAAACTTGAACTTCAAAATAGTATGGAAAAAATAAAATGAAATAATACCATTTACATATTCACATGGATATTCTAATAATCGAATAATCACATGTAATATCAATAACCACTTTTATAATTATGGAATGCATAATGTCAGACTATCATAACCACATAGCCAAGGCCTCATTCCAAGACTAAAAATAATATTTTGTCAAGGCCTTGTGCCAAGACACTAGTTTGTCTAATGAGACCTACCGATGCCTCGAGTAGCTATAGAAGGCTCCACCCATCACTTAATAAGTCTAATTCATTCCTCATATGAATAGGTTTAAACATAACATAAACATTCGTATTAAAACTAGCATACGAAATGTCAATACATTAACCACAAACCATGAATGGTATAAAAATAGCACATCCTCAGTCAAACATAACTCATCCGATACAATATGGAATATTGTATTGTATTAGATTACCCTCAATTGAGAATAATGAAGTATATTGACATAGATGGAAAAAATCATCAAAACTATTAGAGAGAAATATCCCCTTTTTTCTTGAAATCATTTAAAATCTACACTATTTGTTAAGAAGCCATTTAAAAAGAGATTTTTGAAACAAAGTGTCCCATACCACTTTGAATCTTTTAAAAGGAATTTTGATTTGAAAACATTAATGTCCATATAGATAAATCTTTAAACCATTTTTAAAATATGGACATTGATGAGAATGATTTATAATGATAAATCTTCAAAACATTTTAAAATGATATTTTAGTTAGAGTTACTAACCAAAAGAGAGACACATGAATACAAATAATTGAGGTAATCAAACGTTGTAATGTCATGAGAATAAAAGGATTCAAGATATACTATGTAAAAGTACATTATATACACCGTATAAAAGTGATTTGGTGTATAACAACAAGGAAGTCTCAATGGAATGTAAATTGAGATGAATTCTTTTATAAAGACCATATCCTTCGGTTAAGGATAAATCAACGACATAATTATGTGTGAAAAATTTAAATACACTCAATATGATTGGATATTCAATGTAAATAAATGAAAGGAAATTCACACATATTCTTGTAAAAACAGCACCAATGAATTGGATATTTAACTCAACAAATGGAGAATGAATTAAAATTACACTTATCAAGTTCAAATCGATGACTTGAGAATTTATCAATGGAGTTATTATGTGTACCAAAAGTATATCCACAGAAAGGGGAGTGGAAAATATGACATAATCAAATGAATAGTGATTCCACACATAATCTTGGAGTAAAATAATCAATGAAATATGCGTAAATCCAAAAGAGTGGAAATTGAAATTTCAAATTCCCTTATCGATTAGGTAACTTACGAAACATACACCCATTAAATAAGGATCATACAATGATGATGTAAATACCCATAAATTAATGTATATTACACAATGAATACAATTATGGGCAGTACACATACACCACATGCAATAAATATGTGGTGAACAATGGAATTCTCACGAAATTAAGAGTGAGATAAGAAACGCCTTACTTTGTACTTTTTCCTTGGTCGACGGTAGGTTAACATCCTGTATAATGGTGAAATAACTGTTATTTAATTATACAAGAATCATTTACATTAGTATGATATCATATATGATCTTTTAACATTGATTTGTTAATAATATCTTAGTATTATCATCATTTCGGGTGTTAACATACTCGTTTCCCTTTATATTCTTTGTTACATAAGCCATGTATGTTATGGATAGGATGTATCTTATTAATATCGAGAATTATATCAAATCCTTAAAAATTATTTTTAGTCATGAAATGAGAATTATACTTGAATGGATACGACGAAGAATGAATCTCATCGTGTTCGTGGAGACGGTAGTCCGTACGTACGCACGAGCGACAATATCATTCTTTTGATGTTAAAATAATATATAATTGGATTGTATATCAAATATACAGAATAATTATCATGTTATATTTATTATTTACATGAATTACACATCATTATTATACCCATCCAAAAAATAATTTATTGAATGACAATTACACCACAACGTGGAGACGGTAAGCCGTACGTACGCACGCATGGTGACATGTCATTCAAAGGATGGATAGCATAATGAATATGGTTGTACCATATTTATAATAATATTACATTATATATGAGATATTGGATTCATTATTTTAGAATGGGAATAACAAATAAAGAAGAAGTTGAAGAAGAAATGAATTTGAAAATAGGTGGTGAAAACATTACTTCTTCTTCGAATTCTTCCTTTTGATTTGATCAAAAGGGCTCCATAGGTTGGCTTTATGATAAAAATAAGTCCTCTAGGTTGTAGTGAGAGAAGTTGAGAGAGTATTTGGGCAGGTTTTGGCTGAACAAAAAGTCTTTTAAGGTGTGAATTAATGAGCAGGTGGAGTGCCCTTTTATAAGAGGGGTGAGGGGCACCTTTGGAAAAGCTAGAAATATTATTTTATAAAAAATCCATATTCGGTTTCTAATGCCTCAAAAGTGGATTATTTAAATTTTAAGGTGTGTATGGGTCTAAAAACTCTCAAACAATATAATTTAGACAGGTTTGGGTCATTATATTAACCTTATCCATTAGTTTTAACTCTTAGTTAATTAGTTTGACACTTACCATGTCACTTTGTATTTTTATATTATATAGGTAATAAACTTACTATATACCTCCAAGAGACCTCCAAGTGGTCCATTAATGATACATCTATCATGATATAAGTTTCTTGCACGAACCTTAGATTTTTAGGAATTGAATATCTATTAATAATATAATATTAGTTTTAAAAACTCTTTTTTGTCAATTTTGACACTATTTGAAAAATGGATTTTTGTGAAAATCATAACAGAATGATTACTTAGAAAAAGGTTAATTAAATCATTCCTAAAATGTCATATTAACCTTTAAAATTAGTGTAATTCATAAAAAGTCTCAATTTATATTTATTTGGTTATTTATAATATCAATTATTATAATTGTTCACTATTATGGTAATTAATGCATCGTCATTGTGTCATAAATAAATTAAATTATTTAATGTCTAAAAATTATAAATAAAATATGGTTTTGTAGGAAATCTTTTTGGATTTCTAATGAATAATTACAATTTAATTTACCTTATTTATAACCCTATATTAAAAATGTTTTAGTAAATAACATTTGATTTTAACTCTTTTAACTCTTCTTTGAATTAAATAATAATAAATGTCCTAATCTAATCCAAGTGGACCTAAATGATAATATTTTACTCCTAAGGTTGTTTTTGGTCGATATACACTTGTACAATATAATTAGTACATGTGTTAGGGTAACATTAATATCATTTTTACCCTTAATTACCATATTTACTTTTAACTGTGGTAAATAAAAGTAAAAAGTTACTATTCACCAAAAATTACTTTCATCTCATTGAACCACATTTTACTCCTTAATATTAACCGTGTCTCTCGAATTTTCGAAATTCCACTCATAGAAGCGGTAAAATTAAGTTTAATGAAAAAATTCAGTTTTTTAACTACCACTTAGTGGTTTCACTATTCATCAAAAAAATGAATGTTTCCAGAAAAATACCAAAAATTAGGCCTAAGCTATATTTGATATTATGAATTCAAAAATGATATCTGTTTTACCAAATTCAAAACATATCAGTTTCATTAATTAATTTTAAAATTAATTCTCATCGTCAAAACAAATATCGTGGTTTTAAGAGATAATAACTATCAAAAGATTGACACTTTTTTATGTCTGGTTTAAATGTGAAATTACATCCAATAACCAACATTGTATTAAATGGTAAAAATGTATATTCTAAATATAATTTAAAACCACTCAAATTAATAACTTATCACTATTAATTATTTCTATTAAAAAAGTTGTTTTTAATTAAAATTTAGTAATTTTCACTATTCATAAAAATATGAAAGATATCCGAAAAGTACCAAAATTTCACCCTAAGCTAATATTGATATTACGAATCCAAAAATGAAGTATATTTCTAGAGATAAAATTTATAAAATTTCAAAAAAGTAGGTATTACTATTCATAACATCTAGTTTGATAGGTTATGGTGTGTTAAAATCTTGAAGTTGCGTACAATGCACGCCATTCCATTATTCAAAAGGTAAATGCACCATGGAAGCTTGGGGTGTTACATTCTCCCCTCTTTCAATAAATTACATCCATGCAATTTTTTTTTATAAAATAGGGCTTGAGAATATAATGGAATGTCCGACATCGGAAAAAGAGTCAATAAAACTATCACTTTAAAAGAACGGAATAGAGGTATAAAGGTCACCCAAGATAACCAATACTAGGATTCCATGTTGGAAAACATGGATATGGATGATAAACTAAGTGGTAAGTTCTGATGGAGAGGGATAAAAAACATGATCAGGAGAAAGTTAACAATAAGAAAATCAAAAACTTGTGTTGTGACAAATGGTCATCAGTCTCCCAGTAGGAAAAGTAAACAGACAAAATTTTTTGTTTTAAGTTACATTACATAAGGATGAGGAATTAATTTATGATATTGACTAAGAACATAAAGAGATGTAGTTACTTTTTAATTAGATTTTAATTATTCAAAAAAAAATTACCACTAACTCATTTTTTTGAACAATGTGTATTCATGAAGACTTGGTCACAATGGAAGAGCTAGAATAAACATCTATAGAAATACATGATCCACGTAGGATAAACTATATATTTACCTTGTCTTTAGAGATTAATCAAAACTAAAATGGTTAGTATAATATATGATGATCTCCCAAATGGATATTCTATGACAACCCTGCTTTTTATTACAACTTAAACATGCTTTATTACATAAAACTTCACTTGATACAACAAAGAAGATCGAGAGGTTTAGTGTATTTGGGGCTTAGGATCATTACATAAAAACTTTAAACATGAAATACAACATCCTTATTGAAAACTTCCTTTACATGACCACTACATTCTTTCGTACTTAGCATTGAATGGGATAACCTAAGGACATGCATAAGAAAAGGGTGAGCTATAAATCCCAGTAAGGGAGTACACAATGAATAACATGAGGAGTACAATACATGTTAGGAAATAGTCATATCAATAGAGAATAATAGAGACATGAACATAAAGGCATGATAAAGCATGATAATCATAACATGGAAATGTGGCAACAACACTTAACATTGAATTAGCATGAGCCAAGGCTCATTGCACATGGAGCATGAGTAAACCCTCATTGCACTTGAAGCACGAGTAATCCCTCGTTGCACTTGAATTAGCATGAGTCAACACTCATTGCACATGACGTATCATGATACTATACTTTACCCAATGCATTGGAGCGCTATCAGGGCGCACCCTTCTTAAACATTTCATTTCATGCATAAGTGTTCCACATGGATCATAAAACATGGATTCATAAAACATAATCATTTATTCCACTATAAAGGAATGTGGAATTCATACATGAAACATTACAATCAATAAGTAAATGTGCATAAAGGTGAATACCCTTGATGGAGAAATGGGCATGGTATTCACTACACAATGATATTGGCTTAGAAAATCGGTGTGATTTCGGCAGCGTAACGGCGTGACATAAGAATTCATAAAAAGGCTGATGAGAGAGAAAGGGGTTCCTCATCATATTTACATGTAATGGAAAGTAATAAGGTCATATAGATACATGTCCCAACAATTTAAAAGGAATTTAGATTCATGATACAAAGTATTGCTTGAATATAAAAGAGGAGAAAAAGGTTCCTTTCGGAATTTCGGCATAGTAACGGGTGTACATGGTAGGCATTTAATGAGAGAGAAAGGGGTATCCCATCATTCAAACAATAAGAGGGCAGTATGGGAGAGGTGTGAAACCATACCCCAACATTCATAAATGAAATTAAAAGGGCAATACAACTTAAATAAAATTGACAAAAATGAGAAAGGAAGAAAAACCCTTACTTGGAAGTGTGCTTCCAAAGGCTAGAGGGAGGCTTGTGAGAGGCTTCTTGGGAGCTTGGGGCACCTTGGGAGGATTCTAGAGAGAGTAGGGCAGAGGTTGGACGAACTTCAAGGGCTTTGAGTGAGGAGGAAGTGGGAGCTTGGGTGGGTTTATATAGGAAAGGTGAGAGAATTCTTTATTATTTAGGTTTGGGACCCCTTATATTAAAATAATCCAAACCACAAACCATCCCATGGTATTTGCCCATGATTTCTGGAAAAGGAAAGAGGAAAACAATATTTTACAAGGCCAAGGTCCTAACGTATTAAAAAATTAGGGTTACTTATGTGGATGTGAGTCACACTCCCATGGAAATTAATTTAAAAAGGCAAAGTGTTGAATAAGTCTTGAGGGCTCCATTAATGCTTTGAAAAGTGAGTCAAACAAACCCGAAACCTCATTATTTTAATGATAAAACACATATTGGCCGAACATAAGGATTATGGTATTTTATTACATCACCATTGGGTCATTATGATGTCATAAAACACATTATATATTTAAATGGTATTTAATTTTTTACCCAAAAATTTGACTGTCTCAGAAAATTATGAAAAATTCACCGTTGGATAATTTCGACGTCCTGATTCCAAAAATAATATTTATTTTATCTAAATAATTTTCTAAATATGTGAATTTTCACTTTTAAAATAAAAACCGACATTTATAAAAAATTCACGGGTTTTGACAGAAATGGCTTTCAAACCTTAATAAAAATTTTAATTGCATTCATAAAATTATAAGATCATTTATATTTAATAAAAAATTAATTTAATATTAATAATAATATTTTATTAAAATATTATTTAATTCAAAAATCCTTTACTTTAATAAAATATAATTCTTAATTAAATAATAACTAAAAACACCGTTTGTACTTTAAAAACTAATTACAATGTATCAAAAATGACTAGAAATTATATTCATTATTATATACAAAAATAATGTACATGAACATGGTGCTACTTATTTGTTACATAACCCCTTAAAATAGCCGCATAAGACCTAAGGGTAAGGTGTGCGATGGTGACAGACTCTTGGGGTTGCTCGGATAACATCGCTCGAGTGGTAATTTCAATCAACTTCCACTTTTCCCGTAGACGATCACATTCGAGCTTGACTTGATGAAACTCAGCTTGGGCTTGGTCAAGGGAAAAGCCCAAAGACGCCACCTCTTTTCTGAGCTCCGACAAATGGGCTTCGTAAGGGGCAATTCTACTGGATGAGGCCATCGCTTCCTTTGTCTGAGTAGAAAGTTGGTTCGTTAAAGCCTTATATTTAAACTACCCAGATGATCACTGTTCAACGGCTATAAAAGTAACAGTCACAAATCTTAAAGTAGAACTAAAGAAGTTGACATCTTATAAAAACATTTTTTTTTCATAAAGAAACATTTAACTGGATCAAGAGGGATTTTCCATTAATGAAATTTTGGGTCGTTACAACATTCCCCCCTTAAGAAATTTCGCCCTCGAAATTTTCTTTTTCCCACACTAAAACAAATGTGGGTAACCTAGCTTCATCATATCCTACGACTCCAAAGTTGCTTATTCAAAATTGTGGTTTCTCCACAACACCTTGACGAGGGGCATTGTCTTATTTCGTAGAACTTTTTCTCTACGATCCAAGATCTTCACTGGTTGCTCCTCATAAGAAAGATTGTCTTCTAATTGTACCACCTTAGAAGAGAGTACATGTGAAGGGTCTGGTATGTACTTCCTTAAGAGGGATACATGGAAGACATCATGCACCTTGGCCATAGTAGGTGGAAGTGCTAGTCGATAGGCCACAGCCCCAACACGATCAAGAATCTCGAAGGGGCCGATGTACCTTGGACTTAACTTCCCTTTCTTTCCAAACCTCATGACCTTCTTCCACGGAGATATGCGTAAAAACACCATGTCTCCGACTTTAAACTCAAGGCCTCGTCGACGATTATCTGCATAACTCTTCTGTCGACTTTGGGCTTCCTTGATATGCTGTTGAATGGTTTTCACCTTCTCCACCATTTCTTCGACCATTTCTGGTCCAAGAAGCTTACGTTCACCGACCTCATCCCAACATGCCAGTGTTCTACACCTTTTCCCATACAGGGCTTCATATGGTGCCATTTGGATGCTCGAGTGGAAACTATTATTATAAGAGAACTCAACTAGAGGAAGATGTTGATCCCATCCTCCTTTAAAGTCCATTGAGCACGCTCTCAACATATCCTCAAGTGTTTGGATAGTCCGCTCGGATTGGCCATCAGTTTGAGGATGATAGGCCGTACTGAAGTTCAGTTCATTATTCAGAGCATGTTGAAGACTCTTCCAAAACATAGAGGTAAATCATGGATCTCGGTCAGACACAATAGATAGTGGTACTCCAGGCAACCGTACCACTTCCCTGATATATATCTGTTCCAGTTGATCCAAAGAGAAATCCTCTCGAATAGCAATGAAGTGTGCAGTCTTTGTAAGACGATCCACAATAACCCAGATTGCATTGTTGCTTTTGGATGTCCTTGGAAGTCCAGTGACGAAGTCCATGGTGATGTTCTCCCATTTCCATTCTGGTATGGGCAATGGTTGCATCATCCCCTTAGACTTCTGCCTCTCTGCCTTCACTTGCTGACACACCAGGCACTTTGATGTATATTCGGCGATCTCCTTCTTCATATTATCCCACCAAAAGTTTTCTCAGAGATCTTGATACATCTTTGTGCTCCCTGGGTGAATAGAGAAATTTGAACTATGTGCATCATCCAAAAGTTCCTTCTTCAGCTCCGAACTTGATGGGACACAAGGTCTTTTCCCAAACCGCACAATTCCTTCTTCATTAACATTAAACTATGAGGATTTTACCTTTTTGATAGCTTCCACTTTTTCTTGGATTCTCGCATCATCCTTTTGAGCATCCTTTAACCTTTTCAAAAGAGATGGTTGAGCAATCATTTGTGAAAGGATTGATGATGTTCCCTTCTTTATGATTCCCACATCCATCTTCATCAAGTCTAAGAAGATTGGATCCTTCTCAATTCTCATCATTGATAGAATTGCTGGATCCTTTCTACTTAGGGCATCTTCCACCTTGTTCGCCTTCCCAGGGTGGTAATGTATTGAACAAGCATAATCCTTTATGAGCTCTATCCATCTTCTCTGGCGCATATTAAGCTCTTTCTGTGTGAATATATATTTAAGACTCTTGTAGTCAGTATATATCTCACATTTCTCTCCATAGAGATAATGCCGCCAGATTTTCAAGGCAAAGATTACCGCCGCCAACTCCAGATCATGCATTGGATAGTTTCGCTCATGGATTTTCAACTGTCTTGAGGCATAGGATACACTTTATCATTCTGCATCAGCACACATCCTAAGCCCTTCTTCGAAGCATCACTGAATACCACAAAAGCTCCCCACTTGTGGGTAAAGTGAGCATAGGTGCAGTGATAAGCCTCCTTTTCAACTCCTTGAAGCTTTCTTCGCATTCATCACTCCAAGAAAACTTTACTCCCTTTCGAGTTAGCTTGGTAAGAGGGTTGGACAATCGTGAGAAGTTTCTCACAAATCCTCGATAATATCCAGCTAACCCCAAGAAGCTACGGATATCAGTTACCGATGTTGGCCTCGGCCATCCCTCAATTGCATCTGTTTTGGAGGGGTCCACAGATATCCCATTGCTTGTGATGATATGGCCCAAGAATGAGACCTCCTTCAACCATAACTCACACTTGCTGTACTTGGCATAGAGCTTCTCCTTGCGCAAAGTCTCCAGTACAGTTCTTAAATGCTCCTCATGGTCCTCCTTGGTTTTGGTGTATTTTAGAATATCATCTATAAAGACTACCAAAAATTTATCTTGGTAATCTCTAAAGACTCTATTCATCAAGTCCATGAATATTGCTGGAGCATTGGTGAGTCCAAAAGGCATTACTATGAATTCATAGTGCCCGTACCTTGTACGAAAAGCAGTCTTGGGGATATCTTCCTTCTTCACCATTACTTGATAATATCCCGAACGCAAGTCGACCTTGGAGAAGTATTGTGCTCCACGCAGCTGATCAAACAAGTCATCGATTCTTGGGAGAGGATACTTTTTCTTTATCGTGATTTTGTTAAGTTCACGATAATCGATGCAAAGCCGCATTGACCCATCCTTCTTCTTGACGAAGAGGACTGGTACACCCCATGGTGATGCACTTGGGCGTATAAACCCTTTATCCAGATTCTCCTGTAGTTGTTTCTTCAGTTCTTCAAGCTCAACCATAG
This sequence comes from Viscum album, assembly GCA_963277665.1. Classification (NCBI taxonomy): domain Eukaryota; kingdom Viridiplantae; phylum Streptophyta; class Magnoliopsida; order Santalales; family Viscaceae; genus Viscum; species Viscum album. The sequence continues at coordinate 496,357,854 of OY728127.1, forward strand.
CCATTCTATATGGAGTCTTGGATATTGGTAGCGCCCCAGGTATAAGTTCAATTGAGAACTCAACATCTCTTCTTGGAGGAAGACCAGGAAGTTCCTCGGGAAATACTTCAGCGAATTCCCTCACAATAGGCATTTCTTCAAGGGTGGTTTCTTCCTTGGACTCAATCATCTGAGCCAGATATGAGTGCTCATAAGGTAGTAATATCCATGCTTGAGATGATGGAGCTAATGGAGATTCATCTTCCTCCTGACACTTGTAAAGAATCGGGGGTCAATTCTCCATATGGAGTGTGATTTCCCTCTCCCGACAATTTATGTTGGCTCTATATAAGGAAAGCCAATCCATGCCAAGAATTGCATCAAATTCCACCAAAGGGAGTATGACGAGGTTCGCCGGGAAATTCAATCCACAGATTATAACAGGGGAGGACTTATACTCATGGGATGCAATGATTGCCCCATTTGCCGTACTCACCGACATCTTTACTTCCATGATTTGTGGTGGTGCAGGGATTGTTCTACTAAACTTTTGAGATATAAAAGAATGCGTAGAACCTGAATCAAAAAGTACGTTCGCTATTCTTGAATGAATAACTAGCGTACCTGTCACCACTTCGTTGTCGGGGTTCACTTCGGAAGAAGTGATGGCAAAATCTCTTCCTTGCTGTCTTGGAGGTTGTTGATTGCCTCTGATAACCCTTGGATTAGGGCACTGATTCGAAAAATGACCCGGTTCTTTGCATTTGAAGCATTGAAAAACGCGTTGAGGTTCGAACGGAGCGTTCCTCCCCTCCGTCGCAGCCGCGGGTCCTTCTTGCTGACAGTTAACAGCTAGGTGCCCTTCTCTTCCACACTTGAAGCATTTTCTTGTCCCCCTAAGGCAATTTCCAGGGTGCTTCTTTCCACACTTTTGGCAAGTGGGGTGCTGGAATTTCTTAATGCCGTTGGATTTATCCATCGGACCACCAGCATTGAAGTCCACCTTACGCTTCTTGTCCCCATGATACCCCTGTGATTCTCCGATCTCCATTTCAACCTTGAGGTCACATCAGACAATTTCCTCATAGCTGTCAATGTCACGGATCGCTAATGCTTTCCGCAAGCTAGGCTTCAGCCCACCAAAGAAGCGGTCAACCTTGCATTCGGGGGTAACGACAAAGCCGGAAGCGTATCGTGCAAGCCTTGTGAAGTTTTCCTCGTACGCTCCCACAGATTCCTCATCTTTCTGCTTGAGGGAAAGGAAGTCCCTTTCCATCTTAAGACGGAGGGTGCGTGGAAAATATTTATCGAAAAACATCTTCCGGAATACCTTCCATTCCAAAGCCTCGATCTCCTCCTCAGGATTCGTATTTTTGATCAACATCCACCATTGAGCAGCTTCACCCTCCATACGATAAGCCGCCAGGAGAACCTTCTCTTTTTCAGAGCATTGGAGGATGGAGAATATCTTTTCAATGGAGTTGATCCATTGTTCAGCAATCGTGGGATCGGATGATCCACTAAAAGTAAGAGGCCTTTGTCTCATGAAGCTTTCAATAGTGACTTGTTCTTTCTTAGGGGGGGTTGAACGTTCCTCTTGACCAGTGTTTCTATTCAAAACTTGATTTAGCTGAGAGAGAAGTGTGACAAAGTTCGCGATTCCCGCTCCCATTGGATTGGGCATCTCATAAGTACAATCATCACACTGATCTTTACAATGGTTGTCAGCCCGAGTTCTCCTATTACCGGCCATTGGCTGGAATAAAAGGAAAGTTAGGGGTAACACATAAAGGGTAATCCATAGACAAAAGTTGATGACTTATAAATAAACTTTAATCTCTTTAACTCATGAGTCTATAGGATTCAATCCAGGCTTTTCATGATCTTCCTTATAACATATATTCTTAGGGGAATTTTTCCCTTAATAAGGGTTCATACTAAGATTGTGAATTTATCAAAACATATCCCCCGGGAGTGTCGTAACCAAGAGTGCAGCAAGGCCCATTGTCATGCACCAGTTCCCGTTCGAGTCTAGCTCAAAGCGGTGTTTTCGGGTTTTACCCCTAGGATACATCTGTGCCAGAGCCGCCTCTACCTGCTCGTATCCAGACAGGGATGTATTTGTTTGATAAACCACTTACATAGTATTTACCAAAACACAGGGATGTATTTATTATGCTTATTCTTGTATCTAAGGCTTTACTAGGGTTTCTTAATCCCAAAAATAACTAAACCTATCCTCTGATACCAACTATGACAACCCTGCTTTTTATTACAACTTAAACATGCTTTATTACATAAAACTTCACTTGATACAACAAAGAAGATCGAGAGGTTTAGTGTCTTTGGGGCTTAGGATCATTACATAAAAACTTTAAACTTGAAATACAACATCCTTATTGAAAACTTCCTTTACATGACCACTACATTCCTTCGTACTTAGCATTGCATGGGATAACCTGAGGACATGCATAAGAAAAGGGTGAGCTATAAAGCCCAGTAAGGGAGTACACAATAAATAACATGAGGAGTACAATACATGTTAGGAAATAGTCATATCAATAGAGCATAAGAGAGACATGAACATAAAGGCATGATAAAGCATGATAATCATAACATAGAAATGTGGCAACAACACTTAACATTGAATTAGCATGAGCCAAGGCTCATTGCACATGGAGCATGAGTAAACCCTCATTGCACTTGAAGCACGAGTAAACCCTCTTTGAACTTGAATTAGCATGAGTCAACACACATTTCACATGACGTATCATGATACTATACTTTACCCAATGCATTGGAGCGCTATCAGGGCACACCCTTCTTAAACACTTCATTTCATGCATAAGTGTGCCACATGGATCATAAAACATGGATTCATAAAACATAATCATTTATTCCACGATAAAGGAATGTGGAATTCATACATGAAACTTTACAATCAATAAGTAAATGTGCATAAATTTGAATACCCTTGATGGAGAAATGGGCATGGTATTCACTACACAATGATATTGGCTTAGAAAATCGGTGTGATTTCGGCAGCGTAACGACGTGACATAAGAATTCATAAAAAGGCTGATGAGAAAGAAAGGGGTTCCTCATCATATTTACATGTAATGGACAGTAATAAGGTCATATAGATACATGTCCCAACAATTGAAAAGGAATTTAGATTCATGATACAAAAGTATTGCTTGAATATAAAAGAGGAGAAAAAGGTTCCTTTCGGAATTTCGGCATAGTAACGTGTGTACATGGGAGGCATTTAATGAGAGAGAAAGGGGTCTCCCATCATTCAAACAATAAGAGGGAAGTATGGGAGAGGTGTGAAACCATACCCCAACATTCATAAATGAAATTAAAAGGGCAATACAACTTAAAGAAAATTGACAAAAATGAGAAAGGAAGAAAAACCCTTACTTGGAAGTGTGCTTCCAAAGGCTAGAGAGAGGCTTGTGAGAGGCTTCCTGGGAGCTTGGGGCACCTTGGGAGGATTCTAGAGAGAGTAGGGCAGAGGTTGGACGAACTTCAATGGCTTTGAGTGAGGAGTAAGTGGGAGCTTGGGTGGGTTTATATAGGAAAGGTGAGAGAATTCTTTATTATTTAGGTTTGGGACCCCTTATATTAAAATAATCCAAACCACAAACCATCCCATGGTATTTGCCCATGGTTTCTGGAAAAGGAAATAGGAAAACAATATTTTACAAGGCCAAGGTCCGAACTTATTAAAAAATTAGGGTTGCTTATGTGGAGGTGAGTCACACTCCCATGGAAATTAATTTAAAAAGGAAAAGTGTTGAATAAGTATTGAGGGCTCCATTAATGCTTTGAAAAGTGAGTCAAACAAACCCAAAACCTCATTATTTTAATGATAAAACACATATTGGCCGAACATAAGGATTATGGTATTTTATTACATCACCATTGGGTCATTATGATGTCATAAAACACATTATATATTTAAATGGTATTGAAATTTTTACCCAAAAATTTGACTGTCTCAGAAAATTATGAAAAATTCACAGTTGGATAGACGTCCTGATTCCAAAAATAATATTTATTTTATCTAAATAATTTTATAAATATGTGAATTTTCACTTTTAAAATAAAAACCGACATTTATAAAAAATTCACGGGTTTTGACAGAAATGGCTTTCAAACCTTAATAAAAATTTTAATTGCATTCATAAAATTATAAGATCATTTATATTTAATAAAAAATTAATTTAATATTAATAATAATATTTTATTAAAATATTATTTAATTCAAAAATACTTTAATTTAATAAAATATAATTCTTAATTAAATAACAACTAAAAACACCGTTTGTACTTTAAAAACTAATTACAATGTATCAAAAATGACTAGAAATTATATTCATTATTATATACGAAAATAATGTACATGATCATGGTGCTACTTATTTGTTACATAACCCCTTAAAATAGCCGCATAAGACCTAAGGGTAAGGTGTGCGATGGTGACAGACTCTTGGGGTTGCTCGGATAACATCGCTCGAGTGGTAATTTCAATCAACTTCCACATTTCCCGTAGACGATCACGTTCGAGCTTGACTTGATGAAGCTCAGCTTGGGCTTAGTCAAGGGCAAAGCCCAAAGACGCCACCTCTTTTCCGAGCTCCGACAAATGGGCTTCGTAAGGGGAAATTCTACTGGATGAGGCCATCACTTCCTTTGTCTGAGTAGAAAGTTGGTTCGTTAAAGTTTTATATTTAAACTACCCAGATGATCACTGTTCAACGGCTATAAAAGTAACAGTCACAAATCTTAAAGTAGAACTAAAGAAGTTGAAATCTTATAAAAACATTTTTTTTTCATAAAGAAACATTTAACTGGATCAAGAGGGATTTTCCATTAATGAAATTTTGGGTCGTTACATATTCCATTAGAGAAAAAAACACTAATCTTAATTTCTAAAATTAAATCATCAATACCCTAAAGTTAAATAAATACCATTCAACAATAAATTTTCCTTAAAATTCTTCAATATATTCCAAACTATTATTGAAAACCAAAACATATAATAATGTATCATTCCATGTTAAATTGTATCTCCAAATGACATTAATTACTCTTAAAGTCACATACTTAAAAGTAATTAAACTAATCATTCCCATAAATTACCCAAATAACTATAAATCCACAATAAAAACATAGATAAAAAACCACCATTACTCCTCAAATGAAATCCCATACTATTCTATTTTCCTTGGGCATATAGTGTTCACAATAAAGTTAACAACTTCCAAAATAACATTTATCACTTAATCACCAAATCATTTTCCTATACTAAGGGTATTCATTTGATAAGACATAAGATACCAAATCAAATTATTATTAATCAATAAAATCATTTAACTAAAACTAATAGTCACACTAACCAGGGACTTCACGTAGTCCAGTGGTAGGCAATAAATCCCAATCGCACTTTGGTTGTGGGTTCGATTCCCACAACTTTGTCCGACACGATGGGTTGTCACACGGTCTGTGTGTTGTCCTTTTTCAAAAACTATATTTTATAACATTACTAAAATGAGATAAATTCATCAAAATAACCATAACATAATTTAACCACAATTCTTATATTATACCTTGCATTTTCATCCCAAATTATAATAACTTATAATTGCCTCAAACCCAACAATCATATAAAACCAAATGGTTATTTATAACTATATCCACAAGATAAAAGATAATCCGTTCTCAAATATCATTCTCACATGGAAAACTACAGGGTTAAATATACAATAGAAAATTATTCCAAAGTAAACCCATCAACAAGGAGAACTAATACTTTTTAAACATTTCTCCAACCATTTATTTCCATATAGCTTCTTATTTGACCAAGAAAACATCCTATAGAATAGGGCATTCACTCAAGTAATGAACAGGTCCCCTACATTTACGGAAAATGACTATAAATGGATTCTTGGGACCATTTTTATCTTCTTCCATATTACTATTCATTTTTCTTCAGAAATTATTCACTTTATGTCCTTCCTTCCCACACGTAATGAATTTCTTTGTCCCATTGAGATACTTCCCTGGGTGTCTCCTTCCACATTTCCTACATGATGGAAATTAAGGATTCCTTTCTCCATGGTCTCCACTGCTGGAGCTCTTATCACTCATCACCTTTCTCTTCTTTGTAGAGTCCGGGAATTTGTTAATATATATATTGTTGATCATATTTTTGGATAACTGATTTGGAATAAAGATGATATCTTTTATTCCTATCAACATTCCATTTTTTTGCTCATTTCCACCACTGTTCTCACCCTGTACATCATTCTAAAAGTCACTATGAATTCCTTGGAATCCAGCCATTAACTAAAACCAGAAATCATTGTGTGAGTAACAATAGTAATAAAATCATTTAGAGATTAACATGTCACCATATTCTCAATTTGAAACACATTAGGATTAACCAAGGTCATTTAATCTCATCTTATATATATAATACTTCAAATTGGTTTGTAAAGAAAATTTAAATTATCCTAGGCATATCCCCCAGGAGTGTCGTAACCAAGAGTGCAGCAAGGCCCGTTGTCGTGCACCAGTTCATGTTCGAGTCTATCTCAAAGCGGTGTTTTCGGGTTTTACCCCTAGGTACATCTATGACAGAGCCACCTCTACCTACTCGTATCCAAACAAAGATGTATTTCTTGGAAAACTCGCAAAATCTCTACAATACCAAAATTCCAGAAAGTTCTTCAATACTAATCCTAAAAGTCTATCTTTGGTCTATGTGCTCTAATCAGAGTTTATCTAAATCTATCTTCCAAGGCTTGTACTTTACTTCTTCTAATACCAACTGTGACGCCCCGACCCCAGTTACCCAGAGTCGGTGCATTATTACATAACATTTTCATGATCACAAGAAAGATCAAGTCTCGAAAGAACGATTAGTTTAGTAGCCTTGGAAACACTAGATAAATTCATAACATTTTACATTACATCATAAAAATGAAAACTACAACAATATAGTCACCATATTCCACACTCTTATCCCCTCATAAAATCCCTACTTGTCATTCATAAATTACTTCTTCACATCCTGGGAAAAATAAAACATAGAAAATGGGTGAGCTCAAATGCCCAGTAAGGATAACAATATAGCATAATCTTTCATAAATAAGAATAAACATTTAAGGTAATGTATAACTAAAGCAAAATCCTTTTAAACATGAACATCAACATAGTATGGAAAAAATAAAATGAAATAATGCCATTAACTTATTCACATGGATATTATACTAATCGAATAATCACATGCAATATCAATAAGCACTTTCATAATGATGGAATGTATAATGCCAGACTATCATAACCACATAGCAAAGGCCTCGTGCCAAGACTACAAATAAGATTTTGTCAAGGACTTGTTCCAAGACACTAGTTTGTCTCATGAGACCTACCGATGCATCGAGGAGATATAGCGGGCTCCACCCGTCACTTACTAAGTCCAATGCATTCCTCATATGAACTGGTTTAAACATAACATAAACATTCGTAATAAAACTAGCATATGAAATGTCAATACTTTAACCACAAACCATGAATGGAATAAAAATAGCACATCCACAGTCAAACATAACTCATTCGATACAATATGGAAGATTGTATTGTATCAGATTACCCTCAATCAAGAATAACGAAGGATATTGACATAGATTGAAATAATCATCAAAACTACTAGAGATAAATATCCCATTTTTTATTGAAATCATTTAAAATCCACACTATTTGTAAAGAAGCCATTTAAAAATAGATTCGTGAATAAAAGTGTCCCATACAACATTGAAACTTTTAAAAGTAATTTTGATTTGAAAACATTAATGTCCATATAGATAAATTCCTAAACCTTTTTGAAAACATGGACATTGATGAGAAAGATTTAAAATGATAAATCTACAAAACATTTTAAAATGATATTTTAGTTAGAGTTACTAACCAAAAGAGAGACACTTGAATACAAATAATTGAGGTAATCAAACATTGTATTATCATGAGAATAAAGGGATTCATGATATACTCTGTCAAAGTACATTATATACACCATATAAAAGTGATTTGGTGTATAACAACAAAAAAGTCTCAATGGAATGTAAATTGAGATGAATTCTATTATAAAGACCATATCCTTCAGTTAAGGATAAATCAACGACATAATTTTGTGTGACAAATTTAAATACACTCAATATTATTGGATATTCAGTGTAAATCAATCAGAGGAAATTCACACATATTCATGTAAAAACAACACCAATGAATTGGATATTTAACTCAACAAATGGACATTGAATTAAAATTACACTTATCATGTTCAAATCGATGACTTGAGAATTTATCAATGGAGTGATTATGTGTACCAAAAGTATATCCACAGAAAGGGGAGTGGAAATTATGATATAATCAAATGAATAGTGATTCCACACATAATCTTGGAGTAAAATAATCAATGAAATATGCGTGAAGCCAAATGAGTGGAAATTGAAATTTCAAATTCCCTTATCGATTAGGTAACTTATGAAACATACACCCATGAAATAATGATCATAAAATGATGATTTAAATACCCATAAATTAAAGTATATTACACAATGAATAAAATTATGGGCAGTACACATACACCACATGCAATAAATAAGTGGTGAACAATGGAATTCTCACAAAATTAAGAGTGAGATAAGAAATCCCTTACTTTGTACTTTTTCCTTGGTTGACGGTAGGTTAACATCCTGTATAATGGTGAAATAATTTTTATTGAAATATAAAAAAATCATTTACATTAATATGATATCATATATGATCTTTTAACATTGATTTGTTAATAATATCTTAGTATTATCGTCATTTCGGGTGTTAACTTACTCATTTTCCATTATATTCTTTGTTACGTAAGCCGTTTTTTTTATAGATAGGTTGTATCTTATTAATATACAGAATTATATCAAGTACTTAAACATTATTTTTAATCATCAAATTAGAATTATACTTGAATGGATATGATGGAGAATGAATCTCATCGCGTTCGTGGAGATGGTAGTCCGTACGTACGCACGAGCGACAATATAATTCTTTTGAAGTAAAAATAATATATAATTCGATGGTATATCATATATACAGAATAATTATAATTTTATATTTATTATTTACATGAATTACACATCATTATTATACGCATCCAAATAATAATTTATTGAATGACAATTACACCACGACGTGGAGACGGTAAGCCGTACGTACGCACGTATGGTGACATGTCATTCAAAGGATGGATAGAATACTGAATATGGTTGTACCATATTTATAATAATATTACAGTATATATTAGATACTGTATTCATTATTTTAGAATGGGAATAACAAAGAAAGAATAAGTTGATGAAGAAATGAATTTGAAAAAGGGTGGTGAAAACATTGCCTCTTCTACGGGTTCTTCCTTTTGATTTGATCAAAAGGGCTCCATAGGTTGGATTTCGGATCAAAATAAGGCCTCTAGGTTGTAGTGAGGGAAGTTTAGAGAGTATTTGGGGAGGGGTTGTCTGAACCAAAAGTCTTTGAAAGTGTGAATTAATGAGAAGGTGTGTTCCCTTTTATAAGAGGGGTGAGGGGCACCTTTGGAAAAGCTAGAAATATTATTTTATAAAAAATTAATATTCAGTTTCTAATGGCACTAAAGTAGATTATTTAATGTTTAATGTGGGGATGGGTTTAAAACCACTCAACCAATATAATTTATACAGGTTTGGGTCATTATATTTACCTTATCTTTTAGTTTTAACTCTTAGTTAATTAGTTTGAAACTTACCATGTCACTTTGAATTTTTATATTATATAGTTAATAAACATACTATATACATCCAATCGACCCCCAAGTGTTCCATTAATGATACAAATATCATTATATAAGTCTCTTGGTGGAACCTTAGATTTTTAGGAATTTAATATCAATTAATAATATAATATTTTTTTAAAAACTCTTTTATGTCAATTTTGACACTATTTGGAAAATTGATTTTTGTGAAAATAATAACAGAATGATTACTTCTAAAAAAGTTAATTAAATCATTAATAACATGTCATATTAACTTATCAAATTAGTGAAATTCATAAACAGTCTCAAAATATATATTTTTTGGGTATTTATAATATCAATTATTATAATTTTCACTATTATGGTAATTACTACATCATCATTGTGTCATAAATAAATTAATTTATATAATGTCTAAAAATTATAAATAAAATATCATTATGTAGGAAATCGTTTTTGTTGACCTCACCTGTTTTGATAATCTCAATCATGTATTCATATGTGTTGAAAATACCAATTATGTTTTCATTCTCTATGATATTTTTAAGTATCATTGATCTATACTTTAATTCTTTCAAATCTGTGATCAAACCAATAATAATTTTTAAAATAGTCTTTGGAATATGTTAATCCTCATTTATCCATGTTCATACAAGATATAAATTGATTCTAACACAATCGGATGTGTTCTGCATAAAACAGATAAGTAATCTGCCTATAGCTACTGATAAAGAGCTACCGGTACCCAGTCTACCGATAGACTTAGTCTACCGATAGACAGAGTCACCGATATACTTAACACAGAGCTACCGATGTGCTTATAAATGTAAGATACTGACTTATAGACAGCTACCGATACAAACATAGAGCTACCGGTGTAAGTATAAATAGCTACCGATAGAATAAGAGTCACCGATGGACGAAGCTACTGACAGACTCACAGCTACCGATACCGACGCATGGAGCTACCGACGCATGGAGCTACCGATAAACAAAGTCACCGATACAAGCATATACCAACCGACGCATAGAGCCACCGGTAGAGTCAAAGCAACTAATGAAATTGAGCTACCGATTTCCAAGCTACCGATGCTGATTACCTACCGATCACTCGACTCACTGTTTGAATTTCTTTATTTCCTATCTTTATTTAATCTATCCAACGGTCATATCATGTACATTTTAATGATTTGTCAAATATCTGATAAAGGTTGTCGGATGTCAGGAACCCGTACCTCATACCTGTAGAAAGGAAATCTTTTCTGTCTCCTGTTGCCTGTGAGATAAATACGAGAAGACTACGCTGCCCAACTATAAGAGTGTGGTGGATGGAATATACCAGAAACACAAGAACGAGAAGAATCAAGAAGAGAAAAACCAGTTCCATCAAGAACACAGAGAAGCTCATAGACAATCAAGCATACTCGAGAAGTGTTCTGTGCATATAAGAAGAACACTGAAGAACTTCAACCACTACATTTTCACTGTCTATGAACCTGGAGCATACGACACTCTGTTTCTCAAACAGAAACGAGAAGAGGACTCAGACTCACTTCTGATCGAATCCAAAGGAGTCCAGAGCTACACTGAAATCACCAGAACCATTTCTAAACTCTACATCTCTTGTTCTGTGATTTATTATTATAATTTTCAATTAGTGTGTGTTATCTGCTGTATCTAACACATACAATGTCTCCTGTACTTAAACTGGAGGATTTGTAAATCTTTACCAAATTCTTTCATTCTTTCTTTCCCACGAATAACAGTGGTAGAGGTCGTGTGTGACCTGGACAGCTTGTTTTTGTTGTACTGTTTCCCACGAATAACAGTGGTAGAGGTCTTGGACCTGGACAGTTGTAAACTGTTGAACCCCGATCCAGGGTTTGGATCATTTTTATATAAACTTTTGACAGGACTAAGTCTCAACTTGAGACTGAACCTCTTGGTTACATTTGTTGTGCCATCTCTTTCAATGTTTTATTCCACTGCTAATCACTTTAAAACCAGTACTATTTTTAAAGTCACTTAGATAATTAAATTAGCAAGTGTTTATGTTAAGTGTATATTAGTAAGTTAGCTTCAAAAGATAATCACACACTCCTGTATTGATTAACTGGGAATTAATCAATCCCTTGAGAATATAACAGAACCTCTACTTTAATATAAATTCACTACAGTTTAATTTCGTATTTTATTTGGGGGTCTTTAAGATAGTGTGTTTAAATACAGAAATTTTAATTGGTACTCAATTCACCCCCCCTCTTGAGTAAACCACTCCGACCAACACTTGGTATTAGCGGATCGAAAATACTCTCTACTCTTCTTTTGAACTGTGATTTTAGTTGTATTTTAAAGTTCTTAAAATTTCTGTTATATCTAAATTTTTATCTCTTTAAAATTTTCTCATAATGGACAATAGACTTGAGGGTGATGCTACTAACCAGCCACCTTTCTTCAATGGAACTAATTATGCTCAGTGGAAACTGAAAATGAAAATTCATCTAGAAAGCATAGGTTTTGATATTTGGACTGCTATTGAATCAGAATACAAAATTCCCACTACTGCTAGATCTACTTGGGATGAACCTATAAAGACTGCTTACAATAACAACTGTAAAGCTATGAATGCCTTGTACTGTGCTCTAGGAGATGAAGAGTTTAATAGAATTTCTTCTTGTAAAACTGCATATGAAATTTGGGATACCTTAGCTGTTTCTCATGAAGGAACAACGAATGTTAAAGAAATGAGATTGAACACTTATACTATCAAGTATGATATTTTTAAAATGAAGCCTGATGAACCCATTTCTGACATGTATCTCAAGTTCGATGAAATTGTCAATACAATGATCTCGCTGGGAAAGGATGTCTCATCGAAGGAACAAATTATGAGAATTTTGAGATGTCTACCTAATAGATGGAGAGGCACATCTGTCTCAATTAGAGAATCATGTGACATTGCTGCTCTACCTGTCAAGGAACTAATTGGAAAGCTGATGATGTATGAAGTAGAGATTAAAGTGAATAAAGAGGAAGAAAATGAACCTCCAAGAAAGTCGGTCGCTTTCAAATCTTTAACTTCAAAGAATGAGGACAATGAAAAGCTTCAAGCTGTAGTTGAAAGTTCAAGCTGTGGAGACAGTGAAAGTGATTCTGACAGTGATGCTGAGATGGCTCACATTGCTAGAAGATTTAACAAATTTTTTAGGAAAAAGAAGTTCTTCAGAAAAAAAAATTATAAGGGTAAGTATGATCACGAAGGTAAATGGAAAAAGGATTGGAAGAAGAATGACAAATCAGATGATGTTGTCTGCTATGAGTGAAAGAGAAAAGGACACATTAAAGCCGATTGTCCAAAGCTGAAGTATAAAAAGAAATATGAATATAAGGAAAATAAGTTTAAGAAAGCCATGAAGGCTACTTGGAGTTCTTCTGAGGATAGCTCTACTGAATCTGAAAGCTCTGAAACTGAACACAAAAATAAGGCAAACATGTGCTTTATGACAAACACTTCTCAGGTAACTGCTGAAAATCCTGCTTTAAATTATTATTACTCTGGAGATAATGCAGAATCTGACTCTGATTCTGGAACAATGTCTAAAAATGAATTGTTTGAGTACTGTGATATGCTGGAAGAGACATGTAATGAACTTAAGGATAAACACAAGTCATTAAAGAAACAGCATGCCCTCACCACTATAGTTAAAACCGAACTCACTATTGAAAAAGAGAAAAATGCTCAACTGTTAAAAGAAAACAATGAACTGAAACTATCAAATGACCAACTCAAGAAAGACTTAGAGAAGTTCACCAATGGCAAAAATAAACTAACAAAGATGCTAGGAAAGCAAATAGCACCGAAATATACTACTGGTATAGGATACCAACCTGGACAAAGGAAAATTGCCAAAACTAGATTCATTTCTAAATCTGGACAGAATGAAGGTAATTCTGGAACTTCATATGCTTCAACCAGTTATATACATAGCTATGGATCTAATAAAGTTTATCTTTCAAAGCTTGTTAATTCTAAAAATTATATGAGACCCATTAGACAAATATGGGTACCTAAAGTGTTATTGGCTAACCTGTCTGGACCCAAGAAAATCTGGGTACCAAAATCATTTCCCATCTGAATCTGTTTTGTAGGGAACTTGCTTAAAGAGCTCCTGTAAAGAGACCTGGTATTTGGACAGTGTATGTTCAAGACATATGTCAGGAGACTTCTCTTGTTTCTGGAGTTTAATAAAAGTTGATGGAGGCTTTGTCACTTTTGATGATAATTCAAGAGGAAGAATCATCTGCCTAGGCCAGATTGGTAACACTGATTCAATTCTAATTTCTAAAGTTTTATTTGTTGATGGCCTTAAATACAATTTATTAAGTATTTCTCAGTTATGTGATGATGGTTTTCATGTTAAATTTGAAAATGATTCCTGAAAAGTTTTTAATTCTAAGAATGTTTTGGTATTTTCTGCCTTAAGAAATGAAAATGTTTATGCTGTTAATCTGAATTCTTTAGCTAAGCAGAATATTACTTGTTTGAATGCTTTTCATAAAGAATCTTGGCTATGGCACAGAGGATTGGGACATTGAAACATTCACTCACTTAGAAAACTCTATAGAAAAAACCTAGTTAGAGACCTACCTAAATTAGAATTCCCAAATGATAGAGTGTGTAACCCCTGTCAAAAGGGAAAACAACACAAAGTTTCTTTTAAATCAAAGAAAGAAGTTTCGACTTCTCAACCACTTGAATTGGTTCACATGGATTTGTTTGGACCATCAAGAGTTTCTAGTTTAAATGGGAAGCACTATGTTTATGTTCTTGTAGATGATTTTTCTAGATATACTTGGGTATATTTTCTAGCTCACAAAAGTGAAGCATGTTCTTCTTTTGTTAAATACTCCAAATCTATAGAGAACCTTAGTGGACTTAAGATTAAAACTTTGAGAAGTGATCATGGTCGTGAGTTTGAAAATCAAGATTTTGAATCTTATTGCTCACACAATGGCTATACTCATAACTTTTCTGCCCCTAGAACAACCCAACAGAATGGTGTAGTAGAAAGAAGAAACCGAACCCTTCAAGAAATTTCTAGAACCATGCTCAATTAATATGACCTGCCTATTTATTTTTGGGCTGAAGCTGTAAATACATCTTGTTATGTCATTAATAGAGTCTTAATTAGACCTGTTCTTAAGAAAACCCCTTATGAATTGTGGAACAATAGAAAGCATAAGGTTAATTACTTTAATGTTTTTGGTTTCAAAGTATTTATTCTGAATACTAAAGATAATCTGGATAAGTTTGCTTCCAAAAGTGATGAAGGAATTTTTCTAGGTTACTCTATTTCAAGTAAATCCTATAGAGTATTCAATAATAAAACTAAATGTGTGGAAGAATCTGTTCACATCAAGTTTGATGAAACTGATCCACATGAGTCTAAAACCTCTCTTGAAAATATTGAAGAAGACTTATCTGTTCTGGACATTAATGATAAATCTAAAGAACCTGTTATCAAAACATCCAGTTCTGGACTTTTTCCAGAATCTGATTCTGTTGAACCCGAACCTATAGATGAACCTGAAATTTCTAGTCCAACCTTTACCAGATCAATGAGGATTCTAAAGAATCATCCTTTAGAAGCTGTTGTTGGTAATCTTGATAGAGGAACACAAACTAGAGCTTCTCTAAGAAACCAGGATGAACATCAAGCTTTTCTTTCACAGCTAGAACCCAAAAATATCAATGATGCTATCAATAATGAATTCTGGGTAATAGCTATGCAGGAAGAATTAAATCAGTTTGAAAGAAACAAAGTCTGGGAATTAGTTGACAGACCTAAGGACACTTTGACAATAGGCACAAAATGGGTTTTTAGAAATAAAGTAGATGAGTCTGGAAATATAGTTAGAAACAATGCTAGACTAGTTGCACAAGGATATAGTCAAGAAGAAGGTATAGACTATGAGGAAACTTTTGCACCTGTAGCTAGACTAGAAGCCATTAGGATCTTACTTGCATATGCTGCACATCTGGATTTCAAGTTATATCAAATGGATGTGAAAAGTGCATTTCTAAATGGTTTTATAATTGAAGATGTTTTTGTAGAACAACCACCTGGATTTACTAACCCCCATTTTCCAAATCATGTTTTTAAACTTTCTAAAGCTTTGTATGGTTTAAAACAAGCTCCAAGAGCTTGGTATGATAGACTTAGCAATTTCCTTATCTCAAATGGTTTTACTAAAGGGATTTCTGATCCAACTCTTTTCATTAAAAGAATTTCTAAAGATGTTTTAGTTGTACAAATATATGTTGATGATATTATTTTTTGATCTTCTAAATACTCTTTATGTACTGATTTTTCAAAAAGTATGCAAAATGAATTTGAAATGAGCTTAATGGGAGAACTTAAGTACTTTCTTGGATTTCATGTATTTCAAAATGAAAATGGTATTATTTTGAATCAAAGTAAATATAAAAAGGATCTTTTAAAACGTTTTGGTCTGGATAGTATCAAGGAAAGTGAAACTCCTATGAGTACTACCTGTAAATTGGACGCAGATGAAAATGGGAAACAAGTTGATCAAACAAATTACAGAGGTATGATTGGTAGTTTACTTTATCTTTCTGCTAGTCGACCTGATATTATGTTTAGTGTGTGTATGTGTGCTAGATTTCAAACTAATCCAAAAGAATTTCATTTTATTACTGTTAAAAGAGTTTTTAAATATCTCAGACACACGGTTAACTTAGGTTTGTTTTACCCAAAAGGACAATCCTTTGAGTTAATGAGTTATTCAGATGCTGACTTTGCTGGTTGTAAGTTAGATAGAAAAAGCACATCAGGAACATGTCATTTGCTTGGAAAATATTTAGTTTCTTGGTGTAGTAAGAAACAGAACTCAGTTGCATTATCTACTGCCGAAGCAGAATATATAGCTGCTGGCAGTTGCTGTGCACAAATTCTGTGGATGAAACACACTCTTTTGGACTATGGATATGTTTTTAAACATGTTTCAATCAACTGTGATAACACCAGTGCAATAAACATCTCTAAGAATCCTGTATCTCACTCTAGAACCAAACACATAGATGTAAGACACCATTTCCTAAGAGATCACTATCAAAAAGGTGATATTTCTCTTGAATTTATTGGCACTGAACATCAATTGGCTGATATTTTCACTAAACCTTTAAGTTTGGATAGGCTAAGTTACATAATACACGAATTGGGAATGTTTAATCACAACCGATGTGAAAATCCTCACCGATGTGAAATTCTCACTGATGTGAAAATCCTCACCGATGTGAAATTCTCACTGATGTGAAATTCTCACCGATGTGAAAATCCTCACCGATGTGAAATTCTCACCGATGTGAAATTCTCACCGATGTGAAAATCCTCACCGATGTGAAATTCTCACCGATGTACAATTCTCACTGATTTTTTTTCTCACCGATGATTAACTCACACCGATGAAATTTTTTTTTAAAAAAAACATATGTCTGCCTCCAAGAATACGAATCGCTTTATTTTATTTTATCTTACTCTATTTTAGTCGTTTATTTGGAATTCCTAAATGATAAAACTAAGCCTAAGACACTTCCTACCTCACCGAGCTCAAAATCTCTCACCTTCGAACCTTAACTCCCAAATCGACCAAGAACCCTAAACCCGCGATGGAAAAAACTAAGCTTCCTACCGTCAGAGATGAAAGTGTAGAACCAAAAGCTAATAAGCAGAAGACACAGCATAATGCCAGTGTTAGAGAAGTCAGAACTAGATCGGGAAAGCGATCAGTGAATCCTCACTTGCAGAATAGAGACATAGTAATCGAGAAGGAACTGTGCGTGGAATGGCTACTGCCTAGCAAATCGTTAGTACTCGAGATTCTGGAGGACCAGAAATGGGTGGATTTTTTATCGAATAACAATGGCCCATACTACCCGAAGTTGGTAAAATAGTTCTACGAGTTTGTAAGCTTCGAGAAGTCTGAAAATGAGAATCGGGTAAGCTCTTTTTTAAATGGAAAAGAGATGTCTTTTTCTTCAGTAGAGTGGGCTGAGTGTTTAAAAGTACCACATGAAGGTGTCTCTGGGTACATATCAAGAGAAATGCCACCTAGCAGTGACATCTTTGATTATGAATCCGCCTTAAAAGAGCTGACCGGTAATGGGAATCAAAGGCAAGTGGTTGCTGCTGAAATGGATGGAGAGAATCGACTGCTCTTCAAGTTTGTTCAGCATGTGTTGATACCGAGGCGAGGAGATTTTGCAAATCTGAGATATCAAGATATCTATCTTCTTCATCTGCTAAGACATGGTGTGAAAATCAATCTGTGCAGATTGTTAATGTTTCAAATGGAAGACATGATTAGACCAAAGTCAAAGACTAATGCTTTATTCTTTGCCAAGATGATTTCAGTAATTATAAAAGTGAAAGGAATAGCTGAGTCTCAGGATGAGACAGTTGTATTCAGGAATAATTTCTGCATCACCTCGACTGTTTGTAAGTACATGAAAATTAACTGGAACCCATGGAAGGGAGAATGGGTCAGTGATGATCAGAAGATATATGATAGGTTTAATCCTGTGGATCATCCCTCAAGACCAAAGGATAAGAGAGATCCGAGTCTGAGACCTAATGAAGAGGAACCTGTTTATAGTAATGAAATAGAAGAAGAAGAAGAAACTCCCATGGATGTTGGAGGAGATCCAGACTTTCCCCCAAGTCCTGTTGCAGAATTGGTTTATTCTAGGAAAGGAAAGGTAGAAGAAATTTTGTTTACTTATGAGGAAGACCAGTCTGTGCCTCACCAAGAAGAAGAGGAAAAGGAGAATGTATCTGAATCGCCTGTTTCTAGTAGTTTAAGTTTGAGTCATTTGATTGGAAGCTCAGCTATGTCGACTGCTGAAGTAGAAAGAGATACAGAAGAAGCTGTACCTATATCAGAAGATCTTCTAGATGCTGCACCGACGGAACTTGTAGTAGAAGATTCTGATGAAGAGAATCCAGCACTGAATGCTGTTGTGATACATGAGAATGCACCCATTGAGGGGGAGCATCAATCTGTTCTTCGAAATGTTACAGTATCTGTTGAGTTTGGAGACTAGGTAGAAGACCCAGGGTTTTTAGTCTGTGGATTGGATTATCCGGATTCTGATAATGAGATGTCTGTGAATAGACCGAAGACCAATTATGATCTTGCCTCTGAGTTGTTGCCCGATAATGTGGTCAGATTTCATGATCTGAATAAGCTGAAAGAGGACCTCAAATCCAGTTTTGTTGAAGAAGTGAAGTTAATGGAAACCTCCCTTTCATCCTCAATTCTATCAGTAATGACTGATTCTGTAGTTAGTTTGGCCTCAGTAAAGGGATCTGCTGTAGTTGTCCCTAATGATTTTGTCTCTAAATCTGATCTTGAATCCATGAAGAATGAGCTGAAAGAATCATTCAGTGTATCAGTTGCTGAGATGAAGCAAAGCTTTGATGAAGAAATGAAAATGTTAGAGAAATCCTTCGAGCTCTCTCTGGCTTGTAATTTATCTTCTTTTGTGTCTGAGCTTATGGAAGAAGTGAAAGAGTGCCAGACTCAGTCTTCTAGAATCGAAGCAGATCTTGAAGCTCTCAAGACATCAGTTACTGCTTTGGATTCTTATATGAGCTCCAAGTCTCAAGCTGACAAGGACCTAGCTTATGTGAAGAGTGTAGTAAGCCAGTTTGTCTCGGTGTTTGAATGTTTCAAAACCTCAGTGAAGGATCACGTTCAATTACAGGACTCTCAAGTTCAAAGCCTAATCAGTGGTTTGTCTAAGAGTTTCAAAGAAACTGTTTCCTTCTCTCTTGGCCCTCTCACATCCAAACTATTAGTTGACCTGAATCTAGTTGGAGCAATGATGAAGGAGGAGATTGGTTCTATTTCAAACAGTGGTTCTGTGGACTCATCAGAGTTGAGCCGAGTGGTGCTTTCTACAAGAGATTCTGCTAGAGAAATAATGAATATTGTTCAAGATTATATGAGAGAATCCTCTGCCTCTCAGGAAGCCATAAAGAGAAAAGTGGACTACTACTTCACCAGAATTTTCACCAAGCATCAACTCGATCACCACTTCAAGATGATGTTGGAAAACATGAATCTACCTCCAGTAACTCAAGATTTTAGAGAACAAGTGAGCCAACTAAGACAATTGACTCCTTCCTTGGTGAAATTCATGGAGAACAAAGATGATTTCATCTCTGCTATGGAAAGAGGAGGAGGAATTATTATGGATTTTAGAAATCTGTTGCTTCCCTTCTTGCATGTTGATGCCAGACCAGTCATCGTACCTCCTGCTTTTCCTGCTTCTGCCTCAATTGTTTCCACAGTCCAGCTGACTCCTGCTCAAGCTATTCGAAGCCTCACACCAATGATCACCCAAAGATCTTCAACCTACAGGCCAGACTCTGTGTCAGTGGCTCAGCCTCCTTTGATCATTTCTGGAATTCCAAAACCTTCACCTACATCCTCACCACCCGAACCTTCTTCTGATCCCAAAGGAAAATCTCACGTTGAAGATGTGGATTGATCCAGTGGCCAGGATTTTTGATAGGAATTCATTTGTATTCTGTTTCTGTACTTTCTGATTGCTCTAATACAGAAGAAATCATTTTACTTCTCATGTTTTATTTTTCTTCTATATATGCTTTCCCACTTTTTGATTATTACAAAGGGGGAGAACAATAAGCGGAAAATGAGAGAATGAGAAATATTTTCAATGGAGAAAAATAAGGAATAAGGGGAGACACATTACCTTTTTTTCAATTTTATCTCTGATATTATTTTGTTTCTTTTTACCTTCGGTACCTTATGCTTGTTACCTCTGATAACTTATATCTATATCATACTATTTCTATTATCTATGATGTTGTTTTCTCTGAGAAAATTGAATTCAATATTATACTCTTTACTATTATATTTTCACTATGTTAAATGCCCATATCATAAATTGTGATTATCAAAAAGGGGTAGATTGTTGACCTCACCTGTTTTGATAATCTCAATCATGTATTCATATGTGTTGAAAATCCCAATTATGTTTTCATTCTCTATGATATTTTTAAGTATCATTGCTCTATACTTTAATTCTTTCAAATTTGTGATCAAACCAATAATAATTTTTAAAATAGTCTTTGGAATATGTTAATCCTCATTTATCCATGTTCATACAAGTTATAAATTGATTCTAACACAATCAGATGTGTTCTGCATAAAACAGATAAGTAATCTACCTATAGCTACTGATAAAGAGCTACCGGTACCCAGTCTACCGACAGACAGAGTCACCGATATACTTAACACAGAGCTACCGATGTGCTTATAAATGTAAGCTACTGACTTACAGACAGCTACCGATACAAACATAGAGCTACCAGTGTAAGTATAAATAGCTACCAATGGAATAAGAGTCACCGATGGATGAAGCTACTGACAGACTCACAGCTACTGATACCGACGCATGGAGCTACCGACGCAAGGAGCTACCGACGCAAGGAGCTACCGATAAACAAAGTCACCGATACAAGCATATACCAACCGACGCATAGAGCCACCGATAGAGTCAAAGCAACTAATGAAATTGAGCTACCGATGTCCAAGCTACCGATGCTGATTACCTACCGATCACTCGACTCACTGTTTCAATTTCTTTATTTCCTATCTTTATTTAATCTATCCAACGGTCATATCATGTAAATTTTAATGATTTGTCAAATATCTGATAAAGGTTGTCGGATGTCCGGAACCCGTACCTCGTACCTGCAGAAAAGAAATCTTTTCTGTCTCCTGTTTCCTGTGAGATAAATACGAGAAGACTACGCTGCCCAACTAGAAGAGTGTGGTGGATGGAATATTCCAGAAACACAAGAATGAGAAGAATCAAGAAGAGGAAAACCAGTTCCATCAAGAACACAGAGAAGCTCATAGACAATCAAGCATACTCGAGAAGTGTTCTGTGCATATAAGAAGAACACTGAAGAACTTCAACCACTACATTTTCACTGTCTATGAACCTGGAGCATACGACACTCTGTTTCTCAAACAGAAACGAGAAGAGGACTCAGAATCACTTCTGATCGAATCCAAAGGAGTCCAGAGCTACACTGAAATCACCAGAACCATTTCTAAACTCTACATCTCTTGTTCTGTGATTTATTATTATACTTTTCGAGCAGTGTGTGTTATCTGCTGTATCTAACACATACACTGTCTCCTGTACTTAAACTGGAGGATTTTTAAATCCTTACCAAATTCTTGCATTCTTTCTTTCCCACGAATAATAGTGGTAGAGGTCGTGTGTGACCTGGACAGCTGGTTGCTGTTGTACTGTTTCCCACGAATAACAGTGGTAGAGGTCTTGGACCTGGACAGTTGTAAACTGTTGAACCCAGATCCAGGGTGTGGATCATTTTTATATAATCTTTTGAGAGGACTAAGTCTCAGCTTGAGACTGAACCTCTTGGTTACATTTGTTGTGCCATCTCTTTCAATGTTTTATTCCGCTGCTAATCACTTTGAAACCAATACTGTTTTTAAATTCACTTTGATAATTAAATTAGCAAGTGTTTATGTTAAGTGTAGATTAGTAAGTTAGCTTCAAAAGATAATCACACACTCCTGTATTGATTGACTGGGAATTAATCAATCCCTTGAGAATCTAACAGAACCTCTACTTTAATATAAATTCACTACAGTTTAATTTAGTATTTTATTTGGGGGTCTTTAAGACAGTGTGTTTAAATACATAAATTTTAATTGGTACTCAATTCACCCCCCCTCTTGATTAAACCACTCCGACCAACAGTTTTAGATTTATAATTAAAATTTAAAATCTAATTTAACTTATGTATAACCCTATATTAAAATTTTTTCAGTAAATAAACATTGATTTTAACTCTTTTAACTCTTCTTTGAATTTAATGATAATAAATGTCCTAATCTAATCCAAGTGGACCGAAATGATAAAATTTTACTCCTAAGGTTATTTTTGGTCGAGATACACTTGTAAAATAGAATTAGGACATGCGTTAGGGTATTATTAATATCATTTTTCCCATAATTACCCTATTTACTTTTAACCGTGGTAAATAAAAGTAAAAAGTTACATCAACAAAAATTATTTTCATCTCATTGAACCACATTTTACTCCTTTATATTAACCATGTATCTTGTATTTTCAAAATACCACTCATAGAAGTGGTAAAATTATGTTTTGTGAAAATATTCAGTTTTTTAACTACCACTTAGTGGTTTCACTATTCATCAAAAAATGAAAGTTTCCAGAAAAATACCAAAAATTAGGCCTAAGCTATATTTGATATTATGAATTAGAAAATGATGTCTATTTTACCAAATTCAAAACATATCATTTTCATTAATTATTTTTAAAATTAATTCCCGTCGTCAAAACAAATATCGTGTTTTTTAAGAGATAATAACTACCAAAAGATTGACACTTGTTTATGTCTAGTTTAAATGTGAAATTACATCCAATGACAAACATTGTATTAAATGGTAAAAATATATTATAAATATACTTTTAAACCACTCAAATTAATAATTTATCAAAATAAATTATTTCGATTAAAAAAGTTGTTTTTAATTAAAATTTAGTAATTTTCACTATTCATCAAAATATGAAAGTTATCCGAAAAGTACCAAAATTTCACCCTAAGATAATTTCGATATT
This sequence comes from Viscum album, assembly GCA_963277665.1. Lineage (NCBI taxonomy): Eukaryota > Viridiplantae > Streptophyta > Magnoliopsida > Santalales > Viscaceae > Viscum > Viscum album. The sequence goes on from OY728127.1 coordinate 496,381,412, forward strand.
ATGAATCCAAACATGAAGTCCATTTTGAGAGATAAAATTTATAAAATTTCAAAAAGTAGGTATTACTATTCATAACGACTAGTTTGATAGGTTGTGGTGTGTTAGAATCTCAAAGTTGCATATAATGCATGCCATTGCATTATTCAAAGGGGAAACGTACCGTGGAATCTTGGGGTGTTACATTTTACAGAATGATTTAGTTTTAATTAATCTTCATACTCTTTCTAATATTCATCAAACATGATAAAAAATAACACTAATATATTCCATATATATAAATTTTACTATAACCTATATCCATAATAATTTCCACTAAATGGGTAATAAAATAGTCATTCATGTGTGTGGAAGAATACAACATCACAGACCAACGTAATTCATTTTCCATAAAAATCTCTCACGACTGACTATAATGATAATTTTTTTATATAAATAGGGTATTAGTCACTTAATTATAATAATGAATTTATAATATATCAAAAAATTTCATAAATTTCCATCTATTTGAGAATAATAATATCATTTGTGTATATGTGGGGATTACCAACCCTATGAAGAGATGTGATTCATTCTTCATCCCAGAATCCAATTGATGGTATATAATATTATAGTTTGATATAAAATATGGTGTTTATGATATAATTATCAGTAAGTAAAATTAAAATTAGACTTATCTTCTTTTCATCATGATCATTGCAGAAATGGAAAAAACACTCCTGCGTACATATGACCTATTATATCCATGATTGTAACATAATTAATTTCTCATAGCCATATTTAATGGATAGATATAAAATTATAATTTATTTACTAAAATGATAATTATTTCATTATAATTATTCTTAGGATGATGGTGTAATGGACAATTTTACCATAGTCAACCTACAACAATCATTTTGGACAAATGAGTCGAATATTATCAAAATGAACAATTTTAACTAAATTTACTAATTCATTAACTATAACAAGTTAAAAGGACAAATAATCTTGAAAATGTATATTAAGAAATTAAATAATTAACATAAAAGTTTAATTTAGAATGATAAATAATTTATATGATTTCTCTAACTAAATGTATAAGAAATTCATTTTAAAATCCTCATTTAATGATTCCCTCCCATCTCATTTTCGTACACATAGATATTTTTTTAAAAAAAAATTATATTATTTACATGGAAATAAATGATTTACATTGTCATTCTATGTCAATTTTTATGTTCTTTTATAGTTTCTCAAATTGAATCTTTGTTTGGAATTTTTTTACTTTCTTAATAAAAAGGAAAAAAGATGTTACATTTTAATGAATACGACATCCAAATATTTTCCTACCATTGACAAAAATACTTTACGATTGGAATATAATAAAAACATAGTTGATTTATTTTAAGGAAAACCTTTCTTATGTACATTCTTTTTAAAATTGGGTTTTAAAAGAAAATAAAATTCAGATATGTGAAAAATGTTTTTCATATGTGTTAGAAATATTTATTCAAAGGATTTATAAAAAAAATTCTTGTATAATAATATTTTTCATCAATATATGTTTTATAAGAATTATATATGATTATTGGTGGGCCCAGTGCATACTACTACAAAAATGGGTTTCTCTTGCACTAGGGATTTAAAAGATCTAGCTAATATCACTTTTAAAGACCTCAATTGTTAGTGCATCAAAAAAAATTGTTAATGGGGGTCTTTAACAGCGATTTTTGTTGCAATATTAATGGGTATCTTTAACAATTCTAAAAATCACTATTAAAGGGGTAACATTATCAATGTTATTAAAAAACAATGACAATGTCGACCATTAATAGTCCTTGTAAAAAAGCACAGATAAAGGGGAGGGGGAATTTGTCCGTGCTTTTTGAAAAGCACTAATAAATACCCATGTAGTGAGTTCTTTATAGAAGCATTGCTGAAGGATATGTTTTAAAAAAATCATTAAAATTAATATATTAATATGTAAATATACAAATTTTCAAATAAATATAATATATATTATTTAAATATGTTTTAGATAAATAAAAATTGGCATTTTTACTTAATATTAAATATATTTAGTGAAAGTTCCTTAGAAAATAATTTAAATATATTTTTAATCAATAATTGTTGAATTTTTATCGAGTAATAGTCATTTAATAAAAAAGTTGAAGACAAGAAAATTTAAAAAATTGAAAAATATCTAAAATAAGTTGAAAATGTAGCTCGGATATCAAAGAAAAACAATTTTTTATCCAAGTGTTTGCTTAGGATCTACCACATTCCAAATCAAATCTTGCAGCGATATCTAAAATATGGTGACTAGAGAAACCCAAGATCACATTTCTCAAGGCCAATAAAAGTTGGTAAGGCCACTAAAATGGAGATTTCAGTCAGGTGACCATAGTTTTTCATTACATTAGATTGAATTTCATGCTCATTTACGGGGGGGGGGGGATATTTTCCTATTTTCATTAGGGACTAAATTTATTCCTATGTATTAAATTTATGTTGATATAATTGTTTTGAAATTTTATAACCATTAACGATTTACTTTTATTATAATTAAAAATTTGAATATTTTTTTATATTTACTTACAATAAATCACTTGTATAAATACTTATATCAATATATTTACATAAAAATTTATTTTTAAATATATAAAATAAATATTTACTATTAATGCTTTTAAAATTAAAAAGTTATCCAATTTATTTATGTTATAAAAATGCAATAATAAGTGTATGTAATTTTTATATTAACATATTTGTGTGTAATAAAAAACATATATATATATAATTATATTCTAATATATATATATAAATGAATATTAATATATAATATATTTATATAATAATAATTATATATATTTCGAAAATTTGAAAATATAATGAAATAAATTGAAATGTCATTAAATATACATCAAAACATGCATTGATTTTTTGTAAAGAGCATCCAATCACATAAGAGTGGTAATTGGATCCAAAATAAGCATGAAAAGTTATATGGGGTATCCTTATATCACTGAGGATGGGAGATGAGTTGGGTTATGGTAAATGGGCAGTGGGAACCCCTGAGAAAGGGGTGTTGGGTGTGTATAATAAATTAATTTTTTTTTTCAAATCATTTTGCAACTCTTTTTCTAGAACTATTAAAGGAACCCATTAATAGCACTAAAAAAATAATTCCTAAAGGGTACCTTTAATAGGTATTATTTTAGTGATGTTAAAGGTTTCCTTTAACATTGATTTTTCTAGTGTTATTAATGGTCGGCCTTTGACAACGCTCATAATATCAACACATTTAAATGTGCTGATAAAACCCTTTTTCAGGCACTATTAAAGGCCCAAATTTCAGTAGTGACATCTTATATGATGGGTGTGCCAAATAAAACATATATTATGGGTGAAACCAATATATATTATTTAGTGGGTGAGCCAGAAATATGTTATTTAATTTATTCATCCAGATAGGATTAGAATTAATTGGGTATGGATTAATGCCTTTTAAGACAAGAAATATGGAGTTAACCACTAAAGCTTATACTATTAATTTAATTATGTTAATGTTGTTTGATAAGGTTTATGAATATAATGGTCTAATTCACTAAAAAGTGGTTTCTATTTTTTCATTTTTTTAATGGTTTTATGTTAGTTAAATGTTTTTTTGTTTTTCATGTGGATATGATTTATTTCATATGATCGAAGAATATTATTATAATGTTATATATTTCATGGTTTCTCATGTTTTTCACTTCACTAATAGATATATTCTTTTAATGTCCCATGTTGATATTCTTGTGCTCATACCACATTTTAAAAGTTTTTCACAATGATTAAGGATGAGTTGGAACCATGAGGAAAAAATAATATGGGAAAATAAAAGATCTTAATAGAATTAATAATGCTCACGAAAAGTCAAGCTTGTTATTATATAATAGTTTATCCTAATTATTTAAATCTATAAACCTAAAAGTTTCTATGGTATTTAAGAGATCCCAAATTTTATATTGATGAATTATGATTTAATAGATTAAAAATTAGGTCACTTGTGTTGGTATAAAATCCCGAATTGAAATGTCTATGATTTTAGCACCGGGTCTAAGAGTTAATGTGTTGCGTTGTTATCTTCACCCATCCCAATCTCAGTGATTATTTGGGGATATAAATTGGTATGAGTCTATAGGTTCCCTCTAATGATCTAGGTACGAATTATAGAAGATGATAAATATTAAATATATCAATGGATGAGGTGTTCATACATTTAATAAGTGTAATTATCAAATCTAGCTAAATAATATTCCACCATAACTAATTTTACAAGGCATAATAGTTAGAGATTATAGAATATATTGTTTTGATCCTAATATTATTGGCATGAATTCGATTCAAATATATAGGTGAAATATGTATTTAGATAGAAAGGATAAAATTAAGCCCTCGTGTTTCTATTAAAGATGGAATTCACAATGTTCATGGTTTTCTAGACTACCAAGAAGATATGGGAAAATTTATAAACCAACAATGAAGGTAATATCATTTAAAAGGTAGATAGAATTAAGGTATTGAGGAACCAATTTTTTGGACATTAAGATGGATGATGATGCATATATTGATAGCAATTTCACCTGGGTAAAAATTATTGACAGAAACTTCTAGGGGATTGGTTAGAATCTAGATAACTATATCGTTACAAAAGAGAAGAATTTTCTAGATCTGTTTGGTAATAAAATATCATCCCTAGAAGAAAAAGATGTAATGCAGATTATTGATACGAAAAAATAATGATAGATTATGATATGATGAAATATGACTATATAAAAACGAAGGACAAATATGAAATGGTTTTGGATTTTAGGAGAATAAGAAATATCATTGAATAAATGGATATAGAATATGAATACATAAATGTTGTGAATGATAAAAACTGTAACCATGTTATTTCACTTCTATGCAAGTGATTCAAGGGGTGTAAATGGAGTAATTTTTTTGATAATAATCTAAGATGTTATTATTTGAAGGATATTTATCAGGTAGTGAAGTATTTCTCAAAGAATAAGGTCAATGCATCTAAATTAGAAAGGGATTGATAGATGATACAAAAAAAATAAAAAAGACATTAATTATTAAAAACAAATGATTTATGACAAGAAATGGAAATATAACTAATCATGTGACTCATATAATTATGTAACAAACATTTATAATATTTTGAAATAATTTTATTCATCGTGAAATGATGATGATAGAGATGTATGGAAAGAAACTTTTTTTGGGATATGAAAGGAAAATCTACATGGGAAATATATAATACCATAATAAATAAAATAATAATCTAGAAAAAATTAAACAAATGTGGCTACTAATAAGGAATTCCATGTCAAGTGGGAATGGATATGCATTGATGGGATAAATAATCATACTTGTAAATATGGTGAACTTTAAATGATTATAATTGATCTCAAGGAAGTTTTAGCAGCAAAGGATGAATAATTGGATAAGATATAATCTGTATGTCTCGTAATGAAACATGTGTTTCCAAGGCTAGGAAATACTACACTATGGATGTTGAGGATAATATAGAATCTGATCAATCATATTAGAAAATTATTCTATATAAAAATGTAAATCAATAACTAATCATTTTGAAAACATACCTTATTTATAAGATTGTAAAGATGTAAAAATCCAAATTTGTCTATATATGATCCTTGAAAACCGAGAGTAAATATCAAAAATAAAATGAATCAAGTAATAATTTAGGAAGAATTTTTCCCCCTTAAAAATTATTTCTCTATTTTCAAAAGAAAAAAAACACATAAATTAATGAAAAATTGCCTCTCAGAATTAAAAAACCAATTAGAAAGGTTATTACAAGTGATAAAAAATTCATATACAAGAATATTATTCGTTTTTGATCAATATGTAATTTCATGAAAGGTTGAATGAATCAATGGGTTGTTTTAGTGGTAATTTGTGGACAAAATAATAGAAGAGAAAATGTGTGACCATAATTTGTGTAACAACACCATTAGGGAAAATAACATGATCGAGCGATAATTATTGGGGGAAATGACTAGTGATGGAGAATTTCGATGAACACCATCAGATGTGGACACTCCTTTCACTTCTACAACACCTTCCAATGGACATGAGTTTGGGGGGTTATATGGTGGATTTATTCTCTTTACCCCATTCTTGAATACTATGAAGAACACGGATCGACCATCCAACAGGTTGATCCATGTTTCATTTTTTTATTGAGAGAGGATATTTCAGGGTTTTATTTATGGGAGTTTTTATAATTAAAATATCCTCCAATTGTTGTTATGTTAATGAATAGGGTGTGGGTCAAACGAACAAGGCTCAGAACCTCCACCGAACTCAGTTTTTGTGGGGTTCATTGTGGACAATAGAAATATTTTACGGCAAGGTGGAACCACTGGTGGTGTAGTGCAGGCACTGTCTCGAGTGGTCCGTAGGGTCAGACAAGAATAAAATCAAACCGTTGAAGCTTCATCGGTGGCCTGCTGAGGCTTTTCTGGCATGGAAGTATTAGAGACCGAGGGAGGTGACAGATGACACTTGCATGTTGCGAAGGAACGGTGGTGCCCGATGGCGCCACGATGGACAAGAGGGCGGATGACCTTCTCCTTCGACGTTGAAGTACGGCAACACAACATAGGGAAATGCTGTAACTTCTATCTACTATAGAGGGTCGACCTGCTCCCCTTGTTCCGTTACAGGTAGGACCACGTGGACTAGCCATGGGATTGTGGTGTCATCAAACGATTTTGTTGAGCTGGGTGGCGCGCTATGACAGCGCGCTATAGAGAATGCTCACGGTGGAGGTCGGACCCGCGGTCTGTGGGTCCACTATGTGACCAGTCTAGAAGGACCATCTGGGAGAGGTGGAACCAACCAGCACCACTAGCTTGAGGATTCGAATGGCTTCGGCCATTCGGGAGGGGAGTGGACCCGTCGTGCTTGGCCAGTGGGCTGCACCTAGCAGGGTGGGGCATGCTAAACCCACGGCCCAGCGGGCCAGACCCAGCCCAACCGAACTAGGATGAGACCATCCCATTCAGGCTGGGCCCAGTGGGCTTGGTCTAGTCTACCTGACTAGATCCGACTAGACCTAGAAACCTTTTTTCCCAGTTACTCTTAAATATAAATATATCATAAACTTGGCGTCTGTTTGAAAAACCATCTCGGGCACCGGAACCCTTAGGACGAGGAAGTCCTTTTGAGATACTCTACAAGATATTTAGAAAATGTTGGAGATTTTCCAGATTGGATCATACCCAAATCCAACCAGGCCCCCGAAACTAATATACCTATAAAATACAAATCAGGAATCTTATTGATGAACCATCTATTACTTTGGAACCCTTATGATAGGGCATATCATCAGGATAATTCTTAATTGGTTTTTTTGGTAGTTGAGGTATGACCAATTTCTTGAGGGGAGATACTCCCAGATTCAGGCATGCTATGTATGGGAATCTAGTCGCTAGATGTGACGTGATGAATGAATATCGATCCAATTTGGATCAGCACCGTGTGATCCTTTGTGGATCAGCACCTAGAGATCCTGTGTGGATCTGTACCGAATGATCCTATGTGCATCAGCACCAGCTGATCCTGGGTGGATTAGTCACTATAGATCCTATGTAAATCAGAACCTCAAAATACTCTATAGATCAGTACTGAGCGATCCTCTGTGGATCAGCACCCAGCGAACCTATGTGGATCAGCACCGAGAAATCCTGTGTGGATCAGCACTGAGCGATCCTTTGTGGATCAGCTCCTAGAGATCCTGTGTGGATCATCACCTAGCAACCCTATGTGGATCAACATCTAGTGACCCCATGAAGATATGCAACATATACTTTTATCAAAATCATATATCTGAGATTTACAGCTAATCATCTTTACATATGTACTTATGTTGTTCCTAACGTGAGATGTCTTTTGATTTGTTCATTGTGATTGAGATCATGCTTTGTGGAATTTCCTTTGCGTAATTTTGGGAGACTATCAGGTGTCTCAGTGTCCCTACTGAGTATTTTTAGATTCACCCCCGCTCAGGCTTCACCTGCATTTTATTTTGTCTTGTACAGATAACAGACAACTAGACTGAGTCTTGAGTAGTCAGGGCTTTAAATTGCATATAGGTGATTGACAGACGGTGTATGGTGGTGACCGGTAAAAGTGGAGAGCTGTGGTGAAGAGCATTACCTACCCTTCATTTATGAAACATGGTGGATGACATCAAGAGTTTTTTCCCTTTTTGTACTTCCATTTCAGTTCGGTTTGTATTCTGGACCCTTTACATTCAGTTCTCACCTTTACCCTTAGTGGTGGTTTTTTGTTATGGTTGTACCTTTGTTCTTCTATTATTTTACTTATGTGTAGTGTGCCTTATCTATGTGTGGATGAATTTTTGAGGCAATGCCTTTTCTTTTTAGGGACATTCTTTCCAGTTCTTGTCACCAACCCCGGACCTATAGAAGGGGGCATGGGGTAGTCACATCACGGGCCATGTGAGACGGGTCATGACAAAGTGGTATCAAAGGGTGGTCGTTTCTACCAGAAGACTGAAGATTATATGTTTTCAATGGAGAAATAGTGTTATGTGTCTTGAGTTCATGGTTCAGTTTGTGGAGTCTAGTGTTGGTGCATTGACCAATGTATCAATGCAATGTGACCTTGAATTCTGTTTTCCAACTTAGTACACGAAAATACTAGTTTCATGTGTTTTGAAAATGTTTTTTCTATTGATATATTTTGAGTTAGCTCACCTTGTATGACCTTTTGACCGTGGTTCATCTTGATTATAAATTATGATGCCTCTATGTAGACAGACCCCCAGGATTCCAGTGTGTGACCATGAGGGTGGTCCACTGAGTAATGAGGCTTCGTTACATAGACTGATTCCCGAGATGGTACCTTCGGGTGGTGTCCTAGCGATACCACTACTCGTTGGTCAATAGTTACTGCTGGCACTACCGGAAGTGGAAACCTATAGGCTTAGTGCATTAGATGTGTTTCAGTTACAAATACCACCTAGGTATTAAGGAGATCCCAACTAACATGTGGCTAAGGACTGGCCTGAGGCAGTGACCGAGTTGCCATCTAGCAAGGGCACCATTAGATCAGATGGTGGTCCTGGCATTGAGTATTCTACGCATCTCAGCAGGGCCATGGTAGTGTTTAGATTACCCTTATCTTAATATGAGTTGAATTTTCCATGGTAGATCATGAGAACCTTCCTAAGATATTTGGGTCTCCTTCCATAAAAATCTTAGGGATTTGTGTTTCCAAGACCTTCTACAGTTTCGACGGGACGACATGTTAGTAACTGAATATTCGTCGAGCCGTACTGACTATTCCAGCTTCTCGATGAATAAAATACGACCAATGCTTCAGGGCTTAGACCTCCGAGCAATATTTGTTTAGTGATATCTGATCTATCACTATTCTTATGTCCATTCCTACTTATGTTAGGGTTGTAGAGAGAACCTTTGTGGTTGAAAGTTCTTTGGATGTATAGATACAGCCAATTAATGACAGTAGTGGGATCGCAGGAAATCGGTGTCCGTCTTAGAGATAGGAACATGAAAAATCAGTTGAGAATAGGAAGTGATTGAGACATGTGTATCTACAGGGCAACAGGCATGGAAGAGGAGCTAGGTGTGCTGCATGAGGTGGTATACATTTCCACATGTCATAACCACCACCCCAATGTGGTCCCAACCAGGCTCAGAGAGATGAAGTATAGGTGAAGGGAGTAGCTGCATGCAGTTAAGGAGTGTTACCCAAGGGCTCTAGGAATTATTTGAGGTATGGTCTGTGTCTACTACTTGCTACTGTATTAATAGTCAACGGTGATAATCATTCCTTGTCCAAAATTTTGTTCAAGACCTTGAGTTTCAGGTAAAACTATTTACATGAACCTTACATCCGAAGATATATAAAATTGGAGACTTGATGACCACACTTATGCCGACGGTTTGATCTGTCCCTTGAGGCGAGAGTTTCAGTTTGGACCTCTTGGTGGTAGTGTCGAGGCCTTATGACGTTAGTTTGGGTATGGACTTTTCATCCACATATCATGCTCAGATTGACTGTTTTTGGCCAAAAGGTTTTTGTATATATGTAGTGTAGGAATGAAGTTTTCATTTATTAGAAAAAAGGGAAAACTAGGTAGCCTAAGATAAACTCATGCATAGGAAGGTGAAACCAATCACTCATGAGTCAGCCGACATCACCCTTGTGGTAGTAGGTGTTTTGAATTTTCAGTTCCCAAAAGTAGTGGCAGAGTATGGGAACATCCTTTCAAAATATGTTTCTAATATTATCTCCTCACAGGGAGACATGCTTCTATAATGGATGGTACCTTTGGAAGACACTAATATCTACAAATACATATTGGATGGATCCTGTGGAACTTCAAGAGATGAGATTATAGTTGGAGGGATTTCCAAAAAAGGGATTAGTAATACATAATGTTATAGGTTAAAAGTGTACTACCACCACCTTACCATAGTTTCCATAGAGAGAGAGTACCAACTACTAAAGGATCTATGGGAATATCAATTAGTTAAAGGGGGTAGCCTTTCGTATGGATGGAATGGTGTTCGTAGGATTTTTAGCAGCGAGTTAGCGACAATGGTTGGAGTTCCACAAAGACTGTGACTTTGAGATAGGATATACGCCTAGGAAGGGGTACGTGGTGGTAGAAAAGATCAGAAGGAGGTCTGGTTTATTTTTTCTGAGTGAGGCATCAGAGTAGTGAGTTGTGTTATTGTTATCCTTGGTTGATAGTGATAGAGCAGCATAACTCCTGTAAAAGATGGTCGGTCCCCAACTCCTTAAACGGGTATGGGAGACATAGCTTAGGGACATTGACTGCAAGGCCTGACATGCTCAGTTTTCATCATGACAGACTCTGGAAGGATTTTTTGAAGGTGGGGAGCATGTTATCCTTTTTCAGATGACGCACCATGGTGCCAGGGACGCTATAATATGAGGTGTTGAGGGAGTCTCACAAGTCCCCTTTGGTGGTATATTGGGGTGTGGAAAAGATGTACGAGACCATCAATGGAAGTATTGGTGGCCTTTTATGAAGAAATCTGTGGTAGAGTTCATATCAGAATACCTAACTTGTCAGCAAGTGAAATCTGAAAACTAGGTTTTATCACGCTTGAGCCCAACTTTTTAGCCATAGACTGATGGTCAGATAAAGTGGACCATACATACCATGGAGGAAATGCTTCATTATTGAGTCCTAGATTTTGGTCATAGTTGGGAGGATCAACTACCACTGGTGGAGTTCGCATTCAACAAATGTTATAACTCCACCATCGGCATGGAAACATTTGAGGCCTTTCACATGCAACCACGAAGATCCCCTCTATGCTGTAAAAACACAAGGGATTCAACACTAATGGGTTTAGATTTGGTATGATCTACCATTGAGAAGTTGCAGACTATCCAGGAAAGGATGAATACTTCCTAGAGTATGATTAAGTCTTATGCCGACAAGAGACAGAGACCCATATAGTTCGATATGGGAGACCATGTCTTCTTATGGGTCTCACCCCAACAATGATTGCAGATATTCGTTTGGGGTGACAAGCTATCTCAGAGGTTCATCAGAACTTTCTAGATTTTCAGCAGATTTGGTGAGGTGGAGTACTTCCTAACTCTTCCCCCATAGATGCACTAGGTTCATAATTTTTTCCATGTGTCATAGCTATGGATATGTATGCACGAACCATCGCATATTATCTACTAGGGTGAGTCAGAAGATGTTGATGGGGTGACTTTTACGGAGTTCTCAATGGAGATAGAGGATCGACAGGAGTGAGTCCTTTGTGGAATTTCGATACCTTTGGTGCAATTCCAATGGCAATATTAGAACATCCAAGAGGGAACATGAGTGCAGAAGGCTCAGAATCATGATCAGTACTATCATTTGAAGGATTTTACATTATTTAATATTTTAGCGATGCAATTCCAAATAGTGGAGAGAATTTAATGTCATGAAATTTCTGTATAATTTTTTTATTATATAATAATTTTACAAAACCATGAAATTTGACAACACGTGATTCCAAGGTTCCGAGTGCCCAGAATGTTTTGTCAAAAATTGTTTTGGTTTTAAAAGCACACATGAGTCGTTTTCCTGAAAAACAATAATAACTCATAAATGGGTTCCCAAATCATAATTCCAAGGGAACCATTGTACTCAGAATGGCTGGATTACCCTAGGCACAACATATGTTTAGTCGAGGCAGGCCTCTGGTGAGAAAACACAAAAATGGCATAACTGTAAAGAAAATAATTAATTAAAATTATTTTATTTTTCAAATTATTATAAGTCACATATGGTAACACGGATTATAAATTTGAGACCACCACTGGGCTCCTAAGGGTTTTATTTCCATAGGAAAATACTAAAAGTGCTCAGCGCGAGTGAACAGTGGATGTTAGTTTTTTGCCGTAAATAAAATAATTTAGTAACAATTATTTGATTGTTAAATTCTTAAACTCCTATGTGGTAACTCGTATTGGAAATCTAATAGTACTATTGAGCTCGTGAGGGTGTGTTTCCCTTAGGGAGGGCATAACCCTGATCGGTGATAGTCAAGGGTGATTATTAATAATTTTTTATTATTTTAAGGTTCGTTCAGTAAATGTGCGGGAGGTATTTTCTATCTTTTGAACCGGTGCTCAGATTAGAAACTTGAGGGCAACATTGAATCCCCAGCGCCTTGATTTTCTTAAGGGAATCATAACATTGACCAGCAAGGGTCAGACAAAAAAGTTAATTTCTTGGAATTAAAAAAATAATAATTAAATGTTATTTTATTTTTCATTTTGAAACTGTTAGAAAATTGGTGGTGGGAATACAGTACAATGTCAAACCATTTAACAACATTACTCTAAAATTATGTATCCACACGGTTGGGAGAAATAATGGGTTGTGTAAGCACACTATGGAGAGATTTAAGAGGTTCATGAATTAAACTCGTTATTGAATATCACTAATTGTGAGAAGTGTTAATATCCATCAATTCCCTCTATTAAATATTAGATCGTGCTTAGTTTTTGGGAGATCTACAAGAGGTAGCTCTGACGAAGAACTGGAAACATTCTGCTCCGACGAAGAACGTGATTGGGTAATTGTTGTTGGGGGAAATGGTGGGCGATTGAGAATTCCAATGAACACCTTTGAACATGGACACACCTTTCTTTTCTTTAACACCTTCTAATAAAATCGAGGTAGGGGAAAATATGTTTTATTTATTCTCTTTACCCAATTCATGAATATTATGAACAACATGGATCAACCATCCAACAGGTTGATATGTGTTTTCCTCTTAAATGCGGGAGGATGTTGCAGGGTTTTCATTATGTGAGTTTTCATATATAAATTGTCATTAAAATGTTGTTATGATAACACGGAGGGTGTGGGCCAAACGAAAAAGGCAAGTACCCTCCGACGAGCTCAGTTGTGGAGGTGTTCTTTGTGGACAACTGGAAGATTTGGTGGAATGGTAGAACCAAGGGCCCCACAACACATGCACCGTCTTGAGTGGATCTTAGTTTTGGAAGAGAATAAAAGCGAACCATAGGAGCTTCACTGGGGGACTGTGAAGTCTTTTATGTCATGGAGGCATAGGTGACTAAGGGAGGCGATGCCCGACCTTCATCGGAACCATTGAAGAAGGGTGGCTCGCCATGGTGGAAGGTCGTAGCTTCTAGCCTCAGGAGAGGGTAGACCTGCTCCCATGGGTCCGTTTTGGGCCAGTCCATGTGGTCCGACCAGGGGAGTGTGGCACCATCTGGTGCCAAAGATGATCCAAGTGGCGTGCTACGATAGCGCATTGTAGAACAAGTCTGCGTCTTCTAGCCATTGCGGAGGGTGGACCAATGATCTGCAGGTCCCGCGAGTGACCTATCTAGCGAGACCAGCCAGGAGAGGTGGAGCCAACTGGAATTGCTTCATTGGAGGTCCAAAAAACTTCATCCATTCATGAATGGAGTAGACCCCCTATTCTCAGCCAGTAGGCCGAGCGATTCTGTGGCCTGGTAGGTCACGCCCAGCTGGGTGGGGCGGACAGAACTCGTGGCCCAACGGGCCTCGCCTGCGACCAAATGGTAGAGACCACATCCCAGATGGCTAAACATGGCCTAGCCGAACTAGTCCAAGCCCATCCCCTTCGTAATGGGCCTAACAGGTCGGGTTGGGTCGGTCTCAATGGGTCGGACTGGACGTGGACCCCTATTGGCCTAGTTACGCTTAAATGGGATATCACATAAATTAGACTTCCATTTTACAAACCGTCTACAGAACCAAAATTCGAAGGATGAGGAAGTCCTTTTGAGATACACTGTGAGATATTCAAAGAATTTTGGAGTTTTTCCGGTTTGAATTGTACCCAAATCCTACCGGGCCCCTGACACTAAAATTATTATAACATACAGAATGAATATCTTATTGACACGTCATCTGTTGCTTTGGAACCCTTATAACGTAGAGGATCATCATGCTACTTCTTCTTGGGTTTTCATGGCAGTTGAGGTATGATCAATGGATTGAGGAGTGGATCTTTGCAGATTCAACCGTGCTATGTATTGGAATCTAGTGTCTCTTTGTGATGTGAAGAATGAATAGTGATCACGTGTGGATCAGCACCTAGTGATCCTGTGTGGATCATCATTGAGAGATCCTGTGTGGATTAGAACCAATAGATAATGTGTGGATCAGTACCTAGAGATCATGTTTGTATCAGAACCGAGTGATCTTGTGTGGATCACCACCAAGAAATTCTTTTTCGATCATCACTTAGCAGTCTTATGTGGATCAGCACTGATTAGTCCATTGGGGATCAGCACCAAGCGATCCTATGTGGATGAGCACCAAGCGATCTTGTGTGGATGAGCTCCTTGCGACCCTGTGTGGATGAGCATCTAGTGAACCAGTGTGGATCGACAATAGGCCATTTTAGAAAAATAAGATAATCTTGTTTTACGGAACATCATCTGTACTTATCTATTTATTTTATACATGGTGTGAGATGCCTTTGGATTTGTGCTTTGGGATTGAGATCATTCATTGTGGATTTTCTTTTGTAGAATTTTGGGAGACTATCAGGGGTCTTGGTGTCCCTACTGAGTATTGTTATTCTCACCCAAACACAGGATTTGCCTACACCGTGTTGAGGCTTATGTAGATGATAGACAAATAGACTGGGTTATTAATAGTCTAGGCTTAACGATGCTCAGAGTTGATTGACAACGGTGTACAGATGTGACTGGTAGATGTGGAGAGCTATGAAGATGAGTTGTACCTACACTTCAGGTAGGAACCTGGGTGGACAAACTCATGACCTATTTTCCTTTTTTTGTACATCTATTTCAGTTGGGCTTGTATTCTGGCCCCTTTACATCCAGTACTCCCTTCAACACTCAGTGGTGGTTTTTAGTTGTGGTTCTACCTTTCTTCTTCTTTCGTGTCACTTGTTCATTTTGTTCCGTATCTATGCGAGTACATGTATTTGAGGAAATTCCTTACATGTTTAGGGATATGCCTTTCCAGTGTTAGTCACCATCCCATGGCTTATGGAAGGCAGACTTGGGGTAGTCATGATATGGCCCCCGGGGGAGGGGTTGTGACAAAGATAATGTTGGTTTGACCTCAAAGATGAGTTTTTCATGACCATGATGTAAGGATAGGAATTCTATGATATGAAAGGGAATATATTTAAAATAAAAATTTTGTAAAATCATAAAAATATTATAAAAATAATAGGAATGTAAATAAATATTTATTAATTGTTTGACCAAATAAAATGAAAATAGATAAGACGTAAAATGATGTTCGAAAACATTCTAATGTAAGAGGAAATCATGTGGCTTCAGAATATGAGGTGAAATATATAATAAGTTATTTATAAGTAGATGAATTTATATTTGGATGAAAATAGAGGAAAAATTTATTTCATAGGAAATGGGTGTTTAATGTGAGAAAAAACTACAGAAATATATGAAATAAAAAATGGAAATATGGTCCAATGAAATCCTCCCATACTGATATTGGAAGAAATTAATATCAGTGGTTGAGAATAAAACCTCAAATTGGTTAAATCCATTACAGAATTATGATTTCTATCATTATTCCACATCATTATTGTTACTATGTTCTGACATATACGGAAATTAAGGAGAAGTGTATGGTTTACAAAATTGGACAACAAAGATATTTTTATTCATGGTGTTTGAACTCCATGATGTATTAGAGTGACTATATATATTTATGGGGAGAGATATTTACAGATGAAGCAACCAAGATTCCATAATCTATATAAATTTGAATTATTATGCATGAGAAACACATTGATGAAAATTATTAATGATTGTATTAAATAAATTTTATAGGGGAAAGTTATTTATATAAATGGATTAGATAAGGGGAGTGTTTTTTTATTTTCATTTGAATTGATTGATGATTTTATTTAATAGATGGTTCTGGATACTATTATATTCTTGTTGAATGTTATATATGTAGCCTAATAAATGAGAAATTAATTATGATGTAACATATCTTGTTGTTTGTTTATTTTATTGAAAACCATGCTTAAATATCAGTTTTTAACACTTGGAAATCCAATGTAGACTTAGAGTGGAAAACCCAAAGGGAATTTCATAAGGAAAAATATATGATGTCCTCATACCCACATAAGTTAATAATGATGTTATTGTAAGGATGAGAACAAGTTGTACTGATCAAATGAGAAGAAACCTATTGACCATTTCCATTTAATTTTCAATACGGTGGATTTATAAATAAGCACATATTTTGAAATTCACAAATGTGTGCGAGATATTTCAAAAAAAATTAAATATGTGAGATTGTTGTGAATAAGTGGGTTTTGGTTACACTTTCTATAAATATATAAATTTATTTTTGTGATGAAATTGTTTATTTATAATATTTTTATAGATCCTTGTGTTGGAATTATATTTCATGCTTGGTTAATCATTTAATATCAAACAATAATTTTAGTATGTAAATGTTTATCTCATACTAAAAAACATTATAATACACATAGCTTTATTCAAAAATGTGATGAAAACATAAATTATAAATTTTATAAATATAATTTAAATAAATGAATTTAATTTTTTAATTCATCATTCCAATATTTTTATGGTGAATTTTTTATATTTTTAAAAATTTAAGATTTCTAAGGTAACTATTTAAACAAGATATTTTATAAAACAAATTAAATCAGAATGAAACAATAATAACATGAATGTTTCTTACGAATTTTTAGAGACCAAATATATATTTAATATCTAATATAATTCATATTAAAGATTAATGATAATCGTATAAATCAATGCATTACGTTTTAAAAATATATGTAATGTTTTTTTCTAAAAAAAATTATATCTAGGTCATTGATCTTAATAAATTGTTCAACAGGTACATTTTGGATTTAGTTTTTTTAATAAATAAAAAATTTCCATGTTATTTAATAAAATTCAATTAATTTCACTAGTTTAGAAAAAAAAATTCTGAAATTCATTTTATTCATTAAAAAGAAATTTTTTCTCAAAAAGGCCTAGTTTCAATTTATGGATTTTTATTAAATGTAAATTTTATCAGTTATAGAAATTCATTAAAATATAATGTGTTATATATTTTGAATCATCATAATTAATATTAGGTAATATAGTAAACATTAATTTTTCCATGAGGAATAGTAACCGTAGTAAATATTTACCACATCAATTAATGGTAAATATAGTTAGTGGGGTTGAAAATAAAATGATAATACTTCATAGAAATAATAAAAAACTTATTAAATAATATTTTTCGGTATTATTTTGAATGTATTAAAATTTTGATCTACTTTACATGAGTCTGACATATATTATATAACATAGAGTCCAATATTTACAAGTCTCACACCCACCTCACTTATAAAAGAGAACCCAATACTATCTATTTTACACACTACATGAGAGAAATATATCTCAACAAATCCCTACCCAAAAATACATCAAAATATTCCTAGTAACATTCTATTGGTCATATTCTCACCAAATTATCCCTTCACGAAGGGTTAATGTGTACGCCAAAGGAGCTAAGTAAAATAAGAGGTATATGTTATTACTAAGCGTTTTTAAGTTTGTTTATTCTTTAAACCCATAAAAATATTAAATATATATCATAAACTAAATAAATAAATAAATTCATCATAATTATATGAATTTATTTTAGTAGTAAATACAGTTTATAACTCCTTTCCATCCAATTTAAAATGTAAACATTCATTCAGACGTACAACCAACCATCTCTAAATAATAGTTTATTTCGTTTTCCTTCACCTATTTACATAAATGGTAATAAATTTGTTTTTAATTAATATATACTATATATATTATATAATTATTATTCTATTAATATATAATATCATCTATCTTATTTTTCTCACATGCATTGGAAGAAGATAATCTTGCCTTTTTTTGCCGGTGGAATACCACCACTATAATAGAATATGATTCGTTTTATCATGACAAAAATACATAGATAACTCCAAAATTTAATACAATGAATTCAATTTATATCCAATAAATTATTAATATCATGTGAATAAATTAATGATTCCATAACTCCTATGACTAAAAATAATATAAAAAAATAATATTGGATAAATGTATTGATCAGACATCAATAGTCATTTTACGTAAGAAATACACTATGAATATATTTAAAAGGATTATGAATGGAAATCCAAAAATAGAATACAGGAGAAAAATGTTTTTAATAATGTATTTCAAAAAATTTAATTCATTATACAGGTGGATCGCACATGTTAAACTAAGAAAATACTAAAGGTATATGATTATTCTTATAATCTCATTTTATGTTGGAAATTGTTTATGATCGGATTTCCTTTGTAAAGAATTATATGATCATAGATACATAAACTCCATATATTTTATTATGCTTCTATAATGATTGGGGTTTTCATTTTTATTTTATATAATTTTCACTTTTTTATCAATAATTATCTATTATGTTACATATAATGAATTTCATAAAAACTTATATTTTTACATTTTCCATTAAAACTCATATTATTAAATTTCAATTTTTATTTAATTTTTTTCATGAAAATTATTCATTAATGTAAATTTATTATTTAAGATTATTTAAAATTATATTTTATTATCCTTAATGTATTAAAAATAATATACATATCATTTTCCATATTTGGTATTTTTAGAATTTTTTCCAAAAGTGTGAAAATATATTTGTTTTAACTTTTACCTATCAAATAAAATTCATATCATAATGAGTATAATTAAATAATAATATTTATTTACTTGTTTAATAGTAATATTCAATAAATATTTTTCCTATAATTCTATAATTTTATTTTTTAATGATATCAAATGAAAAGGGTATAATTTTTATATATAAATGAAATGAATTATAAAAGTGAATTATTACATCATTTTACAATATAAAATAAAATGAAGTTATATGAAATGTTTTTATTACTATTTCATTTCTATTCCCAAATGGATTTATTTTCTAATGAAGCATTATTGTAATTGAACTGATGTTTTTCATTCATCTATTTCTAATTGAACATTTTTTCCATTTAATTTTTCATGATTGAATTCCTTTTCACATTGTATCCTTTCATTAAAACAAAATTAATCCTCATTATCTATATATTATTTATCAGGGATTTAAAAAACATAATTTAAACAAATTTGATGTTATCTAATCAGTATACTATTTATATATACAGTATTAGTTTGAGATTGTTTATAAAGATTGTTATTTCCTAAACTAGGGAAATATTTCATATTATTTATTCAATATATATTAATGTTGATTTATAATGAATATTGAGAATACATTTCACTGTTCATTAAAGATACAAGGAATTCATATGACATATTTGTAAATTTTCTTTCCCAGTTATAGATATCCCATAGATACATCGATAGTTATCATGTTATAAAATTGGTGGCATTTTATATTGGAGGGATATGTGGCTTCCTCTTACTCATTTACTAAGAATGACATCTTGGTTGAGGCCTTAATCGTACGATTCAGTTTATCGTGGTTGAGGCCATGAATGTATGAAAATGGAAGTCCTAATTTATGAATTTCTATTATAAAGAATTCAGTTACCATTATCGAGGTAATTTATATATTTATATAATCCATGTATATATGCTAAACTCATGTTGTTGATTGAATTAATGTGTTATGGTTTTCAAATATTTCATATTTATTATGAATTATTTACTAATTATATCATCCACATTATGAAGCCTTTGTTAAGAATCTCATATCAACCATTATTTGTTCCCATTCTATAGTATATTAAGAATTGTATAATGAATTATATTTGGGATACAAGATTGTCTCCCATGATATATTTTTATATTTATTATATAATATCAAAACATATATGTATATAGTTTTTCATGAATACTAAACTCATCAATATTATATGGGAGATCCCCTATATCATGAAAAAATATAAAAAACTAAAAATCATATTAGGGTTACTAGAGTTTGGGTGTTATAGTTAGTATCATATGAAAAGCAATAGAGACCTAGTGAACTATATTTTAGATTAACTTAACTAACACAAGAATTATGATAATCTATTATGGTATTTGAAAAATTTTACCATCAATTTTTTTTAAATAATATTTCCCAATATTCATGATGATTACAGTCTATATCAGTGTGTACCATTGTTTAGAGATAGAAATTTTCATAATAATGGAAATAAAAACCCATAGTGAATATAGTGATTTCCCTATTATAAAATTTAATATAATTGATGGTTGATCTTAGTAGATCATGGCCACATTAGAGATATCAATTTGGGTCATGATGAATAATCATTCACATATGAAGAATGATAATATTCTTCTGTGTGATGCACCTATTTTTGATTTATTTATGTGATTGAAAACTCTATTAATTTATAGAACTACTAATAAAATGGTAGCTTAGTATAGGAATTAATATGTTGCAAAAATATACTCAAATATTTGGATGTTATTAAAGGGAAAAACATATTCTGGTAGTCTAATGTTTTAATTGAGAGGGTGAAAAGTATTGATCAAGGATCATGAATATTAAACAGGATAATGAAATAGAATTTTTTTATTGATAAAATTTGATTTTATATTCTTATATTTAACATACCATACCTTCAAAAAATTAGAAAATTAAAAAAGAATTTAAAATTTACTTATGGGGGATAAACTAATTTTTTAATGAATATGTTATAATTTGAACACTTAAAAGTGATAATTTTAGATAGGGTTTAATGACTATGTGGTGTCTTGGTTTTCCAAATGAGTTTTGGTAGAGTCAATCTTTGAATGTCCTATTTTTGGAAATCCAAATTAATGATTATGGTTAGTGAACTGTTTTTGTTAATCATGCATCTCAAAAAAGTGTTCTGAGAGGGAATCTTAAGGGATTTCAAACCATTCTACTAAGGTCGTAAGGATGTATGAGAAATAAGTAGAAAATTAAAGGGACAAATATTCCATGTTTTACATGGTTAGACAATTCATGTACCAAATCCACATGGCTTTTTTCATTGTAGTCCATGATCTGTAATTTTTGGCCCATAGTATGACCATACCATGATGCCCAAATATGCACCTCAATTAAAAATCTAAAATTACACTTTTCCAGTATTTTCGTTTACCCATCGTCATTTATTTTATCTCCCCTATCATGCATATTTTGTCCCTATTCATGAATCTCTCCCCCTCACCTCCTAGGAATAGTGAGATATCCTTCATCCATGTTTGAAATTACCAAGTGTTAGTTGAGTTGAAAAGACCTTAATTGTTATCAGATTACACATCCATATTTTCTATGTTTACTTTTCCATATGGGATACAAAATTCATAAAAGATATTTTACCCTATTTTTACAGAATTTGTATATTAGTATTATTTATATCGACCTATCAGAAATTAATGTTTGATATTGGACGTGTGTAGCATTATTAACCAAAGGCAGTTTATTAATTTTAATTCCCATAAAATATTTTTTGTTTATAAAATACACCATTTTTCTACATGAATTTAATTATATGAATTTATC
Source organism: Viscum album (assembly GCA_963277665.1). NCBI lineage: Eukaryota > Viridiplantae > Streptophyta > Magnoliopsida > Santalales > Viscaceae > Viscum > Viscum album. The sequence continues at coordinate 496,403,580 of OY728127.1, forward strand.
CTAAATTATGAAATTATTTAATTTGAATTATTATACAACAACTATGATTCCCGTAGAAAATGCATTACATTTTAGGAGGTATAGAACCTCAAATCGTACCACCCATTTGATGAACTCCTAAAATTCCAGGGATTTTTGATAAAATGTTAAATGAATCCTTTATTTTAATAAACATATTGGTCCATGAACGATCATTTTATGATGGAAATTCATAATAGGTTTATCATATTTATTGAAATGAATTAAAATATTTTTAATGTGATGCATCCTGATGAATGAAATTATGGAATTGGAATTTCTAATTGACATTATGTTGCTATGGTGGGAATGGATAATTGAATTGTTAAATTTATAAGGATGTGGATTGTATATATTTTCCAAATTTCATAATAAAATCATCTATGAGGTGTTCTATATTATTTATTAACATATACGAAATTAAATGGAGTTACTCGAAAATGAAATGGAAAAGAAAATTATCATTTTTCTTCTTAATTATATATAAATGAAATAGCCCAATTTTTATACTTGAATTATTATATAGAATAGTTATATACATTGACTCTATTACTCATATATAATAGATCATATAGATTTCGTACTACTATAGTATTTTTTTACTTATATTTATAGGAAAAATTGAGTGGGTATTCACATGGACTATGAAGAACCTTTTACGTATGAGTCCTTCTTGAGTCCAAACACCATTCATTGTGGTTTTGGGTTGAATTGTGTAAATTTCCAGGTATGAACACTAACATGGCCACAAAAATATTTTTTTATTTTTATTATTTGGTATCTCATCCCTTATAAATTTTGATACTTTGCCTTTATGTCACTCACAAATGATACTCGATCATGGATTCCCTTACATATGATATATAGGCCCAAAATCCCTTAAAAATTATACTCAAGAATGGAATACCATAGAAATGATACTTAAGAATGGAATCCCAAACACATGATACTAGTTCATGGAATCCCTTATCTGTAATACTAAAAAATGTCACCCCTTATAAATCATAATAAATAATGATGACCCTTAATTAAAATATGAGACTCTAATCGTTATACATGGATCTTGAGTTACGCCATGGGTATGAGCTAGTATTATGTACCAATATATGTGTCTATATATGTTATTAGGTATATAATGATAATATATACATATGTAATTATATATATAAATATACTTGGTTAAAAAAATTCAGTGGTATTCTGACATAGGCCAAAGCCGGTATGGTCGGCCATGTGTCCTTTGAGTAACCTGAGCCCGATTTATTTCCATTTATTATTTATTTCATTATTTATAATTCTGAACACTGAGTTATTTTATATTCACTGTCAAGGTGGAATTAGAAACCACTTGTGGTACCCTGCTGAGTGTATCTCAGACACTGTTCTAAATTTCGTTTGGTAACTAGACCGACATCAGAGTTACTAGATCATGTTCTATATTTGTATTTCTTGTTATTATTCATAGAAATAAGATTTTGGAATCCCATTATTGAGTTGGATCTCTAGGATCTCATTTAAACTATCATTATGTAATTTATTATTTTCATTATTCATGTATCATATGCTTAACATTATTTATTACTATTTTCCTTCTAGTATTTACAATACACCATTTTGTTGATGATAATGCTCATGGATTTGGTTTCTTATGATTTTTGGTTTGATTATTTTCTGATTAAACTCATTTATATTGATTCTATTGTTGATTTATTTATTATGTACCACTATAATCATATAGTAATGAGGGTATAGTATCCCCACTAAAATATTATTGGATACTCACTGCATGTTAGAAACTTTTGATCTATCTGGAGGTGCACTTTAGTCCATGTGAATGACTGGTCAAGGAACCACCTCTGTGTCTCATGGGTTGGGATGTTAAATTTGAGAAACACTTTTCTAAATATTAAATAACATAATTAGATAGGAAATTCCTCTTTTTACAAAATAAAGAAAAATACGGTGTGTTCGAGTTTCATTATAAACTTAAAAGATTATATTGGCATGTTTTTACTACATACATAATCCAGAATTCATAATTGAAAATTTCTTTGATGGGATAAATCCATGATTCCAAAGGGAACTGGATAGTCAAATTTTTTCATCATATAATGATATATGATCATGTTCTGTAATGTAAATGGATGAATTATCATGGACATATATATTAAAGAGAAATAATGATTATAAGATGTTCTTTTAGAAATAATAAGAAATAAATGTGTCAAATAATAAAAAAAGGAATATGGATTTTCCTACATGAGATAATTATGGAATGAAACACTAAAATAATTTATTAATTATAGCATGAGGTTTTTTAAAGTATTGAAATGGTGTTGTGGGGAACTTGATTGCAATAAAATATTAAAAAATACTTCTATAAATTTATTTATATGTAATGATATATGATATTAATCGAACTCATGTCCCAAGAGTTATAGGACCCTAAATTAGAATAGGTTTGTGGGGGAAGGCCAAGATTAGAAAATGTAGCCATCTTATATTGATGTTATTAAAGATATGGCTTAACGTTATTTGACCATTACATGAAATTTAAATGATGTATTATTTGAGTATGGATCATCAATGTCTTTTACGTATTCCATGTTTCTTTTCAAAATTATATATTTCTTAATAACCAAAAGAATTAATTTTTCAATAATCTATCTTTAGGGAAATATGATTAAGATGAGTATTTGTTATCCATTTCCCTTTGTGACACATAGAATCAACCTATTATAATAATAATTAATATACCTTTTGTTTACATTGATATAATACATTTTATGGATTTGATTTCAAATTATAATGAGAAAATTTCTTTCCTAGAGAGTGATATTTTGATTCATGATGGAGATATTGAATCCCATGTCTTAATAGGGGATACCACATCATCTGAATCATATTTGGATCCACATACAGTAGTTTTAAAAATCCAAATTAATTTTGGAAAATAGTTAAAACAAGCAATAAATTATAAATGATTCAATATAAAAATTGATGTAACTATTGTGGAAGAAAATATTGATGTGTTTCCTAAAAAACAGCCTAGTCATCTACTTGATCTTGATGTCCAATTTTACATTGATTTAATCTAGGATGAAAAATATATATCTATGACTCTCTAGAAGAGAGACAAAGATAATTTCTAGAACTATAGATAGGACTATTTGATTCGTGCGATAAAGGATTTATACACCGTAGTTGTCCACCATTTGGATACCCTATTATTTTTATTATGAATAAATATGGGTCTATGAGGTTTGGTATTAATAAAAGTGAAAGAAATTCTATTACTATAAATAAAAGTACCATTTTTCGTATATTGATGACCTATTTGATAAAATTAAAAGAGATCAAAATTTTTCAACAATTGATCAGTGTTATGGGTGTTATCAACTACAAATATTGACATAAAGTATTCAAATGATTAAATTTCAAATGAGGCATGGAATTATGAATTTTCTGTAATGCTATTTACATTGACTGACACACCTTTGGTTTTTTATGCATATAATGAACTGAGTATTCAAGGGTAGAATGAATAATTTCATTATGGTATTTATTTTTATATCTATATATAATCTAAAACACATTATGACTACAAAATTAAATTTAGAATAATTATTTACACTATTTTAGTAAAGATATTATATGGAAAATATAAAAAATGGAAATTTAGGATAAATGTTTTTTATTTTAATATTAATGTTTTCTCTAAGGAGTTAATATATATATTTAATTAAAAGAAAATGTTATTAAGTAAACAATCAACTGTAATGAATATAAATGAGGTATGTTGTTTCCTTTTATTAGAGGGTTTCTAATGAATAATTAATCAATATTTTTCCAGATTATCTAACACGTTATGAAAATTCACATATAACGAGATTATGTTTATTTGGTTATAAGTATGAAAAAAATGTTTCTAGAATTTATGATAATATTAGTCAACAAATAAATATTGACATTACCATTGGTAATGGATAGATTTTTGATATATAGGAATGCATCAAATAAGGGACATGGATGTGTCATTTTTTCGAATGATAGAGTTTTTTTCTAGGCATCAAGGTTGTTAATTATTCATAATAATAATTATACAAACTTTTATCTAGAGTTAGTGATTAGAATAATTTTATTAATTATATATACACATTACCTTTATCGTAAAAATGTGAAATACATATGAATCACAAAAGTTTGAAATACATGTTCTCATAGAATGATCTCATCACGACGAAAAGGTGATGGAAAAAACCAATAACAGATTATGATTTCTCAATGTGCTACCAATATGGGATAGAAAATAAGGTGGAAGATGCATTAAGTAGGAATTCTCATGGAATTTTGACAATAGTGAGGGGTTAAAATGATCTTATATTCATGGATATAGAAATTTTGGATATAGGAATTATTTAGGATGGGGAATCATCAAATAAATTACAAATGATTGAAAAACCATCTGTATTAGGAAAATAAAAAGATTGTAGCATGATTAAAATAATATAAAAAATATAATAAAATAATATAATTTTGAGAAGTTTGTAGAAATACTATATGAACATTTAATATTGAAATTTTTATAGTCGATATATGTTCAATATAATCATGAGATAAGAAGATAAATATTAGATAAATATAATAGATAAAATTACTCCATTGAACATGAATTCAACAAAATATATCCGCACTGGAAGGAAAATTTGTATTGGGATGATGTGAAATGGGAAAAAACAAACTATGCATCAAGATAACTGGTTTTTCAATATTTAACAGATGAGATAAAAAATGTTATAGGATTCATCAACCCATTAACTAATCATATTTTGAAATGAGAAGACATTTCTTTTAAATTTTCACTTCAATTACAAATAATCTAGGAAAGAATAATTCCATATGGGATATTATTGATCACATTATAAAAACATTATATTTCCCCAATATAAGGTAGGATATACCTCTATATATCCTTATGTGGCTACATAATAATTATTTGTGATAATTAAGAATGAATATATTTCTATTGTATATAATAGTGGTCCATAATATACATAAAAATTATGAATCATTGTTCAGATAGATCATTATATTGGGATACATTTCTGCACCAATTATCATCATCAAACATATTAATAGTCTAAAATCAGCACTGAAAAATTAAAATCCCAATTGATGTCATGATCAGATGACATTAATTCTTCATGGGATTATTTTTTATATTTTCGTTGTATTTAACTGTATTACAAGTTTTTATTCGATCATTCAAATGGAACCATATAAAGGTTTGTTTAAAAACGATGTAGTATATGAAATTGTTTGGATAAAGTTGGTGAAATAAAAATTTTAGGCCCATAATATATTACAAAGGCAATGAAAAATTTTAGAACTATTAGACATCATATTAATAAATCATAATTCAGACAAAAGATTTATTTTTTAAACTAATGGAAGTATTTTTAATTTGAAGTGGGATATCATTTTTTATTTGTGTTATATTTACGAAATGGTTTTATAAGGGTCATCAAGAATAAAAATATTATTCTTACGTATATCAGGACTTCTAAAACTCTATAAAAAAATTACCTTGTGTCTTACAATTTAGAAATTACATAAGTCTTCTGTAATGTTAATGATTTTTTATATATCTCTTTAACGTGGAAGTACATTCTTTTCCCAATGAATGTTCTAACCTCTATGTAAATTTAATTAGAACTATATTTAACATAATTTAATGTTCCTATGTATATTATCGAAATTAATTTACAAGTATTGGGCAATCAAATGACTCAATTGGTGTATGCACTTTTCTAAAATAATAAAAAATAATGGAAAACATAAGAACCCAAATATGTAATGTGGAATATCTTCCCACATATTCTCAATGAATGATATTTTTGAAATATCAAGTATGAAATATTTTAAAGAGGGAAGAATGTAATAATTCAACATCAATTATTGTAAGTAATCATTTTTTTATAGAGAAACAATTCCCAAATAAAAATAGTTTTATTCATGAGTTTGATTAAAATCTAACGTACAAAATATTATTAAATTAATTTTATTTTATTAATTTAATTTTTAAATTATTCTTGTGAAAATTTTCTATGGGTGTATTTTATAGATTTCATTATGAAATAATTGATGTTTTGGTAAATAGTGTAAAATAATATTTATTAAAAAAATATCAATTTTATTACAGTATAATGATATAATAATAACATGAGTGTTTCAAAATATTTTTTCTATTATAATTATATTTATTTATTTTTTAACATGATTCATATATAAATATCATGGTTTTTCTAAAAATCATATCTTATCCTGTTGAAAATTAATATAATTTTTTTTGTTCAAAAGAAAACTATTGGTAGTTTTTCTCTCCCAATCACTTAATTTGAAGTTTAATTCTAGTATTGTTTTATATTTAGAAAATAAGTTTAATTTTATTTAAAATATTCCAATTAATTAAATTTTAATCAAAATTATAAATTATTTTTCTATTAAATAATTTTTATGCACGGAACGAACATTTTTCTAAATATAGTTTTCTTTGAGTTTTATGAACATTTATTGGAATTAATTATTACCTTGAAGGTAAATAAAATCTTGTAAAATGAATTAAATATTTCTATATATAATACTAAATATTAGGAAATAAGTTTAACTATTTTTTTGTAGTGAATAGTTACCATGGTAATTATTTATCACATCATTAAAGATAAAATAAGTTGCAAGGTTTTAAAATAAATGTATACTGCTTCATGATAATATAAAAGACATTCATGAAATATCATTGTATTTTTTTATTTATAAATTAAATTTATCATCTTCATATTTAGGAATATTTTTTTCCCACTTAAATAGATTAATACATATATTATATAATAATATATCAGGTATTTATAAGTTTTTCACCCACCTCACCTATAAAATAGAACCCACTATCCTCACTTATACAATGCACTTGAGACGGTATGAACAAACAATTATTACCCAATAAACTTTTAAAAATCCATATCTTGGTCTTAGAGGACTCTATATCTCTATAATATCACATTGGGGAGGCTTAATGTGTAAGCCAAAGGAGGATACGAAAGGAATTACATTATGTTCTTACAACGGTTTTTAAAATTCATTTATTCTTAATCATTATCCAAATAATAATTATTAAATTTAAACTAATTAAATAATAATATTAACCATATATTTATATATATATTTCTATGCTAAGTGTACATTAATTAATTATATATGTTTCATACTATGGAAAATGAAAACATCACCTATGATACATACAACCTAGTATCTATGAAGTGGTGTAATTTATTTACCACAAACAATTTATTTTGACTGATATATATATATATAATTAAAAAATAAATTTCATATTAATAACAAAAATATGAATCTATAAATGTTCTATATTATATATATTCATACCCATTAATCTGTTGGAAAATTTTACCGCCGCTCATGTTTTCTTGTGGATTACCTCTTCTACAATGTGATGTGTTTTATTATTATATTAACATTGCTCATGGATGATTCTAAAATAGTATAAAATAATTAAAATTTATATCAATGAAATTATTAACCTTTTTGAGATGATTTAAATATTTTTATCTCATTAAACAATTGGAAATAAACCAACGTAATCGTGGATAAATTTACCAAAAAACATAAATGGTCGACATAAGAAAGAACTACTCAATGACTAGATTTTGAATGATTGTAATTGGTTATTTCCAAATGGAATAAAGTTAAAAAATTTCGAAATTATCTACTAATTTTTAATACATTATACAGGACGACCAAACACATATATCTTAATAGAGACCCAAAGCAAGTGATTTTTGTAACATTACAACATTATTTTAGGATTTTTTGTTAACATTTCTATTGGGATGATTATATGATCACAATACCATAAACAACATATATTTTATTATACTTTTTTTTCTTGTTCATATTGATTTTATTCTATTATGGGATCATGAATCTTCAAATAAGTTACATATAGGGGAATTTCTTATGGAATTCATATTTTATAGACATCATTACGAACTCTTACTTATAGTTCAATGTTACATCAAATGATTTCATGATTAGTATTAATTAAACTCGAATGATTAATTTAAGTTATTTTAATGCATATCTTAATTTATTTTTGTTTTTCAAAAGCAATATTCAGTTCAATTTATAAAAAATTCATTTTTTGATTTTTTTCCAAAACATTGAAAGGAATATATGTTATAAATTTTACCAAATGAATGAAATTTCTTATTTTTATAGTCATAAATTGTTTTGAATATTCATTTTGTATCACCCTAGTTATTTAACATGAAAATAATTCTCTAAATTTTCTTGGATTTATTTAATGACACCGAAAGAAAAGTGTATTATATTCTTAAAGGAAAGAAAACAATTTTAAATGGTATTTTTAAATTTATTTTTTCACAATGATACATGGAAGATATATTTAATATTTCATTAAATTTTATTTTATATTCTCAAAAGGCGTGGATTAAATATAAAAATATTTATTTATGATGAACTAATGTATTATTTCATCTTTTACTCCAACATAGTTTTGTGGTCAATTTTATTTTAATGATCACATTCCTAATCATGAGCTATCATTTTATCAGAAATTATTTTCATTTATATATCCATATTTTAATTATCGTTGGTTCAATAGTAACAATTTTTATGAATTTGATATAGTATCATCAATTTAACATTTCTATATACAATAATAGTTGAAGGATGTTTATTAAGAATGTTTTTTTTGTTTACTAGGGAAATATTTTTTATTCACATTTCAATATGGATAAATTTTAATTTATAACGAAATTTTAGAGTGAATTTTAATGATCTTTAAATATATGAGTAATTCATAATACATGATAGTAATGAATGTGGATCTTCAATAGATATACCCTTGATACATCTATTGGTATCATTAAGAAAAAATTAATGAATTCCATATTAGATCTGTATTTGTATTACACATAACCATTTATTATGAATTACAACTTGTACGAATAATTAAATATACTAATTATGATATCTTAGATGAGGTCTTGAAGGTATTTTCATTAATTTATGTATTTATGAGAACATTATTATGAATTGAGATTAAATTAACCATGCCAATTGTATATATTGAAAGATTTTGAGGATGTAATAATGGTTATTATTCTATATTATTTTATTTATAATTTGATATGGGAATCATAGATATACATAGTTTTCCAAGACCACCGAACTGAAAAAAATGCATTGTAATATTCCCTATTTCTTTAACAAATCTATTAATTTAAACACAAACATTGGGAAATCGTATTTCAGGTGCTACAAAATCATTTGATCCAATTAATTGAGTGACTTATTGAAAGCGATGTGGTGCTAAATCATATATGGTGTTTCTATATAAAGACCATATGTGGAGATCATCAATATAGAATCCATAATATTATATGTGTTATGATGATATCTATTGAAAATTATATAATGTGTGTGTAAATGAAACAACAGATTATATATTATTTTTGATGAGGCTTTTAGTTTTTATGAATATATTGCGTTTATTTAGATAAGACTACAGGTATAATGAAGGAAGTCATAAATTAAGATTTATTATAGAAAAATTGAAATGTACTTGAATGAAATTTATAATACTAAGACATTTTTTCCGAGTAAAATATGTTGATGTTGAATGTAAATCCTCATAATAAGACGTTATTAATATGATTAAGACTTTTATGTTGAATGTAAATCCTCATTCTATACTATTTTTTTAGTGTAGGTCTTTGAAAATGATCATAATCATTTAGATATTGGTAAGAAAATCATAACACATTTAAAAACTGAAAATATTAATTTTCTATAAATATTAAGAAAATTGGTAAATGATCTAATGAGAAAAACATGATTTTCTACATCAAAGACACACTTGAGGTGATGAAAATGAATATTTAGAATGCGTTTATAATAGTGGATTTTGTGGTGGATTTTTAAGAGGGTAATACCAAATCTATATAAAAATTCAAAAAGGAAACTGGGAATGAGAATTCTAATGATATCTCAAGTAAGATCACACATTCTATGAATGATCCTAGACATTTACAATATGATTGATAACTAGATATGATAAATATATTGTGAATTAATATTTTTATAGTTTAATATGATGAGTATGGAGAAACTATATAGAGAACCAACATACAATGTAAAAGATAATTATAAAAACTCAATAATATTTGTACATTGAATGGAGAAGAATATGTATTTTAGAAACCATGAAGAAGAATGTCATATACTATAAACCCTAGTCTTCATGAAGTTGAGAAAGATGCAAATACCACGTTATCTGAAAGGATTATTGAGACCACCACCACAAATGATGTTATTGATGGGGCCCATGGGAAATACTGAAACTACAAGACTATTGAGGATGATCACATGGAATAAGGAGGACATTCAACTACTAGAACAACACAAAAATATATGTACCTTTTAACTAGGGGTACAACAAGATACTAAAGACACATGGGATTGGAGAGTACGACCAATTAAAAATGATAATTTTATCAGGGATATAACCTATCATTATCTTATGGTTTTATCATGATTTAATAATTGGTAACAAGATTATATTCAATAATTCATGTTGGGGTATAAGAAAAATAGATTAGAGTTTTACATTTAGAAGAAACATGTAAATATTATGTTTTCATTCCTTTGTATTTATTAGTTCACCAGAATGTGAGGCTATGATATTACATTTTGTGGATTGAGATATTTATCTAGATAAATAGGTTGGGTCTAGAAAGAAATAACCTATAAAAGAAATTGGATCACTAGTTAACCCTTCCCCATATCAGTCATCCAATCAGATTTGGGGATATCACAAACATATTGATTAGGATGTTATGTAATAAAAAATAACGCACTTTTTTGGTATTACTCTTATATCTTGCTGTTTACAACATTATTTTTGTTATTGTAGGGACTCCTGAGGATATAGATCATTTTGTGGGTAAAATAAAAAAATATCTAAGATGTTTTTTTGTTTGAACAAATGGATTTTGGTTATGAAAGTGTTAGTGGATATGCTAAGGTTCTCCCCAGGTTTGGAGGTTTTTTAGGGTGGTTCGGAATTTTATGATAAAAAGTAAACATTTTACAGTATTCAGGAGAAGTACCTAATGTGTAGTGGGATTACATGTTCTGTATTGATCACTAGTCAGATTCTATGTACCTTTATGGGGCATGATTGTTTTACCTGCTATGTGTTGGAAATTCACTTCTTGAAATGGTAAAAATTGACTAGTTAAAAAAACCCCAATGTGTTTTATGTGGGTTTATTTTTCATGGATTATTCGATGTGTAAGAGAATTTAAGACCGTTTAATTCTCAAAGACAATGCTTTTAGGGAAAAGTAAGAGAGATTTCAGATTTCATTCAACAATAAGAAATTTTTCAATCACACAGGAGCTCTCATAAGTGATTATAATGACATCCTATTCTTTTGTATAACTTCATTTAGTGATTTATCTCCATTATGGTTGTTGTGTGTTTCCCAAAGTGAGTAGTCATTTCTTATTTTTCATTTCCTTTGATTATGGTTACACTATTTACTTTTGTTTATTGATCCACTAATATTTCATGTTGATATATATTGTTTCCTTCTAGATCTCTCTTGAGATCTTCCTCTATTGTATGACCCTTATATTGGTTGTTGTGCAACATGGGTGTTCGTTGAGGTATGTTGTGACATGTTATCTCCTCTGAATGTTTTAATAAATGGAATCTTTTATGAGATCTTTGGATTAATTATATGATCTCTATTGTTGTAATTATGTTTTTCATTGTTTGTGGATCCTATTTTAGGTGTGTGTGACCCTAGATTTATGTAGGTGGTTTAGTTTCAAGTATATAATGGGTAAACTATATTTTGATAGTTTTTAATAGGGTTTTCAATAAATGGATAGACTGAATTGTGTGTGTGGAAAATATTCTTTTGATAAAATATGGATTTTCCCTTCTTTTGGTAAAAGAAAATTTAATTTTCAATGAAATTATAAATAGATTTATAAATTGGTTTTCAGAGAATAGTTTTGATGAAATGGATTTGAAAATATAGCACAGGGGAATCATTGGGTACTCAAGTGGATGGTGTAGTAATATTGCTCTTCCTTTGATTTTGGTGGTAGTGGGGGGGGGGGGGGGGTGGTCACTCAGGAGTTGTCCCTATACTCCCTTGGACTGTTACACTAGGGAATTGGTAGGAACTATTTAGAGGATATATTTATAGGTTCTACCTTTACTTTTTATATTCAATGCATATATCTAGAGGCTTGATACATTCTATTGTCCATGAATTAGAATGAATGTCCAATATTTCATAACATATAGTGATCATGGGTGTGATGTTACCCATGATTTGGATTGTACTATATTATCTTGCACTTCCATGAATATGATATGATATTGTGATAAATCCTTTTATCTGATTCAATTTACGAAAAATTTATTGGAAATAATTTTACTAGGATTATATTGGAAGTGTGGGAATTAGAAAATTTAATATTTTTCCATGCTTTTGATATAAAAAGTTTTAACTTTTTATCATGAATAGTTTTCATTATGGTTGAGATTATTTATATAATTTTACAAAGTATTATTATGGAAGACTAAGGTATAATCCTTGTAATTTTATTATCTCACACCCTGTACACCTCTTTAGAAGTCCATAGAAAAGTTCTTTGGTAAAGGAAATATAGGGCCCCATAGTGAGGCTATGATTTTTTTGTCACCTTTGTCATGAAGCTCATGGTGAGATGGTGCGGGTTTTCCATACAATCAAATGGAGTAGTTGGTATCCCGTTTTAGTTTTCCCTTGATGATTGGACTTGAACATTGGTATTTTTAGACTGTTTCTTAGTTTGATCATTTATGTTGTCTACTTTCAGTTTTGTTATATATTTATCTCTTTTGTTGTTTCTCTCTCATATATATATATATATATATTCCATCTTGTCACCTTGTTTTGGGAAAAACATTCCTTATATTTTTTTGTTACCCATGATGGTAAGTAATTCCCTTAATGTATGTTTCAATTTGGGTCAATTACTAATTTCAGAGGGCATCAGGGTCGATTTCATCATAGTTTTTAATTATAGTAGGTATGTCCTGATGTTTCTTAGTCATGAGAAATTTTTCATACAAGAGAAAGGATTTTATGGACATTAGTGGTAGTTTCCGGTGAGTGACTATCAATCTCTTTTGATGAAGGGGATTAAGTTACCATGAGATGTTGGAATGTGTGTCTCATATTTTGTGTTCTAGGGCATGATATCAATTGTACTAATCAATTTCTAGTTTGAAAAAATATTTTTCTTCTATCTAATCCCTTCTTATGTTTTTTGAGCTACGATATTCCTTCAAGATGTGTTCCATGGGTTCCACATGGGGGAAAAGAATATCTTAAATTGAATTATCCTATAGATCAGAATATTTTAGAGGTTATCATGGATGTAATTAATTTTGTTGAAAAAAATGTAACATAACTCCCCAACAAAGCTGTTGAGATAAAACCAGAAGCTAGAGGATATAAGGATCAATCAAAAGAGTTCTTTTGAAAGAATACATTTTTGATTAATGATATGAAAGAAACTCAAGAGGTTGAGTAATATCTAGATAATATTGGTCATATCATTGATTTCTTTTATCGACCTTTTTATATTAAGGTGATGTTCATAATGTTCATACTTGAGTGTCACATAGAGAGATGGTGGGATTCTATAGTACATACAGATAAGCATGTTGGCATCGACATGAAGGGTTTCAATAATATATATTTCCTAAAATTTTCTAGTGTTGTTGATGATGGAAAAGTCTATGGAATTATTCTATTTTTAGTAGGGATATATTTTTATGTCGATGTAAACCAATCAGTTTCCAACAATGTTTTTTTCTATTTTTCTAGTAAATATGACTAGTAAAAGCTCAAAAATACCTATAGGGATTGAAATGAGATATCAAATTATAGGTATCTATAATGAATATTTTGATCAATTTTGATTTGGTATATAGGGAAATTACATATGATATATATAGCTCCATAATGGATGGTTATTATTCCCCTTATCTACCACCTAGTGGCACCTTTAATGGCACGCAATAGAAAAATATAAAGTGACGGGATCATCACTATTTTGATGAAGGTGACTCTCTATAAAAGGCCTCCTATGCACCTTCATTTACAACTAGTAGTATTCCCCTGAATTTCTATCATTGTGTAATGGTAATACACACTTGGAATTATTATCTTTCACTAGTAAATATGTGTAGTAGTTTTGTGTGTTTTGATCATCTGCGGAGTTTTTTCAGGAAATTTATATAACTTGATATGGGTAGGGATTGTTAGCACTGAAGTATATTGCGGTGTATTTAGTTGATTTAAGAACTATATAGATCTAACCATATGCCGATGGATCAAATACCCTTTAAATATTATAAGGGTTTCCAATGGGTGTAGACATGATTTCAATAAAATTAAGCAGTACCATATTTATTGTACAATCAAGAGAGATTTCAATATTTGATACTAGTTCCTCTCACTCATTTATATTTAGATGTTTTTTGGATATTCATAAACTATCAATGTAACCCATGTCCTTTAATATAGATTTAGAGACACCAGTTGGGATGATTGAAGATTATGGGTTTTGATGTTCTTCTAATTCTATACCAATAACTAATGTAATGTTAGTATGGGATTTTTATATTCTTCATCTATATTTATTTGATATCCTCATAAAGAAGACTAGATTTTATGTCATCATGATGGAGTATATTTTTCCACTTCTAGTTTCTCATTTATTATGGATGATGAGAGATCGTGGGTGTTTTAAGGAGAGTCGGATTCGAGTTCTGGTTGTACAGGACCATCCCATCTAGATCACTGGTGTTTTTTGTCTGATTTTCAATTGTATCCCTATTATGTTTCTTATGTTGTCAAACATCCCACAAGTTTTTTGAATTTTTATGATGTTTCCATATATTATTTGTCTACGAATCCTCTAGAGAGGGAGGTTTAGTTTAATATTGACCAAGTAAAGGGATCCTAGTAGATTTCAAAATTAATATATCATATGGTACCAGCAGAGCTCGAACATAATATTATTTATTTGGATTACTAAATAGTAAATGGATTTTCACCAAATATTCTCATTTAGTGTACAATGTGATCTTTTCCAAAAAGGCATATGGTTCACTATGATTTTTCATGTATTATTGGGCATTGAAACATGTAATAGTTAAGAACAAGAATATGTTTCTCCATGTGTATTATTTATCAAATCACTTAATGGGGGCATGGTGGTTTTCTATGATCGAACTTGTTTCATGTTATCACAAGAATAGAGTTTTGGAGTTTGATATGCTAAAGTCATATTTTAGGATAAGTTAGAGAAATTTCATTTATATTATGATTATATTTAATCTGAATAATTCACCTAGTGTTTTTATTTCTTTGATGTAGTTGAAATTTAATTAATCTTTTAACAATTTTTATTTGTATTTTTTAGGGATAAAATGGTGATTTATTCTAAACTAAAACATTTGTGTGAGAATGAATTGGGTATGGATCTTGAAATCATGAAGTTATAATGTTTTTATGTAATGATTTTGAAATGAAATTTCTATATCCAAGATGAAATGTTATTTGCGAACAAGATTTTTGAGCATGGAATAACAATTTGTCCTAACATAGAGAATGTTGTTTTGTCATTATAAAAACCACAGAATTTATTCAAGAATCATATCTTCCTTGGCCATATAATATATTATTAATGGGATTGGGGATTTTATAAAAATTATATCCCCATTTCACTTGTCTTACCATGGAATGGGTGTAATTTAAATTATATGGAAAGTGTTAATGTTATTTTTACAATCTAAAGTGAGCTCTGACATTGGAACCTATTTAGTTCTTACCTGATCCCATTATAGAATATATGCTTTTTTAGGCCTTTGTAACTTGTATTAGTTTATTGATTTTGTAGGATAATCATGATGTGGCTTATTTTTTCCATGTTCAATCACATGAAAATTATTACCCCACTCATCACTTATATCATTTCATGGTTATTCATGATTTTATGTATTATTGGAAAAATATTTTGTGGGACCACTTCACAGAATTTTTGACCATAGGAGTTTATGATACATATCTTATCTTGAAAGAAATTAATTTCAGATGGAGGAAGTGGGTGGAATAAATTTATACATTTTTCATCAACATTGCCTAAATTCTTGGGGAAGGGGAGTGGCATTCTAAACACTCTCAGTAGGAATGTACAATCACATATTATTCTGGAATTGAAGTATGAGTGGATATTTATTGTAATATTATATCAGTTTCACATGGATGATCTAGATGATGTTTTAGGTATTATTTGACTACTGTTTATTTATCATCATCACACATAGAGTAACGTTCATAGAGTCAGTTTTAGTATTAGAAATTTAGAGTAATTTTATTAACCCTACATGTTGGGGAGAAAATTTTATGTTATTCCCTATCTTCAGAGGGTATTATATATTTTGAAAATCATTTTTTCATCCCAATGTCTATAAGGATCTCAATATAGTTTGACTACCATATTTATTTAGGGAGAATACATCTAGGAACTATGATGATGTATTATGACATGAGACAATGATTCTGGTGAACATGAATGAAGTGTGACATTATTGATCATGTCTCTTATGATTACAAGGTCTAGAAGATAACAGTAGAGAATCTAAAACTTTTAGTCTACTTTTGTCTCTTAAAGTGCTGATTTGGAAATGGGAATATGTATCCATGCATTTTTTAGAATACCATGGACCCCAAAATGGTGGAATTTTTTCTGGGTGGTGATTAATCGGTTAAAAAAGTTATATCACTTAATTTGGACTAGGGACACCACCAAAGATGATGATATGGGTACATTTTAGATGAATGATATTATGATGTTACAGAAGACTCATTCTAATATTATTTCCAATAAGTATTCTTGGTTTACTAGGAGGTTCTGGGAGAGTCTCCAAGAGGTGATGGGGGATCAATTCAGGTTGTACAAAGCTTACCATCAATAGATAGATGGAAACATTGAGAGTTATATTCATAACCTTGAAGATATCCTATATTACTATGAATTTTATTTTTTTAGATATTGGTATATCTATATAGCACTGGTTGGGTTCTCTTGTAAAAATAGTTATTAGCCATTCATTAGAATGAATCCCTTTAAGGCTTTGTATGGTTACCCTTATAGACCACCTCCTTGTTGACTAGGGGTGGTAGAAGCATATTTTATGGGATAAAGTCATAGTAAAGATACACTGGTGGAGAATTTGGTTATATTTTATTGTCTCGTTATAGATCTGAGTCGACAGAAATCATATGTAGATTAGTCGTGTCATCTTTGGGAGTTATCTCTAGGTGACAAGGTTTATAGGAATGGTTTCCATAGTTGGGTCACTATTTTATTTTAAAGTGTGAAAAATTGTATCCAAGATATGTTGGACAATTTTAGGTCACTCAATATATTAGTTAGGTTAGTTATTGGTTGTCATTTCTAGTTCAGTTTACTAGTATTCATGATGTCTTCTACATATTATAACTCATTAAATACCATACTTATCCATCTCATGTTCTTAGTTAGGAATATATCTGCATAGATCAATACATTTATATTATGGAGTATCCAGTGATGATTTTTGACACTAAAGATAAAGGATTTTGTATAAATTCAATTCCATTGGTTGAAATGTTTTGAAGACATAGATCATATTCTCACGAGACTTGGTAGCATGAGTTATTTATGATAGAGTAATGGTATCATTTCTTTTCATGACCTAGTTATTAAACATGAATACCCATGGATGGAATGTATCATGATAGGGAGTTTGAAATACCCCCATAAGCACTATTACATATTTCTATTCTCTTTTGTCATTTCCCACTTTATTTGGGGGCATTTTGCGACTCCTGAGGTTGTAGAGAATTTTCTAGGGAAAATGAATTTAAGAATGGGGGTGTATGTTTGTTTGAACTAATTGTCTTTCATAATATATGTGTTGATGGATATGTTGGGTTTCACCTCATATTTGGAGAGTATATAGGGTGTTCAATTGTTTGTTGGTAAAACTATACATTTCATAGTCTACACGAGAAGTGAACAACATGTACTAGGAAGACACACCGTGTAATGATCCCCATGACTATTTTGTGAACTTTTATAGGGTGTGGAAGGTATATTCATGGTTTATTGGAAGTTCACATCATGAAATGGTATAAATCATGTTTCTAATAAAAACGGGATATTTTTTTTTACCATTTTCGGTTTTTTGATTGAATAAAATGTAATTGGATTACATGCCATGAAAATCTCACAGATAGTGATTTTAGGGAACCATAGAATTGATTTCATAATTTATTCATATATAGGATCATTTTATCAGTGAAAAAGAGCTATCATAGAACATTTTTGAGAACTTTACACCTTCTATATCACTTTTTTTGGTGATTAATATCTTTTGATGTTGAGATTAATTCCTCAAGGTGAATAATCTATTCTCCTTCTTCACTGCCTTCGATCACAGTAGTGCCCTTATGTTTCATTTATAGATATACTGATATTCCATATTGATTATTGTTTTTTCTATTCTTTATCCATCAAGATATGTAAAATTTGAGGTAAACTGTTTTGTTGTTTTAGTGCATTTTTGGTGTTCATTATGGTGTCTTCTGATCTGTTCTCTATGCCAACAATTTTTTTGAATTGATTTGATTATGATATCTATCGATTGATTCTAGTTAATCCAATGTCATTATTGTGTTGTTACTTATTGGTGTATCTGATTATGGGTATGTGTGACCATGGTTTGAGGTATCTATTTCCATCATTATCCTATATTGGATGAAATTCCTTTATTCATTTTTAGACGTTATTTTATTAATGAAATGGAATGATTATTTGATTGATTTGTGTATGTGGAAAATATATTTTTGATAAATGATGATTTTTTACAATTTTTGGTAAAATAAATGGGTTCATTATAAAATTAATCACATAAAGGGTTTGGAATGAATATTTTTAATGATTTTTTTTCAGAAAATAAAGCACAATGATATCCTTAGGTACATAGGTTGAATATATAATAATAGGACTTGTTCATTGAAGGTGTATTGTAGTTCACTAAGTGGTTGTTCCTCTGCTCCCTTTGCCTATTGTAGTAGGGAAACAATAGACACCACTGGAAGGTTCACTTTCTTAGGTGTTCCACTTCTTTCTCAATTAAATTCATATATCTAGAAGATCGATATGAGATATTTTCGATATCATAGTACGAGGGTCCTATCTATGTTGACTCCTAGTGATCATAAGCATGATACTACAAATTCTTTGGATTGTTCTTTTTTATCTTTTACTACCTTATATTTGATATGATATATGATAAATTAATTCTATTTATTTGATATATGTAAAAATTCCTTGTAACTATATTATTATGATTATTTTACAACTGTGGAAAAGGGGAATATTATATATTTTTACATTATTTTGATATTTTTTTTTATTTTTTATCATGTATTGATTTCATTAATGTTGAGATTGCATAAATTATTGTACATAGATTTTTTAGGGATCACCTGGTTTGGATCCTGCTGATCCTGTCAGCTCACACCATATGCACCTATTCGGCTATGGGTAGAACTTTGTAATTATTTAAATAATGACAAAGGTAATTTTCTATAGTGAGGTAGGGAGGTTTTATGGCAGCAATGTTTTGGTAGCTGGTGGTGAGATGTTTTGAGTTTTCCATGCTATAATATAGAGTACTTTGTTTCTATTTTTAGTTGTTATTTGATTACTGGAATCTTAATTTTGAATTTAACACTTTTTTTGAGTTGTATAATTTCAATTGTATTCTTTTAGGTATAGAATATACTTATCTAATTCATTATTCTTATATGTTATATATATATAATATATTGCATTTTTAAACATCAGTTTTGGATAAATCATTCCCTCTAGTTGTTTCGTGATTCACGGGTTCTCATCTCTAACCAGTGGGGATATGGAACACCCTAAAAAAATGTGTCAATTCATTTCATGCCTTATTTTGAGAGATTATGTGGGTCGAGTTCATCACATGATATATGTTAGGTATTATTTACTTTGAAATTTT
Organism: Viscum album; assembly: GCA_963277665.1. NCBI lineage: Eukaryota > Viridiplantae > Streptophyta > Magnoliopsida > Santalales > Viscaceae > Viscum > Viscum album. The sequence continues at coordinate 496,423,851 of OY728127.1, forward strand.
TAATAATTAATTTTAAATTAATTTTTTTAGTAAAATTAAAAAAATGGTATTAGAATTCAATATAGTTGAATGATTTTTTCGTAATTAAAATCCATGAAAAACCATAAAATTAGTGACATATGATTCATTTTAATTGAGATTTAATTTTTATTGTATCATTAGAATATTTCAAAACTTTTTGGACTATTAATATTGATATTTTATATATTATTCATATAATATTAGTGAATAATTAATTTAATGAGTGGTTTTTTTATTTATACTAAAAATAGTTTAACACCTATTTTTTAATTTAATAAATATATAGTTTATAAAATATATCTTTTGTATTTATAAATAGTTTTTATAAAAGGATTTCATAGTTTATTGGGCTTCTTAAATTTATAAAATATGTATTTTAATAATTGGTAAACAAATATATTTTCATATATTAATTATTATATAATATTTTTATCAGTGGATTTATTATTAAAATAATTATTTTCTCTGTAATTTTAAAAAAAAATCTAAAGGATTTTAAGAGAAGGAATATTTTTATTTCATAATGATTGATTTTTATTTATCAAAATAAAAATGTAGAGTGTGTTATTTAAAATAATAATTATACATTTTTTGGTAGTAAGTGTGATTTTATTTATGAATGTAGTTGAAATTCATTTTTCGATTTAAACTATTTTGTGATTTATTAATAGGGATATATGAGTACACAGATAAATATAACTTAGTTTCTAGTTGGTGATGTGGATTAGTAATAAGGAGCTATTTGAAAGGAAAAACAAAAAAAAATTAGAAAGAGTTATTCAAACACTAATATTGAAGCTTATATATATTACAAGTATAATATAATATAGTATATATATTTATTAAAGTATATGATTGTTTTTATATAAGTGAGTAATGGTAATTTTGAAAAAAGGGTCAATAAAGAGTTTTAATAGATATTCCAAAAAATTTATAATTCTTCTATGGTTATCTTAAATGGTTAAGGGAACTATATAGAGTTGAGAATTTTGTGAATTATTTGTAAATTTTGTTTTTACATGGTTAATATATGTGAATCCAAAATTAATATTCAATTATTTTTTGGGATATCTTCAATATCATTATTTATAATAATTTATTATATCCCTTCATTTAGGATGAGAACTCTTATATAGGGGATTGTTTACTTTTGAGTAGTTTAAAACCATGAAATATGTAGTTTGTTGTGGGATTATATAATTTTGTATGGCTAGGTGTATTTTCATCCATTTGATACTAGAAAAACATTTTTTTCAAATTAGGTGTAGGGTTGGTCTATGAGACCTCACGATATTTATGTTTTGGATTACAATAATTTAATTCATTTTATGGAAAATTTATTTTCAAAAAAAAATTGTTTACTGATCCTTACAACTATAATATCTTCCTCCTCTATGAGCTATATGTGGTAATATGGATATAGATTTTTACTAGTAACAGTCAGTGATTAAATATGAAGATATTTATATATATGTAATCATACTTAACAACTAGAGGGATTATAAAAGAACAAATGTATATATATATATATATTAATAAAAATTATTATATAAGTTCAATAAAATAAATGATTGTTTCTTTAATTAAATCAACATTAGAGATATATTATAATTAAATTATGTCCATCACACTAAAAAATAAAAAAATTTATGTTGTAATAATACATATTAAATCAATGATAAAACATTAAAAAAATACTAAAAATAAATTTAAAAATTAAATGGTAATAAATATTAAGAGAATATAACCCAATTTTTTATTTTTAGCTTTAAACAAAAATAGATAATATAACCATTATTACATTAAAATAAAATATATTATAAATGGGATATACATTTTCAAAAACATTTATTGAAAATTTATTTAACGAAAGATATAGTTTTAGATTACGTTATGGGTGAATATATGAGAAGGTAAATAGACAACATAACTATTATAAGATTTTATTTTATTTTTTTTAGTTGTTGGTAATATAACCATAGAGAAAATAATATCACTACTGAAATAATAGTTTAAACTTTGGTAATTACAAATGTAGGGTATGCTATCATTGTTATTATAGCTTATATAGGTTAACATTGTTATGGTGGATAGAAATGAGGTTAATGACATGGTCATATTTCTATATAGTCATGAATTATTATTAATAATTTGTTAACATATTTAGTATGATGTATATATTTTTTTCTTGTAATTGATATCTAATCCCAATTCTTTACCCATAATTAATTAAAATATTAACATAATATATTGAGGCTTCAAAATAAATTCTTGATGGGGATATGCAAGCTATTAGAGATATGTAAAAAGTCAATTCTAGCTAAGACACCCCATGAATATACAAATATTTTCCATCTTACCAATAAATTATACACTGTTTTAATATGGCGATATGTGTCTTGTAGCATGGATTATATTTTTATGTGTGAGCCTTCAATTATAAATGTTTATTACATAAATGTATCATTTTTAATGAAATCCCACATTCTAAGTTAAATGTTTAATTCCTCAAACTTACCAATATAATTAAATAATATATTTTCTATATATGAAAATATGAAATCAAAATAGGTAAATTATTAAATATTTTATGTTATTATGGAAATTTAAATTATGAAAATAAATGGAGAAATCCTATAGAATGTGGTATATATGATATCATTAATTTTATAAGCATGGAATTATAGAGTAGTCATATTTACATTACCATAATTTTTGAAAAAAATCAATATGGTATAACACTATGGTATGTAATTTACCATTAATTAATATAGTAGAACACAAAATATACAGATATTTAAATTTATTGAATTATTTATTTCTTGAAAATACACTCACAAAAAAATTAATTCTGAAATTTTCTATGATTTATAATCACCCAAAAAATGTATTTTTTTATAAGGGTATAATCAGGTTTTTATTTATATATATCTCTTAATTATACAGATCTTTAATCTGTTTCATAGTTATTTCTGAAATTAGGAAATGAGATGATATAAGTGTTTATTCACATCTATCACTTTGTATTATTTATAACTATTTTTTAATAGATCCTTCAATTTAAACAACAAATTTTATTTTTTATACACATTTTTTAATAATACATTTTATGTACTATATATTTTTTAATTTACTAAAAATATAATATACACATATATTATTAATTTTAAAAGAATAATTATCATTAATTATAGAAAAAATACACCAATTAATATTATCAAAATTCTAAAAATATATAATGTATTAATGTTAATGTAAATATGTAATTTAGGCAAACATTTCATTCTTTTATTGATAATATATATTTTGTCCATATTTTATGTTACCAAATGGGACAAAAACATGAATTGTATAGATAAACCATCAACACTAAATTTTTTTAATACTAGTAGTTATTTATATAACGGTTTTGTATATTCAATATTGGTAAAATATATAGGTAATATACATTCAATTTTTATAGGTAATAATTTTTAAATCTATTCTATATTATCTATTAAAACCCCATTAATATAGTTATCAATCCATTCTGATATATTCAAGGACAACCCATATTCAATATTTTGGTAACATCACCAAATTGTTGAATTTGATTCTATCATATAGCCTAAATCATGAATATTCTATTATATCCCAATTTACAATGACATATCACATCCAACAACCTTTCCCAAATTGTATTTCAATCTAATAAAAATCTAAAATATAGTTTTCTATGACCCTCTCTTTATCTATCCTGAATAATGGTGGGGATTGTGGAATTGCATGACCTAAATCAAACTTCCCATTTAATAAAATCTATCTGACTAGAAGTGAGAGTATATAAACAACATAGGGAGACTATATTATCAGTATAACAATATATAATAACTTATATATTTTATAAATTAATTAAAATTAGTCACAATGAATTTCAGCTAAAAACAACATTCAATAAAAAATATAAAATAAAAATCCATAAAAAAATTAAAATACCTTAGGGAAAGGAATAACATAGCCATACAGATGAATTGATAAACCACTAGGTAAAGGTGTAACATAGAAATTTAGAAAAATAAAAGGTAACTAGGGATCCAATAAAATATTGTGAAACACCCAGTAATCAAGATGAAAAAATTCATGGGTGATGTTACACCTCAATCCAATTCTAGAGTTACGTGACTTCTAAAAATTTTAAATACTACATTCTCAACAGTGAAACATTTAACAAAAACATCTAGGAAATTTTAAATGTATTTAAAACAACATAGTAGAGTAATTAGTAATAAAAAACATTCTAATGATCTTCTTAGAACTCTAAAAGAATGATAACCCATGCATTGTATCATTACATCCTAATCAATAGGTCATTAGGATATACCCTCATCAACAAAAATGAGAATACAATAACAATATGAAACATGGAATAAAATGGAGACATAATCTATAACATAACTCCTAGTTAGTCAAAGATTAATTCATAGTGATTCTCTAGAAGATAATATGTAACTTCTCAACAAAACTGTCAATTAACCATCTCACTATATGTAGATACACAACACTAATATTGATCCTATAACCATTAGGTCTTAATAAATTTAAAATATTATATCATCATTCAATCCTAAAAACTTAAAATAATTATTCCTCTCTTAGTAAATACACATTGTATTATGAAACCCAAAATCATGCATCATCTCTTACATACATCCCTAACATATCATTTGTACCCAACCAGACTGTATGGTTTATAACCAATATTCAGGTATCTAGCCCATAAATTACACAGTCCATGTATGAAAAGGGATTGAGGAAAACCCCATATGGAATACTCATGCGTATCATTCTACATGAATTATCTCAGCCAAAAACTTCCAATATTCCTTAAAAAAGAGAGGAAACCCACTGTACAACATGAAAAAATATACCCATTGGCATTACACATCCATTTACTAGATAATCATCTAGGGATTCACAATATATTTCAATTTTCTTTATCCTATGTCCTCACCCTCAAGGGATATACATTCTTTATAGAACCCATTTCCCCACATTACAATCTCTAAGTTCCTCTATGAACACTCTAGCTGAGTCACTACACTAATTTATCCCTTCACATGATATATGATTAAGGAAAATATAATCATAATGGACACTCATAATTTAATTTTCCATTCCCATTACTATAGATATCTATATTTAGAAGATTAAATGTTTCTATACACTTCACATAGCCTTTTCCATATAATTTAGAAATATATAAATTAACTTGAATATATCCCCACATGCGAGTTACCTCGTATCAAGTTTAAACCGATTAAGAGATAATTATTTGACAGTAAATATTTATTACATTTGGTACAATAATTTTATGCTCCAATTAAGTTAACCTAAGCTTGTTACCATAGGTTACATAGTCATTGGGTATTTAATGTCCACCAACAGTGAATGACATACATATATAACTCAATATGTCTTCAGCCAATCTAATTATTTTTTTGAATAATCCCACAAATATAAAAAAATATCCATGGAAGGATGGAATGCTGACGCATTTAATATAAATACATGAAATATTTGGTAAAATATGGAAAAAACAAACAATATAGTATTTAATCATCCCATAATTGTGTTTCAAAAACTATATATAATCACTAATAAGTAAATATATCATTGAAATATCCAATACCTACTATAAAAAAACTTTCCTCCATTATTTATTCCTAATCGGTTATAAATGAATTATGAATTTAATTGAAATATGCATAATTATTAAAAACACATTGAGTATCATTATATGAGTGAAAAATCATTCCATATGAACCTTAAATCTATAAACAAAATCCACTAGTCATTTAACTCTAAATATTTTATGAACAATGGGAATTTTTCCTCCTCTATTTCCATCCACTATCCATTATACCAGAAATTCATCTGGTTTCAAGATGATTGCACCATACTCCAATGGAATCTTCATTTGTCCCTAACATAAAATAATACTAAATATAAAGTAAGGAAAATAGAAGGATTAGAGAATTAATTTTTAAGGGAAACATATATTATCCACCAAGAAGGATTAGGCCAAAACCTCTAAGATAAAGGGAGTCAAGTGGGAGGGGAGGTGAGGTAAGGGGGAAACTCCCTTTACATGTATATCATATAGCAGAAGAAAAAACATTGTCTGAGCCTGAAATATGGTGTTTTTAAATGATGTATTTACCCCTAATTAAAAAAATGATATATCCCCTATTAGGTACCTAATCTAACCCTATTGGGAACCCATACCTCGCCAGCTCCCCAGTATTTGGCCACAGGTCGTTAGATAGAGATCACGGGGCACATCCCCCCATAAGATTTCCTTAAGTACCCTATTAAAGTACACCGATTATTTATTACATTACTAATTCTAATTATGTCATCAATGAAACCCTTACCAATATCTAATATCTATCAACACTCAATAACCCTTGATCAGTCAATATAACTTTCTAAAAACATGTCAATGTAACACCTATAGATATAGTACCCTATTAATGGACACCTATTATCTATTAGACTACTAATTCTAATTATTCCATCAATGAAACCCTATCCAATATGCAATATCTATTAACACTCAATAACCGTTGATCACTCAATATAACTATCTAAAAAAATTTAAAAGTAAAACCTATAGATATATTAAGTCCCATAATTCCTATATACATCTTAATTTTTCAAACTCCATTTCTTCAAGCACCAAAAAAATAAAATCACAAAAAATTTAGTCATTAAAAATCCCCCCATAGGGCTAGTCATCGCTATGAAGCATTTATATAGATACCCTAATTATGGATTCAACTAATACAATATGATGATATAAAAAATTCTTGATTCTGACTTGATAAATCCCAACCCAAATTATGTTATATCTAGATAAAATTTATTTTAACATGAAAAAGATACTCCAAAAATTCATACACGTATATTATTTTCCAAATAATACAATCAAATACAAAACCACCTCTATTACATAGTATACACATAAAAATATATTTTGGAATTCCAATGCATCAACTTACTCAAAATATAAGCAAAAATCTCAACTTAGCATCTTCTAAACCATATAATAAATCCTTCAAAAAATATGAAAAATATTGAGTTTCCACATTCATTTTTATTAAAAATTAATTATTTTTATCATCTGAATGCATTGATGGTTGCTGTCGTTGTAGAAATTTTTTATATCTATAATGATCTAAAAATGATAGATATTTATCAAACCATTATCTTATAGCTAAAATGAATTAAAAAACCATTCATTCATGCTTCACATTCCCTGAAAATTGATTTTGTTCATATACCTTACAACACATATTGAAATCTCTAAAAATTGGTAGGATGTTTCCCACTATAAGATTATCCATATCACCATCAAAATAATAAAATCCTTCATGAATAGTAAAATGGAAATGATATTCCAATTATATGAGATGTGATTATTAAAACCCACTAACATAGACCCATGAAACATACTCTTGGTTCTTATGATGAAAAATAATTCTCACCAGACCATGCCTAACCCAGCCGACCATTAGTCATAATTTACAGTCGTTTACATTCTTCAGCCTTTATGATTACATCAAACATCATCCATATGAATAATATAAACATATCCAATCAGTATAAAAAAACAAAATTACATTACCAAGGAGACGTTTTCCAGTTTTGTACCAATTACACATCATTTATATAAAGGTACATTAATTTTAATACTTCATAAACTATGGAACTTCACTACACCAATGCCCAACCCTCCATTCTCCAACCATCCCAATTGATTTAAATTTACCGCAAATATTCAATCCATAGGACCATGTATTATGATACTATTACATCATAAATATTATACTACATCCAATATTTGTTAGGTTTGATCTAGAAAACCATGAAAAATACATACTATCATCTTTCTTTCCTAGTAGGAATATTAATTATAGACCAATGATCCATAAAATTATTTCATTCAGATTCGATTCACCTTGGTTACCACACATTAAAGATACTATTTTTACACATTATGTTTCTGAAGTGAATACCTATTGAAAAAAACATGTCGATTCCAAGATAATTAAATAATGGATTTTTTTCATATCACTCGTGCCTTCAACCTAAAAACTAAATTGAACTGTATTTTTAATATTGAAAATATTATCCAATCATAACAGTTCATAGTTAGGGGAGAAAAAATTACCCCTCTAAAAGTAATTTTGTTGCTACTCTTACTAACATAAAAAATGAAAATCTTAATCATAAAGGAACACCAAATCCCACAATTCTTAAGAATAGTTCTAAAATTTGATACATTTAACAATTACCCTCTAAAACAATGTTACAATAACAATTTGATTTGGGACCACAATTTATTAACAAACACATTAACCCATAAAAATAAAAATAACTCATTCAATTAAGACATGGGAAAGTGGGGATTGATAACTCAACATACCAAATACCAATGAAAAATTGCATATCTACAAAGGAACTAACATAACCTATGAAATTATCCCAAATTAATTCACATGAATCAAATCTCATCAGATTTTTGAAACAAAATATTTTTCTTAACACAATCAATTGTCTATAATCCAAAAAAAATTATCACACTAGTATACTCCATAACTAACACACAACACCAGAACCTGATATAACCCATATCATTCACATATATACCCACTATATTTCTATAATATACCTTTTGAATGACTATGGAAATATAATATGAAAAAAAACCAACAAATACATCATTTTAGTTTCAATAAATTAATTCATTGTGAATAGGTTATTCAGGAAAACGCTTATTAAATTAATATTTTTCTTTTAAATAATTACAAATAAATTCCCAAAATTATTCCTAGAAATATTTATTCACAAAAATACCATTTTCCAAAAACCATTTTACACTTTTTAGAAAAAGATTCCTCTAAAACAAATCTACTCCCTTTTACCACACACGCTTATGAATAGTATGATGAATGAACTCCCACTTTACTTCCACCCCTAACCATGAGTAAAAGAATAAATATAAAATCTCACAACGAAACATTTTTAATTAAATACCTATATCATAATATATAATGAATGAATAATAGGCTCTACCTAGTAACTTGGGTTTTTCATAAATATGTTAGTTATACCAAAGAATAATATAGATCCATAGTTCTAATGGTATATTACCTCCATCAACATTACAAAAATAGTACTTCTATGAAAACAATTGACTAACACCATTTTGTAATGCATTAGTTTGGTACAACGTGGGTGATAGTGGGAGTAGTGGTAGTACATGACCTTCATTGTGCCTCATTGTAAGTCATAGGATGACAAACAGAAACAGAATTATATAACCACATTAAGGTGTATATACCCTTCATGTCGTAATTTGTAATAATAGTTTACCTATAGATAAACCATATAATATCATGGAAACCCCTCAGGTGGAACTCAATTGGTAGTTTCCCATATTGTTATTAGCGAGGTCTGGAGTTCGAGTCTCAGTGAGTTCATCCCTATATAGCCTATTGCATGGTTTTTTGTACTGTAGCCCATTCCTTGAAAAATCTGGGGCTTTAACCTCAATATTCTATAAAATCATGGTAAGCATATGTAAATTTTCTATAATATATTTATATACTAAAAATAAACTACTACATGTTATAAAAATATTAAAACCCATGCTAATGATATATAAAAATAACCACGATGGTCAAGTATAAAAGTAACTAAAAAAATAAAATGGAAAAATTACCATAAAACCTTATATCTCTCCTTATGAATATTTCCAAAACATCATATAGATACACTAGCCACATCCCTTATATAGAATACTACCTAATTTTCAATCATAGTGATATTTACACACAGTAGGGTTCTTATATATGGTATAAGCATAAAAAATAATATTCAACCAAGAAGGGTGTATCGAATATGTGTCATAATATGTATTTTTATAAGTAAAAGAAATATATTGTCTTAATCCAACAAAAATAGTATCAATTAATGTTATCTCATCACATAAAAACTATGCCACCTTGACTTCAGAAACAACTATATTAGCCTATTTTTGGGATAAATATATCTTATTCATACCAAATAGAAAATATATCTTATTAAACCATTAAATTTATAGTTTAATTTATTGGATTCTCATCGATGAATGACATAACATAGTCCTACTTTGACCGATATTGTAACTAGGTATACCATCAATAAATAGTGAAAAACCAACACTCAATTATTACAATGTCCTAACCCCAATATGATGTAATAATTCCATCCCCAACTGAGATTTTCCTCATCCTCATTAGAGTATCATAAATGAAACTCGTCTTGAAAAGAAAAAAAACATAGCTAAAAATATCTAGTTGAGAAATAGGTTTTATTTTAACAATTTGGAAATCATCCTAGAACTAAAGAAGAATGAGTACCTGGGCTGTGAAATTATATACATCAATCCCTAGTTTTATATTCCTCATCCTATTAATATAATATTTATAACATGTATGTTATATAAAAAATGAAATAAATAAGATAAATATCCTGTACCAAAGCTCTCAGATAACCAAAGATCCATAGATAAATTTTTTGAAGTATAACATATAATAGATCATCATAACCTTCTCTGCTCCATCTCATTATATAGAATGACATAATACACACAATAATCCCTAAACTCTTAGGTTATGATCATTCTATAATCCCAAATAATTGATCTTGCCTAACCAAGTAAATCTTAATTTCTCCCTTGGGTAATTTTCTTTCTATTAAGAAACCTAGAAAGAAACACCATCCCTTACTTCGGTCCCTATCATACACTATTACATAAAAGCAACCTAAGGTGTTTCAGAAAAATCATGGGATCGAACCCAAAATTTCCATATATTATGTATGGTATGAAACTAAGAGGAAACCAGAAATTTTATACTCATATGTATCATGCTAAATGGAATAACCACGACAAAAACTTATTAAATGTTATAGTCATAGAGATGAAACCCAATATATCACATTAAATCATCTACCCATATGGACCACACATTTACACATTAGTAAAATAATATAAGGTATTACACTAGGTTTTAAATCTCTATAAACGTTGAAGTCACCCAAAGGGAGAACCATACTTGAGAAAACCAATTTCCCACTTTTACCTCTCTATATTGTAATAATAATAGTCAAAGAGAGTCATACAACTTTTTAAACCCCTTAGAAAAACCATTATCATGGAATATATATGCCTTATAACTACTTGTGGTCTATATATCCCTTTCTTATCAATCATCTTCTCTATCTATCTCTCTAATGGACATAGATTGTTCCAAGACAATTCCTGTAGTCTTCCGAATTAAATTTTAATGGCTCAACACTATTTGATACTACATTCCATGGACTAACAACGTCATATCCCCTTTAATCCACTCAAAAGGATCATTCTAGGACATTATATAATTAATAAATAGGTTTAAAACATTTTGTGGTCCAAAACATGTAACTAGAGGCCATCACCTCAGAAACATATCCACTATGAATCTCTAGGTATCCAAAACATGTGTAGTATACCCATATTCATTTTAAAAGGATTCAAACTATAATATTATGTAATTCATGATTTATCTATATTCATTATAGAATTACTAAACCCTAAGACTGTGGCACGCTCATTCACCGCACATACATACATACAACATACAATGATATACAAAATGAACCATCTACAATGAACATTGAAGTTACTCTCCCCTTATCCACACATTATCTATTCTATCCAAAACCTTTGATGAAGATACAAATCTAATAAACAAATATTGTATCTCATACCAAAAGCCTTTATTATATTTTGATAATCATTTATAAATAAATTTATAATTTAATTCATGAATGTATAATTATTGTAAACATATCTAGTTACCTTCCATAGATGAAACCACAAGCATCATGTTAGAAAAAACTCATCAAATATCCTTATCCATTTGATAAGAAAAATAAAAAATTTCATATTTCATCAGCCCACTTAGTAACATCTAATTTGATCAAAACTGTTACAACTCATGAATTTAAGCATATTCTTATTATAATTATTGTATAATTAATGGATTGTTCTATAATTTAAAACCAAATAATAAATTTTATAATACAATTTATAATGAAACTATTTTATTTTTATATAATCAGAATAATTTTTGATTAAAATATATTCAGATAATAAAATATTAAATTTCATAAAATAAATATTAATTTATTTTCATAAATTTATAGTAAATGTTTAAATTTAATAAGATAAATTATTTTTTCATTTAATATTTCAAAGGATGAGATTAAAAATATACCATATAATTTATCAATGTATTCAACTATTTCATAAATTATAATCTTTAACTAATAAATGTATTTTTAAAATGAAAATGATTGTAAATATTTTCATATTTAGTATTTATAATACTATTAGTTTTAAATAATTAATTATTTTTCATGAACTAAGAAATTAATAAGAATTAAATAAATATATATTAACAACACTTTACATTAATGAGTATCAATACATCAAAATGATAATAAAATTTTAATTGACACTGAATTGTACGAAAATTAATACTTTTGTTATTAAAAGTTATATAGATAATATATGATTAACATAATAATATAAATATTATAAATTTAAATGTAAAAAATTATAGAAAAAGTAAATTTACCTTTAACACATTGATAGATTAAATTATTATTTTGTTTGTATTTTATGTTTTATAAACTGGTTTTTTTAAAGTACAGTGTTAAATTGAAAAATGGTCCTACTATGGGCCATCAAAAGGAATCATCTGACACATGTGGGGACTTCAGGGATATCCATACCAAATAACTCAATAGTATCATGTATATGGAAGTAGGTGAGGGTAATGTGCACATGAACTAGGTAGGAAGGTGGATGCATAACACTTTCAAGGTGTACGGTGTTCCCGCAAGGTACCTGGTGCACCCAAATGCGTAAAAGGGGTTAGGGTGGTTAGCCCATACTTTGTTACGATTGTTAATGTATTCCTTTTTCCAAACATACTTCCATTTAGCGAGGGATGGATGTAATTGGATGAGTTTTTATATAGGTGAATAAAAAGGAATTTTCAATGTCGGTCACACAATATGAGAACAATTCACCAGCCTTAAAAATAACCACCTATAACATCATCCATTAGATCAAATTCATGTCTACCATATAATCAACCCATGTATCATCCTATCCCCCATCATTACCCTATAAACCATGGAACTGGTTTTGAATTTGGCTCTATTCCATTGTATTCATCTATGAGAGCTTGTGGTGCAACATAAATTTGAAATATAATAGAGGGTGTTGTTTCATTCATAAAATTAGATTTATAAATTACAATATATAGTTCAATTTAGATTCCCAGATTAACAATTTTCCATGATAATTTATATAAGTACCCAGCCACAAACCTTACTTAATCTTGAGTTATTTCAAGAATACACATTGAGGATATTTTCAGGTTTAGAGTTTTAGAGAATTAGATCATAAATCATGCATTACATTCCAAATTTAAAAAAAGTGGTTACATAAAAGATTGTATTCATTTTTCCCATCAATGGAAACATATTTAAAATAAAACATGGATTCTTTGTTGACACTTCCTTGACAATATAAGCATCTCATGTACCTTTCCCTTGACCTGTTAAAAACATTTAAAAACATTGGATGAGAATAAAAAGCTCAGTAAAAGATATAAAAAATTGGAATGGAAACATTATTACATGTATACATAAGAATCAATGAAATCATACTTTACTTATAAAACATAAGCACGTTATCATACCTCATGAAATCATGAGATTTATGAATAACTCATAGAAATCATAAGACATAAAGGTAATTTGAGGCATTCATAACATTATTACGTAGTGAGTAACCCTCATGGTTACGTTTGGAATACCCATAATAGTATATTCCCTAAATCTATTCGGAGAAACCATAACGTTTAACCCCTTCGCGTTACCCAATGCATTGGAGAGCTATATCGGGCTCACCCGCCCTTAGTTTATCACAGAACCACCCATCTTCATAAACAATTCCAAAGAACCAAAAAATAACCATAGCATATAACTTAAGCATAAAAAAAGATAACATTTCCATATTGTAATAACAATATAACATTTTAAGACATTGAAATAATGAATCCATTCAAAAAACCATTTTTAAAACCATTTAAAAAATTTAATAAAGAGTTTTTTGAATCAAAGTGTCCCATACCACTTTGAGGATTTTACCATTTTAATTCATTAATATCCATATAAATAAATCCCTAAAACCATTTTGAAAACATGTATATTAATGAGAAATATTTATAATAACAAATCATCAAATCATTTAAAATGATATTTTAGTTAAGGGGTTTTTAACAAAATGAGAGTCACGTGAATACCATAATTGAGGAATAACATTTAATCAAAACTTTATAATATAATGAGATAAAATTTATTCATGATATAATATTCCAAGGGACAGTATATACACCATATAAGTGTGAATTGGGTCATAACAACAATGAAGTCTCAATAGAAATGTAAAATGAGATGAAATCCCATATAAAGAAGGTATCCTTAAATTAATGATAAATCAATCTCAAAATTATGTGTGAAAAATATAAATACACCAAATATAAGTGGATATTAAGTGTAAAACAATCAAAGGTCATTCACACATATTCAAATGATTACATATTCAATAACTGCAAGTTGAACCCAAAGAAATCGAAATTGGGTTAAAAAGTTCCCTTGGTAAAATTCGACAGCCTAACGACATCACTTTAAAACTCATAAAATTAGTTGCTGAGAGAGAAAATGGTATCTCATCACGTGGACATAAAATTTACATCAATAAGGATATATAATAACATATCCCAACATAAAAATATGTAAATCAAAAGACATAAAAAAATAAGTCTTTTAAAAAGAGGAGGGTGCAAGGTTCCCTTACTGATTTGGGTAACTTTCAAAACCTACACCCCATGAAAGAAGGGTCATAAAATGAAGATGTAAATTAAAATAAATCGACTTATATTATAAAAATAGTAAAATAATGGGCAGTACATACACCAGAAAAATGGAAATAGTGGCAAATGTAGCATGAATCTCACGGGAATACAAAGTGAGATGAAAATCCCCTTATGAAAATTCGGCAGCCTAACGGCGCCACATAAAACATCAAAAAAATGGATTGTTGAGATCCAATATTGTCTCTAATAATATTAACATAAAATGTACAGAAATAGGAATATAAAATAACATCCCCTAACACAATAAAGAGGATCTTAAAGTAAGTTACATAAAAAAGAGTACTTAAAAAGAAAGAGAGAGGTATGATCCCTTACCTCAAGTCCGACTTGTCTTGTCCGTTTAATTATATTCCTGAATAATAAACTTTGGAAAATTTATAATTTCTTAATGTCCTCCTTTAAATATTATTATTCAGTTAATATCATATATTACAATTTTATAATAATTGGTTAATAATGTGAGTTCATATCAGACGTTTTTGTCGATGTATGGTACATGAGTCAAAATTGAACTTGTTTGAAAATGAGTGTCCGTGTAGTTATAAGTAAATAATATACAGAATTGAATTAATGATTTAAATATCTTATATATCCAGTACATATTCATTTTATACTATTCCATAACATTTGGAGATAAAAAGAAATGAAATGCACCATTCATGGAGACAGTAGGTCGTACGTACGCATGAACGCTACTTTCATTTCTTTGTCATATAAATGGAATTAAAAATAATTGAGAAATATATATATTATAATTAAATTATAATAAATATGTTTTATAGGTAACATAAGTACATTAATTTCATTCTTTATACATTGCATGTATTGCATGAACAAGTCACATCACTTGAGGGGGTGGTATTCCACACTTCCTCGTATGAAATTATCGCAATTGCACAACATGAAAAGCATAAAGGTATGTTTTAAATATAAAATACAGAAGAATATGGGAAACATAAATACAATATATATCATATATAAAATTCAGTGACATCATAATGGCCACCATGAATGGTGTTAAGAAAAGATTGAACAATCATCGTTTCGTGAGGCAGTAATTCACCATCCACAGAAAGAGTATGTTCTTTAACCATTAGACGGAGGTGTGTGTAATTGTAGCTCTAATAATTAACATAACAACATCCTAGTATATTTAAAATACTGGTTTTTTACAAAAAATGTAATAAAAAGAGTTTAGGGGTTTGGAGAAGCAAAATAAAACAAAAGAACACAAGTGAAGACATTACCTTTAAATCGGGTAACTCCTCTTGGTTTGAACCAAAAGGGTTTCTTGAAGAGTATTCTCCCAAAGGTGAGGCTTCAATGATGAAGATAGGGATGTGGAGAGATGAAATGGGCAGTGGTTGGCCGAGCCAAAGGCTTGAGAGATGTGGCTAAGGTGGTAGAGGTGGGGTCCTTTTATAAGAGAAGAGGAGGGGAACTCTTGGAAAGTTATAAACTATTACTTTATTATAAAATGATTTTCGGATTTAAAAGGTCCCAAAAGGATATATTTAGAGGCTATGGTGATAGGTTTCTAAATAAACCCATCCAATAGGTTTGTGACAATTTTAAGACTTATATTTCACCCTATCATCTCATTTTATTTAAATCATTCATTTATGAGGTAATCACTACATCATCACGGTGTCATAAATAAATTAATGTATATAATGTATAAAAATTATAAAAAAATATCATGATGTAGGAAATCCTTTTATATTTCTAATTAATATTTATAGTCAAAAAATATTACTTTTATAACCCCATGTAAAAATTCTTTTAGTAAAATTATACATGTTTGTGACATTTTAATTTTATCTTTAAATAAAAAGTTATTAATGTCATTTTCCAACGAAAGTGGTTCCAGGGGGTCCCCAAGTTTACCCATGGGTTTTCATGGTCGGCCATGACTCATAAAATATGGTTAGTACAAGTTTCAAGGTCATTTCATATTATTATAACATTATCATTACCTTAAATTACACTAATTACCTTTGATCGCGATTAATAAAACTTAAAAGTTACTATTCAGAAGAAAAAAAATATTTTAATCTCATTGAATGACATTTTAATTCCTAATTAAAACCATGAATGTTGGATTTTTTAAAATCAAATCACAGAAGTGGTGAAATTTCATTTAAACGAAAAATCAGTTTCTTTAACTACCACTTAGTGGTTTCACTATTCATCAAAAATTGATGTTTTTCAGAAAAATACCAAAAATTCACCCTAAGCTATATTTGATATTCCGAATTCAAAAATGATTTCTATTTTAAAAAATTCAAAATATATAAGTTGAATTAAATAATTTAATAATTCATTCCCGCTGTCAAAACAAATAGCGTGTTTTTAAGAAACAATATCTATTAAAAGATTGACACTAGTTTAAGTCCAATTTCAATGTGAAATTAATTCCAATGACCACCATTGGATTAAATGGTAAAAATATATTACAATTACAATTTAAAACCAATTAAAAATATAATCTAACCATATATTTAAATTAGATGAAAAATCTGTTTTGATGTAAAATGCAGTATTTTTTCACTATTCATTAAAATAAATGAACAATGTCAGAAACATACCAAAAATTTAACCAAAGTAAATTTCAATGTCCCAATCATAAATAATAAGATTATTTTTAAAAATATAGCTTATAAAATTGTCAAAAGTAAGATTTAAAAAAGGATCGCCATCAAAAGGTGGTAAAACAATCTTTTAAAAATATTAGAGTATTTATTCTTAAAATTGGATTCATTTGGATTTTAAGCCTCTAAAATTTATTGGATAAATGTAAAAATATTTAACAAACATATGTAATCATTTTTTAGTTATTTCTGTTCATTACCTACATTACAACGGCTAGGCGTTAACTATTGTAATGTTATTATATTATTAGTGTGCAACGTAAGATTTCAATGAAACTCGTTCTTGCGTATTGGGTACGCCATCAAGAATACCATTCCCTTTAAATTAATATTAACATTTTATTCACAAATATTGATAAAAATTAGAATTTAATATTATTTATTTACCTGGGATGTTATATCCTTTCCCACTTTTGGGAATTGTGTCCTCTCAATTTCAAAATTGGGCTTGTAAACATCATTGAAAGTCCCACAATGGAACAAGAGTCAGTAAAAATATCACTTTAAAAGAAAGGGAGAGAAGTAAAAATGCCACCCAAGTTAACCCATAATAGGATTACAAGTATGAAAATATGGATATGGAGGAGAAAAAAAGGGTCATGTTCTGATAGAGAGTGATAGTAAACATGTCTAGGAGAATGTTAACCATAAGAATATCACAAACTTGTGATGGGTTAAAAGGTAATAGATTCCCCAGTAGGAAAATTTAACAGACAACATCGTTTTTTTAAGTTACTCTTCATTGAGGAATTTATTTTTGAGCTTAACTAAATCATAATGAAACATACTTACTTTTGACATAGACTTTCAACTTTTACTATATTCCTTAATCAAAATCATATTTTCTCCAAAATAGGAGTATTTAGGAAGACTTGTTCGCATTAAGAGTACTATAATCAACTTCCTCAGAATCACCTAATCCACAAAATAGAACTATATATTTCCCATGTCTTTAGATCTAAACCAAAAACAAACCAAAAAGTTTAGTACGAGATCAGATAATACCCAAAAAGGATATTTTTTTTACAAAAAGAAAAACTACTCCTAATCTCCAAAATTTGTCAAACAAAAACCCAAAGTTCAACAAAGACCATTCAATAAACATCTATCCATAAAATTATTCAATGTAAACCCAACTAATATTGAAACCTAAATATTTGAAGGATTTAATCACATAGTCTCCAAAGGTACAAATTAACATTTATCTCCAAATAACATCAGTTGCTCTTAAGTCTCATAATGAAAAGTAATTAACCTAATCAGATATCCTCTATGATAGGTTAATAATTTCCATAGATAACCCAAAATCAATTTAATCTTGATTCATAAAATCATCCAACTAAAAAAATTAGACAAAATAACCACGGACTTCACGTAGTCCAGTGGTAGGCGATAAATACCAGTTGCACTTTGGTTGTGGGTTCGATCCCGCAGCATTGTTCGACGTGACGGGTTGTCACAAAGTCTGTGTGTTGTACTTTATCCAAAACTATATAATTCTTAAAACATTCCCCAAAACGAGATAAAATCTTCAAAAATAACCATAACATAATTTAACCACATGTTTATCTCATGTCGTTCATATTCCATCATAACATATAGTAACCCATAATTACCTCAAAAGTAAGGATCATATACCCCCTAATGGTTATCTTTATAATTATTACCTGAACTTCCATATCGAGTTGGTTCTCTCGTACATGATGCATTAGAGAACTCACCAAGGTTCAAGTGGTTTATCATGACACCTGATAGTTGGTTTAGATTAACCACGAGATTTATCATTGAATCTCCCATTTCATTTAGTCTCTTAACTAGAGAACCACCACAGTTTCCTTCAAACCCATTATCACTTTGGATCCTGCTAGATCCGTCCATTTACTAAAACCTGAAATGTCAGTTTGAGTATATCAACAAAATCATTATATACTAAAGAGGAAGATAAACACTACGATATACTTATCCATGTTATCTCAAACTCATTCCAACCTTCAAAAATAACAATGACTCTATCTAATATAATAACCATTGTGGTTATACACAACTTTTCACTTAACACTCTAACCTATAATGTTATCTTAACCATCCTCTGATACCAACTATAAGGACCCGGCCTTAAACCTCACTTAATCTTGATTTATTTCAAGAATACACATTGAGGATCTTTTCAGGTTTAGAGTTTTAGATAATTAGATCATAAATCATGCATTACATTCCACATTTAAACAAAGTGGTTAGATAAAAGATAGTATTCATTTTTTCCCATCAACGGAAACATATTTAAAATAAATCATGGATTCTTTCTGGACACTTCCTTGACACTATTATCATATCATGTACCTTTCCGTTGACCTCTGAAAAACATTTCAAAAACATAGGATGAGCATAAAAAGCTCAGAAAGGGATATAAAAATTCGGAAATGAAACATTAGTGCATGTATACATAAGAATCAAGGAAATCATACTTTACTCATAAAACATAAGCATGTTATCATACCTCATGAATTCATAAGATTTATGAATAAATCATAGAAATAATAAGACATAAAGGTAACTTGAGGAATTAATAACAGCCTTACGTAGGGAGTAACCCTCATGGTTACGTTTGGAATACCCATCACAGTATATTCCCTAAATCTCATCGGAGAAACCATTATGTTTAACCCCTTCGTGTTACCCAATGCATTGGAGAGCTATATCGGGCTCACCCACCCTTAGTTTATCATGGAACCACCTGTATTCATAAAAAATGCCCAAGAACCATAACATAATCATAGAACATAACTTAAGAATAAAGGAAAGATAACATTTACACATTGTAATAACAATATAACATTTTCAGATATTGAAATAATTAATCCATTCTAAAAACCATTTTCAAAACCATTTAAAACATTTAATAAAGAGATTTTTGAATCAAAGTGTCTCATACCACTTTGGAGATTTTGACATTTTAAACCATTAATATCCATATACATAAATACTTAAAACCATTTTTATGACATGGATATTAATGAGAAATATTTATAAAAATAAATCATTAAAACATTTAAAATGATATTTTGGTTAAAGGGTTTTTAACAAAATGAGAGACACTTGAATACTATAATTGAGGAATAACATTTAATAAAAACGTTATAATATCATGAGAATAAATGGATTAATGATATAATATTCCAAGGTATAGTATATACACCATATAAGAGTGAATTTGTGCATAAAAACAATGAATTCTCAATATAAATGTAAAATGGGATGAAACCCCTTATAAAAAGGTATCCTTAAATTAAGGATAAATCAATCTCATAATTATGTGTTACAAATATAAATACACCCAATATAAGTTGATATTAAGTGTAAAACAATAAAATTTCATTCATACATATTCAATGGAAGACATATTCAATAACTACAAGTTGAACCCAAAGAAATCGAAATTGGGTTAAAAAGTTCCCTTGGTAAAATTTGACAGGCTAACGGCGTCACTTTAAAATTCATAAAATTAGTTGATGAGAGAGAAAGTGGTATCTCATCACTTGGAAATAAAATTTACATCAATAAGGATATATAATAACATATCCCAACATAAAAATATGTAAATTAAAATACATAACAAAATAAGTTTTTTAAAAAGAGGAGGGTGCAAGGTTCCCTTACAGATTTGGGTAACTTTCAAAATGTATACCCCATGAAAGAAGGGTCATAAAATGAAGATTTAAATACAAATAAATGAGATTATATTATACAAATAGTAAAATAATGGGCAGTACATACACCACATAAAAGTAAATAGTGGAAAATGTAGAATGAATCTCACGGGAATAAAAAGTGGGATGAAATCCCCTTATGAAAATTCGGCAGCCTAACGACGCCACATAAAACTTCCAAAAAATGTATTGTTGAGATAAAATAGGGTCTCTGATCATACTAACATAAAATTTACATCAAGAAGAATATAAAATAACATCCACCAACACAATAAAGAGAATCTTAAAGCAAGTTACATAAAAAGAGTACCTAAAAAGAAGTAGAGAGGTAGGATCCCTTACCTCAAGTCCGACTTGTCTTGTTCGTTTCTTTATATTAATGAATAATAATCATTGTTAAATTTATAATTTCTTAAGGTTCTCATTTAAATATTATTATTCAGTTCATATCACATATTACATAGTTATAATAATTGGTTAATAATGTGAGTTCATATCAGATGTTTTTGTCGATGTTTGGTACATGAGTCAAAAATGAACTTGTTTGAAAATGATTGTCCATGTAGTTATAAGTAAATCATCTCCAGAATAGTATTAATGATTTAAATATCATATATATCCAGTAAATATTCATTTTATACTATACCATAACATTTTGAGATAAAAATAAATGAAGTGCACCGTTCATGGAGATGGTAGGCCGTACGTACGCATGAACGCTACTTTCATTTCTTTTTCATATTAACGGAATTAAAAATAATTGGGAAATATATATATTATAATTCCAGTATAATATATATGTTTTATAGGCCACATAAGTTCATTAATTTCATTCTTTATACATTCCATGTATTGCATTAACGAGTCACATCACTTGAGGGGGCGGTAGTCCACACTTCCTCGTATGAAATTATCGCAATTGCACAACATGAAAAGCATAATGGTATGTTTTAAATATTAAATGTAGAAAAATATGGGAAACATAAATACCATATATATCATATATAAAATACAGTTACATCATAATGGTCACCATGAAAGGTGTTAAGAGAATATTGAACAATCATCGTTTCGTGAGGCAGTAATTCACCATCCACAGAAACAGTATGTTCATTAACCATTAGACAGAGGTGTGTGTAAGTGTATCTCGAATCCTTAACATAAAAAAATCCTAGTATATTTAAGATACTTGTGTTGTTACAAAATAAAGTAATAAAAAGAGTTTAGGGGTTTGGAGAAGAAAAATAAAACAAAAGAACACAAGTGAAGACATTACCATTAAATCGGGTAACTCTTCTTGGTTTGACCCAAAAGGGTTTCTTGAAGAGCATTATGCCAAAGTTTAGGCTTCAATAATGAAGATAGGGATGTGTAGAGATTAAATGGTCAGGGGTTGCTAAGCCCAAGCCTTGAGAGGTGTGGCTAAGGTGGTAGAGGTGGGGGCCTTTTATAATAGAAGAGGAGGGGCACTCTTGGAAAGTTATAAACTATTACTTTATTATAAAATGTTTTTCGGATTTAAAAGGTCCCAAAAGAATATATTTAGAGGAAAAGGTGATATGGTTTCGAAATCCACCCATCCAATAGGTTTTTGACAAGTGTAAGACTTATATTTCACCATATCTTTTCATTTTCTTTAAATCATTCATTTTTTAGGTAATCATTGCATCATCACGGTGTCATAAATAAATAAATTAATTTAATTTCTAAATATTATAAAACAAATATCATGATGTAGGAAATATTTTTATCTTTCTAAATAATATTTATAGTCAAAAATATGACTTGTATAACCTCATGTAAAAATTGTTTTACTAAAATAATACATGTTTGTGACCTTTTAATTTTAACATTAAATAAAAAGTTATTAATGTCATTTTCCAACAAAAGTGGCTCTATGGGGTCCCAAAGTTGACCCATGGATTTTATTGGTCGGAAATGACTCATCCAATAAGGTTAGGACATGTTTCAAGGTCATTTCATATTATTATAACATTATCTTTACCTTAAATTACACTAATTACATTTAATCGCAATTAATAAAACTTAAAAGTTACTATTCACAAAAAAATGATTTTTAATCTTATTGAACCACATTTTAATTTCTAATGACCACCATGTATGTCAGATTTTTGAAAATCAAATCACAGAAGTTGTAAAGTTTCATTTAAATGAATAATTAGTATCTTTAACTACCACTTAGTGGTTTCACTATTCATCAAAACTTGAAGTCTTTTGAGAAAAATACAAAAAATTAACCCTATACTATATTTGATATTCCGAATTCAAAAATGATTTATATTTTATAAAATTCAAAATATATAAGTTGAACTAATTAATTTAATAATTCATTCTAGCTGTTAAAACAAATAGCGTGTTTTTAAGAAACAATATCTATTAAAAGATTGACACTAGTTTAAGTCCAATTTCAAAGTGAAATTAATTCCAATGACCACCATTGGATTAAATGGTAAAAATATATTCCAATTACACTTTAAAACCAATTAAAAATATAATCTAACCATATATTTAAATTAGATGAAAAAGCAGTTTTGATGTAAAATGCAGTATTTTTTCACTATTCATTAAAAAAATGAACAATGTCAGAAACATACCAAAAATTAAACCAAAGTAAATTTAAATGTACCAATCATAAATATTAAGTTTATTTTGACAAATAGAGGTTATAAAATTGAAAAAATTTAGATTTAAAAAAGGTTCTCCATCAAAAGGCGGTAAAAAAATCTTTTTAAAATATTAGAGTATTTATTCGTAAAATTAGATTCATTTGGATTTCAATACTCTAAAATTTATTGGATAAATTTTAAAATATTTAACAAACATATGTACTCATTTTTTAGTTATTTCTATTCATTCCCGCCATTACAACGGCGAGGCGTTAACTAGTATAATATTATTATATTATTAGTGTGCAACGTAAGATTTCAAAGAAACTCGTTGTTGCGTATTGGGTACGCTATCGAGCATAACATTCCCTTTAAAGTTATATTAACATTTTATTCAAAAATATTGAAAAAAATTAGAATGTAATATTATTTATTTACCTGGTATGTTAAAATATATATATATATATTCTTTATTATAATGAATGGTTAACATATCTTACAAATGGTTCATGATATTCAAGGTTTCATCAATTTTATTTCTCTGGGGGTACTCCAGTCATGTAAATGAGATAATATATATATATACATACATAAAAACCACAAAACAATGTTATTATATAGATATAATAATATATGATACATTACCCATATATCTTAAATTTTTTATACTTCCTCAAACATCCCTAGAAAGACATAAACTCAAGTTTCTTGATCATCAAATCCCACAAACCTAAATATCAGTATTACAGTGGTTTAATATGACCATATATACACAGACACATGTAAATCACATGTAGATACATAATAAATTATTTTCAAAACATGATTTTTTTCTAAATATATAGTTCTTGGATGAGAAACAATATTTTTATTTATTACCAATAAATAGTAAAATTATCGATATATATATATACATCCTTTAGATTATTTATAGTGTGGTGTGTCAAGACCGTTTAGAAGTAGGTGGGGAAAATATGGGAGATAGGGGGTGTCTTTGATATATCTTCCATTGAAGAAGAATATTTTCATCAAAATTTTAATGTATAGTAGAAATTTTATTTAAAAACATCTATTTTAAAAACACTATTTAATCATTGTAAATTTATTATTTTCTTTGGAACTCAATTATTATAAATAAAAGGAAGAATTTATATTATTTTTTGGTATTTTTTTGTGATCTATATTTATAATTTCATGCAAGGGATATTTGTTTTTAAAACATTTAATTTAGAATAGTTGGATAATTTAACATTTTATAAAATGTAGTTATTTTTCTATATCCCTTTTATAAAAGAATTAATTTTTTATAAATCCAATATTATTAAGTGATGAAAAAATATTATGTATCCTATTTATGGGAAATTTATTATTATCCAACCATAAATTTAAAATCATGTTACTACTTTAAATATACAATATTATTAAAACGTGTATTTAAAATGGTAATGCTTATCCATTAATGGTCTTTTATTTCAATAGAATTATTCACAAGTTCCATTATATTTTATAGTAATAATTTTATGTGTTAAATTTAAATTTTAACATATGGATGTTAATAAAGTTTATAAATATGTCTATATACTAATATAATCATTTATAGTTCATATATGTTAATAAAATATATTTTTTATGTTCAATTTCTATAGTTATTATGAATAAATGATATGAAATTTTAAAAATCATCTAAAAATATATTTCCCTAAACAATGATGGTATTTATGAAAAATATCTTATGACAACATTTAGAAGTCATAATATTATTTTATACTTTGAAAATATATTACGTTGGTTTTGGTAGGATTTTAATGGATTATAAATGAGAAAGTAAAAAATAAAAAATAATGTCTTCTTAAAATTAAATACGGCACTACCGTATCAAATTTGATAATGATGAATTTGGTAATCCCACAAAAACAATAATTAATTTTCCTAAACATGATATAGATAGTGTGATCATGGATTTTAACAGGTTTTCCGTGTATCAATTTAATCAATAATATTTCATTATTTTAAAAATACATTAAAAGTGGAATCCTAGTTTTTTTAAATGTCAATTATTTTTAAATTAAATGATTTTTCAAAAAATTATTTCTTTTATTGTTTTTTGAAATTTCATTTCCTATATATTTTTATGAAAACTGTAAATTATTAATTGGAAAAAATATTTTATATATAATATTTTTATATATGATATTAAATAAATATTATTTTCAAAGAGGTTTCAAGTAGTATTTTTGAATATTTTATATCCAGAGTTTTTAATCAAATATTATGAAAATATTTAGAAACCATAAATTTTTAAGTGTTTTTAATAGGGTAATTAAAAGTAATATGGTCTTTGGTTTCATAATATGATTCAAGACTAAGAAAAGACTAATATAAATTTTATTTATAATATTTTTAAACTATGATATGTTATAAAGAATTTTCTTAATCCTCCATAATGTAGACATGAAATGATACTTGGGTATGTAAAGATCCTTATAATTTGTATGTAATTTTATTAAATAAAATATAAATCTTATTTTTACATCTAGATCTGGGAGAGTGGGTCTCAAGATGTCAAAATTTTAATCAGATGACTTGTCTATGAAAATTTTAAGAATATGAATATTAGATAAAATGGTTTATGTTTCAAGGTATTTTATTCTTGAGAAATCCATGTTCTGAAACTTGTCTTAATATATGAAATCATTTACAAAAGGGAGTAAGGAGGATCATAAGAAACACTTCAATCTCATCAAGATGAACATTATGAAATTATTATTTTAAATTCATTCACTTCTAATTTGTAATTTTTTCTTGCATAAAAATCTCCAAAAAATAGTTATATGTAATATATAACACCTGATATATAGCTTTATTCTATCATGGTTAATGGTTTGTTTTTAATCAAATCCTAAATTCCCATCATTCTTATATGTCCCAAAAATGGAAATTTTATCAAGAAATTTTCAACTATTTTTCCCTATCATAAGACATTAAAGCATATTATGATTTTATTATATCCAAAAATGAAGGATTCCGTCATTTAAAAAATTTATATTTGGTATTACCTTATAGTGTGTTGGGTAGTGTTTACTTTATTTTAAAAGGATAATTTATTGAATTTTTCAAAAAAAAATTTGATTGATTTTTTTATGAACAGAAAATTTTATAATATGTTTTGAAATTATATTTCACACAAATAAATTTTCAAAAATATATCTATTCCAATATCATTACAAACTTAATTTATGAGGATTTTTTTTGTGAAATTAATTAAGAGACATCGAAGAAGCACTAAAGAGTATTAATGATGTGTGGACCTTCTATCTATGTGAACAAAACAACAATGAAAATTGGTGGATACTATGATCTAGGTATGACGTACATTAATTTTTACCTTATAATTGTATTCTTTAAAACCTAGGGATTTGGGATTTGAAATATTAATATATTAAAGAAATTGTGAATTTAGAAGATATTGTAGAAATAATTGTGAACGTGACATTCCCTTTGGGGAGAATAATGTTATATCCTAGAAATTAAGAATATTTTTATTTTTTTAATTTATAATAAATATACATTTATTATTTAAAACTAAATAATAATTTTTTAACTATAATACTTTATTAAACTATGTTACTTATCATAATAATTTTTTTATAATAATATATTCAAATCCTAAAATTTTAATTTTATTTTTTACGAAATAGTATTATATTTCCTATTATTTTTAATAATTTTTAGATGTAAACAAGTAAAATAATGTTTTATTTTTATGTTTTAAGTGTTATAATTGGAAATATAAATTATTATTTATAAATTTAATTAATTATTTAATAATTTATAATAATTAATTAATACATGAATATTTAAAATGTAAATTATTGTCAATACTCTTCAAATTCTATGTTTTTTATATGGATACTTTAAAATAGCTTTATAATTAACCATTAATACAACATTAATAAGCATTAGATAAATTTATAGTAATAGTAATTTACATTAATGTGTAGTAAAATACTATATTAATTTTTAAATTGAAACAAATAGTGAAATGTAGTAAATTGAATTATATTAGTATTATTATTTTTGTAGATAATGTATATGTATCATAATAATAATATTACATGTTTTAGTGTAAATAATTGTTTATAATGTACATGTAATTGTAAAACAATGATAAACTAAATTATTGGATAGTTTGAAATTTAATTTTCTTTTAGTAATTTGTTTAAAAAATTACACAATTAAATAAAAAAATGGTCTAACCATTGTCTAACAAAGGGGTCACTTGGCCAAATGTGTTAACCATTTTGATAATCACATTTGATTGTTTATCCATGGTCATCCCATGGAGGATAAGAAAGTTATCGAGTAGCTACACTTGGTAGGTTTTGGACACATAGTGAATGTATGGTGTACAATGCGCCTAAAGGTAAACAAGGGGTCAGTAGTGTCAGCCTATCCACATGTATGTGGGTGCATGTGCTTCAGATTACAACCCTAGTTACATGGATCTAGGGATGATAGATACATGATCAGTAGCTATGATTTCAAATAATGAATGGATAATCAGTGTGTGAAAAGCGATGCATGTATTGTTTAATCACATTAAAATTACCCACATATGACATCGGTTAGATGATCTACTTCATATCGGCATTCGATAAACACTTATATCCCCTACCTCCTAATTAACCCATTAAACCAACATACTAATTTGTTTTTTCCTCTTTATGTTATTTACTTCATCCTAGAGAGCTAGTGACCGTAGTCGATATTGAAATTTAATAGTGTGTTTCATCACATTATTTAAATTCAATTTGCAAAATTTAACTTTTAATTTGGTACAGATTCTCAAATTCATCATTTTTAATAATGATATGTACATATATATTAACTAATTCATTTGATTTTATCATCTCTTTTACCACATTTATAATCTTCTAGGGTTCATAAATTTTCTATATCTTAGGGTACTATAGTCACGGCACCGAGATAAAATATATGTACGTATATTGAAGTGGAACCTTCACAAAAATAAATATTTATATTGATATAAAAATATAAATTACTTTCTCCTTTAATATTAATGTCATGTTTTCATATTACTAACTCTCTGTACAATCCATAAACTCAATGATCATGTTTATTGAATTCCCCAATACTGGAAATCGATTTTAGTGTTGTTATATATTTCTATATATACCAACCTAAAAATTTCATATAGATACATATTCCAGGATTGTTTAAACTGTTAAAAGTATTATAAATATCTAGTATTTGGATAGGAATCAAATTTTTACTATTTAATACAATTTTAAAAAATAATTATGGTTATTTATAAATATCGAGCCATAATTCAGATTCTTAATGGTGAGCTATATAAATAACCATTAAAAATAAGTGGATAAGGTAATAGAGAGAGTGGGGATTTCATTGAGATATCTTCCATTTATGAATAATATTTTCTACATAAATATAATTTAAGGGAATAATCAATTTTCAAAACATTATTTTATCATATAAATGGAATTATTTTCTTAAGAACTCATTTATTCTCAATAAAAGATATAGTTTAATATTATTTTGTCACTCAAATATTATGTAAGGGAGTACTATTATTATTTCATGTAAGGGTAATTTAATTTGAAATATTATTCGTTATTATAGTAAGATAGTTTATCATTTTAGATAATGTTAGTTTTTTTAAAAACCTTTTTAAGGGAATTATTATATTTAGAACTCCCCTATTTTTAGTCAATGCTATAATTTTATGTATTCTATTTAAAAAAATATTCTCAAACCCAAAATTTTCAATTTATTTATGTCCATTACGAAGTATATTTTAATCATAAGTGAATTGTTGATTATAAAGATTTCTATTTTAATGTCTTTTATTTCTATAAATCTATTTAAAAGTCCATGTGGATTTCATAGTTATCATGTTATGTATGAAATGAAATTTTGGACATATGGATGTCAATCATGTTTATAAATATTATCATATACAAAAATTATAATTGACATTTCATGCATTTTAAAAATAACATTTTTTATGTTCAATTTCCATAGTGTTGATGAGTATTGCCATGCAATTTGGGAAAATATAATAAAAATGTATTTCTCATAAACATTACAGTTTATTTGAGAAATATATTATGATACTACATAGAAGATATAATTTTTTTTCTTATTGATATTTTATTTATATATGTTTAGATGCTTTTTAAAGAAACAATAAATAATAATAGTAGGCTGATCAAAAAATTTATTTCTTAAAATAAAATTCAGAACATGGGTTTGAAATGATATAATGAGGAAGGGGTAATCTAACAACATAAAGAAGACATTTTCCAAATTTTAATAATTCTATTGGACTAATATATTTCTTATGGATTTCCATGTATCAATATAATCCATAATATGATTTTATTTTCAAAATATATAAAAGGAGAAATCCATAATTATTTAAAAGGATACATATTTTGATTTTTTTTTCAAAATATTAATTATTTTAATTTCATTTGAAAACAATTTTCTTATGAATTTAAATGAATAACCTTGATTATTAATTTGTAAATTATTTATTATATTAATGGAGGAAGAAATGAGATGGGATGGGTGGATCTACTTGTTGGCTCACCATCATAGATGAGAAAATCTTTTAGTGGGTTATAGATTTAGTGGTTTGTAAATGGAAAACTTATTACCTGTAAAAATTATATCCCCCAAATATATAAGGTACCCAGTGTACCCATTATGGGTACCTAATACCTCATCTACCACTCAATGTTGGGCCTTTGAATGATTAGCAGAAAATAGCAAGTTACAAAAAACCCTTATGCTATCATCGAGTGTCTCGTACAATTCAACTAAAAACCTCATTGCTTCCTATATATAATTAAAGATTTTATATCACCTTGAACCTACTTTACATTCTTCTAATACTAAAAAACAATGAAATATTACTATATCTCCCTGAAAAAACAAAAAATAATTGTCTACAGATATCCTAGACCCCATAATTGAAATATTTATATAAATTCTATAAAAAATACCTATTAAAAAAATTAAATACAAATTACCTCTAAATATACTGGCTTGTAATGATATATTTCATTAAAATAATCCCAATGATAATGATTATTATAAAAAATTACCACCATTTATGATCCACTGATTATTTATTCATCCATTATAATATAATTCTATAACTAATTCTCAATTGGTACCAGATTTGATCATATTCCACATATGATTTATCAAGTCAAGACACCTTTTTATTTAATACTCATGATCCAAAAAACCATACAAATCCATCATTATATATATTATTTGTTTGATTGCAAAAAATACCACCCATAATAAATTATTATTAATGATTCCCATGATTATATGGAAAAATTCTTCAAAAAATAAACCAATCCATTGGGATATAAATTCGGGACCTGTAACAAGTTTCTTTTAACAGAATGATGTCATAGAAAACATGATCTTCCAAAAAACATTTTCCAAAACACACACTTCATCAATTACTGAATTCAGTAATGGTATCAAACACTACATATGAGTTAAAAAATATACGATTTTCAGAAAAACATATATCAATTATTATACCCATTCCCTAGAGAGACACTAAAATCATCAATAATTTAGTTATCACAACATTCCCACAACACTAATATTAACCAAAACCTAGAAGATTTAAGGGGTCACCTTCCAATTTTTGGTAGGATTTTCCCCCACCGTAGGATTAACCATACCATCACCCAACTAATACCATCACACCAAAACATTACTATAACATTATAAATTCTACCATATAATACAAACCCATCAATAATCAACAATGTTGACCCCAAGTTATGTTTCAGGGTCATATGATATCAAGAAATCCCATGAATTTTTTCCTTGGTAAGGAAAACCATTGGTCATTACTTCCAATTACATACATGATCTCATATTTAAGTGTATGTGAATCCTCACTCCTTGGAACAATAAAAAAATATTCTATAATTCTACATCCATTGTATCATATTCCCTATATATATTTTCTCAATAGTTTTATCCAAAACCAGTATCTATATTTCATGGAAATAACATTTTATTATTTATAAATTGTTTGTAGTTCATAGCCTGAAATACTCGCCCCTCCTTTCTCCAAAAATCCCAAATGAAATCATATCTAATATATAAAATATTAATAAAACAACATATTAATCTTATTTTTTCATTATAAAAAATCTTCCATTCCTATTTATTTGATTTTATTATTCTAGTAGAACCCATATAGTGGATATATCCATCATTATTTCCATGTTTAGACGCTAATTGGATCCTTTTAATCCACATTGGTCCCACACCATGAGTAGAATCACTAATGGAACCACTGACGAGATATACTCTTTCATATACATTATATTTCCTATTTGGATTCAAACCAAACAACATTCATCAATTCCAAGATTCTCACCTATGGGTAATTTTAAAATGAACCATCCATTCAATCCCAAAAGAAAACTCAACTCTTGTTTTTAATCTAAAATTATAATCCATCAACAATGTCACTCATTACTTGGAATATACCATATAACTATTAAAGAACTGTTGTTTTTTAAATTACATGAATTACCTAGAATAATATATATATATATATGACTAATTACTAGATCTTACACATCATGAATTTCATTATAAAATATAAAGAACCAATAAATGATCTAAAAAATTTGGTTTCCAAATATAGTGCATTCAGAACAACACAAGAAAAATAAAGACATTATCTGATATAAAGGTGAAAAAATGACATTAACCTTAAGAACATGAGGCTCAAAGAATACACATATGAAAGATCAATAACCAAATTCTCTAGTTAAAATAAAATTAAAATTATCTATATCATCATCCCATCTAAATAAAAAATTATACATATGTAATCATATTAAGTAAATAGTAGAAGAAATATGACCCACTCAATTTTAACTGACCAACTAAACCCTCTCATACATCCACAACATTATTCCAAATTAAGTCATTTTCAAAAACCATGAACATTAATCTCATACCAAACCCTACCAAAAATATATGTTTCATTATGAATGAGAATGAACATAGAAAAAATACCAAAAAAACAATGACACCCATTATTTATCTTTCAATTAATTAATATGATAAAAATAGTTTATTAAGGAAAATAATAATCATACTAATATTTGTGTATTATATTACAAAAAAATGTTGTCTAAAATAGTTAATTGAAACTATTATTTCCTTATTGTTTTCTACAACCAATAACCCAATTTTGAAAATAATAACACTAAAAAATACTTACCCACATTCCCATCATAGCAACATGTATAATATGATTCATAAAATCACAAAAAAATTTAAACCTAAGAAAATAGTCGAAAAAATTAGTGAATATAACAAAAAAACAATATTCAATAATTAAAAAATAATAATAGAAAAAAAGAACACAAATATGATCATTCATTATATTGAAATTACTTATAAATAGGTTAGATACACCGTGTAATAGGTTTTGTACCAGGATTCGATAGAATCCTACGATAATATATCATGAAAATGTATTATGTTAATTAATGAAACAATCTCATAACATTTTCTAATTTCCCATCCTGGACTATCCATAATAGTGATAGGGCCAATAATATTAAATTACCTCAGGCATGCCACCGTATATTCTAGAGTCTCTTGACTAGCGGTGTGTCTTTAACCATGATTTAGAGATTTTATTATTCATATCAAAATATACCATAATTGTCACGACCCCCTCCCCCCAAAGTGTACCCCTCCTGGGCTGGCAATGTGAGAAGGGAGATAATGACCCCCGAGACCCGCCTCCAGTAGGCCCCGGGTTGGCGACTAGCATCGAGGGTATAATACACACACAAATGGGAGGCATTACCCTCTAAGAGAACACATACAGAAGAGAGAGATATAATAGACTCCAACCAACTCCAACTCATAACTGAAATATAAAAGAAAACCAAGTACATATATGAAATGTCATGCAAAAGTACTACAACTAAAAGGGAAAACTAAAAGTACCCAAAAGAGAGTAAAACGGCAGCGACCACAAGCCCGAACAACTCCTCCTCCAACAGCAAGCTAGTAGTAACCAGCTTGATCTCCAACCTGCACCAAGTGACCTGAAAAACACTTTATATATACATAGGGTGAGTATAAAATTATACTCAGTAGGATCCTCCTCAAGCCTCTCGTGCAAAAGTAAAGAAAGCATGCTAAAGCCCATTGAACAACAAGTGAAACTAACTCGTTACCTAAACAGGTATACTAAGTTCTCAACCTCACCATGGCTACTCTCACCAAGTAACACATACAAGTATATAGCATATAGCATGAAATATCAAGGGTACCCCGCTACTACTTCCCCACTAGTTTTCCGCTTTTCCCCAACGACATACATCTTGTGCATCTCTCTCCAAAGGCTTTCCCCTAGACACTTGGTCTAAGCTCCACAATCTGCACCTCGTGCACCACATAGGCTTGCCCGCAGACACCTGGGCGAAGCACCACACCGTCCTCACAACCAAAGGTAACCAGGTAGTTTCTGGGAGCCACCACATCTCGCATAACGTGTATCATACATCGGGTATAATACCTCAAGACATTACAACCCATACTCCGAGTAAGGATCCTCAAGCCATCACAGCCTATACACGTTACACCTATAGTAGTCCATATGGTACTATATCCAGAATATATGCATGTGAATAACCACAATCCATTACAGCCCTCTACATACATATATGGGGTAACTAACCGCTTTCCTCATGGCACAGGTATCCACCAAGAGAAGAGAGCAGGGCCAAAGGGGGTAGTCAGCCTTTCAACCTCCCATCAGAATGTTGGGGAAAACACCCCCCCAGGGCTCAAAATCCCAGGGGCGTCAGTTTCCCTTACCGACAGGGTGGAGTAGCGTATAGAAACACAAAAAGTACAGAATATATATAACTCCCAACCACACTATAGGCATTACCTAGTCATAGGCACAACTGCAGCTGACGTCTCTCAGACTCCAGGATGCTACTTCTAAGACTAGGTATCCTATAAGCACACAACCATTTGAAGAGCTTCATTAGATTACTCCATTCTCATCTTATCAATTACACTGTATGTTAATTAATTCTTTAAACATTAATTAACCATGAACAATTTACCACATTAAATTAAATTGGCATCACATTCAACAACTGCTCCTTTTTAGGATTCACATCACTATTAAATTCCAGTTTCTCCATCCCCGTGGATTATCACCATTTAAACAAACTTTCATTATTGAATTACCTTCCCCATATTCCCAGGCATTCTAGAAAAGCATCATATGCTACTAAACACAAAGGGCTCAACACGGTGAGTAGATATACTACCCATCGAGTCTTTGTCGCCTGTAGAAAGAGCATAGACCCATCCTCCATCGAGAGGCTAAACACGGAAAGCACGTGGCATACCCCGCGTGTCTTCGCCTCCTTCGGAAAGAGGGTAAGCAAAACCAGCTGCCTTCAGCAGTGGGGAAAAGTAAAGCAGATAAACAATCAAACCACCAACATCAGACCATCACATTCATCTCATACCATCATCCTTAGTGTCCTCCCCGACACCCACATGCATAAACCGATGTATCTCGCCACACTAGGCGTCATCCGCTGCCACAACCACAAGTCCCCATGCCTCCACATATCACAACAGCCATCCAGGCTCACATCAAATCACAAGTAGCAGGAAATCAAAGGTCACAAAATGGGCTCTCGGCCCTTTAACAAGGCATTCAGCCTTCATACAAGATGAGCACTCAGAGCTCCAAACCACAAGGCATTCATCCTTACCAGAAAGTGGGTAACTTAGAACCCTTTTGAAATTATCGAACTAATAGTTCTTTAATCCATCTTGAATTAACAGATTCATTAACATGCCTCTTTATCTTTAGTCAATTATTTAACAAATAATTCCGACTTTACGTTCTTTAACAATTTCCATCATGAATGAGAAGCAAATTAAAGAAAAACATAGATATCACTCTATCTAGGAAAACATGAGGCAAACCGTTATCACGGTACAAAGTAACAACATGCGATCAACCAATTCTTTTAATCCTGTTCAAGTATTTAATTAGGTCAATTTCCTTGTGATCCAAAGGACTAAATCATGCTAATTCTACGATTGCACATACACAATTAGAGAAGCCATGAATCCCCTACCTCAAAGAGTTCTTGACGTCCTTTATCCACACAACGGGTCACAGTCCTATTCTCCTCATGACAGCTGCATCCACCGGAGGATGCCATGGTACGACAGTACCAACCAACCCCAAGAAAACCCATTAGAACCATGGAGATTACATGTTAATATGGAAGGAAGAAGAAGAGAAGGTGATCCCCGAAGGAACGATGATAAACCATACCTTATATGGAAGAACGATCGACACAACTTGGTTGCATCAAACAGAGCGGAACTGATCCGAGTAACGTTTGATTGTGAAAATCCAACGGGAATGATTGCAAGGTTCTAGCGTCTCGTAGATGAGAACCAGTAGGAAGAACAACGAAGAATGATATCTCGTTCCCTTTAAAAAATAAATTAGAGAGGCGACGGTTTAAGATCCGATTTATTCTCCATTAAAAACGGATCGCATTAACCCACGCGGTTTGACCAAGTAAAAACATCCCGGCCTTAGGAATAATTAATATAGGATTTATGGCCTTTGAATTGGCCTTAAAGTCCTTAAAATAAGGTTTTAAAAGTATTTTACGTCAAAGAAAACGTCAAATTTACGAAGCTGGAAACACTGTTCACATACTCAAAATTTGGCAAAGTATGGAATTGGTAGCTCTCATGAAGTCTGGAAACACTGTTCATTCGTGAAATTTGCAAAGTATGGAATCGGTAGCTCTTAGGATTCTGGAAACACTGTACAAGTCTACCGATAGAAGTCCACCGATAGAACCTCACCGATAGAAACATTGTTCAAGTCTACCGATAGAAGTCCACTGATAGAACCTCACTGATAGAAAACACTGTTCAAGTCTACCGATAGAACCTCACCGATAGAAACATTGTTCAAGTCTACCGATAGAAGTCCACCGATAGAACCTCACCGATAGAAACACTGTTCACTGAACCTCACCGATAGAAACACTGTTCACTGAACCTCACTGATAGAAGTCCACTGATAGAACCTCACCGATAGAAACACTGTTCACTAAACCTCACTGATAGAAACACTGTTCACAGAACTAGAAATTTGGCAAAGTGTTAGCCGAGCTACTGCTGGACTGTGGCTACCAGTATACCGAGCTATCAGTATGCCGTGGCTACTGGTAAACCCAGCTACCGGTAGGATGCGGCTACCGGTAGACCGAGCTACCGGTAAGCAGCAGCTACCGGTAGACCGAGCTACCGGTAATCAGCAGCTACCGGTAGACCGAGCTACCGATAATCAGCAGCTACCGGTAGACCGAGCTACCGGTAATCAGCAGCTACCGGTAGACCGAGCTACCGGTAATCAGCAGCTACCGGTAGATCGAGCTACCGGTAATCAGCAGCTACCGGTAGACCGAGCTATCCGTAGGCAGCAGCTGGGGGATAAGTCACCTTGACCTCCCGGAACACCTCCAACACCACATTTTCACAATGTAATGGAACAGGGAGGTCCGAGCCATTACATTACATACCTCTCAAAACATTCTCGTCCTCGAGAATTAAAAACCAACCCAGAAGAAAAGAGGGGTCCGAACAACCACCCCATAAGATACCTCTCAGGGGAAAACCACCATGAGTTGTTCAAAAGCTGGAACAAAACTACGACATCCGAGAGTATGGAAACAAATAATCCATAACCAAACAATTCAAACAAAACATCACATCAAAGGTACATAAATAAAACATGAAAGGTCTAACCATTAAAGAAACGTCATTACATGGAAAGGAGTTAAACATTAAACAACTCCGGGTACTGAGCACGTATCTGTGACTCACGCTCCCAGGTACTCTCCTCCATGCCACCGTGTCGCCACAAGACACGAACTAAGGGGATAGAACGCCCATGCAACACCTTCTCCTTGTGGTCTTGGATCTCCACAGTTCGCTCCTCGAAGGTTGCATCATCGTCAATATCGATCTCTCCCCAATCGATAACATGAGATTCATCATGAAGATAACGACGGAGCTGTGATACATGGAAAACATCATGTATCCGACTCATCTGAGGGGGAAGTGCTACTCGATACGCCACAGCTCCAACACGAGCTAACACCTCGAAAGGCCCAACAAACCGGGGAGAAAGCTTACTTCCACGACCAAACCTTCGTTGCCCACGACAGTGAGCCACCTTTAGAAACACATGATCCCCAACATTAAACTCTAACGGTCTCCTTCTTTGATCAGCATATGATTTCTGACGATCCTGTGCTGTCTTCATCCTCTCACAAATCACCTGAACCATCTCTGTTGTATTCTTCACTAGTTCTGGTCCGAGAATTGCTAACTCTCCGACCCCAATCCAGCACAACGGAGAACGGCATGGCCGTCCATACAAGGCTTCAAACGGAGCCATACCGATGGTAGAGTGAAAACTATTATTGTAAGCGAACTCTACCAAGGGTAAGTGCTTCACCCATGAACCTCCAAAATCAAGAACACAAGAGCGCAACATGTCTTCAAGAGTCTGGATGGTTCGCTCTGTCTGACCATCCGTTTGAGGATGAAAAGAAGTGCTAAGGCATAATTGAGAACCAAAAGCATGCTGGAGACCTCTCCACACCCTAGAGGTAAAACGAGGATCTCGATCAGAAATGATCGTCTTAGGAACTCCGTGAAGCCTCACCACCTCCTCCAGATACTACCTCGACAAAACTTCCACTGAGCTCGACTCCATGATTGCTATGAAGTGGGATGATTTTGTTAAACGATCCACTACCACCCATATAGCATCATGTCCTCCCTGAGCTCGAGGTAAACCTGTAACAAAATCCATTGAGATGTCCTCCCACTTCCACTGAGGAATCTCTAAGTGCTGGAGAAGACCACCAAGAACACGGTGTTCGGCCTTCATCTTCTGGAAGACTAAACATCGAGACACGCATTCTGCAACTGTACGCTTCAGCCCAGGCCACCAAAACTAACTCCCCAAGGATCGGTAAATCTTCGTCACACCAGGATGTACCGCCAAGGGTGAACTATGGAACTATTTGAGAACCGTCTCGCGCATCGCCAAGGGAACAAAAAGCCTGCCATGATACAACACTCGGTGTTGTTCATCCTCCGACCAACCATGAGGGGCCTCACCACATACAACTCTGTCTCTCCAAACTTCCACCTCTAGGTCACCCAACTGAGACTCTTCCACCTTCTGCATCAGGGATGACTGCACCGTCATCTGGAAAAGACAACCTCTACCCCCAACTTCTCCCATATCTAGATGCAAAGATGATAGCTCTTCCATCACTCTCCAAGAATCACCAGATTCACACACAACATCATAACGTATCTTTCGGCTTAGAGCGTCAGCTACAAAATTCCCTTTTCCAGGTGTATACGATATTTCAAAGTTGTATTCCTGCAAGAACTCCATCCACCGACGCTGCCTCAAGTTCAAGTCACGTTGGGAGAAAACATACCTCAAACTCTTATGATCGGTGAAAACCACAAAGTGCTCACCAATGAGGTAATGTCTCCACAACTTTAGAGCAAACACCACGGCTGCCAACTCAATATCATGGGTGGAATAGTTGCATTCATGGGGACGCAACTGCCGAGAACCATAAGAAACAACTGACCTCTGCTGCATGAGAACACAGCCTAGCCCCAGATGTGAAGCATCACAGAAAACATCAAACTGGACTCCCTCCACTGGAAGACAAAGGACGAGAGCACTTACCAACTTCTCCTTTAGATACTCGAAAGCTGTCTGACACTGATCAGTCCATATGAACGCTTGATCCTTCCTGGTCAAAGCTGTCAGAGGAGTCGCAACTCGGGAGAAATTAGCTACAAACCTCCTATAATAGCCTGCGATACCAAGGAAACTTCGCACCTCTGACACGGTCTTGGGGGCTGGCCAAGACACCACTGCTTCTATCTTCGAAGGATCCACAGCTACTCCCTGTTGGGACACAACATGTCCCAAGAAACGAACTTCTCGAGCCCAGAACTCACACTTGGACAACTTCCCAAACAACTGATGTTGGCGAAGAACTCCCAAAACGGCTCGTAGATGCTCTGCATGCTCCTCTTCAGATGTGGAGTACAGAAGGATGTCGTCAATGAAAACCACAACAAACTTGTCCAAGAATTCACAGAACACAGCATTCATAAACCCCATGAAAACAGCTGGAGCATTCGTCACGCCGAATGCATTACAAAAAACTCATAATGCCCATGACGACAGCGGAATGCAGTCTTCGGGATATCCTCATCCTTTACACGCATCTGATGATATCCTGACCGCAAGTCTATCTTTGAGAACCAACTTGCACCCTTCAGTTGATCGAATAGGTCATCAATCCACAGGAGAGGATAGCGGTTCTTTATTGTCACTTTGTTTAACCGACGATAATCGACGCACAACCGCAAACTTCCATCAGCCTTTTTCACAAACAAAACTGGTGCACCCCACGGTGACACACTTGGCCAAACAAAACCACACTGCAATAGACCGTCGAGCTGAATACGTAGCTCTCGTAACTCAGAAGGGGCCATCCTATACGGAGACATAGAGATAGGAGACGCTCCTGGCTGTAGCTCGATCCCAAACTCGATCTCTCATCGAGGGGGTAAGGATACAACCTCTTCTTGAAAGACGTCAGGGTACTCCTTTACGACCCTAGGAAACGCCTAGTGTTGAACCTCTGATGAACTCAGCGTCATCCCAGCCATCATGGATGATAAGGATGGAACTCGTCTATGACTCATCCGAGGATCTCTCTCACCAACAAACACCACTTTCTCTCCATCTTCATCAAAGAAAACGACCTTCTTCCTGTAGCAATCCACAACAGCCTGCACTGAATACAACCAATCGATGCCAAGTATGACATCGTATGGTGGTATTCGCAAACATAGGAAATCTCCCCAAGACCGGTGTTGCCCCAACACTAGCTCACAGTCTCTACATACATTAAACAAGTCAGCTCGACCTCCAACTGACGTATTCAACGCTAAGGGCACTGGAAGCCTCTCTACCTCAAGTCCGAAAGCATGGACAAGGGTAGGTGATATGAAGGAGTGTGTTGCTCCTGAATCAAACAAGGCATACACTAAGGTAGAAAACAAGCAAAGGGTACCTAGAACGACATCTGGCTCACCTGGGGCTGGTAACGCTAGAGCATGAAGCTGACCACGACCTCCTCCACGGCCTCTCTGACCCTGATGACGACCACCACCACGGCCGCGCTCTGCTCTCTGAGAACAGGGAGCATCATGGGGTTGTCCTATGCCTGCTCTATCTACCCTTTGGTGATCTAAAACTGGTGCAACCTGCTGCTGCTGCCTCGGCTGGAACTGCCTCAACGGAGGAACCTGGAGTGGAGCGCCCGGTGCGCGATGACTGCTCTGAAAAGTCGGGCACTCCCGCTGCTGATGACCTCGACCACCACAAGAAAAACAAGCGCCTGATCCCTTGGCATAGGTCTGAGAGTTTCTGCCTCCAGAGAAACAAGATGGGAAGGGCTGGGACCTACCCCCAGGTGAACGGAAACTCTTCTGTCCTGAAAAATGGGAACCCCGAACCACAGCTCTGCTTCGTGAGGAATCATGACGATTCCCCTCTCGTAACGATCCAGTCCTGGACAAAGTCCTCTCAACAACCTCTGCCCTCACCAGCACCTCAAGATATGTCTTCAGCATAAATGGGGTGACCTGGCGCTGGATCTCTGGATGCCAAGCCTCCTCAAAATGCCTTGCCCTGGCCTCATCATCTGGTAACAGGTCTGAAGCATATCGTAGAAGGTTCCTGAAACGGATTCCAAACTCTCGAACACTGGAGCTCCCCTACCGAGGGGTGAGAAGCTCCTAGCGACTGGACACCTTCGCAGTCGATGAAAGAAACTCGACTCTAAACCTGTCTCGAAAATCCTCCCACGAGATTGCTGACTCCTCATGATCACCGAGGAACAAGAACCACCACTGCCTCACTGCTCCACGCAGCATCGTCACAACCAAGGACACCGAGTGTTCCTTCCGAGCACGAATCGAACTAAATCCTATCTCAATCTCCTCCAACCAGTCTTCTGTGACTGCATCTGAAACGGATCCCTCGTACTTCTGTATACTCTGGCGCTGAAACTCACGAAGTGTCTTCCTCCAAGTGTCATCTTCGTCAACCTCTACACGGCGGCGATCTGCTGGAACAGCCTGATGGGCATCTTCTGGGAAAACCTAACGAGGACGTCGACCTGGAGCCATACCTGCAAAATAAAAACTGTTAGAGCTCCTAAGCCTGGAATATGGAAGACTCAACATTAATTAATTAATTATTTTGTTTTATTTATTTTAGGTTACCTATCCCAAGGTCTACCCATTCAAATACAAGCGCAAATAATAATGATGCATGATCCTTTCCTAGGTCTCTACCCTGCAACCGGTATCACTTTTTTTAGTAGCCATCGTAAGCTTAAAGGTCCATGCAACAGATCATAGGGGGGCCTAAACGCCTATGTCTCTGCCGGTCTCCAGTGTTTACCCCACTTTCTAAACATGAATGACACCGTTTCCCTACCATCCCATGCATCCTCACCTGTGCCTAACTCCAAACTCCATCCTATCCCTCAACCATACCTCTGATACCACTCTGTCACGACCCCCTCCCCACAAAGTGTACCCCTCCTGGGCCGGCAATGTGAGAAGGGAGATAATGACCCCCGATTCCTGCCTCCAGTAGGCCCCGGGTTGGCGACTAGAACCGAGGGTATAATACACACACAAATGGTAGGCATTACCCTCTAAGAGAACACATGCAGAAGAGAGAGATAGAATAGACTCCAACCAACTCCAACTCATAACTGAAATATAAAAGAAAACCAAGTACATATATGAAATGTCATGCAAAAGTACTACAACTGAAAGGGAAAACTAAAAGTACCCAAAAGAAAGTAAAACGGCAGCGACCACAAGCCCGAACAACTCCTCCTCCAACAGCAAGCTAGTAGTAACCAGCTTGATCTCCAACCTGCTCCAAGTGACCTGAAAAACACTTTATATATACATAGGGTGAGTATAACAGTATACTCAGCAGGATCCTCCTCAAGCCTCTCGTGCAAAAGTAAAGAAAGCATGCTAAAGCCCAGTGAACAACATGTGAAACTAACTCGTTACCTAAACAGGTATACTAAGTTCCCAACCTCACCATGGCTACTCTCAC
The DNA here is from genome assembly GCA_963277665.1 of Viscum album. Taxonomy (NCBI): domain Eukaryota; kingdom Viridiplantae; phylum Streptophyta; class Magnoliopsida; order Santalales; family Viscaceae; genus Viscum; species Viscum album. The sequence continues at coordinate 496,467,327 of OY728127.1, forward strand.
CAAGTAACACATACAAGTATATAGCATATAGCATAGAATATCAAGGGTACCCCGCTACTACTTCCCCACTGGTTTGCCACTTTTCCCCCAACGACATACGTCATGTGCATCTCTCTCCAAAGGCTTGCCCCTAGACACCTGGTCTAAGCTCCACAATCTGCACCTTGTGCATCACATAGGCTTGCCCGCAGACACCTGGGCGAAGCACCACACCGTCCTCACAACGAAAGGAAACCAGGTAGTTTCTGGGAGCCACCACAGATCGCATAACGTGTATCATATGTCGGGTATAATACCTCAAGCCATTACAGCCCATACTCCGAGTAAGGATCCTCAAGCCATCACAGCCTATACACGTTACACCTATAGTAGTCCATAGGGTACTATATCCAGAATATATGCGTGTGAATAACCACAAGCCATTACAGCCCTCTACACACATATATGGGGTAACTAACCGCTTGCCTCATGGCACAGGTATCTACCAAGAGAAGAGAGCGGGGCCAAAGGGGGTAGTCAGCCATTCAACCTCCCATAAGAATGTTGGGGAAAATACCCCCCCCCCCAGGGCTCATAATCTCAGGGGTGTCAGTTTCCCTTACCGATAGGGTGGAGTAGCGTATAGAAACACAAAAAGTAAATAATATATATAACTCACAACCACACTATGGGCATTACCTAGTCATAGGCACAACTGCAGCTAACGTCTCTCAGACTCCAGGCTGCTACTTCTAAGACTAGGTATCCTATACGCACACAACCATTTGAAGAGCTTTATTAGATTACTCCATTCTCATTTTATCAATTCCATTGTATGTGTATCATAGGTCTGAGAGTTTCTGCCTCCAGAGAAACGAGATGGGAAGGGCTGGGACCTACCCCCAGGTGAACGGAAACTCTTTTGTCCTGAAAACCGGGAACCCCGGACCACAGCTCTGCTTCGTGAGGAATCATGACGATTCCCCTCTCGTGACGATCCAGTCCTGGACAAAGACCTCTCAACAACCTCTGCCCTTGCCAGCACGTCAATATATGTCTTCAGCATAAATGGGGTGACCTGGCGCTGGATCTCTGGATGAAAAGCCTCCTCAAAATGCCTTGCACTGGCCTCATCATCTGGTAACAGGTCTGAAGCATATCGTAGAAGTTTCCTGAAAAGGATTCCAAACCCTCGAACACTGGAGCTCCCCTACCGAGGGGTGAGAAGCTCCTGGCGACTGGACACCTTCGATCTCGATGAAAGAAACTCGACTCTAAACCTGTCTCGAAACTCGTCCCACGAGATTGCTGACTCCTCACGATCACCGAGGAATAAGAAACACCACTGCCTCGCTGCTCCACGCAGCATCGTCACAACCAAGGACACCCAGTGTTCCTTCCGAGCACGAATCGAACTGAAGCCTATCTCGATCTCCTCCAACCAGTCTTCTACGACTGCATCTGAAACGGATCCCCCGTACTTCTGTAGACTCTGGCGCTGAAACTCTCGAAGTGTCTTCCTCCAAGTGTCATCTTCGTCAACCTCTACACGGCGGCGATCTGCTGGAACAGCCTGATGGGCATCTTCTGGGCAAACCTGATGAGGACGTCGACCTGGAGCCATACCTGCAAAATAAAAACTGTTAGAGCTCCTAAGCCTGGAATATGGAAGACTCAACATTAATTAATTAATTGTTTTGTTTTATTTATTTTAGGTTACCTATCCCAAGGTCTACCCATTCAAACACAAGCGCAAAGAATAATGATGCATCGTCCTTTCCTAGGTCTCTACCCTGCAACCAGTATCACTTTTTTTAGTAGCCATCGTAAGCTTAAAGGTCCGTGCAACAGATCATAGGGGGCCCTAAATGCCTATGTCTCTTCCGGTCTCCAGTGTTTACCCCACTTTCTAAACATGAATGACACTGTTGCCCTACCATCCCATGCATCCTCACCTGTGCCTAACTCCAAACTCCATCCTATCCCTCAACCAGACCTTTGATACCACTCTGTCACGACCCCCTCCCCACAAAGTGTACCCCTCCTGGGCCGGCAATGTGAGAAGGGAGATAATGACCCCCGAGTCCTGCCTCAAGTAGCCCCGGGTTGGCGACTAGCACCAAGGGTATAATACACACACAAATGGGAGGCATTACCCTCTAAGAGAACACATGCATAAGAGAGAGATAGAATAGACTCCAACCAACTCCAACTCATAACTGAAATATAAAAGAAAACCAAGTACATATATGAAATGTCATGAAAAAGTACTACAACTAAAAGGGAAAACTAAAAGTACCCAAAAGAAAGTAAAACGGCAGCGGCCACAAGCCCGAATAGCTCCTCCTCCAACCGCAAGCTAGTAGTAACAAGCTTGATCTCCAACCTGCTCCAAGTGACCAGAAAAACAATTTATATGTACATAGGGTGAGTATAACAGTACACTCAGTAGGATCCTCCTCAAGCCTCTCGTGCAAAAGTAAAGAAAGCATGCTAAAGCCCAGTGAACAACAAGTGAAACTAACTCGTTACCTAAACAGGTATACTAAGTTCCCAACCTCACCATGGCTACTCTCACCAAGTAACACATACAAGTATATAGCATATAACATAGAATATCAAGGGTACCCCGCTACTACTTCCCCACTGGTTTTCCGCTTTTCCCCAACGATATACGTCCTGTGCATCTCTCTCCAAAGGCTTGCCCCTAGACACCTGGGCTAAGCTCCACAATCTGCACCTCGTGCACCACATAGGCTTGCCCGCAGACACCTGGGCGAAGCACCACACCATCCTCACAACCAAAGGTAACCAGGTAGTTTCTGGGAGCCACCACAGCTCGCATAACATGTATCATACGTCGGGTATAATATCTCAAGCCATTACAGCCCATACTCCGAGTAAGGATCCTCAAGCCATCACAGCCTATACACGTTACACCTATAGTCGTCCATAGGGTACTATATCCAGAATATATGCGTGTGAATAACCACAAGCCATTACAGCCCTCTACACACATATATGGGGTAACTAACTGCTTGCCTCATGGCACAGGTATCTACCAAGAGAAGAGAGCGGGGCTAAAGGGGGTAGTCATCCATTCAACCTCCCATCAGAATGTTGGGGAAAACACCCCCCCAGGGCTCAGAATCCCAGGGGTGTCAGTTGCCCTTACCGACAGGGTGGAGTAGCATATAGAAACACAAAAAGTACAGAATATATATAACTCACAACCACACTATGGGCATTACCTAGTCATAGGCACAACTGCAGCTAACGTCTCTCAGACTCCAGGCTGCTACTTCTAAGACTAGGTATCCTATATGCACACAACCATTTGAAGAGCTTCATTAGATTACTCCATTCTCATTTTATCAATTCCACTGTACGTTAATTAATTCTTTAAACATTAATTAACCATGAAAAATTTACCACATTAAATTAAATTGGCATCACATTCAAAAACTGCTCCTTTTTAGGATTCACATCACTATTAAATTCCAGTTTCTCCATCCCCGTGGATTATCGCCATTTAAACAAACTTTCATTATTAAATTACCTTCCCCATATTCCCAGGTATTCTAGAAAAGCATCCTATGCTACTAAACACAAAGGGCTCAACACGGTGAGTAGATATACTACCCATCGAGTCTTTGCCGCCTGTAGAAAGAGCATAGAACCATCCTCCATCGAGAGGGTAAACACGGAAAGCACGTGGCATACCCCGCGTGTCTTCGCCTCCTTCGGAAAGAGGGTAAGCAAAACCAGCTGCCTTGAGCAGTGGGGAAAAGTAAAGCAGATAAACAATCAAACCACCAACATCAGACCATCACATTCATCTCATACCATCATCCTTGGTGTCCTCCCCGACACCCACATGCATAAACCGATGTATCTCGCCACACAAGGCGTCATCTGCTGCCACAACCACAAGTCCCCATGCCTCCACATATCACAACAGCCATCCAGGCTCACATCAAATCACAAGCAGCAGGAAATCAAAGACCACAAAACGGGATCTCGGCCCTTTAACGAGGCACTCAGCCTTCATACAAGATGAGCACTTAGAGCTCCAAACCACAACGCATTCAGCCTTACAAGAAAGCGGGTAATTAAGAACCCTTTTGAAATTATCGAACTAATAGTTCTTTAATCCATCTTGAATTAACATATTCATTAACGCGCCTCTTTATCTTTAGTCAATTATTTAACAAATAATTCCGACTTTACGTTCTTTATCAATTTCCATCATGAACGAGAAACAAATTAAAGAAAAACATAGATATCACTCTATCTAGGAAAACATGAAGCAAACCGTTATCACGGTACAAAGTAACAACATGCGATCAACCAATTCTTTTAATCCAGTTCAAGTATTTAATTAGGTCAATTTCATTGTGATCCAGATGACTAAATCATGCTAATTCTACTATTGCACATACACAATTAGAGAATCCATGAATCCCCTACCTCGAAGAGTTCTTGACGTCCTTTATCCACACAACGGGTCACAGTCCTCTTCTCCTCACGACAACTGCATCCACCGGAGGATGCCACGGTACGACAGTACCAAACATCCCCAAGAAAAACTATTAGAACCATGGAGATTACATGCTAATATGGAAGGAAGAAGAAGAGAAGGTGATCCCCGAAGGAACGATGATAAAACATACCTTATATGGAAGAACGATCGACACAACTTGGTTGAATCAAACAGTGCGGAACTGATCCGAGTAACGTTTGATTGTGAAACTTCTACAGGAATGATTTCAAGGTTCTAGCATCTCGTAGATGAGAACCACTAGGAAGAACAACAAAGAATGATATCTCGTTACCTTTAAAAAATAAATTAGAGAGGCGACGGTTTAAGATCCGATTTATTCTCCATTAAAAACGGATCGCATTAACCCACACGGTTTGACCAAGTAAAAATATCCTGGCCTTAGGAATAATTAATATAGGATTTATGGCCTTTGAATTGGCCTTAAAGCCCTTAAAATAAGGTTTTAAAAGTATTTTACGTCAAAGAAAATGTCAAATTTACGAAGCTGGAAACACTGTTCACATACTCAAAATTTGGAAAAGTATGGAATCGGTAGCTCTCATGAAGTCTAGAAACACTGTTCATTCGTGAAATTTGGCATAGTATGGAATCGGTAGCTCTTAGGATTCTGGAAACACTATACAAGCCTACCGATAGAAGTCCACCGATAGAACCTCACTGATAGAAACACTGTTCAAGTCTACCGATATAAGTCCACCGATAGAACCTCACTGATAGAAAACACTGTTCAAGTCTAATGATAGAAGTCCACCGATAGAACCTCACCGATAGAAACACTGTTCAAGTCTACCGATAGAAGTCCACCGATAGAACCTCACCGATAGAAACATTGTTCACTGAACCTCACCGATAGAAACACTATTCACTGAACCTCACTGATAGAAGTCCACCGATAGAACCTCACCGATAGAAACACTGTTCACAGAACTAGAAATTTGGCAAAGTGTTAGCCGAGCTACTGCTGGACTGCGGCTACCAGTATACCGAGCTATCAGTATGCCATGGATACCGGTAAACCCACCTACCGGTAGGATGCGGCTACCGGTAGACCGAGCTACCAGTAAGCAGCAGCTACCAGTAGACCGAGCTATCGGTAATCAGCAGCTACCGGTAGACCGAGCTACCGGTAATCAGCAGCTACCGGTAGAACGAGCTACCGGTAATCAGCAGCTACCGGTAGACCGAGCTACCCGTAATCAGTAGCTACCGGTAGACCGAGCTACCGGTAATCAGCAGCTACCGGTAGACCGAGATACCGGTAATCAGCAGCTACCGGTAGACCGAGCTACCGGTAATCAGCAGCTACCGGTAGACCGAGCTACCGGTAGGAAGCAGCTGGGGGATAAGTCACCTTGACCTCCCGGAACACCTCCAACACCACATTTTCACAAAGTAATGGACTAGGGAGGTCTGGGCCATTACAATAATAATTTAATATTTTAAATATTTTAAAACATCAATTATTGTGTATAAATTTCTATTAAAATTCATTCATCCGTAACAAATAAATGACATCCTATTATAACATTAATAGAACACATGTTATTTTTATTTCAAAATCTCAAGGATTTTCCATAATGATAATAAAAAATAAATAGAACATAAATAGAAAATTAAATATAGAGAAAACAATGAATTAGAATGTCCTTCCTCAAACATATATCTCAAACACAATCTAGCTACTTCAACTAGATCCCCTAATATAATATTCTTCATAAAATCCATATATAATGATTTTCACACAAATAAGGGTGACTGTATAGGGACTATGAATAACAATCAGTATGGAAACCCCACTTTTCTTCCTTATATATGTAAAAATATACATTTTATATATGTATAGGGAATAAATAGATATAAACAAATAATATTAAAGAAATCACATATGGTCATCATGTGCTATATATTCCACCATAATTCCTAGCCCCACCTACTTCAGTCAATACTGTTAATAGACCTTTCATAGCCATAAAAATAGGAAACAAGTTTGAGTATGGAGTAACATACCAATAGTAACATATTACAAAACCATTTAATCATGACATATCATATCAATTATTAGTCATAAAAAGTAACTAAGGAACCCCATTATTTAGATTTAATTACCTAAAATTTGGGATGATTAAACACCATAGTGATATGAATACACATAGGTATCCTAGGGTTTTATTAAATCCACAACTCAAAAAAAATTCCACTGTAGTTAAAAATTTCAAATATACAATTTCAAAAGGTGAAACATATATAAATCAATATTGTACTGTAATAATGAATCATCATACACATTGACGATCATTCTAGAACATAGCAAAGTGAGAAAATATGTTGTGTGACTCAACATGCTGATATATAGGTTTCTAGGTAAATATTTAATTAATATCATCTATAAAAAATGATCAATATATGTAATTAGAAATACATAAAATACACAGATCATACCTTAGATATCATCCATACATAAATCCACACTTAAAACTTTTCTAATGGATTTTAAATGACAAATCATGTTAACAAACCCAATATTATTTCATTATAAGTAACATCAAAACACCCATGATGATTCCAAAGTCCTTGGACCATGATAATTATATAATAATAAATCATTGATCATAATAAACCACCAGAAATAACTATAAATGTCTCTACCAATGAACTTTATAATAATATACACAAACACGCAGATCATCCATTATATCATTCACTAAACAATATATAATACTTGACCATAACCAAAGGTGTATCACAAAACAATGGGATACGAAAAATTCCATTTACTATACACAATCATGAACTAATTGAAGACCCAACTTGGTTTAACCAATGTTTAAAAGCTATATGGAAAATAAAATATGACAACTCCCACCAAGAATAAGGACTAGGGAATAAATCCCACATAATAACTAACAAATCTACTTGTATGTGCCATAATTTTTTACACTAACCACTTATTCTTGGCATTACCACTAGATTTTTTTCTCCTCATACTCAAAAATGACTATAAAGGGTTTTGTATTCTCATAGAACCAATGTCCCACATAGCCCACTCGTGGTGCCACTAGGAAATGACAAGGATTTTTCTCACACTCTTTAAACCAATTAAAACCCCTTGTAAAGGAAATACTCTGACCAATATATACAAAAAATCTATGAGTACTTTTCAAATCACCATACCCCCTCACTATAAGAGATCCTATGTTACATGACTATTCCCTTGTCCTATCCAATGTAGTTTCTTAGGCTGGGCATTAATTGAAATTACTCCCTAATGTCTAACAACATAAGGGACCCCTTATAAAAGTTAAAACACCGAGTCAATGGTGTGTAATAATTATTACATATTCCAAAACCATTTTAGGGATTAAATAATTTAATTAGAATTTATGAACCTTGGATTAATTTTTTTGAGAATCTCTATGTCTACCAGCCATGTGTAGAATAACCAACTTACATTGATAAGGCTTTAATAAATCGTATTATTAGATTTTGAACTCACTTAGCACCATAATATAATTCTTTAACCAAGATACCATGGAATGTGAATTAATTTCACACAAATACACAAAACACATTGTGAAATATGAATGGAACCACCTACCAAAAACATTAGAGATTCTCACTCCTTAACTATTCTCCCCCAACTCTATCCGTTCACTTGTAGGAATCATAATCACTGAGTTCAAGACACATTAAATCATACAAAAGGCCTTATTTTTTATTCAAAATCATATATAAATAATAAAAAAATTAAATTAAATATTGAATATTTCTCTAAAACACATTGATTATCCATCTATGGTCGAAACATCAAGAAACATAAAAAAATAGATGATCTTGGACCATTCCATGATGAAAAACATACATGTATTATTTTATATTTCAATAAGAAGCACCCTATATTTATTATATCCAGAAATATAATAACTTCATTTCGCACTAAAATACTTTATTTCAACATTTGACATTCATCATTCTTTGACATCCTCAAGGAACGACACCTATAATCACATTTTTTTGACATGATTCCACCATGATATATGTGAATTAACTTAGATTACCAAAATAAAATCCCACAAAAAAAAGAAAACCAATTGATATGGATAAGATAATGAAGTATAGAGTGGAAAAAAATTTATTCACCATGAAGTATGAGATTAAATCCTCTCAGATCAAGGGATCAAAAGGTGGGAAAGGGGTGAAATGTTGGTATCATTTTTGTGGCTTGTTGATGGGTTGGAGGAAAACCCAAAGTCTAAATTAAAATAAGGTGTTTGGAAATGACCCCAATTAACCACTTAAAAACATCCAAACCAAATTTGAATTATATCTACTACTACATAGTATGAAGCACATCTACATCCATTTAGTGTAGGGCCACCATATAACTAAAGGGAAATCTAGGGGCATAATCACCATGGAGTTATATCTATGCACCTTGTTCCAGGCCATCAGGTACACAATGTCTTCCTTCTTATAATTATGCTAATAGGTCCTCCCAAAAATAACTCTAATTTTTATGAACACAAGGAAATCCCATAACTATCACTAAAACCATGCGAATAAATGTAAAACTATCAGCTAATGAAATATCATCTCCTAAAATTGCAATCTAAATCTCAATTAACTAAACAACACTTAACTATGATCCAAAATATAATATTTATTTTATATTTAAAAACATATAAAAATCATGATCATTATAATTATTATTACCCTTTTCAGGATCCCTAGTTCACCCAATTATATTTTTATAATATATTTTTATAATTTATCAAATTAAAAAGTATCTATGGTTTATGGTTCTTTGATATACCTGTAATATGATTTAAATAGTTATTCATATATATTCTCTTATGTTTTATAATTTCAATTCAATAAAATATGTAATTTCTAAAAATTTGTTGTAATTAGTAATAATAATTATTTTTTATTTAATGTTGTTGTCTATGATAACTATATCTAGGTGTGTGGGTATTGCCTCTCATAGTTTGTATCAGATAAGAGCTTTGTTATTTTCATGAGTTGGTATAGAAAACCAAAAGATATTCTCACTTTTCTAGAGTATTAGTTCATATATAACTATAATGACCATATATTTTGAAATATAAAATTTCATTCAATTTATGATGATATATCTTATAGAAGAAAAATAAAAAATTCTGGTTATATTTTTTCAAATATTGCAATATATTTTGTGGAAGGATATATGTACATTGGAATAAAAACTTATAATTCAACTCAATTAATAATGAGTAGTGTAAAATAATATAATAACATTATACTAATAAATTCCTAATATACATTTCAATGATACATTAGTAATGAATATGTATAAATAGAATCAAATTGTGTATATATATTGGTTATTGTTATTACCATCCTAATTATTAACTAAATATCAAGGTTATTAATGGTAAAAACTAAATAAAAATATTAGCTCAGATGTGGAATATCATAAAATATAACCTAGACAATATAGAATATATTATTCACAATATCATTTCTATTATAAAGGTGAACTATTAAAAATATTAAAACCTACGTAGTTTTTGGAGTCTACAGACCCACTTATAGTTTAATGAATGATTTTTTCATAGGAGAAGATATTTTTTTTGTAATATACTTTGAGAATATTTCATTTATCATTGATATTTATTTCTTACTTGTAAATGTTAACTAATGGTGGATATTAATAATAAATTTAAATAGTAGATAAGATAATTTACCTTTGTTATATGGTGATTTTGAGAGGTTACTCATTGATAATTGTTTTCTATAAAATAAGAAGACTAATATGTTGTGATAATTTGATGAGGTGAAAAAAAATTTTTACGAATTTATTATGAATTATAAATAATAAATTTACTTATTTCAAAATATATTCATCATCATTTTTCACTTATTAAAAATATACATTAATATATTTCAAAATGGATTAAAATTTATTCTGTATATGTCACTAGTCGTCCTTTCATTTCACAGCTATGAACAAGTCATTTTATTAATTATGATGTTATATTTTTATATCATGTATACAAAATGGTCTCAAAAGTAATTTAAAAAAATAGAAATAGGGAACATCATACTGGAGATCATTTCCAAATGAGCAAAAAAGGAATATGTTTTAACGTCTATCTTATGGTAAATTTTTCAGGAAGAACATAAAAAATAAACTACATGTAATTAAGATGGTATTTATATGTGGTAAAAGTGGGAATAAAGTCTGATAATTTCTTCATATAGTAAATGTAGTCAATCCATTCGACCATGGAATGAGTAAAAAATATTAAAATAATATTTTTTTACCTGATTATCAAATTTTTATTTTTGAATTGGAAATATTATAAGATATTATGTTAATCATTAAAATCTATAATAGATTCATGAATAAAATTAATTTCCCAAATAAAAAAATTCTTGGATTAATCTCAAGTAAATTTTATTATATTTACCAAGGAAGATCATCCAAAAGATGTTGTCACATGTATTATATCTATATTCTAAAAAATGGAATATATTTTATTTTTATTTAGGATTGAATCATTCAATTGTATCATAAAAATTATAAAAATATTGAGGATTATTTATTGATAATAACAATTAATAAAAAATCATTTTATCACTATGTATACATTTATTTCCCCTTTATGTTTTTTTGAAACTTATTTCCTATTAATCAAATAGTTCATTCAGAATTTCAATTTGATGTTACTTTTTGGTATATAATGGTTTTTATTCTATAGAACCAAAATATATTTTCAATAAATGTTATCATATTCAACCTATGAAACCAACATTGATTATTTATTCAAGGAAAAGTTTGAAAATAATGTTTTCATATCATATTATTATATGAAAATATTCTTAGAAACAGATTGTACTCATCCAAATTATAGATAATTAAAATATAAAAATTAAAATGTATGAGGCCATTGTATATATATATATATATATATATTTATTTCAATACCTTCCTAGAAGATATTTCTTGACTACCCCAAGAATGTAAAGTGTATTTTTCTATTAAACACATCCATTGAACTCAATCTTTATCAAAGACAGTGTAGAAAATGGATCCAATTCATATGTGTGATATGAAGATTTGGTTGCGAAAAATTTTGTATAACGGTTTTATTCACACCAGTATATCACTATAGGGACAACCCAGTTTATATATTAAAAATAAATATAGATGAGTGAAATTGTATAATTAACATTTAGAAGTTAATAATATAAATATTATAAAAAAAATTTACAAGGATTGAGGATTTATATGAATAGATTTGTAGTGATGAATATTTATCAATGATTTGATGAGAATTTGGATTCCATAAACAAAAAAATTTTAATTTATATAATAAAATGTAAATATTTTCAATAATGTATGGGATGTTGAATTTATAGTGATGTTCCATAGTTTGAAAATGAACATGTTATGCTTATGGATCTAATTAACAATGTTCTTAATATTACATTGACATGTTTTTAGTCACCTTTATTTTTGGTAATTTTATTTTTTCTAAACCTATATAAGACCATGAGAAGCATCTGTGCATTTTTTTATAATAATTAAGGAGAAATATGATATGTGTATATTTTTAAAAGTGTGGGTTCCTATTATAATAAGAATAATTATTTGGTCATGAGGTCACCAAAAAATGTATAATTTTTACTCATTAATGACTATAGTTATTATAGAATATTATATTTCAACAATGTCTCTACAGTGGGTATGTTATAACAAACATGAAAAGTTTATTTTTGTTTAGAATGTCATCTGTAGAGATTAAGGTACATTTATTTCTCTTAGAATGATAGTATTATTACATTGGAATATAATATATATAGATATATCCTTTGATTAGATTTCATATAAAAACATTATTTAAGTTACCATCTATAATGAGGACCAGGATATACTATGAAAGAAATCTTAATAAAGTTATAATGATATATATACATCTATATTATTAGACAAAAATGATGTATAACTATCTAGTTTTGGCATTTCATAAGAACTGAAATTATTTCTCATAATATACCCAAATGTTATATAGCTATTATGAGCTATTAGGATAATTACCACATCAATAGGAACACAATATGATTTATGTATCATTGAATATTATTACAAAAATGCATATATATTACACTAATGAATTATGATAATTATTCGTATTTAAAATTAATTATTTAATTTAATTCATTATAAAATACACAATATTTTTTTATTATTTATGTGACACTTATTCGGAAGTAACACTAGTGATATGAAAATTTTTGATTCATCAAGGTAGGTTTTCTACCTTTAGTGTAATGTAAAAATATATATATGGACTTTTTTACTATGATACTTTTGTTTGTATAAAATCTATTTACATGGTAGATAGGAGAAAATTAATTCAGTACAGTTAATTAATTATAGATAACATATGGAATGATATTTTCATAATGAATTCATTATACATGATTAAATTTATAAATGGAAAATAATTTATTATATAGTGAATTTTTATTATAGAGGTGGAAAGGTTGTTATTACCAAAAAACATAATTTTTAATTATTGGGTTATGATACGTTGTTACATTCCACTCATGATCTATTATTTTTAGCGAAAACAACTTATATAAGGATTTAAAGGGCCACAAAAATAGTTTATGAAAATGTTCTACTAATTCAAATTAATTAGAGAAAAGGATATTGTTTCCACCATTTACATAGGACAATGTTTGTTAGAGTGTGAATTATTTAGGGTAAATTAAACATTAAATTGAATTTTTAGTTAATATAAGTTATAATATCGCAGATTGAAATTATATCCTCTAATATTCATAATTTATTTAATATTGAATATGTAAGTATTAAAAATAATACAACTTCTTTATGAATAAATAAATTTAAATAAGAGGTTAGAATATTTTTTAATGGATCATATTCTACTTTATGACAGATTATATTGTTACAAGTGTGTGATGTTTTAGTAATGACTCTAATGACTTAATAAATATGTCGCAAATAGAATTTGGAGTCACTTTATGGATGATTTTTCATTAATGTACTTAAATAGAATTTTATATACATTAAAGCTTATATATTAATGTGATTTTAACCACGGTTATTTATCATCATAAATAAAGGGTTAAAACTTCTCAATATCCGCGTAAGATTTATAGATTGGAGATAAGAGATTATACACATTCAAATTTATTTTCATTCTCGAATTAGGGTCAAAGTGTTTTGGTGATCATATGGGTGGATTAAAGATAGAACATTTAATGATTTTAGTGTATCTGCAAATGATATAGAGGGTTATAAAAATATATCCTTCAAGATATTAAATGAAGGTGATGAGAAGAGGACAAATGGATCTTAGTGTTTATTAGGGATATAATTTCATTTTTTTCTTCTATTTTGACCATTATATTTTATAATATCTATAGATAAAAGTGGGTGTTCATAAATAATATACAATTTACTTTAAAATTAAAATCAAGAACATTTGAAAATATAGACACTGAACACTTTCACATTTCTCATGTTTTATAAAGTTATATCTATGTAGTTTTATAAACATTATATAATGTTTTTTAATTTAGTTTTGGGAAATCATAATATAACGGGTCATTATAGTCTTAGTGGTCTTGAAGAAGAGTTAGATGACCAAAATATAGCCATATTAATGTTAATATCTCCCAATGGGAGTTCATGAATAGTTTTAGAATGAATCACAATTATAGAGATACTAAGGGGATATGTAATGCACTATGAATGTTAATAAAAAATACTTAAACAAATTTTTTTTTAAAAATAGACTCCCTAATATAGGTGATATCTTACATTGTAATTATTTTTCATTCAGAGTTACTGAATTTCCTTAACAATTATTCTCATTTAAAAATTAAAATTAAAATATATTGAAACAAGCATTGTACCACCTACCCTAGATGAGTTGACCTGACATCAACCAAAATAGATTTGGTTATGAATTACCATGCCTTGGAAGAATGAACCAAGCCCAATATAGATAAGCTCACCTATATTGGCCTTAATCATGAAAATGCCTCCCTAGGGGGCCTTATAACCCAAAAATATTAAAATATGATCTATATTGATTGATCCGGAGTTGTTATAGGCCTATTGTTTTTTGGGAGAAGTATTTATTACAATTTTAATTATTTCATGATTCTTCACTTTGAAATAATTTATTATTTTATAATCTTTTGTGGATATTATCATCATCCATGTCCTTTTAAATTGTATAAAGGATTAAAAATCCTTTTTATTCATGTAAATGTACCTTTCACTTCCTATGTTCAACTCATTAATGTGTAAGTAGAAAAATTTAATGTGGGAAAAAATAAATACGGATAAATTCCATACATCAAAAAATGATGATGTTATAACTCATGTATCATAAATTATAAACGTGATCAATTAGTGTATTTGATGGTTTATATTTTTATTTACTAATAAATTATTAATTTAATACTCATAATCTAGTCAAATTTAATAGGGTTTTATTAAAATGTTAATTATATGAATATGTGGATGAAACATTATCATATATGATATTTAACAACCTTCTAAATAGGAAAATGGAGTATTAGGTGATTATAATTCTCCCTTTATTGATGGTTAATTACTTTAAATTTAATCACATACATTCAAATCCTACAAAATAATAAACTAGAAAATATTTTAGTCGCTATGTAAATAAAATAACAAAATATACATCAATGTAAAACTAATTCTTTTCTACCTTATATAACTAAAATTAATCACCACCATAGTCTACGGTGGTTGTCAACAATGGTTGAGGTTTTTGTAACCTATTTATATGTTGTGAAAATAATTATCTAATGAATTATAATAAATTAAAATCAAATAATTATTCATATATATATTGATTCAATTTTAATTAAATGATTTGATTAATTCCATTAATATGATTTTTAGAATTTGGGATTCCATGAAATAGTTAAACAAACCATATGTGAATGTAATTGGAGAGAAAAATCCTTACATAAACCCTTTATGTTGTGTAATAATAATATTATAGTATATTTAGATATGATTATGGAAGAATTTCTCATTAAAATATTCATGTTCAAGAATATTAAAAATTCAATATTATCGGGCCATTAGGATATGATGAAAATAGTGGTAGATATTAAATAATAATGAATCAATCTTGTCTAAATAATACATGATAAATATAAATGTAATGATATAAAAATTATTATTTGTTTAAAATAAAATGGAATCAAACCCCAAAAATCTTCATTCATAGACAAGTATAATTAAAAAATAGAATGTTCTGACCAAAATATTTTTTTGTAGTGGTATTGTTATATTCACAAAATACCATGGCTTGAAAAACAATCTATGTGTATAGTCCCCATGTCTTACTGAGCCTCCCCATGATGTATATATAGTGAGTGAGGATTATTGTGTGGGGCATACACTTAATTTTTTAATGTTAATTTAATTGTTATATAATTTATATACAATTAATTATTTGGGAAAAAATGATGACAAAGATACATATATAATATTTTACATTTTTAATAATTATTCTGTGAGGGAGAAATGATGAGAAACATGAGATATCCAGTTTACTTTTTATATTCATGATGTT
This sequence comes from Viscum album, assembly GCA_963277665.1. Taxonomy (NCBI): domain Eukaryota; kingdom Viridiplantae; phylum Streptophyta; class Magnoliopsida; order Santalales; family Viscaceae; genus Viscum; species Viscum album. Next base: position 496,483,506 of record OY728127.1, read on the forward strand.
ATATTATTCATACATGGGTCCCCAAATAGACAATATGATGGGGTATATTGTGTTAATAGAAATTTTTTTGTTCAAGCTAAATTAAGACCCATCCACCAAATTGATATTAGCTTTCACACATAATAGACCTAAATTATCTTATTTTATTATAACTATATCATGAATAATATAGATAATTATCCCCCAGTTCACTTTTCCTTATTTTTACAACACAATTGGGATATGAATATATATAATCCTTACAACTTTATAGAGAATAATAATGAAAATAAAAGACTCAAATTCTAATTTACTAATAGGGACAAATTCCCTTATAAAAAATCATCTAAAAAGGTAATGATGTTGAGTTTGAGAAGAGGGTAGTAAATTATTTTCTTTATAAATGGAATGTATGGACAGTAGAAAAATATATTATTCACTATGAATATGATTTAATGTGAGGCCTTATCTTTTCATATTTTTTCTTTGAATTCAATCATTATATTTTTATATGTTTTGTATTTGATAATTCTTATGGAAGACAAATAAACCTTTTTATAACTTCATTAATATCTAGTTACCCACTTTTAGGTATTTATCATATCTTATTTAATTTATCTCTTTGTTCAGGTGGGTTTTGGAGTTCTCAATGATGGAGTTCCTTGGTAGGTATGAAAATACCTAATGTTCAAGGATGTATATTTTTGTAATTAATAGTGTCTGGGTATAAATATGTCAATGGTTTTGATGGGTTCTCCCCATGTTTGGAGAAAATGGGGAATTTTTTGGGTTTTTTCTTCAGAGTCTATACTATTCCACACATTTAGTAAATTTTCATTTTTTGAACAATTACAGTTATTGTATTGTTTTCCAGTAAAATTTTAGGAATTTATTCAAGGAATAAAAGAATAACATGGTTTGAATTATGTTTTCATCCAAAAATAGTTGAAAATAGTTTTTTAATATGTGGTGATTTAGTTTTTGGTTTCTTTTTTTAATTAATAAATTCATGACGTGAAATGGTTTCATGTCATGAATGTTTGATGATTAGATCATTTAGGGAAATACATGGATGATTAGTCTCTCATTCCACATGTAATATTTTCTCTCAAGTCCACAAATATCTCCTATGATATTTTGGGTATCTATGCTCATTTAGGATCATTTGTTTAGTGATATTTCATTATAGTGGTTGTGTTTCATGCCTTTGGGTAAGTGGACATTCTACTTCATCATTTCCATTGGTTGTAACAGTTCCATTACACAATGTATTCAAAATCAATGGTTGTGTGGTTTTGGTTATCATAGTAGTTCTATGATCTATTTTGTAATATTCCTCTAGAACATGAATTTTTGTGGGTTTTGGTGTGGTGTGTGAGTTTCTTTAGTTAAATGTTGTGTTATATTCTCCACAAACTTCTTTTCTTTTTGAATTGGTTCTGAGATGTAAGGATTGATTCTTGAGCCTCTATTGTTGTAATTGTGTTCTTTTTTTCTTTATCTTGTTATGGGATTGAGTGGATTTAGTTTGTTGTAGGTGGTTTTGTCTCTAGCCTATATAGGATGAAAATCATTTCTCTGTGTTATATATATATATTATAAATAAATGGGAACGAATTAAATGTTTGCATAGAAGTAAATTTTGGAGAATATAAAGTTTTCTCATTATTTGACTAAATGAATATATATTTTTAAATCAGTTTAAATATATTTAAAAAATGGGTTTCAAATAATGGTTTTAATGATATGGTATTGAAAATGTAATGCATGTGAATCCTTGTATACTTTGGTTGATAGTGTAGTAATAGACCTCACCATTGATACTATCGGGGGGTTCACTCATGGGGTGTTACTCATCACTCTATAACCATTATTCCAGTAACATGATATACCAATTTGATAGTTAAATTGTTAGGATCTTCCTCTACAATCTATGTTTGATGAATATATTTAGAGACTTTATTGGTGCTATTTTCCAATTCTGGGTAAGATTTTCTAATCATAAATATCCTTTAGTGATCTTTATCATGATGTTACATGTGCATTAATTGTTATTTGATATGATATGATATCTAATACGTGATATTTTTTAACTACATTGATCTATTTGTAATGTTTTGAAACTTTTTTATCCTAGATTATATGGATCTTTTTTAAAGGGAAATTTATTACCATGATTTTGATATAATTTTTTAACAATTTATCAATCCATTTTTACATCAATTATTAGTTTCTTCAGATTATTAAAATAAGAGTTGATATGGAAAACCTAGGTGGGATCCTACTATGCCTATTTAGCTCACACCTTATGGACCCCTTTAGTGGTGCATATAACTTATTGTCTATTTTGATGATTGAAAAAGAGAGGTTACTCTATGAGGTGTTGTGGTTTCTGTCAGCTGTTTCTAGGTAGTTTTTGGGAGATTTATCATTCTATCTGATTGATCTGTTGTTTAATTTTTAGTTTTTTATGCTGGACATTTAATTTAGATATTTCAGTTACTTTTGAGTTGAATATTTTCTACTATTTAATTTTTTGATATGATAAATATTTCTTCTATTTTACACTGGTAATTGTTGATGCATGGGTTCTAGTCACCAGTGAGTGGGGAATGTAAATTCTCTATGCTTATGTAATTTTTTGAGTCAAGTATTCATTTATAGGGGTATTTGGGTTGGGGTTTTCGTAGTCTTGGCATCAGAGGTAAGAAGTTTATTGGTTTTTTGATGTTTTTAGATTGAATATAGAATTTTCATGAATATATGGGATGGTTACCATGATTTACTAGATATTTTTTGATATGAAAAGTCTGAAATTACCATTGTATGTTGGGATGTGTGTCACTTTTCTAGTGTTTTATCTTATTATTAGTTATTATTTATGGTTTTTTTAGTTTGAATTTATATTATCTTGTTGTATAGTAATTTTTTTTTGTTTTTAGTTGTATAACTAAAATATCTATTCCACAGTTTCAACAAAAGGTTTAATTGAATTCATATTAAGGGTGTCACACCCGGATATTCAATTCCATGCTTTGATTCAAATCATCTTTTAGTTATTTGGTTTCTCTTGATCTCTGGATGTTTTGATTTCAAATTTTGGTGTCTCCTATGTTCTTGATATATTAACTCGGTCTTTTGGGAATTGTATGATACATGGACTCCCCTTTTTTTCAAAAGAACGGTTTCAGGTTTTGGTGTTTTGGAGTTGGTTTTGTGACACTCCTAGTGGCACCACTTGTGGGGTATGTTATTGATGTTGTTTGTATAGATTATTTTGAGGAGTCTTGGGGTGAAAATGTGATTTTATTTTGGTTATTATTTCACCCTATACTGTTTTTATCATCCCCCCTTGGTTTTCCCCATGGACACTATAAAATTTAAGGACGACGTTATGGTTTTGGGTGGCCAAAACAGGCTGCCCGGTTTGGCCACACAGTTTAATAAACCGTGTATCCAAACCATGGAAGGGAGTCTAGGTCATTAAATAACATTTTGAATTTCCAAATTTTCCCTTTCAGAATAAATTCAAATCCACTCCATTCTTCCCCATTTCGTACCCTACCTCCCTGGACATCCTCCAAGGTCACTCAACCTCCCTTTGACCTCAACATTGATGGGTGATTGATGGGTGAAAAATAAAAACGATTCATGTGTTCCTTTATTTGATTTATTCCCTTTATTTTGGGTTTCATTAACCCTTTTCTGATGTTTTAATGTGTCTATTATCTAGGGTTAATACCTAATGTTCAACCAGTAGTCTTTTTGGTGAAATATTGGGGTTTAGGGTTGGTTTTCACCCCTGTAGTGCGGCGGTGGTGTGGTGGATGTTTTGTACCATGTTTTGAGGGATTCAACACAAAAGATAGGTTATTCCACGTTTATACATTCCTTGATGAGTTAGAATTCTTTATTTACTTATTTTTCATGTTCCTCATATGTTTTTTGTGGTGAAAAACTATTTTTTATGGATTTGGATAAGAATTTAAATTTTATAGTTTCATTTTAGCTTGAAATTGGGTGTTATTCATGTGTGACTCTTGGGGTAACATTTGGGTGTATTTTAAAACATATAAAAGTGAATTATTAGAGTCGAAAGGGGATGAAAATTCTGGTTTGTTAATTCTTTGGTGTCATGTGGGACTTTAAGGGGGGGAGTGAATGGATTTTGTGTGTGTAAATCCAGGTTAAACTTCTTGAATGTGTTTTAAGGAAATGTGTGCTTTTCATGTGTTTATTTTTTGGTATTATTTGAGGTAATTTTGTAAAAATTTAGGGTGGTTTAATGAATTTTTCGTGGGCTTCCAATTATTTTTTGGATTGGTTTCTGTATGATTTTTTCCTTGACTGAGGGTTTTGAAATGGGTTTTGTGGGAAAAACATGGTTATACCTCTTAGGGCTGTTTTATGAAAATTGAAAATGATTTAGTGAGTTAAACAATGTGGGAAATTGGTGTGCATTTATTGTTCTGGTGATTGAATTCACTTATGATTTTTTTAAAGGAAAAGTGTTGATTAAATATATAAATCATTTTTATAATGTTTTACAAATTTCTGAAATTTTTTATTGAAATGTGATTTGGGTGAAAAACATGTTTGTTATTGGTTTCATGTGAGTTTGATGATTAAATGATTTTTAATGTAAAAATATTATTATGTTGAACAAGTGTGGGTTTTTATGAGATGTGTATCATCTTGGTAATGTTTTATAAAAAATTTAAAGGATTTTTTGAAGTGTTGAAGAGATGTGATATGTTTTGTGGGATATTTTGTTGTGAGAGTGATTTAAAAATAATTCTGAAGGAAAAGGGGGATTATATGACTTGTGAGATATAAATAGGTTATATTTGTCGAATTTTAGATGTAAAAGTGGTATTTTCAAGTGAAAATTATATTTCATGGCATGTTGAACTTGTATGAGCACAATAAGGAAACCTGGGTATGTAGGTTGGGGACATGTACTAGTATGATAATGATCATGTGGGGTTTAGACATAGTTTCACATAAAAAGTTTGATGCATAATATCCAAAAAAATTATGATCATGATAGGGGACCACTAGGTTCTGGGTTTTTTCACTACTAGTGGCTCATGCACAAGAACATATATTTGTGATGTTTACTTTCACTGAGATACATGGTACGTGTGACCCACAATTACCAAGTACCTAGAGGTTATTTCCCATTTCTGGTGCTCATTAGATTATTAATGTTTACCATAGAAATATAGTCTGTTGGGATGGAAAATTAAGTAGATTTGTTATTTTATTTAAAAGTGTTTATTCTCTGAAATATCCCAATTAAAAACAATTTTAATTTAATGTTTCATACTATAGAAATTTTAACTTGTATTTTTTGTTTTCTAAAACATGCATGATTTTTGTATTTAAATGTTTATCAACAGGAATCTCTTATTGGTGGTATCATAATTGGATTTTTCTCACACCCTACATACACCTTTGGGAGTAATTAGAATTTCTTATTTAGTTTTCATAGGATTGGGGACATCTTTTTGGCCAATGGTTTGGGTTTTTATCATGCCTTCATGATGAAGTGTTGTGGAGATGGATTGAGGGTAGTACCTCCTTTCATGAGGAGGTTATCGGACTGTCATTTTTGGTTTTATAACAATATAATGGCGTTTGAAAATTGTTTTAAATTGGGTAATACAATTATGAAATTTTAAAAAATATGGTTTTGTTTGAAAAATCCATACATTATTTATTGGATTCATTTATTATTTTATGTTTGTAAAATCAGGTAAATCTTTCCCATTTTTAAATTTATGATACCTAGGAACTTGTGCCCTCCCTTGGGGATTGGGAACACGTTTCGGGCCTTGTCATGGGCCAGGTATGGTGCCTTTTTTCATGGAGACCAGATTTGGTTCATGATAAAATGATATTAGAGGAGGTTGACTCTCTTTGGGTTATGTTATTTGGGGATGATTCAGGATAGTTTGGAGATAGGTGTGTCAGGACATGCCATTTTAGTTGTGGGTAATGTTCCTAGCTAGCACACCTAATAACTAGATTAGAGTTTCTAGGGGATGTTGGGATTTATCCAAGTCCTTTGGTTTTCTTGGTTTGCTGAAGATTTGGGGAAATGAATAGAGAGTTCGGTTAATGGTCTCAGTAAAATACACAGGCCTAGAAATCCTTGTGGATCTAGGGATATTTCCACTATAAAACCCATGTTGATAGAAAAGTATTTGGCATATGGACTCCAACCATATGTCTAAGTCACACACCAAAACTAGTATCCCCTCTTAATGTCTTGTTTCCTTTTGTTTTAAAATCTTGAATGTTCAGTTTTAAAGAAAAAAGGACATGGTTTTTAGAAACATAAGGTTTTTGTAAAATTATTTTCCAATAAATAGGGAATGGATTGATTTGTGAAATGGTGGAACTTAATTGTCATTTTTTTAAATTTTAAATGCTGTGTTTACACCTCTTTTTAAACCAGGAACTATGTTAATGTTGGTTTTGAAAAAGTGTTCCCAATAGAGTATTCAAAACTATTGAAAGGTGTTTTAATGGGATAAGATTTTTTAAAATTGTTGTGAATGAATTGTAAGTGACTTATTATCTGAATGGTTGTGCCATTATAAGACGTCTTGTATACTGTATGTTGGGTTTGATTTTTTGGTTAGAGGTTCTGAGAAAAAGGATGTATTGGTTGACCGTTTTGGTTTTGAAAAGTGGAATTTTTTTTAAACATTGGTATTTCAATGAGAAACTATATTATTGGGATTATATGGGATGATGGATGGTTAATGGAATTACATGAAAAGTTCTGGTATAGATAAGTGGATGGTTCCTGGTGTTGCACAGAAACATGCATGCGTGAGGCCCATGGGGTACAATTGGTGGATATTCTAACCACTGAAATATTTATTTTCAATGAAATGTTTTTAAAGGAAAAAAAGATTTCTTAATGACTTGTTTGGGATGGTGTGTCTTTTGTATTTTAGGAAATGTTGTTGTGGGATATTTTGAGTCCATGAACACTTATTGTTTGAATAGTGTTTTGGGTCATTTTTTTGTCGGTAAGTTGGGTAGAAGGGTTGGATAGTGGTGTTCTTATGAGAAATGATTCGAGGTGAAATTACAGTGGTACCCATCACATGTTTTTTATGGTTTGTGGCATGTTCTTACTAGTGGAATATCTTGGTTGGTTCTTTGGGTTCTCTCATTGGATAAGTTACACACCCATTATGGGTTAGTGCACAACTTTTGGGAAACCCAGATTGGTTTTTCATTGGAAGACCCTCTAGTCGATCAATATAATGAATATTTTTCTCGAGATTTGGAGACTAATTCTACACCATTTCAATTCATGGTTTTATTGATCCACTTCTAGCGGGAGAGTTGTCATGAAGGATTAAACATATATTAATATTTTAAGTTACCTAATTTGTTGGAGGTGTATGTGGTATGGGGTCGTTAGTGTGGATGAGTATATAAATGGTTTTTAAGAGGTCCTCTGGGTCCTTCATAGTCTCTTTGAAGCTAGAGTTCATGTTAAACCACCCGTGTGGGAAATCTAGTCATGAGGGGATATTATGGACACTTTTTATAATTGTGTGTTGTTTGGGGACATAGAATAAGGTCCATTTCAATGTATTGTTTCTATTAGTTTCAATGGTCATGTCTACTGATGCCTTGTGATGTCATGTGCTTGTTTGACTATAAAGGTAATGGTCACACAATATTCTGAGAGTCTCTGTTATGTTGGGCGTATATATCCCGTGGAAAAAATTCAAAACCATCGGTTACATAGAAAGGTGTTTATATGTTTTTTTCCTTCTATTGTTTCTCACCCAAAGAAACATGGTGTGATGGGTGTGCATTATCTAATCCCTTGTTTCATTGAAAAATTGGGTTAGTGTAAACTGAGTTTTCGAGTGTGTTGTGTGTTGGTAGACCCATTGGGTTTATGGTGTAGTTTACTGTATCACCAGAAGGATAAGTTCCATTTAGGGGTGTTTCCAAAGCCTAACTATGAGGCAAAAGATGCATCAATATTTTGAGCTTTATCCATAGGCCTCGAAGTGAAGACGCTATGTGGTCAGTGGGAAATCCTAGGGTCTTTCAAAGAGTTTTTGGAAAAAGGTTTGAAATTTTGATAGACAGGTTTAGCACACAGTTTGCGCAAATTTAGTAGTAATCATTCCCCAGAAAACCATCCATGTAAAAGGATCCACATGGTTAGTGCACTATTTCCCAAACTGTATAGACTAACTATGTGTCCATCTAAACACTTTATGTTTGGGGGTATTTATGTGTCTTTCCATGATGGTTATTCAATATTGTTCGTACATATGGTGGGGATACCAATAATGAGTCATATGTATGTTATTTTGTAAAGGTCAAATGGAAGTCTTCCCCTTGTGCTGGGGATTCCATTCGAGCCTCCCCAGGTAGTGTCCTGATTCTGTCTCGGGAAAAATTTATGTTGTTTATTATGTTGGGGAGAACATTTGTGTCTCCTTATACTAGTAACTTAGATTGGTCGTTGGCCTTGGCATGGCGATAGGTAGTCTTGTATGGAGCTATATAACTTCCTACGTCTTCCTTGGGCAAGCGTTTGTATTGGAGAACGCCCAATGGTATTGTTAAAGCAAGGTAAGTGTAACATTTATCATTGGTGTTGTTTGTTTGGGTAAATTTCTGGAATCATGTTAGGAGACTGTCTAGGGTGTTTTCTTTTGGTATAAAATCTTACTTTTCTTGACTATTTCATGAAATTGATGTGTGTTTTCTTTTTGAGAGTATTCCTTCCATAATTGATCACTAGGTGTGTTTTGGACTTTTCGGGAAAAACAAGGAAAGGGAGTTCATCATGGTTTATCAGTTTGGTTTGTTTTTTTGTTTTGTTTTTGGCCTTGTTGTGGATTTCCCTGGGAGGAAAGCTTTATGGTGGGGAGAATTTTCATACCAGTTTTTTCAATTCCATGATTTTATTCAAATTATCTTTTGATTGTTTGATTTATCTTAGTTTCAGGGTGTCCTGAGTTTTAAATTTTGGTGTCTCTTGTGTTCTTGTTCTATGAACTTTGTCTTGGGGGTATTTTATAATACTTGGCATAATAAATTTTAAAAATTATGGTATTATGTTGTGGTGTTTTGGAGTTGGTTTTTTGAAACTGGTAGTGGCATCACTTGTGTGGTAAGTTGTTCAGGTAGTTTTTACCCATTAGTTGGATGAGTCTTAGGGTGAAATGGTGGTTTTATTATGGGTATTATTTCCCCCTATCCTTGTCCTATATTTACCCTTTGGTTTCCCCCATGTAATCCCCATAAAATTAATGGATAATGGCATCGTTTTGGGTGGATAGAATAGGCCACACGGTTTGGCCACACAATTTACTAAACCATGTAGCCAAACCGTGCAAGGGTGTCCTGGACATTAAAAAAATTTTGAATTTACAAATTTTCCCTTCCAAGATAAAAACAAATTCTCCCCATTTATTCCCATTTCATGCCCTTCCTCTGTGGACAACCTCCAATGTCGATCACCCTCCCATGGACTTCAACCTTTAAGAGAGACTTTATGGGGGAAACATCAAAACCATGAATATAAGTCTTACATTCTTTTAATTCTTCCATTTACATAGAACTTCCATCACCCTTTATTGATTTTATAATTTTTACAGTAACTAGGGTCCCTAACTAGTGATTAACCTATTGACTTTTGGGTGAAATCATTTGATTTTGGGTTGGTTTTCACCCCTTGGGGTGCGGTGGTGGTGTGGTAGATGTTTCACACCACGTTTTGACAGTTTCAACACCAAAGGTTGGTTATTCCATGTGTAAACATTGCATGATGACTTATAATGCTTGATTTACTTATCATTCATGTTCCTCTAATGTTTTGTGTGGTGTGAAAACTATTTTTGATGGATTTGGTTATGCCATTAATTTTATAGTTGCATTTAACTTGATATTTGGTGATTTTCATGTGTGACTCTTGGGGTAATAATTTGCTGTATTTTATAACATATAAAAGTAATTTTTTAGTGTTGAAAGGGGCTTCCAATTCTGGTTTGTTAATGCTTTGGTGTCATGTGGCCCTCAAAAGGGGGATTTTTAATGGGTTTTATGTGAAAAATATTGTTATATTTCTTGGAAGTGTTTTATGGAAATGTGTGCTTTTATAGTGTATCTATTTTGGTATTATTTGAGATAATTTTATAAAACTTGGGGGTGTTTCATTAATGTTTCTAGGGATTTATATTCTGGTTTTATTGGTACAGGTATGATTTTGTCATTGAATGACGGTTCTGGAATGATTTTTGTGTGAAAAATAAGGTTATACCTATTGGGTTTGTTTTATGAAAATTGAAAATGATTTAGTGAGATAACAAAGTGGGAAAATGCTGTAAATGTATTGTTTTGGTGATTTTACTCACTTAATATGTGTTTTTAAAGGTTATGAGGTGATTTATGATGTCCAACTTTCTAAAATATTTTATAAATTGCAGAAATTATTTATTAAATAGTGATGTGGCTTCAAAACATGTTTGTGGGATGTTCCCTGTGAGTTTCATAATAAAATGATTTTGAATGTAAAAATGGTATTATGTGGCATGTGTTTGTAGGATTTTATGTTATGTTTATCATATTGGAAATGTTTTTAAAAAATGTTTAATGGATTTGATGAAGTTTTGAATAGATGTGAAAAGTGTTATGGGATTTTTTGGTGTGTGTTTGCTTTCAAAGTCAATTCGAAGGAATAGGGGGATTATGTGACATCTATGATATACATGTGGGATTTTTATTTAATCTGTGATTTTTAAATGGTATTTTCATGTGAAAATTATATTTATTGGCATGTTGATATTCTTTAGGAACTAGAGGGAAACACAAGTATTGTAACGACCCAAAGTTTCATTAATGGAAAATCCCTCTTGATCCAGTTAAATGTCTCTTTATGAAAAATGTTTTCATAAGGTGTCAACTTCTTTGGATTCATGTTAAGAATTTTGACCGTTGTTAATATAGCCGTTGAACAGTGATCACATGATTAGTATAAACGTAAGTCTTTAACGAACCCAATTTTAACTCAGACAAAGGAAGCGATGGCCTCATCCAGTAGAATTGCCCCATACGAAGCCCATTTTTCGGAGCTCGTAAAAGAGGTGGCGTCTTTGGGATTCTCCCTTGACCAAGCCCAAGCTGGGCTTCGTTATGTAAATCTCAAACGTGACCGTCTACAGGAAAAGTGGAAGTTGATTGAAATTACCACTCGAGCGATTTTATCCGAGCCACCCCAAGAGTATGTCACCATTGTACACCTTACCCTTAGGTCTTATGCGGCTATTTTAAGGGGTTATGTAACAAATAAGTAGTACTATGTTCATTTACATTATTTTTTGTATATAATAATGAATATAATTTCTAGTCATTTTTGTTACTTTGTAAATAGTTTTTAAAGTACAAATGGTGTTTTTAATTATTATTTAATTAAGAAATCTATTTTATTAAATTAAGGGATTTTTGAATTAAATATTATTTTAATAAAATATTATTATTAATATTAAATTAATTTTTATTAAATATAAATGATCATATAAATTTATGAATGCTATTAAAATTTTTATTAAGGTTTGAAAGCCATTTCTGTCAAAACCCGTGAATTTTCGATAAATGTTGGTATTTATTTTAAAAGTGAAAATTAAAATAATTAGAATTTTTTTTAGATAAAATAAATGTCATTCATGGAATCAGGATGTCGAAATTATCCAACGGTGATGTTTTCATAATTTTCTGAGACAGTCAAATTTTTGGGTAAAAATTAAATACTGTTTAATTATATAATGTGTTTTATGACATCGTAATGACCCAATGGTGATGTAATAAAATACCATAATCCTTATTTTCTGCCAATATATGTTTTATCATTAAAATAATGTGATTTTGGGTTTGTTTGACTTACTTTTAAAAGCATTAATGAACCCCTCAAGACTTATTCAACACTTTGCCTGTTTAAATTAATTTCCATGGGAGTGTGACTCACCTCCACATAAGAAAACCTAATTTTTAAATAAGTTCGGAGCTTGTCCTTGTAAAATATTGTTTTCCTATTTACTTTTCCATAAACCATGGGCATATACCATGGGATGGTTTGTGGTTTGGATTATTTTAATATAAGGGGGTCCCAAACCTAAATAATAAAGAATTCTCTCACCTTTCCTATATAAACCCACCCAAGCTCCCACTTCCTCCTCACTAAAATCCCTTGGAGATCATCCAACCTCTGACCTACTCTATCTATACTCCTACCAAGGGGCCCCAAGCTCCCAATAATCCTCTCACAAGCCTCTCTCTAGCCATTGGAAGCACACTTCCAAGTAAGGGTTTTATCTTCCTTTCTCATTTTTGTCAATTTTCTTTAAGTTGTATTGCCCTTTTAATTTAAATTATGAATGTTGGGGTATGGTTTCACACCTCCCCCATACTTCCCTCTAATTGTTTGAATGATGGGAGACCCCTTTCTCTCTCATTAAATTCCTCCCATGTACACCCGTTACTATGCCGAAATTCCGAAAGGAACTTCTCTCTCTTCTTTTACATTCATGAAATACTTTTGTATCATGAATCTAAATTCCTTTTCAATTGCTGGGACATGTATCTATATGAAATACTTACTGTACATTACATGTAAATATGATGAGGAACCCCTTTCTCTCTCATTAAATTCCTCCCATGTACACCCGTTACTATGCCGAAATTCCGAAAGGAACTTCGCTCTCTTCTTTTACATTCAAGCAATACTTTTGTATCATGAATATAAATTCCTATTAAATTGTTGGGACATGTATCTATATGACCTCCTTACTGTCCATTACATGTAAATATGATGAGGAACCCCTTTCTCTCTCATCAACCATTTTGTTTATGAATTCTTATGTCACGCCATTACACTGACGAAATCGCACCGATTTTCTAAGCCAATGTCATTGTGTAGTGAATACCATGCCCATTTCTCCATCAAGGGTATTCATATTTATGCACATTTACTTATTTATTATAAAGTTTCATGTATGAATTCCACATTCCTTTATTGTGGAATAAATGATTATGTTTTATGAATCCATGTTTTATGATCCATGTGGCACACTTATGCATGAAATGAAATGTTTAAGAAGGGTGCGCCCTTATAGCGCTCCAATGCATTGGGTAAAGTATAGTATCATGATACGTTCAGTGCAATGAGTTTTGACTCATTCTAATTCAAGTGCAACGAGGGTTTACTCTTTCTTCATGTGCAATGAGGGTTTACTCATGCTCCATGTGCAATGAGCCTTGGCTCATGCTAATTCAATGTTAAGTGTTGTTGCCACATTTCCACGTTATGATTATCATGCTTTGTCATGCCTTTATGTTCATGTTTATCTTATGCTCTATTGAAATGCCTATTGCCTAACATGTATTTTACTCCTCATTTAATTCCAAATGTACTCTCTGGGCTTTATAGCTCACCCTTTTCTTATGCATGTCCTCAGGTTATCCCATGCAATGCTAAGTACGAGGGAATGTAGTGGTCATGTAAAGGAAGTTTTCAATAAAGATGTTGTATTTCATGTTATAAGTTTTTATGTAATGATCCTAAGCCCCAAATACACTAAACCTCTCGATCTTCTTTGTTGTATCAGGTAAAGTTTTATGTAATAAAGCATGTTTAAGTTGTAATAAAAAGAAGGGTTGTCATAGTTGGTATCAATGGATAGGTTTAGTTATTTTTGGGATTAGGAAACCCTAGTAAAGCCTTGGATACAAGACTAAGTATAATAAAAGCATCCCTAAGTTATGGTAAATACTATGTAAGTGGTTTATCAATCAAATACATCCCTGTCTGGATACGAGCATGTAATGGTGGCTCTGGCACAGATGTATCCTAGGGGTAAAACCCAAAAACACCACTTTGAGCTAGACTCGAATGGGAACTGGTGCACGACAACGGGCCTCGTTTCACTCTTGGTAACGACACTCCCGGGGGGTATGTTTTGATAAATTCACAATCTTGGTATGAACCCTTATTAAGGGGAAAATGCCCCTAAGAATATATGTTAGAAAGTAGATCATGAAAAGCCTAGATTGAATCCTATAGACTCAAAAGTTAAGGAAATAAAAGTTTTTTTTATAAGTCATCAAATTTTGTCTTTGGATTACCCTTTATGTGTTACCCCTAACTTTCCTTTTATTCCAGCCAATGGCTGGTAATAGGAGGACTCGGTCTAACAACCGTTGTGAAGATCAGTGTGATGATTGTACTAATGAGATGCCCAATCCAATGGGAGCGGGAATCGTGAACCTTTTCACGCTTCTCTCTCATCTAACTCAAGTTTTGAAAAGAAACACGGGTCAAGAGGAACTTCCAAACCCCCCTAATAAAGAAGAAGTCGTTGTCGAGAGCTTCATGAGACAAAGGCCTCCTACGTTTAGTGGATCATCCGATCCCACGATCACTGAACAATGGATCAACTCCATTGAAAAGATATTCTCCATCCTCCAATGTTCTGAACAAGAGAAGGTTATCCTGGCGGCTTATCGTATGGAGGGTGAAGCTAATCAATGGTTGACATTGATAAAAAATACGAAGCCAGAAGAGGAGATCGAGGCTTTGGAATGGAAGGAATTCCGGAAGATGTTTTTTGATAAATATTTACCGCGCACCCTCCGTCTTAAGATGGAAAGGGACTTCCTTTCCCTCAAGCAAAAATATGAAGAATCTATGGGAGCGTACGAGGCAAACTTCCCAAGGATTGCATGATACGCTTCTAGCTTTATCGTTACCCCCTAATGCATGTTTGACCGCTTCTTTGGTAGGATGAAGCCTAGCTTGCGGAAAGCATTAACGATCCGTGACTTCGACAGCTATGAGGAAATTGTCTGATGTGCCCTCAAGGTAGAAATGGAGATTGGAGAATCAGAGGGGTATCATGGGGACAAGAAGCGTAAGGTGGAATTCAATGCTGTTGTTCCGCTGGATAAATCCAATGGATCTAAGAAGTTCCAGCACCCCACTTTCCAAAAGTGCGGAAAGAAGCACCCTGGAAATTGACTTAAGGGGACGAGGAAATGCTTCAGGTGTGGAAGATAAGGGCACCTAGCTATTAACTATCGGCATGAAGGACTCGCGGCTGCGACAGAGGAGAGGAACGCTCCATTCGAACCTCACCGCATTGTTAAATGCTATAAATGCAATGAACCGGGTCATTTTGCAAATCAGTTCCCTAATCTAAGGGTTATCGGAGGCAACCAACAACCTCCAAGACAGCAAGGAAGAGCTTTTTCCATCACTTCTGCTGAAGTGAACCCCGACAACGAAGTGGTGATAGGTACTCTAGTTATTTATTCAAGAATAGCGAACATACTTTTTGATTCAGGTTCTATGCATTCTTTTATATCTCGAAAGTTTAGTAGAACAATCCCGACACCACCAAAAATCATGGAAGTAAAGATGTCAGTGAGTACGGCAAATGGGGCAATCATTGCATCCCATGAATATAAGTCATCCCCTGTTATAATCTGTGGATTTAATTTCCTAGAGAACCTCATCATACTCCCTTTGGTGGAATTTGATGCAATTCTTGGCATGGATTGGCTTTCCTTATGTAGAGCCAACATAAATTGTCAGGAGAGGGAAATCACACTCCATATGGGGAATCGACCCCCGATTCTTTACAAGTGTCAGGAGGAAGATGAATCTCCTTTAGATCCATCATCTCAAGCATGGATATTACTGCCCTATGAGCACGTGTATCTGGCTCAGATGATTGAGTCCAAAGAAGAAACCATCCTTGAAGAAATGCCTATTGTGAGGGAATTCGCGGAAGTGTTTCCCGAGGAACTGCCTGGTCTTCCTCCTAGAAGAGATGTTGAGTTCTCAATTGAACTTATACTTGGGGTGCTACCAATATTCAAGACTCCATATAGAATGGCAGTTTTTGAGCTTGAAGAGCTAAAGAAACAACTACAGGAGAATCAGGATAAAGGTTTTATACGCCCAAGTGCTTCACCATGGGGTGCACCAGTCCTCTTCGTCAAGAAGAAGGATGAGTCAATGTGGCTTTGCATCGATTATCGTGAACTTAACAAAATCACGATAAAGAAAAAGTATCCACTCCCACGAATTGATGACTTTTTCGATCAGTTGCGTGGAGCACAATACTTCTCCAAGGTGGACTTTCAGTCAGGATATTATCAAGTAAGGGTGAAGAAGGAAGATATCCCCAAGACTGCTTTTCGTACAAGATATGGGCACTATGAATTCATAGTAATGACTTTAGGACTCACCAATGCTCCATAAATATTCATGGACTTGATGAATAGAGTATTTAGAGATTACATTGACAAATTTGTGGTAGTCTTTATAGATGATATTCTAATATACTCCAAAACCAAGGAGGACCATGAGGAGCATTTATGAACTGTACTAGAGACTTTGCACAAGGAGAATCTCTATGCAAAGTACAACAAGTGTGGGTTCTGGTTGAAGGAAGTCTCATTCTTAGTCCATATCATCACAAGCAATTGGATATATGTGGACCCCTCCAAAACAGATGCAATTGAGGGATGGCCGAGGCCAAAATCGGAAACAGATATTCGTAGCTTCTTGGGGTTAGCTGGATATTATCGACGATTTGTGAGAAATTTCTCACGATTTTCCAACCCTCTTACCAAGATAACTCGAAAGGGAGTAAAGTTTGCTTGGAGTTATGAATGCGAAGAAAGATTCAAGGAGTTGAAATGGAGGCTTATCACTGCGCCTGTGCTCACTTTACCCACAAGTGGGGAACGTTTTGTGGTATTCAGTGATGCCTCAAAGAAGGGCTTAGGCTGTGTACTGATGCAGAATGATAATGTGATATCCTATGCCTCAAGGCAGTTGAAAATCCATGAGCGAAACTATCCAACGCATGATCTGGAGTTGGCGGCGGTGATCTTTGCCTTGAAAATATGACGGCATTATCTCTATGGAGAGAAATGTGAGATATATACTGACCACAAGAGTCTTAAATATATATTCACACAGAAAGAGCTTAATATGCGCTAGAAAATATGGATAGAGCTCATCAAGGATTATGACTGTTCAATACATTAACACCCTGGGAAAGTGAACAAGGTGGCGGATTCCCTTAGTAGAAAGGATCTGGCGATTCTATCAATTCTGAGAATTGAGAAGGATCTAATCTTCTTAGACTTGATGAAGATGGACGTGGGAATCATAAAGAAGGGAACATCATCAATCCTTTCACAAATGATTTCTCAACCATCTCTTTTGTAAAGGTTAAAGGATGCTCAAAAGGATGATGTGGGAATTCAAGAAAAAGTGGAAGCTATCAAAAAGGGGAAATCCTCAGACTTTAATGTTAATGAAGAAGGAATTGTACAATTTGGGAAAAGACTATGTGTTACATAATGTCCGGGGCGCAAGAAGGAACTTTTGGATGATGCACATAGTTCAAATTTCTCTATTCACCCAGGGAACACAAAGATGTATCGAGATCTCTGATAAAACTTTTGGTGGGATAATATGAAGAAGGAGATCGCTGAATATACATCAAAGTGCCTGGTGTGTCAGCAAGTGAAGGAAGAGTGACAGAAGTCTAAGGGGATGATGCAACCATTACCCATAACAGAATGGAAATGGGAGAACATAACCACGGACTTTGTCAACGGACATCCGAGGACATCCAAAGGCAATAATGCAATCTGGGTTGTTGTGGATCGTCTTACAAAGACTGCACACTTCATTTATATTCAGGAGGATTTCTCATTGGATCAACTGGCACAGATATATATTAGGGAAGTGGTAAGGTTGCATGGAGTACCACTATCTGTTGTGTCCGACCGAGATCTAGGATTCACCTCTATGTTTTGGAAGAGTCTTCAACATGCTCTGAATACTGAACTGAACTTTAGTACGAACTATCATCCTCAAACTGATGGCCAATCAGAGAGGACTATCCAAACACTTGAGGATATGTTGAGAGCATGCTCAATGGACTTTGAAGGAGGATGGGATCAACATCTTCCTCTGGTTGAGTTATCTTATAATAACAGTTTCCACTCGAGCATCCAAATGGCACCATATGAAGCCCTTTATGGGAAATGGTGCAGAACACCGGCATGTTGGGATGAGGTCGGTGAACGTAAGCTGCTTGGACCCGAAATGGTCGAAGAAATGGTGGAGAAGGTGAAAACCATTCAGCATCATATCAAGGCAGCCTAGAGTCGACAGAAGAGTTATGTAGATAATCGTTGACGAGACCTTGAGTTTAAAGTTGGAGACATGGTGTTTTTACGCATATCTCTGTGGAAGAAGGTCATGAGGTTTGGAAAGAAAGGGAAGTTTAGTCCAAGGTACATCGGCCCTTTCAAGATTCTTGATCATGTTGGGGCTGTGGCCTATCGACTAGCACTTCCACCTACTATGGCCAAGGTGCATGATGTCTTTCATGTATCCCTCCTAAAGAAGTACATACCGGACCCTTCACAAGTACTCTCTTCCGAGGTGGTACAATTGGAAGATGATCTTTCTTATGAGGAGAAACCAGTGAAGATCTTAGATCATAGAGAAAAAGTTCTACGAAATAAGCCAATACCCCTCGTCAAGGTGTTGTGGAGAAACCACAAGTTTGAAGAAGCGACTTGGGAGTCGGAGGATATGATGAAGCTGAGTTACCCACATTTGTTTTAGTGTGGGAAAATGATAATTTCGAGCGAGAAATTTCTTAATGGGGGAATATTGTAACGACCCAAAGTTTCATTAATGGAAAATCCCTCTTGATCCAGTTAAATGTCTCTTTATGAAAAATGTTTTTATAAGGTGTCAACTTCTTTGGTTTCATGTTAAGAATTTTGACCGTTGTTAATATAGCCATTGAACAGTGATCACATGATTACTATAAATGTAAGTCTTTAACGAACCCAATTTTTACTCAGACAAAGGAAGCGATGGCCTCATCCAGTAGAATTTCCCCATACGAAGCCCATTTTTCGGAGCTCGAAAAAGAGGTGGCGTCGTTGGGCTTCTCCCTTGACCAAGCCCAAGCTGAGCTTCATTATGTCAAGCTCGAATGCGTCCGTCTACGGGAAAAGTGGAAGTTGATTGAAATTACCACTCGAGCGATGTTATCCGAACCACCCCAAGAGTCTGTCACCATTGCACACCTTACCCTTAGGTCTTATGCAGATATTTTAAGGGGTTATGTAAAAAATAAGTAGTACTATGTTCATGTACATTATTTTTTGTATATAATAATGAATATAATTTCTAGTCATTTTTGTTACTTTGTAAATAGTTTTTAAATTACAAATGGTGTTTTTAATTATTATTTAATTAAGAAATCTATTTTATTAAATTAAGGGATTTTTGAATTAAATAATATTTTAATAAAATATTATTATTAATATTAAATTAATTTTTATTAAATATAAATGATCATATAAATTTATGAATGCAATTAAATTTTTTATTAAGGTTTGAAAGCCATTTCCGTCAAAACCCGTGAATTTTCGATAAATGTTGGTTTTTATTTTAAAAGTGAAAATTAACATATTTAGAATTTTTTTAGATAAAATAAATGTCATTTCTGGAATCAGGATGTTGAAATTATCCAACAGTGAATTTTTCATAATTTTCTGAGACAGTCAAATTTTTGGGTAAAAATTAAATACCATTTAATTATATAATGTGTTTTATGACATCATAATGACCCAATGGGGATGTAATAAAATACCACAATCCTTATGTTCGGCCAATATATGTTTTATCAATAAAATAATATGATTTTGGGTTTGTTTGACTTACTTTTCAAAGCATTAATGAACCCCTCAAGACTTATTCAACACTTTGCCTTTTTAAATTAATTTCCATGGGAGTGTGACTCACCTCCACATAAGAAACCCTATTTTTTTAATAATTTCGGACCTTGGACTTTTAAAATATTGTTTTCCTCTTTCCGTTTCCCGAAACCATGGGCAAATACCATGGGATGGATTGTGGTTTGCATTATTTTAATATAAGGGGGCCCCAAACCTAAATAATAAAGAATTCTCTCACCTTTCCTTTATAAACCCACCCAAGCTCCCACTTCCTCCTCACTAAAATCCCTTGGAGTTCGTCCAACCTCTACCATACTCTCTCTAGAATCCTCCCAATGTTCCCCATTCTCCCAAGAAGCCTCTCACAAGACTCTCTCTAGCCATTGGAAGCACACTTCCAAGTAAGTGTTTTTTCTTCCTTTCTCATTTTTGTGAATTTTCTTTAAGTTGTATTGCCCTTTTAATTTCAATTATCAATGTTGGGGTATGGTTTCGAACCTCCCCCATACTTCCCTATTATTTTTTGAATGATGGGATAACCCTTTCTCTCTCATTAAAATCCTCCCATGTACACTCGTTACTATGTCTAAATTCAGAAAGGAACCTCTCTCTCTTCTTTTACATTCAAGCAATAATTTTGTATCATGAATCTAAATTCCTTTTCAATTGTTGGTAAATGTATCTATATGACATCCTTACAGTCCATTATATGTAAATATTATTAGGAAACCCTTTCTCTCTCATTAAATTCCTCCCATGTACACCTGTTACTATGCCGAAATTCTGAAAGGAACTTCTCTCTCTTATTTTACATTCAAGCAATACTTTTGTATCATGAATCTAAATTCCTTTTCAATTGTTGGGACATGTATCTATATGACCTCTTTACTGTCCATTACATGTGAATATGATGAGGAACACCTTACTCTCTCATCAACCATTTTTTTATGAATTCTTATGTCACGCCATTACACTGCCGAAATCGCACCGATTTTCTAATCCAATGTCATTGTGTAGTGAATACCATGCCCATTTCTCCATCAAGGGTATTCACCTTTATGCACATTTAATTATTGATTATAAAGTTTCATATATGAATTCCACATTCCTTTATCGTGGAATAAATTATTATGTTATATGAATCCGTGTTTTATGATCCATGTGGCACACTTATGCATGAAATGAAATGTTTAAGAAGGGTGAGCCCTTATAGCGCTCCAATGCATTGGGTAAAGTATAGTATCATGATTCTTCAAGTGCAATGTGTTTTGAATCATGTAAATTCAAGTGAAACGAGGGTTTACTCGTGCTTGATGTGCAATGAGGTTTTACTCATGCTTCATGTGCAATGAGCCTTGGCTCATGCTATTTCAATGTTAAGTGTTGTTGCCACATTTCCATGTTATGATTA
This sequence comes from Viscum album, assembly GCA_963277665.1. Taxonomy (NCBI): domain Eukaryota; kingdom Viridiplantae; phylum Streptophyta; class Magnoliopsida; order Santalales; family Viscaceae; genus Viscum; species Viscum album. The sequence goes on from OY728127.1 coordinate 496,504,732, forward strand.
TCATGATTTATCATGCCTTTATGTTCATGTTTATTTTATTCTCTATTGACATGCCTATTTCCTAACATGTATTTTACTCCTCATTTTCTTCCATGTGTACTCCCTTACTGGGCTTTATAGCTCACCCTTTTCTTATGCATGTCCTCAGGTTATCCCATGCAATGCTAAGTACGAGGAAATGTAGTGGTCATGTAAAGGAAGTTTTCAATAAAGATGTTGTATTTCATGTTTTAAGTTTTTATGTAATGATCCTAATCCCCAAAGACACTAAACCTCTCGATCTTCTTTGTCGTATCAAGTGATGTTTTATGTAATAAATCATGTTTAAGTTGTAATAAAAATCAGGGTTGTCATAAGTATCTAGGTGGGTGGACGTGTACAAGTATGATACTGATCATGTGGGGTTTAGCCTTAGATTTATGTAGAATGTTTGACACATACAAAACTAACTAAAATATAGTGATGATCTGGGACTACTACATTATGGTATCATTCAATACTAGTGGCTCATGCACAAGAACAAATATTTTTTATGGTTACTTTCACCAAGATACGAGGTACATGGGACCCACAAAGAGCTAGTTCGTAGGGGTTATTTCCCATTGCTTTTGCTCATTTGATGATTTATGATTACCATAAGCATATGGTAGGCTGGTCTATAAAATTCATTAGATTTGGTATTTTATTTAAAAGTGTTTATTCTTTGAAGTATCCCACATGAAAACTATTTTAATTTAAAGTTGAATCCTTTCGAAATTCTAACTAAAATTTCTTGTTTACAAAAACATAAAAACATAAAAAAAATTCATCATTGAGTGTTTATCACATGGAATATCATAGAGGTAGTATCCTACTAGGCTTTGTATCATACTCTAATTAAACCTTTGGGTGTCACTAGAATTGATTATTTTGTTGTCATAGGTTTGGGTATAGATTTCGTGGCAACGGATCGGGTTTTTAGTAGTCCTTTACGAAAATGGGTTGTGGAGATGAATTGAGGGAGATACCTATTTCCATGAGAATGTTATTAGGTTTAAATTTTTTGGTTTTTACCTTTCTTATTGTATTTTAACATTGATTTAAATTGTGTAATCCCATTCTGAAATTTTGTAAATGATGATTTTTTTTTTGAAAAATTAAGTTTCTTTTTATTGGATTTGTTTGTTGTTTTAAGTTTATAAAGTTGGGTAAATCATTCTCAATTTTTTGTTTATGATACCAGGCACTTGTTCCAGTCTGTGGGGTTCAGGAATGCCCATAGATCATTGTCACGGGCCGGGTATGGTGCCGGTTTGGATGGATACAATATTCGGTTCGTGACAAAGGGAATCTTTGTATTGATAATAGACTTATCATGTCTATCATGCAGGATGTTGGGGTTGTAGAATAATATTTACCCCAAGTCCAAAATGCAGTTTTTGAGGTATAATGGGGAACTAGAGGAGAGATGGATTAATCATGGGAGTTATAATGTGAGATTCCATAATCCTTTAAGAATGTGAATAGATATGAAGAGGTGGAAAACTAGATGAAGATGATAAATTTGTTCCTTATCTTCCTAGAAACAACTAAGAATATCAAGGTGAAGTGCACAATGTTCGGACTCAAGGGTCTCAGAAAATGATGGTGCAATTCCATGGAACAGTGGGATAGAAATGTGGGCATGGAGTAAGAGAATTTCAAGACACTATTTTTAAGAATTTTTATCCAGTGCATCTAATGATGGAGAAGTATTTTGAGTTACTCTCCTGGAAGCATTGAGAGATTTCAGCGTTGACCAACCCCAATCGATTTGAGAATATTCTTAATTTTTCTTTGGAGGTTGTAAATAATGACCAGATGAAGTTTTAGAAGTACTTGTAGGGTTTATGATTGGATAACAGTTAATATATATTTATGTTAAAGAATTATAATCATGTGGAGACATTTTATTTTGGTAAAGTGATATAGATGGGTATGATTTGAATTGATGGTTGTTTTTTCACTTCTCTTCCAACCAATGGAATCTTTAGTTTTGAATATTAGCAGAAGAGGATGTTTCAGGATCATTGAAGAAGTGTTGGGGGATTCTCTCAGTATAGTTCCTCATTTTCTCCTTAATTTATATATTTTATTATTTTTATAACATGCTATTACTATGGAAATGATGTAAGCACTCGACATTCTTTTTCCATGCCTATGAAGATGTATAACATTTCTAGAGGCTATGGTCATCTATAGAGTTTCTATTAGGCATGTCTATGACTCATTATGGTCAAGGACCATCAGTGTCAAAGGAAAATATGGTGTAATTAGATACTTAAATTATTATTGGGATACAATTATAGGTATCTTTAGTGAAGAAAATTCACATTTTGGATGATTTTCTTATAGAGATAGATGTGGGTCCAGTGATAGTGAGAGTTAAAAACATTATTTAATCTTTAGTATTAACTGATGATTTTGATACTGTTGATTCCCTCATATTTATATATAACCATTTTTTGGATATTCATCAATATAAAATGGTTTTTATTTCATTTATTTCAATGTTAGCAACACCACATGGATAGTGGAAGGAGTAAGGGTTTCGTGTCTTTATTTTTCACCATCAATTGTGGATATATAGATACTCTAAAAGTTCATCATTATAAATATTGATCAATTTGACCTCATCATCAAGATGAATTCAATTATTTGTTATCATAAAAATATTTAACATTATCATTATCATGTTTTGTTCATTGTTGCTGTTGGGAGTTATCATATGTTTTTGGGAGATTGGGATCTGAGGTAAGATCATGAATGAACATCCCACCCAGCTCTCAAGATTTTTGTGTCTATTATATCATTTGATAATAATAATGTTTCCTCTATTTTTAATCATCCCATTTTTCAGGGATTTTAATAAATTTCTCGTAATCATTTTTTTGGTCTTCCTATAGAGGGAAACTAGATGCTAAAATTGACTCGGTTTCAGGTACACAACAATTTTAATTACCCCCATATCACATATAACAATAATTGAAGAAGAAGATTAATATTTAATTGGATGATTTGATGGTGAAGGGTTTTGTTCATCCTTGTTTTTTCACATGGCCAACCCCAATTCTGTTTTCCAAAAAAGGATGACTATTTACTTTGTTTCTTTGTGGACTATTAGAAGTCAAACCAATTAACATTTAAGAATAGTTATTATTTTCACCATAAGGACTATTTTTTGACTTGTTAATGATGTAAACATTTTCATTGATGATCTATCTTTTGGTGGATTTTCGTCAGCTTTGTGTTCATGAGACTAATATAGAGAAGACGAATTTCAATAGAAGGTATATCCATTACTAATGTGTTTTGATTGTTTATGGTATAACTAATAATAATGTAGATTTTATTAATTTAATTAATTAAATAATACATAATTATCTTGAAATATTTGGGGAAGTTCTCATGGACGATATATTGGATTATTTGGGAATCGAGAATGTTTAAGAGAACCATTTTACATTGATTATAGAAATCCTATGGGGTCTTTATTGATATGGAATTATTTCAAAATGAAATTTATGGATTAAAGATGTATTTTTCTGGGAAATATTATTTCTAATTATGGATTATCAGTTGATCCTAATAAGGGGATGGTTGTCTTGTCATGTAAATTTTCACCGAAAGACATTGAGATTGGGAGATTCAATGGTATTTTTAGATACTCCTGAAGGTTCATAAAGGATTTATAAAATATTTAACAACATTTCAATACTATTTCCATGGAAATGGTGAAAATAATATGGGATGAAAATTGAAATACTTCATTTGATGAGCTAAAATTTCTTCTAACATCAGCACCAATTATGATCTTACCTAATCCCATTAATGAATATGTGGGTTTTTATGATTCCAATGGTTCTATTTTGGGTTGTGTTAAAGGATGATCATGTGGTAGCTTCTGACTCTCTCCATAATTGATCATTTGAGAAGAATTTCCCCACTCATCATTCAGCGGTTTCTGATGTTTTTATTGCACATAAATGTTGGTGGAACTATCTTTTTAGGGATAGGTTCACAATCTCTTTTGGTCGTAAGAGTCTTAGATATTTATTTTCTCAGAAATAATAAAATCAAAAATTGGGGGGGGGGTCTAATACAATCATAAATTTGATATTGACACCATCCACACCCAAGGGAATGTGAATTTCTTTTTATATTGTCTCATTTGGAAAGTAACATAAAATGATTTTATGGATTTGAAGGGGGATTTGAACATTATGGGACTCTTTTTATAGTTGTACATGAATTTCCTTTAAGATATTTCAGAAATGATTTTGATAATTTTTATTTTATAATCATATATAATTAATTTCAATTTTTATGTTTATTAGATGGATAAAAAAATCATAGAAATGTGTAAATGTCTATATGGTGGGATGAACAATTTTTATTGGTATCTATATATAGATGTTATTCTCATTTATAAAGATATAATTGTAATCCCATAATATTTGAAGAGTTATTTTTTCTTTTAATGTCATATTTATTCACGGTTCATTAATCATGGAACTAAACATATGTATTATGTCATGAAATAGTGATTTTGGAGGCTGGGTATAAAGTGTGAAATTTTAGATTATGTGTCTCATTATTATAATTGAAAAAAGATAAAGGCAAAGAATATGAAAACTTACGATTTTCTCGTAACTCTTATAGTGGAATTTTGGAAATGGGACAAGGTGTCCATGGACATTGATGTTGGATTACCATGGAGTCCTCAAGAGAGGAATGGTATCTCGGTGGTGATTGATTGGTCAATAAAGTCAGCTTAAACCATTTCGATCACATACACAACTAATGTTGGATACATAGATAAGCTATTTTACATTAGATTTGGAGGTTTCATGGAGTTAACTCATTCATTATTTCAAAAAGGGATCCTAGATTAACCTCCTAGTTCTATAAGAGTCTCTAGGTGGTGATGGGGGCTCAGGTCAGATTGATTACAACTTATCATCCATATATTGATGGTCAAACCGAGCGTACAATTCAAATCCTAGAGGATATAATATATGTATAGGACTTAAATTTTGGTGGATAATGGGATATCCACATGGGAGTAGTTGATTTTGAATATAATAATATTTATTATTCATTTATCATAATGGTTCACATTGAATAATTGTATGGTCACCTATGCAGGCCACCACTTGGTTTAGAAGAGGTGTCTGGGGCTGCTCTTATAGGATAGACTATCATTGAAGATATCTCCCTGAGGATTAAACATATAATGTGGTGTCTTATTGTAGCATAGATTTAGAATAAATTTCATGTATATATAAGAAATCATCCTTTGGTGTTTTCTATTATTGAATTGGTATTTTGATAGTTTTTCTTGGTAAGATTTTCATCAGCTTGGAAAATAATATTATTTATCTCTGAGATATATTTGATCATTTGAGGTCACTAACCATCTTGGGTAGGATTCATATGGGCTATAATTTCTAGTTCAGTTGATGAGAATTCATAATATCTTTCATATATAAATTCTATGGAAATACCATCTGGATCCCACTCGAATTCTGAGTTGGGAAGAGATTGAGATAGAACCTAATGTTTCATTTGTAGAGAAATGATTTGATATCATTAACTCATAGGTGAAATTATTATACATTATCTTGATTATATTATTCATATTATAATGTAAACATCAATCATATTCTCATGAGAAATGAGAGTAGAAGTTTTTATGAGCGATTAGTGGCCTCGTCTAATTCCAAGCATAATTATTCCTCATGAAATCTATGGGATAGAATTAATTAATGCTGGAATTTTGTAACATCTTGTTAGCCACTTTATGGTTTTTCACAAAACTATTTTCATTTCCCTTTTTTGGGTGTGTTTTGGAGATTCGAAGGATAGATAATATTTTTTGGGGGAAATCAATGGTTTGGTGTTTTTTTTATGATGGAATTAATTGGGGCTATGTATAAATGTGTCAAAGGATTTTTAGGGTTCAACCTATGTTCATTGAACATTATAGATGGGTTGGGATCTTTTTTTAGAGTCTACACTGTTCAAATTATATAGTGAATTTCCATATAATTAATGGATACATGTTGGGTATTGGTTTCCCAAAAGATTTCATGAATTGGTTAAAGGTGTTATGGTTTTAGACAACAAACATTAGGTTCACATCCTGAAATGGTTGATGTCGGGGTTTTTAATCCTAGATGATTCATTTTTAGTATCATTATTTAGTTAAGATTTTCCCAATTTGGAATGTATTCACATCATAAATATTTTTTAATCATTTCATTATAGTTGAGAATTATTCTCATCATTTATATATTTCTGTAATGTTTTCTTCTTTAGGATTGGTGAAATCATTACATATAGTTATTGTTGATGCTTGGATGATAATCACCAACCCTTGGTGATTGGGAAAACCCTTTGGGAATTTCATAGTTCGGGTTGGTTATCCGGTCGAGGGGCTATCTAAGTTGGGTTTGTCCCATATACACTTTTAGATATGGTATAAATTCATGAGAATATAATGTAATTTTTCATAAAACTCTATGAGGAAAAATAATTTTTTTATAAATTTTTACATAATACACCATAATCCTATAGATATACTATATAATTTAATACACTCATTTTATGATGAAGAAATATAAAATACTAAAAATTTATTTAACACCTATGATGTATAAGACAAATTAAGAAACACAAAAAAAAATTATTTTTTTTAAATTCAAAGTAATGGATAAAAATTTACTAGTAAAACATAAGTGATATTTTAATAGATCATTAATAAGTGAGATATTAGACTATGAGGTAAATGAAATGATTAATAGAATAATATTATGAAATCATATTATATAATCTTGTGAAATAATATAATAATCATAGATCATGGAATAAAAATAAAGAGTAATAATTATAAATGAATTATACATACCATGGTTTAAGGATATGAAATTATAAGCAAATAACCATAAACAATAGTGACATTAAAAAGAAATTGGGATCATTTATAGGAATATAAAATCATAATATATGTTAATGATATCTTTTTTGAGCATTATAACATATTGGATTGGGTTTTATCCATAGTATTGTAAAGATAATGGAACGAGTTTACTCAATAATATTATAATACTTTTATATTGGGTTTAATACTTGTCCAACTAATCATAGTTATCTCATGAGTTTCATTGGAGGGAAATATATTTATGCGCCCACCCATCACATAACAACATATCAGTATATATATATTCCATGGGAATATTCAAATAATAATAAATCCATGAAAATAATAGAATTATTTATCCATGAATATAAAATATTAACATAAATAAATTATGTGGATCTCTATGTAAATAAATTTAAATAAATATAATGAATATTGTAGCATTAATTTTTTTTTGAATAAAAATTATATATTCGATTGAATAATTCATTGAATAAATAAAATATTTGGATATCTTTGTGTAAAAATTTCATTCAAAATAATAAACTATAAATCAATTTAAATGAAATGCAATTAAGAGAAATTTTATATTTAAGCTCAGTTGCTGAAAAGGAAAGAAAAATATAGTGATTCAGTATTTATTTTATAAATATTTTATTCAAAACATACCATAAACGCATATAAAAGTGAATGATGAATTATAAGATTATATTGATATAGTAGTTGATTATGAAAAATATTACATGAGTGCAAGTATGAAAAAACAACGATCAAAGTGTATAATATAAATAGAGTATCAATATAAATGACAAAAATATTTAAAAATTGATAAGAAAATGTGCATGGTATATGAAAACAGGTAAATAGTTTTAAAGAAACTTTTTAATAAACTAGGAAAATATTATTTTTATGGACGGACATAAATATAATATTTTTTCCAAAAAATCAGTTTTGATGAAAATAAATAAGGATTGAAAATAATAATATAAAATAAATTCTTTTGAAAATAATATTTATTAGAATTTAATTGAAAATAAAAAATAAGTCTTTGAATGAGTTTTAATAATATTTGCATACATTGTCAACAAAATAGAGATATAATTTTCATCAAAAAATAATATTACAATGGGTGATATAGAAGCATTTATGATTTTTTTAACAATTCTTTCCTTATAATCAATCCTTTATATTAAAAAATTTTAAACTAAAATATACATGTAGTGGAGGACAGTAAATAAAGATTTTGTTGGTATAAAATTAATCATCTTTCACTTTATGAATAATACGGAGGGAATAAAGGTAGCATGAATATCAATATAAAAAGAATGGAAAATGAATTATAAATAATTTATATATATGATATAAAAATATGGGGATAATAAGTGAGATAGGTAGAGGGTGGTAGTATATAAACAATAAAAAAGAAAATAGAGAGAGAACCTATTTGTGAATAATGTAAGGTATGAAAAATGAAAACATATAATAGGTAATAAGAAATGTGTTACCATAAAAATAAATTGAAAACAAATATATATACTTTTAATAATTAATTATATTTCATAAAATATAAGATAAGGAATAATGATAATATACATGAAATTAACACGATTTGAAAGATAACCCACTACAATGAGTACTACCCAATTCCATATTCCATTTAACCTCGTAAATATTCATATAAATTTATTTATTTATTTATTATAGTCATTTTTAATATTACTTTCATCAGTATTAGCCCTTTTAATGAAATTATTATGAAACTGTTTTCATTTATTAGATCTATTTCCATGGAATTGGTCATTTTGAGGTAGACAGTTTCATGATTCAAAATCTGTATCAATGTAATGTTAATTGTAATGAACCGTATGATTATATAAGAAAATTTCAAGTATATAAATTTTTATGTACTATAATATATATTATAAATCAAACAAATAACATAATAAAATCAAACAAACCTTCATTTCCTAAATATAAAACATTAAAAAATAATTAAAAAATAATGTATAAAATTAAAAAATAGTGCAATGGTGTTGTAAAAAAAATATAATATAAGTAAAAATATTATAACATATTATTATCCCATGTATTTATTACAAGCTCACTAAAATAATAAATATAGATAGAACTATTAGAAAATAGATTATAATTTGTAACTAGAATTTATATATATTTGATAAAAACAATCTAGAAGAATATCGTGGTAAATAATAAATTCTTACATAACTTCTAGTAATTATTTCAAATAGGAATAATAGTTGATCATTTGAAATAATAACTAACCACTAACATGTAAATAATACTAATGATAATTTATAAATACCTAAAATTTTCTCATTAAATAATTAATATTTAAAAATATAAATATTATATTTCCAAAAAGATTGTTATCAAATCATATAACATGAAAATCAGTATAAATTTGAATAATATTTATGAAAAGACCCTCAATTAAAAACTACCCCCATTAGGAAAATAATTAAGTAATAGATATAATTATCCATCAGTCCCTCCTGGTGTAGACCCCCGGTTGGTGGATAACACCGATGATATAAATAATGGTACACATATTGGAGGTATTACCCTCAATAAAAAGAAGGATTAAGAGATAAGAAATCAACAAATAAAAAACATTAAAATAAAAAATAAAAATCCCATAATTCATCTAATTTCAAAAAAAATACAAAAAAAGTCTCTAATTTATGAACATTAGAAAATCCTAAAACCAACACTCTAAATGAAGTTGAACACCCAATCAAGTAGTGTCTATCTAATTCCCAAATTCATCTTGAAATCCTAAAGATTAAAAATATATATAGGGTGAGAATAAAATGTATACACAATAGGTTTATACCTAAGTAATCATGTGAAAACCTCAGAATAACTTACTAATTACCTAGTTAATAAAATGTAGAATCAACAATACCTATTAGGAATAATTGTTCCGCAACTCAACAAGGATCACTCTCCAAATAACTCATCTCAGTATAGTAATATATGAAAAATAATATTGATTAAAGGGTTCCCCTCACTACATACCAAATGATTATCCACAATCACACAACAATGTTGAACATTGTAGAACTCACATACCATCTATATCCATCAACTGCATGCCATGAAATGCCTCTTCACAGTAGCAATTCCCTTTAATCTTAACCTGTGAAAATAACTAAATCAGAGCCTAATTATTCCCTAACCAGTTGAATAATAACGAATAGTAGGGTATCTTGATCAGAAAGGGGACAAAAATCATGAACTCCTCCTAGAATTCATGGTCCCTAATATGTTCTATTTCATCCTCTCATTAAACATTATATCTAGTATGTAGAATCTACATTCCATCACAACACATGTGTTAAAAGGTTACCTAAATGTGATATTGGAGAAGTGATGCTAGTTAGTCATCCATCATCACCAACTTGTATGTTTTGTAAAATCCAAAAAATCCCCAAAACACATGAGGAGAATATGTATACACATGGATTTGGTGGGTGGAGTATTAGAATCATAAGGAAAGTACAATATATATTAGTTACAAATAATCCCAACCATTAGTTCCACACAATAAAACCAACCAACTAATACAATCCCCACATCAACATGATATCACACCTAAATTATTTAGATAACACATCCCACCCATCAGTCCCATTAATTAATCACAATCACACATCACTTTCATGGTTCCCATTTAACTGCTTAACTTACTCACCACTCACTTATTACCATAATATATATCAATAATTAATAACAAACCATTATTTGGATATGGCCAAAATTTATTAACATCTACTTGCATTAAAACTATATCCCATTTATCATTCCATAATTCATTTATTTCAATCCTGAAAACCCTTTAGTCAAACCCATGATTATATAATCTAGGAAATTATTGTTATCTGAAATTCAATAACTTTGGGGGAAAATCCAGGTCAAGGAACAACACTGTCGACCATTTCAATTTTATCTCCATATTTTTATATCATACATCATCCCCTAAACCTAACGATATGTGAAAATTAATAAGAAACCAAACCCATAATTTTATCTATTATTCATACAATCACTTCAGTCAACTCCACAAGAAAATAGGCCCAAAAATAATTCCATGTATACATAAATAAGTTTCATTACATTCTATAAAGTATTTACCATTTTCATGTTTGTTTATTTAAAAAATTATATTTCAAAAAACAAGCATATATTCATAGATGAAAAAAAATTTATATCCAATAATATCTGACAATAATTATGGAAATTAAAAATAATGAAAGTAATTAATGAATAAATTATTTCTCCCCGTTCCCTTAAAATTCTTCATGTCTAATTAGTTTTCATAATTTGGGAAAATCTTACTATGAATCTGAAATGAAAAATAATAATTATAATATAACATATGAACACAAAGTAATGATAAAAATCAAATATTTATCCATTTATATGGATATTAAGTAATAATACACTAATAATATGAGAGGGGGTGGGAGATGTTATGCAGTTAGGTCTAAAAGTAAGAGAATCCTCCTAATATTTGAAGAAAAATCACAAACCAGAATCGATAAAATTTTGGATAATTTTAATTTTATAGAAGTAAAGGATAACCAATAATATGGATAACACATATTTTCATAATAAATAGATCATTTTAAAGGTCTCCTTGTATGTTATCTAGAAAATCCTGTTTATTTCACAATTAAATTTTTAGTTTTCAAAATTATTTCCTTGCCTAACCCATAAAAAACATAAAGAAATAATGGAATTAAAAATATTTAAATAAAAGAACATAAAAAAATAAATCCCTATGATTAATCACATTAAATACCATTTTTTTCTAAAAGTGAGTTACAAGATAAGATATAATGAAAAAAGTTATTGTTCTATATAATAAATATTCTATTATTTTTCAATAATGTGCTACATAAGGGTAGTTTTGATTTTAACATTATGTAAATATTTACCCTAATTAGGGGTTTGAAAAACCACTATAAACATTATATAACTTTTGGATGACAAGTATATGAGCTTAAGGAATTTTTAAATACCCTTACTTATCATTGATATAATTAAACATACCAATATGTGAGATTCTAAAAACATGAAATACCTTTACATAAAAATATTGATGTCCCTTATCTGAGGAAGGATATAATTGCTTATATTTTTGTAGGTAGGGACCTACCATTATAAAATCCATAGACACTCTCCCATACCATTATGTAAAACCCGTGCAGCCCATCCATGAGACCACATTTACACGTGATAAAGAATCCATGTAAGGGAAATTGAATATACCCAAATGAGAGGGAGTGTGTTTTGGAAAGGGTATAGAAAAGTTTATAAAACGAGATTTTTCATTAAATTAATATAAATATTAAAGAGTAAAATTATTCCTTTAACCTCTCTACTAAATAATAGTATTCAAAACACAAAGTATTGAATTTATAAATTAGTGAACATATATTAGATAACTATAAAAAACCCCCCTAATGGAAATTTTAAAATAATACCTAGTTAAAAAGAAATGGGTCTGAAAAACCGGCCAAAAAATACCTCCCAGTAATCTTACTACTATATGATTGAATCCCATCACCGTGTAAAGAATTTTAATAACCCCAAAAACTCATCATTGAAGATAAAAAGGCATACAAATCAGAATAAGGTCATTTATAATTTCTAAATAAATAATTGTTAAAAAAGGCTTTACAAAAAGGTATATCAATAAAAAACACATGATATTTATCATTCATATGAGACTATTGATACCTAGTAATATCTAACAATCCATCGTGTCACCATAAGAAATGAACCAATGGAATATATATCCCAAGCATCACCTTCTCTGGATTGTCCTGAATCATAACAGGTCATTCCTAAAAGGTCTCCCCGTCTTTAATATCATACTCTCCCAAAGTGATAATCTGGGAATCCTAAAGATTATATTGATTAATATTTGATACATTCACTATGTAATGAATATAGTTCATATAAAAATGTACTTCTGATAGATACCATATGGTTCCAATAAGATCTAACACCTTAAAGTAATTAATTATCCAATAAGAAATATTAGAATTCTGACTAAACCATATCAACCCTCAATGAGGAGCAATCTTCAAGAAAAACTAATCAGAAACATCAAACTCATGATACCAGATCATATGATAAACATAAGGCTTATAAAAATCATTTTTAGCCTTTATTTTCTCAATGATCACTTGTTGCTTCTCAATTATACTATGTACCAATTATAATTCAGGAAATGTAGACTCTCTAGACTTAGAATAATATAATGAATATTATCCTGATAGTTTGTACACCACATGGAAAGGTTACATAACAATATTTTAGTGGTAACTATTTTTATAGGTGAACAAAACTAGGGTAAATTACTCTACCTTGTATCTTCCAATGTTATACACCCTTAAGACATTTTATGCAGTATCTGGATAATACGCTAGAATTTTCTATCTTTTTGGGGATGGAATGCAGTTCTATGGTTTAATTAAAATGCAAAGACATATTTAAATACTCTTCAGAATAAAAAAACAAAATGGGTGTCCTTCTCTGATATTATTTAACTTGTCCTTCCATCAATATTCACACCCACTTATTCATACCATCATACATAACATCCACATTTCCTAAATTCTTGATTTAAAAAATGTTTGATGTATCTGTGATTAGATCCATGATTTTTGAGATAGTTTTATATATCACTAATGGATGGTGTAATATAATGATGAATCCCATCTTTATTTCTTCCTAGTTCCACTCATGGACATCCAATGATGACGAAAAAAACCAGGAATACGATGTTCATTCTTTACCTATAAGAAAACCACACATAATTCCATGATCTCTAAAATTTCCCTTTCCATGTCATGACACCAAAACAATATACTAAAACCATAGTAAATTATTTATACTTTTTTAAGCACATCTAAATGGGAGTTTTTAAACAAAATAAGGAATCCATCATGCATTTCTGTTAGGAAAAAACTCCACCTTTAAAACATAAACTGTTGTTTTTATTTCTCTCGACACTCTTCTATGGTATCATTACAAAAAAATTAATCGGACATCACATCTACTCCTATGTTTCCTTAATAGGACACATCCACCAACTTTATTAATGAGGTCTACAATATCATCTAAAATAATAAACATCAACTATCAACCACATGTACTTCTAGGTGCATGCATACTAACTCCTTCACACTCTATGAATCACCAGACTTATAAACAATATCATGTTAAGACATCCCACAAATTTCATTTACAACATCATTCCCTTTCTTTAAGGTAAAATAAATCCTAAATTTTCACTAAAAAAACTTCAACAAACTCCATTATTGTAGATTTCTGTCAAACTAAGACCCAACATATGCCAAAAACATATCAATGTTGAAGAACACAATGTTTTACTTAATAAAAATATATACACATAGATTTAGGGCCAAAAATACTATAGAGAACCTAGAATTTAAACGTATTATTATACAATTTTATGTATAACTATCACTCAAATACAATACATGGATTATAAAGTATAGTGTCTTTAAATTATTAGGTATATAAAACTAAAAAAATTTAATTAAAATAAAATATTATTAGTTTAATCATCCATAAATAGATACTATCTTCCTTTGACATCCTACATTTTCATATGAAAACATGAGAAAAAAATACCAGTAAGGGTATAAATATAGGATTATAGAGAAGTACATGTGTTAGAAGGAATTATATGATGACATAAAAAATACATGGAAGATGAATAAAGATAAGGAATAATATCTTGTAAAGAATGGGGAAATGTAATCATGGAATCATAGGAATTTGGAAATAACACATAACCTGACATAATCATCAGTAATGGCCAATTGCCAAGACCATTGAACATGGTGGATTAATTCTTATTATGAAATCAGGTTCACTCATTGTCCCAACATGATGTTTCCTAATAAAAAATATTCTCCAATGAATGGGATTGATATATAGGTTAACCAATTGTATCATGTTGATTGAAATGTGTTTCACATGAAGAATCATACATAAGGAATCAAACATCTATAAAAGGGTTACCCATGGAAGGCATTGAGTATCATAATCATGACCAGAGGAATAACAAAAGGGAATATCAGATTGGTGTCCATGAAAGAATGAAATTAAATCATACATAGAAAATAATAAGTTGATACTAGCATATATCATTATAAGTGATTTCAGAATGAAAGGAAATAATCTAAAAAGAGTGTTTACTAAACGTTTCAAATAAAACATTTTAGTACGGTATAAGTGAAAATTTTTAAGATTATTTATAATTGAACATGATTAATTGTTTTTATAAAACAATAAATGAAAAAATATAGTTTTTAATGATAAAATGAGTAATTTTATAAACATGTATTGGATTTAAATATATTATGTAGTGAACTAAAAAATGGGTATGAAATTATGAAGCTTCCTTTAATCTAGCTTGCTTATTTGGAATACTTGATAATGGATCCTTTTTAACAGATGTATTTCCCCATTAAAAATGATTATTTGATCTGGATACATGATTTTGGAATATATATGAAACATATAGAATAATTATATGAAATTAATTAAGAGTTAAATTGTAGTAATGAAAGAGAAATATAAACTTCCTTGAATTTTTTTTCAAATGAATCTCTTACCATATGTCCGAAAGTGTTCTACACTTGATATTAATGTCATAGATAATAAAATTTAATAAATCAATTAATTAATAACAAAATTTTTCTACATCTAGTTTATTTATTATAATTTTCTTAATTTAATTTATTTCTTTTTTACGATTTATAATATTCAATTTTATCATTCAGGTGTGTTCCTTTCCTTGGTTTATTGATCGGTTTACTAGTATACTGGTAAGGAAAATCATCTAAAACTAAAATAGCTACCCAAGATTGAAATTATAAGTTGTTCATGAAATTTTATATTATTAAATAATATTATATATAATTTTTGTTCCAAAAGTGAAGATGATTCATTACTGAAAACATTAATGATTGTTTTTTAGATTGATTTGGTGATTTTATGTTCACCTCGAACGTGTTTTGTTCAATTAATTAATGTTATGAGTATACACAAGGTATAAAATGTATTATAATATATAATAAATATATTATATCTTTTTAAACATCAAAATGGATTTATAAACATCTTTTAATAAGGTAATGGATCTTGAAATCTTTTCATTCTGGAATTTGATAAATCAACACATCACAGATGATATTTTCATTTTTAGAAAAAAAGGACATGGGAAGAGAAATGATTATTGGGTTTTCCATAAACATAATGAAATTAAATTATATTATAAATAATAGACTTATAATTTCACTTGGATAATTATAGGTGATTATATAATTATACAATAAATTGAAATGAAATTACAAGAAAAAGAAAGATTATTTTACCCCTTGAATTATTCTCCTTGAAAAGATCCTTAGGGAAATTGTTGTGGTCATCTATTGGAACCAAATGATCATGGACATGGGAGGAGCGGCTTGGGAGAGTATTTGGCTGAATTTGGAAAAGATTAAATTCTTTGTAGGTTTTAGGGCAGGGGTAGTGAATGGAGGTATTTTTAGTGGATGAGAGGGGTGTTTTTTGATTATTTTAATCATTTGATTATTATTTTGGACCAAGATAATAAATACTTCAAATTATTGTGAA
Source organism: Viscum album (assembly GCA_963277665.1). Classification (NCBI taxonomy): domain Eukaryota; kingdom Viridiplantae; phylum Streptophyta; class Magnoliopsida; order Santalales; family Viscaceae; genus Viscum; species Viscum album. The sequence goes on from OY728127.1 coordinate 496,521,374, forward strand.
TAAGTATAGAAAATAGTGAATGAGAGTTCAAAATAATGGTTTCTAACATCATGAATGATGTTATAAATCATTTATTTTTCTTAAAATGATAAATACCATAAATTGCCATATTTCACTATTCATAATAAATGAAACAATTTTAGAAAAATCACAATAAACACAATCTTACTATTTTCTGACGTAAATAAAAAATGTAATAAATTTTATAAAAATAATTTTATAAATAAGATAGATTTAATTTTTAATTAAAATCGTCATTTACTTGAAAAATAACAATTTTAAAATTATAAGAAATTTTATAACCCTATGGAAAAATAATGAAGGAACCATATGTTTATCTTATAAGCATAAGACAAAAAAAATTAGTTTATGAATCTATTTGATGGAAATAAATTTTATTTTTAATCATTATATTAATTAAAAAAATTTAAATAAACATTTAGGTTTTATAAAAATACAAACACTTAATTTATAAATTTCAAAATATATATTTATGTAAACAATGATATAATTATATAATTTTATCATTTAGAAAATTCTTAAATTTGATTTATTATTATATTGGTGATTTTACTATTCAATTATCTAGTTTACTATTTTGAAGGGTCATATTACTATTCCAAAGTCCGCGTTTCTATTCCATTTGTATAGGTTCATTAATTTATGAAGAAGCCTCTTATTTCAGCCATTATTTAATTCTAAATTTTTGTGTGTTATTTATGTTACTTTATATGATTAATACTATATGAAATAATTATAATAGTGGAAATTTTATTTTTATGATTCTTATTAGTTACAATCTTCCACCCGTATAAAATTTTACCCAGGAAACTTTGTTTTACAAATTAAGGGGAAAACTAGTGAGGGTAATTATCCTTCCTCCCATAATCTGGTTCAAAGGTAGTCTCTTAATACTTATGGTTCTTCCATTTCATTTTGACCAAGTTGGTTGTCTTTTCACATAGATATTTATTTCTATGATCTATGATTTTATCATGATATTCTTCGTAAGAGAGATCATTTTCCAACAATACCAAGTTGGAATTTAGTACATGTGAGGGATCTTGAATGAAATTATTCCATAGGGATACATGGAATACACCATGTACTTGAGACATTGTTTGTGGTAGTGCAAGTCGATAGGCCATAGCCCCAACATGATCAAGAATCTCAAAGGGTCTGATGTATTTGTGACTTGTTTTTTTTTATTCCCAAATTTCATGAACCGATCCAAAGACATATTTAAGGGAATACCATGTATCTATCATTAAACTCCATGTATCTTCAATCTATTATCTACATGGATCTTCGGTTGACTATTGGCTTCCCATATATTTTTCTAAATGGTTTTCACCTTTTCCACCACTTCCTCAACCATTTTAGGTCCTAGTAGCTTATGTTCACATAATTCATCCCAGCATGTCATGTTTCTTTATATTTTCCCATAATGGAATTCATACCAATCCATTTAAATGATCTTGTAGGAACATACATTGTAAGAGAACTCAAATAGATTTAGATATTGGTCCCATCATCATTTGAAGAGCATAGAACATTCCCAGATCATTTCTTAGAGTTTTTGAATAGTTCTCTCATATTTTCCATCAGTTTTAAGAAGAAAGGCCATAATGATTATTAACTCAATGTTTATAGAATGCTTTAAGACTTTTCTAGATCATAGTGGTGAATATGTGATCATGATCGGATACAATCTATATTTTTACCCATTTTATCCGCACCACTTCTCAAATGTATGTATATGAATGTTAATCCAATGAGAATTCCTCTAAAATTTTGAAAAATTAAATTTTCATTTTGAGTAGATCTGCAAAAACTCATATAGCATTGTATCATATGGATATATTTAGAAGTCCAGTGACTATTTCGAGGATGAGGTTTTCCCATATCCATATATGTGTGGTTAATTTCCACATCAATCCATTACACTTTTAAATTTTGTATTTCACTCACTAACATACAAGAAAAATTGATTTATATTTTGTTATATACCCCTTCATACTATTCCAATTATAGTTCTCTCATCAATATTGATACATCTTTGGGCTCCCTGGGTGAATATAGAATGTTGAGTTATGTTTTTCATTCATAAAATATTTCTCTATATCTGTTCGGGATGGTACATATAGAGACCCAAAGATTGACATACATGGACATTACATTACTTTTGTCTAATACTTTATACATTACAAAAAATGACACCCAAGGACCGTAATAGTTTAGTTTCTTTGGAAAGTCAGAACATAATCTTCTAATCATGGTGAAAGATCTTCAACATCTCCCATAAAGATCATTTGGTTTTTTTCATACCTAAAACATTTCTTTATATCCTGGGGAAAAGAAAACATAAAAAGGGTGAGCTTAAATGCTCAGTAAGGGTATGAATGGATAAAATAGAATAAACCATATGCGTTTGAACTTTAATAACATGAACATAATGTTTAAACATTAAAATGTTGAGTTGTGAAATAAATCTTGGCAGTATGTAAGGAATATATCATAAAGGAACATTAATCATGTTGAAATAGAACGGTAATGAAACATGTAATTGTGGTAAACCATTAGGCACATGATATGATTTCCATAGAAGCCAAGGCATTTCTACCAAGACCATCTTAGTGGACAAAGTCCCTTACTAAATTGAGTTCACTTCTCGTTCCAGTCTTGTATCACTGAACCAGATTAGCTTACCATTCCATCAATGTCTATATCATGAGATATAAATCATTAGCCAATGCATTGGAGGGAGATATAGGTCTCACCCATCTCATAATGAAACCATTCTCATGTGTGCCACAAAATCATAAATCATATATCGTATCATAACCCATGTAATAAAAATGGGGTTCTTAAACATCATGCCATCATAACATAATACATATAAGATAAAAGGAATTCATAAAAATAATTCCATCATAACATAATAAAATCAACGTAAAAATGGGGATATAAATAGAAACCTTTATTATCATAGATGGAAGATAATTTTGATAAAACACTTGGACATCTTTCTTGAGGAAAATATCCGTTATAATTCAAAAACAATTTTCTTTTCTTAACATGTGATACAATTTTAAACTAAAAGAAGTTAATTAAAAATAAACATGAAAAATTTTAAAGGAAGCTTCATGGAAATAAGTTTCTATGAAATCATAAAAATCCATTTATTCCCTATAAGTAAAAAAACATTCTCCTCGTACTTTTAACGAAAAAGTCAAAAAGTACCATGTATGGTAAACAAAAGAAAGATTCATTCCATAACAAAAAGTAAAAGTAAAATAGGGGAAAACATGAATTTAAAAATACATGGAAGAATATTAAACACTTTATAAAAAACTATTTATGGACATGGATGAAAAATATAACCCTAGTAAATACTAACGTATAAGCAATCTCGAATAAAAATGAGATTAGAAAAATTATCCCTTACCTTAGGTCCAATTTCATCCGTACGTGTATGAAACTACTGTATAGTGGGTTTAAACATATTATTAACTTGTAAAAAACCATAAAAATATTTATGGTATCATATATGATTCACTTATGACCTTATATTACCCATTCTTTTGTCAATTCCATGTTAAAGTGGCATTTTCGATAAAATAGTTTCATTTATCATACGTGTTTGGACTTGTTTTTATTGATATTATTATTACTTATATCATGATTTAATTACTTCTAGAATGTAAAAAATGATTTATAAATCATATATATTCTGTATATATATATATATAATATATAGATAAATAAAATGAAACACACCGTTCATGGAGATGTTAGGCCATACGTACACAAGAACGCTGTTTTCCATTCCTTATTGATTTGAATCGTAGTAAGTAGATGACATATATATATATATACACATAAATATAGTAGAATTATTATGTTATATATACCATTATTAATCATTATATTTACTTTATAATCATTCTTGAATGGATAACATGGAGAATGAATCTCATCCCGTCATGGAGACGGGAATCCGTACGTACGCACAAGCGATGATATCGTTCCCATAATTGTTGAATGGAATTAGAGTGGATGATATAATATCTCATAATCAGTATGATGTTATAATAAAAATATATAGTTATTCATTACACCATTATACCCATCCAAGTAAGGTGGTAGTGGTAAAAGAGATTACACCATGGCGTGGAGACGATATTCCGTACGTATGCACTCGCGGTGATTTCGTTTTTCGTAGGATGGATAAAAGGTGAAATAGGGTTTTATAATATTTATAATAATATATTAGTATATTAGTGATACTTATGTTATTACTTTATAATGAAAAAAATAAATAATAATAGGTTGAAGAAGAAAGAAACTTGAATGAATTGGTAGAAGAGATTACTTCTTCTTCGACGCACCTCTTTTAAGCATCCTCTTAAGGCACTAGAGATAGTCTTTTGAGATGGACAGAACCTCTATAATATAACTATAGATATTGGGAAGAGAAATTTTCTGGTTTTGGCCGAGCTTGAATGCTTAAAATTGAGTTAATAGGAGAGGGAAGGAGGTGCCCTTATATAGGAGAGGAGAGGGGCACTTTTGGAAACCGTAAAAATATTAATTAATAATAAAATAAAACCCCACATAAAAACCTCAAAAAATTAATAAATTCGAATATGAGATGAGATATTGTTGTAATATCATCACCTAGTAAAATTTAGACATGTTTTAATTCTATCTTAAACCTTATCAACTTGATTTATAATTATTTAATCTATTTAATTTTATTTGTGGTAATAAAATTATAAATTATAAATTGTTATAAATACATATATAAATGTTGTAAATTTCCCATAATTGGATACTTTATAACCTTGTAGACCATATAATTTTCAATTTCTAGTTTTTAAATATTTTTTTATTTTTTAAAAAATTTAATAATATGTTATATTTATAAAATATTAATAGTGAAAAGTTTGACACTATTCATTATTTGAATTTAAATAAAAACCACACAGAAGATATGATTGAACAAAAATATATAATAGATTTATAAAATTTCATATTAATCAAAAAAATTCATGGGGAACATTAATTTGTTCATATATTATTTATTTTGATATTTTTAAACCCATTTATTTGGTATATCTCTAATAAAATAATTACTACAACATTTTTTTTATAATTATTTAATATACTTATTTTTGCATAATAATTAAAAATAAAGTCCTATGATGAATATAAATATAATACCTTTCATAATAATATTTTTACTAGAATTTATCATCTTAAAATCACAACATTTAAATTTTTATATTTATTAAATTATGAAGGTGACATCTTTGACAAAATTTAAAATAAAATAATATAAATGTCATAATTGGTTTTATAAGGCTAAAAACGGTCCAAAAATCCACCCTTGGATGATTAGGGTATATATATACTCTAAAATTAATGTTTGGTAATTTTTTTGGTCCTTTTGATAGGTATTGTTATTTAATACAAACTATATTATTGATTTTTCACTAAATAAATAATTTCTACGTCATTAATTTATAAGCTATTAAGGTAATTAAATATTTCTTAAAAATTAAAAATAAATTACCATGATAAATAAAAATATTTTACCTTTAAAATGAGTATTTATAATTGAATTTATATTCTTTATAAACTTATATTAAAAATAATCTAAATATTAAAGTTTGAGTGAGACATATTTCACATTCGTTTAAATAAAAAAAATAAAAGGTCTTAATCAAATAATAGTGGGTTCCATTAGAGTCCATTTATACCCAATTATGATTTATGGAAAATTATAGTCATCCAATTATATTAATACAAGTTTTAGGGTAATTTTATAATATTATATTTACCCATAATTACCTGATTTACCTTTAACAAAGGTAAATAAAATTTACCGTAGTTACTATTCATAAGGCCAAATAATAAAAAGTACCTTATTAACATAATTTGGACATAATGATTCCATATATGGAATCTATTTTTCTAAATTCAAAACACAAAATTTGCAGTATTTAATTTAAAATTAATCTCGCTGTGGAGAAAATGTGTTTTAAAAGTTAAAACGTTACCAAAGATTGAAATGATTTTACTTATGAATTCAGTGTAAAATTAATTCTAATGAATTAAATTATATTAAATGGTAAAAATATATTCTATTTATAATTTAAAACCATTTAATATAATAATTTAACCATATAAATTATCTTGCTAAAAAAGTTGTTTTTAATTAAAATTTATCGTATTTTTACTATTAATCAAATTAAGAAACTTATCAGAAAAATATCAAAAATTTATCCATAGTAAATTTTTATATCATGATTCAAAATAATAATTTTAGTTTCTCAAATTGAACGTCTAAACATGTCAAAAACTAAATTTAATGTCGGTGCACCATCAAAAGGTGGAAAAAGTGCATTTTTTTAAAAATACTTATTTTACCTGAAAAATTTATTTTGTTCTCATACTATGTTATATAAAATGTGTAAGATGAATAATAATGTAATAAAATTAAAATTGTAGTTACTAATATAATGGCTAGTTCATAATAATATTATAGTAATATATCGTTGTTTAGTGAAACATAGTATTGCGTACTACACACACTATTAATGAAGGTTGTTCTTGCGTGCAACACAAGCCAAGAATAGTGTTTGTGTATAATATAAGCTAAAACGTCATTGGGTATAGCTAAAGCTAATTTTTTTTTGTAGCATACAACACAAGTCATCAATGAGATTAAATGAATATTTTTCATAAAATCTCAAGGTGTTACATTCTACCCCCTTAAAATGAATTTCTCCCTCGAAATTCGTTAGGGATACAAATGGTTTACTACTTGACGGTTTCTTTAATAGAAACCCACGTCATAAAAAAGAAATACCAAAACATAACATTAAAAACTATTGTATAAAATGCAACAGTTACCCAAATTAACTAATCACTGGGTTTCCACATAAGATAACAAAGGTCAAAATATGGATATGGAAGAGAAATCTAACCATCATGTTCTGATGGAGAGTGGTAGAGAACATGGCTATGAAAAATCCAACAATCAGAAAGCCATAAATTTGTGATGATCTAAAGTTCCATCTGATTAATTAGATATGATGGTAATAAGACAACATTTTTGGTTTTCAAGATCATATCCCTAATGTTGAATAATTTTGGAATTAAAAGAAATACATACTTGATTTTGGTACAATCTAACTGTTGTTCGTGCCTTGAACAATTTCCACTTCATCTCTTAAAAATGAAGTTGAATTTGTCTTCCGTGAAGTGTTAGCGGATCATGTGATAGAATGATAGGTCATTCCATCTATCTCAAACATAATGTTAGCAATAGTTAATTAAATAAGTCCATTTATGGTGAGATTAATCGTATATGGTTCCAAAAATGGACTCATACTTCATATATCATACCACTTAATAAAATAAAACTAATTTCTACCAACCAGGGACTTCCTATAGGACAATGGAAGGTGATAAAGGCCTGTCTGCACTTCAGTTGTGGGTTCAATTACCATAGCCTTGTCTGATGCGACAGGTTATCGCTTGTCCTATGGGTTGTCCTTTTTCTAAAAATATACTATTATAACATTCCAGAAATAATTTCAAAAAACAAGTTCTATCCTTAAATAAAACTGTCTAATTTCCAACATAATATATTCTAATCTTTATTCTTATCCAAAATACATCTGTCCAATCTCATATTATAAAGAAAACGATTACATGAAAGGTCACATAACAAGAACATGAATACCATCATTTATCCCCCATATATCATAAGATATATCTTGTTGATCAAATTCGAAACATGTGAATAACTTAATAATGTATTCTTGAAATATGAATGACCATATAACCTTAGTGAAAACATGATTTCTGTCAAATGTTAACTCTTTCCACATACCAAAATCCAAAAATTTCTATATACTCAAACCATGATGTCACTTTTTCCTTATATCAGTCATGAGCTTGTTAATACTATCATTTTATCTATATACCTTCATTATGCACATATCATATTCTTTACAAAAATATCTGAATAACCTTTCATGGTTACCGGTACCATTAAACATATACTTTTAAATACTTTAGGAAAAACAATAGTGTAACAATCCTTAGATTTGTCTTTATTCCATAGTATCATTACCTATACGACATAACTCTTGATAAACATATATCATTCCATTACCTTCTTAATCCATTGACCAAGCATCAACAATTATTTCAACTCACATATAATTTTAAGTCTATTCATCATCATCAACATAAATACTACCCATAAAACCATTATGATTCTCTTCCTGAGACTTTCCCTTAGGGCATTGGTTTTCATAATGCTCGTACATTTCACATTTAAAACATTTAACCATTTTTGATGTCCTAGAAGTACCATTATCCATGTTCATGGTGTTAAATGAACCTTTTTTCCTTTGAAATTACTTGCTTTGTGTCCTTCTTTTCCACACCCAAAGCATCTTCCAATTCCTTTGAAACATTCTCCTGGATGCCTCTTACCACATGATTTACCTGATGGAAATTGAACTTTTTTCCCTCTATGATTATCATGAAACTATATCAATCTCTTATTAGATGAGTCTAGAAACTTACCAAATATGAGATTATTGATCATATTATGAGATTGTTGATTAGGCATAATAACGATGTTTGGACTTTCAAATCCTGTTTCATTTGGTTTCTCATTAAGAATAGCTTTCCATTGTCTATCATATCCTCCATTATCATGAATCTTTATATTTCTAGCCATTTTTTTTAAAACCAAAATGAATAGTGTGAGAGGAAAACTCATACTAGGAAAACAACATAATAAAGGGGGAGTACATTCAATATCTAATATCATAGGATTAATTCTCTGATCTTTGTTGTAATTCTAGGACTGTAACCTATACTTAGACTTATCCTAAGGGACATCCCTAGACATACCTTAGAAATATATTCTAGGGATCTCACTAAATATTTCACATCCTACTTTCTAAAGGTTAACTAAACCGTTCCTCTGATACCAATTGTGGAGACCCAAATCATGACATACATGGAAATTACATTAATTTTTTGGAATACTTAATACAAAACAAAAAATGACACCCAAGGACCATAATAGTTTAGTTTCTTGGGAAACTCAGAACATAATCATCTAATTATGGTGAAAGATCTTCAACATCTCCCATAGAGATCTTTACCTTTTTTTATTACCTAAAATATTTCTTTATATCCTGGGGAAAATAAAACATAAAAAGGGTGAGCTCAAATTCTCAGTAATGGTATTCCAGGAGAAAATAGAACAAACCATTTATGTTTGAAATTTAATAACATGAACATAATGTTCAAACAATAAAATATTGAGTTGTGAAATAAATCATGGTCGTACATAAGGCATATATCATAAAAGAACATTAATATTGATAAAATAGCCTGGAAATAAAACATGTAATTATGAAAAACCATTAAGCACATGATATGATTTCCATAGTAGCCAAGGCATTGCTTCCAAGACCATCTTAGTGGTCAAAGTCCCTTACTGAATCGAGTTCACTCCTCATTCTAGTCCTGTATCACTGAACTGGATTAACTTACCTTTCCATCCACGTATATATCATTAGATATAAATCATTACCCAATGCATTGGAGGGAGATATTGGTCCCACCCATCTCATAATGAATCCATTATTATGTGTGCCACAAAATCATAAATAATATATCATAGCATAACCCATGTAATAAAAATGGGAGTCTTAAACATCATGCCATTATAACATAATATATATAAGATAATAGGACTTCATAAAAATAATTCCATCATAACATAATAAACGAATTGTAAAAATAGGTATAGAAATAGAACCCTATACTATCTTAAATGGAAAATAATTTTGATAAAACACTTCGACTCTATTCTTGAGGAAAATCTCCTTTCTACTTCAGAAACATTTTTCTTTTCTTAACATGTAATAAAATTTCAAACTAAAATAAGTTAATTAAATGTAAACATGAAAACATGTAAAGGAATATTCAGGGAAATAATGTTCTTTGAAAACATAAAAATCCATTCATGCTGTATAAGTAAAAAAACATTCTCCTCGTACTTTTAATGGAAAAGTCAAAAAGTACCATGTATGGTAAACAAAAGAAAGATTCATTCCATAACAAAAAGTAAAAGTAAAATATGGGTAAACATTACTTTAAAAATACATGGAAGAATATTAAAAACTTTATGAAAAACATTTTATGGACATGGATGAAAAATATAACCCCATTAAATACTTACGTTTAACCAATCTCGGATAAAAATGAGATTTGAAAAATTATCCCTAGCCTTAGGTACAATTTTTTCCGTACGTGTCTGAAACTCCTGTATAGTGGGTTTAAACATATTATTAACTTGTAAACGAATCATAATAATATTTATTATATAATATATGATTCACTTATTGATTTTTATTGCCTGTTATTTTGTCAATTCCATGTTAATGCAGTGTTTTTGGTAAAATCGTTTCATTTATAGTATGTGTTTGGAATTGTTGTTCTTGATATTATTATTAATTATATAATGATTTACCTACTTCCAGAATGTAAAACATGATTTATATGTCACATATATTCAGTATATTTATATAAAATAGATAGGTAAATGAAATGAAACACACCGATCATTGAGACAGTAGGTCGTACGTACACATGAATGCTGTTTTACTTTCCTTATTGACATGAATCGAAGATAGTACATGACACACACATATATATATATATATACATAAATCCAGTAGCATTATTAAGTTATATATACCATTATTAATCATTATATATACTTTATAATCATTCTTGAATGGTTAACATGGAGAATAAATCTAATCGTGCTGTGGAGACGGTAATCCGTACGTATGCACGAGCGATGATATCATTACCATAATTATTGAATGGAATTGAAGAGGATGATATAATATCTCAGAATCAGTATGATGTTATAATAACCATATATAGTTATTCGTTACACCATTATACCCATCCAAGTAAGGTGGTGGTGGAAAAACAAATTACACCGCGGCGTGGAGACTGTATTTTGTACGTACGCACGCGCGGTGATTTCATTTTCCGTAGGATGGATATAAGGTGAAATGGGGTTTTTCATACTTATAATAACATAAAAGTATATTATTTATACTTATGTAATTAATTTATAATTAAACAACTAAATAAGAATAACTTGAAGAAGAAATAAACTTGAAAGAATCGGTAGAAGAGATTACCTCTTCTTTGACGCACCTCTTTTAAGATTCCTCTTAAGGCACTAGAGATGGTCTATTGAGAAGACAAGAACTTATATAATATAAATAGAGAGGTTTAGAAGAGAAATTTTCAGGGTTTTGATGAGCATGAAGGCACAAAATTGAGTGAAGAGGAGAGGGAAGGATGTGCCATTATATAGGAGAGGAGAGGGGCACTTTTGGAAACCGCAAAAATATTAATTAAAAATAAAATGAAAACCCACATAAAAACTTCCAAAAATTACTAAATTAGAATATGGGATGAGATAGCGTTGTAATATCATCCACCAATAAAATTTAGACATGTTTTAATTTTATTTTACACCTTATCAATTTCACTTATCATTATTTAATCTGTTTAATTTTATTTTTGGTAATAAAATATTAAATATTAAATTGTTATAAATACATACTTAAATGTTGTCAATTTACCATAATTGGATACTTTATAAAATTTTAGACCTTATAATTTTCAATTTGTAGTTTTTAAATATTTTGGTGACTTTTAAATAATTTAATATTATGTTATTTTTAAAAAATATCTATAGTGACAATTTTGAAAATATTCATTATTTGAATTTAAATAAAAACCACACAGAAGATATGTTCGAAACAAAATATATAATATATTCCTAAAATTTCATATTAATCAACAACATTCATGGGGAACATTAATTTGTTCATATATTATTTATTTTAATATTTGTAAAACCATTTATTTGGTATGTCGCTTAATAAAATAATTACTACAAAACTTTTGTATAATTATTTAATATACTAATTTGTTGCATAAAAATTAAAAATAAAATCCTATGATGAATATAAATATAATACCTTTCATAATAATATTTTTACTAGAATTTAACATCTTAAAATAACAACATTTAAATTGTTATATTTATTAAATTATGAAGGTGACATCTTTGACATCATTTGAAAAAAAAAATATATATGTCCTAATCAGTTTTATAAGGCTCCAAATGGTCCTAAAATTTACCCTTGTATTCTTAGGGTATAGATATACTCGACCAATAATGTTTTTTCAAGTTTCTGGTCCTTTTGATAGGTATTTTTATTTTAATAAAAACTATATTATTCATTTTTTCACAAAATAAATAATTTCTACATCATTAATGTATAAGCTATTAAGGTAATTAAATATTTCTAAAAAATTACAAATAAATTACCATGATAAATAAAAACCTTTTATATTTCAAATGATTATTTATAATATAATTTATATTCTATATAACCTTATATTAAAAATAATCTAATTAATATTGTTTGAGTGAGACATATTTCACTTTCCTTTTAATAAAATAAATAAAAGGTATTAATGAAATAAAAGTGGGTTCCATTAGATTCCATTTCGACCCAAGTGTGATTTAGGGAAAAATATAATCATAAAATTTTATTAATAAAAGTGTTAGGGTAATTTTATAAAATTATATTTACCCTTAATTATACGATTTACCTTTAACTATAGTAAATAAAATTTACCATAGTTACTATTCATACTGCCTAAAAATAAAAAAGTAGCTTATTAACATAATTTAAACCTACTGATTCCAAATATGGAATCCATTTTTCCAAATTAAAAACACCAAATTTTCATTAATTAATTGAAAATTAATCCCGCTATTGAGAAAATGGGTTTTAAAAGTTAAAATGTTGCAAAAGATTGAAATGTTTTTACATATGAATTTAGTGTAAAATTAATGCTAATAACATAATTTATATTATATTATAAAAATATATTATATTTATACTTTAAAAACATTAAATAATATAATTTAACCATATAAATTATCTCGATAAAAAAGTTTTTTTTAATTAAAATTTAGCGTACTTTTACTGTTCATCAAAATACGTAACTTATCAAAAAAATATCAAAAATTTATCCAAAGTAAATTTTTATATCCTAATTCAAAAGAAGAATTTTATTTTGTCAAATTTAACTTATAAACATTTCAAAAACTAAATTTAATGTGGTTGTTCCATCAAAAGGCGGAAAACTAAATTTTTTAAAAATACATATTTTACCTAAAAATTTTATTTTGTTCTCATACCATGATCTATAAAATGTGTAAGATGAATAATAATTTTATAAAATTAAAAATGTAGTTAAAACTATAACGGCTAGTTCATAATAATTTTATAACAATATATCGTTGTTTAGTGAAACTCATTATTGCGTACAACACACGCTATTGATAAAGGTAGCTATTGCGTGCAACACAAGCCAAGAATACTGTTATTGTAAAATATAACCTAATATGGAATTTCATATAGAACAAGATAATTTTGGTGTTTCATACAACAAAAGTCATAAAATAAAATAAATGAATATTTTTCAGAAAATCTCGGGGTGTTACAGTACATATAGTTGTGACCCAAATCATCAGACTCTATCATCGTCAATATTTACCTCCTAGGATTTCAAATTTTTGAAAGATTCCATTTTCTTGAATTTAAAAATCATTTCAGTATATATCCTTTATTTTCTACTTAAGGGGTAGATAAGAAATCATTAAAGAAAAAACTTATGATTTTCCTTCCTTCATGATTCCCATGTCAATCCTTTCTAGGTTAAATATGATTGGATCCTTCTCAATTATATTCATTGATAAAGATTAATATTCCTCCAAACATAGAGAATCCACAACATTATTTTCAATACCATGATTGTAGTGGATTGAGGAGTAGAAATACTTAATGAGATGTAACCATCTTAATTATCTCATATAGAGATCATTCTTTGTGAATATATACTTGAGGTTGTTATAATTATTAGATACTTCACAATTCCCCCCATTGAGATAATGCCACCATATTTTCAACACAAAGATCACAACTACTGATTTTATATCTTATGTAGGATAGTTTTTAACTTAGATATCCATCTTCCTTGATGTGATTGGCTACAACTTTATCATTCTACATCAGTACATAGTCGGATTCCTTTTTTTAAGCATCTCTACATAACACTAATATATTTCCACTTTGGAGATGTGTAAGCACTGGTTTACTAATAACCCTAATTTTCATCTCATTGAAGAAGTCTTCAAATTTACTGGTCTAGATAAACTACACTCCCTTCTGAGATAGGATGGTTATTTTGTTTATAAATCATTATTCTTTTTTCCCATATCATCAGTAATACCCATATAAACCAACTAAATGATGCATCTATGTTACAATTGTTTCACTGGGAAAATCTTCAATTACCATTATCTTATAAGGGTCACACTACTAGAAATTTAGTCTACTTCCATAGTTTGAAACTGTGGCTATAAGCCCAAAACCCATGGATATAGGTTATAGCCATGGTTTAATGAACCATGGATGGTATTGGAGAGGCTATGGGGTAAGGCCTATATTAATGGTTTTAAACAATTTCTATGGACCTATTTCCATGGTTCCGACTTTGGATATATACCTATATCCCCTATTCAATCCATGGCTAAATCCCTACAAACATTGTTTAAAGCCGTGGAAGAATTATAAACCACGCAATATTTATATCCACAGTTTGAAAACGATGATATAAGGAGTCCCATTTCATAAACCCCCCCCCCTCCACCCTACACATCCCCCACCCCCAATACCCTTGCAATAGACCAACCCCTATAAAGCCCCCACCCCCACTACTCCCCATGAATCCCCTATCCCTCCTATAAAGCCCCCTGGCTACTCCCCCTCGACAATACCCCCTCCCTGGAAAGACCCCCCATCCTTCATGGATACCCCCACCCCTCTTAGAGATACCCATTCCCATCAAAATTGTAGACATACACCCACCCTGGAAAAACCCCCCTCCTACCTTGATGGACCCCCTCCTTCTGGGACAAACACCCCTCCTAGACAGACCCCCCTAGATAGACCCCCATCCATTTTAGATAGATCCCTGGACAAACCCCCCATCTTATGTAGATCCCCCCTCTCTAGAAAAAACCCAACACCCTTCATGGATAGGCCAACCCTCCGCATCCTGCACCCCCACACCTACCCCCTATAGACACCCTTTCACCCCATACATACCCCTCATTCTAGGATAGTCCCCACCCTCCCTCCTTGAATAACCCCGCTCCGTCCTAGACAGACCCACCACCCCTCCCAATATAGACCCCACCCCTCCATGGAAAACCCCCTTTCACACTCTACCTCCCCCATGTTGAAGTTGGTGGCCTAGAACCAACTACTTTGTACTTTATTCATTAATAAATTCCTTATCACATCTTGATTGTTCTTCTGCGTGACAATTCATGTGATAATGTCCTAAGGACAGCTGTTGCATTAATGGGTCATAGCGGATCCCTGCTATGATGAGAACCCGGAAGTTCCATAACATTGTTATTGAATACATATGTTCTATGATGGGATGATATTATTTGATGGACAAAAATAATACTGGACATTAGGGGTGAGGACTCATAAAAATTTGAGGCACATTCTCATGGTGTGTGCCCTTCGTAATATCAAGGAGGATATTATGAAAACGATACCCGCTAGTAGGAAATCCACATTTCATAGTGTCATTGGATGTTCCTATCTGCGGACGTGTGTATTGGTCCTTAGACTTTAAGATTATTATTAATGGGTATTACAACTCGCGCACTTAGATATATTGATGAAAAGTGTGATGACACGCTATTCTCAGTGAGGTAGGATATGTTGGGTGCGTCACAAGTAATACTACATTAACAGATAAAACGAGAAAGGATTTGTCCCTTCTATTCCATAACGAAAGTAGATATCTCAGGCCCTTTGATAGAATTGATATAGCCTAAATAAATCCATGGCCATGGTAAGGCATGGGTGAGTTCAATTCTGGGAAGTCAAAGAAAGAATAATCGAGCACATGGGTTGATTGCACTAGAATGCAACCCACTTGATTGGACGTATCGAGACAAAGGGATTATATTACACGGTAAGCGTTCGTAGGAGGTGACACGTCATTGTGGCGTTAAATTCTTTCTATATGGGTTCCTTGGCGTGTTGCTAGACGCTAACCTTGGATTTTAGGCAGGCTCTGCCTAATGCCACAGAGAAAGAGGCCTAGAGGGTCACACACTAAGTTTGTCCATGTATCTCAGTTAAATATTAATTTAACAAGTTAAATAAGTATTAATCCCGACTGTGGTTTAATAATTATTTAAGGATGCTTGATCGCATTTATTTCGACCCTAGTTATTCGAGACAATATATTTTGGGAGAAATAATATATATATATTTATTAGCGACTAATGCAGTTACATTTATTTAAGAAATAAATTTCCATTACTCAAGGTCTAATAGATATGGTGGAGGAAATAAATAAAATGGAAAAATAAAAGTACACACCATGTATATTTATATACACGTCGTGTAGTTTGTTTTTTCGGGATTCATGAGAAAAATATTGTTTATTTAGTTAAATGATATTAAATGTAATATGTTGGGTGCAAGTCAAGTAATAATGATGGTCAACTGTCATTATTAATACATGGGGTATTACTAAGAATTAAATGAAATTATTAAATGCTTTCTGGAAATTAATTAATTTTATTATTCTAAGTATTATAATACCAAATTACATTATTCTCATTGAAGAGAGCCATTGATGTACCCAATGGTTTTGGAAAATACTCTCAAGCCAAGGTAGAATTCCTTTTCCACCAAGAACACTTTCAAGTTATGAGAGTGAGATCCTCCACCGGATCAAGGTGGTTGAAGGAAGAAAACAGAAGTGAAGGTTCTTCAATTCTAGCACCCGAAGATCCCTTCGGTGATGTCCAAAGATACGTGGAGCACGTGTGCATCACTGCTAGAGGAATCATGTACTTGGATTCTACAACACAACGACGGATCACAAGATCATGATTGGAGACTCCAACGAAGAAAGAATTCCATCGAGGTAATTCTTATGAATTAATTAAAATAATTATAACCAAGATATGATGATCCTATCTCAAGGGTTCTGGGACTCTTCTTTTATTTTTCATTCTTCGTTCTATTCTGAAGATTCAGCCTTTTAAACCGTGACAGATCTCGGATTGAACGTTGTTTAACGTTAAAATTAAAGTTGGGCAAACCCACCAACGCGCTTACGCTGAGCCCGGAACCTACAAGTGGTATCAAAGGGATCATATCATTGATTATAATTATTTAGTTTTTTGTTGGTAATTTACGCATTTAATAATTTAGTTATTTCAATTCAAGTTTAATCATTCTGGAAATCTGAATATCAAGATCTGTTCCTCCTCCCTCATTTCTTGTTCATCTCTTAGAAACTAATTTTTCTTTTAATTTTGATTAAAATAAAATCGAGGAACTCATCCGGAGGAGCCAAACATTTCTGGCTGTATAACACCAGAATACACGGTGTGTATTTGGAAGTACACTTCGTGTAGTCTAGGTTCAATGCATTGACTGATCCGCCAAATCAGGCCGTGTATTGGATTCTTTCTACGAATATAATACATCGTGTGTTGACCAGAAACAGGTGGCACACCGTTTCCGGAATACACATCGGGTGGTCCAATGAACACGGCGTGTAGTCCCTTCGGGTTAGGGTTGGGCCGTGTACTCCGTAGACGGCCTGCCCGGCTGGAAACCCTGTAATGCGGAAACTACATAGTGTGTGTCCCACTGTACACATCGTGTACTCCGAAAATTTTCGAAGTATATTAACACACCCTATCCCTGGGCATGTACTTCGGATGGATGGGGAAGAAAATTACACGTCGTGTAGTCATAACTACACACCGTGTACTCACCCAAATTACGCAGATTTATTAAAATTTATTATTATATTATACAAACACTTGAGATGTGTACCATGGTGTAGGCATAAAGATGAGGCACAACACGTGATAGGTGTTATATATATATGTGTCTAATTTAACATATGTGAAATAAATGGGAATTCACCGGGTTACCTCCATGTTAAAAGTTACGAACAAGGATAATTTAAAATGAATTTATTTGTTTAAAATTATGATGGATGAGAAACTCAAAGAAATTTAGAAAAAGGATTTACGATAAAAGGATTGATTAATTAAAGATAATTAATTGATTCGAGTGTGATTTATCTTAAACAAGAATGATTAAAGAATTGAATCCTAGTTTTATTTATGCGTAAATATTGTTACATGTATGGATGATCATGAGCTAGACCGAGACATTTGTATGTGAATGGTTTATTTTAATTGATTTATTTAAATTGAATTTTTTGGCCTACGAGCCATCTCCTCATTAATATGTATGGCCGGCACGCCCAAGGATTATTTTATGTAAAAATCCCTTTTACCCCTCACTTACGTGTGAGATAAATGCATATATAATTGATGGAGCTCCCAAGGTAGTGTAAGCAGCTCAAGTTAGGAGCCAAGGTGAAACCAATCCAAGGAGATACAAAGGTGGATAGGTGGAAAGCTGTAAACACGAACCCAAAAGGATCAAGGTGTTTCTCCCCTAGGTATTGGGTTATTTTATCAACTGCTAGATAAACTAACCAATAGAAGACCTCATGATCATACCATTTATTTTATTTCTGTCAGTTTCATGGTTTATTTATTGTGGGTGTGTTGTCATGATCATGCAATTAAT
This sequence comes from Viscum album, assembly GCA_963277665.1. NCBI lineage: Eukaryota > Viridiplantae > Streptophyta > Magnoliopsida > Santalales > Viscaceae > Viscum > Viscum album. The sequence continues at coordinate 496,540,246 of OY728127.1, forward strand.
GAATTAAACGAGCATGCAAGATGGAACTAAAATAAAACCGGCTTATATGTAAATATTATCTTATACATGGTTAATCACTTATATATATCTCACGTAATATTAAGAAGCATGTAATCAAAGATAATAAAATGGAAATTTATGTATAAGGATAAAATCCCTCATAATAAATATTAAGTCGGCATAGCCTTCTATAATCTTGGTTAGAATCGAACCATAGTTCAAACTGCTTAACCAACCCTAGTTGGGGTGCTTTCAATTATCGGGGAACTCTAATTCAAGGTTTTAGGTTGACTTGACTTGGTTTGAATCAAGGGTTGATTGCCACAGCAGGACTTGGTGTGACCAAGAGGCAAAGGTTGAGGAAATCCAAAAAGGATTTCAGGATTGGGGAGTCCACTCAGCGGATCAAGGAGCTACAAGTTAATGCAGTTGGAATTTAGAATGCCTACCTAAAACCCTTCAAGTTTCTTGACAAACCCTATTTGGGGTAATTCGAAGGGCAATATGGATCCTTGCCACTAGAATATTCACACAATAGAATATTCCGAAGTCAATGGTGAGGGCTATTGGATTTCGATAAAATAGTGGGAGACTAATAAGTATCAATTTATTTATTTGTCTCAATTTTTGTAATAACGTACTAAACCTTTTCTCATCTTAATTTGTAGAAACGACAAGAAACTTACTTCAAAAATATCATTGTGCACCATACTCGAAAAAGAAAACATTCTCAATGGCACCAATTTCCAAGAGTGCATAGTCGTTTACACGTCGTCCTTCACCACGAAAAGAAATTATATGTGCTGGAAGAGCATATTCCAGTTGCGCCTGGGAATGAGGCTAGTGATGAGGAATTATATCTCAACATGAAACTCATGGATGATGCCACAAATGTCCAGTGTTTCAAGCTACCAGCCATGTCTAATGAGCTCTTGAAGAAACATGAAAACTTGGACGTGTATAGCATGATGTCTCACCTTAAAGATATCTACCAAGAGAAGGCGATATAGGAGAGGTATAAGATCTCCAATGCTTTGTTTACCACGAATCATGGAGAGTCTGTGCTAGTTGGGCCTCATGTAGTCAAGCTTATTGGATACATTGAATGACTGGACATCTTAGAGATTAAATTCCCAAATGAGTTGCGTACAGATCTCATCATATCGTCACTTCCCAAGACCTTCTCTAGCTTCATTGTCAACTATAATATGAGCAGAAATGAGAAGATTCTATCGGAGCATCTGACCTTGATTCTCCAGGTAGATAAGGACATGGGGCGTGACAAACTTGTGGTCCTTATGGTGAAAAAGAAAAGGAAGGACAAGGAAAAAGGGCCAAAGACTTATAAATGGTCTGAAGCCCCCGAGCACCGTCCCTCCAAGAAGTGGAATATCTAGAGGCAGGGAAAAGAACTGGAGGCAGGGTGTTTTTCATGTGGCAAGCAGGGCCACTAGAAGAGGAACTACACCCAGAAGCGTGGGGACGCTAAATGTGCTTTCATTATCGAGTGCAATCTTTCTATTTCTAAACATTGGGTATTAGATACATCTTGTGAGGCTCACATCATTATTCAAATGCAGGAACCATGTAGATTTAGAAAGATTGCCAGAGGAGAGGGCCGGTTACATTGGCCATTGGTGACTATCACCTCTCATTTCCAACTGGCGTGATTTTGGTTTTACAAAACTATTATTTTGTGCCTATTGTTACCAAGAACATAATTTCTGTATCATGTTTGGATATGGATGGATTTATTTTCATGTTTGGAAATAAGGTTTGTCTCTTTTATAAGAACAACATATGTTATGGTATGTCACATTTGAATAATGGGTTTTATGTATTAAATTATGAAAACCAAGTGTTGGCAATCTATAACAAAACAAACTAACATGACTCATACATCACCCAGTTATGGCATCGCCGCCTAGGCCATGTGAATGAGAAGCGCTTGAAAATGCTCTACCAAGATGGCTATTTATACTCTACTAAGCTAAAACCACTTGATAGATGTCACGCTTGTTTACAAGGAAAAATGACCAAGACACCTTTTGGTGGACAAGGTAAAATGGGCACAGAGCTTCTAGGATTAGTACACACAGATGTATGTGGACTATTTCCAGTAGAAGCTATAGGTGGATATTCTTACTTCATTAATTTTAATGATGATTTGAGTAGATATGGCTCTGTCTTCTTAATGAGGTATAAATCAGAAGCCTAAGATAAATTTAAGGAATTCATGAATGAAGTAGAGAAGTAGCTTGGTAAGAAGATAAAGAAGCTTCGATCGGATCGAGGTGGAGAATATCTGAACCAAGAGTTCATCGATCTTCTATGGGAGTCTGGGATTCTATCTCAGCTCACTCCTCCTTATACAACATAGTGGAATGGTGTTAGTGAAAGGAGGAACCACACCTTTTTGGAAATGGTGAGGTTGATGATGAGTCATGCGGATCTTCCATTATACTTTTTGGGATATTCATTATAAACTGGAGCATACACATTAAACCGAGTACCAACTAAGGAGGAAAATGGAATTCCATCTGAGTTATGGAATGAAAGGAAACCCACTTTGTCGCACACACATGTATGGGGATGTGAGGCATTTGTTAAGGCCTTCGCAGGCAACAAACTAGCACCCCAGGGCACGAAGTGTATATTTATAGGATATCCCAAGGAAAAGAAAGGATATTACCTATATAACCCTCAAGACAAGAAAGTGACTATCGCCAGACAAGTTGTGTTTATTGAGAGGGAGCACATCCCCAAGAAGGATAGTGGGAGAAAGATTGACTTTGATGAAGTTGATGCTCAAGATACACAGTAGTTGGTATAGGAACAAGTTCCATAGGTCCCCGTGGAAGAGGTTCCAGAAACACAAGTACTACGTAGGAGATCAAGAGAGGTAAGGGAACAAGGGATATTTGGGCTCCCAGTCACTGAGGATGGTGAATCATTATTATTGGACAATGATGAACCTCTCTCCTACAAGGAAGCAATAGAATGATTACAAGCTGCAAGATGGCTAGAAGCTATGAATTCTGAGATGGATTCCATGTATCAGAACCAAGTTTGGGTTCTGGTCGATGATCCAGTTGATGTAAATCCTGTTGGATGCAAATGGTTATTCAAAATAAAGCTGGACATGGAAGGTCAAGTTAGAACCTATAAAGAAAGGCTATTGGCTAAAGGATTCAGAGAACATCAAGGAATTGACTATGAGGAAACCTTCATGCCAGTTTCCATTTTTAAATCCATAAGATTCATACTTTCCATAGCAGATTACCATGACTATGAGATTTGGGAGATGGATGTCAAAACAGAATTCCTTAACAGGAACCTTCATGAAGATGTCTATCTGACACAACCATAAGGGTTTGTGATACCAGGTGAAGCCAAACAGGTTTCCAAGTTGTAGAAATCCATTTATGGGTTAAAGCAAGAATCCAGGTCATGGAACATTCGGTTTGATGAAGCCATAAAAGATTTTGGTTTCATTGAGAACGAATGTGATCCATGTGTTTATAAGCGGTTTAATGGGAATGCGTTCTACATCCTAGTGGTATATGTTTATGACATATTTCTTATTGGAAACAACGTACCAGCCTTACAGTCAGGTAAGGACTGGTTGAACAAGTGTTTCTCCATGAAGGAATTTGGAGAAGCAGCCTACATTCCAGGGATCAAGATCATTCATGATAGATCCAAGAGGCTTCTTGCACTAATTCAGGGTACATACATTGACCAGATACTAAAGAGATTTAGTTTGAAAAAATCCAACAGGGAATTAGTTCCAGTGTCACATGGCTTACACATTTCTAGGAAAATGTGTCCCCAGACACAACAGGATAAATATAGGATGAGTAAGATCCCATTCACTTAGGCTAAAGGATCCATCATGTATGTCATGTTATGTATCAGGCATGTTGTTGCCTATTCACTGAGCATGGTAGGTAGATATCAAGCAGATCCAGGAGAACAGCATTGGACTATTGTTCAAACTATCCTTAAGTATCTGAGAAAAACTAAGGATATGTTCCTGGTGTATGGAGAAGACGAGGAGCTTGTCATCAGAGGGTATGCCGATGCTGGTTTTCAAACAAATCATAATGTTCTGAAGTCACAATCTAGATATGTTTTCTGTCCCAATGGAGGAGCTGTGAGCTGGAAGAGTTAAAATCAACCAGTTTTCGTCGATTCTACAGTGGAGTCTGAGTATATAGCGGCTTCTGATGCAGCCAAGGTAGCCGTCTGGATTCAGAAATTTGTCCAGGAGCTTGATGTGGTTCCTAGTAGTAAAGATCCCATTACACTCTATTGTGATAATACTACAACGGTGGCTCTTGCAAAAGAACCAAGGACAAATCAACAGACAAAGCACATACTCCGGAAGTATCACCTCTTGAGGGATTTCTATCAAAGGGGTGAAGTTGTAGTGAGCTGAGTGTCCATGGAAGATAACATGGCAGACCCCATGACTAAAGTCCTATCTTATTAGAAGCATGAACATCATGTGAGAGCTAGCAGGTTAAAGGTTTTTAGCAGTTGGATCTTGTCCATGTGGGAGTCTGTTGGTGTTGGTGGCCTAGAACCAACTACTTTGTAATTTATTCATTAATAAATTCCTTATCACATCTTGATTGTTCTTCTGTGTGACAATGCATTTGATAATGTCCTAAGAACAGATGTTTCATTAATGGGTCATAGTAGATCCCTGCTATGATGAGAAACCGGAAGTGCCATTACACTATTCTTGAATATATATGTTCTATGTCCAGATGATATTATTTGAGGGACACAAATAATACAGGCCGTTAGGGGTGAGGACTCATGAAACTTTGAGGCACCTTCTCATGGTGTGCACCCTTGGTAATATCCATGAGGATATTATGAGAATGAGACCAGCCAGTAGGAAATCCACATTTCATAGTGTCATTAGATGTTCCTATCCGTGGACATGTGTATTGGTCCGTAGACTTTAAGATTATTATTAATGGGTATTACAACTCGTGCACTTAGATGTATTGATGAAGACTGTGACGACACACTATTCGCAGTGAGGTGGGATACGTTGGGTGTGTCACGAGTAATACTGAAATAATAGATAATGCGAGAATGGATTTGTCCCTTCCGTTCCATAACGGAAGTAGATATCTCTGGACCTTTGATGGAATTGGTATATCCTCAATAAATCTATGTCCATGGTAAGGTATGGGAAAGTTCAATTCCGGGAAGTGAAAGAAAGAATAATCAAGCACATGGGTTGATGGCACTAGCATGCAACCCGCTTGATTGGAGATATCGAGACAAAGGGATTATATTACATGGTAAGCATTCGTAGGAGTTGACACATCATTGCGGCATTAACTTCTTTCTTTATGGGTGCCTTGGCATGTTTCTAGACGCTATCCATGGACATTAGGAAGGCTCCACCTAATGCCATTGAGAAAGAGTCCTAGAGGGCCACACACTAACTGTTTCCATGTATCATAGTTAAATATTAATTTAACAAGTTAAATAAATATTATTCCCTACTATGGTTTAATAATTATTTAAGGATGCATGATCGCATTTATTTCGACACTAGTTATTTGAGAGAATATATTGTGGGTGAAATAATATATATATATTTATTACCGAGTAATGAAGTTACATTTATTTAAGAAATAAAGATCCATTACTCAAGGTCTAATAAATATAGTAGAGGAAATAAATAAAATGGAAAAATAAAATTACACGCCGTTTATATTTATATACACGCCGTGTAGTTTGTTTTTTCGGGATTCGTGAGAAAAATATTGTTTATTTAATTAAATGATATTAAATGTAATATGTTGGGTGCATGTCAAGTAATAATGATGATCAATTGTCATTATTAAGACATGGGGTATTACTAATAATTAAATGAAATGATTAAATGCTTTTGGGAAATTAATTCATTTTATTATTCTAAGTATTATAATCCCAAATTACATTATTCTCATTGAAGAGAGCCATTGTTGTACAAAAAGGTTTTGTAAAATACTCTCAAGCCAAGAGATAATTCCTTTTCCACCAAGAACGCTTTCAAGTTACGAGAGTGAGATCCTCCATCGGATCAAGGCGGTTGAATGCGGACATCATAAGCGAAGGTTCTTCCATGCTAGCACCCGGAGATCCCTTCTGCGACATCCAGAGAAACATGGAGCACGTGTGGATCACCTCTAGAGGAATTCTATACTTGGATTCTACAACGCAGTGACAGATCACAATATCGGGACCGGAGAATCCAACGAAGAATGAATTCCATCGAGGTAATTCTTATGAATTAATTAAATTAATTATAACCAACATATGATGATCCTATATCAAAGGTTCCGGGACTCTTCATTTCTTTTTCATTATTCATTCTATTCCGAAGATTCAGCGTTTTAAACCATGACGGATCTCAGATTGAACATTTTTTAATGTTAAAATTAAATTTGGGCAAACCCACCAACGCGCTTCTGATGTGCCCGGAACCTAAACCCCACATAGACCCCCATGCACCCCACCCCCTACATACCCACGTGCACACCCTTTAGACTTCCTTTCACTCCCCTTCACTCCCCTCCTTTGAAGATAGACCGCCCATCCTAGATCCCCCCTCTTAGAAACACCTGGGACACCGCCTCCCTCCTGGACCCCCTCCCTCTTGAACACCCCCTAAACCCCCCTGGTCGCCCCACATGAATCCTCCCCCTTTCCCCCACCCACACCCTACCCATTTTCACCCCATCTACACCCTCCCACCCATCCCCCCTTCCTCCCCACCTATATGAAGGTAGGTAAATTTAATGTTCCATGTAACCAAACAAAAAAAACCATGCCCATCCACTTAAATTGCCTCCAAATCAAGATTCCATGATCACTTATGTGATATTGTGTTGATGAATTTATGTGATATTTTTTGTATAATTGTAGTGATTTTATCTAGGATCTAAATTTAGTATAGTGACCATATGAAATTATATTAAACAACCATTAGTCATAAAATTATAAATACTATGCTTGGGAAATAAAGTCACCTTAACAAGTGGAGATCCAATTAACATTAATCACTTAAAGTGGATACACCATGGACACTAAAGATACACTGAGTAAAAATTTACCTACTAAATGACTGAAATACAACCTACCATGCATTCAAATTCTAAATGGACAATGTTTGGGAAAAAAATTCAATTTATTTCCTTTGAAAAATTAAAATAGAAGATCCAACAAAACCACATCACCTATAAACACTAAATCTCACTAGAGGAGAAGACACCACCAATTCATAACTAAAAACACCTAAAACTATGTTTATTGACCAAAATTCATATATAGAATAAATCCAAACCATAACTATGATCCAATTTGATGAAACATATCCCAATTAGGAGAAGAACCATATTGAAGATATGATATCTAAGAGGATTTAGGTCAGAATTGAACCCACTTCCAATTAGAATATGAATAATATTCCTATTGAAACACTTAATTGAATATGACTTTGTTTGGAGAATGAGGATGGGAGACTAAATAATCTATTTCTAGTATTAATTTGAGCCTAGATGTGTGAACCAACCAAACACGTAGATGATGAAATCTGTTCTTTAAATAAAACGATCGAAAACAAATCAAGATATGAACATGTCAAATATCACAAATGAAGATATATCATTGAGAAGTGATTATTAATAGTAGGTGAATATTCATATATTAGACACGATTTATAGTGAAATTAGGCTTAATGTTCCAGGATCCTGATCAATATTCTACACCAAAACCACTAGCTAAACATATATCTGAGTTACATTAGGTGAACCTTGATCCTGGAGTAATATTTGAAGGCCTAGAATATAATGAAGAAGCTATGTAACCCATTAATAATTCATGATTATGGGTTTTTATAACACTATAAAAAGATAAAATTCAATCAATCCAGGGAGATTTTAACATGTTGAAGATGACATGGTCTGTGTAAAGTAGTTTGCAAGAATGATATGTTCAGGTGTCATTCAATAATCATGCATGAGTTGGAAATCTAGTCTTTATCTATTGATTTTCAACGTTTTATTTTTTTTATTCTATCTGTAGGAGTGATGTTAGTGGATTCCTTAAACCATTCTAATATAGTGGTTTCCAGAATGGGTTATAATGCATTATAGGTGTTCGTTAATTTTCCAGTACGAAGTAGGAATTATGGAATCCACACCTTTAGAATGTCATAATATTGTTGTGAATTTGATGGACTACTATGAATGATGTGGTGAGATTTTAATGGTTAAATTAAATCAATTTAATAATTGGGATTCAGTGATCTTTATACATTACAATTTAGAGTTTATAGGGATGGAGATCATATTTTGAGTTACACACATGATGTTTCAGTGGATTAAGAATGAATGATATATGCCATAAAATCGGATATTTTCTAAAAATAATTTGGATAGTAATAGATATCAGTATAAAGATGAACTTGTGATTGATATTTATGATGCTCATTGAGGATATTTATTTTTATTATTAATTTAATGTTGTATTTTCATGTGAATGATAAACCGATGAGAAGACTATTGAAGCTATCATTGTCATGGTATGGGTATTTTTCATGAGTTATAATTTTACAATTCAAAAATAAAATGAAGGGGAATTCGAGTTATATAGTTATGGGATTCTAGGATTCTTTTGGTGACTATTAGAAATTTTCAACAGTAGTGAACCAAATTAGAAGCATATCCAGATTCATTAATTATGGATTTTGGAGTTAATGATATGGGTGTGTAACTATTTTTTGGTTTATCTATAGTCATGTGAATGGGGTGATAAAAATTCAATGATTTGGACATGGTAACTTAGTAAATGAGTTCTGGAAGGATTACTGTGATCAGAAATGCTAAGATCTATTAACTCAAGATATTGAAATATTTTAATATGGTATTTTTTTAGACAACACACAAAATTTTGAATAGTCATTAAGATACGATCATCAACAAAACAATTATTGAGTATCATTATGTAAATCTCAATGTGGTGATTCCCACTACTAATCAATCTATAGTGTGTCTATTCCACCTACACCATGATGATGTTTCTATATGTTTCATTTATGGACTAATCTAGTTGATTATCTTGTTGAATTCCTTTTAAGTGTTTATTCATAAATTATTATGTAATTTTTTTCCAAATGAATCAATATTAAATTTGCAATTGAGTTTTGATTTTAATTTTGTATGACATAAAGTTATTTATCATTTTTATATTATATGAAAAATATAGCTACAATATGATTGTTTTTATCTTATAATGAGGCATGCTAATTTAGTACAAGTATGATTTTGAACATTAATATCCATGATTAAATTTTTTCAATCTATGATTAAGGATTGTGAGTTAAATGAGTCCCACCCCCTGCATAGCCTCCCCCATACACACCCCCTTGGACCCCCTCCCCCTTGCACCCCCTTACCTCCCCCATGAACCCCCATACCCCCCCCCCACACACCCCCCATGCACCCACTTCCCCCTTACCCTTCCCTCAGCCCCCAACATTCTGAGAAGTATGTGGAGAATAGTTTATCTATGTTGAGGGTGATTAGATAAAGTTACCGGGAAAAACCTTCATCCTAGAATGTTAAAAAGAAACATCAGTGGTTTGGACTCCATTAGATATATTACTAGAGAGTTACAGATAAAACATACCATTAGTTAATGTACATATTTAAGGAATAAAAGTGCCAAAACAAAGTTATATATTAAAAATGCATGAACTAGGAATGTAAAAAAGTAGAAGACATTGATAATTTTTTAATATGAATATAAACACATAATCAAGACCACTAGGCAAACCTCTTTTGTAGTGCGATCAAGAATTTTTTCTGGAATCGAATCATATCTCTTCACAAACAAAAAACATTCATAGATAATGACTATATATAATGAATATGACAACAAATAATATCATGAAAAAATAGATCGGCAATTTTATACCTCTGGTTTAACATCATTAGGTTCATAAATATATTCACCATCAACGCAATCTGTATGATGTTAATGATAGTAATGGAATGCATAAAAATGAAAAAAAATATAAAATCTATATTAAACCAAAAATGATATCAAATGAATCCCAATATACAAAACAACATCTGTCACCAAATTGAGAGAGCTCTCACCCATCATATCCCTTGAATTTATAAAGGCACAAACGACATTAAGAGTGCATCCTTTGGTGTTCAGATAGTGTATATTTTTTGATCAGAAGTTGTTGTAGTGAAAAAGATGGATTAGGTTATATAGTTTTCCAATTTCAGATTCCATTGGTGAACTATTTGATTCAATGTATGTTCGGTCCTTGTGGTTTTTTAGGTTAGGACATGAATTTATCAATCTTTTTATGTATATATTTTTAAGATATAAAGAATTTATATTCAATTAAATAACATTATTATGAGCCACTATATGATAAAAAACATACCTTCCACCAAACACATAAAAACATAGTATTACCAAATCATACTCCTCTTATTTATTGACCTGTTTGGTATAAAAAAACATAAATTTATGAAAATCATCAAGGAAACAATAATATATAATTTAAAAAAAATTAGTTGAAAAATTTCCATATGCGTGACTAAAATAGTCTAAGGGAAAGATAAAGATGACACATGAGAAGAAGATATGATGGGAAGATCTTGAAGGATTTATCATGAAGAGCCATCTCTAATGATGGAATATATACATAGATTATACAAGAGGTAATGGAAAAAAGGAGAAGACTCATGGTTGGTCTGGAAAAATATAATGGGGAAAATCAAGGCCAATGTTAGACAAAATTCATTAGGTTAACTATTGTATCTTCAAAAGAGTTTCTATAATACTAGGAATCTCTCGCTATTTAGTATCATGGTTTAGAAAACCGTATGCAATCCTTATAGAGAACTATAGATCTGAAACCCTATTAATCATTGATTTATTCTACCTACATATGATTAATCTAAATGTTCACATCTAAACATGCATAAACCAAGTTCTTACATAAAACCATAAAGTATATATAAAAGATTAATTGAATTGGTTTTAGATAACAATGATGAAACAACACACACTGTAAAATTATAAGATATTTTAGAATTATAATCCCATAATTAATTCAATAAAATAATATAAATAATTAAATAAAATTAAAACAACATGTTCCACTGGTGTGTGAACATTCTCACCACCATATCACTTTCTTCATGCATAAAGTCATTTTGGTAATTGTTGATCAAATGATTGATGTGGACCAACTCTCAAATTAAAGATGAAATTCTAAATATAAAGGGTACCTTTATAACCCATCAAGTTATGTTATATAAAAAATGACAAGTTACAATACACAATTACCATATTAGTTTGTGACCCAAAAGTATATTATTCACAATCGTTATGATAGTCTGGTGTACAACATGCACTTGAATCCTTTTTATATAGATTAACATAGAATATTTAATATTAGTTTATGTAAAATCAATTAGAAATAAAAAAACCTTTAGACATTCAATATGAAATTTTATGTCAAATAAGTGAATACCTTTATTTGATTTTCTAACATCATCCCCTCATTATGTAAATAAAGATACAGAACAAGTTAAGAACACCCATTTTAAATGTCTCCATTTTATTACTCTTTATAATACTGTAAATCCCATCATAGTCCCCATGTATATGGGAAATATGAACCCCTAACCAAACACTCCAAAAATGACTACATCATCCATGATATCCTTCTCCACATCCACTATCTAAGAGGGTAGGATAAATAATGACACTTTCATCTGATACCCACCCAACACAAGCACCCCCCCCCCTCACTAGAACCCCTATACCAACACTCTATCACCCCCACCTCCAACTAACACACACCCCTCACTACCTTTCAATCCTCCCCTATCCCTTGGACCCCCATTGGACACCCTCCTGTACACCCCCTCCCCCCACTGGACACCCCTCCCCTCCAATACATTGTTCCCCTCCTAGAACCCCTCCCCTATTGAGGAAATAAGGGTTTCTTTCTTTCAAGTTAGAAATATTGAGAGAGACATCCAAGAAAGTGTCTAAAATTAATTATAAAATTTCTAATGTGTGGAAAGGAAGGGAATAATGAAAAAAAATTCCATGAAAAATAATGTGTATAATTAAAGGGAATAAATATCATCGTAGGGATCTATTTATATTTTATTGTATGAAATGTGGGGAAATTGTGGATTTTCTATGTTAGTGACATTTTATAAAGGTTAAATCCTTTAAAATGGAGGGAAATATGTATAAATAAAGTAGATGAAGTTTTTATTTATTGGGATTCAAAAATTAAATTGTAGAATTTTTTTATATTTCATGTCTCAGTTATAAAAATAATGAATATGTTAATGATTTTGAAAAATTATAGAATTATATATATCTTCATTATCATAAGAGGTATTGTCACTATTATTGGTTATGATTATAAGGCTTATCATATGATTAAAGTCTTAAACAATCCATTTTATGTTTTATGTGATGGGGTTTTACAAAGATTATGAATATTTTGGGAGATATTTATGGAATACAACCCATTTTTTTAGTATATGTTCTAGTAAAAAACATATTTAAGAAATATTTACCTTATTTTTTGTATGCATAAGATAAAATTTATTAGTAGCCTTTATGGTTTATCATATCATTGATGTTATATTAATTATGGATTATTAATATTTGTGAAAATTATAGAAGTTTTTTCACTATGGTTTTATTAAAAGGAAAACTCCCTTACTAGGTGAAGACCCATCGTGTTTGGTGAGGTCGTAGGGCTTCAACCCATAACCAAAGGATGATAAGGGTTTAACACCTACCACATAATTATGTGATGTCCTTGTTAATATTTCATTGTTTTAGTTTAATTATTTTATTAATAAATATTAATTACAAGAATATTTCTTTACAATTTAGATAAACATTTTAATGTATTATATTTGAAAACTTGTGCTGAAAATATCCGTTTGGATGATATTTAGAGACACGAAACTAAATTTCACTCTTTTATGGATCATATAACACAATTAAAGTGATTTTTAGTTATTCCATAATATACAAATATTTTTTGGCTATTAATTTATTAGAGGAATAAATGGATATGAAAATGATGAAATCACAAATAGTGGATGATATTTTCCTCAGGAATTAGAAATGTGCCAAATAAGTTCATTTTGTTATATTTATAAATATTGAAATATTTCCTAACCATTAGAACAATTATTTTTTAATAGATGGAATTCGGTTACGTTTATATACAATGATGAGAAATGGTATATTAAATCACCACATATTTCTATTTTTAGTTATTTAAATATCAATCGACATTTCAATTTCATGTGATCAGTGATCTATATCACTCTCTATAATTATTTATTATTTTATTCTATATCCATATCATTAATTTCAACCAATATTCTCATATATAGAAACATTATTATGTATTAATCCATAGAAACTATGTATTTCCATTTAGCACTTATCAATAAGATGTTTTACTATCTATTTTATGTAAGGGTTTTTTAAAAATGGTACTTCCAACTATCAAACACATTACTACCTTGATCATGATTAAATTTCACCGGAATAATTTATTGAATATTGGGACAATGTAACACCCTGAGACTTTAAAATAAGAATAGTTCTTTTGATAGAATCTATGGTATACAAAAAATGATATCATAGTAGAATATAACACCCCAAAAATTATTATATGATTTTCGTAAAATTTTATCACAAAGACAGCTTATAGAACACACAAACTCGAGTCTAAATGGATCATAAAATAGTATATCGTTATAACTTATCCATTAAATTTGATGGTACGAATAGTAATAATTAAATTAAGAAAATTATATGGTTTTAATGTGTATAAAAATGTCTAGTGAATATATGTTTATTATAAATAGCATAATTTTAATTTGAAAGAAAATTAAAATTTATTATGAATAATATTATTTTTCGAAGAAAACATTTATGTCACCTTTTTCACAATTATTTTAAAATTTATTTTTTTCACATTAAGAAAATTTATTTCAAAAAATATAATTAATTATTAAAATCATCAGTTTCTAATTATATTTTTGTGACATGATGAGATTGTTTTAAAATATATTGTTTTTAATGAATAGTGAAACATGTTGGGTTTTATTAAGAATTTTAATTTCATTGAAATAATTTAAAAACATCCAAATTTTTATGATGATTCTTAAAGAAAAAGTATTTCAATAACATCTATTTTATTCTAAATATTTTCATCATATTCAATTTGATATTAATTTGGGTTATAAAACCATTTTAAACTTTTTACTATTTTTTCTTTTGAAAACTCACTTTCTTATCGTATTTGTGGGTGTAATATTATTTTAAAAATTTCCACTTATGTAAATTTAATTTGAAAAAATGGATTCCATATTTGGAATATGAATAATATATAATCTATAATAATTTTAACATAATTTTTTCCCATACTGTCTAGGGAAAAATTTGACAATTAATTATGATTATTAAGGTAAAAATGTATTTATTGGGGTTAAACTAAAAAGATAAGACATAAAAAGACCGATCAACTAGTCTTAAATATATTTTATGGCCATATATCAACTTCATAATATCTATTTATCAAGATTAATAAATTTTTTATCCTTTTGGTATATTAAAAGTTCGAGGAAACATTTTTCATTTCAAATATTACATGTGTGGCCCAAACATCAATTATAAAATATCACCCCATCTCCTATATTCTTCACACCTTCAACCCATTTTGGATTAGACAAAAACAAAAATAATCACTTCCCAATTTCATTCATCTGATCATATAATCCTTTATTTGGTTATAAATGAAATCTAGGAATACATTATGTATATTCCTAATTAGGTTGTTAAAGAAGAGGTAAAATTCTAAACTATTGGTTTTTTGTTTTATTTCATATATCACCCCTGCCAATATTTTTTTCTAATGATTATATAATGACACAATAATATCTCTTATACTGATTTTTTATGTTATGTTCATGAATAATATACATATTATCATCCCTAAAATGTGACATGATTACACTAATCATGATAATGGAAAAATACCACCTCACGAACTAACATGACATTTTTTCCTTCAAAAACTATCATAGTTTGGTATAATGATTTTTCTAAAGAATATATATGACATAAATAAAATATTTATAACTATTTATTTATAATAAAACTGATATTTATTACAAACATCAACATGATTTATTACAAAAAAACATGCACTTAAGACTACTATGAGGATCGAAAGGACTATTGTCTCGGGAAATTGGTATCATTACATAAAAAAATAGAACATAAAATACAACATCTTTATTGAAAAGATCTTTTTAATGACCACAATATTCCATCGTTCTCAGTATTGCATGGGATAACATGAGGGCATGTATAAGGAAAGGGTGTTCTATAAATCTCAGTAAGGGAGTAAACAAAGAATAACGTGGAGAATAAAATACATGTTAGGAAATAGGCATATCATTACAGCATAAGATAAATATGAGCAAAAATGGCATGATATAGCAGGATTATCATAACATGGAGATGTGGAAACCACATTTAACTTGATATTAGCACGAGCCAAGGCTCATTGAACATGGACCTTGATTATACCCTCATTGACATTAATTTTCAAGTGTAAAACCTCATTTCCCATGAATTATTATGAGTCAAGACTCATTGCCCATGACATATCATTATACTATTCTTTACCCAATGCATTGGAACGATGTCGGGGTGAAACCATTATAAACATTTCATTTCATTCATATGTGTGACACATGGAGCATATAACAAGGATTCATTCAAAATAATAAGTTATTACATGATTAAGTAAAGTTTAATACATACATGTAAGTAACATTAAATAATTATATGTTCATAAAAATGAATACCCTTGATGGAGACATCAGTATGGTATTTAGTATAACATGAATTAGGCTTAGAAAATCATGGTGCAATTTCAGCAGAATAACGATGTGACATAAAAAATCATAGAAATGGTTTATGAGAGAAAAGGGGTATCTCATAATTTAACGCCCCGACCCCAGCTACCCAGAGTCAGTGCATTACTTCGTAACATTGGCATGATCACAAAAGATCAAGTCTCGAAAGACCGATTAGTTTAGTAGCCTTGGAAACACTAGATACATTCATAAACATTACATTACATCATAAAGTGAAAAACTACAATAACAAAGTCTCCATAGTCCACACTCATATCCTCTTCTGACTATCCCTGCAGGTCATTCATAAAATACTTCTTCACATCCTGGAAAATATTAAAACATTGAAAGGGGTGAGCTCAGATGCTCAGTAAGGATAACAATATTGCGGAAGCTTTCATAAATAAACATAGAAATTTAAGGCAATGTATAACTAAAACAAAAGCCTTTTAAACTTGAACATCAACATGATATGGAAAAAGTAAAATGAGATAATGCCATTCACTTCTTCACATGGATATTCTACTGGTCGAATAATCACATGAAATATCAATAACCACTTTCATAATGAGGGAATGTATAATGCCAGACATTCTGAAACACTTTTTCAAGGCCTTGGCCAAGAAGTCTAAAATGATTAAGGCCTCGGCCAAAACCATAAATCAAATTGGGAAAGGACCTCGGACAATTCCACGTCTAGTTGTCTCATGAGACCTACTGATGCATCGAGGAGCTATAGCGGGCTCCACCCGTCACTTATTAAGTCCAATACATTCCTCATATGAATAGGTTTAAACATATCATAAACCATAACATAATCGTATCACATAAAACATGCATAAAGGTAACATAACATTTCCACATTTCAATCACAAGATATCAATACAACACATTGACATAATAAAAACGCTTTCAAAACCATTTTCAATACCAAAATAAAAGAAAAGTATAACATGGTATTTATTTTTCATTAAAAAAAGGGTATGGAATGTAGAGGAAGTCGAAACTCAAATAATGGTCACGGCGGCGGCGAAGTCATTGTCGCCGCATATGTACGGAAATAAAAACATTCCCTTTTTTTCGTTTAGTAAAACGCTTCGTAAAAAAAAGATTCATTTTGAATAAACGTAAAAGTCAAAGGGGTTTATACACTGTACAAAAGAAATTTGTGTATAAAACAAAATATGCCTCAATGAATGGAGATTGAGACGAAGTCCCTTAAAAGATCATTTTTAAATAAAATATATATATTATGTGTATTCACTATATGTACACATAAATAAATTATAAATCAAATATACGACATAATAATATCATGACATAATTTGAAAGTAGGAGATTAACCCAAAGAATAGAAATTGGGTTAAGAAGTTCCCTTACCTCGTGTCTGACTTGACTCAACCGTTCTTTAACCTCCTGAATAATAAACTAGAGTTAACATATAACTTATTAAGAACCATTTTCAATTTCATTATCCTTATTATATCACTTATTACAATGATATGACCATTATGTAATTATTTAAGTTAATAACGGTCGTTTTGTCGATCTTTGGTACTTGAGTCAACAATAAACTTCTTATAATTACAAGTTGTTTGTGTGGTAGAATATCCATTATCTCCAGAATTATATTCATGATTTAGATGTCATATATGTCTTATATATCCAGTATATACATTCATTTATAATATTACGTAACATTTAGAGGTAAGAAATGAAATGCACCGTTCATGGAGACGGTAAGCCGTACGTACGCATGAACGCTACTTTCATTTCTATTTTGTATTTAATGTAATGAAATAATAATTATATAAAGGTATAATATAGTTCCAGTATAATATCATATATAATATCATTTACTCCATCCTTTATACATCCCACATATGGCATTAACGATTCACATCACTTTGAGGGGGCGGTAGTCCGCACTTCCTAAAATGAAATTATCGCGTTTTACCCTTAATGGAAATCATAAAGTATGCTATAAATGAGAAATTCAGAAGCATAAGTAAAACATAAACATATTATATATCATATATAAATATAGTGACATCTTAATGTCCACCTTTGAAGGTGTTATATGAGTGTTGAACAATCATCGTTTCGTGAGGCAGAAATTCGCCATCCACAGAAACCGTATGTTCTTTAACCATTAGATGTAGGTGTGTGTAAGTGTAGCTCTAATCCTTCTTATAACAACATCCTAGTATATTGAGGATACTGGTTTTGTTACAAAAGAAATGAATAAAAAGAGTTTATGGGGTTTGAGAAGAAAAATAAAACAAAACAACATTAGAGAAGACATTACCTCAAAATCGGGTAACTCTTTTTGATTTGATCCAAAGGCTTCCTTGGGAAGAGTTCTGACCAAAGTGAGGCTTCTAGGAGTAAGATAGGAATGTTGGGAGAGTATTTGGGAAGAGGTTGGCCGAGCCAAATGTCTTGAATGTGTGAATAAGGTGTGAGAGGTGGGGGCCTTTTATAAGTGGAGAGGAGGGGCTCTTTTGGAAAGATTGAAATGTTACATTATTATACAATGCTTTTCGGATTATAAAGGTCCCACACTTATATAATTTGTGGCTAAGGTGATAAGGGTTCTAAAATCTTCATCCAATAGGCTTTGGACAAGTGTATTCCTTGGATTTTGCATTATCTTCTCATTTTATTTAAATCGTTAAATAATGAGGTCATCGCCGCATCAAAATGATGTCATAAATAATTTAATTTATTTAATTTCTAAAAATTATAAAAAAATACTATGATATAGGAAATTTTTTTATATTTCTAATGAATATTTATAATCAAAATTTGGACTTGTGTAACCCCACTTAAAAACTGTTTTAGTAAAACAACTCATGTTTGTGTCAATTTAATTTTAACATTAAATAAATATATATTAATGTCATTTTCCAACTAAAGTGGCTCCATGGGGTCCCCAAGTTGACCCATGGGTTGTCTTGGTCGGCCATGACTCATCAAATAGGAGTAGTACAAGTGTCATGCTCATCTCATATTATGAAAACATTATTTGTACCTTAAACTACACTAATTACCTCTAATCGCGATTAAGAAATTAAAAGTTACTATTCACCAAAAAATTATTTTAATCTCATTGAACCACATTTTACTTCTTAATGACAACCATGTATGTCGGATTTTTGAAAATCAAATCACAGAAGTGGTAATATTTCATTTAAACGAAAAATCAGTTATTTAACTACCACTTAGTGGTTTCGCTATTCATCAAAAATTGATGTTTTTCAGAACAAAGCCAAAATTTCACCCTAAGCTATAATTGATATTCCGAATTCAAAAATGGTGTCTATTTTAAAAAATTCCAAACATATAAGTTTCATTAATTAATTTTATAATTAATTCCCACTGTTACAACAAATAGCGTGCTTTTAAGAAACAATTTATATCAAAAGATTGGCAATGGTTTATGTCCATTTTCAATGTTAAATTAATTATAATGACCACCATTGGATAAAATGGTAAAAATATATTCTAATTATACTTTAAAACCACTAAATAGTATAATTTATCACTATAAATTATTTTGATTAAAAAAGTTGTTTTTAAGTAATTTTCACTATTCATAAAAATTTAGAAGTTCTCAGAAAAATACCAAAATTTCAACATAGGCTAATTTCGATATTACGAATACAAAAATGAAGTCCATTTTGAAATATAAAATTTCTATAATTTTAAAAAGTGGTTATTACTATTCATAACGGTTACTTTGATTAGTCGCGGTGTTTTAGAACTCGAACTTGCGTACAATGCAAGCTATTGCATTATTGAAAGAGAGGCGTATCGTGGAAGCTCGGGGTGTTACATTCTCCCCTCCTTCAATAAATTGCGTCCTCGCAATTTGATATTTTTCTTTGAAAATAAGAGGTTGAAAATAGAAAATACCTTTGTGGAAAACCCACATCGGAAATAAGGTTAATAAAATTTAGCCTTAATAAGAGGGAAAGGGAAATGAAAAAGTCACCACCCAATTATGATCTAGATTAGGAGAACATTGGTGGCAATTAGAGACATATAATTGGTGGAAAAATGTAAATATTCGTAGGGAGTGATTGAGGTCATCAATCACAATCAACTGTCAAATTGAGGGCCTCAAAGCCTTCAATCTATGTTGATTTAAAATATCATCAGTTCAACAAGACATAAGGTATTAGGATAACGTATTTTTTTTAATATCCCTTTACTAAAGTTTAAGAATTAATTTATTCATTTAATAACAGATAGGTATATATATATTTATTCCTGACAATTAGAGTTTCAACCTTTAACTCACCTTTCACTCAAAAAGATAATAGAACCCAAAAATATTATACTTTTCCTAATTGTATAAGGTTCCAAATGTTAACACATACAATTTAGATTAGTAAAATTATTTTGTAATAACCAGGGACTTCCTGTAGGCTAGTGGTAGGAAATAAAGGCCTGTCGCACTATGGTTGTGGGTTCGATTCCTGCAGCTTTGTCCGACACGACGGGTTATGCCCCACCCTGCAGGTTGTCCTTTTCCTAAAAATATAGTACTATACTATTCCAAAAATAATCTTCATAAATGTTTTAACCATAAACAATACTATCCAAAGATCAACTTAATCCATTCCAACCTTTATAGTTATCCAAAATACCTCCGTCCAGACATTCTCTAAAGGGGCGTTAAATTCCAAAATCAATTGTAACCTCAGATTCCCCAAACAAAGTAAAGTATCTCTTATTGTCACATACTAAAAATATGATTACCTTCATCATATTAAATCCTTAATGAAAACAACATGTACTGCAGTACAATCCTTATAAATATCACATTATTCTTATAACCATAATCTAGTTCTTGAGTCCAAAAACACAAATACAATAATTATTCTGCTTCAACTGTAGTCACAATATAATATTGGCCTTGATCCCTTGGCCTTTTCTAAGGTACGTTTCCTTGACGCTTAGGACATTAATTTGCATAATGACCCATTTCTCTACAATTATAGCATTCAACTTTGATAGCCTCTTTCTTTCCCTTGCAATCACGAGCCTGGTGACCCATTTCTCCACATTTATAACAAACTCCCATTCCTTTTAGACACGTACCAGGGTGATTCTTCCCACAATTATCACATAATGGAAAATCCTTCTTTCCCTTTTTCCCTTTATCTGTCTCTTGTTCCACTGTTCTTTTCTTCTCTTGCTTTACTTTGTTGTCATAAGACTTAGAGAATTCCTTTTCCGTCTTGAAAGCACATGAGACAATATCTTCGTATGATGAGAAGGATTGTGATACTAAAGCTCGACGGAGAAATGGTTTTAACCCATCAAAGAAACGATCAATCTTACTCCTTGGGTTACGTATATAATCGGCAGCATGCCTCGCTAACCTTGTAAAGTTAGCCTCATACTTTGCGTCATTCTCATCCTCCTTCTGCCTCAGACTCAGAAATTGGCTTTCCATATCCGCTCGATGGTCTCGAGGAAAGTATTTTTCTAAGAACAGCTCTTTGAACTCCTCCCATTCCATGTTTGTTAATTCATCATCTTCCTTTGTGTTTTGAATTAGCGACCACCACTGATCGGCATCTCCAGTGAGGCGGTAAACTGCCATGACAACCTTCTCCCTTTCACTACTACCCAAGGCATGGAATATTTTCTCTAAGTAATTTATCCATTGCTCAGCTACTATAGGATTTGTACTCCCATTGAAGGTTTGCGGTTGTTGCCTCATGAAGCGGTCTAACATTGATCCTCCACGTTGCGGATCAGGGTGCTCCATACGAGTAAGGTTATTATTCATAACCTGCGTGAGATGTCCCATAATGGTAATAAGTTGATCATCACCAGTTGTATCTCCAGATCCACAATAATTATCTTGAGCAGGAGGTCAATCCCTACACGGAGTGCGTGCATTGATACGGTTTCCATTCCTTCCACTAGGCGCCATTTCTAAACAATGGCATAAACTAGATTAGTTTATGAATTAAAATACATAATTCCATACTTGTAAAACACTTTACATAAATTGAACTTTTTATGGATATAATCCATAATCATAAAAAGAAATGTTTTCTTTGAGGAAGTATATACTCATAACCCTTCATAGTGGTTTGTATATAAAATGAGAATTATCCTAAGCATATCCCCCAGGAGTGTCATAACCAAGAGTGCAGCAAGGCCCGTTGTCGTGCACCAGTTCCCGTTCGAGTCTAGCTCAAAGCGGTGTTTTCGGGTTTTACCCCTAGGTACATCTGTGCCAGAGCCGCCTCTACTTTCTCGTATCCAGACAGGGATGTATTGCTCGGAAAACTCACAAAATCTCTACAGTAACAAAATTCTAGGATGTTCTTGTATACTAATCCTGAAAGTCTATCTTTGGGCTATGTGCTCTAATCATGGTTTATCTAAATATAGCTTCCAAGGTTAGTACTAAAGTTCCTCTGATACCAACTGTAACGCCCCGACCCCAGCTACCCAGAGTCTGTGCATTACTTCGTAACATTGGCATGATCACAAAAGATCAAGTCTCGAAAGACCGATTAGTTTAGTAGCCTTGGAAACACTAGATACATTCATAAACATTACATTACATCATAAAGTTAAAAACTACAATAAAAAAGTCTCCATAGTCCACACTCATATCCTCTTCTGACTATCCCTGCAGGTCATTCATAAAATACTTCTTCACATCCTGGAAAATATTAAAACATTGAAAGGGGTGAGCTCAGATGCTCAGTAAGGATAACAATATTGCGGAAGCTTTCATAAATAAACATAGAAATTTAAGGCAATGTATAACTAAAACAAAAGCCTTTTAAACATGAACATCAACATAATATGGCAAAAGTAAAATGAGATAATGCCATTCACTTCTTCACATGGATATTCTACTGGTCGAATAATCACATGAAATATCAATAACCACTTTCATAATGAGGGAATGTATAATGCCAGACATTCTGAAACACTTTGTCAAGGCCTCGGCCAAGAAGTGTAAAATGATTAAGGCCTCGGCCAAAACCATAAATCAAATTGGGAAAGGGCCTCAGCCAATTCCACGTCTAGTTGTCTCATGAGACCTACCGATGCATCGAGGAGCTATAGCGGGCTCCACCCGTCACTTATTAAGTCCAATACATTCCTTATATGAATAAGTTTAAACATATCATAAACCATAACATAATCGTATCACATAAAACATGCATAAAGGAAACATAACATTTCCACATTTCAATCACAAGATATCAATACAACACATTGACATAATAAAAACGCTTTCAAAACCATTTTCAATACCAAAATAAAAGAAAAGTATAACATGGTATTTATTTTTCATTAAAAAAAAGGGTATGGCTTCTAGAGGAAGTCGAAACTCAAATAATGGTCACGGCGGCGGAGAAGTCATTGTCACCGCATATGTACGGAAATAAAAACATTCCCTTTTTGTCGTTTAGTAAAACTCTTTGTAAAAAAAGATTCCTTTTGAATAAATGTAAAAGTCAAAGGGGTTTATACACTGTACAAAAGAAATTTGTGTATAAAACAAAATATGCCTCAATGAATGGAGATTGAGACGAAGTCCCTTAAAAGATCATTTTTAAATAAAATATATCTATTATGTGTATTCACTATATGTACACATAAAGAAATTATAAATCAAATATACGACATAATAATATCATGACATAATTTGAAAGTAAGAGATTAACCCAAAGAATAGAAATTGGGTTAAGAAGTTCCCTTACCTCGTGTCTGACTTGACTCAACCATTCTTTAACCTCATGAATAATAAACTAGATTTAATATATATCTTACTAAGAACAATTTTCAATTTCATTATCCTTATTATATCACTTATTACAATGATATGAACATTATGTAATTATTTAAGTTAATAACGGTCGTTTTGTCGATCTTTGGTACTTGAGTCAACAATAAACTTCTTATAATTACACGTTGTTTGTGTGGTAGAATATCCATTATCTCCAGAATTATATTAATTATTTAGATGTCATATATATCTTATATATCCAGTATATACATTCATTTATAATATTACGTAACATTTAGAGGTAAGAAATGAAATGCACCGTTCATGGAGATGGTAAGCCGTACGTACGCATGAACGCTACTTTCATTTCTATTTTGTATTTAATGTAATGAAATCATAATTATATAAAGGTATAATATAGTTCCAGTATAATATCATATATAATATCATTTACTCCATCCTTTATACATCCCACATATGGCATTAACGATTCACATCACTTTGAGGGGGCGGTAGTCCGCACTTCCTAAAATGAAATTATCGCGTTTTACCCATAATGGAAATCATAAAGTATGCTATAAATGAGAAATTCAGAAGCATAAGTAAAACATAAACATATTATATATCATCTATAAATATAGTTACATCTTAATGGCCACCTTTGAAGGTGTTATATGAGTGTTGAACAATCATCGTTTCGTGAGGCAGAAATTCCCCATCCACAGAAACCGTATATTCTTTAACCATTAGATGTAGGTGTGTGTAAGTGTAGCTCTAATCCTTCTTATAAAAACATCCTAGTATATTGAGGATACTGGTTTTGTTACAAAAGAAATGAATAAAAATAGTTTATGGGGTTTGAGAAGAAAAATAAAACAAAACAACATTAGAGAAGACATTACCTCAAAATCGGGTAACTCTTTTTGATTTGATCCAAAGGCTTCCTTGGGAAGAGTTCTGACCAAAGTGAGGCTTCTAGGAGTAAGAGAGGAATGTTGGGAGAGTATTTGGGAAGAGGTTGGCCGAGCCAAATGTCTTGAATGTGTGAATAATGTGTGAGAGGTGGGGGCCTTTTATAAGTGGAGAGGAGGGGCTCTTTTGGAAAGATTGAAATGTTACATTATTATACAATGCTTTTCGTATTATAAAGGTCCCACACTTATATAATTAGTGGATAAGGTGATAAGGGTTCGAAATCTCTTCATCCAATAGGCTTTGTACAAGTTTATGCCTTCTATTTTGGATTATCGTCTCATTTTATTTAAATCGTTAAATAATGAGGTCATCGCCGCATCAAAATGATGTCATAAATAATTTAATTTATTTAATGTCTAAAAATTATAAAAAAAATACTATGATGTAGGAAATCGTTTTGTCTTTCTAATGAATATTTATAATCAAAATTTGGACTTGTTTAACCCCACTTAAAAACTGTTTTAGTAAAACAACTCATGTTTGTGTCAATTTAATTTTAACATTAAATAAATATATATTAATGTCATTTTCCAACTAAAGTGGCTCCATGGGGTCCCCAAGTTGACCCATGGGTTGTCTTGGTCGGCCATGACTCATAAAATAGGAGTAGGACAAGTGTCATGCTCATCTCATATTATTAAAACATTATTTGTACCTTAAACTACACTAATTACCTCTAATCGCGATTAAGAACTTAAAAGTTACTATTCACCAAAAAAAATTATTTTAATCTCATTGAACCACATTTTACTTCTTAATGACAACCATATATGTCGGATTTTTGAAAATCAAATCACAGAAGTGGTAATATTTCATTTAAACGAAAAATCAGTTATTTAACTACCACTTAGTGGTTTCACTATTCATCAAAAATTGATGTTTTTCAGAACACAACCAAAATTTTACCCTAAGCTATAATTGATATTCCGAATTCAAAAATGGTGTCTATTTTAAAAAATTCCAAACATATAAGTTTCATTAATTGATTTTATAATTAATTCCCGCTGTTACAACAAATAGCGTGTTTTTAAGAAACAATTTATATCAAAAGATTGGCAATGGTTTATGTCCATTTTCAATGTTAAATTAATTATAATGACCACCATTGGATAAAATGGTAAAAATATATTCTAATTATACTTTAAAACCACTAAATAGTATAATTTATCACTATAAGTTATTTTGATTAAAAAAGTTGTTTTTAAGTAATTTTCACTATTCATAAAAAATTAGAAGTTCTCAGAAAAATACCAAAATTTCAACATAGGCTAATTTTGATATTACGAATACAAAAATGATGTCCATTTTGAAATATAAAATTTCTATAATTTTAAAAAGTGGTTATTACTATTCATAACGGCTACTTTGATTAGTCGCGGTGTTTTAGAACTCGAACTTGCGTACAATGCAAGCTATTGCATTATTGAAAGAGAGGCGTATCGTGGAAGCTCGGGGTGTTACACATAATATGTACATGAAATTTAATTTAATGGTTACATATATATACATGTCCCAAAATATGGAATTTTGAAAATAGAAGGTGTAACATAATTAAGAAACACGAAGAAAGTGGAGAAATTGAATAAATATTATGAAATTTCACCAAGGTAATGGGAATTAATGGGAGGGATTAATGAAAGATAAAGAAGAATGTCACCATTAAAACATAGAGAGGGAAATATAGGGGTTGTGAAAAATCATACCCAAATATTTTTTTTATTGAAAATAAATTGGAATAACAACATAATGAAAAATGGATAAAATTAGAAAGGAAGAAATCCGTTCAAGTATTTCGGCATGGTAACAGGTGTACATGGGAGACATAAATGAGCGGGAAAAGGGTATCTCATCATTCAAACATAAGTATGGAATTATATGTGTGGTTAAAAATCAAACCCCAACATTTGTAGTTAAATATAAATGGCCATACCAATATAAGGAAACATGGACATAAATAAAGAAGGAAAAGTGGGGATCCGTTACATGGAAGTGTGATCTCAATGGATTGTAAGAGGCTTGAGAGAGGATTATTTATGTTTTGGACTCTAAACATTAAAATAATCAAACATTCTAACCATAACATGATTTTTTCGGTGTTTTTTCCATAGTGGAGTGGAAAATATTATTTTATAAGGCTAATAGACAAACTAATTAAAATATTAGGCTTTCTTATGTTGAAAGGAGTTACACTCATAGGGAAATCATTTTAAAATGATAAAATATTTTATAAGTTTTGAAGGGTCAATTAAGGCACCATAAAATTAATCAAACAAATCTAAAATAACATTATATTAAATGTAAAACATATATTGGCCGAAATAACATTTTATAGTATTTTATTACATCCCTATTGTGTCATTATGTTGTTATAAAACACGTTATATATTCAAACAATATCTAATTTTTACCCAAAAATTTTACTATCTCAGAAAATTATGTAAAATTCACCGTAATATAACTTTGAAATTCTGAATTCAAAAATGATATTACATTTATCTAAATAATTTTCTAAATATTTGAATTTTTTACTTTTAAAAATAAAATCCTACATTTATCTAAGATTCATGGGTTTTGACAAAAACAACATCCAAACATTAATAATAATTACAATTGTATTCATAAAAATTATATGATCATTTATATTTAATTAAATTTAATTTATTAATAATGTTTTATTAAATTATTATTTAATTCAAAAATCCATTAATTCATCAAAATAGATTTCTCAATTGACTATATATGTTTAAAACAAATACTATTTATAATTTAAAAACTATTTAAAAAGTAAAAATAATTAAATGAATTTATATTATTTATTCAGTACAAAAATAATTCACATAATCATTGTGCTAGGGTCTTTTTATAGAACACCTTATAACACCCGCATAAGACCTAAGGGTAATGTGTGCGATGGTGACACACTCTTTGGTCAGATTGGATAACATCTGTTTGGTGGTAATCTCAATTAACTTGAGCAACTCTCATAGGTGATTCCATTCATCCTTAATGTGTTGAAGCTCAGCTTGATTTTGGTCAGGAGTGAAGCCCAGTGACACTACCTTCATTCTGAGCTCTGTCAAATGAGCTTTGTATGGATCATGTCTACAGGATGAGGCCACCGACCCTTATTTCGGAATAAATTTTTTTCCATTTCATTTTTATTTGTAAACAAAAAAATTGAAAGTTAAAATTATTATTGTTTCCAATGATCACATTGATCTTAGATCATAATTTTCCAATGGACATATAACAGTCAAAAACTGATAATTACATTTCAATTTATACTTATATAGTTTTAATTAATGAGATAAATTAAAACAAACATTTTCAAGAATCAAAATATTATTCAAAAGATCGAGTCATTTAATTATTCCCCCATAAGAAATTTCACCCCCAATATTTCATTTTACATACAAAGTTGAAAATAGGTTAGGGTAATTCTCTTTTATTTATTCATTAAGGACATAAATTTTTATTGTTGTAATTTCTTTCAATGATAAAGGGTTCAGGTATCCTTATGTTACCTCATGATTTGTTTAAAATCATCTACTTCTATTACCAAAAAATCCTCAAGCATTATGGATTATATCGATAAAAGCACTGATATGTCATTAAAATGGTATTTCATATAAATAATTTTGAAATATCTTCTTCAACATGATTTCTTTATTAAAATTATTAATCATTCATCTTCAAATATCTCAAAATATGGTTTTTTTATATTAGTTTTGGTGTTTATACAAATGAATCTATAATATGATACATATAGGCTGCTCATAGGTCTCTCACTTTTGTAGCATCTAGAAAATCCTTTACTGCTTCATCATTTAGAATTAAATAGAAAAATTTGAAAAGACCCTGATGGTACTTCCCAAGCATATCTTGGAATGGAAGTTCAGAGTGCAACATTATCCAATATATGATTCATGATCCATGAATGAATTGTTCAATTATAGAGGTATTGGATGCCTCATAATGTTGTTTGCATGTAACATTGATATTTGAAAAAAAATTCAATTTCCTTTGACCTTGACATCAAGATAATATATCCACGTAGTTCTTCAAGAATAGAGAGAGTTGTTGTTCATGATCTTAGTTCTTCCATTTTTTAACATAGAAAAATAAAATACCATTAGGGGGTTTTAATACAAAGATAATAAGAATATAAAAATAAATACATTGTATATAAAATGATAATCATGTACAGTATATCCTAACTTATGATACCCTAATATTCAATCATGGTTATTCATGATCTATGTCATAACATATATTCTTGTGGGAATTTTTTCCTCCCTTAATAATTTTTCATACTATGCTTTTGAATATACTAAATCATATACCCTAAGAGTGTCAAATGAAAAGTTAATTATGGACCATTTTCATGCACCAGTTATTATTCGAGTCAAGATCATACCAGTGTTTTTGGGTTTTACCCCTAGATAAATGTATGCCAGAGCCACCTCTACTAGTTCGTATCTAGACAATGATGTATTTTACTGATGAACCACTTAATTCATACTCAAAAAAATTTGAATTTTTTTTTCTTAGTCTTCTCCCAATGACATTCACTACTTTTTTCTAATCCTAATCCCACAATAACTAAATCTATCATTAGATTCCAACTATAACAACCCTGATCTTTATTACACACTTCGACGTGATTTATTATAGAAACTTGTTGTTAAGAAAACTCTTAGGATCGTGAGGTCTAGTGTCTAGGGAAATTATTGAAATTACATAAAAAATAGAACATAAAAGAAAAAAAAATATTGAAAACTTATTTTACATGACCATTACATTCCTTCATACCTAGCATTATAGGGGATAACCTGAGGATATGCATAAGAAAAGGGTTTGTTATAAATCCCAGTAAGGGAGTAAACAAAGAATAACATAAAAAATACAATAAATTTTACGAAATAGGAATATAAATTGAGCCTATGATAAAAAAAATAAAGTCATGATATAGCATGATTATCATAACATGGAGATGGGGAAACAACATTTAACATGATATTAGCATGATCCAAGGATCATTGTACATGGAGCATGAGTAAACCCTCATTGAACATGAATTAGTATTAGTAAACCCTCATTTCTAATGAATTATCATGTATCAACACTTATTTAAAATTATTTATCATGATACTATTCTTTACCCCATGAATTGGCGCCTTATCAGGATGCACCCTTTATAAACGTTTCATTTCATGCATAAGTGTGCCACATGGATCATATAACCTAGTTTCATTCAACATCACAAGTTATTCCGTGATTAATTAATGTGGAATACAAAAATTTCTGTACCATTACATATGTATATGATTTTAAAGTTGAATACCCTTGATAGATACATGGGTATGGTATTCACTACACAATGATTTTGGCTTAGAAAATTGCGGTGAAATTTCAGTAGCAGAACAATGTGGCATAAAAATTCAAGAAAATGGTGGATTAGAGGGGAAGATTTATCTAATAATATTTAAATTAAATTTAAATTAAAGGTTTCATATATATTCATGTCCCAACATATATAATTTTTAAATATAATGTGTAACATAATAAAGACACTTGAAAAAAGAGGCAAAATTGAATTACTCTTATGAAATTTCGGCATGCTAAAAGGTGTACATGGGAGATATTAAGGACAATGAAAGATGTATATAATCTTCAAAAATTATGGAGGGATGTATGGGAGATTTTATAAATCCTACCCAAATATTTTTAATTGAAAATAATAGCGAATAAAATCATAATGAATCTTGGACAAAAAAGGAAAGGAAGATATTCGTTACAGAATTCTGGCATGGAAACAGGTGTACATGGGAGACATTAATGAGAGCTAAAGGAGTCTCTAATAATTAAAATAGAAGCAGGTAAGTATAGGTGAGGTTCAAAATCATACCCCAACATCTTTAATTTAAAATAAAAGCACATGCCAATATTAGGAATCTTGGACGTGAATAATGATGGAAGGAAAAGTGAGGATCCCTTACGTGGAAGTGTGATCTCAGAGGCTTGGAAGAGGCTTGAGAGAGGATTCTTGGGAGCTTGAGGAAACTATGGAGTATTATATAGATATGCATGTAGAGGATAGTAGAGCTCCAAATGGTTTTAGTGAAGAGTAATTGTAAATTGAGTGGGTTTATATAGAAAATGAGAAGGAATTATTTATTATTTTGATTTTGGACACTAAACATTAAACTAATCAAAACCAAAAAACCATACCATGGTTTTTTTCCATGTTATATTCCAATTTGGAGTGAAATATATTATTTTATAAATCCAATTTTTAAATTATTAAAATAATATGATTACTTATGGGAGGGTGAGTCACAATCTCAAGGAAATCATTTTAAAATATTAAAATATTTTATAAGTAATGGAGGGTCCATTAAGGCCCCATAAAATTAATCAAACAAATCTAAAATCTCATTATTTTAAATCTAAAACATATATTGTAAAAAATCTTTTATAGTAATTTATTACATCACTATGGGGTCATTATGATGCCATAAAGCACAATATATATTTAATTGGTATTTATTTTTGTCAAAAAATATGATTGTCTCAGAAAATTATGATAAATTCACCATTAGAAAATTTCAACATCTTATGTCTAAAAATGATATTTATTTTATCTAAATAATTTTCTAAAATGAGATTTTTTACTTTAAAAACTGACATTTATTGAAGATTCATGGGTTTTGACAAAAACAGCTTTCAAACCATAATAAAAATTACAATTGTATTCTTAAAAATTATATGATAATTTATATTTACAAAAAATTAATTTAGTGTAATATATTTTTTTAAAAATATTATTTAATTCAATAATCCATTAGTTTATAAAAATAGATTTCCTAATTGAATTTAAATATTAACTAAAAATAATATTTATGATTGAAAAAAAATTTACAAAGTAAGAATAATAAAATGAATATATATTATTTATTCTATATTAAATTAATGAAAATAATCATAGTTCTAGGGTCTTATTACATAACCCCTTATAACACTCGCATTAGACATAAGGGTAAGGTGAGTGATGGTGACATGCTCATGGGGCTGCTTAGATAACATCGATCGGGTGGTAATCTTGATTAACATGAACTTATATCATAGGAGATTCCGTTCAAGCTTAACATGTTGAAACTCACCTTGGGCTTGGCCATGTGCAAATCCAAGTGACGCAACCCCCTTTCCTAGCTCCAAAAAATATGAGCATTGTACGAATTGAGTCTACTGGATGAGGTCATATATGCTTCATTCTGAATTATTTTTTTCAATTTCATTTCTATTTATAAACAATAATTATAATGATAAAATTATTATTGTTTCCAACAGTAATATTGATCATCGATCATAATTGACCAATGGTTATATAATGGTGGAAAACAGATAGCATCATTTCAATTAATACTTATATAGTTTTAATTAATAATGCATAATAAAAGAACATTTTCAAGAAACAAAACATTATTCAAATGTTTGGTTCGTTAGAGGAGTAATTATAACATATATACATTTTTACATTCCATTATATAAGGGATATTATAATGTCGCTCATGTGTAAGGAAAACTACTACATCATGAAGCGATGTGATTTCTTTTTCACAAATGCTTTACATAGAAGGTAATAAATATAATGTTATTAAATATATATTATATAAATAATATAATTATTATATTTATGTCAAATTTATCTATCTTATAAGATAATACATAAAATTATTTCTTACCTTTTCACCTACTAAAATATTATAATGTCATTCGTGCACATGTACAATATCGGCTTCCTGAAGTGATGTGACCCAATTTTCATCACTCCACCATATGTATTAAATATAAAGGTATATTAAAGTATATAATTTTATATTTATGATATTATGATAATTATTTAAATAAATTATATTACTTTTCTTTATTTATATAATGAAAATTGAAAAATATAATTGTTATTCATGAATACGTATGAACTACCATCTCTATGATTGTAACATACTTCTTTTATAAAAACCATATTTAATTATTTTTGTTAATGTTTCATTGATATAAATATATTATAATTATTTCATGATTATTACTTAGGATATGTTAAAATAAATACCTCTTAGAACAATAGGCAACCTACCAAAGTCATTTTTGACACACAAGTGAAATATCATTGAAACACAAAACATTAACATAATTGATTAAGTACTTGTATATAGAATTGTAATAAGTGAAATAAATTGAATTATAAAATTGAATTTTTTTCTTAAAAAAGTATATAATTAACATATGTTTATTATTCAAGATGATATATAATGCACATGATGTGTTAGACTCATGGTATGTGTTTTAGTTACAATTTTTCTTTGTTAAAGCATGTTGTGATGTAATGAACCTATTTTGTAATATATTGAGTATATAGTTACATTTTGACTTATAATATGATGATTACATTCAAATTCACTATATTTTATGTTCCACAATTAATTATTTCATCCAATTCGATTGAATGTATAATTACAATGTTTTTATGAATTTCAAAATCGAATTTGTTTTCATTGTGTTATATTATTTCTTAATTTTCTATGATATTTTTAGATTATGTATGTTTTAAGTTTTTTATTATTATATTTTTAATTTCAAATTTCATAGGTATATTAAAATTTTATTAACGTAATCAATCCTTTTATTAATCACAATTTTAATGACATGATCATATTATGAGATGTTATCTAAATTTCCCTTCATTGAGGCATATTGTACAGTTATACAACTAATTTCTTTTAAATGGTGTATATAATCCCCCTTTAACATTTAATTGGATGATTAATTAATAATTAATTTTATTCTAACTTTAAATTATAGTTATTTCATTCGATGGGATTTGACCTGAATGTTACAATGTTGGAATGAATTTCATAATTAAATTTCTATTCATTGGGTTATGTTAATTCATTGTTTCCTTTGATATTATAATATTATGTGTATAATGGAATTTTATTATCTTATGTTTTAATTCCAATTTTTCTATTTTTATTTTAATTATATATATATAATATATTTTATGATTAATTTTCACTTCAGTGTTATGATAACTATATGAGTACGTCTCAATTTCTCTTCCTTGAGAAATATTGTAATATTATGAACCTAATTTTTTATGAAGTGTATATACATAACCTTTATCATTTAATATCATCATTACTTGAAAATTAATCATATTTTATGTTTCAATTTGAATTATTTCATCTATGGTGATTTGACATGCTATTTTCATAGTTGTAAAAAAATCATAACTCAGTTTTGATTCCTTTAGATATATTAGTTCTTCTTTTTCCATTAATATTATATGATTATGTGTATAATGGAATTTTTTAATATTATGTTTTATTCCCACTTTTTCTATGTTTATTATCATTTAAAATAAATACTCTATCATTTGATTAATTATGATATAACTATTATGATCATTGTAAGGGATTTCGTCTCAATTTTCATTTCATTGATAAATGTTTGTTAATATAAACCTATTTACTTTTAAGTGGTTTCTATACTACTAATTTGAAATATTTTACATGAATATATATTTATTAGTGATGGTTCATTTCGTGAACCTATCTCGGTTGTTTTCCAAGTAGACACCCGATCTAGCCCGAGACATGGGCCGAAGAGAATTCTTGATCCCCATGGGCTGAAAACCAGTTCCTAGGTATCGACAATAAACTTTTTGGGAACAATTTAACTCATCCATATAACAATAATAAACCAATAAGAAGAAAACAAAATCACATTACTGATAATCATAACAAAATGTGGTACAAAAATTTTTAGATTCAATGTCTTAAAACATTAACTAAAATCAAAAATACCAAAATGCAAATGAACAACTAAACCATCCCCAAAAACTCCATGTAACAAGATGGTAATCACCCTCTAGACACCACCACCAACACCTTATTGAATTGTATCAGTAGTGACATGATCCAACATCACCACCATAGAACATCATACCTTTACATGGGTCATACAGAAGAAAAGTCTACATAAATCCAATATTCTTTGTATGGAGTGAGACAAAACCCAGTGGGATGCCACCCAAAAGAAGATTCAATGATATAACATTATTATACAAATCAAAATTCATATTACCATAATAAATTTTAAAATATTTATGATGTATCATTTTTAGGAAAACATTTTTAGAAAAAACCCCTTTGAGGAAAACTATTTCTCAAAGGAACCATTATTTGAAATTAAAAATCAAAATGGTCCAATGTATACTGATGTTCAACACCACATCATAAGATCATCATGACATAATATTGAACCATGGGTAATAAAATTATGTAACTAGGGCATGTAGGAACCTATAAACTATGTAGCGTGGTGGAAATCTACTACAACCAAAACCAACAATGTTATCATTATCAAGAAACTAAATGGGAACACATACCAAGGACTTTTTATCCCCAAAAATAATCTAAAACACACAATGTTCTCATGAATGAGCAAATATAGGGGAAAAAATCCATTGGTTTACTGGTATTTTTTCTAATTACATATTTATTCGATGTAGTATAATTAAATCTTTGAGAAGAAATTGAGCCCCGAACCCGCCGACTCAACTATTGTACAACTTCTAGTTGTCCCACCTAGATAAAAAATATTCCCTTTATTCTCAATTTCTATTTAACCTGTCAAAAAATTCAAAAAAATCACATATAAATTCCAAGCATCATGAACACACATGAAAATATATTTCTTTCATAACCACACTCATTTAATGACAAATGATCACATGGAAACCACCATTTTCTATAATCAAATCAGCTTTCAAATTCACATTCACATTGAAGCCATTTAGAAGAACATTTCATAAAATGTGAAAAAATAATGAAAACATTTTGGAATCACAACAAGATGATAAAACATAAAATATAACCATTTCAATTGGAAAATTCCCTTTCGAATCCATAATCACACCATATTAATTTTTAAAACGTCCTCAATAACACATACGCAATTCATAGAACATATTTAAGAAACAAAAAAAGGAATATTGTATAAAACAAAAACCATTTCATTTAAAAACCCATTTTCATCAAATTATTACCTTAAAACCTTTTTGAAACAAATCACTCACCCTTCAGCCAATCTATTTAACAAATTTATAAAACACAACAAATAGGGACACTTGAAACACAATCAAATTATTTTGGAAATCTATATTACCAAAACATACGCACATCAAATCATATTTGAAAAATATTTCACACCACACAGATAGTTCACATAAATTGTTTATGAAACCAATATAGTAAATGGAAATAATATAATAATTTAAAAAAAAATGGAACCACTAAACTCAATCATGGAAACATCCAGAATACAATTAGAAACAACAAAAGAAACTCAATGAGACCCCATAAAAGATACTATCAAGCAACAAACATCAATATCTCTCTCAAAAACACCATATCAAACCATATTTCTATTGAAACCCCTATTGGAAAATAACAACCCAAGAAATATGGATGAAGAACCCTTGAAAGTGGGATAAACAAAGAGAATAGATAATTACATAATGATTTGTTGAAAATACAAGACCAAAATCACCCATGGATTAGAGTTCTAGGAGTCTAAGAAGGAGTTGAGGAACCCCATAAGGATGAAAATATTGCATGGATCCTATTAGGGGTGATTTATGGTTAAATCTAATGAGGGAAAATAGTAAATTTTCATGTTTTAATAACCTAGGAATGTCACATGGTTAGTGACCACAATTTTCCATACCATATTACAACTAAGATTACCTCTCTATCAAAATGGAACGAGTCCAAACAGTCTCCAGGGGAAGGGTTCATGCTCATGTGTCAAACTGTGCAACCTATATAGTTCCAATATTCTATGCGTAGTGTTTCCTTTAGTATTATGCATTGTTTCCCCTAACCCTATGTCAATTGTACGCCACATTACACCAAAACAAAAAAAACTCCAATTTTCATCAAATCTCCTAGGGAAACTATGTGATAAATATACTATGAAACGTAATCAAAGTTTCACCTCAATATAAAATCATGGTTTTGAAAATTCCACCAACTACAACAATTTTCCACCCCTAGAAAGTCTATTCAATTTTTTATCAAAGAACCAAAACAGATACCACTCTTCAACCCCGGGATTTCTCTACCAAGTATCATTCTCATCATTATAATGATTCCAAAGAACATGGAACAAATGTATATACTTATAAAAAATAATTTTCTCTTACGACTCTCCAATCCGCACTGGTTGATTGAAAAGATATAGATCAGGCTTTAACTCCATATCCTATGAATTCAACATACGAGACAAATCTAGATTAATATTTTTCCACTGAGAGAAATAGAACACCTCATGAATTTATGTTAACTGAGAAGGTGATGATATTAGACATTCCACCATACCATACATCTCAATGGTCTTAAAAGTCATTAAATACATCGATGTTAACTTCCCTTACATACCCAAACAATAGTGACCCAAACAAAACACCCCTTTTAGAAACACCATGTCACCCATATAGAACTACATATATCATATCATATTATATTAATAGGACATATTATAACTCTAAACTATCAAAAAATGATTCATGATCAACTTTACTTTATAAAATGTTTCATTCATAAGGCTCGGCCCCAACAATGAGGTCTCACCCACCTCTGCCTAACATAAATGAGACCAACATGATTGAACATAAAGAACCTCAAATGGAGCCATATTGTTCAATGATGGGTAAATATTATTATATTTTAACATGAATAGACCAAAAAATTTATCCCATGATCCTCTAAAATTGAACACACATTCCTTGAGCTTGTATTCCAAAATTAGGATTCAACTACTTCATCTAACCATCCATTTGATTTTGTTATGTCATGATTGACTTGATCTGAAACCCCATCACCTTCTTAAGGCCTTCCCAAAATTTTGAGGTAAAATGAGTGTCTATATCCAACAAAATCTTACTATGGAATACCATGAAACCACACTATTTCCATAAAATTCAATCGAGCTTGCTCCCTAACATTGGATGAATATCAAATTGTAATGATGTGGGAGGGTTTGGATATACGGTCAATCACTACCCAAATGGTATTACCCCCTTGGGTAGTATAAAGTAATCCAAAAATTGAATCCATGGTGATCTCATTTCACTTCTAGGTATTATGGGGTAGTGTCTATTGTAAACTAGAGGGCCTCTCATGCTCTAATTTAACTTGTTGACACATATTACACCACAACAGATTGTTAGTTATATACCACCCTATAACTAGCCACCAGATATACTAACACAAATCATAAAACATATTGGTGGTACTAAGATGAATGGCGCACTGGGACTGGTGTCTATCCTACATCACATCCTTCTTCAATGACAATGTCATCACAATGTTTCCCTTGAGGCACAAAAATCTATCAGGAGAATATAACTACCCATAATGAACCTCCCCACCATTAAGAAAACGCATTTAATTAAGGAATAAATCATTTTTTGACATATCATTCTGATGAAATTCTAGAATGGAATGTGTTTGCTAAAAATTTGACAAGAACACAACTTCACTATGATGCTTAGTCTTGAGAAGAAATATGGAAGAATGAACCATCTAAGTCCACACATCACTAGAATCTTTCATCTCATTAATGGTAACATTCCTACTCAAGGAATCTGAAACCAAATTTCATTTTCTAGGGTAAATAGGATTTCGAAATTGAACCATTAAGGGATCTAAACACAATGATGTCGCCTCAAATTTTGGTCTTTTAGGGTGAATATGTTATCCAAAATCATATATTCCAAATAAACTATAAACATCTCCCTGAAAAGATAATTACATAGTGACATTTAGCCATCCATCATTGTTACTAATTCTATGTCATGGGTTGGGTAATTAAATTCAGGTGTTCGATGTTGGTGTGAAACTTATGCCACTACATGATCATCATGCATCATCAAACACCCCATACCCATGCAAGAATAATCATCGTGGACTATGTCCCCATTCCTAGATTCTAACATCATCAAAATAAGGGATGTGGTCAACTTCTACATATGTTCTTAAAAGGATTCATGAAACTCTTGGATCCATTAAAATATAACACCTTACAGGTATGTGCATACATGGACAATGAAATAAGAAGGATAAATAGAAAAAACAACCTATAATTCCCTACTAATCCCAAAAATCTCATAATTTTGCAAACAATATTCCTCTGTTCATAGGACATCACAACACTAGTATTCTCAAGTCCCATATAAACCCATCATTCCAAGATCAAATGACCCAAAAAATTACCTCACTGATCAATAAGGGGCACATTTAAATCCTCTCATAGATATGTTGAACCTAGATGGCGCCTAGAAAAATCCTCAAATTCCAATCATGCTCCTCGTCGATCATGGAATAGATAAAGACATCATCTATGAGTACCAAGAGAAATGATTCAATATAATTATGGAACAACATTAATAATAACCATAAAGACCATTGGAGGATTTTTTAACCCAAACTGTATGACCAAATACCTAAAATGTTAATACCAACATTAGAAGGATTTTTTCAGAGCATCCACATCTCTAAATATGACTTGAGATACTCGGAATTCAAATAGATCATGGGGAACCACCTTGCCCGCTTAATCTGATTAAAAATTTCATTAAAATGGGGAACATAATACTTGATATTGATCATCACATTATTTAGATTTTCGTAATCAATACACAACTAGAGAGATCCATCACCCTTTTTTGAAAAAATCACTACAGTTTCCAAATGTTAGATGCTTGATAAAATGAATCCTTTGGTTTCCAAATTTTCATGTTGTACATTTAATTCCCTCAACTCGGGGGGGGGGGGGGGAATTTGATATGAGGGGAGAGATATTAGATTTTTTTTAGATGCCAAATTAATGTAGATCTCAACATCCCTCCCTAGGGGAAACCCCATGAAATACTCTAGAAATACCTCAAGGAATTCATCCACCACTATAGATAATACCACTTCCGAACTGATATCCTCATCCATCAACATGAGATATGATATTACCCAATAATAGAAGTATAGGTCCATATCATCCTAAATGAGGATCACATTAACCATAACAAACCTAGGTACATTCATCAGGTACCACAAAACATAGTCTATACCGAGAGTAATTGATGTGCACCTAAAAATGAACCATCCAATCCATTCTGAGGATCATGTAAAAGAGGTCCATTTCAAAAACCAGTAAATCTAATTACTTATTTACCTTCAATTAGTGAGAGTGGAATATGGACTTATGAATCCATGCTTTCTCTTCTTCTCAAGTAGTGTCATTAACACCTTCACATAAGGAATATTCTTACTTGAAAACTATATCACATTTATGATATGGGGAGAAATAGAATAAATAGAGGAGCCAATGTTAAATAAAACAAATATCTCCCAATTTTTCAATTAGAATGGTAAATCAAACATTCGCATTCCCTAAATATGGTTCTGATGTTGCTCGATCCACATCGTGATTATGTCTCATCTCATCTTGACCCTGAGAACGACCACTTGAATGTGGCTCTGTCCAGAACTGAACCTTCCTAGAAAATTATCTAGATCATTTACCATGACCTATAGACTGATAAACTACATTTAAAGATAATTCTAATTGAGATTAAATCTCTTTGAAATATATAGATATTTCACCGCATCGATAAGGGAGTACCACAATGAATAATCGTTGCAAGTAACCAATATCCCTATATCGATGATTGGGTCTCGGTTGATATGAACTTGTAGATCACATGTTCCCTACCATCCCATAATAAAAGAACACAATATATCTAGCATTTAAAGATGCATATGATGATTTTTGGGAAGGATTGCATAATAAAAAACCTCAATTCCTATCTTCCTCACACCATTTCCTATTCACCCCTGATGAGCTTCCACTACCCTATCCCACTACTAGAATTGATATAATTAAAAATTAATTTACTCTATCACCAGAATCTAACATGAAATCATGATCATCGACCTTCTAAAAATCCATATATTTTAATAAAATGACTTGGGATTGGATCTATAGTTGAAAAACCATATATAACTTTGGATCCTTCGGTAGCTCATTAAAGACTACCTCATGTGGGAAGAGAACCAACTCTGCAAAGTGATTTATAGTCATTATCACTGTCTGTTCTCTAGGAAGAAGACCCAAAACCCCTTGAGTCATAGAAAAGGACAAGGTATTTTGGAAATATTACTCTTTGAAAATGACCATGAAATCTTTCCACCCCGTCTTCTCATGCTTCCGATCATACACCAATGAGTCCCACCACATTCGATTGGGACCTTCCAACATGAATGAATCTCTCCTTACATTTAACAGCTTAGGAATATATAGAAAAAAAATCATATCAATCATCTCATTTAGATTCTTAAATCTTTGATGATTTTTCCTACCGTAGAAGGAAGGAGGCATTTTCCTATAGAATTCATATGTTTTTTCCTTTCCTGCAACTAGTTTGGCTTCTCCATTATGAGTAGTACCAGAGCCTACTCCATATACCAATTCATGGATATCCCAATATAATACTATACTAGACTCTGATCGATTGTTGAGGGATGACTCACACTGACCTATTCCCCTGATTGCATAATTATTTACTGAATAGGCATCTTGATACAAAAAGAAATTACAACAATGAAAACCCATTAATACAACCATAAAAACATCATTCTGAAAATTTTCAGAAATAATAACAATTCCCAAAAACATCCATAAATCTAAAAACACATCAATTATCACTAAAAAGACATGAAAACCCCATCCAACTCCACCTGGTGTCAATATATATTCTACAACAAGTACATATCACCTAGAGGAGAAGTCAAAATATGTTTTCCCAATATCCCATGGTCACTCAAGTCTTGTCATGAGGCATGTCTTACAAACACACCTCTACGTTATTTATCCCTCTATCTTGTGGGTTTATTATTAAATAGAATGTATTTTACGTTATTTATCATTCTATATAAATTTTCATTATAAATATTTATTGTAATATTATTCATTAAATAAATTTTTTTAGTTATTTACCATTACATACTTATTATGAAAGTCAAAATATTTAAATTGAATGTTTGATTAGTTATTTACCATCCCATATTGATTATTATTTATTTATTCAATATAAATTCCATTTTATGTAACCCATACAGTGAATTTGACCTCGCTATTATTTTGTTTCATTCCTTTTGCAATGAAGATGAATCATTCAAATGATATTATAGGGATTATGATAATTTTTAATGTTTTATTTTATATTCCCAATATAAAATGGGTATCAAGTATGTTTCCATTTCTCCAAAACCACTAATCTGATTGATTCTTCGGGTTTGAACCCTTTTATATAAAAAATAAAATAATTTATTTGTTGACTTCTGGTTACATGAGGGAAGTTCATTTTTCAAATGTCTCGTGATATGAGGGTTTTCTACATGTTTCTTCCACAAGGGTAGGGACTTCTTGTTGAAGTGAGATATCACAATAGGGAGGTCCTTCAATGTGAATTCCAACATGGGGATGACAACCAATGTGGATTAATGTATGGATATAGGTAGGATTTCTATAAATAATCCATGGATAGGAAATTAAAGGATGAAAATAAAAAAGGGACTATCATATTCTCATTTTACATTTTAATACTTTGGGAGATCTTCATGGATCACAATATTATCATAAATATTGTGATAGATATTGAAATTGAAACATATAAGACCTCCATGGAAGTTAATCTGAGGAGGACCTCTAGAGAAGCTGGTAGTAATGTTGTAGGGAGGACCATAGAAACCATATCATCTTCATCTATTTAATGATGAGTCATTAGATTATTAGGTCACGATTGAAATTTATTTTACTATTACACCCTAAACCGATGGTGCCATATCCAATACACAAGAACATGAACTTTACACACTCACGTTGATAGTATCTATAAAAGCATGGATATAAACATCATTGGTTAAAAATCAATAATGATTAATTAATTACATTTTTACTGGGTAGATTTTTAGTTATAGATATTTTTTTAATTAATAAAAATAATAATTCTAAAATCCCTTGTTCTTTGTATCAAACCAATATATTGTTTGATTATATATGAAACTGAGTAATACTTCTGAGTCATCAACATCACCCATAAATCCTTTCATATAAGTTATCCTTTTTAAAATATTATGTGAGGTCATTTTATTCATACCCAAGGAAATTGAAAATATAATAAGGGTTGACTGCAAACACTCGATAAGTGAAATAATTAATCAATGAAATCATCATACAAACATGGAATAAATATTATTAAATGAGTATGTAAACAATGTGAATCAATAATCAACATGAAACTGGGAGCATTCAATATCCATGGTAATAAATAAAAACATGTACACAGAATATTTTAATCTCAAACTGATGTAATTCATAAATACATACATAAAAAACATGTTTTCAAGGCCATGTTCCATGAAATTTTATTTTCATCAAGATGATAGTCAAAAAAATGTTATTCAATTGGGTTAGAATACACCAAATACATACAATTATTTATTCCTATTAGACTTATCGATTAATCATGGGTCTATACAATTCAAGGTCCCACCCATCGCATGATAAAGTCAAATTATATTACCATAAAAGTAAAAAGACCTTTCATACTATTTCATAATGAAAAATTTAGTGAATAAAAATAAAGACATTTGTATAATGATTAATATGGAATATCAATACATTTCGGACACATTTTATTCATTAATATCCATTAAGAATGACAATACATTTCCCAAATTCTGTAAAATGGATTAAATGATTATTACTCATCTTCAAAATGAAAGTGGATTGTAAAATATTCCAATAATTTTCCATATTAGAATAAAAGTATAGAGTATGCTAATATTTTTCAGCATATTAGTAAAATTGATAGCATTATTATAACTCCTCTTGATAAATATGGATGATAGTGAAACAATAAATAGTAAAATTTCCAATAATCATCAATATTATGGTTCAAAAATATTTCCTCACTTAAAAATAATTGCATTCTTTCTAGGTGAACATCATCCATTTTGAATTATGTTAAAATTAATATTCACACCATAAAAATATCTTAGTATATCTTCAATTAAATTTTATAATAACATGATCATAATCTATCTAAAGATAGTATGTATATGGTTACAAATGAAAATATCCCAAAAAGATGAAATTTTTTCATCAAATGGTTTTTTTCATAAAAATAAATATATACAAATATAAGTTATAGAAATCCACATAATATAATCAGAGTGTATAATATACCCAACATATAGGAAATACGTTTATGATAAGTATTACTATAAAAAA
Source organism: Viscum album (assembly GCA_963277665.1). Taxonomy (NCBI): domain Eukaryota; kingdom Viridiplantae; phylum Streptophyta; class Magnoliopsida; order Santalales; family Viscaceae; genus Viscum; species Viscum album. The sequence continues at coordinate 496,584,436 of OY728127.1, forward strand.
GTTGATTAACCAAAGTACTTACTTCTAGGAAACCAACCAAAACGATAGAAGAATGAATAATGAGATAATATTTATAATGTAAATTCCTAAAAATATAATTATCGTGATAAAAATATTTCCATGGAATGTGAATACACCATATAACAAACTACCAGTTCCGAAAATGTATTATGTCTCAATAAATCAGAAATGAGGCATAGAAAACCATTTTGGCTTTAGAAATACATGATTCAAAACCCCTTGAATGGTGGATTGTAATTTAACATAATGTAACAAGGCTATGAAATAATTCATGATATGATATATCCAAAAGCAAGTATATATAGAACATAATTGAAATTAGGTTCATAATACCAAACATATGTAAAAGATAAGAATTAGATATGAGATACAATTATATGTTTTCCAAAAAAAATCATGATAATATTTTAAACTCTTTTATCACAAAAATCGATATCTAAATAACATAATTCATAACCCTGATCATATACATTTTCATTTATAATTTTCATAAATAGGTAATTCCCTAAATGAATTTTTCAGATTTTCCACATCAGGTTCTTGATGTTTTGATTATTGGTACTAGTTTTATAAATTGGTTTCCCTTATTCATTCTGACTAAAAATATCATCATTAAAATGTAATAAATTTTACCTTTAGGGATAATTTATAACAATTTATTATGTTTTAAATACATTTTACATATATTTTACTCTTTTTCCAAGAAGATGAAATTGATAATAATATTTTTTCATAGATTATTTTTGATTGAAGTGTGATTTCGTTATTAATGAATTAAATGTATATATAAACTTACCATAATAAAAAAATATTTACACATTTCAATAATATCAAACCATTAGATAATTTTTCAATGACGTATAGGAAATAAGATTATTTTATTGTTCATGTTGGTTGTTAGACCAACCCCAAAAAGAACCTACCGTGATTAATAAAATTTATGAGATGGTTTAGTTGAATATCAATATAATAGAAGAATAATGCTCATATTTAGTGTTTATTAGTTTTATATATAATAAATATAAATAATTTTAATAATATATAATAAATATTATAACATTTCACAATTTGAACAACTAGTTATCCTCTTAGTTTTATTTTTTAAAATGATTAAATGGCATGTGATCATTTGATGATAATGTCACTAATAGCATTATAAATTTTTTAGAAAATAAACATAATGATATCCTAAAAATTTTATGTATCCTTTAAAACAATCTTTTTATCCAAACGCATAAAGTTGTGATGTAAAACAAAACACGTTGTGTTGTGAAGGTGGTGGCCCGCACAACAAATGAATAACCATATTGTTTTTCATATTGAAATTGGGATTTGGAATAAAAAATGCCAATAAGAATAAATATAGTAATATTAATTTAAATTAATGAAAATAACATCATTACATTTTTTACTATAATAAAAAATAATGAATATAATTATGAGAGAATATATGTTGTTCATAATAATTATGTTGAGGACTTGAATTTTACTTGGAATTATCATAATAAATGAATTAATTTTTATATCTAATGGTGAATAGATGATTTAAAACATGGGACAATGTTATTGTATGAGAAATGTGTCACAATATGATGATGTAATTTTATGGGGACAAAAATATCTAAGTGGTAGAAGGGTTACCATATTAGTAGTGAAGGTAAGGGTAGTGTTAAGACCACAATTAACATTTTCAAAAATGCGATATTAATATTCAATGTAAAGTGTCTATAAATTTATAATATAGTGATGTGAATTTATTTTTGGTTGAATATTTCATTAACAATGTATTTGGGAAAAAAATGAGTAATTTATGGCTTTTTTATATAACCAATTTTTTATTTCCCCTTATTAACTTTTACATTGGTAATTAATTTAGAACCATATTAATCAATTTTAATGAAAAAATTTAGGCTTCAAAAGTTTACATAATTTAATCGTTTTTATTTATAATTAGATGATCTCTTCACAATATAAATTCTCTAAATGTTTGAAATGTTAATTTTATAGTAAACACACTTTATTATATAAATCATAATTTAAAAAAATTACATATTAAGGATTCATTTTTATATAAAATAAAAAATTAACTTCGATACTAATTTTATTGACATAAATTTTTTTAAAATAATATACACTAAATATTTGTTGCATTAATTTCAGTTAGAAACCGAATATCCATTGAAAATATTTAATTAAATGGAGAAATATAAAATGGGTGGTTATTAAGAAATACTTTTAATTTAGTTCTAAAAAAATTGAAAATAGGATATATATATGATAAATTTTAATTGTATAACATTATTCCATAGATATATATTAGACCACATCAAAGGATTTTTAATCCAATATATCATTCTTATAATAAAATTTCATTGAAATTTAAAATTTTCCTTGAAAAATTACTTCTGACTAACAACTAAATATTTTAGAAAAATATCAGAAATATATATTATTTCAATTCTAGTTTGAATAATTCAAAAAGAAAGATAATTTTTTTTAATTTAACAGTTCAGAAATTATAAATTCATTACTTCACATTAAATGAAAAAATAAATTGATAAAGCCTTATTTTTTGAAAATTGCATTTTTAAATATTAATGATTTTTTTTTATTTTATTCCATTTACCAACTAAATTTGTGTAAACCCTCTATTAATATCAAAAACTATTTATCATAATTATTCATTAGTATATTAAAATCTAAATTCATATCACATAAAAATTAATTTTTTATAAGGAATATATTTCCAAAAAAAGTCATCTTATTAGTCATTTTAGATATATTGATTTATTTTCATTAGAAATAGAATTTATTTTATTTTTTATAAATTTTTGAAAAAGTCATTACTCGTATTCATTCATATTATTTTAATAGTATGGATTTAAAAATCTAATAGTTTTGTGGTTTATTTTTTATTTTTTTCTTTCATGATGAATAATATAGAAAAACATTTACTTATTTAATGGTAATAATTTATTAGAATATTAGGGTGTTTTTTCTCCCCCCACTAAATAAATTTTATTCTCTCAATTTTGCTCATAAGTTAAAAATAATTTCTATAGGAAAATCATAATTATACACACAATGCTAGATGATTATGAGATTATTTATGATGTAAAATATAATTTATCAATATGAAAAATCATTCAGAGACTATATAAATAATAATTACCCATTAAAATCTTCACAGAGAATGTTATAACATGATGTAGATCTATATACATATGGAATAACATCAATCAAAACCTGAAAATTATTTTTATTCTAGACATAAAATTAAAAGATTTTTTTTTCATAAATCAATATATAATAGTTGGTGAAAACATACATGACATAAGATATAACAAAACTGAGGCTGAAAACTCTCTATCTGATAAATTATTTGTACCTACATTGTAATTTTCGGCTTTCATGGTTGTTTTTGACTATCTCCCTTATTAGCCCTTGGATTGGGTCACTGATTCACATAATGTATAACATTCCTTCAATTAAAGAAACAATTTTTAATAAATTCTACCTTAACCTAACAATTTTTAGTCTCATAACCTTCATCTTCATGATTATATAATTTTACTATCCCTATAAGGAATTTAACCCATGTTTCATCCCACATTTCTAACAAATAAAAATTGAATATCCATTTCTTTATTATTTTCATCACTTGATCTTCTATAGGACTCTATATTTATCATACTTTATATATTTGGGATAGAAAATTTATTCAAATTTTTAGACATATTATTTGATATATGGCTTACCATAATTCCATCATTTCTCACTCAAAATTTCATTTTGATGGGTTTTGGATTAAGGTGGTGGTTTATTTTCCCCTTACACCCATGGTTACTTCTAATTTCACCGATTACATAAACCAAATACTTTTAAATGAATAGTGATAATTATAATTAAATTATCATAAATAATAACTAGAAATTTACCCTCAATATGTCCCACTTTATTACACTATCTTGTTAATTAATTGTTCTTACATCTCAACTATAACACCCTGACTTTTTATAAATTACTTTTTTTCAATTGATTATATTTTTTATGGATTGCATTCCATGATACACCAGGTTAATAATTTTTTACAAACAACATCTTTATTATCATGATTTAAAGTAAGCTATAATTCTTGGTTTTGTTACACACAATACCAATTACATTTGATATCTTGCATTACAAATAAGACTGAGTTTTACTGAACTGAAATATACAATTAATAATCTTCCAAAAATGTTATTAAATTTATCACCTAGACATTAGAATATATGTTATAAACAAGATTAAGTAAATTATAAAAATATGGTTTACACATGTATTATAAATTAATTATTTGATTACGAATTAATTAGAAACCTGAGTAATGTTGAGAAAAAAAATTCTTATGACTTTTCTAGTCCTTTAGTCTTGAAAATCAAAAAATCATTCTTAAATATATTATTCCTAGCTGTTTATGCCCAATGTGTCATAGAATGTTTTTCTAGAATACATATACTTTTACCTTAAATATAATTAGTTCCAAATTATTCATGAAAATAATCTTACATTACTCATAACGTTTTTATAATGAGTATAGGCCAAATAATCATCAGATTAGCCATTATAAAATAGGATTTAAGACTTTTTGTCTTCACTTTATACTGACCAATGTTTTCATAATCATATTTGACATCAGAACCGATAACATCAGATTCATACTCATAAATAATATCATAATTACATTCTGTAATGAAATCTATTAAATTTAACAAATATTAAATTATAAATACGGGAAACTATTTTTTTATAATATATCATTTTCTTAATTAATAATGTTTTAAAAAATAAGTCATACATTCTATTATTCTGGATAGATATGAGCTTCTAAATACTAGGTTTCCAAGTTAAAGCAAACAACATAGAGAAAGTATGACCATTGGAGGATTGAGATGACCCTTGGAATATATCCTATAAATACACGATCATTTAAATAGATTGAGCTGATTGATTTCATTTTCAAATTTATATTTCAAAAGATCCCTAAAGATTAAATATTTGAACATATTATTCTAATTCATTGAAATATTTTAATTTTTTTTAGTTTGTAATAATTTTCTCTGATTGTGTGAATACGGTCGAGGGCTTCAGTTGCTAGGATGTTTGAGATACCAATCATTATGATTTAGTGTTTTGGGGGATAACCGCAAAGAATCAGATCCATCAGATCAAGAAATGTTGAGAATAAGGATATAGAGAAACTCATCATCATATTGAGGTATTTTGGGGGTAGTGAGATAGACCGATCATCATATCGAGGTCCTTTATTGGTATGGTGAAATAAAAACTCATGTAAGTATTAAATAAGGTACCTTTATCCTAGGTTATAGTATACCCTTCTCATTGTGTTAAAATAAGTTTCATCCATTGTATTTATTTTTTACTACATGTTTATATTTTCCACTTCATGTAATACAAAAGTGACACTTTTTACATTCACATTTCTATTTTTTAATATGTTATCATACTGAATCTTGATTATGATACTTTTTATATTACTATCATATATCATAACCTTTTTAATTATGATACTTTTTTATACTTTGACTAAATAATTTTCATATAATAATATTATTAAACCCTTTTACTATTTCCACTATTTACTGATTACTAATATATATTATATTAATATAGAATCATTTCACATTATGACATGTGGATGTAAATATCAGAATCTATATGATAAACATATTTTTATCTGATCTATAGGCTATGTGTGATTATCATTAAAATAAAAAATAGGTTTGGTGAATATGATTTTTTAACCCTTGTTAATGTAAATTAAATTTAAGGATAATACCATTTTTTAAACATCAAAATTACCCCCCCATTATTGTATTTAGTCATCTTAAAATAAATTTTGATTGAAAAATTGGTATCAGTGAATCATTCCATTGCTCAGAAACATGTTTAACTTTTTTGTTATCTTTTACTTTTTCTTGTTTGTAATTTTTTCTTTTAATATATTTTTATAAATATTTGTTACACTAACATAAATTGTGAAATGGATTTATTTATTATTTTTACTGTGGATGGACAAAACTATAGTTTAATAGATAAACTCAATTCAAATAGTCCACCAATTATTGATCGAGATGATTATGAGTATTGGAGAGATAGAATGAAGGAATTATTTATAAACACTATATTTGAAAATTTAATCATGTTAACTGGTGATTACAAGATCCTGGAAAAGGAGGTTACTTCATTTACAAATTAGGAAAAGAATGAGTTTCAATTGAAATATAGAGTTATAAATTCATTACTATGATCAATGACTTGAAGCATATATATATATATATAATTCTTCTTGTGAATCCAAAAATATTAGTTGGAAAATGTTATAGATTTTTCATTTTGGAATCTCAATGGTCATTAAAACTATAAGAGAAATTCATAGAGCTATTTATCAAGCATTTGAATATCAATTTAGTGAACCTATTGCAATGGTACATCAAAGGTTTATGAAAATTTTCAACAATTTAAAATTCATGGGATAGAAATAATTATAATATATATTTATAGAAAAAAATATAATTGATTTCATGAATAATGAAGGGGAAATAAAAGAAAAAATATTGAGGAATTATGCAAGTGAAAAAATTCCACTCATGATGATTTATTTAAAACCATTTTGAAATACCAGGATACATTAAAATGATATGCAGTGAAAGAAAAAAATTAATGGTTGAGTTTCATTCCATACTACTAATAATCATGTCAAATCGTAAAATCTAGAGAAAGATGTTAAGAATACGAAAAAGAAAGAATTTATTCTTTTAGCATGAATCAAGTAATTTTAATCACTCTAAAAGTGAATATTAAAATATTTCTCGAGGAATGAAAAAGATAGAGTGTAAGATGGATTCTCAGTATAGATATAGGATGAGTAACTAATACAGAAATGAAAAGAACGATTTAGAAGTTATTAGTTACAAATGAATAATTATAGAAATTTTAGATCTAATTTTTCTAGTGTGAAAAATAAATATAAAAGGGATAAAAGTTTTGATAGGAATCGTAAAATGTATTAAATGTAAAAAAGGTAATAAATTTATTATGTATAATGATTCATGTTGTGAAAGAACATGAGAAAATTCATAAAAATATTTTGATAATAATAGTTCATGACATTAGAATAATGGTCATTTAGCTAGAAATTATAATGGAAATTATTATCCTGTAACAACGTACACACTACTGAGAACCATAGAAATTTATATTTAAATGAAAACTTACCTGATTCCGAAAATGAAAAAAATCTAAATCATAGGAAAAATAATTTTCCCCTAAAGAGGATAATTCTCTTTTTCCTTATGAAGAAGTTTCACATTTTGAAAAATTCCTTGAAAATGAATATTCAAAAGGTATAAAAAAATATGAAAATGTAAATTCAAGGGTAAATATTTTAAAAAAAAATTCATTAGATCTGTTTTAATATATTTATTAATTTTTTTAAAAATTTTATTTCTAAAGTTTTATAAAATGTAATTTCTCAAATAAATATTTTATAAACTATTTTTGAAAAACATAGTTCTGAATCCATTACGAAAGAGGATAAGAAATTAGTTATAAAACTAAAGTCTAAAATTTCATCTTCAAGGTATTTTTTCATACTTTACATCTGGTAAAGAATGTTTTGATAAAATTTAAAAACAAATTATTCCACAGGGGACTAGTTTTCGAATAGTGTTTTCTCATAAAAACAAGATTTTAGTAACAATTTCATTATTCTTAAAAATGACCCTTTTTCTACCAAGTTTAAAATTATAGGTCATTGGGAAAATAATTTTTCATTAAATAAAGTTACACATCTAGGTTTCCAAAAATACTAATTTTCTAATCCAATGTGGATTTTGAATGTTTTATTTGTTGAAATTTATGGACCAAATATATTTTAGGTTCCAAACGATTAATTTTTTTCAGAAAAACTTTGTTATTTCCAATATAAAAAAATATTTGTACCTCAATAGTGGGTGTCCTAGGAATATGACTAGACACATGGATTTATTTGAAATGATTATAATAATGAATGGAGTAAATGTTACCATCGAAGATCATGCTAAAATATAGATTATCAATTTAGGCAATATTTTTATTCTTGGTAAAGCTTTAATTTCAAATGTTTTTTAGTTAAAGGTCTTATGAACATCCTTATAAACACATGTCAATTATGTGAGAAAGGGTAACATTTAAATTTTAGAAATGATCCATGTGTAGAACACAATTCTGAATATGGATTCATTCTTTCTTCACATTGGTATGATAATGTATGAACACTATGCACATATGACCTTATAAGCCAAGACATAACTTGACAAAGAGCAATGGAAGTTCAATCTTGGTTATGGAATAGAAGGTTTGGACAATGTATCCATAGAAATTTATGTAAGATAAAAATGAGAAGACTAAATAAGGATCTACCAAATCATATATTGGATTCTTTAAAAGTTTTTGACCCAGGTAAATATGGTAAGAAACATAAGTTAAGCATTAAATTTATTAATGAAGTCTCAACTTCTAATGCTTTATAGTTAGTAAACATGGATTTATTTGGGCCTAAATAAACTTAAAATATTGGTAGAATATGTTAAGTATTTTTTAGTTGATGGATACACTAAGTACTTATGGGTTTATTTTTATGTAAATAAATACGAATCCAATTTTTTTCAAAATTATTGTAGTATGAGTTAAAAATAAAAAACATTTCCTTAATAATTATTTACAGTGATCATGGTGCAGAATTCGTAACATTCGAATTTAAAACTTTTTTATTAAGAAAGTCATTATACATAAAATTTTAGATCCTAGAACTCCTCTATAAATTTTTTTTTTAAATAAGAAATTGTATTCTTCATGAAATAACAAGAACCATGTTGAGTGAAAACTAAATTTCTAAACATTCTTGGGATGATTCCATTAGTTCTACTATATATATAATAAATTGTGTTTTAAAAATACATATTATTAATAAAAATTAATATGAGTTGTGGAGAGGCCAAACATAAATTTTTCTTACAACAGGGTATTTGAATACATATTATTCATCATGAATAAAAAAGATAATATACAAAAACTTTCACAAAAATCGGAACATGGAATATTTTTAGGTTATTTAAAAACATCAAAGGCATGAATAGTTTTTAATAAAAATTATTAAACCTAGGGGAAAAATACATATAAAATATTATGAAACCAACCATTTTTGAAATAAACAAATCCTACATCATAGTATGTGTTCTATAAAACCAATTCACATCCTATGATGAAAAATTATTCTTATAAAGAAAATACACAATAAATTGTTTCTAATGTATTTACTAAGTATGAATTTCTAACTTTTGTTTATAAATAGGTTTTCCAAAACCAAAGATATTTGTTTCTTATGAATCATCCTAGTGATAATATCATTGGTGATGTTGGTCATCCGGTAAGGAGTAGATGGTCCCCAAGAAATGATATTGAGCATCTAGACTTTCTTTAACACTTTGAAACCAAAAAATAATGATGTTCATTTACATGATGAATATTTTATAAATGATATGAAATATGAGATTAATTAATTATAAATGAATAAGTTCTAGAACATGGTTTAAAATCCTTATTAATATTAAATAATTTGAGTAAAGTTGGTTTTCTATAACAAATTTGAAGAGAATTTAATAATAATTAGAAATAAGTAGGGACTTGTTGCAAAAAATTAAAATCAACAAGAAGGTATAGAATATATATAAACCTATGTTCCAGTAGATGAACATTAATATATTCAGATTCAAATTTCCTTTGTAGCATTATTCAATTTTATAGATTTTCAAATAGATGTGAGGTGTTCTTTCTTTAAAGGATTGGTTTAAGAGGATGTTTATGTTTAAAATATTATGGATTTGATAATAAAAAAATCTTGAATTAATATATATACTTACCAAAGCATTATATGGCCCTAATCAATCTCTCAAATCCTGGTAAGATCAGTTAACATGAATTTTGTAACAATTTTTTTTAATGGAGTTGATGATCATACATTTTTTTATAAATTTAGTTAAAAAATATTATTATTTTTCAAATATTTGTTGATGAAATTTTATCTTGATAAACTCAACAATACATAACATAATATTTTTCATATATTATGATGTATGAGTTTGAAATGAGTATGATTGGTGATTTATCATTTTTTAATTGTTTTCAAATTTATCAAAAAATACAAGGTTCTTATATTTCCAAAAATAAGTCTATAAATATCTTCTTAAAAAGATTGGATACAAAAATACTAAGATTATTATTACTCCCATTGGTACCTAAAATACACTTAATCTTAATGAAGTTGGAAATCTAGTTGATCAAAAAAATTAATAGGTATGATACAATGTTTACGATACTTAACTGTTAATCAACCCGAAATAATGTATTTTGTATGATTATGTACATGATATCAATATAATTCAAAGGAATCCCATTTAAAATCTGTAAAATGAGTTTTGTATTATCTAATGGGAAATATGGATTTAGAACATTTGTATTCTTATAGAAATGAATTTGAATTAAAATGTTTTTTAGATAGTGATATTGGTGATTTTATAATGGATAGAAAAAGTACTTATGGAACTTTTAATTTATTAAGATATTCATTAGTTTCATTGTATTATATGAAAAAACACTTGATATCACCTTCCAATACTCAAGATAAACATGTAGCATGTGAATGTTGTTGTGATCAAGTGTTATATGTACACCAAAAACTCACTGATTATGGAATGATTTTTAGAAAAACTAAAATATCATATGATAACACTAGTTCCATTTATTTATGTAAAGACTCGTCACATAACTCCCTTGAAAAACAATTATATATTTGGAATCACTTTCTTAGGGATAACACACTTAAAGAGAACATCTATTTACAATTCATCGAAACACAATATTAACATGATAAGATTTTTTTTAAAACAAATACCTTCCCATATATTTGAATGCATTTCATAAAATCAAGGAATGATCAACCTAAAAAAATATTTTATATCTAATTATATATTAGACAAATCCTTTCATTATGGTACACATATTCATAGAGGTAGAACATATGTTTTTTTCATATTAAATTATTTTAGTTTTTCAAACATTTGGTTTTCATAATTTTTTTTCCATATTTTCTTTTCTAGATTTAGGTTTTATTTTAAATTTTTTAGTATCCCTATTCCAAAGATGACCATCAGATCCATAAATCCTTAAAAATTTTCCTAACTATCATTTTTATAAAATTTCCAGATTCAATGTTTTTTTCATAATAAGACTATTGTATTAGTATCTAGAATGAGTTTTTTATTTTTTGTTTTTATCATAAGTTAAATAGGAAAAATTCTTCTAGAAGAACATCATTATCATAATGATATGTTTTTCAAACATTGAAAATTATTCTTCTTTTGTGTTTTGTTTTACTATTATATTACATTTATTATCAGTTTTTTGTCACGTTTTTTTTATATTTCATAAATAACATCATTGTTTTTTAAATTTTTTAGTTTTATTCTATCATAATATAGTTATATTTTAAAAAAACTCAAGGGTTCATTTTAAAAAACATTCAGAGATCAATCAAAACTGTTAGATTACATAAGATAAAATATTTACCTTGGGTATATCATCATCTGGAATAACCATTACATAATGGTGACACCCCTTATCCTGCATCGAAAACAACAACCTCCCCATCTTGAAGTGCTACTAAATTCAAAACCATCCAGTACAATTTAAAAATTATCTTTAGGTTTGAATGTATGAATACCAATATTCTTCTCAAAATATGATTCTTGTAATAATGGAATTTGATTAATGCATTATCTTTAGAGAATGGACAGTGGATAAAACCTTTTTGACAAGTATTATTCAATTATGATGATAATTTTAGTATTTAACAGTTGGGAATCTATTTTTGTTACCAAACCCGATAACGATTAGGAACCCATAATTCTTGATTTAGTAATATATGTTTATAAATTATTGGATATTTAAGTGGATAAACAAAAAAAGAATATATATTTCACATTTTATGGAAAGGGATATCAACTGAACCATAGAAAATAATTAAATTTTCTTGAAATACCATTAAAAAAGAATAATTATGTCTTTCTCAAAAATTACATAATAACTGTGGATCATTTGATAAGGATAATCATGAGAACACTTCATTTTAAAATAATGAGAAACAATAGAATGAAACTAACCTTACTGTAAACAATTAGATTTTTTCTATATGGATGTAATGATTTTTTATACCGAGAAAAGGGGATTTTGAAACCTTCAAAATTATTGATTTTTTCTCTTGGACATACAAGTTAATATGATAATAATTGATCTTATTGGATATATTTTTCTTACTATTAGAAAATATAAGTTTGCATCCATCAAATCTAATATTATTATGTTTCCAACTATTTTATTAGTGTAACTACTTATGTGCCAGATATATTTCATTGTTGTTAATTTGTGAAAACAAATGAAGTTGAAAATTGTTCTTTTTTAGTGGAGAATATCTGAAGAGGATGAAATATGATTTTAATGAACCAACACATAATTTTTTTATGGTTTAAGAGAAAAAACTCAAGAATAATAATGTTCAAAGATACGAAATAAAACTTTTTTGAAGAAGAAAAACAAATTTCATTAAGTTGTGAAGAGAAAAAAAATAATTTTCTGAGCTTTAGAAGACAAATAAAAAAGTAACTATAAGATTAACTAGCTACATAATGGAAAAAAGTAAACTGTTGAATGAAAAAATATTGATCCTCGGTTTGGCCTCAATCTAATTGAATCCCATATTGTCAGAATACATTTTTCCTAATTTAATGAAAAAGAAGAAAACTAAAATATTCAAATGAAGGATATTTAAGGAGTAAGAGATATACACTCTTTTTTGAATTAAGTGAATACTACCTCAGTTAATATTGCATTTCCTTCCAAACTATGTATTATAAATTCAGGTATAGTTATTCAAGAAACATCTATAGTAAATATCGAATTTCCCTCTTTTTTTTGAAAATGGAAAATATATTTTTGTTGATTAATAATTGGCACCATAAGATGATAATGAAAAATCATCGTACTTTTTCCAAGTATGGAAACATTATTTATGGTCAGAATAACATATTCAAGAAGAATTTTTTAAGTCTATGGAATAAGGGGATGGTAGAATTTAAGTATTTGAAAAATAATGTGAATGAATTTATAAAGAATAAGATGATGATGAAGATGAATAGGAAGAAGAAAAAAGTGAAATTAAAAGTATTTATAGAAGTTAATAGGATATATATGATGGTAAAGAAAATAAAGAAAAATATTAAGAATCCAAACCCAATAATATTTCATTAAGAAATTCCATATCATCTTAAATTGAATTTTTTTCTTTAGAAAAACAATATAAAAAGTCAAGATGTCCTAAAAAACAAAAGTCACCATCAATTCAATGATCCAAATCCTTATCAATGTTGTACTATAGATATCAATCTATATAAATAAATAGGTTGAGATATATCCATATTTTAAGAGAAATCATGATGATTATTATTATATCATTCAAATATCTGATGGAAAAAAATTTGGGGAAATAGCTAAAAATTGGTGTCAATAGAACATAACAAAAGAAAAATAAGTCAAGATAAAACCAAAACCATTCATAAATCACCTCACAATCAATTCAGGCTATCTTCATTATAAGGGGATGATGAAGTTGTTTAGGATTTTAAAATACCTGATAGAACTGTCCCTTATTTCAAAATCTTGAATCCAGATGCCAGATGATTCAAGAGACTCTCAGTCAAAAATTTGACTCAATTATCATTCTGATAGAAAAGGTAATCATTCTAAAAGAATAGTTGAAAACTCATCAATATATTTATCAGAATCATAGAAATTCATGATGAAAAGTGAAAAAGTGGTCTTATCAGGTAAATAATGATCTCAAAATAAATAAAGAGAATTTTTATGATGTAAATAATTTCCTGAATGAATCAGAAGAATCCAACAAAGATTTATCCAAAAACATGGTAGATAATGTGAAATTTATGGATATGATAAAAAAATAAATGATATCCAGACTCAATATATGAACCATATTATAGATAAATTTAAATATATCAACATAAGGAATTCATGGATTACAAAATACAGAGAAAAAATTAATAGTTTGAAGAATCAAAATGAAGAAATGTCTGAAAAGATTCAAATTAAATATGAAAAATCTATATTTCAAAATATGGAAGTCAGTATCATGATGAAATAATTAAATTGATAGAGAAATAAATAAATGATTCCAATAAGAAAATACTATTTTCAAATCCATGAAAAAGTCATTTTGACTTTTTTTCCCTGTAAAAACATGTAATAATTATTATGACTACTCATTTTAAATGAAGGACCACTTCATCTAATCATGTTCTATTGAATTTTTTTCAAAATATGATTGGTTTAATATTATTTAATAATTCTTGAGGATGATGATAATTTTCTTTATTTTTTCCAAAATTATTTTTTCTAAATCCTCTTAGGTACTTCATGACTTTTCCCCCTTCATTTTTCAAAATCACAATGTTGGGAATTTTATATAAAGGGGGAGGTGTTTTATGTAATGGGGAGATATTACTTTAGAAGTTGAGTATAATATTTTGGTGGAGTTCTTATCCGAATTTGAAATTAGTAATATTCATTAATGTATTCACCATAGTTGTAACAAAAATGCGGAGATATGTTTTCAATTTTCTTTTTAAATACAAAGGAATTAAGTTAATGGTATTAATTTTTACTTTGTCATTTCATATTTATTCTTATGGATTGTTATTTTTAAAAAAGGGGAGATTTTTTTTGTAAAAATGTTTACTTATGAATTTTCCATTCCTTTATTTTTTTTAAATCACAGTCACTTTTTATATAATTGATTACAAATTATTTTTCCAAATTTTTTTAGAATTTTTTTTATAGTAAACATATACATTAATGTTATATATAATTTATGATAAATAAATCATGAAAATAAACATAATTCACTCATTACATTTATCGTAATGACTATAAATCCAATAATCATCATATTCACCTTTATCAAATTGGATTTAAGAATTTTGTCTTATATTCATACTGGAAAAATATTTCATAATCAGATATTACATCGAAATAGAAAACATATGAATCATGCTCATAAAGAATATCAAAATGAAATGCTTAAAGTAAATCCATCAGATTTACAAAAGATTAAATTTTCAATATAGAAAATTGTTTACTATTGTAATGGAACATTTTTTACACTATTATTGTGTAAAAAATGAAATCATATATTCTTTTAATCTAGATAAATATATGCTGTCAAATGAATGGTGTTCATGTCCTTACAACAAACGTGTATAAAATATGACCATTTGAGGATCAAGATAACCATTGGAATCTCTCCTATAAATACCCCGTGATTCAAAGAGATTAGAACTGATAGATTTCATTTGAAAATTTATCATTCATGAGATCTCTATGGATTGAACTAATTAACATCTAGTTCTTAGTAATTGTTATATTTTAAATTATTTTGGTTAGTAATATTTATGGTTAATTGTGTGAATAAAATCAAGGAATTTTGATGCTAGGAAGATGACGATACAAATCTGATAGATCGAGGGCATAAAAGGATAATAAGACAAAATATGATCCTATAGAATGCGGGCTGTTGTGGATAGAAAAATACGGAAATTGATCATCATATCGAGGGATCAAAAAGATAGAGAGATAGACAGATAATTGTATTGAGGGCCTTTATGGTAAGGGAATGATAGATTTTATTGAATTTATAAAACAAAGTAACTTTATCACAGGTTATAGGATACACTAATCTTTGGGATAAAATAAGTATAATAATTTTTATTTTATATTTACTATAATTTTATATTTTTCACACCATGTAATAGAAAAGTGATAATTCTTATATTCAAATTTGTTTTGTCGTTCTATAGTCACACTGATTCTTGATTACGATACGTTTTTTATTACTCTATTATATTATAACCTTCGTAATTAAGATACATTTGTGTATACTCTGGTAAAATCATTATTTATGTGAGTAAAATTAAACTATGATGTCATTTCCTATGTTTATTGATTATGATTCTAGAGACTATTAATATAGAATAATTTTCTCATTACGACCTGTGGACTTACATATTAGAATATTCTTAATTATAACATTTTTATCACACCCATGGTCCAAGTGAGATTATCATTTAAATACTTAAGAGGTTTTGTGAATAATATTTGATTAACATTGTTAATGTTAGATTCTATTAAGGTTAAAAGTGAAATTATGAATCATACAATTCACCATCATCTTGTATTTATCCATCTTCACGTAGATTATGATCCAGTACGTAATATCTATTTGAAAATAAAGAAATATGTTTTCATAAAATCTATTTTTTATTCACAATCCTGTTTTATATCAGTAAATTGAAAAAACAATTTTTATTAATTATTTTAATGGAATTTATATATGATATATTAAATCAACTATTTAAAATTAATCTAATGTGTTTTCTAAAAAAAGAGTTAATAATAAATCCAATTCTACAAAAAATGAAGTATTTTTCTAAAAGGAGTCTCTAACCCTTTTTATGGGATAAAAAAGTTCAAAACTAAATATTGACACTTTTATAAAAACTAATTAAAAAAATAATGTTTATTTTTTTAATAATTACATCAAAATTATATTATAATGAATTTTTTTATTTTTCTATGATGTTTCAATTTTGATGAATTGTAAATAAAATACTAAATTTTAACTAAAAACTACAATTTTATTGATTAATAAATATTGATAAAATATATTTTATTTTGTTTTAAATAATACTTATAACACATATAAATTAAATAATAAATTTTAGTTCATTATAATCAATTTATCAATAAATTTGGAAATAAACATTCATAAATGATTTGAACATTTTTCACTTTGAAAACATGTTCTTTCCTCTCATCTGCACAATTAATTTTTAATTAATTTATTCCACTTATGTTATTGGAAACATAATTTTTTACCATAATCATTATTGAATAATGTTAAAATTAATCATGAAAACTATGAGAAAAAGTATATTCCACATGGACTAAACATTATTCTTACGGTGAAAAATGACGTAGACACATGTCCAAAACCCAATTTATGGAAATATTTCAACCATATAACCTCTTTTATATAAAATGGTTCATTATTTCAGGAACTTAATTTATGGTATTCTTTCCAATAGTGTGTATGTTTTGTTATTTACAAGAATTTCACTCCTCCTCTACTATAAAAGGGAACTCTCCCCCTAGCTAATTCACAACACTCAATCCAATTGGATCATCGAAAACCCTCCCAAAATAAACTACCAATATACCTAACATCATAAAAGAATAATTATATGGGATATAAATAAAAACATTGATTATTTTAGTGAAAAATAATGAAGGGTACCCAAATAAGAGGAGGATTGAATGAGTACAATGGACCTGAAGAATTAAGGTAATGGAATTATGTCTCACTTTTTACATCCACGAGACAAATGATATATTAATCAAATATTTAATTGTTTTTGTGTATTTAATTATCATGAATGTATTTTATGATTCTTCTATGTAATATTATTGGTTTTTACATGTCCATTTTTGGATCTATCATTCATGGGGTTTACATTTAAATCATTACCAACATAGTAAGGGAATTTCGGTATAATGTTTTCTTATTTGAGAACTACACACCTATATTCTTTCAAAAGAGGAATAAAAATTCCCCTTCAATTTTAATATCATGTATTTATTCATCCTCATTATATTTTAAGATCTATTTTATTTTATTCCTTCTTGGTCATTGTGATTCAATGATATCGAAGAGATAATAATTTATTTCTACAATATCATCATTTATAGGAATTTTTATTAAACTGATATTAATGAAATATTATCAGAAATATCTCATGAATTATTATGAATATTTTTATCACCAGTTTATTCATGAAATATTAATTTAATGGTACAATTTTTTTACCCTTTTCTATATATGATACTTAAGAAAATGTTTTAATTGGAATTTGACTTTATTTATCACTTCTGTCGCAAGTCATTGTTCTTTCAAAATAATGTTCACTAAAGATTTATTAATTTTTTTTAAAGTTATAATTAAAACAAATTTCAAAGGAAAAGTATTTTTATAATTGTTTTATGTTCTAAAAAGATTTTTTTTTCAAATCATGTTTTTCACATTTTCATTGAAAAACAATTTCAAATGGTTATTTCATTTTAAAAAGTTTTTTTCAAAGGGGAAAGTATCTTTTCCTCAATAAATGTATTAAATGAAATTTCAAATAATACATTATATATTTCTAAGGTTATTTTGAATTCACTTGATTTTGAAATTATTTTATAAAAGAGTTATTGAAATTAAAAAATGATATTTTCCTAAAGAAATGTTTTATTTGATCCTTAAAATTATTTTTTTTATAAGGTGGAATTAATTTGTTTTACCTATTCATTACTTGGGATATTATTTAATAATTAATTTCATATTATTTCTTTGAATGGATTATTATTTGATATAATGAATTTTATGATCCTCGTTTCTCTTCCACGAGTTATAATATGATAAAATGGTTATTAAACACACTAATTATCAAGGGTTATGATATGATTAAATGATTTTGAAACCTGTTAGTTTTTCATAGGTCATGATAAGATGAAATTTTTATGATACCTATTTCATTACATGGGATAAGATATTAAGAATATTTATGATCTTATGTCACACATAATTATTATTTAATTATGTAATGGGAGGGACATATATATCAATCCAATTCATTGTCTAATGATTTATATATCTCATGAGGTAGAATGGATTGAATGGGGTGTAAATATAGTACTATAAGATAAGTTCACCACTTGGGATTGTGGTGTGTCTCTCCCATGTGGTGTAGAGGAAAATGTGTGAACTTCGTGGAATGTTTACAATTTTATGATTTAACCTGATTACATGTTCACAATATTATGAATGAGCATAAGTACATATTTAAAATTTAATGTGTGATCATTATTATATGTTCCCAATTTTATGTGTGGACCTGGTTATATGTTCATAACTTTATTAGAGGGCCTCATTTCAGGTAAATAACTTAAAGAGTAAACCTATTTCTACTTATACATGTTCAAAAAATTATAAGATGATGTTTATGAGACAAATCCACACCTTATGCCGATTTTATGCTCTTAAGGATATTTTTTTATCATATCATTTAATTCTTAATAACTACCAATATTTTTTCCATGACTATTGTTTGATTTTTGAAAAGAAGGATACGATGTTCTAATGTGATTCTAATGTTCTCATACCCTTATGTTCATGTTTCTCTTACCTATATAATTTTTTAACCTTATTGTAGATTTGAGAACACCCTTTATTATGTTTCCCTTCCCGTGGTAATTGACATATGTTATATGTACGATTACTAATGGATAATATCTATATGGGAAACATTGAAAAATCATTCATAAGACTAGAAGATTTTGTTTCAATGTTTCCTAAGGCACTAAAATATTATATTCCTCAAGAATATACATTTTTAATATATTGAATATTCATCTAAAAATCCAGAATATTTCTATATGAAAAGAATAGGTAACTATAGTTGGTAGCAATGGAAATTTTTAGTCAACCATTGGAATCTTGGATGAGAAAACATTAGTGTTATATCTAGTGATATTTATATGGATATATCTTGGGATGTATCTATGTATAATCTTAAATCTGAGTTAAATTATAGAAATATTTCCTAGAATTTTGGAAAAGGATAGAGAGAGGGGTTTCCTAGAAACACATACCTGTCTTGATAGAACAATTTGATGTGGCTCTCTAATATACATACCTATGGTCAATAACATTGAAACAGTATATTTATCTAGAATAAATTATGAATTGGTGTGTTCCAATGGGCCTTGACTCATTCCAAGTTTGACACTCTAGGTG
Organism: Viscum album; assembly: GCA_963277665.1. Classification (NCBI taxonomy): domain Eukaryota; kingdom Viridiplantae; phylum Streptophyta; class Magnoliopsida; order Santalales; family Viscaceae; genus Viscum; species Viscum album. The sequence goes on from OY728127.1 coordinate 496,604,519, forward strand.
ATATGCTTTGTAAATTCACAATCTCTTTATGAAGAATCATAAAGTATTTAAATAGATTATGAACATTAATAAATAAGGATAAACATAAGGTTTCATATATTAAAATGAATGTATTTTTATTTTGACATCCTATAATTTAATTTTTATGAATTTGTGGTTCTCCCCTATGATTATTGTTTCCCACAAGACGTTTTTGGTTTAGTCAATGCCTAGAACAAAAATGTATTATGTTAATGAGGAATATACTATAATATTTAATGATTTTCCTCCTGATCAATAAAATGTAATGGGAGAAGGAACGGAATACCTCATTTATATGATCAAATAAATTTATAAATCTATAAATCATATTGATAATCTTGAAAAACAAATGAGGGAACAATGTTATTTTTAGTCCTTCATCAGCAACACTTACATTTTTTTGGACATCAGTTTAACCATTAGTTGCTGAGAAATGGATATGTCCCACTAAAAACATATTTTCCATTCTCCAGCATTTAGAGCAAGATAATTTCACCCTGGCTATCTACCATCTAAATCATGAGGAAGATTAATTGTGTTATATTATTAAAATTATAAGGATAAAAGAATATATTGACTCCATTAAATGGGATTAGTGTAACAATATATTTTTCAATAGCTACATTCCCTGTATTCTGAATATAGAAAATGGTTTAGGAGTTCCTGGATCTTATGTATAAGGATGCTAAATCTAGTGGTGAATATGAATCAAATTTATGATACATTAAATATACTCTTATTTTATTATAATTCAATCTAAATGTTAGGTTTAATGACAGTTCTATGGATTGAATGAAAATGCAAGAAGGGATTTGGACATAAGGGACTATTGATGCTATAATGAAATAATTCAATGTGCACTAAAAGGGGAAATGGATGCTAGAATCCTTCTTGGTTCTAGATATATAAAAAGGGGAAAGTGGTTTGATGGAAAATTTGATGACTTGTATCATGGATAGAAGAAGATTTTTCAAACTCCTACTTTCATAAAAAATGGGAATGATCACTTTTGTCCCTTCCTAAAGGAATAAAAAGGTGTTTTATGTGTGGGAAGCCTTTCTATTGATAAAAAATATTGAATTAATGTGATGAGGCTAATAAATGAAATGTCTGGAGAGATAATTCAACAGAATTCAACACCTGCACTAATGTGATTTATGTGCATGTAGTTGGGGAATTATGAAAATAAATTCCCCAATACAAGGGATAATATGTATGAAAGGCCACAAAACCTCTAAGGACAAAGGAAAAAAGGGAAGTCTTTTGAAATCACAATAGATAAAGTGAGTAAAGGTAATTTGGAACAATTATATTTTAATTTTTAATTGATAATTTAATAATTAATTTTTAGGGAAAATCAATATGAATAACTTATGTTTCTTCCTTTAGTAAAATTTCACGTGATTATATATTTGGGTTCTAGAATAATGAGATCAAATATTATATCTTGACTGGGGAAAACCCATGATTCAAATGAAAAATTATATAAGATGAGAGATTATATAAGGAATGATGATGGATGTATGTTTTCAATAGTCTTTTAAGGTAATTCATCTAATTATAATGTTTTAAGATAATACATGGTGAAGGAATTCACATATATGGTATGTAAAAATCTAGAGATAATTTATGATATATTTTGAATCAAGGATCAACTCATTTTGAGAAATATAGGGATGTCCTTTCTATGGATTGGGATTTTCATCTTTCATAATGGTTACATGGATAACCACTTATGTAATGGATTAAGATAAACATTATATAATTCTTTAGAGATTAATGTATTATCTATATATATGAGGATATATTAAAATAGGATGACCTTTGATGACCATTTTATGATGATGATAAAAAAATATAGATGAAATCACTTACCATCATATAAATGGATCTAATTATCTATTAGTGCATCGTGAATTAAAAAACAACCTTCATTCTTTAGAGTAATTGATTCTGTCAAAATTGATCAAATTACATACAATGGTTGATATTGTCCCAAATAAATTTAATAAACCCATGTATATATATCTCCTTTTGATAAATCTTCAACACTAGGTAAATGAGCTTAAATCCAAAATTTTATCCGAGGAGATTCATTTCTAATGAATCAAATGGTCCCCTGGATCATCACTATGATATAATTTTATGAACATTAACTCTCCCTATATGACCAAATATTATATGATTAATGATCTATATAATTCTCCATAATTATTTAATATTTTATTATATGTAAAAATATTCACATACCACATATGTTATTTTATGTGGAATCCTAGATATGAGTTACTTTGTGTAACCCATATGTTTCAAACTATCATTTTTTTAATATTGTTTAAGTATTCATATTTTTGAAGTGTGCTTCTTTGAAATGAGAATTCTTGTATTAATATTTTAATTACCCAGATGAATTTTGAGCGAGAAATTATTTTTAAGGGGGTTAGAATGTAACACCTTGTCACGACACGACCCAGTGGGGATCAAGTCGTGACTTCCCAAGCCTGCATTTAATTAAAAAGGGACTAGACAATAGCACCAAGTAGGATTTCACACACATGGAAGGACATATCCTATCATAACTATACACACGCACACACATACACCTCCATACTATTGTGTAGAGATATATAAAAATAGAAAATAAATAAATTCATACATCTATCCTAACCAGAGAACTATAGAAGTACAAAAAGGGAAAATACATGGCCCACCAAAGAGAAAACTGCAAAAGCATCCAACCTGCTCAGATGGAGGGGTTCACTATCAAACACACCCACCGATAAACTCCATGTCTCAACTCTAGTAAACACCCCAGTACGTATAGCTCACTAAGATCCTCATTCTCCTATCCTCCTAAGACTACATCAAAAGGCCTGAGTTCTACACATGACATAACAAACATATAGGAAAGTCCCATATATGTGTGAGTATATATATACTCTATATATACCCCAAACCCCTAAAATAAAAAGGGAGAAACTCAATGGAATTGGTCTTCTTGACCGTGTTGGAGGGAACCCAAATGAGAAAGATACTCCATATCAAGGTTGTCCCTAGCTAAACATGACTAGTCATCATATACCATAGGAGCATTTCATTAGAGATGTGACAAAACCACCTGGGAAAATACTGAAATCACTCGATATACTCATCTTCAGCACCAAAACATAGGAGTTTCTGACCACAATGCTAGTGATCTGATCAAACATGGATTTATTGAAAAAAATCACTAGGTCTGACTCTATTTCCCCACACCATGACACTGCCCTCAAAGTCTAGGGAGTACTAGTTCCTCAACCAACCCATGAATATTCTACCTCATATTCCTTGATGGGAATGTTACATGAATGGTAGGGGAGCACTACTCCATAGGTTTGAACCCTCTTTTTAATAAGACGAGGGATTACCACTCAATGAAGCATGATCCCACAACAAAACCCAATATGGTAGAACCACTCTATGAAACATGGCCCGCACCCTAACCTAGAAGGGGAGCACAATTTTGAGAAACATGTCCCCACACCCTATCCAAGTAGGGGAACACCATTTTGAGAAACATGGACCCTCATCCTTCCCCTGTAAGAGAGTTCTATTCCAAAAAACATGTTCTTGGACCCTAACCTAGTATGGGACCATCATTCCGAGAAATATGGCACTACACCATTATCTGATAGACGAGCACAACTATAAGGATAGAGGACCCACACCCTAGTACAACATGGGAGTACCTGACCCAGAATCTCTCTTCACGAACCAAACTGATCTCCAACACAATTCGAGTGCTGATACACATATTTAATACTCTATTTATGAAACCTTGTACCTCACCAGGCATAATAGAGATCCTCATTTAGTTCTACATGGAAGACTACTCAGTATAGGCTATTTATTTACCAAAAAATAGACACCTAGTGAAAAGTAAAATTTCTCTAAAAACGGTTAAATTGGGCCTCATGGGGCCAACACCATGATTTAGGTTCGAAAATCCCAAATTATTTTTGAAACATATTCCTAATATTTAGGGTTATAACACCATTGATGACACGTCAATCAGACATCGGATGTAGGAGATACGTCCATTGCAAGAATATCACAATAAATAAATAGATTATTATTATTATAATTGTACAATTCATTCCATCAAGGCTTGATAAAAAATATAGTTCCCGTACTAGACTAAAGACGTCCTCCTAGAAACAAGGGTAACATTTTTTTATATGACATGTAAAATGGACATCCGTTTTTAAAGATACAGGGGTTTAATGTCCCCTCGGCCCAACCTCGTCCATTCTAGTTGGACAGTCCTACTCCGTCCAGTCTACTTCACCTAGACCGGGGCACATTTGATATTCTAGCTTCCCACTCTACATCTCATGGCCCTTCCATGGTTATCCTAGATCGCCGCCTTTGGCCTGATATGACCGGGTCTACACCCCCAAGCACCATTCACCGCCATGCACCTTCATCCCTTCACCACCCCCACGCTCCGCACTGCCACACCATCCAACAGACTCTTCCACCCGTACATGAAGTGAAGCCACCTCCTTAAAAACACCTCCACCTTCTGTTTCTAGATATCCACATGTTGGGTTTCCTTCCGCAGACCATAGGGAACACCCCACTACTCATAAAATAAATCTGAGTCAAAATCTGGAAACCTTGGGATGATATCTACACTAAGATTGGATCATCTTGAAGGTTCATTGAAGATTAAAAAACCAATAATCATGGTTATTGGTATTTAAAACTCAAATTTTCTACCTTAGTGTGAAATTCCAATTCTTTGAGTTTGGATTCACACTCTAAATCTGCTGTTGCACGATCTGAGAGAGATCATTGTCAGGATCTGAGTCTAACAAAATGTTGTTTTATTGATTCAGCCTCTGGGTCAATTGCCACCAATGAAGGAGAGGTTAGGATATTCAGATCCTTCTTATACACAATGGGGATGTGAGGAGATAGGGTTATTTGTTTTAATTTTCTTAATAAAAATACTTGTTTTACACCTCGGCCCGACTCACCTCCAACCCGACAACCAACAAAAATAAACATTATGTTGTTTCTAGGTTAAACACGACATTATTAACCAAACTGTTCTCTCAGAAATGTGATTTGAAGCGTTATTTAAGTGTTATTTTATATTACATAATATTTTTATTTACAGTTACGTCCTCGATAACTTTTTCCATTGATGGCCTACGCCCACAAAATTTATACCTCATATAGGGTAAACGACACACTGTGGAATCAACCGCAACCATGATTTTCTAATTTGAGATAACATTGAAGAGATAACTTGTTTCCTCTAAATGAATAATATAAAAATAATTAATATTTTTATAAAATATATTCCTAGCACACCTAACCATGGAATTTTACACCGTCTCAGTTCCTAAATCTGGAAATATATGAAGAAAATATTACAAAGTCTTACAAAACAATGGTTAGGTCACTACATCTTCCCCACCTTAATCATTTTTTTCCACAAAAAAGAAAAATTCTAGGGATGAAAGAGAAAATTGGAATCTCAGCTAGGTCTCCATCACCAAAGAGTTCACCAAATCCCACAATAATGCCACCAAGGGTTCCTGTGTGTTAAATAAGAACACAACATGGGGAAACCCAATGCCAAAAAAAATTATAGATCATCCCTTATTGACATTTTTCAAATGGACACATGTCTCCTTACCTGGGATAGGTGGTAAACAACAATCATTTGGTCTTCTGAAGTACTATGATGTAGAGGTATGCCAGCTTGATAAACTGATTCAAAGACCAACACACCTAATTTGAACAAACAATCCAAGGAGACTTATCCACATCACCTTGATACTATCTACATTGGGTAGCACTGACTCGCCCAGATGGTTTGGTATCGCATCTCAATAACACCTCTTAGTGGGAAAACACCCTCATTATTGTGATTATGATGCCTCGTCAAACCACACCATGACCACATCAAGCAACACATGTGCCAAGTTAATGTCGAACATGGGAGGGTACCAACCAACAAACAAGATTTCCCAATAATATACTAGGTCTTACCTTACCCTTCACACAATCTACCAAACAAACAACCCCGCCTTGAACACACAATTCGGAGGGACTCATCCACCACACCTCATACTATCTTATTTGGTCAGAATTTACTCTCCCTCACATTGTTAGATCGTATCAAAAAAACACATCTCGGTGGTGGAATGATACCCTCATCATCTTTCATTACAGTCTATGATTAAAAACAATTACATTGGGTCTTACCGATGCCCCATGACACTCTGAACTAACCTAGAGAAAATAGAAGAAATAATATTTTTCCTCAAAAAAACTAAATAAATTAGATAGAGCACAGATCATACCCATATCCATCCTCGGAGCCTCTAGGTCAATGAATTCTATGACCTTTAGTCTCCCCTGCCCCTGTCATCTAGCTCTCTGATCCTAGCATGGACCACCTGGGGGCGGTGGTGGAAACTCGTACTGTCTACTGCCTATGCTGCTACTCTCGCTCCTCTTCCACTTCCACTACCCTGTAGACATCCATGCTCAAAATTCTTCCTATGTTAAGGCATTTCGTCGACTGTATCCCTCACAATAGCATGACGGATTAGACAATCTTTCACAATATGTCTCCAACCATCACAAATGTAACAACACCTCTCTTATTATTTACCAGATACATAGAGTGGATCATATTCTTCATACACATGAGCCTTAGTCTAGGAATGGGTATGCATCCTACTCTTCGATCCTACTACCTACTACCTTTCATCGGTGGTTAACATATAATCCTATAAAAACCCTACTTTGGGCCACGTCTGTTTGTCCATCAACTTGGATTATATCCACCACCAGAGCCCACCACAGTACCCCTGCATGGGTAAGAACGAAAAAAGAGACCAGACATGTACGTACTTATCTAAAAAGGCCCTGCTCAAAATTTGGGGCCTTGAATAACTATTCCTATTACATATATAATGAGTATATCAACAGGTCTATGAACCTTATCGAGTACTCCACCACGGTCTTACTCTCATATCAATGCTCTAGAATATTCTGTATACAAACTAACCTTAGAATGGCCAGATAAAACTAATATATGAGGATCCAATAAAACTATGGCTAAGATAGTGTCTACTATTTATGGGTTTGTGTTAAATGGCACCACCAGCTCCCGGATAATCCCTGAAAACGATGGGCATCTAGGACCACCATATAATCATGACATTTATTCAGAAGGTAGAAAACACATGTGACTACCGCAATCCATTCATTAGCTGCTTGGGGGTCTAGGTCACTCCATAACTGTAGTGTTTACTACCTCTAGATCATGTGAAACACACTCATCCTAGGAGTATCCTAATCTTACATTGCTAGTACAATGTACTTTTTGATAGGTGGTGCCTCAATTAGTGGACCACCTGGAGGTCTAGCCTCAGAACCTGTGACGTTCACCCGTAGCCACTCCATGGGATGGATAATCACCACAATGCCTCTGTGGAAACTTGTATGTCTATCTTCAAAGAGGAATCCTAAAATTACATCAAGACTCACCACAATCGAAGAGTATATTTGGGTTGATTACTCAAGAAGGACAATGAAAAACCAAAACCCAGTCTTATATGTTCTATTGACAATTTTACATATCACCTGTGTCTTTATGTATTTAGTATAAAGTAATGGAATTAGAATCCCAGTGAATGGATACATCTCACACCACACCAACACTAGATTCGGTACCCTGAAACATGAACTTGAAAAACTCTCTCACTATTGTTATTTAACCCAATCCAATCTCACAATACTACAGTCCCATAGTGGAACTGACTACCTCTAATACAACTCTATCACAATCCAACCCAATTGGGATCAAGCCATGACATCCCAACCCCTCCTCCAATTTTTCAGGCTTTGGTGACTAGTTCTAAGTAGAAAATCACTCCTATGGTAGGCCTTTTCCAATCTTACATATATGTACACACCCATACACACCTCCATGAAATAGTGAAAATATATATAAAAGATGGAAAAAAATGCATGCATACATATCTTCCAACTATAGTAATGTAGAAGTACAAAAAAGAAAAACACATGTCCCACCAAATTGAAAACTGTAAAAGTGTCCAACCTACTCAAATGGAGGGGATCAATATTGAACACACCCTCTTACTAATCTTTTATGCTCAACTCTGGTAAACATGATGGTTAGTCTAGATTACTAACATTCACCTTCTTCAGGTCCTTCTAGGACTCTGTCAAAATACAGAATTTCTGCACAAGAAAAATGAAATGTGCCGGAAAATCCCGTGTAGGGGGGCTATAACGATACTCAGTAGGTTCCCCGAAAACATAAAAATAAAATGGATAAAATTAAATAAAATAGTTAAGTCGACCCAACTAGAGAGAACCCAAACTAGAGAAAAAATACATCTTGTGACATTCCTCAACTAAAGATGACTAAGAAGCTATTACCATAGTGTTTTTTCATCTAATATATTATAAAACCACAAGGAAAAACATGGAAGTCACCATATATACTAGTCTCAGGAACCATGAATCTGGAGGTTCCAACCTCAACAATGGTGACTGGTTCAACTAGAGGATATAATTGTTACAACTCACTTGGTCAAGATCTAATGCCCCACACCTTTCCACATCCCTCATAATCAAATGAGTAATATCTCCTTAACCATCCCATGAAACCTATGTCGCTCCGACATGATGGGGATTGAGTCCTAACATGACAGTGGATCACCACTCTATAGGTGGGGACATGCTCCCTGGTACGGTCGGGGAGTACCACTCTGGGAAACATTATCCCACTTCCTAACCAAATAGGGGATCACCACTCCATAAAATTTGGGAATTCACCCTTACCTAGTAGGGGATCACCAGTCAAATAAACATGATCTTACACATTACTCTAGTAGGGGACAACCATTTCGGGAAACATGTGGATTCACCCAAACCTAGAAGGGGATCCCCATTCTCGAAATGTGGGACCACACCCTAAGCCATTAGAGTATATCAATTCTCTGAAACATGGTCTTGTATCCTAATAGGATAGGGGAGCTCCACTCTGAGGGTAAAGGACTCGCATCCTAGTACGATAGGGGAGTACCTGAACCACCGTCTCTCTTCATGAACTGTACCGATCTTAAACATCAGTCGAGAATCGCTACACATGTGCCTTGATCAATTAAAGCCACCTCATATCTCACAAGCTTTAATGGAGATCTCCATCATGTTCTATGCTTAATACAACGTCAGATTTTCAATTTACTTATCCAAAATTGGCACTCGGTGAAAAAGTCACATTTCACCACAAACACGAAAACTAGTCCTCATGGGTCCCAGCCATCAACATAATTTTAATCACTTGAAAATGGTCTTGAAACTTATTCGTTAAAATCATGGTCTCAATATCACTGATGAAATGTCAATCAAATAGTAGATAGAAGATATATGTTCATTACAAGAATCACCAAATAATTATTATTATATTATTATTTTTATTATTGGATGTTTCATACCACTAAGCCATGTACATGAATAATAATGTTCTCAAAATAGAATAAAAATGTGTAACTTGAAACAAGGGTCACGTTATCATAGAAAATACATAAAAAGGACTTATAGTTTGTATGTTATGGGGATTTGGAGTCCCCCAACCTAACAAATCTTATTTCGGATACAATAGCCCACTCTGGTCTTTCTGCTCTGCTTGGGCCGGTCCTCTCCTATCATCTTGGCTCACCGCCTCTAGACTGCATTGGCCTATTCCGCAACCTATATACCCCACCCTGCCTCATAGCACTTTCCCTCCACCCCTCCTGTGTTCCGCACTGCCACCATGCCCGTCCTTACAGCCATATTGCCTCCTCGTGGCCATTATCGCCTTCTGCTTACAGACCTCCATCAGACCTCTCTGTGTTGTTGGTCCTTTCTTATACCACTGAGTACACCTAGGTGATCTAAATATGAATTTGAGTCAAGATTAAGAAACCTTGTGACATGATTTACACTCACTCAGGCTCCGCTCGAAGTTTCATCCACAATTCTAACAAAAAAAGCATAAAAATATGGATTGTGATTTATAACATAAATATTTCAAACATAGGGTGAAATACTGAAACATTAGGGTCATATCCATGCTCTGACGTGGGTGATGCACGATCTTGGAGTGATCACTGTTAAGATTTGCGTATGACGACACCTCGTTTTATCAATTCGGCCTCTAGTTTGTTCATCACTAATGTGGGAGAGGGGAAGGGACTCAACTCCTATGTGTAAACAAGAGGGATGTGTGGGGAGAGGGATATTTGTTTTAATTTTATTAAAAAAATATCTACATTAAAACCCTTGCCTGAATCCTATCCGATTGGACACCCAGCACCAACAAAATTTATGTCACGCCTAGGGAATACACGATGTTCTGAACTCAACTATGATATTATAAATCTGATCTAAGAATCTATTTTGGAGTTATCTGATACGACATCAAAATAAAATAATATTATTTATTGTTCATTTATCAATAAATTTCCACAGATGGCCTACACACAAAACTATTACGCCCTACCTAGGGTAAACGTCACACTCCAAACTCAACCAGAACCTTGGTTTTCGAATCCGAGTTACTGTTTAATAGACAACTCATTTCCTCTATGTGCATAGTAAAAAAATAATTCATTTTTTTATAAAATTTATTTTAGGCACACTGAGCTATGGAATCGCATTCCTTATCAGCACTTAGCTCAGGAAATATATGCAAGAATATTCTAAAGTCTTATATGGAAAAGGACAAGTCGCGACACAATGCGTGTTTTTTATGAATAATTTTTTACGAATAAATTAAAATTTGCTGATGCATTTCATTGAAAAATAAACCATTTTAATCTTGTGTAACACTCAATGCTGATATTATCTAGTATTTAAAAAAATTAAATGTTTTACTTGTTTTACACACAATTCAATTTTCCATCTATCGGTTTCATTACATGCATGGCTGAGCTTTACTGAATTAAAAATACTACTAATATTATTATTAATATATTATTATAGTTGTCACTAAGACTTTGGAATTGAAGTTATTAATAATATTGAGTAAATTACACAAATATAGTTCAAATATTTATATAAAATGAATTATTTGGTTACCAATTTATTAGAAATCAGTGTAATGACTTTTTAAAAATAATGAAATTCATCTTCTCAAAAGCTTTTTTCTATGTATAAACACGTTTTATATTAATTAATTATTTAAGAAACTTTTGATGAATGATTTCAAAATAATTAATCTGTTATATATATTCAATAATATAATTAACAAACATATTATGTTTTTTATATGAAATAGATAAGAATAAATCTAATTTTATGTATAAAAAGATATATTTTTTAATAATTATTTATACCAACTTATAATATCACACTTATATTAAAAATAAATATTTATATTTGTATAAATTATATTTTCAAGACTAAATTTTTTTAAATATAACAAAAACAAGATTTTATTTGGATGACTTATTGGTAATTTTCCATGCAGTTTCATTTATGATGAATAGTGACACGTGTTTCACCCACCCACCTTTGTAATCCCCGCTAGGCTCAGGGAGCTGGAGGGAAAGGGAAAGAGTAGCTGCATGTGGTCAAGGAGTGCGACCGAAGGGCTCTATGGATGATTATAATTACAGACTGTGTCTTCTACTAGGTTTTGTAACAATAGACAACAATACGAATCATTCCTTACTTCCATGAATCTTGTCCCAGACCTAGAGTTTTCAGTTAAGCCGTTGACTTGACCCTCACTTCTGGAGATACCTTTGGGAGGAGACTCGATAATCACGCTTGCACCAACGGTGTTATCTGACCCTTGAGGCAAGAGTTTCAGTTGGAACCTCTTGGTGTCAGCGTCGAGGCCTTACGACGTTAGTTTGAGTATGAACTGGGCAATCATAGTTCATACACAAATTGACGGTATTAGGCAAATGTCGGGATGTGTTTTCCTTGGTCAGCGAAAAGGGAACCCCAGGCAGCACAGGATTAACTATTGCTTATGAGGGTGTATCCGATAACTCTTGGGTTGGCCAACCGTACCCTTGTGGCTGTAGGATTTTTGAGTTCCGGTTCTACTCAAGAAATGGAGGCCTCTAGAGTTCGAGGATGGCGACCATGTTCTTATACGGGTCTCACCTCGACGAGGTTTAAGGAGATGTAGCCGAGGCAGAGAGATATCTCTGAGGTTCAACGGACCATTCTAGGTCCTCATTAGATAGGTGAGGTGGTTTACCGCTTGACGTTTCCACCTCAGTTGAACCGGGTGCATGATGTCATCCTCGTATCTCAGCTAAGGAGATACATGCATGACCCTTCACACATCATCGACCGCATGGAGTTGGACGTCGATGATGGAGAGAAATTCACAGAGGTTTTAGTGGAGAACGAGGATCAACAGGATTAGGTCCTACGTGGATGGACGATTCCTCAAGTGCACTTTCACTGGCAGCACGAGAACCTCTAGGTGAGCAAGTGGGAGCAGGAGGCTCAGTTGCATGCTCAGTACCACCTTTGATTCCCTAGTTTGTGTTATAGCTTTACAGGGATGTAATTCCCTGAGATGGGAGTAATATAAAGACCCGTAAATTTTAATAAATTTTTTCCCTTAATTTATTTGGAATTTTGCGAGTCTGTTTCTTCTGACGGCACCTGATTCTGAGGCCCGGTGTGCCCGGAATCATTTTCCGAAGTTTAGCTCGGGTACTTTCAGTGAACGGACGAGCGGGTTTTTTATAACTCTTGAACCGGTGCTCAAAATCGAAATCTGAGGGCACCGTTGAAACCGCAACGCCGATATTTTCTTAAGAAGACCTTTTCTAGAGTTGTGTTTGCTCGGAAAGAGTTGTTTAATTTTGTGGATTAAGACTACGGAGAAATAAAACTGTGTTACTAATTTTATTTCATTTAAGGGGTTAAAATCCTATGGATGGAGGTTGGGTGGAACTAACCACCCATGTGAGGTTAATAGTGAGGTGGGGCCCACACGATCCACTACCCCTTCAAATCCCCAAACCCCCATATTAAATGTGGGAAAACCCCCATAAGTAATTTCCTTCCCTCTCTCTTTAATTTAATGCCAACACACCTATTCAATTAATTGAATCTCGTTTATTAATTGAATGAGGTTTTTGATTTTTAAAATGTTGGCATGTGTGAATAAATTAAGACAATGTCTTAATTTGTTTTTGGTTAGTTCATTGTATGGAGTCTGGGGAGAAAATAACCAAGGTCTCGAAGAGCATCGTCTTCCACGTTGAAGAACGCGAAGAAATTCAACACCTCGACGAAGAACGTCGTCACCGAAAGGGAAGACCGTCGTGCCGCCTTCTCTTCTCTCCACAACCGGTGAAAGATGCCTTTTTCGAAGAACGACCATGCGTCGCTTTCTTCATCGGGTGAATTCCAACGACGCTTGCGAAGCATCAATCCGCAACGCCGTCTTCCATGATGTCGTCTTCCGTGAAGTCATTGTTCCGCGACGACCATCGTTCGAAAACTCCATGAAGTAGGGGTTTGGATTTGTGTTCGTATTTTTTTTTTCATCCAACGTTAAAATTTTGGGCCACCTATTATCATTATAATGGGAGGAGGTCGGACCGCACTAACATGGCCGACCCTCCTCCCCCGTTGATGTTGTGTTCGTTGCGGCTTGAACAAAGGTGGCGTAGTTCAACAGCACCACATAGAAACAAGAAGGAACACGACAAAGAAGCGCGGTGACGTCGCGTCGTGCCGTTGAGGCTGAACAAAACCGCAGCCGGAGTCGGGGCCGCAGAGGCAATTCGAAGACTCCGCAGATTGTTTATTTTACATACGGATCATCAGGCGATGACGGGACGGTCCGCTGAGGCGATTTGATGATTCCATAGTGACGTTCGGGTCCTGAAAGGATTCCAGGCGCAGACGGCGGGTGAAACGGACCACCAGTGTGTGTCCGTTGGTCCGCGGAGAGTGGAGGCGGCGCGCCGCCGTAGGAGACCACCGCGGATTAATGCCGCGTCGTTTTCAGACAAGGGGTGCGGGGGGGGGGCATTTCTTCGCTCGGCCATTTCGGCCGAGCTGCCTGGTCACGTGGGCCTGCGCCAGCACCAGGCCAACCGGCCGCCCAGGCCGGGCTGGGCCGCCCAGGTCGGGCCGGGCCACGCCGGTGGGTCCAGACCGCACCTGAACGGGCTGTACCCTGACCCGGTTTTGGTCGACCCGGTTCGGGCCGATCTAGGGGGTCTTGGGCCGGGTCGGTTCGGGCCCAAAACCCCTTATTTTCGGATAGTTCTGTTCAAACGCACGTATCTTGGGCTACGGACCTCAGATCGACTCACCTTCAGTTGTGATGCGATCCTTAGATCGAGATGGTCGTTTTGGTATATTACACTCAAGGTTTAGAAGAACTTTGGGTATAGATGGGTTGGTTCGAACATGAAACCAACCGGGCCCTCGGAGCGGAAACACTTATAACATGAGCTCCGGACGTCCGATTGACGTGCCGTCAACATTGTTGGATTCCTATTTGTGAGACGGTTCTTTTGGATTACGCCGATCAAGGTTTGGATTCAGTTGGAGTACGGTTGGGTTGGTTTTGACTTAAAAACCAACCGGGCCCCTAGGACGAAAAAGCCAATAACACTCAGACCGGGCGACCGATTGACGCGCCGTCTGTCACGTTGTGTTTTTATTGATGTGACGGAACTTTGCGATACATAAACCCTGGTCTACGTGACATTTGATGTATCGGCCTCTTGGCTCGTGGAGCGGACCCTCCCGAAATGAGCATGCTGTGTGCGGGAACCCTAGAGCTGGCTACGACTACGACGACAAAGGTGACTGCACTGAAATCCTCTGTGGGTTCGGCAGCGATGACGAATGCACTAAAATCCTCCGTGGGTTCAGTAGCGATGTAGACTATACTGAAATCCTCCGTGGGTTCGACGAAAATGAAGAGTGCACTAAAATCCTTCGTGGGTTCGGCAGCAATGGAGACCGTACTGAAATCCTCAGTGGGTTCGACGGTGATGAAGACTTCACTGAAATCCTCTGTGGGTTCGGTAGCGATGAAGACCGTACTGAAATCATTCTTGGGTTCAACGACATAGAATACTGTTCTTGAATCCTACGTGGGTCCGGAAGTACTACTGTTCTTGTATCCTACGTGGGTCCGGTAGTGTTTGACTCTGTTCTTGTATCCTACGTGGGTCTGGCAGAGTAGCTAGTCTGTATCCTATGTGGGTCCGACATCTTAGCTGGTTTAGTATCCTACATGGGTCCCAGCATTGATGAATCAGTGGATACATCTGATCATCTCTATCACCTTACGAATAAGTATACCTATGTGAGTTGATTCTTGAATTTCAATCAATATCTTCGATATGATTGACTTGCTTTCCAATGTGGATTGGGTTGTGTTATCCTTTGTGGATTGGGTTGTACTCCTTTGTGGACGTGATCCAACATAGGCTCGGATGTTGGAGCCGAACTGGAATTGATGACTTAGGTATATGTATGGGCATATAACTAAGTAGTTTTGGTTGTTACTTCATGATTGTATCCTTCCTTTGTGGATTATCCTTTGTGGATTTTGGGAGACCTTCGGGGGTCTCGGGGTCCCTACTGAGTAGCATATACTAACCACTTCACGGGTTATACCCGCACTACGTTGTGTTGGATGCAAACGACGGACAATGCTGATCGTGGTTGAGGCTTATGGAGCAAGTTGGTACCTGGAGGTGGACCACTGGGCGGGACATACACAGAGCAGAAGTCTGGACTCGAGGAGCTGAGGAGGCTATCTGTACCCACCTTTCAAGTGGGATTTTCATTGGACGGCTCGGCATTGATGCATTAACCTCAGTTTCTTTACTTTCTTTCCAGTTGTACTTTACTTTCAGTTTAGGTTTGTATTCTGGCCCATTTACTTTCCACACTTACTATTGTACCCAGTTTTACGTAGTGTTTACTTCTGCTGGCTTACTCTGTGGTGTTTGTTTACTTTATAAGGAAATGCCTTCCCCTTTTTATCAGGATTCACGCCTTTGGTGCTAGTCGCCAGCCCCTGGCCTATGGAAGGCGGGATTGGGGTAGTCATGGCACGGTTCCTGAGGACAGGTCTTGAAAAAATACACTTATTTACACAACTCCCTGGTAACTTAATGTTCATCATAAAATGGTTAGAAATATATTTTTTCCTCTAAATTTCATGTCCTGACAATCCTATTACTTTCTATGATCACACCCCAAGGAATATAAAAGAATTAATTCAACTCCAAGACCAAGAAAACAGATGAATACTTGTTCCAAAAGGAAAGAAACAAGATAATACCACTTATGTTAAACATGTTTTTGATCCAAAACAAAATTGATACCATTTGTAACTACCCACATATTCTCATTTCTTGAGATGTTTTTGAGATGTTTTTGAGATGTTACTGGGCCTTAGTGACATCCCAAAGATTTCAAAGTTTGTCAATAAATTTGAAACGGTTTCAATACACATGGGGTATGATTAAACCATTATGAATAATAAAAATAATCCACTAAAACCAAACCAAAAACCCACTATATGACACCTGATAATAAGGACTACTCAACCATTTGTTTGATATCAAAACCATCCATAGTGTACAAAATGGAAGCCAAAATAACATCAAAGTAAACAATGGATGATAAATAATAAAACTCCAATATGACCACAAGACGTCATGATCCACATGATCCATGCTCCAATATCACCAAACAAACCAATGGTCTCTAATTAGTGATAAAGACGTGTTACACATTACCTTTTCCCATGTCCCGATAGATGGCATCTTTAAAAGCACCAACGTGCCAAAGTTGGGGTGAGTACTAAAACTAATTAGGTTTTCCCCAATTACATACCCACTCATTCCACTATGCTTGAAAAATTATATACATTTATATAAAACCATTTATATTAAATAAATTCCAAAAAACATTCAAAAATATATGTGAATATTTCAAAAATGGATTATAACTAAATAAAAACATGTTTCATGAGACCCAATTTACAGAAAACATTAGTTTTCAAGAAAACAACCAACTAATTATTTAAATACATTTCTCATTATCCATTTTTGAATAACCATTCCATTCAAGCTATAAAATCATTCAACCATGCATGTTAATTTAACCTCCCTATATTCGCGAGTGTTGAGTCATCGTTTATCTAATCCATCCCCTAGTGAACCTTTTTATGGGGTAGATCCCTAAAACATATCTATCCCACTAATGATGGGTATGACTCCTTACCCTTATCTATCCATAATTCACATGAATATACACAACCATTATGTTAAAAACCAATGCAAAAACAAAAACAACCATTTCATCCATTTCTATAAAACCATTATTTAATTAGAAACCATATAAAAAACTAATTCAAATCAACCATCACGATTTTATTTCAATAAAATTATATTCTTTATTTTAATAATTTTAATTAATACATTTCCCACAATTCGATAAAAATCCAAATTTTAAAATATTAATTTTAAAACCGAAAACAAAAGCACTTTCTGCAAAAATACATAATTTCTATATTTCCACAAACCATCACTCAAGAGGGTTTTCCACAATCAATGCAAAACAAATTCACAATCAATTTCATAAAAAAATTAAATCAATATAGATAGTTCTATCATGAAGAGTCAAGATTGAAGCCACGTATCTCGAGATTTTTTTCAAAAATGATAAATGACATGAAAAATATCATAAAAACTGGGTTGAATATCTACGAACCCACCATAGATATCTTCCCCTAGAAAGAACCAAGAAAAATATAATCATATTTGGAATCCAAAAACATATATCTACCCACATCATCTTTATATCCTAGAAATTGAGAATATAAATGAAGTAGATCTATGAAATCAATCCAGAACGATGATGAAAGATCACTTTCCACAAGGATTCTACTTCTAATCATGAAGGGAAGCATTCAGATCACCTCTAGATCTATGGAATAATCTTCATAGACCTATGGGGAAGAAAAATACAGATTTAGAGACATTTTTTATTGGAAAATGTGATGTTAAAACCATAATGAGACCTAGATCAACTTTTTAAGGATATAAGTTCGACCCTGTTCATGGTTTAAACACACTGTTAGGCAAACTGTGTGGTAACCACGCATTATTAACACCCATTATGATGAAATTTACATGGTCACCTCTCACAGTCTCCCAAACTGTGTGGGAATCATGCTTAATCCAATGCGACATTTTTTCCAAAACAGTCTTTTTAAAGAGAATAGTTAATACTACGATTTCTTATAGTTTAGACATACTGTGTGTATCTCGTGTGCATACCCTTTATCTTTTGTCACACTATTCAGGGTTTATTTTATGTGTTGTGTGGTTTCTATAAATGGTGCACCACATGTGCACCTGTATAAAATCCCAAAAACTGTTTAAAAAATTTTAACCTCACCCAAACATCACCCTTATACTTTAGGTAATAAAAACCCTAAATAAAGGATTTTATTACCAAAAATGGCAGTGCTACAGTTTTCTCATGAATAGTTAAATACCTTGATGTATAGGCTATAACATTATCATTTTTCATTAGTTCACAACCTAATCCATTATTTGAATCATCGTTGTATACCACAAATATTTATCCACCTATTAGGAGTTTAGTACCACATCAGTGATAAGTATCTTTTTGTGATCTTTATATATTTACAAACATTCTTGAGTCTAGGAAAAAGGTACTCCCTTCTATATCATCTTGGTTAATTGGTTTGATAATCGTGAGATATTCTTCAAAAATCATTGAAAATATCTAGCTAGACCAAGTAACCTGCAGATCTCTGTTAAAGATGTTGGTTTGGGCCACTCTTCTATTTCCTTTTTATTGGAAGGATCCATAGATACCCCTTTTATAGTAATAAAATTCCACATTAATTATCCATCACACATCTAGACCTCACATATAATATAATTATCATATAGATTCTCCCATAACAATGTCTTCAACACAATATTCAAATTATCCTCATGTTCCTCCTTGATCTTGAAGTATATCAGAATATCATCAATAAATACTACAAAAAATTTATTGAGGTAATATCTAAAGACTAATTTCATTAAATCATGAAAATTGATGGAAAATTAAGGATTATTATTGGAATCACTAGGAACTGATTGTGTCCATAAATCATTCAAAATGGATTCTTGGGAATATCATCCTTGCACATATTTTATTGTTGACATCCTGACCGAAGGACCACCTTAACAAAATAATTGGCCCCATATAGATGATCAAACAAGACATAAATATATGGAAGGAGATAATTGTTCTTTATCATAATTTTATTGATTTTATTATAATCTATGTAGAGGCACATTAAACCATCCTTCTTCTTGATGAAGAGGATTGGCACACCTCATGGTGAAGCACTATGGAATCTAAAACCCTTTTCTAGATTCTATAGTAACTTCTTCTTTATTTATTCTTGCTTAATAGTATATATTCTACAACGATTCATTGATATAAATAGATATCAATGAAAAAATTCAATTGGTAACTCAACCTATTTATCACGATGAAGAACATGCAACTCTTAAGGGAATACATCAGTGAAATCCCTTACGATGGGAATGTCTTCCAGCATGATAATATATTTTTCATCAATCCTTTTTGTGAGATATTATTGTTCATAAGTAATTAATATTAAAACATAAGATGATGACTTTAAAGGATATTAATCTTCCACTATATACATGTAAATAATTAGAGAATGCTTTGGGAGGTGATGAGTGATCTCCCTTCCCAAACTACTGATGATGGATTTTTATAAACATAGCCAATACATTGTTAAAATTGAATTAAACTCTAACAAAGGAATGGATACTATATTTTCTAGGAGATTCAGTCCATCACCTCTTGAAGCATGGGATTTATTTTCTGATCCACCCATATTAGGCTTAATTTTACACTTTTTTTCATCTGTCCCATGAGACCATTTAAATTCCCTAATCTCAATTTCATCCTTTAGGGAACAATGAACAATCTCCTCAAAACTGTCAAAGACTCAAATAGCCAACACTTTTCATAGACTCAGATTTAGTCTAATAAAGAAGTGATCCTCCTTGATTTCAATGTTGAATGCAATGTCAAAGGTGTATCTTGAAGTTTATTTAATGATTTCTTCATACACCCTGATAGAATCTTATTTCTTCTTCATACGTCTGAGAAACTATATTACCATTTTGAGATGGTGGGTTCATGGAAAATATGTATTGAAAAACATTTTATTGAATTCTTCCCAATCCATGGAATCATGTTCCTCCTTGAATTCATATTTTTTATTATCACCTAGAATCTATTAGATCCTCCATCAGAATGATATACCACCACAAACTTCTATTCTTCAGAGCACTAGAGGACATAAAATATATTTTCAATAGAGGTAATCCATTTTTCTATGAGGAGGGGATCAGAAGATCAACTAATCATTGAAATATTTTTCCATTTTAAGGATTAAATGGAAGAATTATCTTTCCTTTTATAATTCATGTGTTCTACATGATTCATGTTATTATTCATAACTTGATCAAGCTGGGAAGGTACATTAATAATGTTTTGAGCACATGTTCCCATCATATTTATCATTTAATTAGGTAAATCATCACATAATCTATCAAATTCATTGTCAGAACATGTTCTTATATTTCTAGGCATTATATAAGAAAAATATCTTATAATGAGGATATCAAATACATAGCTAATAATCTTAAAAAAATACTCTTAACATAAAAAAAATAAACTACTCAAGGAAAAGAATATCAAAACTTATGATTCCAGATGATTAAATCTAGGTTATATGTGATCCCCTTATTAAAATATATTAGTATAGAAATTTTATTTGTTCCAATAATAGTTTTTTTAAATGATATTTTTAATTTACCATAGCATATCCCCAAGGAGTTTCAAATATGGTGCATCGTAAGGCCCATTTTTTTGTACCATTTTACACCAAGTCAGGCCCGGAACACCTTGTCGGAGATGTTTCTCCTAGGTACATCTATTCTAGATTCCTATCCCCTTGTATTATTGATATCGGAATGTATTTTTTGATAAACCACTCAGTCTATACATACCAAAATGTAGGAGTGTTTTCTCATACATAGTCGTATCCCCTTGTTTATTACTAAAGTGTTGTATTCCAAGTCTTCAAAAATAACAAATATTTTCCTCTAATACCAACTATAGTGACCAATGATTTTTTTACACCTATCATTATATGATGTTAAAAATAATTAGGTATCAAATTACCATACAAATATTTTAATGTCTAATGTCTTCTAAGACTAGGTACATAAAAATAAAAACACTCGAGTAAAATAAAACATTTCATTATTTATAATTCATTGTGATCTCATAACTTCGATTGATCCCTTACAACTTCATAGGAAAACATGTGGATAACATGAAAAATGTATGAGCTAAAAATTCCAGTAAGGAAATAAACCCTAAATTACTGATTAGCACATGGGTTTTACGGCCCAACATAATTAATCAAAAAGGCATGGAAAATGATTAATTGTAAGGAATCATAACATTTGATCATATAAAAATATAATCATAGAAAAATTAGAAGCAATGTATAACATTACTTTATCACATGTCAAGGCATGTTTCACATAAAAGAGTAGAAGTCAAATAGGGTTTCACATAGGTGAGCATGTGTTAAGCCTAACCACCAAGATCATTACACATAACCTTTCATGAGACTAAAAATTACCAAATGAATTTTTGAACAGTATGGGTGATCCAATAATAATATGTTCCTAAATATTCCGTCCACATAAATTATCATAAATAAGAAATCAACCATAATCATAAGGGTTATCCATGGAAAGAACTCGAGATCCTAATCAGGTCATAAAGCATAATAAATGGTTGGATCATAAAATTGTCCATGTAAGAATTGAATAAAATCATAAAAAAAATTAATAAATTAATATAGCCATAGATCATGATTATTGATGTAAAACTGAATAAATAACATATACAAATTGTATTTAAGAAATATAATAATTAAAACATTATCGGGCAGTTTTAAAGAAAATATTGAAGATAATTTAATGAAGAAAATGGAATAATATTTTATATAAAAAAATAATTAAAAAATAATGGTTTCATAATAAAAGTATGGATTTTATAAAAATCACAGTGGCTGAAAATAGATTATTTATTGCACATGAAATTTGGAAATAATTCAGGATGTTCCTATAAATCGTTCCTGCTTATCGGGAAGAATTGAGTATGGAACCTTTTTAAAACATGTATGTACCTAAAAAAGGATGATTAATGGATTGTGATAAATGAGGTTGGAACATAAAAAAAACATTTATACTATGTAAATATAAATAAATGATAATTTCATTTTGGTTAATAGAGATAAAGAACAACCCAAAGGAATAATGGAGGATCGAGTAGAATCCCTTACCATAAGATCGATGATGTTCCTTACTTGATATTAATGTCCTGAATAATGAAATTAAATTCATTAATTAATAATTCTAGAAAAATATAAAACATATATTTTATTTAATATAACTTTAATTAGTACATTTATTTCCTTTTTTATGGGTTTAGATATTCAATTTCATCATTTGGGAGCATTGGCTTCCCTTGGTTTTAATCATCAGTTTACTTGTATACATGTATTAAAAATCATGTAGAAGTAGGATAGTTTTCTAGAACTAAACATATATGTTATTAATGATATTATAGAATATTGAAATAAAATTTTGAATCTATATGTTAGGATGATTTGTTATAAAAATCATTAATGTTAATCATTTAGATTAATTAAGTGTTTTTTGATCACATCTAACTCAACTTGTTTTACTAATTAATATCATGTGTCAAAATTTATTCATGAACATTAAATAAGATATTATACATATATTATAACCTGTTTCAACCATATAAATCATTTAATGATATACCATGAAGACATAAATTGAAATATGAAATCATGTCATCCATAAAGGTGGTAAATCATCACCTTATGGATGAGGTTTTCATTCTTAAAATAAAAGTGATTAGTTAGTATATTTGATAGAGAATTATTCCTAAAACATGAAAACTTTATAGTATATATATGATATTATATATATCCTTCCACTAGGACATGGGTATGTGATGAGAAGATAAGAAAAAAAGAACATGAAAATAAATTTAAAGGAAAATGAATAGGGTTTTACATTTTGATTCTTTTTTTGAGAACATTCTTCGAGGATTGGTTTCGGTATTTTTATAATACCAATGAATCATGGACGTGGGGGGAGGTTTGGGAATATTATTGAGAAGAATATGGACATGGTTCAATGCTTGAGAAATGTGAAGAAAAGAGGTGGTGTGCGGTGGTATTTATAGTGGAGGAGGGGAGTGTTTTCTTATTATTTAATTCATTATATTATTGTTTAACTCAAGATAAGAAATTTTGATTAATATTGAGACAAAATAAAGTAATCAGATCATGTGAGTTCAAACCAACTGTTATTACATCATCCATTACTCAATTAATTTTTCATTTAACTTATAATGTATATATACTACAAATTACTCTATTTTACTATTCACAAAAAATTCAAGTATTTCAAAAAAATCAATTAAATCCATCCTGATGATTTTTTGATGTGTAAAATTATAAATTTAACTGCATTTAAAATAGTAATTTCCTAAATTTGTTAAATTTAATTTTTAATTTAAATCATAGTATTCTAAAAAATTTAAAGATTTTAGAATTATAACTTATTTTATATCACTTTGATAAATTAACTAAGGTATCATTAAATTATATTATAATAATAAGAAATAAACCTACCTTATTATGAATAAAATTTATGAAAATAAATATTCTTTTAAATTATTAAATTTGTCATAAATTTTAAATTTAATTATTTGTGACATACAAAAATACCAACATTTAATTAATAATTTTAAAAATATTTATTTACATTTACAATTATAAAATTATATCATATTTTCACTTATAAGATGGATAAATTTTATTTATACTTTCCTTGATGAGTTTACTATTAAATTGTGTAGTTTACTATTCACATGGGACACATTACTATTTCAAAGTCATGGGTACTATTCCTTTGGTATATGTTTCTTATATTCTAGAAATTCCTTTTACATCATTAATTCAAAATTTATAATGGATTTTACTATGTTATCTATGTGATTTTATATGAATATACCATATAACATAATTATAAGAAGGAAATTTTCATTGATAGAATTCAGGGACATTACACAATCCCATTTAATAAATTACATTTTTATTGAAAACCATTCCAGAAATTCTTTTTCCATAAATTGAACAAAATATCCATTTTTAAAATAAAAATTTAAAAAATATTCAACAAATAACTTTAAAAAAAGTAACTAGTCTAAAAACGATCATGAATGAAGGTTTCAACCAATAATTACAAAAAAAAATTAAAAATATATAAAATATATGAAATATATCTTTTTATATTATAATAAAATAATTTGAGGAGGAAGCCACGTACCTAGGAATCTATGTCCACAAAGAATAATGACATGAATAATTCAACAAAACCAAGTTTAAACATTAAAAACTACCTATATTTATCATTACCTAACATCTACAAAACAATATATCATTTTTATTAGAAGCAAATATCACATGTATATCCCAAATTATCTAGTTCTATTAATCTATGAGACTGCAGAAGAATTTAACTAAGGATAACCACCATGAAATGTGGCTTCACAAGAAATATAGTCTTCAACAAACCAATATTTTGTAAAAAATCACTCCTATATAAAAGAAAAGATTCTATAAAGCCTTTCAGATGAGCGAAACAAGAGTTAGTGATGATCTAGTGTATTAAAAAAATTAAATGTAATTTTGAGTGAGATCCAAAATTTTATGATCTAATATTTTACTATGTAATTTTTGAATCATGGTTAAGAAAACCATATTGTAACCATGTATATGGATATATTTCCCAAAGCCCAATTTCTCCTATGTAGATGCCTAGTTTAGCCTGTAAATTAACCAACACATATCCCAAAACCTCACTTTTCATGATTTTCTTTAGGATTTTCTTATTTTGTTCTAATTATGCTCAGACAGTGCACTTACAAAAAACCTTAAAAAAATTCCACAATTCCTCTAAAACAACCCAAGATTTACCCAAACAATTTACATTCATCATATAAATAAAAAAAGTGCTACATAAATGAATTATTATGTTCTAAATTCTCCTCACCCTTAACGTTTCCATCCACCGAAAGCTAAAAACTATAATTTTTTAAATATTTTGGTCCATTTGTCTACCATTTCATTCCCCTGTTCCAACATTTCATCCTGAATCCAACTACGTTTCCACGTCTATCAAACAAGATCGATTCTATTACCATGAAATAAATTATATTTACTATCCCAAATCTAAATAGGGATATGAACCAATGAAAAATCTAGATCTCGGCCAACTTGATCCCATCAAATCACAAGACTAGGATCAGACTAATACGTTTTCCACTAAGATACATGAAATAAATTGTGCACTGAACTAAACCATGGTGGAATTTCCAAACAATATGGAACCTCAGCAACCAACTCTAGTATCTTAAAATTTAATCAGTATTAAGGAGATAACATTCGCTACATTCCAAAATGGTGATGCCCAAGCCTTGGATAGATTGTCAAGACAACATGATATCTCTCCAAAAATGATAACGTCCATCAACAAATATCTTCATATGATTTCAGATGACTCAGAGTGATCTCCATTATATTCAAAATAAAATAAATATTATTTGTTTTCTATTTCATAAGGCTCATCCCAACCACTGTACTCTCCCCTTTTTCCATCCATGAAAATAGAGAACGTCAAGGATACCTATACAATTCATAATAAACAGTTATATGCATCAAGGCCTGATAAATATTTTAAAATGACAAATCCAATAAAAGTATTTGTTCCTCTCATGATCCCCTAAAACTAATTAAACAAGAAAAAAGGATGTCTTAAAACGTTTGTATCATCTGTTTAGATTGATCATCTTTCAAATGATAAGAAGCTATACTCAGGGACAAGTAAGTCCCAATGGATTGTTGTAAGGATTTCTAGAAACTAGATGTAAACCTTAGTTCTTGTTCTGACATAATCAAAACTAGTACAACTTTCCTCATTAACACTGAAGAGTTATATATTTTTGAAAATCCATTCACCTTTTGATATTCATGAATTGGGAAGAAATATGTGGACATTGAGAGTCTACCTACTATCACCCATATAGAATTGTGAGACTAAACTGTTCTTGGGAAACCTATAACCAAACTATGACTATCTATTCCCATTTCTAAACATGAATTGGTAATGATTGCATCATACCATCCGGTCACTGCTTCTTTTCCTTAACCAGTTGACTGGTTAATAATCTAAAAAAATTCAAGCACATTTCTTTTTAATGATAACCCACAAAAATTGTTCGTTACATTCCTTATAAATCATCTATATTTAGGATGAATTTACCATCTAAAATAGTGGAATTAATGAATATGTTGTTTATGAAAAGCTAAATTTTGGACCAACAAATCTATTATCCACATCACTAAAATCATAAAAAATTTCCATCCCTCAATGGTCTCCACACCATTGAGTCTTGGCCTCATTACAATACATTCTAAATCAGATGTTTGTTCCTCATTAACTATCTCTAAAAAATGAGGATCCAAAGCATTTGAGAATAAAACCACTACATTACCTCATTCTTCACAATCCAAGTGCATGTCATCTGTGAATGAAATTACTTATCACTATCCTAAAGCCTCTTTTTCTAACTAAGCATACAGTACTAAAAAATGGCTATTTGCGATGGTAAATTTGTCATGGTTTCTCCTCACATATGATCTTTAAATATGGGGTCCCATCGCAAATCACCCATTGGGGAAATGGGAACCACAAATATTACCTTTGGAGATGGGTCGGTTACCCATCGCGAATACATTTGACGATTTAAAAAAAACATTTTGCGACGGGCCCCTGACATATAATGGAAAAAAATTAATATTATTTAAAATATAATATTAATATAGATTAAATAATAATATTAAGGTTGGTAAAATAATTTTTTTTTATAAAATAATTTTAAAAATAATAATAATGTTATATTAGTATAAATGAAATAATTATATTAATATTAGTAAAATAAAATTAATTATAAAATTATTAAATAATTTTATTATAATATTATTATTAATGTTAATTAAATAATAATATTAATAATATTAATATAATAAAAACCATAGTATTCAAAAAAAATATAAAACTATTTTAATTAATAACATAAAAAATATAAAAAAATATAAAATAAATAATAAAAACTGTAATATTTGCAAAAATTAAAAAATAAACTATTTAAAATGTTACATAGTTAATATTTCAAAAAAAATCATTTCAATTTTTCATTATAAAATGAAAATACATTACTGGGGGTGGGGTCGTCTGGAGGAGTAGGAGGAGATGGTATAGTGAACTCTATCCAAAAACTACGAGTCAAACATTGTATGTACTCCATCTTGTCGTACTCCTGATGATGCCGATATTGACGTATCTCAGCCTACATCTCTTGATGTTTCTTATACTGTTGAAGGAACTCATTATACTACTACATCTTCCAATGACACATCTCCTCCTTCTCCCTACACTTTGTTTCTATAAGCTCACTATGATCTCACATCTGATCCTGATATTGGGCATCAGATGATGATGAATATTCATGGGAACCTCACGATTTGGACAGCGACATCGTAGTGATTCCATAAAACTCCTAGGGGTCAATTGAGAGCGGATACCAACAAATTATCCATTATCGAACGAATATTGGGTTTCCTGCATCAATGCTACCTCATCAAATCAGTGGACACTAGTATGACCATCAGTGTCATCCTGACTCTCACTATGTTTCTGAGACACCGTGACCCCATATTACTCCTTCAATTGAAATATGAAAGTTAAATAGTTAAATTATTATGTGCTGTTAAATTAGAACCCCAAAAAGAAATTATATTGACCATAATCAGACACTAGTAAGAACCTATAATCTCCCCAATGGCTGGATCATTTAAAGATCCTCCTATAACTGGCGTACTTTTTAAGATTGGGTTATGCAACTACCTATATGAATATACAAAACATATTTATATTTAAAGTTACATACAATATATTTTAAAAAAAGTAGAAACCATATACTCTATATGCGAACTAAATATACAACTATCGGCTCGATGTGTCACCTCCTATCTCCCTTCATTTTTCCACCCATTTGATGGTCATCATTAAAACCACATACCCAACCAGTGTGTAATTTATCAAACCCAAACCAGAGAAGAATTTTAATAAGTTCGGTTGGTGCGACATATTTTATCATAAATTGTCACTCCTAAATTCTTCATGGATTTTTTTTCAAATCATGAAACCCCTAAGAGAAATACGGATGCATAGCTCCCTTCCATGCCTTCCAGATTTCCTCATGCATGCTATCATCAATGGGGTTCCATAAACCCTACAAATGATTTATAATTTCATTTTATTAATTAAATTAATTTCAAAATCAATATTTTTTATTTACATACCTTCCAGTGATCAATCCTGTGTTGTTGTACATCAATGGAAATCGGATCCCATGAATCCCATGCCTCAAAAATATTAGTGTGAAATATAGTGCTCTCTATCCAACATCTATATGTGAAAATATATTAAAAAATAAAAATTAATAAAACAATTATAATATGAATTATTTATTACAGAATAACTATAATACAATGATAATCCTTCCTCTACATGGGTCGATCGAACCCAATATGTGGACATCACTCGAGGATAGGGTGGGGAATCATCAGTCAAGTAAGACCATTCCCCCTATGAGTTCTCCCCGAACTACCAGCATTCTGAGGGTAAGATGATCAGATATCCTGCTCATCCAAAAAAATATATGCCTCTTAAAATAGACAATATATATCCTTGTTTATCTAGAACATGAAATGATTGTTAGAAAATAGTTTAAAATAACTAATATACATAGATATATATTATATATGATTATATCCAGCATTTAACTATGTTAATTTCCAATTTCATCCTCATCTTCATAGCTATAGATGTCAATATCTTCATTTTCCTCCCCAGCATCATTAATTTTTATATTAGTTTCAGTTTCATTATCTCTTTCCAATTCAAAATTAGATATACCAACCTTTCATCATAATCACCATCAACCCTTAACTGTGGGGTGTCATAAATGATATTCACACCTCATTGTATAAAATATTGATTTGGAGTAGTCTCCGGAAAATTTTCAATTCTTTGAATATAAGTGGAACCAAATTCACTTTCAGTAAATTGATTCTCCTAAGATTTTGTTTTTATTATTCTCAACCAATCACCCAACTCTCTTGAAGTAGAACAATAATTTTCATAATAAATTTTCTGTTCTATATGACCCAATAAATATGCTTAATTTATTATAATAAAACATTTATATTTATTATCAATTATTCCATGGATCGAATAAACATGAAAGCCTCTCTCAGTGTCCAACCACTAACATTTAAACATTGTTGTTTAATGTTGTCCCAGATAACACAAAACAATTATTTCTTCCATTATACTATAAAATTCCACCTTAGTTTCTACAAAATGAGAAACTCTCATGAAAACACCAATATTAATTGTTTTTTTATTTTCTATAAGAATGTGTATGAAATAAAAAACCCTTCACCACATATGAGTTATAATTTCTAACCATTTTGGATAGTGTGTCACTCAATATACACAATCAATTATCAATTTTATCAGTATAATGAGATACCATAAAATTTGTTAAATAATTATCACTATATCATGTATTAAATTTATTTTTTATGTTAAATCAAATATACTTTAGTTTACTAGTTTTTGAAACTAATATGGATTTTTTTTGACGACATTCTTTAATAGAAACTATTATAAATTGTGGAAACTAGTTCTTGATATGATTATCATATAACCTATAAATATAATAATATTAATGTGAAGTAAAAAATATATAATAATTGATAGGATAACTAACAGTACAAATTTTGTCATTTCTTTGTAGTTGAGTAAAGTATATATATGATCTCTGTGATATTCATCATCTAAAAGCCATCATTCATGAACATCACCGAAACAATGTTCAAGATGATTGAAAACTGATAATCTATTCATCATGTCATCTTCAACAATTTTCCACGTTACGTCCCATGTAGTTGTGTTTTGAGGGATATTCATATTGAATGTAATGGGAGAAGAAAATAAAAATTGTCTTATTGAAAATAAGCTTCTACAATTAAACCTTAAAATGATTCATTATTACATACATTTTTTCTCAATTTCTATATGCATCTCTTGAATGGGTACATCTATTAGAACTATACTAGACCTCCATATTTCTTTAATGAAAAAAATGTAATATCAAATGTTCTATTGATTTAATACAATGTTGGCAGGAAGATTTGTTTCCAGTTTACCAGAAATTAAGATGACATCTTCTTGTATTTTTTTACTGCATTATAGTCTATTTTCAACACATAAATGTCTCAAAAAATATTACATCTCTTTTAGAACATCCCAAAATAATTTGATTTAATAAACCTCTTAATTACTAATTAATATTAATTATTACAAATAAATCAAATTATTACTAGTAAATCATATTTATTACTAATTAATCCTATATGTTACTAATTAATCCAATTTATTACAAATTAATCCTAGTTAATCGTAATTGATTCTAATTAATCCCAATTATTACTAATTAATCCCAATTATTACTAATTAATCCTAATTATTACTAATTAATCCAAATTATTACTAATTAATATGAATTATGACTAATAGTCCTATTTATTACTAATTAATCATAATTATTACTAAATATAACTAATTATTACTAATTAATACTAATATTAAAATTTATTAAATGTTATTACTATTTATTACTAATTATTACAATTTATTACTAATTTATACAATTTGTTAATAATTATTACAACTTATTAATAATTATTACAATTTCATACTAATTATTATTAACTATTATAATTAATATTAATTTTTTCTAGTTATTTATAATTAACACTTACCCATATGGATTTTTAAAAATAAACACTGAAAAAAAATCATTTTAATTTAATTTAATTGCATCTAATTAACAATAATTATAAATAATTGAAAACAAAATAAATTAACTAAACAATAAAAAATAGATAAATACCTTGAAATTGATGATTTAAGAGTATAAATGTAACAAATTATTCTCTGATTTAATTGTTTAAACTATGAAAAATTTTAGAAGAAAATATTTCAATATAAAGAGAGAGATATAGATGTTGAGAAAGAAGTAAAATGAGAGGGAAAATGGATGGGGGGTATATAAAGTTTAGCTTATTTGACACATGATTATTATTGCAACTGACCACTCAATAAAATTTTATTTGTTATGGGTCCCATTGAAAATGGGTACCCACTAATATTCTATTTCCGATGGGAGAAATATCCCATCGCAAATATGAAAATCCATCATCGGGTATTTGCGATAGAAATAGGAACTCTTCCCACATACCCTTATAGCGGTTGGGAGTGCATTTAATGAAAAAACTTTTTTTAAGGGTCCTTACCCCAATCTCTAATAACTTTTATTTTTTATGGGAAGATTGTCCCATAAAAAATAACCCCTTCCGATCTATTATTTACTATAGGCCACTGACCCATCATGAACAACCCGTCGCAAATGGTCATTTTTTTGTAGTGATATGAAGATATTCTTATTGAATTTGATAAAAAAAATTCTTTCTAAGAGTCTACATAATTTCAAATTAGAAAATTTGGAGATACCGGATCCATATTATTTTTCTCATGTTAAATTCTCTTAGTGATAAAATATGTTTCAATCACATATGATATGTAAAATTAGTAAATTCCCCACCAATGAGGTAACGACATCATGTATTCAAAGAATATAAAATAGAATATAACTCCAAATATTGTGTCAGATAGTTCTTCTCATGAAATTATAACTTATTTTATCCATAAGAATCAACATTATCTCCCCACATAAGAACACATCCCAACCCATATCCTTAAGCATCACCATACATAACTTACCCATGGCTTGATTCTCGAAATATAATATATTGTGATTATGTAAGAAAAATATTAATATCATTAATAGTCTCTGAATATTCTTTACCCCATTGGAATGGAACATTTTTCTAGGCCAAATATTTCATAGGTGATGTTTTTCAATTTAAATCATGAATGAAACATCAGTAATGACCATCTAGACCAT
Source organism: Viscum album (assembly GCA_963277665.1). NCBI lineage: Eukaryota > Viridiplantae > Streptophyta > Magnoliopsida > Santalales > Viscaceae > Viscum > Viscum album. The sequence continues at coordinate 496,636,982 of OY728127.1, forward strand.
GAAAGCTATGTATCTCAAAGAAATTATATAGTGTTTTCTAGTAGATAAAGACATCTATATTTTATTTATCCATAAAATCACTTCATTCAGAGATTTCATGGTCGAGGAAATGTAACTATTGAATAAGAAATATCAATTTTATGATTTTTCATAAAGATGATGATCCCTCAAAATTCCAGACATTATCGCTAAGTGTTTCTCATATTCATCCATTGTACTCGAATACACATATATGTAATCTAAAAGAACCACGAAAAAAAGAATCCATATACCTCTCAAACTCTGATTCATCAATTCTGTAAAGACTTACATTGAATTAAAAATATAAAAAGGCATAACCACATGCTCGTAATGGTTATATATTCTTCCGAAATCTGGTTTTGGAATATCACCATTCCGAACCTAAAGTTCTATGATATCCTGATCACAAGTCAATTTTGTTCAACCATTTCCCCCTCAACTGATTGAATATGTTATCAATGAATGGAAGTGGATACTAATTATTTATCTTTTCACTGGTAAATATTGTTATGATCCACAAACAATCGAATTGTTTCACTCACCTTTCTGAAAAACATGGCCAGTGTTCCCCATGGAAAGGGGCTAGGCAGAATAAACCCTTTTTATTATAACTCTTCTAACTATACATTCAAATTCCTTAATTATATTTTTTCCATTTCATAAGTTGGATGTGAAACATTACTGGTCCCTGGAGGGATAACAGCTTTAAATTAAACTTCTCTTATGGGTGACAACTATGAGATATTTTCCTGAAAATCATCCAAAAACTTATCAAAACCATTGGAAAACAAATATTCTAGATAATTTCCACCAATTCCAATTCCAAAGGTCCCTACATGTATGAGATCATTCAATATTTTAGTACAAATAATCCAGTATTATTTTCCATTACATTTTTGTCCCTTAATTATAATCTTGATGCCATCATCAATTGTAAAACTAACCGTTCAGGTGTAACAATTGATTTGAGCTCTAAAAATGGTTGACTAATCTAGAAAAAGGATTATTTTATATACATCCATATCAGACATAGAGAAATTACATATCAACTTTACTGCTTCAATAGTTATAGAAAATTATTTTCACATCATTGCTCGACATTCTCTTTCACCAAGAGGAGTTTGATGTTTCAAAATAGAAGGCATCATCTGAGATGAAAGCCCAACAAATAAAAATATCAAGAAAGAAATAAATCAATGTGTTAAACTTGTATAAACAAATATTTCATAAGGGTATAATTCAAAATAATCATTAATCTCACCATAGATGGTTCATTTTGATCATCAACCATTACATTATCTTCTTCAAATAATTTCCCACTCGATGAACTTTGTTCATTATTTCCATGTTGAGATATACCTCTCTATGGGGTCATGGTATTCCTGGAATCACCATGGATAGCTCGTTTATGCTAATGAGATGTATTATTTAGACATCATCACAGTAAAGAATATGACATCTACAAAACATGATATGTGTTCCTAGCACATGACCTTAGAGAACTATGACAATAGCATAGAATATTCCCCATCTAGTTGCAATTATGGTGTGATCTCAGTTCTTCTATGCATTCTCCATTCATGTTGTCTCATAGTATACATTTAAAACATCCATGTTTACACATTAGTTTTATATAATGATTCACTGACCCAACACTCTGATTCTATGTCATCCCAATACTTTGGAAAGAGGTGTCCCTCTTAAACTTATTCTAAGAATTAGAGTTCCCATCATTTCCTATAGGTATAAACAACCTTTCACCACCACTAAATCTTGAGATTCCCCTTTCTTCCACCATATATTTTTTGGCCATATTTATATAATCTATTATACAGAGAAAAGAAAAATTTTATTGAATTCCTTTCCTCATCCCCAATTCAAAAAAATTTCCCTTCAAGGATTCATTAATAGAATCATCAAGATTAATGAAGACAAAATTCCTAAATTTAGCTATGTACTCTATCATTAATATATTATCCTTCATCAAGATAAAAAAGTATATCATTATTCAAATCATGAATATATTTGGAAAAATATTTTTGATGACCAATTATTTGAAAAACACCCATGCAATGTATTATTCAAATTTTTATGGAAAATACCACTACTAGCATGAATGATATTCCAAAATATATATCACAAATTTTAAATTCAGTTCAGTTGGTGTTAATAGGAAATTAAAATTTTGATTTATCCTATTTTTCCACACATCTACATTCTTTAGCTCTAAATCACCCTAAAATATATTTGGATTCCAATTATGGAACTCAACAGAATGATCCAATTGTCTTAGTCCATCCATTATGTTCCCTCTATTTATATCCTAAAAGTCTAGGAAAATACTTTAACCAGTTGTTGGATCTCTTGTGGCTTATGTGCAACTACATTCTCAATAAATTCTTCTCATTGGATTCTACATTCCCTACCAGGTTCCATTTCATATTAAAAAAACTCTATATGTCTCACTTTATAGCAACAAATATCCTAATAATTTGTAATATACCATATCGCAAATATCATAACAAGTATTTACGTAAATTCCACATTTCCATTTTGAACCCATTTTGGAAAATTCCACAATGCTTTTGAAAATAAAACAATTTTGAAAACACCACTATCATTCTGTTATCAAAATTTCACATTTTAGTAAATTTTTAAATAATTTTTAAAAATAAACTTGTTTGCACAAAATCATAAATCATTACTCAAAATTAAATTTTATCTTCTAGTATGGATCCAAGTCAATAAATGAATTTCACGATCCTACCCTTGGTTAAACACTTGAAAATGATATTACAACTCCTATAAGTGTCTCAAAACACTTATGTACAAAACTCCATGGTAAAATAAGGTTAAACATAAATATGTTAGTTGTTCCTTTTATGCTCTACATTTCAACTTCTGATATCCCTATGGTTCCAAAGGGTGAACATAAATTCCAAGGGATTCAATATTGGTGGGTGATGGTTTTCTCTATAAAAATTAAACAACCAAAAACAAGTATACCATATCCAAATAAATTCAATATGATTCATGAAAACAATGTAATACTTCACAATGTATAACAACCAAACCAAAATATATCATAGTACCAAGTGGATACCTAGACCAATATATATAATCAATGTGGAAGACAAAGAAAAAAATATCACAGGCTCCAAACACACCAACACAGCAACTCCCAACATTCTCCAATATTTCTATCCATAATAAGTTACAAAGTATCACGAAGAATCTCAAATGAAATGTGATACTTTTCCATAACATGTGTCATGATAAACTATATCTGTAAAAGCACCAAAGGTCCCAACCAGAGGGTGTGTATTGAAACGTAGTAGGTTTTTTCAAATTTACTTCCATACTCACGTCACTAGTATATAACATGTTATGAAAATTAAATAATAAAATTTATATAATACTGTTGAAAAAATTTTAAATATTTTTTATCAAATTGAATCATATTATCAATAAAATAGTTTTCTAATAAACAATAAAAGAAGTCCATCAAATTATTTCACCATCCATTTCACATAACCCATTCCCATCTACACATCCATATATGTATACCTATGTGACAATTCTATAATATGGAGTGTTATCTTATTGATTTACCAAGTCATCACAAGGTAACTAAATACCACTTATCCAATGGAACACACCCCTTCTATAGGGTCACATCAATGAAAATGACTACATGCAATCTAATTATTTGAAACCATGCCAAGAAAATAATGAAAACCCATTTTAATAAAATAAAACTATTGAAAAACATTAAAAATAATCTTTTTCCATAAATCAAACCAAATATCAATTTTTAAAATCATCATTATAAAATCATTCATTAAATAAATCATCCCAAAAATTACCCAACTCAAAAAACCATCACCAATGAAGGTTTATAACTTGATTGTCATAAAAATTTCCCAATAAATATTAATAAAAATAAAAAATTTATATCTATCCATCATGTTCTAATTATAGGAGTCATGATTGAAGACACCTAACATGGAAACTTAGGTGATAATGAAGACTGACACAAATTCATTAAAAAGCCCAGGTTGAATGTTTAAAAACACACCATAGATCTCACTCCCTAATATACAAATATCCATATATCATCAGGATAAACATAAAATATCAGATATATTCCTCCAATAAAATAGATATATGAATTTAATATAGGTAATTATAATATATCTATGGAAAATCACCATGAATGGAGACATACAAAGCAATACGGTCTTCAAAGAACCATGATTTACTAATGGATCACTCCGCTGTCGAATGGAATTGTCTCCACAAACATTGGGTGTAGAAAAAATATATTTATCGCTAATTAGTGGAAAATGAGTGTTTTATAATAAAATTCAATTGACACAAATTATTTTAGGACATAATTTATCAATGTTCACAATTATGTTGTGTTGTTAGGAAAATTGTGCAATAACCATGCATTTAACTCTTTCTAAAAAATCACATTTTATCCAAGGTGGGAAATATATTTGGTCAAACCATTCACTTACCAAGATCCCACATTCTCACATTTCACTTTTTTAAGAGTTTTATAGTTTTTATAATCCGTTATAAAATTTTTCACCTCTAGAAAAACCCCAAAAACATTCCCAAAGTATTATAAACGCCGTAAAATGTCACCAAAACACTTTCTATACTTAAAATAAAGTATGAAAGGGTTACATAAATTATATAGTGTGTTATAAAACATTAAAATATTAATAAATTAATATTTTTATTATCATAATATCATTATAGTTTAAAAATATCCACTCAATTGTTGTATAAAAGATATTCAAATTAAATTTTAACAAGTGGTTTTCAAAAGGGGATATCATATTCAAAAATCTATAAAAAACATATAAAATGAATTTTTATAGATTAATATTGATATTTAGGATGATATTTTATGATAGAAGGATTACCATTTCTATTATATATTTTAAAAATTAATAAATCATTAATTTGAATTGATATTTATGGGTAAACTCAAATTATTTCCCTATTTTAAAATTTCTTAATGAGACAATAGTATTTTTCAATCCTAGTAAAAGGTACCAATAAATTCTTAAAATGATTCATAATTGATCATGATAAAGAAAATTATTACACCCATTAGTACAACTTGCATGTTAAAACTTCATAGAGATAGTTTAATGGTTTACATAAAATGTTGTTGAAAATGATTGGTTGTTTAAATTTCCTTATTGTGAGAAAACCTCAAATGATGTTTGTTTTTTATCTATGGTAATTCCTAATCATAACTACTGGAATATCATTTAAAATCTATCAAAATATATTTCTATTAATTAAATTTATCTTGAGATCCTGTATTATTTTACCCCAAAAATGGAAATCTTTTGAATTAATATATTTTTGAAGATATGATTTTCACGGATTCAAAATTGATAGGAAACAATAAATTTTGGATGAGCCTGATAAATTTAAAATTATTTATATAATTAAGTAGTAAGGAGAATATCTCAGTTTCTCTTTCTATATCTGAAGAAGAATTTATATCCACTGGGTGTTAATGCACCAAAATACAATGTATACAATTACCTCTCTTAGTCTTTTAGATTTCTTTGATATTTTTCCTATTAAATTAAGATGTATTTTTATATCAATATCTCTAAAAATCATATCCATCATTCTCACACCAAATACATTTCCCTTATACGCCATTTCATAGTAGATAACCTTTAAAAATGGTGGTATATTATATGCAGTTTTCCAAAAAAAATAAACTTTCCAATATTTTCATCAAAAAATAGTCCATTGATAATTTAGAATTTGTTAATGATTAATTAGGAATGTTTATCATACCTAATTATTCATTTGATTTATGTCTATCTTGGAATGAGGCCTCAGAAAAATGGTTATTTATGGTATAAGAATGAGGCCTTTATGGTATGTTTATGATATCTGACATTATGAATTCCATCATTATGTGTCTAGTAATTGACAGTTATTGTGGTTATTTAGCTAGAAGAATACCCATTATTGTGATCTATTATGGAATTATTTATTTATCTCTTATTCTAACAATAATGTGTTCATGATTATTTTTAAAGGCAAGCATTTTTAGTTATTCATCATGCCTAATTTTTATGTTTATGATATCTTCCACTACATTTCTTACCCTTACTAAGCATTTTGGATCAACCCTTTCTTATGTTTCTTTTTACCAAGACATGAAGAGGTATATTATGAATGACATGAAGGAATAACAAAGGAGTTAAGTATTTTTCCATTGGAATTTATATATATAGAATTTCCTTTCATGTTTTAATGATGAACTTATGTATGTATCTGTTTTTCAAAAACAACTAACCTATTCATTACTTTGGGTTAAAAGTTTTTGTAAACATGCCAATTTAATGAAATAATGAACCACCTCCAGGAAACTATTGTAGAGGCATTATAGCTTTTCTATTTAATATTATTTATTTCATTTCTTCATTAATAATTGTTTCAGATATTTTGATAAATTATATTTTATAATTTTCTTTCTTAAATTCATTTGATATTATCTTTATTTTCAGGAATCCATTTTATCAAGTATCACTCAATCAAGGTCTCAAATTATCAATTTAATGTTTTTTAGATTTAAAATAATGTTTACTGTTTCATTTAAATATTTAATGTGGAATTTTACCACCCCTCCCCAACCCCGAACTTTTTTTAATTTGTTTAACAAAAAAATAAAAACAAGGATATTCTTTTAAGGAAGAATAAAGAATATTAATACATGACCAAACTATATTGGTTGTCAATAATTGTTTGGAAAACAATAACTTTAGTTAACTTTCTAATTTTTTTAGGATTTTAGTGTTTGTTGGTAAAGAAACTTTAAAAGTTTAGTTTTTGAATTCCATTAATATGTTTGATTAATTATGATGAAAATGATACAAGAAAGACGTATGAATAATCAGGAAGTGGTTTAAGAAGTTGTGTGAATAAAGTGGAACAATTTCCAATTATTTTAAAAAAATTTAGTGTATATAATTTTGATAAAGGAAGATGATTTTTGAATGTTTAATTTCCATTGTGGCCCCATTAAAATAAAAAAAACCATGAAAATAAAAAAAGATTGAATTTTCAAAAAAAAATTGATGATGCACGAATTTATAGTGATTTTTGATGGTTTGGATAATTTCATAACATGGCTGAGTCATATAGTAATGATGGTAATTTACATGATTATAAGATGTTTCACGAAGTGAAGTTTTCACTGATGATTTGCAAAAACAAAGAGTTTTGAGAAAAGGAGTAAAGAGTTTTGTGAAAAGTCGATGGAATAATTGATGTTTTACGTAGGGGAAGTTTCTATAAATAGGTCGCTACACCATCATCTGATGAGAACCATCCTTAGTGAATATCCTAAGGATCTAAAATAATGAATGAATTTCAATAATGATATCCTTAAAAGAATGAATAAAATGGATATGAGTTCCATGAAGTAAATTTTATGTGAAAAATATTTCAAAAATATTATGTGTTTCAAGAATACTTAAAATGTTTTAGAAAATTTATTGAGATTTTATAAAATAAAATTTTTTCAATGGTTTTAAATGTTTTATTAATAATTGGGTAGTTTTACGAAATTTGAAAAATGGGTTTTTCAAAAGTCAATCTTATTTAAACTAGAAAGGATTGATGAATAATTATTCTGTAAAGATGTATTCTTCAAGTGAATGAATATAAAGTGTCATGATGCACCAAATGAGTTATAAAATATATTATTTAAAGTGATTAATGGAATAATATTATAAAATATTATTGGGCACACATTAGTAGAGATAACAGTGAGGTTTAAATTATTGATTGTCTGTGAACTATGAGGGGCATTGAATCCACACTAAACATTATAACAGTACTGAACTTTAGTGGATTGGGTACGTAGGAACATTTCAAATGTATTCTACTATGATGTATCCTATTTTTGGTAAACCATGTAAATTATTTAAATCTCATTAAGGATTTAATTTCTTCTCATAATTATCTATAGTGAATTGTGAGAAGTGTGATTTATTTAATAAAGGAGCACGGTATAAAGTAAAGGTTGTTTTAATATGTCATACAGGGATTCACACTCCAATCACACTCTGGTTATTTAACATATTTGGGCCAACATTAAGAATATTGGATAACAATTATTTTCCCAATCTTAATAAAAGGTATCATACAATCATAACCAATCCGTAGAAAGAATGTGGGTGGTGAAACATTCAAATAATAATATATTTTAGAATAGAAACATATGGTATAATAGTTCATTTCCATATGATAATAAATGGGATAGAGTTATCATAACCCATCTAGAGAAATAATTTAGATAAGAAAAAAATAGATTTTAAAATTGATAATAATCATTCATATTTCAATACCAAAGAATCTCCCCATGTAAATAGATTAAAAATAATCCTAAGTAGACATCATATAATTTAAATTACGTGTGATGTGATTTTCTGACTGTATTGATTAATGGGTATACAAACAAGAAAATTCTATGATGACATGATCACAAATAGATTATAGAGAAACAAAGTGGATGGTTGTAAAATAATATATATCATGATGTGAGAAATATTTTTTGAAGTGTTTCTATGGTATAAATATAAATCCCCAGAAAAAATGAGTCAATAACACATAAGACAATCACAAGTCATAATGTAAAAACTTAAATGAAATAAGTTCAAGATAATTATTATAACTCAATTAAAAATTGTTGAGTAACAAAAAAAATCCTTACTAACTGGGAAAAAACTAAATCATTATATACATGAATAAACAGTCATGATTTGTCTAATAAATAAATTGAAATATAGGAAGTTTGATACATATATCTACATTTTAAGTCGATACACTATACAAAGAAAACCTGGAGGAAAAATGTATTATATCATAAATAATTAGAATTGACAACATGAAAACTGTTTTGGACATTGAAAATTTTGAATCAAACCCACATAAAATTCATCGATTTTAATTTAACTTCCAATACCATGAATTAAGGTAAATTAATGATATTATATCTCAAATATGAATTATATACCCCATTTAAATAAAATATGGTTCTTAATTCTGAAAAAAAATCATGGATTGGAATTTGGGAAGAAAATATTATACATTTTCACCTAACATTCATGAACACACTTTATTCATATGTTTCTTGAAAATGAAATGTATATTTCATAAAAATTATTTTTCTAGAAAAAAATTCACTAAAAATTAATGTATATTATTTTTAATTATTTTTACTGAAATTTAATTTAGTTAAATGTATAGTTTATTTTATTGCAGTAAGTATTTTATAAAGTGGTTACATATTTCAGTTCCCTTAAATGAAATGGCTAAACTTTAATATTCAAAACATATCATAGAGTAATCAAAGATTTTTATTGGGTGTGGTTAAAGTTGTCAATCATATTGATATATTTAAAGGTAATAATATATTATGATTTTAATATCTAATATTTTGGAACTGAAAACACTACTATTGAGTAAGGAATATGTGACTTTGGGTGATATTTGGGAATCCCTATTTGATATTTATTCTTATATTATCAATGTATAACAACCCATGAATTAATGATATATTACACTTTAAATAAATTAAATTTCCTTAATAGCTAGTATACATAAAACATGGAGTCTAAATGAACTGTAATATTGTATATCGTTATAATCTAGATATTAAATTTCGGGAATGAATTGGAGTATCAAAAATTTTAAAAATATGTTTAATGATTTTATAGGTAAATATACTAACAAATAATTTCTCATTATTTAGTAATGAAATTATATTCATTTAAAATTAAATTTACCTAAATAATGGGTCTTTTTGGATTTTTTAAAAAAAATATATCAAATTTATACCAAATTTATAAAATTTATTTGAAAAAATGAACCAACTTTTTGAAATAATAATAAAAAAATTACAGTAAAGTTATTTTTTTTGGAATTTTCCAAAATGATCTATTTATCAAAGAATACATAAATATATGGTTTTTTGTTTATAAATTTCATTTCATTTTAGGCATTTTAAAAGGCCTATTTTATTATAAATAAATTAAAATTTGAAATTGTTCATTTATATTATTAACATTCTATTTAATATAATTTTATTTTATTTTAGTTTGGATTTTAGTATAAAAAATCTTATTCTTCGAAAAAAATCATGCAAATTTCATTTCATCATGTTTTGTGAGGTTTGTTTTAAATTAAATTATACCTATTCTATGAATTAAATCATGAAAAACATATAAAGGAGTTATATTCATGTGGATCACATTTTGAAAATATATCACATTTATTTTTCTTCATTATGAATATCAATTATGGTAAATATTCATCATATCAGCCAGGAAAAAATGGGTAAAACAAGACTAAACAAATGATTTAAGGTCTCAAAATAAATCCAAAACATTTAGTTTTATTTCTTTATATGAAAAATAATTCTTTCATAGAGATATTAAATTCAAATATATGAATTTTTTGTTCAATTTTTACTTGATAATTATTTTTACATTATCTTATGTAATGAAAATTCCAAAATGTCACTTTATTGACTTTAATATATCTAAATATTTCACTTAAATAGAAAAAGGGGATATCTTTGGTTCTGTAGAAATACTTGAAAGTTGAATTATTTTTCGCAATGTTTATTTAGTGTTTAATTTTTTTAGTTACAAATAATTACCATAAATTCATACTCAACAACGACATAGATCTTCCTGATGATATAGAGAAATAATTTAAATGAATCTAAAAACTCTAAAAGAAATATAATTTGGATGAGTTTTAGTTCCCCAATTTTATTATGATTTAAACCTGTTAGTGATGAATCTATTTTATTTATTTCTAATACATTATTGTATTGATGTTTTAATGTAAAATTAAGGGAATACTATCAAAAATGACATGAATAAATTTGTTTGTTAAACAACATTTTATTACATTATTTTAAAATCATAAAAACCATACAAGGGGAAAAGTAAGATTTATAATGGAAAAAAATAATATAAATTGGTAATTTATTATGTGATTTTTACATTATAATAAAATTTAAAACACGTTGTTATTTAAAAAGTTGTTAAAGTTGTTTAGGTAAAAATATGGTAAGAATTCATTAAATAAACAATTACGCTTATAAAATGGAGGCAATTACTATAAAACGTCATTTAATGAAAATATTTAAAATTAATAGTCTTTTTCATCAAATTCATTTCCATTTGGAAGAAATATAAAAAATAACTACGATATTTATATTTAAATATTTTAAGTAATTCCAAGTGTGTCACTCATCTCCCTTATAAAAGGATACTAATTCTATATATTTTTTTTACAAAAAATTCAACCTACCCTATTGAATAAACCCTACCCATTTATATTTTTAACTTACATAATCATGAATTAGAGGATATTTTTTTCTTTTAATTGAATTTGAAGTGTTCATTATAATGGATCAATAGGATGGCAATGGAAGAAGAGTTAATCATCCATCTCTGCCTCAGTCAATTTATTTCTTCTTATACCTCTTCTAAATCTATGTAATTCAATGTAGAATATAAAAATTAATTATCCCCAAATTTCATAATATTTACTATGATTATGTAATTATCATCATCCCCCCCTTTTCAATCAAATAGGATGTGGAAGTATCTCTCTTGCGTACGAGTAGACTGCCACATCCACATAACGATACTATTCATTTTTCATCAGTATGCATCATTAATAATTATTATTATTGGTTGAAAATTCATAATTTATATTTATTAAATAATTATTATTTTGTAGTTATAATATCAGCTCTACCCTCTATCCTTTATATCCTTCGAAAAATGATAATTTCTCCCTTGTGTATGTGTGGACTACCACCTCCACGAAGCTATGCGATTTATTTTTCATTTACAATTGAAAATTGTTTTTAATAATTATATATTTAATGAAAATATATGATAAATATTATATACTAATAAATTTTTATTGGTGAGTTATTATATTCCTTTCTTTTTTCCCTTTCACCGAATGGTGAAAACATCATTCATATATCAGTACAACCTACCACCTCAATGAATGGGGTAATTGAATTTTACATTTTTGTATTTTATAGATTAATATAAACATATATATATATATATAATGATTATAAATGATAATTATTTCAAATTTAATATATTGTGGAACTTATATCAATGACCAAAGCATATAGATTGGAACTACCTAACCAAAAATTTAATGAAAAAATGAAACGGTTAACACTCAGAAATGATGAATTTAATATGGGGTTATTAATACATGGGTCTTGAAATGTTATAACTGGATCATATATGATATTATAATTAGATAAATTACTAATTAATATAATTATAATGACTTGAAACATATTATATATGAGTATAGAGTGCATTGGATATAAGTAAAACATAATATAAGGTATTTTTTTCTAAATGTCATTTCAATCAAGATTATGTAGAATTGAATATATATTAATGTTAATCACATTATTAATGCCTAATAAATACTGTAAATTTTATTATAATCTATAAATTTTTTATTTAATTTTAATCATATTAGGTATTAAAGGGACAGAAATGGTTTTTTCAATATAAAATAACTTTATTTCTATCTTTATACAGAAATCATTTTTCATCCATAACCATGATTTCTACAAAAGTTTTCAATTTTTTTATCAAATTAATATATTATTTTATGAATAATTTGTAGGTATTATTTAATTTTCAAAAATTTAATTTAAAAGGAATAATTTCATTTTTTGAACAAGTTATACTAACCTTTTACTCAAAATGTGAATGAAATGTTTTATTTGAAATGAAAAACATAAATAGAATTTCACACTATCATGAAAAAACCAATTATATAAATATTAAATTATCAGTTTTAAATGTTATTTTTAAATAATATTTTTTCCTAAATATTTGGGAATTTTTATATTTTAATATGAAATTTTAATATGAATGGGGTATTTTCCTCTATAAATATTGGAGTGATATTTTAGAATAAATTTTCATATATGATAACAAACATTAATTTTATTTATGATTTAATTATGATATAATAAAACGATTCCATATCTATTATTTCTCTAGATTTTTTATGGTTATTATAGAAGAATATCGATGAAAACCCTTTTTTTAGTTGGATAAGTTATGATGAATGTTTTTATGTTCTCATGGAAAACACATGAATGGATTTATGAATATGTGAGGGGTGGGACTCAAATTATATATACAAGTAAAAAATTGGATAAATATTAAGGGTATATGATTTCAAAGTTTATATTTGAGGTTATTCCATTAGAAATATAGGTTATAGGGATGGTCATCTGAAGCCTGATAGAGGGTACATAAAAGGTTATCCCAAACCTGAAGCAGGTACAGGGGATGTTAGAACAATAATAACATTACATGAAATTCTTCGTGGAAATAATGCACCTAATATTACTATGATTCTGATTATGACACACTTTATTCAATTATTTTATGACATGATAGTACACGAATGTTATTTTTTCATGTCACATGTTCATTGTCCCAATTATGTGTAATTTCTTATGAACTATCGTCCTTTATTCCATAACTCATTTTTGTGATCTAATAATTTTTGGGTATGAATTTTATCAGGGTTCTCATGTTCTTATACCATTTATGATCATGTTATGTTAAAATTATAATTTATATCTTCATTGTTTACCCTTAATGATCATCTGAGATTAGAATTATTATATTTTCATTTCCCCCAAATATGAAGAAATTTTTAATGTAATATGGGTATACAAACGTTTCTTTTTGTGAGTAAATAAATATTATATAATGTAGAGAACTTATTAATATATTGTTTATGTATCTATGTTTCAAATGATACAAAATCTATATGGTTCTGGTTTGTATTATCATGTTATTTAATTAATATTTATATAATAATAGTCAATCATTATATATGAAAATTAAGGTTCTCTATTGTTTTTTCGCATAAAGGTTTAATTACCCTTGGATTCTATGATGTGGAAAATTTATCCAGAACTCATATGATTTACATATATTTTATATAACATCATAAGATTTGGTATTGAGAGGAGTGTGGTTTTCAATGAAAAATTTCCATGTAAGGTTACTACATTTTGATGAAGTTTTGAAATAGACGCATCAAGAGGTAATTAATCCAAATGGATTTAGTCATTTACATATTAACCACTATTCAGTTTCATGGTGTGTGTGATCTTACTATGAAACTATTTTTAAACTCTCTGTGGATTTAACTGGGTTAAATAACATTTTATTTATCAACCATCATAAAGGATTTGAATATATGATAATAATAGATCTTATAGGATAAAGAAATAATATAATTGATTAAAAATAGGGTCACAATATCAAAATCATATAAATTATTATTCATGATTAAATAGTTTCCTAGTATCATTAGTGTTCCTAGGAAAAACAATTTTGCTAGTAGTCAAAGGATGGAACCATAAGGGACTATGTTATCATTAAATAAGATGTAAAATTTCTTGAATAAGATAAAATGAATAGGATTATGACTTTAGTGAATGATATTGTGATTATTCAAAATTAGTATCAAAAAATATGACATCTAATTAAACCATTCTCACTACTTCTACTCACTAAAGAGGAGAATAATTGGGTTCACTGTGACACATGGAAGTGGAAAACATGGGGAAAAGAGACTCAATTTATATCATGTAAGAAATGTGGAAGAGAAACAAATGAGAACAACTCAAAAGAATACTAAAAAAATTTTAATTTGAAGAAAAAAAGTGTGGCACCAACTGATGAATTAATAAGGGAAAATAAAGAGTATTATGAAAATATTATAAATTTTGATATAGGGAACCATTTATAGTTTTTTTCCTTAAATGTGTCAAACCTGAGAATTATCTGGGTCAATTACCTCTTCTACAAGCTAAATCATTGAACAAGTAAGAGGCCTATGTCATGATCAATTTTATATGAATTTTTCCTAAAAAATATTTTTTAGGTTGTGTTTGAATTGTATTTGAAATGTATTTACTTTCATTATATAAATATTATATCAAATGATGAGTAATGGAAGAAATATATTTTATTCTTAACCAATACTTGATCATATATTAGTTAAAAGTTAAATATGAACATTTTATTATAATTGATGTCACGAAACAGGCCGGGTCGCCATCCGACCCGGTGCCTGACCCGATCCGCGACATGGCCGGAAGGGGGTTCCCGATCCCCACGGGCTGGCACAAGGGCCCGGGTAACAAAACTAACACATGGGAATGATTTTACCCGAAATAAAAGACTGAAAAAAAACTAACCAGATAAATAAACTGAAACTAGAAATAGACAACCAAACACGCTTTTAAACTATGAACAGGTTTAAATTCTATAACTCCAACCAATAACTAAAAAGAAAAGATGACAAAAGAAACTAAAACTCTTACCCAAACTTCAAATAAACAGGAGAGGTGCGAGATCCACACGTAACAAACATTAACTTGCACGAGAAGACCACCAACGACCAACCACCATCACTGAGCACGGTGCCTCAACCTGGAATGCACGGAGAACAAGGCCTACATACACCCAAAGGTTAATGTAGGGTGTGAGCAAAGATCCCAGTAGGATGTCACCCAATAAAAAGGTTCCACACATAATTATTAAAGGACAAATACATTTGCAATATTAACTAAAGAAAAGAAATAAAATCTTGAACGGTTTAGAAGAAAACAGAATTAAAGAAAACAGTTTTAAATGGGACAACTTAAATTAAAACACACGCACCCTTATTTTTTTAAAATAACCAATATGTCACACCGACGAGCGCAAAGTAACCAATGATCACTAATATGGGATAGGTCGCATGGGTATCTGCTAGCTTGGGTTCCTAGATCTTCGTGTCTCAGTGAAACATGTCTTAGAAGGCCACGACCCTCAGAAAACGTGGCTTAGAAGGCCACGACACTCATAAAACGTGGCTTAGAAGACCACGACCATTAGAAATGTATATGTTTAGTTAGTGTTCCTATCGTCAGTCCCGCCAGTGAAACCGGGTCGAGTCACCTCCGGAACACTCGCTCACTAGTCTAGTCTACCCTCATAGCTACCCGAGCTTCCCGGTTTGTGCTCAAACAAGTTTTAAGTTAATGTCACATGTCACACTAATACATAAAATCCAAACAGGGTACTCACACACGCAAAATAACAGTTTGAACACCCAAACCAGCTTTTAAAACCATACGCACATCAAAATCTTTTCAAAACACAATCTGCATAGGTTACATACTAAATTAGACCAATTGCCGCAATAAAAAACACTTATCATTAAACAAACCACCACTTACACATATAAATACCATTTTGAAATAAGACAAACAGTAAAAAAATTTCAAAAAGTTTCACACCATGGCCATGATTGAATAAACCATTTCAAAATCTCATAAAACAATAGCAATAGTGTCACATGGCTTTACACACACTCGAGTAACCATTTCCACATTCAAAACACATTCTAACATCACACACACTCAAATACCATTTTAAATTGTGACCTGCACCACAACAACAGTTTGATGGAAGACCTTACACCATATCTAAAACACCTTTGCACAGATTACCTAATTAAATTTGCCAAAAATAAAAGTATACAAAATAGTTTAAAAGAAATCACTTGGCGTTACGGACTAAACCCGCTCCAAAACTTCTTTGTCAACCAGAGACACACTACGCCATGAAAAAGATATATTTCACACCAGTTGAACAAATCAATAATCTAACCGCACAATAAAAAAAACACCAACAACTAGATAAATATGAGTTTTCAAGCATAAAGAACACACATAAAATATACATGTTATTAAAAAGTTCAAATTCATCCCAAACATCAAATAAGAACAACTTCGCAATGCACAAATAAACTAAATGATATACTAAACAAACTAATCATGCGAATTAATTTATCAAATAATAACTTAGGCATGGAACCACTTACATGTGTGTACAAACTCTGCAAAATTGGCGCGAAACTCCCATCGCATGACAATCGCATCACAAGGGGTCTAATGCGAAAAATAAAAACAAATTATTATAGTAATTGAAACAAAAAAAAAACCAAATCAAACAAGGCAATAAGAGAATCCTCACCTCAAACGGTGACCGACGAACCGAGACGGACCGAAATCACAATGTAGCGACCAAATCCCTACAAGATAATTACTATGAACCTTAAAGCACATAAAGGACATTGTACAACTAGGTGTGAAACCAACCAATGACATTAAGACTTACCTCAGGTGTCGGCGACGAACCAAAACGAGACGAACCAAAATGAAACTATCCAACGCCCTACCGAAAACATAATAGGGAGTCAAAAACACCAAAAACCCCAAATACAAAATGTGCGAAATAAGTGGAAACAACAAAAACTCACCTTGGGTCAATGACGACAGAAAGAAAAACACCGAATCGCCTCGCCTTCGGCGGCGTTTGCCGGGACATGCTCCGAAGGGCCTCAAGAGACCATATGCACCAACATAGAATAGGAGGAATGAGGGAACCGGCTGAGAGGGGGTGTGTCGAACCATCCCACGTCCAACTTGGGTCTCCGAACATGGTTCGTCCGAAGAAGGTAGGGTGCCTGGCAGTTTCTCTGGATGGAAAGAGGTCGCCGGTTAGTGGTGAAAGCACGACGTGATGGGTCTAAGAGGCGTCGGCCAAAGGCCACTGCGCAAGGGAGGTTGCGTGCCGGAAAAGATGGCTGCTGGCCGGGATACATGGGGTGCGGCGCGACGTCTGGCCGAGCAGAGGGCTGGTGGTTCGGCGTAAGCTAGTGTTGCCGGTCGGAGAGGTCGGCCAACAAAGGAGGCATGTGCGGCGGTCGAGGGTGGCTGTGCGAGCCGGATGGCTGGGGGGTCGGGGCGACGGTGGACCAAAGGAAGAAGAGTGCGGTTAGGGTTTGAGAGAGGGGGGTATCGCGCGGAAAGGGGGTGAGGGAAAAGAGGGAGAGTGGAAAAACGAAAGAAATAAATAAATAAATAAAATAGAAGAGGAAATAAATAAAAATAAACATAAAATAAAATAAAAATGATAGCTAACAAAAGACTTCAACCCACTTAAAATATGGAATGATCATTTAATCATTGGTACTAACAATATAAATAATAATGTTAATAATCCATTTTTTTCAATTGTGACAATAACCTTATATTAAAAACTTAATAAAATATTATTAAAAATAATAACAACAATATTAATTAACATATTTATTATATTATTAAGAGGAATAACAATATTAAGAATTATAATTATAATAAAAATTTACCATTTCTATTATCATTAAAATGATTCATTATTAGCGGTTTATTTATTTATTTATTTACATCACTTCAAACTCATATATGTCATTTTAATTAATTTATTTGTTTTGGATATTTGGGAAAGCCATGCGGGGAAGCAGGCGAGGTCGCGTGGTGACTCATGCAAAGCTGTGCAACATCAACCAGGGTGTGCTAAACGCTGTCAAGGCCAAATGTGTGTTTTTTAAAAAACTAAAAAACAAATTATGCCAGGCTTGAATCTGAACTACCCGATGCCCATAAAAATTAATAAAATAAATAATGGAAAAGAGACGGGTGTGACAAATCTCCCCACGATAAATCTTTCCATCCCCAGAAATCCACAACCAGAACAAAAACCCAAAGAAGAAAAACACACTCCCCTAAAGGTTCAAAGGGGATCCCCACAGACACCAAGGAAAGAGAGGAAAAATCATCATGCTCAAAGAAAGTGATTCAAATGAAAACCTTAAGAAATGCGTAAAAAGACTTTCTGATATGTGCTGCCCGCCTCCAAAGAGCTAAAACACCTCCAATTGACTGATCAAGGAAGCGAACTTTTGCACCCACTGAATCCCACTTCACAAGCAAAAACACCTCAAGCACTATTAAATCGAAACCACACACCATTTGTCTAGAATGAACTAACAATGTTAAACCACGTCCATGGAATACTCTTATCGCTTATCACCAAGTAATATTTAAAAACAGAAGCAAAAGATCAACATGGGGAGGCCCGAGGGGCTCCCAACCATTCGAAAGTCACTGACGCTCAAAATGAGACAGAAAAACCGACACGGAGAAGTTCGAGTGAACTCCCCGCCATCAATGAATAGTCCAACACCAATTCATTATAGAGACATTCGTGCAAGAACCGATGTGGTTCTCCCCACCATTAGGACTGACAGAGGGTACAATACTTTGAAAATTCTCCAACGGTGACCAGACACCCCACCACAAGGGGCGGGGAGGGAGGGGTCTGACTACCGGGGCGTCAAAAGAATAACCCAATACAAACCATCATTTCCACATTCATGGATGAGCATTATTCCAAATTTAAGACCGACCTACCCAACATGTTCTCATAAGGACCACTAAAGTGATTTCATCCAGTGGGATGCGACCCCCAAGACTTTAATGCACGAGACGAACACGCCTCCACATGGTCAAGAAAACCTTATGCAACAGGATGGCTCATTCGAATAGAACAACCATAGAAAACAATCTATGTTTCTTTCACTCTCAACACCGATGATAGAAAGAAGATCAAGGTCCCATACACTCCCGGGGTTCCTGACCATGCGCCAGCTTCACTCCGAGGCTTATGGCTGGAGCCCTGATGCTTGAAGCATCTTCTGCCTCGCAGTCAGGCATGGAAGACTTCCGAACGGATCTTCTTCTTTTGGTGTCACACGCAACGACACTGCAACCGAGACAACACCAGCAAACACAACACATTACAACATCCAAATAATCATACATGGAACATTCACCAACACAAGAGCGAAAATGTTGTATGCACATCACCCTTTGTCACACTGGATGAGAACACGACACCACAAATCGTCACCTGAACATGACCATTACTGTTGAGAGGAAAATTATACGGAAAAAGACTTCAAACTGAGTCTTAAACAACACGTGATTCTTGCAAATGACCATAACAGCCTCATATGACTGGGTCTGCCAAACAAGTAGCCTAACACGAACTTTTCCTTAAACGAAACAAACCAAAGACCAGAGGTCATTTTGAACGATAGACCGCACCAACAACTTGGGGTCTCTTCTAAACCACCGTTAACTATCAAAGGGAGCTCACGCTGCAAGACATCACCGAAAATGACCCTTGCTGCTAATGTAAACACTATAAACCATTCAAGACATCTATAAGCACCGATAGCTCTCAATCGCCTTCACCCTTCCCCACTGGAATTTTTTTACCGCTTTTAGGGGAAACCATCAGACGCAATGATGTCAAATTTCATATCCAACAACTAAGATGGATCCAAGAAACCAAAGCACCTATCAATTTCCCTCGCGTATGTCATCCCGTTGTGAGAGGATCCACTTAACCAAAAAGAAAAAGGAAAACACTTATCACTATCACTCAAAAGGGAGTGTCCTCGCTTTAATCAACTAGAGGGCTGGCCAACAGCGGATTACCTGTGGCCACGCTTCAACCACATATTAATTATTTATGGGGGGCATGCACTAGTCAAGAAAGAAAACCATAGACCCAACCAAACTGGTTCAGTGGTCATGACATACTAGAAGCGCACACTAAACGTGTGGGGGAACCACTGAAAGGGCTTCCCGAAGAACTTTCAAAAGAATTCACTAAATTCACGAAAACATAACAACTTACAAATAAGAATTCAAACTCCAGACACAAATTATTCAAAAAGTATTCTCAGCTCGAAACGCCTCACATCCAACCTTTCAAAAATACAAGGACACACCACATAATCACCGGTTATTTAAAAACACCATATTTTCCATTAACAAAACTTTTTTTTGAAAAGAAATGAAGCTAGTGGGTTGCACAAACACCAATGGTGCCTCATGGGTCATGCACATGCACGTTCCCGTGCCACACCGGTACCCACATCGTGTCCATCCAGGAACTCATCCGCTCTTGTCATTAACCATTAATTTTCCCATATACACTCATGCATGTGGTTGCCCACGAAAACACCAAGGATTAAAATCAAACCATTCCATTTTTCAGAACCAAAACATCCATCCCACACCTTCCAAACCTCACACACCATTTCATTTTTAAAGCACTTCATTTTAAAACATTTTCTAGGACCAAAACAATTTTACTTAAAAACCAAATCTCCACGAATCCAAAACAAAGAGTCGAGAAACAACGCAAGAGAAAACTTGTGTCAGCGGGTGGCTGGAACGTATTGTTGGCAGCCACATACCAGTCACGTCGCCGGCACAGAGGGCATTCTAGGACAGCGTCCCCAGCTCCACATGGCTTTCCAGACCCTGTGAGATCACTAGGACCACTGACCTTAACCCTTTTCATTTCCCTTAGACAAGATTAACCGCAAGGACAAAAAACTCAGACAAACCCCGACATACCTTGGTATCTTGAGTCCCGCCACGAGGTGTGCTGGCCAGGAATCTTACTCGTAGCCAGGACATCGAGTCCCAACAACCTTAACTCAAGTCCACCGTGACTCTATCCAAAAAGAAAACGGCCCAAGAGAGAAAACCTTTCCCTCTGATACCATTTTGTCACGAACCAGGCCGGGTCGCCATCCGACCTGGTGCCCGACCCGATCCGTGACATGGCCCGAAGGGCGTTCCCGATCCACACGGGCTGGCACAAGTGTCCGGGTATCAAAACTAACACATGGGAACGATTTTACTCGAAATAAAATATAGAAAAACAATTAACTAGATAAATAAACTGAAACTAGAAATAGATAACCAAACACGCTTTTAAACTATGAACAGGTTTAAAGTCTACAACTCCAACCAATAACTAAAAAGAAAAGATGACAGCAGAAACTAAAACTCTTACCCAAACCTCAAAGCAACAGGAGAGGTGAGACATCCACATGTCACAAACGTTAACCTGCATGAGAAGACCACCAACGACCAACCACCATCACTGAGAACGGCACCTCAACCTAGAATGCACAGAGAACAAGGCCTACATACACCCAAAGGTGTATGTAGGGTGTGAGAAAAGAGCCTAGTAGGACATCACCCAATAAACATTTTCCTCGCATAATTATTAAAGGACAAATACATTTCAAATATTATCTAATGAAAAGAAATAAAAGCCTGAACAGTTTAAAAGAAAACAGAATTAAAGAAACCAGTTTTAAATGGGACAACTTAAATTAAAACACACGCACCGTTATTTTTTTAAAATAACCAATATGTCACATCGACGAGCGCAAAGTAACGAATGAGCACTAATATGGGAGGGGCCGCATGGTTATCTGCTAGCTTGGGTCCCTAGATCTTCGTGTCTCGGTGAAACGTGGCTTAGAAGTCCACGACCCTCAGAAAACGTGGCTTAGAAGGCCACAACCCTCAGAAAACGTGGCGTAGAAGACAATAACCCTCAGAAATGCATATGTTTAGTTAGTATTTCAATCGTCAGTCCTGCCAGTGAAACTGGGTCAAGTCACCTCCAGAACACTCTCTCACTAATCTAGTCTACACTCCTAGCTACCCGGGCTTCCCAGTTTGTGCTCAAACAAGTTTCATGTTAATGTCACATGTCACAGTAATACATAAAATCCAAACAGGGTACTCACACATGAAAAATCACAGTTTGAACACCCAAACCCGCTTTTAAAACCATACGCACATCAAAATATTTTCAAAACACAATCTGCATAGGTTACATACTAAATTAGACCAATTGCCGCAATAAAAAAACTCTTATCATTAAACAAACAACCACTTACACATATAAATACCATTTTGAAATAAGACACAGAGTAAAACATCTTTTTTCAAAAAGTTTCACACCATGGTCATGATTGAATACACCATTTCAAAATCTCGTAAAACAATAGCAACAGTGTCACATGGATTTACACACACTCAAGTAACCATTTCCACATTCAAAACACATTATAGTATCACACACATTCAAATACTATTTTAAAGTGTGACCTGCACCAGACCAACAGTTTGATGGAAGACCTTACACCATATGTAAAACACCTTTGAATAGATCACCTAATTAAATAATCCTAAAATAAATGTATACAAAATAGTTTAAAAGAAAATCACTTGGTGTTACCGACTAAACCCGCTCCAAAACTTCTTTGTCAACCAGAAACACACTACGCCATGAAAAAGATATATTTCGCACCAGTTGAACAGATCAACAATCTAACCACACAATAAAAAAACACCAACAACTATATAGATATGAGTTTTTAAGCAGAAAGAACACACATAAAATAGACATGTTATTAAACTATTCAAATGCATCCCAAACATCAATGAAAAACAACTTCGCAATGCAAAAATAAAAAAAATGATATACTAAACAAACTAAACTTGAAAATTAATTTATCAAATAATAATTTAGGCATGGAACCACCTAACGGTGTCTAGAAACTCCGCAAAATTGGCGCAAAACTCCCATCACATGACAATCGCATCAGAAGGGGTCTAATGCAAACAATAAAAAAATTATTAAAGCAATTGAATCAAAAACAAACCAAATCAAACAAGGAAATAAGAGAATCCTCACCTCAAACGGTGACTGACGAACCGAGAGGGACCGAAATCACAAGGAAGCGACCAAATCCCTACAAGATAATTACTATGAACCTTAAAGCACACAAAGGACGTCACACAACTAGGTGTGAAACCAACCAACGACATTAAGCCTTACCTCGGGTGTCGGCGACGAACCAAAACGAGACGAACCAACATGAAACTATCCAACACCCTACCAAAAACATAATAGGGAGTCAAAAACACCAAAAACCCCAAATAAAAAATGTGTGAAATAAGTGGAGACAAAAAAAACTCACCTTGGGTCTATGCCGGCGGACCGAAACACACCAAATCGCCTCGCCTTCGGCGGCGGTTGCTGGGACATGCTCTGAAGGGCCTCAAGAGACCATATGCACCAACCTAGAATAGGAGGAATGTGGGCACTGGCTGAGAGGGGGTGCACCGAACCAGCCCACGTCCAACTTGGGTCACTGGACATGGTTCGTCCGAAGAAGGTAGGGTGCCAGGAAGTTTTGCTGGATGGAAAGAGGGCACCGGTTAGCGGTAAAGGCGTGACGTGACGGGTCTGAGAGGCGTCGTCCAAAGGCCACTGCGCAAGGGAGGTTGCGCGCTGGAAAAGATGGCTGCTGGCTGGGATACATGGGGTGCGGTGCGATGTCTGGCCGAGCGGAGGGCTGGTGGTTCGGCGCAAGCTGGTGTCGTTGGTCGGGGATGTCGGAAAACAAAGCAGGAATTTACGGCAGTCGAGGGCGGTTGTGCGTGCCGGATGGTTGGGGGGTCGGGGTGACGGCGGACCAAAGGAAGAAGAGTGCGGTTATGGTTTGAGAGAGGGGGGTATCGCGCAGCAAGGGGGTGAGGGAAGAGAGGGAGAGTGGGAAAAAATAAATAAATAAATAAAAGAGAAGAGGAAATAAATAAAAATTAAATATAAATAAAATAAAAATGAATGCTAAGAAAAAGACTTCAACCCACTTAAAATAAGGAATGATCATTTAATGATTGGTACAAATAATATAAATAATAATGTTAATAATCCATTTTTTTCAATTGTGATATTAAACGTATATTAAAAACGTAATTAAAATATTATTAAAAACAATAACAACAATAATAATTCACATATTTATTATATTATTAAGAAGAATAAAAATATTAATAATTATAATAATAATAAAAATTTACCATTTCTATTATCATTTAAATTATTCATTAAAAGTGATTTATTTATTTATTTATTTACATCACTTCAAACTCATATATGTCATTTTACTTCATTTATTTGTTTTTGGACATTTGGGCAAGCTGTGCGGGGAAGCGGGCGAGGACGCGCGGTGACTCAAGCAAAGATGTTCAACTTCAACCAGGGTGCGCTAAACTCTGTCAAGGCCAATAGTGTGTTTTAAAAAAAACTAAAAAAATTATGTCGGGCTTGAATCTGAACTACCCGATGCCCAGAAAAATTAATAAAATAAATAATGGAAAAGAGACGGGTGTGACAATTGAAATAATTGTATTATTCTTAATTCCAATTAAAATTGTTTGATTATATAATATGGTTGGGTATAAAATCAACATCAAAGATATACATATTGTACGAGTTTTTATTGATGTTTTTCTTGATGATCTTCTAAGTCTTTGTTGAATTTTAATGTATTATTTTCCGTATAACTCATACCAAGTGAAAAAAATATTCCAAAAATTCTATATAGAATTGACCTGATTGAGTTAGAGGAATTAAAGAATCAAATCCTTGAGAAAAATGATAAGAGATACATTCAGAAATGTGAATTACCATGTGGTACACATATTCTTTTTATTAAGATTAATGTTGGATAATGTGACATTGTACTAATTATCTGGAATATAACAATATCCAAATCAAGAATATGTATCCTCTTCCTCATTTAGATGATTTTTTTCTAAATTACGAGGTGAATAAAATTTTTCTAGGATTGTTCATTGCTATATAGAATATTTTTTGAAAGTCAAAAATGAATAAAACCCATGATAGCATTCCATATGCTCTATGGAAAATATGAATTTATTATTTTTCCATTTGGTCTAACTTATTCCCCTAATATGATAATTGATTTATTAATATTACCCTGATCAGTTTTTGGTATTATTTATAGATAACTTCCTTATATATTCAATGACTAAAGAAGAGTATTAAGATAACCGAAGGATTTTATAGATGAGATTAAAATAGAATGCACAAAAGGGAACATTTACCAAGTGGTAATTTGTTTTATAAAATGCTTAATTTTTTTTGTCACATAATATCAAAAGAAGCTAAATAGGAGGAAATATCAAGGATGGATGTTATTAAACATTATCAAATACGAATGAATATGATTTTGATCCACAGTTTCTTTGGTTTGAGTGGATATTATAAATTTTTGTGAAGAATTTTTCAGGGTAGTATAATCTACTCATCATTTAAAATTGGATGGGATCGTAGTTCATTTGGAATAATAAATGTAAAGAAAAGTCATGGAACTAAATAAAACATTAGTAAATTACCCTATTCTCACACTAACCAGTAGTGAAGATGGTTTAATTATCTATATTGATGCATCAAAGAAGGGTCATGGATATATCGTCATGGAGAATTATATGGTTATAGATTATGCCACATGGAAATTAAATGTTTTTGAGAAATACAACACAACACATGATTTGGAATAACATAAGGTTATATTTATATTAAAATATAGATGAATTATCTTTATAAACAATGTTGTGACATATATATTGACCATAAAATTTTATAGTATATATTAACTAAAAAAATAATGAATATATTCCAAATATTATTGTTAGAGTACATTAAGGGATATTATTCCTTAATACATTACCACCCTAGGAAAGTAAACAAGTAATACAATTCTATTAGTCGAAAGAGCCATTTATCTTATCTATAATGAGAATAAAAAACATAAAATATTTTTGTATTTTATAATAATTGATAAGGAAATAATTTATGAAGGAGAGAAATCCTATATTTATAAAATATGAGTTTGGGCATCTATCAATGTGAGGGTAGAGAGGTAAACATTATGATACATATTTTCAAAAGATAGTGGAAAATTTTTTGGAGATCAATATTGAATGTGATGGAATAATAATATTTATGAACCATGTATGTGTCCTATCAATATCAGAAATGAAAAATGATTTATTGTATGATTCCTATAGTTAAACATTCTATATTCATCCTAGAAGTATGATGATGTGTAGAGACATAAAATAGTATTTCACCTAAGACAACATGAAATGAGATATTACAGAGTGTATATATTGGTTCCATATATATAAGGAAGAGAGAAATATTGCCAATGTGTTTTAAGATCTATTACTTATACCGTAATGGTAATGGGAAAACTTCACCATATATTTTTTTATGAGAATCCCAAAAATCTCTAAAATAAAATAAGGAAATTTCGGTTTTAATTTATTAACATATAAAGTTATCACAATTAATTTGTATCCAAAAAAATTATTTATTGATTAGATAGAATAATATATATTAATATAAATTTATGGTTTCATGGAGTACCACATTCTACTATATCTGATTTGGATTATTGGTTTACCTTGATGTTCTAGTGATGAGTTTAGTAGGATTTTGATACAGTGTTTTTTAGTCTTTCTTCGCATCCTTGTATAAATGGTTATTATGGTATAACCATTGAAAAACTTCATGATTTTCTAATATCTTATTCTATGTATTTCAAAGTTTAGGGGAATCAAATTGTTCATGAAGTCAGTTTTTTTTAACAACAATATCTTTCCCATGAGCTTTCTGAAGGATTCATATGAATCCATTAACGGAAATTTGTATAGAACCTAGATATTTTCCGATTATGTAAGGGAAAGAAAGAAATTTGTACCTATGATTTCTGATAAAATGGTAAATAAGGTCAGAACCATCTGAAAACACATCGAGGAATAATAATTTCTACATAAAAGATACACTAAAAACATTAATAAATTTTATAATTTGATATTTTTGAGAAATTATTCCCATGAATTTCTCCATAGAATCTAGTTATGTAATTTATATAGAAAGGAAAGATGATACCTAGGTTTAAAAACAATTATTATATTCTTAATCAAGTATGTATGGTAGATTACCTCTTGACACTTCCTTCGAACCTCTCCCAAGTTCACAATGAGTTTCATGTATCCATTTTGAGGATATACATACCTAATACATCATATGTACAAAACTATGAGGTTTAACCACTGGATCTTGTCCATTCAAAGGAATAACATTCATTATAAATCTTGGATTGTCGACATAAAGTGTTATGGACCAAAATTAATCACCTATTTAATATTTTTTATAGTAAGTATAAATTCGAATAAGCTACTTACTTACCAGTGGAGGAGCTGAAAATGTCATATGCATATTTTTTTGTATCATCAGTATAAAATATTGAGTTAGAAAAATCATTTAATGGTGTATAATGTAACCCAATAACATTTTATGATATATTTCACTTTTAATAAATCAAATTTATTCAATAGCATTTTATACACGCAACCCCGAGTCTCAATGATCATTAATGTTGAGTGTTGTTATAATATGGACATTAAATTTGTGAAATTAATAACAAACATATTTTTAAAATTATATTTATTTTTTATAGGATGATAATATATTTATAAAAATGTACTCAATTTTTAGTAATGTCATTATATACTTTTAAAATATATTTTCCCTTAAAAATGATTTTTATTTCATTATATGACAAAAAAATTAATTAATTTCAACCAATTTTATAAAACATATTTTAAAAATGTACTTAATTTTTTAAATAAGAATTTAAAAATTATATAGGGTTATATTATTTTTTAATTTCATCAAAATATTTTCTTTTCAATGAATAATGAAAAATACAGATTTTTATAGTTATCCATAGTAACATTAAGAGAATTTAAAAACTTATAATTTTTTCAAAATGTTTTCAAATGTAAAATTACATATTTAATATCCTGAATAATCTTATTATGATCATTGAAATTTATTTTAAATTGTCTTTTAGTATAAAATTTTTTTATCATAAAATATATATCTAGATAACATCTATTCATTTCGTTTCTTAGGTATAATTACAAATTCAAGTATACAACATATAATATTTGATTGATAAAAAAATTGATTAAAAATATTGAATCAGGATTTTAAGATTTCGAAAATAGGATCCTTATATTTTTACACATTTTGAGTAGTAACTGTGGTAAGAATTTGTCAACTCAGTAAGGGAAAAATATTCTAAATATGTTTAAAACCAAAATATACCATCTCAAAATCCCGAAAAATAAATTTATATTATTTCAGTAGATTGAATAAATTAACAAATGTTCCAATAAAATTATAATATATTGAATTTTTGTTCCATTTTCCATCGATAATAATGTTTATATCATATTCTGTTATAAAAATTCCAATATGCCTCCTAGTGGAGATTATTATTTTATAAAAATACATAAATTAAAAATGCAGGTACACTGTATTATAATGGATTATTTGAAATTTGAATTATTTTTTATCATTAATATATATTTTTGATTTATAAGAGGATATTAATATCTTCAATGATGAACACCAACATAGTTAATGTGCATGATGTATAAAAATCATTATAATTATTTTAAAAACTCAATTATTAATATTTTTTGGTTTTGTTATAGGTACACATTGTTTTATAGTTGAAGGGAAAAAATTTGGGTTTCCTTAAAGGTTTATATTCTAAATAGATTTCTATATTGATGAAATTAATTTCAAATTAAGATAATAGTGTATAAAATGAAAGGAAAGATATTATTTAGAAATATTTTTTATATAATTTTAAAAAATAAAAAACATAGAATTAGATAAAATTGATTACTAATGCACTAAAATTTATTAAATATTTCTTTTAGGAACTAATTTATATTCTTTCGGATAAATTATAACCATTTAATATTGAATAGTCCATTACCATAGATAAGGTTATTATTTTTGAACAAATGGGTTTAATGAAAACATAGGGGTTAAAATGTATCAAAAAATATCTAAATAAAAATAGATGATGGTACATTGACCATGTAAAATTTACATCGAATTCATGGATATTTTTTGAATTATAAATTATGAAGGAATTATTTATATTTAAATATTTTCATTAATTCTATATCTGTCATTTATCTTCATTATTAAAGGACATCACATATTTTTTCATTTCAAAACATTAATCCATATATCCCACTCATAAAAATAAAAATTATCTCATTAAAATCCCTATACTAGAATGGGTGTTTCTTTTATTCTTTAATTACCATTCCATAGGTCCTAAAAAATGGATCTAAAGGAGTCCTACTGAAGAAGATGTAATCTTCCAACCTAATATCTTTTGATATATTTATTCTTCTACCTATTATAAATATATGGTATCAATCAAAATTAATAACACTAGTATCCTAGATATAATTAAATGTATTTATTATCATATAACTACTATTATCCCTTCACTTTTACTTCAAATGGGGTGTTAATGTTTCACTTGTGTGTATGTGTGGACTACTTCCTCTATTAGAAATATAATTCATTGTACATCACAATAATTAGTGCACCGTTATTATGAATGTTTTAATGTTTATATATGATATTTAGGAAATTATTATTTTTATGTATTTATAATTTCGTATCTAAATTCTTTCCTCCATATATGTTAAAAAATGATAATGTCGCTCTTTCGTACATGTGGAAAACCTCATCGAAGAAGTTTTGTGGTTTGTTTTTGTTTTTTGATTCCATGAATGTTAATAATGATATATTAAAATAATATATGTAATATATAAGATATAAACAAGAATATATAAAGGTGAATTTTTATTTATATATCTTTATTAACATCTTTCTAATATTGAATATAGCTTTAATGCATATATACGGTCTATCGTCTCCATGAACATTATAATTTATTTTTCAATATATATATTTTATGGTAGACTCTAAATAAATATATATTTATTATATAAGTTATTTATTTCATCATTAATGTTATAGAGATTATTTATTTATGATAAAATTATAACTTACATAACCAAAAAAATACCATGGAAAAATGAAACCAATAACACTTGGAAATGATGATTTTAATAAGGAGTTGTAAATAAATAGTGGTTGTAATGTTATTAGTGGATCATATATGTTTTTTGTAGTTATGTAAATTATTATATTCTGCATAATTATTATAAATTTAAAATAATTATATTGGATTTTGGAGTGCTATCGAAGAATTTTGAACATGATGTAATGGATTTATGATTGAATCTAATTTAAATCAAGATTGGTTATGCTTCACTTAAAATTGAAGGAAATTATGTTGTATATTATTGATAAGTAAGATTAATTTTCATATAATCTATTTGTTTCTTGAGAAATGACTATTTACCCTCATTTTTTCACTTTATGTACTCATTGTTCTCGAAGAGCTTTTTTAATAGAAAATGATCTTTTTTTTCTCTCTTCGGTTTGAAATCCTTTTTCTTCCATGTTGATGTTTTTTATAATATTTTTAAAACAGTATTTATATTCTTATATGAATTATTAAATTCATTTTTATCCATGATTGTATTTTCTACAAAAAAAATTAAAAATAAACTTAATTTATTATCTAAATGATGTAATTTTGACTTTTCAATTTAAATGATAAAGGATTGTTTAGTTTAACATACCCAACATGAAAAAAATTTCCCAACATCTTGACCACACTTTGATTTTAATCTCACATAAACTATTCATATGGATTTTTTTCAAAGAAATATTTTACCATAATATTTATAAAATGATTATATTTTATTATTAGAATTAATATAATTTTTTAATATTCCTCTTTAAATATTCACCTTACCTTTTAATAGAATATATCATCTTTGATATACTCATTAATGTTATTTTGGATTTAATTTTGATAAGGTATAATGGTATGATATTTACACTTAATCTAGATATGTTATGGTTATAATAAAGAAATATCATTGTATCTAATTTTATTTTCCCTATGTAATGTTATGATACATTTTTTACCTTATTGTGAGATAAAAATGAATAGATTTATGATTATGTGATGGATGAGTTTAGAAATATATTTTAATAAAATAGATTGGGTAATGATTAATTATCTATGTTCTTAAATGGTACATAAGAGGTTATACCATTCCTGAAAGAGAGTACATGGGAGGTTATACCAAGCCTATGAGATGGTACATAAGAGACTGTACCAATCTCAGATAATGAAAATGTGTAGCTAGCACATGAATAAAATGTTTCGAATTCCATAGTGGGTAGGCTTGAAAAAAATATATATGTGATTATTAATATACCACACATTCTGTTACACTTTTATGACAAGATCTTATGCTAGTGTTATGTTCTCATGGAAAATGTTCTATGATCCCATTATGACTGAATTTATTTTTATAATGCAAACACTATTGAGGAAAAAGTTAAGAACCAAACATGACTTCACCACATCAGCAGTTAACCACTCACCACATCACCACTTCAAACATACAAGTCTTTACAACAAACAACATTCAAACTTAATGGATGGACAATCCATTAAAGCATTCAAGAAGACTAAACTTCATAGATGTAGTTTAAATTGTTACAAAAAGGCTGAGGAACCCTGAATCATGAAACACAAACATAAAAAAAGTTGGGCAAACCACAGAACTGGTCTCCTCGAACAGCCACTAGTGCGACCGTCAACACCATCCCAAATCCAAAAACTCACCGGAGGACTCCAGTCGGAGTACACCCAAACCCTCCAGTGACGTGAGATAACCCAAAGTGGACATCCACAAAAGGAGATGATGAAACCAAAATGAGGAAGACCATGTCATCCAGACGCCTCACCCTACTCCGCATACACCGTAGCACAACCACTAACCAGTCAAATCCGCATTTTGTGTAGAGAACCAAAACCCCATATCCTAACCACAAACAACAGCATAAGAAAAACACTGAAATCAAATCTGTAAAGAAAGCCTCATAACATTGGAATCCAGAACCGAAAATACTGCCCCCCTCCGCGCAACACTGGGGCCAGCGCCGAGCCTCTCTTGAAGAACCAAATGCCTGGAACTCACCGATCCCTTTCCAAGCCAAAGATGAAACCATTCCATAGCCTTCATCAAAGCCAGATCCAACCCTACATCAATCCAATACTCCAGCTAAAACCACGCTATAACGTCTGCAAGAACAGGTGAAGCCAGATCTACACCTTTGAAGAAAATATGACGGTGTCGAGGCCTCACCTGAACCAAATCCAGGCCAACATGACTGGGATGACGATTGGAACCAAGGCACATTGACACCAATCAAAGGATGCTGACCCACACCATGTCACGCCGGAGGAGGGGAGGGAGAAAATTTGGGGTCGAAAACCCTATACCGCAAGAAGACCGAGTCGCTGCCGCTCATAGGACTCCCTAATGACCGTCATTTTCTTTGATTCCATTATGATTCATTTATTATAAACTACCAAGAATTAAAAATTACTATATATTTTATATATGAATTTATTAGAATACCATTTAATGGTTAAACTCATGTTATTATACCAAAAAATCTCATGTTATTTTTAAATGATCATGTATATCTCCCCTATTAACCCTTATTAAAAATCTGATCACAAATTCATTATCATTTTCCCCCTAGATAGGAAGAAATATTTTAGGTATGATGTGTCTCAGTATGGTTCTAGTGATGAAGAATTGAGTTGGATACAATGCAGACCGCTTCTATATTAGTTATTTATGTATTAATGATTCTATTAAAACAAAAACTATATATTTTATGAATGGATTTTAAGGTTATCTTAAAACTAATAATCTAATAAATTTTATTATATATGTATTAAAAGTATAGTTTTAAACACTATATTTATAGGATATATCCATATTATGGGAATAATGAATTTCATATGTGGGATCCCCCTTACAGGACCACCTCATTACTATTGGACTACGAAGATGGGAAACATTATAATGAGGATGAATTCTAGCCTACATCTTGGATTCCATTAAGATATTTTTCTAAGATTAAACTTGAAAAATGTGAAAAATTATTTATTCCATATTCTCAAAAACATCTAGGATTTTTCAGTAAGTCCACAATGATATGGAAAGAATTTTTCTAGGTCCTGAATTGGTCACTATAATTGGACATTGATCCCCATTTGGAATGTGAATTTTTTTGATTGAATTTTTCATTATTAATAAGGATTTTTCAATGATTATCAAGCCAAAGAGTAGTAATATTTTCCTAATAAATACTGGATCATGATATATGTTGAATAGATACTCCTGGGTTGTGGCTAGAAGTTTTTTCATAACCCCTTTTGGCTACCAGTATATGTTATTTAATATCTTTGTTTCCCTTTCCCAGATGCGCTGATATTTTTTTTGGATGTGGGAAGGAATATATTCATTCCCATCCAGTGTATTCAAGAAAAATTATGGGAATATTACGTAGTGGTAATAATGTGTGTTAATTCCATGATGGTAGAGTGGATATAATATAAATCAATGCCTATAGTTTACCCTATTATATATCATTGTGAATGAAGATCAGTGGTGGTGATTTTTTCCTGATCCATTGTTATTAAAAATATATATTCTAATGATTTCTCTAATACTCCCAAAGTATATTTGAAGTATTATTTTTTAGGATAAAGAATGTGTACCTAATACCTGGTTGATACAAATATATTTCTATAGAATTATTGTGATACTCCAAGAGTGTGAATGAATACATAGTATATTGGAGAAGGAAAGTGTATTCTCTGACCAATTACTGTAATGATGTACTGTAAGGATTGATTTATGGGTGTAGGAATAAGTTTTTTCTTTCTAGTTTTATCCATGATATACTTTCTCGTTCATTTAAAAGAATAGGGGAAAAAATATCAACCAATATTTTTATCAACTCAACATGTCCAGAGAACTCTCCTGGATTCATGTATATAGGTGATGGGAGATTTGATTTCATCAATGGGTTCCTCAATAGGATATTGAGGGTTTTATGTCATGAAAAGATAATTATGTTAATTGATATTGTCCCTCCTAGTTCACTCCTTAAATATGGTTTAGTTGTAGTCTAACTCCTTTTAATCCACCCAAATAAAATTTAGGTGTTTGTTGATGTGTTTTAGGGAAGGACTACTAACTCAAAATGAGGTTGTGATTTTTGCCACCTACTCCTACTCAACCTATCATTGCGGACATAGTAATTGACAATTCATGTTGAGAAGGGCCTCTCAAACCACCTCCATGGTCAGAATTTTACAATTGAATTGGTACTCTGGAAAATGTTTATTAACCACTTGGTACTGAAGGCAATGTGTGGGTGGAAAGTCTTCTGGTTTGATGAGGCTCCAAATCCTACATCCACTGATGACTACGTTTATCATTTATTAGATTCCATTAAATTGGATAGAATATTTTTGTGGTCTGTTTACGAATTATCAGAAAACACAATCAAGAAAACCAATCAATAAGGCATCAAATGTAAACAAATAGATGTACTAATCACCTTTATGATTATAGGATTCATTTCGGTCCATTACAATTCATGTGAACATTTTCTAATATCCAGTTTTGAAGGGATAGCACAATGAAGAGTTTTTATGTGTGGTTCACCATTTCTATTTCTTTTATTTTTTTGACATGGTGTATTCATAGAACATGAATCATCTAACGTAACTAAAATTAATGAAATGATATTTAAACATGAACTTGTATTCCCAGGGTAGATGTTCAATAGGGTTTTATTACCAATGATGATGAGAAACTCGCGTTGGTCAAGAGGGTCAGAGGTTGGGCCCATCAAACCATTGATAGGGGATTCATTCCTATTCATTGAGTCTTTTAATGATTTAAGGAATATTTCTGGAATCCTTCCCTTATCCTATATAGGAGTTATTTGACTTCATGTAGGATTTTGTTTGTTAAAAACTATCTATGTGAACATCTATATGTATCATTGGTTCTCCATAAACACGAACATATGAATGTATCATAGGTTCTCCATAAATTAAACCATATTTTTGTAGTATTACGTTACCATATTATTTTATTATTATTTGGTGTGACATAATATTAAGTCCTATAGATTAAATATTCGTATCTATAAACTCTAGAGTTTATTTTCATCCATGGGAGTAGAAAATGATTATTGTGATGGTATAAAGGCCATGGAAGGGGTTTCCAATATTTTCTTGCTAAATTAATAAAAACCCATTTATTTTTGTTACGCTTAATATCATATATTGTACTATTTAAACTCATGGGACAATGACCTGTCCAAGTTGTTCAATAGAATATGGTAAGGACTACTAGGTAAATGATGCATAGAAATTGTTAATGTGAGACTTACACAATAGAATAAATTTTTGAATGATATCATAGGTAATATGGCCCAATGATATTGGGTTGGTTGCATAAGGATTATATCAATTAAATTAGGGGTCTTGCTGGGAGTATTGTGTGATGATAATGAGGTTATAATAACCAGAGGGAGTATATTCCTCTAGGAGGGTGAATTATTTAACAATGAATATTCCCAAATAAATAGAGTTTCCATGTGGATATGGATATATTGAATGGGAAATCCTAGATCAAGGGAGTTTATAAAGGTGAGGGAGGGATGAGAAATATCTAGCAAGGAATAAGGATAAAAAATTAGGACATTTGATGTCATAGGGATAAAGATCAGTGATTAGATCTGTAGATGGTCTTGATTTTGGGATTGAACCTCAAAGAGGAGTCTCGTGTATCCTATTTAATGGTAATCAAAACCCTTGTAGTCAGATATAAACATTTTATGGTTGTGATGTTGGAAAATACCATGCTATTTATTTTCATGTAGTAAGGATGATATTGTGTTGTTTTACAGCATCTAACTTGTAAATTGGAATTAAATTTTAAATATATATCATGGGGATATGCATTTTTCTATTTAGAAGCTTGTAGATAAGAATTTTTGTTTATTCTTATGATGTTTCTTTACTTTGTTGACATAATGATAAAAAGAACCGATAATATGAATAATTATTTCACATTTTCAGAAACAATAGATATAAAATTAGTAATATTGTATATTAGTTCTTAATAGGGAATTGAATGGATATTATCCATTGATTTTACCATGGTGAAATTAAATTGTCATAAAATATGTGACAATAGGAGACTAAGTGAGTCATATTCATGAGTTTGATGAAGATACCTAACATATTAAATGATTAATTGGAATGTTTTTTGGGAATATTTATGTAGGGTAATGACTATGGGATACGATAAATTTGGTGTTTAATCCTAGTAAGAGATCCAATTTGAGGCATTTAAATTAAGATACTGACAATATCAACCATAAACTATAATCTCATGCGAGTTATGATCAGTTTGAGAAAAAAAAGAAATAGAAGATTGATAAATTTTATTGACAGTTCACAATTATATTTTAATGGGCCCAATGTACTAAGGAAACCTATGGGTGAATAGTTATCGCATCCTTGTGACATTTGGGATCCCATATTTTTTTCATGGGTCATAATATGCTAACTGTATTGATTATTCTTGAATGTTTTTATATTTAATTATTGATTTTGGAAACGGAATTTAATGTAATACTATACATATGGTATGTTATATAGTTTTACTTCATCATACTCATCCACACATGTTATGAAACGAGACATGATTAAATGTTTTTTGGGGTGTATGCATCCTGAAACTCATGGTGTAATGTTCCTCTAAGAATATCTCCTTTTTAAGGGTTTCCATATTTTGAAGGGATTTCAAAAAGTTCATTTGAATTGGTATATCATTTTTGGACAAAATATTAAATGGTTGAAACATAGGTGGATTCCATTACTTCAAAATTGGTTTTCTTTGTGATATGGTTATATGAAAACAAATGTATTTGTAGGCTATGGTCTTGGAAGAGTGGGTGACAAACGCCAATGAAGTCTACCACATCAGATAAGAAAATTTTCAACATTGTTTTATTATATCCTAAAAGGGGATAAATTTTATGTTTGTTTGTGAATAACCCTTTGTGATGATCCACCAACAAATCTCCCTTGTCAAACTATTTTATTTATTATGATTTGTTGAGGACCTCGGTGGATGAGGTGCCATTCGAATGAAATTCATTGTGGGTTATAAATAATTGGAGGGTGTTTAATTCATCGTTATCTCCCTAATTTTACATCTTTATATACTTCTCTATTTTTTACTTTATTAATGAGTGGGGTATTTATTGAATTTTCCCAGTAAATCGCTCTCCATAAATGGAGAGACATGCCAATTCCTTAATCAAATGGGGTCATCTTAGCACTGTAGAATGGGAAATGAAGCAGAAAATAATATTTTTTATAGTGTCATGTGATGGGAATAAAATACCTACCTCTATTCTCCAATTGATTAAAATGGTTAGCTAGTGGCATATAATTCAAGCCCCCCACTAATTACATATCCATGCAGGAGAAAGGTATTTCATGATGGAGTCAATGTGATATGTATTTACCATGACTTTTCCAAATTTTAGAAATAAAAACTCACATAAGGAATGAAAAAAACAATGCCTTCCAAAAAAATGAATATTTCATGTGGGAGAATATTCTTCATTATATGGTGTATGTGATTATGTTTCCACACTTCCATTTATAATTCTTCATCATCAAAAATGGTATTCAGTAATGTATAAAATGTTACATTTTCCCCCAAAATGATTATTCCATGTATGAGAAGGCACATTGAAGATCACATCAGATGATTTATCGATGAGGGCCCCACCATGGTGTTTTTGTTTTGCGAATAATGAGTTACACTTTTCACAATTCTTCACCCTTCCAAATTATACTCTTATTTTCATCTTTCTAATCCAACTTTTTTGAATTGATATTCTCTCTTATACATTTTAAAACTATTAAAACATTTTGCACTTATACTATGTTGTTCTGTTTATGAACTATTATTTTTATCCCATTTTTGGTACTATAATGAATTAAGAACCCTTTCTATGATTCATTATATGAAATCAAGTTCATAAATTGATATTAATTATATATAGATAATGAACCAACTATGTAATAATATGGAATATATGAGATAATAATCATGTTCATGTTTATGATATTATATGTTATCCTTGATGACAATGAAATTTACTTAGGTTGATTTCTAGGAGATAAAAATATTTTTCCCTTTCTAGAGTGTTATTTGTTTTTATACATCAATGTATGGGTATTATGGGTTTTAAAAGGTGTTTATGGTAACTTGTTAGGTATATAATCTAATGGGAATTAGGGTTTATGAATTTTTTTCATAGATTGTTTTGGGGCTTGGTTTGTACTATATGGTGGTTGGTGGTTATTTTTGGTTGGTGGGGTATTACATAGTATTCTTTTTATAGATTCCCATTGATTATAGGATTTATTATTAAAGATAAAATTAAAATAAATGATTATGGGATTATAATGTAATGGGTGATAATCAGTATTTGAAATATCCCTTTTATGTAATTGGAAAAAATGGTTAATGTCTTAGGTGGTTTTTCATTAGATATGCAATTAAATTATATAAAAAACTAAAAATCTCTTCTAAATTCATAAATTTTTAAATTGGTTATATTTTTTTGATAAATAGGAAATTAGGGGTTTTATGTGTTATTATTTTAGGTGTTTAGTTTCATTTAGTGGTGGTGATAGTTCGTGGTTGTTATCATGTGGTGATGTGGTATTGATGCGGGATATGTTAGTGTTATTATTCTAAATCTTTTGACTATTTTATTGTCTGTTATCTACTATCCATATATTATTAGTGACATCTATACACACCCCACCAAATTTTATTACTATATACTGACTCCCAAATTTTTTTGGTGGTGTTTTCCCCCAACATCATAGATACTGAAGAAATATATGGATAATTAAACCATCATGTAGACTATCCCTTGAAAACATTACATGGAAGTGGTAAATATTTTGTGGTATGTAACAGTCGATGATGGAACAGTTGGTGTAAATGTCATATGATTATAAGATGGCACACACTATGGGGATAATTCATGTAATGACAAGGTAACATTTTTTTATAATTAAAATTAAAGAATCCCTCCATCGCATGTTATGAGGATGAAGATGGATACATTAATAAATATATGATTATATATAAGTATCAAGTGATATGTTATTATTTACTAATTACTGCATAGGATGATAGAACTTCAGGATACTGGGGTTGGAAGGCTTGTTATGCAACCAACATTAAACTCAAATTGATATGTGATTATTGATATATATGGGTGGTATGCGAACATAGGATGTTTCCTGATAGTGTGTTAGAATAAAAATTATATTGGGGAATGTATGTAAGGGGACTTATATATACTACCTTCTCTTGATATTATTTTTCTATATTAGAGGCATTATTTTTTTATTGTACAGTAGAATGTTTAGGATAGCTACTACACCAATTTAGTTTCATGACAGTACTATATTTTATTCACTAGTTCCTTAGTATGATATTTTCACGTTTACACAAGATTACTTGGGTGTGATCTTACTGAATATACATTTTATACTCATCTGATACATATATAACATTTATTATATGTTCCATGGATGGTTTAAGATATTAACCATTATATTGGTAGCCTTTATGATGGATTTTCTATGGAGTTTCTAACTCATGATTTTTCTTAAGACAATATTATTTTAGTGTTTTTCATTGTATCAGTAGACATTTATTTGATATGTTAGTTATTTTATATTAATAACATGTTTTTAATATATGTATTTATATAGTTTTCAGTCATTGAATTTTATTATATGGGTAATACCTTTAATTTTATTGTTTATACCTTCAATTCTAGTCACCAATCAGGTTCGTATTGGAGGTGGTCTTTGGGTGTCACTCATTATCCTTATTTTCAAAAAATGAGGGGTACTATTGGAGGGTTTGGGGTATGATAGAGTGGTATTAGTTTTTTTTAGAATTTTGACAGAGATTGGGGTGGGTCCTTTAATTTAATGCACGAGTTGGTGGGTTAACAGAGTTGGTTGATCTTAGATCAGGATGTTAGGAAGGGGGATCAACAATAAAAAACATTATAATAAACCTAGTTATCTAACATAATAACCATAATATTTTCTAAAATTAATTGATGCACAATTAAATGATTGGTACATTCCAAAGAGAGATATTTGTACCATGATGTTTTGTGCATGTGATAGAATGGATGGATTTCCAAAAGTTAAAAGGAACTAATATAAATCGATATTAATAAATTCCATGCAACATGGATTCAAGTATTATTATTCCATCACTTCAAAAATGGTTCATTATCTATTAGTAGAACATGGAGGATATATTTAGTTTGTTAATGTGATTTTGAAGGATCCGTTTTGGTGGAAGACAATGATTAAATTCTTGCATCAGAATATTGAAATATATGATATAGGTGTTTTTAATCTTCAATTTAGAGCTTGCTAGAGGATCCTAAGATCAAATATATACCTAATTCATTACAGATAGGAGTAATGGGTTTTATTGATATCCATTCATATTTTAGGTTAGGTGCATAAATATTTTATATGTTATTATAGAGAGTTGTATGAGGAAGTTATCTCTTGGACTATTATCCCTTGGGTATTTTATCTAGAGTTCTTATCATTGATGATAAAGGAGTAAAATGGTCATATATTATCACCCTTTGGAAAGGGAGGCTATGCATGTGGGATCTCAGTATCGGGTTTAATAAAAATATTTAATTAACTATTTACCCATTTGTTGAAAAGGAGTCTCAGGCACAACATATTAAAGAGGCATCGATCCCAATAATTAGATATACAATAAACCGTGTTATAATTTATTTTTACATAAATATTAATAAGTAATCTCATGTACTTAAACATATGAAAATGTTTGGAGAACTGTATTAGGATGGTGGTTAAAAAACAATCTCAACAGGTATATCATAAAATAGATAATTATGACCAACTAGGAAGTTGAGGTTTTTACTGATAGATAGATGACCTCAGCTATCTGGTTCACACTATCATGAGGATAGAAATTCAAAATAACCTAATACGATACCATTGATCATGATTTAAAACTATGTGTTTCATGGTCACCATTATACAGTGTTCTCGACTACATAGGGAGGTTAATAGGGAATGGGCGGAGAGG
This sequence comes from Viscum album, assembly GCA_963277665.1. NCBI lineage: Eukaryota > Viridiplantae > Streptophyta > Magnoliopsida > Santalales > Viscaceae > Viscum > Viscum album. The sequence goes on from OY728127.1 coordinate 496,678,848, forward strand.
CCCCTTTTTGGATGTTTCTATAAGAGATGGCCTTGAGGACATATTGGTAGAAAGGATCATCATTGTTTGTTTAGTAGATGAGAAAGTAATTTTATGCCCCACTAAGTGGAGATGGAGATAGAAGAGTTCATCCCCATGGAGTTCCCCATCCTAAATAACCTATAATAAAGCTTGGTTATAGAGGTATTTGGTAGAGTATTAGGTGAGTTTAATTGGGGAAGATTCATTTTATAGTCGTTCCAATATCAAAGGATCCTATGGTTGTTTGAGGTATGATGATTTTATCATCGTCAATAGATTATTTATTATTTGCCTCTAGAGATTCAAATTCCATTAGTTCACCCACTTTTCTCTATGTTTTAAAATATGAGGTGGAGAGAATTTTAGTACCCCTAGTGTTAACCATTCTAGTATGACAATATGCTATGTTATTTTATGTGATCAAAAGGTTTAAGTAGATTCAGGGGGGTTTTCATTCAATGATAGATTTATTTTTATTCTATATTCAACCATATTATGTTATACTTATCATGGATTGGCTATACACTATGCATGAATTTTTAAATTTATTTTAGTGGAAAATATAATTTTATTATTTAGAAGGCCAGTGAGTGGTGTTCATTGGCCAATAGAATCACAAAATGGGTAGAAATCCTATGAATATTTTTCTATATTATTTTTCAATGTTTTCAGTGGGATATTTTTCATTGAAGGGTATGAGAGTATTTTCAGAGTTCCTATATCTCTCACGAGATGATGTTGTGACACTACCCCCTTGAGGTGATGTTGTGTTTGGGATAAATTTAAATCTGGTAAAATATCCGATTTCTATGTCCCACAATCATATGACACCCAAGTAGATGAAAGAGTTGATCATATCGATATATGATATATTATAGAACGACTTCATCTTGTCCATTTTATCTCCTTGGAGTTCTCTAATGTTATTCTATAAATATTAATATAGTATTCTAAGGATATTCATAGAAAAATAATGATTCAGCTTGGGGATGATCAAGACCCATTATTCCCTTCTAAGGATCGATGGAATATTTGACCATATGGGGAGATCTTATTGGTTCAACATATTGATCTATTATCTATATATCATCATATGAGAGTATAGGAAGAGGATATCCCAAATAATTCGATTTTAGGTATATCAAATTGTATTTTATAGTCATGTTTTCCAGTCTGATGAATGATCCAATTCTGTACATATGGTTCATGAACACTATATTTCATGACCATTTGGGCGTGTTAATTGTTGAGACTACTAACGACATTATTATATACTTGTACTCAATCAATGAGAAGGTTTAAAAACTTATATATGTCCTATTTTATCATAAATACAAAAAAAAATATGTGAAGATATTCATGTGAATGATTCGTATGTGAGATATCATATTCCATGAATATGATGTGTCTCTATGAGGTGTCTTCATGGACTCATCAAAATTTGAGGTAGTTTTTTCTTCGGTAGTATCCTAGAACATATCATCAGAATGATACTTCCTTGGTCATGGGGGATATTATCAGAGGATTGTGTTGGAATTATTTCAAAATTCATCAACTATAGAATATTTTACTATGAAGGAAATCACCATCATCTAGATATATATATGCTAGGAATTATTTGTCTACCTAAATGGTATATTGACAAGTACTTCACTTATTTAGTTTCATAACAAGGAACTGGTGTTTATGGTCTTATGTGATTCTTCTAATTTGGATTTCAGGTGAACCGTGATTTAGAAGATGGTGTTGATCTCTTATGGGTCAAGAATTTTATGTCCTCGTAAGAATAACTATTCCACCCATGACCTAAACATAGTGTAAGAAGTGTCTTCCCTATAGCTTTGAAGACATAACCTCATTGGTGAGCACTTTTTGGTCCTCACAAACCACAAGAGTCTGAGGTATGTTTTCACTCAAGGGAATTTGAATCAACTTTAGTAAAGGTTTTTGGATTTTTATTTGTATTATAACATCATGATATACAATATCTCTGGAAAGTGGAATTTATTGCTGACATGTTGATAATAATGTCATTAAGTGATGACTTTGGAGAGTGTGGGGATGTTTAGAAGGGGTTGTAAGAGCTTGTATAAAAGCATCATGATAAACATACACTCATTTGAACTAGTTTTCTCTTTATGATGATAATGTAATTTTCCTTGATTTGTAGTTTTAGTAGTCTCAGTCAAAATATATAAAGGTTGAGGTGATGTGAGACCAAGTCAACCTTTGTGAAGCTAAGAGGGTGGTTAGAGGATGGTCAAAATCAGGTGATAATTTGGGATGGTTGTATGACCTATTGGATACGTGTGAGAATATTGTCCATGTATCTAATATATCACTCTTAATAGTGTATTCAAGTGTTTGAAATTATAATTAGGTCTTGATTTGATGGTTTTGGTGGAATGAGATAAATAATTCATTAGAAGACTATTTAGAATTATGTTTTGTTTACCAGTATTTCCTGGAAGTGAACCATGTACATGGAGAACAATTGTAACCATGGAATGAGGCCTTTATGGTATGTTTATGATATCCAACATTATGCATTCCATCATTTTGTGTCTAGTAATTGACAGTTATTGTTTTTATTTAACTATAAGAATACCCATTATTGTGATCTATTATGGAATTATTTATTTATCTCTTATTCTAACCATAATGTGTTCATGATTATTTTCAAAGGCATGTGTTTTTAGTTATTCATCACGCCTAATTTTCATGTTTATGATATCTTCCAATACATTTCTTACCCTTACTAAGCATTTTGGCTCAACCCTTTCTTATGATTATTTTTACCAAGACATGAAGAGGTATATTATGAATGACATGAAGTAATAACTTAGGTGTTAAGGATTTTTTCAATGGAATTTATATATATAGTATTTCCTTTCAAGATGCAATGTTGAACTTATGTATGTATCTGTTTTTCGAAAACAACTAACCTATTCATTACTTTAGGATAAAACTTTTTGTAAACGTGCCAATTTAATGAAATAACGAACCACCTCCAAGAAACTATTGTCGAGGCATTATAGATTTTCTCTTTAATATTATTTATTTCATTTCTTCATTAATAATTGTTTCAGATATTTTGATAAATTATATTTTATAATTTTCTTTCTTAAATTCATTTGATATTATCTTTATTTTCAGGATTCACATTTATCAGGTATCACTCAATCAAGGTCTCACATTATCAATTTTATGTTTTTTAGATTTAAAATAATGTTTACTGTTTGATTTAAATATTTAATGTGGAATTTTACCACCCCTCCCCAACCCTGAACTTTTTATAAATTGCTTAACAAACAAATAAAAACAAGGATATTGTTTTAAGGAAGAATAGAGAATATTAATACATGACCAAACTATATTGGTTGTCAATAATTGTTTGGAAAAAGATAAATTTAGTTAACTTTCTAATTTTTTTAGGATTATAGTGTTTGTTGGAAAAGAAACGTTAAAAGGTTAGTTGTTGAATTCCATTAATATGTTTAATTAATTATGATGAAAATGATATAAGAAAGACGTATGAATAATAAGGAAGTGGTTCAAGAAGTTGCGTGAATAAAGTGGCACAGTTTCCAATTAGTTTAAAAAAAATTAGTGTATATAATTTTGATAAAGGAAGATGATTTTTGAATGTTTAATTTCCATTGTGGCCCCATTAAAATAAGAAAATCCATGAAAATCAAAAAAGTTTGGAGTTTCAAAAAAAATTTATGATGCACGAATTTATAGTGATTTTTGATGGTTCGGATAATTTCATAACATGGCTGAGTCATATAGTAATGATGGTAATTTACATGGTTATAAGATGTTTCACGAATTGAAGTTTTCACTGATGATTTGCAAAAACAAAGAGTTTTGAGAAATGGAGTGAAGAATTTTTTGAAAAGTCGATGAAATATTTGATGTTTTACGTAGGGGAAGTTTCTATAAATAGCTTTCTACAACATCATCCGATGAGAACCATCCTTAGTGAATATCCTAAGGATCCAAAATAATGAATGAATTTCAATAATGATATCCTTCATAGAATGAATAACAGTAATATCAGTTCCATGAAGGAAATTTCATGTGAAAAATATTTCAAAAATATTATGTGTTTCAAGAATACATAAAATGTTTCAGAAAATTTATTGAGATTTTATAAAATAAATTTTTTCAATGGTTTGAAATTTTTTATTAATAATTGGGTAGTTTTACAAAATTTGAGAAATGGGTTTTTCAAAAGTCAATGTTATTTAAACTAGAAAGGATTGATGAATAATTATTCTGTAAAGATGTATTCTTCAAGTGATTGAATATAAAGTGTCATGATGCACCAAATGAGGTATAAAATATATTATTTAAAGTGATTAATGGAATAATATTATAAATTATTATTGGGCACACATTAGTAGAGATAACAGTGAGGTTTAAATTGTTGATTGGCTATGAATTATGAGGGACATTGAATCCACACTAAACATTATAACAGTACTGAACTTTAGTGGATTGGGTACGTAGGAACATTTAAAATGTATTCTACTATGATGTATCCCATTTTTGTTAAACCAAGTAAATTATTTAAATCTCATTATGGATTTTATTTCTTCTCATAATTATCTATGGTGAATTGTGAGATGTGTGATTTGTTTAATAAAGGAGCACGATATAAAGTAAAGGTTGTTTTAATATTTCATACAGGTATTCACACTCCAATCACGCTCTGGTTATTTAATATATTTGGGCTTTCATTAAGAATCGTGGATAACCATTATTTTCCCCATCTTAATAAAATGCATTATACAATCATAACTGATCCATAGAAAGAATGTGGGTGGTGAAACATTCAAATAAATATATATTTTAGAATAGAAACATATGGTATAATAGTTCATTTCAATATGATAATAAATAGGATAAAGTTATCATAACCCATCTAGAGAAATAATTTAGATAGGAAAACAATAGATTGTAAAATTGATAATAATCATTCATATTTCAATACCAAAGAATCTCCCCATGTAAATAGATTAAAAATATTCCTAAGTAGACATCATAAAATTTAAATTATGTGTGATTTGATTTTCTAACTGTATTGATTAATGGGTATACCAAAAATAAAATTCTATGATGACATGATCACAAAGAGATTATAGAGAAACAAAGTGGATGGTTATAAAAGAACATAAATCATGATGTGAGAAATATTTTTTGAAGCGTTTCTATGGTATAAATGTAAATCCCCAGAAAAAAATGAATCAATAACACATAAGACAATCACAAGTCATAATGTAAAAACTTATATGAAATAAGTTCAAGATAATTATTATAACTTAATTAAAAATATTTGAGTAACAAAAAACATTCTTACTATCTGGGAAAAAACTAAATAATTATATACATGAATAAACAGTCATGATTTGTGTAATAAATAAAATGAAATATAGGAAGTTTGAAACATATATCTACATTGTAAGTGGATACACTATACAAAGAAAACATAGAGGAAAAATGTATTATATCATAAATAATTAGAATTGAAAACAAGAAAATTATTTTGGATATTGAAAATTTTGAATCAAACCCACATAAAATTCATCGATTTTAATTTAACTTCCAATACCATGAATTAAGGTAAATTCATGATATTATATCTCAAATATGAATTATATACACCATTTAAATAAAATAAGGTTCTTAATTCCGAAAAAACTCATGGATTGGAATTTGGGAGGAAAATATTATACATTTTCACTTAACATTCATGAACATACTTTATTCATATGTTTCTTGAAAATGAAATGTATATTTCATAAAAATTATTTTTCTACAAAAAAATCACTAAAAAATAATGTATATTATTTTTAATTATTTTTATTGAAATTTAATTTAATTAAATGTATAGTTTATTTTATTGTAATAAGAATTTTATAAAGTGGTTACATATTTATGTTCCCTTCAATTAAACGACTACACATTAATATTCAAAACATATCATAGATTAATCAAAGATTTTTATTAAGTGTGGTTAAAGTTGTCAATCATATTGACATATTTAAAGGTAATAATATATTATTATTTTAATATCTAATATTTAGGAACTGAAAACACTAGTATTGAGTAAGGAATATGTGACTTTGGGTGATATTTGGGAATCCCTATTTAATATTTATTCTTATATTATCTATGTGTAACAACCCATGAATTAATGATATGTTACACATTAAATAAATTAAATTTCCTTAATAGCTAGTATACATAAAACTTGGAGTCTAAATGAACTGTAATATTGTATATCGTTATAATCTAGATGTTAAATTTCGGGAATGAATTGGAGTATTGAAAGTTTTAAAAATATGTTTAATGATTTTATTGGAAAATATACTAACAAATAATTTCTCATTATTTAGTAATGAAATTATATTCATTTAAAATTAAATTTACCTAAATAATGGGTATTTTTGGGTTTTTCAAAAAATATATAACAAATATAAACCAAATTTATAAAATTTATTTGAAAAAATGAACCTACTTTTTGAAATAATAATAAAAAATTATAGTAAAGTTATTTTTTTTGGAATTTTCCAAAATGATCTATTTATCAAGGAATATGGAAATATATGGTTTTTTATTTAGAAATTTCATTTCATTTTAAGCATTTTAAAAGGCCTATTTTATTATAAATAAATTAAAATTTCAAATTGTTCTTTTATATTATTAACATTCTATTTAATATAATTTTATTTGATTTTAGTTTGAATTTTATTATAAAAAATATTATTCTTCGAGAAAAATCATGCAAATTTCGTTTCATCATGTTTTGTGAGGTTTATTTTAAATTAAATTATACATATTATATGAATTAAATCATGAAAAACATATAAAGGAGTTATATCCATGTGGATCACATTTTGAAAATATATCACATTTAATTTTCTTCATTATGAATATCAATTGTGGTAAATATTCATCATATCGGTTAGGAAAAAATGGGTAAAACATGACTAAACCAATGATTTAAGGTCTCAAAATAAACCCAAAACATTTATTTTTTTTCTTTATATGAAAAATAATTCGTTCATAGAGATATTAAATTCAAATATATGAATTTTTGTTCAATTTTTACTTGATAATTATTTTTACATTATCTTATGTAATGAAAATTCCAAAATGTCACTTTATTGACTTTAATATATCTAAATATTTCACATAAATAGAAAAAGGGGATAACTTTGGTTCTGTACAAATACTTGAAAGTTGAATTATTTTTTGCAATGTTTATTTAGTTTTTAATTTTTTTTTGTTACAAATAATTACCATAAATTCATACTCAACAACGACATAGATCTTCCTGATGATATAGAGAAATAATTTTAATGAATCTAAAAACTTTAAAAGAAATATAATTTGGTTGAGTTTTAGTTCCCCAATTTTTTAATGATTTAAACCTGTTAGTGATGAATCTATTTTACTTATATCTAATACATTATTGTCTTGATGTTTTAATGTAAAATTAAGGGAATACTATAAAAAATGACATGAATGAAATTTTATATTAAACAAAATTTTATTACATTATTTTAAAATCATAATAACCTATAAGAGGAAAAGTATGATTTATAATGGAAAAAATAAAATAAAATTTTAATTTATTAGGTGATTTTTACATTATAATAAAATTTATAATACGTTGTTATTTAAATAGTTATTACAATTGTTTAGGTACAAATATGATAAGAATTCATTAAACAAACAATTACACTTATAAAATGGCGGCAATTACTATAAAAACATCATTTAATAAATTTTTTTAAAATTAATAGTCTTTTTCATCAAATTCATTTCCATTTGGAAGAAATATAAATAATAACTACAATATTTATATTTAAATATTTTAAGTAATTCCAAGTGTGTCATTCATCTCCCTTATAAAAGGACATTAATTCTATATATTATTTTACACAAAATTCAACCTACCCTATTGAATAAACCCTACCCAATTATATTTTGAACTTACATAATCATGAATTAGAGGATATATTTTTTTTCTTTTAATTGAATTTCAAGTGTTCTTTATAATGAATCAAAAGGATGGCAATGGAAGAAGAGTTAATCATCCATCTCTGCCTCAGTCAATTTATTTCTTCTTATACCTCTTCTAAATCTATGTAATTCAATATAGAATATAAAAATTAATTATCCCAAAATATCAAAATATTTACTATGATTATGTAATTATCATCATCCCCATATTTTCAATCAAATAGGATGTGGAAGTATCACTCTTGTGTACGAGTGGACTGCCTCCTCCTCAAAATGATAATATTCATTTTTCATCAGTATCCATAATTAATAATAATTATTATTGGTTGAAAATCCATAATTTATATTTACTAAATAATTATTATTTTGTAGTTATAATATGGGCTCTACCCTCTATCCTTTATATCCTTTGAAAAATGATAATTTCTCCCTTGTGTATGTGTGGACTACCACCTCCACAAATCTATGCGATTTATTTTTCATTTACAATTGAGAATTGTTTTTAATAATTATATATTTAATGAAAATATATGATAAATATTATATACTAATAAGTTTTTTTTGGTGAGTTGTTATATTCCTTTCTTTTTTTCCTTTCACCGAATGGTGAAAACATCATTCATATGTTAGTACAACCTTCCACCTCAATGAGTGGGGCAATTTAATTTTACATCTTCGTATTTTATAGATTAATATAAACATATATATATAATGATTATAAATGATAATTATTTCAACTTTAATATATTGTTCAACTTATAACAATGACCAAAGCATACAGATTGGAACTACCTAACCAAAAATCTAATGAAAAAATGAAACTGTTAACACTCATAAATGATGAATTTAATATGGGGTTATTAACAAATGGGTCTTAAAATGTTATAAATGGATCATATATGATATTATAATTAGGTAAATTACTAATTAATATAATTATAATGAATTGAAACATATTATATATGAGTACAGAGTGCATTGGATATAATTAAAACTTAACATAAGGTATTTATTTTTCAATTTCATTTCAATCAGGATTATCTACGATTGAATATCTATTAATGTGAATCACATTATTAATGCCTAATAAATACTTTAAATTTTATTATAATCTATTAATTTTTTTATTATAAATTTTTTATTTAATTTTAATCATATTAGGTATTCAAGGGACAGAAATGGTTTTTTAAATACAAAATAACATTATTTCTATCTTTATACAGAAATCATTTTTCATCCATAATGATGATTTCTAAAAAAAATCAATATTAATATCAAATTAATATATTATTTTATGAATAATTTTTGACATTATTTAATTTTTAAAAATTTAATTTAAAAGGAATAATTTCATTTGTTGAACAAGTTACACTAACCTTTTACTCAAAATGTAAATGAAATGTTTGATTTTAAATGAAAAACATAAATAGAATTTCACACTATAATGAAAAAACAAATTATGTAAATATTAAATTATTGGTTTTAAATGTTATTTTTAAATAATATTTTTTCCTAAATATTTGGGAAATTTTATATTTTAATATGAAATTTTAATATGAATGGGGTATTTTGCTCTATAAATATTGGGGTGATATTTTAGAATAAATTTTGATATATGATAACAAACATTAATTTAATTTACGATTTAATTATGATATAATAAAATGATGCCATATTTTTTATTTCTCTTGATGTTTTATGGTTATTATAGAATAATATCGATGAAACCCCTTTTTTTAGTGGGATAAGTTATGATGAATGTTTTTATGATCTCATGGAAAACACATGAATGGATTTATGATAATGTGAGGGGTGGGACTAAAATTATATATACAAGAAAAAAAAGGTTAAATATTAAGGGTCTATGATTTCAAAGTTTATATTTGAGGATAGTCCATTAGAAATATAGGTTATAGGGATGGTTATCTGAAGCCTGATAGAGGGTACATAAAAGGTTATCCCAAACCTGAAGTAGGTACATGGGAAGTTTGAACAATAATAACATTACATGAAATTCTTCGTGGAAATAATGTACCTAATATTACTGTGATTCTAATTATGTCACACTTTATTCAACTCTTTTATGACATGATAGTATGTGAATGTTATTTTTTCATGTCACAGGTTCATTGTCCCAATTATGAGTAATTTATTATAAACTGCCGTACTTTATTCCATAACTCATTTTTATGATCTAATAATTCTTGGGTATGAATTTTATCAGGGTTCTCATGTTCTTATACCATTTATGATCATGTTATGTTAAAATTATAATTTATGTATTCCTTGTTTACCCTAAATGATAATCTGAGATCACAATTATTATATTTTGTTTTCCCCCAAATATGATGAAATATTTAATGTAATATGGGTATACGAACGTTTCGTTTTGTGAGTAAATAAATATTATATAATGTAGATAACTTATTAATATATTGTTTATGTATCCATGTTTCAAATGATACAAAATATATATGGTTCTGGTTTGTATTATCATGTTATTTAATTAATATTTTTATAATAATATTCGATCTATATATATGAAAATTATGGTTCTCTGTTACTTGTATCGTAGAAAGTTTTAATTACCTTTGGAATCTATGATGTGGAAAATTTAGCCAGAACTCATATGATTTTCATATATTTAATAGAACATCATAAGATTTGGTATTGAGAGGAGTGTGGTTTTCAAAGGAAAATTTCCATGTAAGGTTACTACAGTTTGATGCAGTTTTGAAATAGACGCATCAAGAGGTAATTACTCCAAATGGATTTAGTCATTTATATCTTAACCACTATTCAGTTTCATGGTGAGTGTGATCTTACTGTGAAACTATTTTTAAACTCTCTGGGGATTTTACTAGGTTAAATAACATTTTATTTATCAACCATCATGAAGGATTTGATTATATGATCATAATAGATCTTAGAGGATAAATAAATAATATCATTTATTAAAAATAGGGTCACAATATCAAAATCATTTAAATTATTATTCATGATTAAGTAGTTTCCTAGTATCATTAGTGTTCCTAGGAAAAAAAATTTGGTTTTAGTCAAAGGATGGAACCATAAGAGACTATGTTATCATTAAATATGATGGAAAATTTCTTGAATAAGATAAAATGAATAGGATGATGACTATAGTGAATGATATTGTGATTATTCCAAATTATTATCAACAAATATGACATCCAATTAAACCATGACCACTACTTCTACTCACTAAAGAAGATAAGAATTGGGTTCACTATGACACTTGGTAGTGGAAAACATGGGGAAAAGAGACTCAATTTATATCATGTAAGAAATGTGGAAGAGAAAAAAATGATAACATATCAAAATAATACACAAAAATGTTTAATTTGAAGAAAAAAAGTGTGGCACCAACCAATGAATTCATAAGGGAAAATAATGAGTATTATTAACATAATATAAATTTTGATATAAGGAACCATTTATAGTTTTTTTTCCTTAAATTTGTCAAACTTGAGAATTATCTGGGTCAATTCCCTCTTCTACAAGCTAAATCATTGAACAAGTAAGAGGCTTATGTCATGATCAATTTTATATGAATTTTTCTTAAAACATATTTGTTAGGTTGCGTTTGAATTGTATTTGAAATGTATTGACTTTAATTATATAAATATTATATCAAATGATGAGTAATGGAAGAAATATATTTTATTCTTAACCAATATTTGATCATATATCAGTTAAAAGATAAATATGAACATTTTACTATAATTAAAATCATTGTATTGTTGTTAATTCCAATTAAAATTGTTTGATTATATCATATGGTTGTGGATAAAATCAACATCAAAGTCATACCTATTGTACGAGAGTTTATTGATGTTTTTCTAGATGATTTTCTAAGTCTTTGTAGAATTTTAATGTATTATTTTCAATATAACACATACTTAGTGAAAAACATATTTCAAAAATTCTATATAGAATTGACCTGATTGAGTTAGAGGAATTGAAGAATCAAATCCCTGAGAAAAATGATAAGAGATTCATTCATACATGTGAATTACCATGTGGTACACATATTCTTTTTATTAAGAGTAATGTTGGATATTGTGACATTGTACTAATTATCTGGAATATAACAACATCAAAATCAAGAATATGTATCCTCTTCCTCAGTTAGATGATTTTTTTTAAAAAATTACGAGGTGAATAAAATTTTTCTAGGATTGTTCATTGGTATATAGAATATTTTTTGAAAGTCAAAAATGAATAAAACCCATGATAGCATTCCATATGCTCTATGGAAAATATGAATTTATTATTTTTCCATTTGGTCTAACTAATTCCCCTAATATGATAATTGATTTATTAATATTACCCCGATCAGTTTTTTGGTATTATTTATAGATAACTTCCTTATATATTCCAAGACTAAAGAAGAGTATTAAGATCACCGAAGGATTTTATTGAGGAGATTAAACTAGAAGACACAAAAGGGAACATTTACCAATTGGTAATTTTTTTATAAAATGCTTAATTTATTTGTCATATAATCTAAAAAGAAGCTACATAGGAGGAAATATCAATGATGGATGTTATTAAACATTATAAAATACAAATAAATATGATTTTGATCCATAGTTTTCTTGGTTTGAGTGGATATTGCAAATGCTTTGTGAAGAATTTTTCCTGGTAGTATAATCTACTCATCATTTAATATTGGATGGGATCGTAGATCATTTGGAATAATAAATGTAAAGAAAAATCATTGAACTAAATAAAAGGTTATTCAATTAACCTATGCTCACACTAACCCATAGTGGAGATGGTTTAATTATCTATATTGATGCATCAAAGAAGGGTCATGGATATATTGTCATGGAGAATTGTATGGTTATAGATTATGCCACATGGAAATTAAATGTTTTTGATAAATACTACACAGACCATGATTTAGAATAACATAAGGTTATATTTATATTAAAATATAGATGAATAATCTTTATAAACAATGTTCTAACAGATATATTGACCATAAAGTTTTTTAGTATATATTAACTAAAACAATGTTGAATATATTCCAAATATTATTGTTAGAGTACATTAAGGTCAATTATTCTTTAATACATTACCACCCTAGGAATGTAAACAAGTAATACTATTCTATTAGTCGAAAGGGCCATTTATCTTATCAATAATGAGAATAAAAAAACATTCAATATTTTTGTATTTTCTAATGATTGATAAGGAAATAATTTATGATGGAGAGAAATTGTATATTTATAAAATATGAGTTTGGGCATCTATCAATGTGAGGGTAGAGAGGTAAACTTTAAGATACATATTTTCAAAAGATAGGGGAAATTTTTTTGGAGATCAGTATTTAATGTGATGGAATAATAATATTTAGGAACCATGTATGTGTCCTATCAATAACAGAAATGAAATATGATTTATTGTATGATTCCTATAGTTAAACATTCTATATTCATCCCAGAAGTATGATCATGTATAAAGACATAAAATAGTATTTCACATAAGAAAACATGAAATGAGATATAACAGAGTGTGTATATTGGTTCCATATATATAAGGAAGATAGAAATATTTCCAATGGGTTTTTAGATCTATTATTTATACCGTAATGAAAATGGGAAAATAATGTATGAATAAAAATTGAAAATAATGTATGAATAAAAATTAAAAATATTCTTCAACACATATTAAGTTCATGATATTCATTGATCAATTGTGAACTATGTTTTTTCCTAAAAAACAAATCCAATAATATATTGAGTGATCCCAGAAATAAAATTTTATTCACAACACTCCATTAAAATGTAAAACATTAAATAAATTTATCAAAACCATGGGATATTGATGTATATTGTGGCATAAATATTTATAGTTAATAGTTTATCTAAATATCATGGAAATAAATATATTTCTTATTTATATCTAAGACTTAATTTACATTATAAAAATAAATCCTTAACCAAGACTATGATATAGTCTCATATGATCCACAATGTAGTTATTCATCTCCAAAATTGTAATTAACATTCCATGGGAATTTTCCATTAAAAATATTCTATAGAAACGAAATCCATGATGTCATTTGACTATATAGGATGATATGAAATTATGATAAACTCCACTAAAGACCATGATGACCAAAAACCACATTTATCCAAGAATCTATAATTTGACATAGAATACTGTGATGTTATTCTACAATTATGTTAAAAAAGGAAACCCACTAATGAAATTTTGGAACCACAACACAAAAAATTAAAATTTTGATAAAACACAGACCATAATATACCTAAAAATTAAATTTTATTCCTTCTTGACGCATATAGGGATTCCTGAAAAAATCTTATGAAACATTTTTTAATAGAATATTTCTTTTTCTTAATCACTTTAATATCCATTTTCTGATACTGAACCCCTGATGTTTTTAAGGAAATCCATGGAATAGGTTGTGACTTTTAAAAGTTTACTGAATACATTACATCCTACTAAACACCAAAAAATATTTAATATACTTTAATTAATATTTAAAAAACATATATTAAGAAATCACATTCGATGATTATGAATGAATATCTCATGAAACTGGTCATAGTAAGCTCTCATATTGAGAGTTATTAAAAAACCATATTACTACGTAGAGTAATGTTTGTGAGAGTACATGAAACCTTATAGTAAAGATAAATACTATATTGGATATATGTCAATGGTAGACTTCTCACTTCCCTCTTTTTCAAATCGCTTCAGGAGAACTCTTCAATCAACCCCTCTGTAAATTTTTACTAACATTACATGGGATATAATTAATAATTTCACCTACCAAAAAAATCCCATTTCTATCTCTACAAGGAAACACCCCAAGATAATTTTGACCACATTATGAATTTCTGATGTGATATTATAATTCTCTATATTTCCATGATGATATCCAAATTTATTCTCCCAATTTTTCAATTAATAAAATGGAATGAAAAATAAGAAACTAAAATCATGAACATATATTGATTTTTGGAATGAATAAAATTCCCACAATACTCTCATGTACTTGAAGAAATACTTAATCAATGTGTTTATCAAGATATTTGTGGCATTATATTTTATTGAAGTCTAATATATTTTAATATCACCATGTTACACATTGTTTTCGATAAATTGGATTATGATATTAATATATTTGGCCCTAGAATGTTTCATCATATTTATTGAAAAGTGAAATTCATTTTTCTTATCACAGCCAATAATTAATATATATTTTAATTTTAGTCTCATGAATTTAATTTTTCACATTATCCAAATCATTTTTTTATTATAATGTCTCAACATACATAACATCTATTATTGTCAAAATGATAGAAATATTCTTTTTATATTTCTAAATAACAATCATTCTAACAAAAATTAATGCGGCTCTAGAAATATATTTTTTAAATGTAAAATAAATTGTCAAATGAAAATCAACCATAATGTATAGTTTTCATTCCTAAATCTATACTCCATATTTCCATTATTTTTTCATACGATCCACTCTACTATTAGAATATATATCTCTTTTTTAATTTATTTACAATAATGTGACAAGTGTAACTATATCATCATTGTATGTTCTATATACTTTGATGTAATTAAGACTACCTATCTACCTTTGATAATCATTCTTATAAATACTCAATCCTTTTTCATAACTAAATAATTTAGTCAATAGATAAATAACATTTGATACATTTTTTAGGCTTATTTTATATGAATATTCAATAAATCATGAGTGCATTTCTCTTTTGAATGAAATATTCAATATTTTATTTTAAAAATATGATCCCCCAAAAAATTTCATCTCATTGATCATTTAATGTTCAATGTTCTATTTAATTTTCATAATAAATACTATAGATGGTCTCCCTTTGTTATTATAAAAATGATATTTAATATATACATAATATTCAAAATTGAGTTGTTATTAAACACTTTGATATAGAAATTATAGACCAATATACATGTAATGAACATAATTCTTGTTATGTTACTATCCAATTTCATATAAAAAGTTCAGGAATATTTTTTTACCCATATATTTCCCTAATTTACTAGAATAAATGAGAATTATCACTCTTCTAAATGAATCCTTGCATCTAAAAAATATACACCTACCTTCATGATCTCCATTCAAGAATGTTTACATGAAATCCATTTGAATGAAATTATAATTTCCTGATCATAAATTATATATATATATATATATCATTCATATCCTTATTTTTGGATCAAAACAATCATATAATTCTAAACCCTCAATTTGAGAGTATCCATTACAAAAAAGTTGAATTGTATTCCATAAAACTTCTAATTTTTAACAAAATATATTCTTAAAAATAAATTGTATTCCTATAATATATTTTTATTTTAAATATAAAAACATCTCCTAGGTGTTATTAAACTTATTAATATTTAATTATAAATATGTTTTTCTGTTAAAATCATTAGGTTGGAAATCATCATCAAAACTTATTTAATTAAATTGTGGAATTGGGAAAATATAATTTTAAATTTATAAAATTATGTATTATTAAAAACCTTTTATAATATATCCAATGATAGGTTTTTATGACATTATTTTGATGTATTTTCAATATAGAACTTATAGTTTCTAATCATATTTAATATATTAAATCCTTTAAATCAGGTTAAATATTTAAAAAAACTATTCCTTATGAATTTTTCTGATGTTGTTTCTCAGTTTCTAATCTATCATCCTAAATTATACATTCAACTAGTATTGATACTAATGAAATACCATTATCCTGTGTGATTATTACATAATATTTTTTAAAACTATTTTGTGCTTTTCATTAATTAAAATCATTAATAAATTACTTCACTAATTTCATAGATTATGAAAATGAATTAAAAAAATTAATCGGTGGCTAATGTTTCTAATAGTAATTCTATAATTTATGTAAAACCCCTTAAAATTATTTAATCATCTCATTATTTATAATCAAATTGAATCTAATGATATTAAATATATTATATTATTAAATAATAATGTAATTCATACAACCAAACATTCTCATGAACTTTTCTATGTTATAAAATACTAATCCACATATAATGAATCAATTTTCTTATTGTATGGTACATTTTACCATTTTCAATATTATTTTCTCTCTAAAGATATCAAATTTCATTACGACAATCCGTGGTTTTCTTTCTCAATTATAATTCTATTATACATTTTTATTCTTCATTGTCCACTTCACTAACTCATTATTATTCCCATCAAAAAAATTAGTGTATTTTTATTTTATTCATATATTAAAAATTTCCACCATTATTCATGTCTTCTTATTCTTAGCAATAGTTACTTGGGTTATGACTGGTAGGACATTGGAATATTCTAGTGAATAATTCCAAAGTCAGGCACTATGTCGGTGTGAGAACCTAGGGTCTAAAGAGCCTCAGCTGGGTGATTTAAAAATTATTAAATATATTTTGTCTTCAAAGCATAGTTTCATTGGAAATGTGGATAAATCCTATGAAAAGTCTCGGATCAGATTTCTATGATCATGGTAGAGTCAAGAACACGGATTTTACTCCAGGAGTGACATAAACATTGTCAACGCCGTGTGATAGGTTGGAGGAATAGTGTGAGTGGGCTATTAAATGGAAGTTATTATTTTAATAAAATTAAACCAATATTCCTCCTCCCCCACCCCTTGGTGCACAATATAGGACGTGTTGAGGACCCTCCCAATCCCTCTTTAGTGATTAATGTCCTGAATGAAGAATTTAAAAAACAAAAAGTCGTGGGTCTCAGATCATGAAGGAAGACACTCCAGTATTTATAATCAGTAGCTTTTGAGTGACAATTCAACCTTGAAGCATAGGTATATCTCATATGAGGTATCTGGTTATATGTTTAAGTCTCAATACTGCTATTTATGAATCATTCTAGGGTTTTAGATTTACAGGACCCCTCATGGGTCGATCTGAGTGTTTCATGGTGAACGAGGGTAATTCGGGCTATTTGTAGGGAATTTCTGATGGATTTTCCCATCATCAGAGGATTTTAATCAGTAGCACATGCTGTGTTTTCTTCCCATTCATGGTATCATGCCTTTTCATAAGTACATGCCATTTTTTGACTACACGACATGTAGTATCACATGTCCATGTGTCCGACCTTGTGAAAAAGAACACAGAAAGATGGTTTTTGATAGTACACATTGTTTAGTTTTACATAGACATGAACCATGTTTCTATAGACAAGTAAACATAAATGGTTAGGAGGATAGATCATAGTACATGTAGTGTACTCTAATGTACACTCCATTTACATTTTCCATCATAGAGGTTTTGGGTAATTTGTGCCCTTGAAGTCAAATTTGGGAATGTGAGTAGTCCATTCTAAGAATTTTCTCATGTAGAATGTGATGGTGTCCATGTTTTGGATGTATGGTGGTAACGTGTTGGTTTAGGGGTTGTCTAGGTCAGTGAAACATAGAATGACAATGATGAGTGGGTCCCCCAGTCCTTGTTCATGTTTTTTTAACTCGTAGAGTCTAGTGGGTTCCCATAGGTCTCTAATAGATATTTTTTGGCTGATGAGGTTGATTGAGTCCCCCTGGTCCATTCTCTTTGAGGGTTTTCAGTATCATGTACTTTTCATTGGATTTTCACTCCACACCATCTTCTTCACATCCATATAGAAGGGGTGTGTTCCCACTATTTGGAGTGAGTGTCCTCAATCCTCTTCGACTATTGACTTATTGGATTTGGATCATGTATTTCACCGAGAGGCCCAACGTAATCCTCATATCCCTTAGTGTTTCTTGGATAGGATTTTGGAATTTTTGTGGAAAATATTTACATGAGCATCCATCCCCTACCCCAGATGTTCTAATAGGGGATGGATCCCCAGTGCACCCTAGGTGTTGAGCCTCTAGTTTTTTATCGAGATGTCTTCTTTTGATGTGCATCCATGTCATGTTCCATTGGAAGGGATTTTGTAATCGTTGATGATATGATCCCCTACGTCATGAGTTATACCAGATGGGATTTTTGGTATCTTCATGATCAACACTACATGAGAAAAGATTCTCTATCTAAGGGATAAAATCTCCATGATGTAAGAATTGGTTTTTGTGTCAACCAGTTGACCCTTGGTGTGAATCCCTATCTAAGAAATATCATTGTGGTACTGATTTGGTTTTTCCCCCTCAAAGATCCTTATACGGAACCCCTTACCGGGGAGTTGTGGATTTTAGTTTTCTTGTAGGTTTTATTTCATCCCCCAGCTGATCCAAGGAGGTAACCCCTTTGTATTTTTATGTTCATGTTTGATGTACTTAGTAGAGATATCAGATGAGCATGTCCTCTTGGATATATTCCCTTGGAATGGAGGTGTTGACATATGGTTGTGATACTCAATGGAGTAGTATCTCTTGGATGTTTCATCTAGTATGGTTTCATTGTTCCTGATGGAGTGTATCACTTAGAAAAATTTCATCAAATATTATGTGGGTTGTGGAGTGAGTGATTCCAGTGGTGTCACTTTAGAGCCTCAAGAAGTAACTTTTCACTGGAAATGAGGCCAGCATATCATTAAGATTAGTTCCTATGATGAGTATATATGGTTATTATTGTGGTGTTGTTGCACCTGGGTCAACACACCATGTTGTATGGTCTGACCAATTGTGTTTTACTGAGGATGGTCTCAATATGGATTTATATATCATTTTGTTTCCCTCTATTCAGTTCTAGTCGATGGATTCCTTTCATTAGCTCCCATTTTTTTGGGGGTTTTGGGGTGCCTACTGAGTATCTGTGTACTCACCCATTTATGAGCTTTTCCCACACTTCTTGTGTCCTATAAAGAACACATTTCATTCAAACGAGTCCTAGGAGGACCCATAGAATGCAGAGCATATTGTGATAGAACGACTATGTTATATACTGGATCTTGGTCGAAGAGCATTCCAGCGGGTGATTTTGATCGCAGCGATCACATCATTTTGGGAAGATTGGATGCATCTATAGTTTTTTTTGTGGGCCCTAGATTTTACTTTTGTTTACTTATATTGTACTTTGGTCGGGATAGATGTAAGAATTCTTATATTTTTACTGTATTTAAATATTTACACTATTTCCTAGAGGAGTATGTGGGTTCATGTGTATATGTATGATAGGATAAGGCCTCCCATGTGTGTGATAAGATACTCAATAATATATTCCTTCTCGTGGCCTATAGAGGTACGCTTTGGGAGTGGAAGATTGATCCCCATTGGTTGTGGTCATGATAGAGTGGTATTTTTGCAGGTTCTTGTTTGAGACCGCAATTGTGAGTTTGGTTTGGGTTGCATAGTGATAGTGCTAGGGTGTATTGAGTTAGGATTTTAGTCTAGGGACTCTAGTGTTGGTGTGTTGTTTGAAGTATAATTTCACTAGGACTCTAATAACATTCCTTTCAAATTAGTACATTCAGACACTGGTAATAGGGAAATAATGGCACAAGAACAATATAGGATTGGGTTTTGCATCTTTTTCCTATTCTTCTTTAGTCAACTCCCCAGATACACTCTTTGATCACAATGAATATATGTTTTGTAGTATGCATATGCGATGACAAACAATAATGGTTCTGTGGTGTTATTTCAATGATGATCCTCTCTGAGACGAGGTTTTAATGTAGAGAACTAGTTCTATGGCAGGACCACCAAGTGGCATTCCTATTGTCCTACGACTTTCTTAGTAGTAAGTTGTTATAGAGGTGCTGGATAAGGATGCGTGAAGGTTGAGTGTGCTGCATGAGTTCCAAAGTAAATGATGTATGAGGTTTCGGGGTGACCAAGAACACAAGAAACTGATGATTGGATTGAGGCAGTCATGTGTGATTTCCACCCTATAAGGACACCTCCCGATCAAAGGGTGGTCCTAGAAGTGGTCCATTTTCATGGTTTTATAGGGATATGGAGGAGTCTGGTGGAATATTCCCACTACGAGGAGACATTCTCTTGGATGTATTTTGAGGCTCTTTAGGGATGAATTCCACTCAGATATGCTGAGTTCGATGCATATCCAAGAGCTTCTGATGCTCCGGTATGATAGAAGGAATGTGGTGCAGTGCTCAACAAGGTTAAAAGACCAGTCATGATACTACCTATATTTTGTGTAGGATCCATTATTATTACCACAGAAAATTTAGTGGGGATTGAACAGAGATATCAAGGTGTCGGTGGTTCCATTGTTCAATCCTATATTTTATAGACAGATGGATCAGGACCTGCTGGTGGAGTGATTTCTATATGAGAAGATTCCTAACATTAGTGTATGGAAAGTTGGATATGATACCTCAATAGCTATTTTGGTTTCTGGTAGGTGATGGAGGACTTAGGGGTCAAGGCATTCAATATTTATGGTGATGAGATCCCAAGATGTGGTATATGAGGCTTAGGGATCCTAGGAAGGTAATGGTCAGTCGCAAGAGAGGTGGTGTTCCACTTTTGATGGTTATATACATCTTTCTAGGGATTTTCTGACCCGATGTGCTGCCGAGAGAGAGTCAGTCAACAAAATTCCTTTGCAGAGGCATCTTTTCAAGAATGGAGTTCCGCTGGGTGACAGATGTGGTAGAAGAGCAATGTTAGTAGCAGGAGTTGGATGGTGATATGGGTTTCTACCACTACCACCACTAGGTTGTCCACCCCAAGCTTAGGGAGTTGGAGAAAGGGGGTAAGGAAAACTACAGGATGTGAAGGCCTTTGATAAAAATAATTTTAGGGTAGATAAAGGTACAATTTGTGTCCATTCTACATTTTATAGTAGTTTTTCTAGACACTATAAGGAGATCCTTTTTATCTTTCACCTCTTGCTCGAGGATTGATCATGGTGTCGATAAGACCCTAGTATGGTGTTTTTCAATTTTATTCAAATTCATTAGGAATAGAGATCATTCCCAAACAAGGATGCATTTTTTAAGTGATCTTATATCACATGTGTGAGTCAGTGACACTAAAAGTGGATAGTATCAAGGTGTGGTGTACAAGTCCATCTGACTTATCTTTTTGGGGTGGGGTTGTGTGTTTTTTGGTCTTGGTGCCAAAATATCTTTGTGGAGAAAAATATTAAAAGGAAACAATGGTGCCAAAATGGGCTTCCACGCGAAGCGCCATCACAAAGGAATCACCTCCACAACACCCTTCAACAATATTCTAGGTGAAAATACAAGGCCTTATATGTGCCTGTCATACATAAATGTAACGATCAACTATGCGGTTATGACATACATGAAGGAAGTTTTCACACTATTGTGGGAAAGATGGTCACCTCTATGATTAATTCAAAATTTACGGAATCCTCTACCACCACAGTAATGGGAATGAAGGAATCCTCTTTTCCAAAGAGGGGATGATGGTCGACTTTGAGACGCCGAGAAACTTGATGTAATCTGCCTCTGTTGGTGAATTGAGAATTTCCCCATGGATTTCTCTCATATAATCTTCCCCCTATCACATATAAATACCCATCATACCCCATTTAAAAGGGGGAAGGACCCCAACCAATCATATTTAGAATTCCCAAATCACAAATCACTCATTTCTCTGAGAACCAATGTAAAAAATGAATCATTTGAGGTACTTGAGCATTGATAAATCCATTTCCCTATACTAAAATTTATCTTTTCTTTGTGGATGGTTACTCTTTAAAGAGCCTATGGTCCATCACGATTGAAGGATCCCCCTTTGGGTCTTCAAGACATCGAAAAGCACCAAATCTTTGTGAAGAACCCACCAAAAACATGTTCACCCCATGCTTAGGCTGAGAAACTATGCTCCACAAAGTTATACTCATTGAAAATCCATATTACTTGTATTCCCATGTGATCTGTGATCTCCTATGCTCTGTGAGCCCCTGTTCTGTGTGAGACCTTGTGCTCTGTGAGCTCATGTGATCAACGAGCTTGTGATCTCTATATAATCGTAGTGGTTTTCGATCCTATAAGCTCTACGATGTCTTAATCTCTATGAGCCCATATGCTATGTGAACCCATATGATCTGTGATCCCATGTGCTCTACGACCCACTATGATTTGCGATGTCCCTCTATATGAGGAATCTTTCTTCGCATATTCTTCTCATATGTGTCCCTAAAAGATTGTACAACATGATTTCAATGTCCCTTGGTATGTGCTTCATGTTGCGTTTCTTTTCCTCAAGATTCTTCGCATAGGTTCACTAATGTTTGTTGATTATTCACATAGCACTGCTAACATGATCCTCTAAATGGATCAATCCACAACCCCGTCTCCATACGACATTACTAGTTCCTTCCATTTCCAAAGGGTTAAAGAGTTCCAATTGTGTATGTCATAGGGGATAAGGGTGAATCCCCACAATCTGTGTTGCATGACATTAGACCACCATGCAACCACATCCCTGAAACATGATGTTATACTACGGTCACTACATAAGTGAAATGTCTAGAGAGGATCGTGAATGGGACTATCATCAATACCTTCTCACTCCCATATCCTTCTAATCATAGTCTCCATACACATAGTGGGTAGTCCCCACATAAGCCCCAACACCTTATGATGGGATTATTTAGGTACGATGACCATATCCTCCTCTTATGACAGGACACCCCATTTCTCATCATGCCCCCTCCTAGATTAAGTCCTTGTTTTCATCACTTGGTCCACAGACCATGCGTAAGTCCCAATCCATTCCTCATAGATACACCTTTCGTGACGTGATTGTCAGGTCTTTTTTACCTCTTGTTTCTCACATTGAGCATGACTCACATGGGCATAGAGTAAGAATCATCCATGATATCCTATTTGGTCTAGCTTAGTGTGTAATCCCCATCCCCCATATCTGATCCACATGGACATTTATCCTTGACCGTTCTAGGAATCGTATGTAGGATGCCTCCCTGAGGTTCAAGCCCATCACCCTTCGGTCCTGACCATTTCATGTCAGCTCACCCTCATCCCGCATGATGTGAAACTATATTTTCTTTTCTTCCCACATGACATTAAGAAATATTATTTCTAATTACATAGTTTTTGATCCCTATCTCTTTTAGGGGTATGTAAGAATCCTCCCTATAATTCTACCGCTAAAATTGGTAATCCTCAGTTTCCCCATTATTAGGACCCATATCCTTGGTCCACGATTTTATGGTATCAGACTAGTTCTCGGCCATCTTTCCATGCATAATCCCCACCATAAATATATTATAAAGGGAATAAATCAATGTTTTCCCCTTTTTAGAGACCCAATCGTACATGGATCCATCCTCATTAGCCATCATGATCCACCCATCTAGTAAACTTCTATGGTTCTCCCTCCTTGGAATGTACCCATCTAATCCACTCCCATCAGTGTTCCAAATAGTCTAATCCATCTCTTCTAGATTTTAAACCCACTGAATACCCTGTGTTAAGAATGAGAAGCTGAGGAAAACTTTGGAGACATGCCTTTGGCATATAATTCCCCACACTCAATGTCGGATTCCACATGATTCAACGAACTCGAGAAGCCCTGTCATAAGGGTAATAAATCCATGTTTACTAGTGTTTCAGCATCCAAACATTCCAGTGTAACCCAACCTAACTACTACCTGGACCGAAGGTAGCTACCCTGACATGAACCATTGGAATTTCTGGATAGAAGCTGTTTAATTAACCAGCATACACAAAGATATGGCATTGAGCCGTGTTTCAGAAACAATGACTTAATATTTATGGGATACCTAGACTAGGTAAAAATTTCTCAGGAGGAATCCCCAAAAGGAGAGGTCAATATCCCATCATACCATTTTGATCAAGGAGAAAACATCCAGGAATAAGTAATTGATATCACCCACCTTAGGAAAGCAGGAATGGAGGGAAATAGCCAGTGCACCCCCCAGATGAATGTGTGCCCATATGAAAGTGTTAGAAACAAAAATGGTGAACCCACCATGAATTTATTCTACTCAATATGTAGATTAATAGAGTTTGATACATCAACATATGATCGTGTCACCGTATCTAGCTATCTTGTGTTAGGTCCTACCAAGGAAACAGTGGCCTATTGTGAACCTCTCTAGGAGTTAGGGTAGTTGATCATTGGGAATCCCATTTTTTGATGTTTTCAAAATGGATATTTATATCCATCCCTAGAATATTGAATGGAGCTGCGGAACTGGGCGTTTTTTCCTATTATCTGTATTGATGGTTGAATTTTCCTTCTATTCTGTACCCAAGCTACAACTATAAGAAACCAATTACCTCTCGCCCATGTATGTAGGGGCAGGGGAAACACCATCATAGTGGTCTATTACGGATCTATATCATTTGCAGAAACATCCATGGACATGTCTACCATGCAGCAATGCCCCCTCTCACCCTTTGAATTATTAAAAAGATAGTGATCAATACTCTTTTTTCGATACAAACAAGAGGGGGTAATCCCGAAACAGGGACATGTCCTGCCAAAACCTCAAGGCTTCCACATCCCATCAATGCTGTCGACCCCAAGGGATAAATATTGAGCTTCTGATCCCCACTCTAACCTTCAATAGCTTCGAAATCATATCTCCAAAGCATTCTTACAATTCCCTCCCTTATAGAGATGATGTAATGGATTTTTGAGTCTCCACGGCTAGGAATTCAGCCAAAGAAACACCCAGGAGGGCCCCCACCCAGTCACATCATTGTCACCATCCGGTCCCACTAACTGAGGAAGAGGGGGTCTATACCCCTTCATAGCTGGATCTATTTCGAAAAACCTAGTATCAATGTAGGGTAGGATCTCAGAATGATTACCTCAAGGGGTAATCCACATCCACGGCTCCTATGGCTCGAGCCATAGCTATAAAATACTATTGTAACTTATTATTGGCTCAATTAAGGTGAAAATACCTATAAAAGAGAAGGGACACTTCCATGCCCAATATGGAGTGTGGCAGTTTCCACCTCACAAGAAGGTCGAGTTGACATCCCAGGTCACCGGTGCAAGAAGAAACTATCACAAGCTGATCTGTTATGATGACATCCAGTATTGAGGTCCTCCCCGTACCATTATAAGACAAATTGGACTTCATTCCTAATCCCACATCCACCATGGAGTCACTACCCATTCCAGCATCATCAACTCTAAAGGAGGCCCTCATTGCATCATCGACACTCAACACGAAGGTACTCCCCGTGCTTCTGGCCTTGGTAGGAAAATTTCCCTTGCCTACCGGGTTATCAATGCAAGGATCATCCTTGCCCTATCACCTAACTGCACGGGGGTCCTCCCCATGTTTTCACTAACCCTCACAGAGTCCCTACCTACATCATAAAAATTAATCATGAGGGTCTTTCTCGTATCATTTATGGTTAGTAAGAAGTCCCTCCTCGTACCACAACATTTAGATGGAGTCAACGCAGAGATCATCCCCATGCTACAGATGAGCACCAGAGAGGCCCTCCCAGTTATAGAAAACTCAATTAGGTATGTAACATATGAAATTTAACAAGGTGATTCTCACACCATTTTTTCCAAGAGGAGGTCCTCCCCTTTTCAGCACCAACCCAAGCAGAGGTCCACCCTGGTTCAGCACCAACCCAAGCAGAGGTCTTTGCCATTTGAGCACCGAACCAAGATGTGGTCCTCCCAGTTTCAACAAAAAATTCACATGGAGGTCATATCAATGTAAAAAATATACCCTAACCTGAAATACCATCCTTGGGTAGGAAGGTGGGTCATCACCTCCAAAGGAAGAATCCTGAGAAGCCTCAAACCTCAATCAAACACGTTCGCTTTTCATATTCTAATGTGGAGTGTGATTCCATGATGAAACCATGACCCAAATCCTCTATGTTGATGGATGCATCAAGAAAATTTCATATCAGCCTCATCCTTCCAAAAATTGATGTCCACTAGATCCATTCATCCCTCCAAATGTATGTACTAGAGGAGGAAGATTTTCCCCTTTCTAGGGCCAGGCCATGCAATCCTCATTATTGTCAATAGCATCATTCTATACCTCAACAAGAGACCATGGAGAATTTTTTTGAACACCAATATAAGTAATTAAATAGTGTGATGTCACTCCAACAACCGCATACCATGCATGGGATTTAGTGGTCATGAGTCCGTTTTATAGAGATGTGGTGGTGCATTCAGTGCTTTCTTCAGATGACAGTCTAACATGTGGAGGCCTGTCAGCTCACATATCGTACTCTCCACTAGGAAATATACCTTCACCAAAATCCTATTTAGTTACATTACAATTACTAAAACCCCCCTTTAGATAAAGAGTGGGGTAATCAAGGGTCAGATCCTGAGTTTGAGCTGAGAAGTTGGTGGTAAATTCTTGCAGCGGACCATTTCATAGAGATTATCTGGCCAACTGCAACAAAAAATACAACATTCCCTAGTAACTTTCCCAAGATGAGGTTATGTGCTTCCTCCAAATATCATGGATGATGCATTTAGGCCTCCTTTGTTAGTGGTTTTTTCCCCATGATTTGGGAACACAAAGGAAACATTGGCAAACAATGTCTCCTGGTAGAGTTGGATGCACTTCTGTTTGCTCAGCACCATACATCACCTTGTAATCATCAGAACCACCAAAAAATGCATCCATAGAAATATTGTTCTCCACAAATAGATCACATATGCATCCCTGTAAGTCCATATATGTGGCTTGGGGAAGTATTTTGGCCTACAGTTTTGTAACATCCTACGCTAGCCCAGTTCAAACAGTGATATCCAGGATATGCTTCAAGGCGTCGTCACTATAAACATGGTTGATCTTGATATATACTCGGAAGGGGGTGTTCAAAAATTTACTATAGAAGAAGAAATACCCTATAGTTAAGTACAACATTGAGTAAATCTTACATGTACGTATTCTCACCAACACAGATCATTGCGTGACCGTCCTACACCTTCTGTGTCATTGCCTCTCAGTTCGACCCTGGAAAAAGAAAAGAAAAAATTGAAACTAAAAACCCCTATGATCTGTCTGGATAAGTTCATAAGAAGAAATATGACCCTGAAAAGGTGGTGTTGGATTAACATCTTACTGAATAGAAAAAGTTGGTTGATGATATCCTTGTTGATCATGCCACAAAATGGTGACCAGATTACTGAATTCCTTGACTGCGGCAACATGGGAAAGGGATGGTATATCTTCCTGCTAGTGAATTTCCTCCTGGTGACCTCGACCATCCTGACCATCTAAATAGGGTATAGACTGGTGTTTATGAAAAATGACCATGATATGCATCACCCAACCCACCTGAATTGCATGAAAACCTTCTTTAGGACCTGACTCATATTTAACCGGCTGCTCCACAAATCCCACCATCTACTCTACTAGTTACCCCCCACCTCCTCTAGTAATTACACCATTCACCCCACGAGCTCTTGGGGAAACATACCATGTTGAATAACGTACTAATGCATTGGTGTTCAATGACCCTCATCAATATTAGAATCCTCATCCTTAAGATCTGATGGCAGCACACATTGCTTGCCTTAAGGCCATAAAAACACAATGGGTGATGATCCCACCTAATTGAAATCCATATCTGGAATGGGTGGTTGTTATGACCACACCCATGGGTTTCTAAAATCATACCTTCTCCCCCTGAATGGGATGGATGATCTGTTTCATCATATGGAACACTTTATTTATTGGTGCAGACCCATGTTTGAAACCCCGACACAATAGGAGTCCGCAAAGATCTGGTGTTTCATGCAGACACTGGAAGGGCCCACATGTGTCTGCTACATCATGTTACCCAATGGTCCAGTAGCAGGTTGGGAGGATCTTCATACGATTTTCTCTACTAGTTTAGTTCCATGACCTAGAAGACTAGTATTGCTAACCTCTTCAAGTGAAAACAGAGGCCAGACGAGCACCTCCCAGACATTGTCACCTGGTAGAGGGGCCTCACATATACTCTCAATATGCCACTAAACCACGAGAAACTACTAATGAAGCTCGTGGGGAACGTGATGATCGAAAAATTCCTTTTAAGCATCACTCAAAACATCCTAAGTGGGTTTTGTTATTTCTCTTAAAAAGAACAACATTAATAGGAAGCCTTTATAAAGTCAGGCAGGCATGTCTGTTGACTCTTGTATCTACCTCTAGAAGAACCACCAATGTAGAGACCATAATGGTATCACAAATAGATGCCCCCAGGCTACTGGAATTTTTACCAACAAAGCCACATCCATAGCTTCCCATAGGCCCAACTCCTCAGGTATAACCTTTATCTTGGAAGCGCCTACCTCATAATTGGTAGGTGCCGCCCCCCAGTGAACTCACCAGCACCACATAGGGGAGATAATCAGGTTCCACCTCCTCAATAGGATCTGCTAGCCCCTAACCAAGGAAATTCTCCCAGATCTCCTTTCCAAGATTGTAGGAACCATACCTACTCATTTATCAAGGATCAGGTTCCTAGTTATTTTTGATGTGCCTTGGACTAGGGAATCGTGAAACTACTAGAATGCAAGAGGCCCGGAGAGGCGGAACTCACTGCTCACATAAATTAATTCCTTTATCCCTAGTTCTTTGAGAACAACCTCAAGCAATGAAACATGTTTAATGAATGGATTCATGACCCAGTCAATAAAAACATTGTCAGACTGGGTCAATCCCCATCGGATGTGGCATCTGTGTTTATAAAGCTTGATAGTGACAGCAAGGGTGAATGGTAATAGGTTTTTAACCGAGGTTCTAAAAGATACGATGACCAGATGGCTTGTAAGGTAGTAATCCAGGCCCATGCTATTTTCTGTTCATGTTTTAATTGTTCTAATACTTCACAAGTAATTCCCCTATATCTAGCTACTATATCTGCGTCAACGTCTCATCCTTCATCCTCACAATGGAGAAAGCACCAATGACACACGAGAAGAAAAAGCCATCCAGCTGTGCCAAATCAATTCCATTCTCGTGGATATTTCATGCCCCTGAGGAAGGGAATTACCAAAAGAATCCTCTTAATGATGGGGTATTATTCATTTGATTAACATTGGTATTCTTTGGAATATACCATTTATTTTTTAAACCCTTAATCAGTTCCCAATGATGAAGAGCGCTAGGCGGACCCTCCCAATTCCCCAGTCGATGGTAGCGTTGACGGATCCATGGGTATGTGAATCACTAGAATGAATTTTTCAGTGCTCACATCCAAGCTGTGCATTCCAATGAGACCATCTAGCATGCCAAGTGTAGAGCTCAGCACATGAAGGCTTCTCATCTTGTTTTTTCAAATTCACCCCTTCAACCATTTACAGTTCTTGACCAGGTAGATTCACCATCACCATGTTATCATCAGCCACATTCCATTGTTGATAGAACATAGTCATCCAACAATAAATTGGTAACCACTCTACATGGCTCAACAAGTGAGCGAACAAACATTCCCGACACCCACTAGAGTCTGCAAGTTTGACCAGCTGCACCCATCATACCTCCTTCCATAGAGAAAACTATTATAAGCATATCTGCATGAATGGTATGGAAATATGATGTCCTCAAGTATCTTTTAAGTATTCCTAAGAGGCTCTCTTTCCTCAAATCAATCCTCTTGTCAATAGATATACATGAAGCCCTTGCAGAGGCTTCAGAAAACCCCCTGACATTTAGGACAGATGTAGCAGCTGCAAAAGACTTCCATGCAGAGACAGTCAATCCTGTGGAATTTCAGGCCATCATATTTTTCTCTAATGAAGATGAAGTTTCTCTTTTTCAGAATCACATATTCCCACTATACATCACTACCCAGTTTGATGGGTTGGAGGTCCATCACTATCTTGTCAACATGGGCTCTAGGATCAATTTATCCTAACTTGGAAACCTTGTAAGATGTGGTTGTCTGAAACTGATATGAGTCTCTATGGCCTGACGATTCAAGGTCATAATAGGATGGAGCAGACACGAATAGGAAAGATCTTACTGATCACCCAATTCAGTGGACTAGATTCTAGCACTAAGTTCATGGTTGTCTCAAAAGGCACCACTTACAATGCATTGATGGGTAGACCATGACTCCACCTACATACGATAGTCACTTCCTT
This sequence comes from Viscum album, assembly GCA_963277665.1. NCBI lineage: Eukaryota > Viridiplantae > Streptophyta > Magnoliopsida > Santalales > Viscaceae > Viscum > Viscum album. The sequence continues at coordinate 496,709,987 of OY728127.1, forward strand.
GTATCATGAATGAATTGTTTACTCCCATAATGTTCGAGTAGGTATAATCCAAGGTGATGGGTATCCCTTTTCCTTTTTTAATGATTGTTACCAAGATTCCGAAAACTACAAAATAAAAGAAAATAGATATAGGCCAATGAGTTTGAACATGTTATGATAGAAACTAACCTGTAGACATTCCTGGATGATGCCTATGTTTTTTATATTCATAGATTGGAGGCCATGAACCCAGGCTTGGGGTAATTCTTTATTTTCTCTAGAATGAGGGGGAAGCATGATTTCAAATGTATGTAACACCATGAGATCATCTCTTATTCCGGCAAAAATCAGGATAAAGTGATCCTGGAGCCGCTACTCCTATAAGGAATCAGGATGTCTTCCCATGGTGACTTCAATACGTCATACTTCCTTGTTTTGCTGAGATGGGAAAATCAACTCAATCCTAAGTTCCACTATTTCTATGATATTATAAAACCATTACCCATGGTTTGAAGGCCATATGGGATCGAGTCGACATCTTTCATATCCATAGTTTAAATAGTGTAGGACTCTCCTGATAAGGTTTCCAAAACTGCTCAGGCTGGTACCAGTGTCCCATCCGGATCAGTCGACTTGAATGAGTTTCCTCCTACGAATGATACTATTGTCATGGATGAAGAATAGGATTTGGAAGATTCCCCTCCTATATTTGAAGAGGGTGTCTCCACTATGGTCGATGAATTGGTATAGATGAACCTCATTTCTAAGACAGATCCAAAAACAACCCTCATTAATGCAACTATGCCTGCAGAAGAGCAGTAACAATCTTCTGTGTTTCTATGGAAGAATCGTGATGTATTTTCCTAGAGTCTTGATGAGAATACAGGGCTATATCCTCTAGTATTTTTCCACTATCTTAGTCTCCCAACAAATCATCACAGGTTCAAACAACCCCTAGAAAGATGCAACTTTCTCATGGTTCCATGGTCAAGGCTGAGGTTGATAATCTCATCAATGTCCACTTAGTCAAGGAGGTATAGTACCCCAGACGGTTAGCAAACATTGTTCCCATTAGAAAGAAGAATGGACAGATCAGTTTTTTCATCATCTTCCAGGATCCCAACCATCACTGTCTGATAGAAGATTTTACGCATCTTGTGATAGAACTATTGATTGATGCCACTACTAGGTTCCTGTCTCTCTCATTCATGGATGGTTATTCCAAATATAATAAAATCTGAATGTCCCCTAGGATTAATATTCGACCACATTAAGAGCACCACAAGGTACAAGTTTATATCAGGTAATGCATTTATGTCTAATGATTGGAGGTTCCACATATTAGAATTCCATGCACCGCATATTCAAGAAGAACCTTTAGTAAATGTTAGAATTATACATGGAAGATCATGTAGTTATATCTCACTATCTTTAGGACCATCATTGGGAACCTTAGAAAGTGTATGGATTCCTCTATTTCTTCCATCTGAAGGTGAACCCCTTGAAGTGTTCTCTGGGGTAACCTTTAGAGAGTTTCTAGACTTCATCATGAGATACACGGGAATTGGGATCGATCTAGAAAATTTGAAGGCCATTAGTCAGATGAATCCTACCTAAAATATCCAGGAGATCTATTGATTTCATGGCCACTTAGCCTACATACCCCGATTTAAAAAAAAATCTGGCTAGAAAGTGTAATCCATTTTCTTGGCTCATGAATAATTGTTCCGAGTAGGAGTGGGATGAAGGGTGCGTGACAACACTTGTGGAGATCAAGAAGTACCTTCTACAACTTCCAGTTTTGATGAATCTATTTTCTAGAAATCCACTGGTCTGAAATGTGACCTCTATAGAATGGTCCCACGATGCAATTCTCGCATACAAGAACAATGAGGAAATAGGGAACAATTTATACTATATTATCCAACATCTCCTCGATACAGAGACCAGATATTCTTCTATCGTGAAGAATTGAATTGTGATGGTATTGTAAGTATAGAAGTTGTGACAACACTTGCTACACCACGAGATACATCTAGGGTCCCGAGTGGATCTACTAAAGAACATTATGAACCTCCCTATGTTTACATGCCATCTAGAATTGTGAAAAGTTATACTTCAATATTTCTACATAATGTTTTCCCCTCGAAGCTATTAATAGATAGGCATTAGAAGACATTCATTCACCCACTGAGCCTTTATAGAGCAGTCTCTAGATCATGACATTCTAGATGATCGAATCCTCTTAGTGAATCAATCCATTCTATGTTGGAAAATGATCTTTGATGGAGCTTTGAGAATCCCAACTTGTAGGAGACTTAATGATCCCAAAATCAAAAAATGTAGGCCTAGTTATTGTCTACATCACTCCTGCATAGGCTATCCTACCCTATTTGTTCATGTCGAAAAAAGGTTGCACCAACAATGAGGTCGAGTATCAGGCTCTCATCACTGGTCTCAAGCTGGACCTAGCGATTGATGTTCCCCATTTTCATTCGAAATGGGACTCCAAAATGTTCATCAAATAGATCAATGGTGAATACATTATGGATAATCCAAATCATTACCTCTGTTATAGTGTAATTGCTAGCTGATTGCCTAGTTCCCTTCTCGGCGAGATGTTACTCATGTCCCTCGATCACAGAGAAATCAAGATAATGTCTTGGCCAACCTTGTCATATCTCTTACAAAGCCAGACCAGGATGATTTGATTATCCACATGGCACATTAATGATTCATCACTTCTGTCACTCTGGAAAATAATGATGGTCCACATATAAGCTACCTTACTACTGATTTAACCACATTAGGACTTCTAGGTCCCCCTGCCACAATATTTGAAGGGACCCATGAATTGATGACTCCCTTTATTGAGTATCCTCGGCATGGTAATCTCTTAACAAACTGATCCTAACGTGATGTAATCTGATGACGCACAATGTAGTTAATCATCAATAGTGGCCTTAGTATTGAGAATTTCCTCTATTGACATGGGTTTGATGTGATTATCCTTTATTGCATTCATGTATTCAATATATCTCATGTAATGAAGAAAGTTCAATCTAGTTTTTACGAGACTCATTATGAAGGCTAGAAACTTTCTAATCAGATAAGAAGATTGGGATATTTTTGGCCCACCATGACCTGTGACTATATCTTGTTTCCCAAGAGGTTCCACGCATGCCAGATCCATGGTATTTTTGGTCATCAGCTGCAAGATCCTCTCAATAATACCGTTTAATCATGGTCCATTGTGGTCTAGGAAATGATCTTGTGGTACCGTACCCAATGAAAATATGTCCCCAGGGAAGATTTATCCTAACCGCTACAGATTTCTTTTCTATGTGGCCAGAGGTAGTTCCTCTCAAGGAAGTTATGACTCTTTCCATCTTCAATTTGGTGAGTTCTAGTATTATCCACCGATTTGGGGTTCCTCGTTCCATAATCACCTATAACAACATCAACATACAAGCATCCATGATTAGGAAATTATATGTTATGCACAACATCCATTCTAATTATACCTCTCGCAATCATGCCCATGTGAATGGGTAGATCTAGGTGTTAAAAAAATCCCTCTCTTACATCTTACAAAAGAAGGTAGGTCCTAACAAGAAGTGTTGTCCTGAAAAACTCCCCAACACCCTCTATGATTACCAGATGATGGCCTATAATTCTACACACGTGACTCCATATTCCTTAATGTATAGAATAGAGTTTGTCCTGCCCTTATATATTCAGTTAACCTCACTATGTATAGCCATCTATAACCAGTAGGCACCATAAAATGTAATTGAAATCCATCTGGAATAACTAGTGGTGATTGACGAGAATAGGCTTCATGCATTTCACAATATGGAGATGAACTGGAATAATATTAACAATTCTTGGAATAATAATGTTCACCTCCTCTCATTCTTACAAGGTGATTTGTTATTTTCCCTAAAAATTCCATTGATACCTGATAGGATGCCACCAAATATAGAGCCCAAATGGGAGGGACCTTATTTTATTCTCTAGTTTTACCCAAATGGGGCATAAAATCTAGTCATTATGGATGGTGAGCATATAAATCCTCCCTCCAATGAGAAATACCTTATGTAGTACTTTATGTGAGGGTATTATCATCTTGCATGATGTTAAACTGTATTACAATTCTTGACAACATTAAATACCTCATCATCTTCCTTCAAGACATTAAAATATATATGATTAGAGATATAAAACCCTAAACACTGATCCTATTCATCCATTTTGATGATAAACTATGAATGGTGAATATAACTCATGGTCCGAGTTCTATGAAATTATACAAAGATCACCCTTATCCCTACTGTAAGACGCTAAACTACACGGGTACCACCATGCTTCATGTGTCCCATTATTTGGGACTCTATCATCTATAAAATTTCAAAAGACCCACTTAACGTCTTAGTCTCATGCCACCATGACTCACCTACCATTTTGGGCCAATGTCCGGGAGGATATTCAACGACAATTTGACACAAGTCTCGTATTGCAAATATGGCCAGTCATCGATGCCCAATTTTTTTCTTACATTCCAGGTCGCATGAGATAGATACTATGTTTTGAACATGGTAAACAGTTATCTTAAATCATTATTAATATCCCCATGATCCCTCAAATGACAGGCACAATGATTCGCCCTTTTTGTTCCCATCTATCACATATATAGAAGATTAAACTGGGCATCAACGGTTTGAGTTGTATTAACACAAACTAATATCTTCCACAAACCTGTTGAATGATGCTAAACTACATGGAATTTAATAACTATGTTTTTCTTGATTCCTACCCTTATTTAATACGTATCAACAACCAAACTATTCATCTATTTCCCATTATAAATTTCCTTGACCTTTCAGGCCTCTTGGCCCAAGTTCTATCTTAGGAACATGCGATGTGGTATGTACATTTTTCCTCATTCATTTATGAATATTTCTGACAAGAAATGCACAACCCATTGAGACACATCATTTCCTTGTCCTTACAACATGATTATAAATTGCATGAAATTTTCAAGAACTATGTGTGGCTTGATTCCTATACTTATGGGGTCTGTAGGATCACCCAGACATAAAATATTTGGGTCCATCCCAACAAATATCTTCACCCACCATTTTTATTTCTCTTTGAGGGTTTCATGTGGTGTGGTATGGAATTTTATATTCCCCATTCACATTAGGTTTACAATGGTCAAAAACTATAACCCTCCTTCAAGAAAATATTTCATTCTCCATCATTAACGCATGATATTAAACAGAATGGAATTTCTTGATCTATGTATGTGTTTATTCCCATCCTCATGGGATATGTGGGAACACCTAGACATTTCGTCCTCAGGTCCATCCCCAATTTTTAGAAAACTTCTCTTCCTTCATTCCCCTTGGAAAATGTTCTCCCTAGGAAATTTGGTGTGGTGTGGACTTATTCCCTCATTCTCGTTGGGATTGTAATAACCATGTCGCATACCTGTCTCAATAGATATGCGTCCCCTTTTCCTTATTTCATTACCACATGACGTTAAACTGCATGACACCATCAAGGACTACCAATGACTGGATTTCCATCCTTATGTGATACGTAGAAATGTCAAAACATTTTGTCATTGTGGCTATCCCTAAGTCCCTTAATTTTTCTAGCCACATGGCCTAAGGTTACCCCTTGGAATTTCACGTAGTGTGGTGTGGACTTTTCGTGTCCCCATTCACACCGAGAATTCTTTATCACACACTACACATTCCCATTAGATATTATTTCTTCCAGATACGTCCAAACCATATGACATTAAACAATGCTACCGCATACCACATGACTTTAAACTATTGCATCTTTACTGCATGAAATTAAAGTGCATGGGTTGGTCCTATCATAGGACTTTAAACATTGACACTATCATCCAAGTCGTAGGATGAAAAAAGGGAACCCCATTTTTGTTTCCTCATTTGAGAGGGAATGATGTTCGAAATAATTCATCTACCATGAAATTATTAAGGCTAACATATTTCTTGATTATAGTGGGGATGCTAGGGTTCTTCATCATGGGTTTGTTTCTCTGAAAAAAACACACCCACATTAAAGAACAAAAAATATCCATCAACTTATGCTTCTTACTGTGCGTGGTCTAGACCTACACGATGATATTTTCCTTGGCATTGGAATCCTACCATGACGATTTCATGAACAAATATTTTCTTGATCTGATCCTAATAGGATATGTAGGAACACCTAGACGTTTCATCTTTGGGTCAAGCCCTAGGCACCTTAAATATTATATTCTTTTTGGCCCCTTGCCCTAAACGCTATTGGATGCACGTGGTGTGGGGTGGACTTACGTGGTCCTAATTCACATCAGTTTTACAATTTCCATGACATGTACTTCCCTTTAGTGATCTCTTTCCCATGATCCCACCTATATTTAGGTCATGAAGTTAAAGTAAATTTCATTTCCAGAACAATTTGTGGCTTGATTACCATCCTTATCTAATTTATAGTAATGCCTAGAAATTTTATCTTTAGGTCCATCCCCTTGTTCGTCAATCCACTTGTCCTCTTTTCATCCACGTACTTCCTATAGTCATCTTCACTTAAATAGACCCATAGAACCTCTATTATGCCACACCAACATGCTTAGATCCACTGTGGTTTAGGACATAGAGAATTGGATTATGGATGGATATGCTTTCATCTATTTCCATAATTAACGTCTCTCTTTGTATTGGTTTCCATCATCTTTCACATCGAAAATCATCCCGGAATGGTATGGATTCTCAGCCTGATGGATTGAATACCACTTTGAGCCAACATCCTAGAGGATTTCAAATGACATTTATAGATAGGTTTCGCATTTCGAATATGTTTAGCGGCTGGCCCTCAAGTATTAGTTTTGATTTCAGATCACATGATATGGATTATTTGTTTAGAACATGGCTGACAATTATCCTCCATAATTATGATACCCCCATCATGCCCTAAATATTGATATCGTCATTTACAACCCTTTCCACTCCATCATGTTCAAGTGTAATTTTGACACCCTTGGTGTTATCCTGTTGTTTCCCTTTTCAAATTTAAGAGGATGAATCAACATCATGGGTCATCTTCGACTTCACATCACCTCCCCGTACTGAGTTTTCAATGTGTTGTAAAGATATTCTCCACCATTTTTCCCACACTGATTATAGCCCACGTGGGATTAGGAATATGTGTAAGGTTTCTGCTTACATGGAAGAACCACACCCCCTTTGGTTCGGACCCTATGACCTTAAATTAGTAGTTCATGTCTTTGAGTAGATACCCACGTCAAGGCATCATGACTCTAAACTTTGTGTGTGTTCTCATGGAAATTTGTGATGTGGTGTGGATTATTTTTTCCTCATTCACATTGGGATTTCTATATAGAACCACGTTACATATTTTCATCTTGGAAGTCTCACATTCTAGGTTTATCTCTATGACCATAAACTAAGATCTCTTATGTCTTCATCGTATGATGATAAAATACATATTCTCCACCAAGGCTATGTAATGATGAATTACCTAGCAATATGACATATTCACATGAGAAGATGTTTCCCTTTTTCGGTATTGGATTCCTACCATAATACATTCAAGAACAACATGTGTCTTGATTCCCATCCTTATGAGATCTGTAGTGACGCCTCGGATTTTGTTTGTGGTCCAATCCCATCACTATAAACCCTATCGTACTATTTTTTCCTGAGTTTATTTTGAATTATTTGGTGTGGTGTAGTATTATGTCAACTTTCAAGCCAGGTTTACAGTAACCACACCATGTACCTCTCTTGAGAGTTCTCAATTTCTCTATCCAGACCACAAGACAATAAACTGCATGGGCATGTCCCAGGCACCAAACATTAAATTGGGAACCTTAAACTCTAAGATCCATGACTTTAAAATAATATTCCTACCATAAACATTCTCACGATGTTATTCTTCATAAAATTGTGATATTCTTATTTAAAATATGATACCACCCCCTCCCTTTGGTATTGTCGGCCTACCATACCACTTCAAAAAACTATATGTGGCTAGATTACCATCCTTATGGGATACGTAGTGACACCTTGACTTCTTATCTATGGTCCAGTCATAGCCACATTCACCCTAACCCCTTCTAGTTTGGGTTCTCCCAAAAGTACATGGTGTGGTGTAGAGTTCTCTGATCCTCATTCATGTCAGGCTTATAAAAACTATGTTGTGTGCATCCTTTAAGATTCCGCTCAATGTACTCATCCAGTATGATTCTTAAACATCATGCGTAATTTTCATGCATCACACATTCCTTAATTTGGGGTTTAATTATATTTCACATCCTAAGGGACCCCCTAACATCATGGTTTTTAGGCCTTAGTGCTCTCCTACCGTCTTGGGCCAATGTCCTAGAGGATTTCAAATAACATTATGAGACATATACCAGGTGGAAATTTTGGTAAATGGTCGACCCTCATTTTTTTTACCATTCTAGGAAAATGCAAAAATGGATGCGTTGTTTCTAACATTGTCAATAGTTATCCTTCATCATCACACCACTCCCATTGTGTCCCAAATATCCAATGTTGTTAATCAAATGTCTAATTACCCTCTTTTTTTATGGATTCGAAAAGACCCAAGTGTTTTAACTCCACGCGTTCATGTGGGTTGAGTTGGAATGTTGTTTCTTCAGGGATTTTCCCCACCAAAAAATTCTTTCCAGCACCGCACACTCTCGTTATACATGAAATTTCTAACAATGCTCTGAGTTTCCTACACCATGCATGGATCACATAGACATAGGGTTTGTGGTAGGTTAATATCGATATACGAGACGGTGTGTCCCATTGGTCATGCCATGTGACATTAAACATTAACACAATCATCCTCACCGCATGAAATTAAACATTTTGGTAATACTATGAATTATATAAACCTTGATTCCAACCCTTATAGGATACTTAGAGACAATCAAGCAACTGATTATTGGGTTCATCAAACTAAATGGTAAGCCCCATATCTTGGACTTCTCAGCCATGTATTCACTTTTAAGAACATGCAATGTGGTTCATAACCCTCTGGTCCTCATTCATGTAGGGTTATGAACCGCACCACACATTTCTTCTTTAGGGTACCCATGTCCTCAACACATGATTGTAAACTGTAGCCCCTACCCTGGACAAGTTTAGAATTCCCCATGATAATTATGGGATGTGCCATCTTCCTCACTAGATAGGGTTTCTAGCACTAGTGTGGGTCTTTGATCACAAAATGATAAACAACTACATTTGGATGGATTCTCATCTTTATGGTACACATAGAAACAACCAAAAATTTTGGCTCATGCCTAGGCCTAGGACTGTTAACCTTCCTGGTTCTTTTCACCAAATCATCATCCAAATTCCATGACATTAAACTACGGGTTCCTAGTCTATATAAACTAACATTAAAATATTGATCATGGTCCTTGTAGTATGACCTTAAACTGTGTGGAATGTCCAAACCATACAACTCTAAAATATTCCATGCATCATGCTCATTTGCATGATGTAAAACTACAATCCATCTTAGTTCATTTCCAGAGAGGTCCATCTCATTAGAAGGATTGATTTCTATTTAGACTAATACGTTCTCCCACTATACTTTTATCAGATTGGCGTAATTTCAAAAGTGTTAGACATTACCCAAAAAGCCTATCATTCCATCACCATGTTGTGTGTGTCCTCTATTTTTTATCCCCAATCCATTTCACATTTGAAAGAACCTCCTATCATTTAGGATGCTCAGCCTTAAGGCTCTTCTACCATCTTGAGACAATGTTATAAAGGACATCAGATTAAACTTTGAGTATTGGAATAAGTTTTTCTAATGTAGTTAGTGGTTTCCCTCATTTTCTTGTTCCCATTTCAGGATAACATGACACAGATGCTGCGTTTCAAATTATATCAAACATTTGTCCTCTATAGCCATTCCATATTCATTATGTTCCAAATTTTCGGTATTTTAATTCTCATTATTCATTCCCCATTGTTTGGATTTACTCAAACACCCCTAGAATTATGCCACTTGTGCACTAAAGCATGCTAGGGGAGACCAGTTTGGCTATTTTGAGAATCCTATTCTCTAACCATTGCCCCCTTGTTCTTCCTGGAAACTCGAATAGGTCATTCATACCATGGATTTCTAGTGATTGGATGGCAGTCTCATATTCCGGGGAAATAATGAGGCGGTCATCCCTTTTTTCTCATGTCAAGAATGACCCACATGAGAATAGGGATTGATTGCTAAATAATTTATAGATGCGATTGAGATGCTATAATCAAAGAGGATAACATGACTCATAATCTCAACCAATGTAAAAAAATCATGAATGTATGTTCTTGAGTTCACACAAATTACATTGCCCATGGATTGGTGCCTCCAATAGATGGATTGACCTCCTCAATAGAGTGTTCAAGATCCACCACTCTTTTGTGTGTGGAATCCAAAATTTTCTATCTCATTTTAAGCTCCCACTCAACATTGATACCAATTGCTTGTAGTTCATCAGCCGTGATTCAGGATTAATCATCATAGTCTCATATAATATCCATATCTTGGGATGATCACATTGTCTATTCCTTATCCTCTATAAATTATTCTATCAATCACAATATGAGTTCTGATCTTGATTTTTGGAAGTCATAGTGTTCATGCACCAGCGCCTTCATGAATTGGATCTATTTCTCAGCCTCATGAAGTTTCATGATATTGAATGAATTTCCCCACTTCCAACCCACACCGAGGCCAAATTCATTTTCCCATATATTCTCTTCCATTTAATCTTGAATGATCATATGAGGGTGTCATTAATCCACTCCTCTAGTGTATATCTTGTTCAGCTAGGAATGAAGCCTCACATATGGTTCATCTACTCTGCTTGTGGGGTCTCCTTGATAAAGCCCTTGATCAGTTTCCATGTCCAATGATAGATGAACATGATATCCTCCTCATCAGAAGTAGTCTCATCTAGGACTTTCGGGTCGGCTGGTTTGTATGATTGGAATGAAACCAAGAATTCTTCAGCACGGTTTTCTTCAGGTGTCTTGCCAGATATAGTGGGTTCCATGTCATCAGGTCGATCCTTGTCACCAAATTCCACATTGATAGTCTTATTTTCTATCTCGCCAACTGTTTTATTTGTTTCCATGATCTTTATAGTTTGGTCAACAAGAGCATGAGATTCCACGACAATTCGCAGTCCCATATGAAAGGGGGCCTAGGAGCACCAACTATCCTTTCTAGGGAGCCCCACAACATTTAAAGAATTTTCCATGTAAGAATACACTGACATCAGTTCTCATGGTTAAATGGACAATAGTTTCAGATTGTACGATGGAGATGACATAAAAAGATCAAATATTTTATCTCACCCTTGAATAGTTGTTGTGAGAACCCCAGGATGTGGACCCCCACATATGGTTGGGAAATCTGAAAACTCTGAGAGAACAAACCTAGGTGTCATATCCCTACTACATTCTATAATCACTATTTTGATAGGTTCATACTTCTAAGATACATCAGTTATTGTGTGAGAATGGGTTTTCTATATAAGGTTCACATGTACATGATAAATGCCAGTTGGGGAAGAAAATAAAGCTGGATAAGGACCCCAAAAATGGTTTAGGGTTTACCTCAAGAGCCTTGAAAAACTCTTCTAACTCTGAGGTTTCGATGTTTCCTTCCTAAAAGGGGATCTCTTTGCCACACACTTCCCCCCAGGAAGACGCTTTTGATTATTTGGGTAATTGTAAGTTCTCCCTCAATTCAGTAACAGATAAATGTGGTTAGATTATTTATTTGATAATCACTTTCACTTGGTTCGTCATTAGATGGAGAGTACCCTAAGAGTATACAAAGTTATCTATCTTGGTGATGAATGAATCCCCATTTGCAAGAGACACTAGAAAGTCATCTTTGGAATCACCAATCTCAGAGAAATACCTCTCGAGATGGTTATAGTGGTTCCACATCTGGGAAGGACTGAATAATTTTTTTTGACATCCTAGGTTTCCCATTCCTTTGAAAAAACAGTGTCTTTAGGAATGTCTATGTGGCATAGCCACTTCCTCAATGCCCGAGTAGGTATCATGTGGAACCCACAATGTGGCCTCCCTTCATACCAACTTTTCTCATCTAGGACCGCCAGGTCTTCCACTGTCACTTGCCTCCTACTCGATGCAGGTCTTGGATTTGTTTGAATCGTCACTAATGTAGCCCGACTCTTCACTGCTTATTCTTTCCACATTATGTCCCTAACCTTGTGGTTGAGGAAGCACCCCATCGCCAGCATGGATGGTTCATCACTTAGGAATTTCCACGGGGTAGGCTACATCCCAGATCATGTCATACACTTTGACTAGCCCATTGACAACCATAGGAAGAGGAAGCTCATTCTGCATCGTCTCTTCCTCCCGTATTAACATATACTACATCATCTACATCACACATGGATGGTTCTCATGACGTACTCCCATGTTGACTTCTGGCATCATATTTTGCATGAACCAGAACTACTTCACAAAGCGGTGTGGCGTGTACAGATCATATATAGTCTCATAATCTATTCAATCCACCAAAACTCCACCCCAGAAGGCCATGAGATAAGACTGATTCTCCTCATTTCTCCATCCTTCATTAGTGAATACACCAGTTGAAAACAGAAATGGGTGGAAGTCGAATTCATCATCCCTCTTAACTTTGTTAAGCACCACAATTAGAGTCAAATCCTCTATAATGCTCCCCCCCCCCTCATTCAAAATGGAGGGTGAAAAGCTTGATACAGCAGGGGAAATAGGGTTCGGGTATTCATAGTCTCCCATGTGTTCCTATATCTATCCATATAAAATATGGAGTGGTCCACACACCCTATTTGTATTTATTCCCAAAATGATGTTCCACATCACTTGTACATATTGGCCGGCACAAGGATCCTCGAGTTGACACACTCCCCCATTGCCAAAAAAGCTACCATAATGAATTGCAAGGTCACAGACCTGTGTTTGTGTCCCTTACCAGAAATATCCATCCACAGATAAACATATAAATGGACATAGATAGTCAAACCACTAGTTGTTTATAGATGATGAAGTTATACCCCCATAGCTTCCATTGGATATACTCCACTTTTCACCAATAGAAATTCAATATACTACACCGGGATCCCATTGGATTGGGGGAGGCATGAAAGGTAGTTTCCTGGGAACTTCCTCCCCTTCAGCAGAAGGCTTTGACATTAATTTTATGATATTATTATACCACTACATGTAGTGGACATTCCGCAACGACTTCCGGTCATCACCCATCACCAGATCCATTAGCTCCATTTCCATCCAAGACATCTTATCTATATCCTCCCATGTGTTCTCAGTAGGGGAGGAACTCATTGTACTCCACCCCTAATATTGGAATCCCCACGATCTTGTGAAGGTCCCAAAGGCTGATTCCAACCTCCCTGTGTTGAAGATGAAAAGTGATGGATATCAATGGACACATGCTTAGAAATTATGGCATCATGTGTGTTTGGCTGATAATTATGGAATTGGGAGGCCCACACAACTTCATATAACCCTACTCACATCAGATATACCATAAATTCTACACAGGATGCACAACCCTAGTTATCCCAGGGCGAATACTTTGTAAAATTACCACCCTGGAATAGGTCATAATATTCAGTCAACCCCTTCTCTGGGTTCCCCAAAGCTGCCTTGAGGATTGTGTGATACTGTGGGGGACATACCTCTAGCTCTAGTACCTTCCCATCAACATTGGTGACATATTTATATTGAAAATAAGCCATTAAAAGTGTTTTATCTTCCCACATATGACCATCAGCATTCCTGAACCACTAGCACTAGCATGAAGTACTCCTAAACCAGTAAGCCAGTTCATCCCTACTTACATTAGGGTTGAGTATATCATCCATCAGACCAAATTCGTACAGAGGAAATCTTTTTCAAAGAGAATTGTTCTTTTGGATTTTCGATAGGACCTCCACCAAGGATTCATGGTTTGAATGGGTTCGAAAATATTCCCTGATGCCTAGATTATCCACCATCTCTTCCCTTTAGGCCACATCTATGAGGACCCTGTGAGCATCGTTTTGGTTTACCATTCAATCCCAAGACTTTTTTATTTTTTTCTTTTTGGGTTTTTAGAGCTCAATCATAGAGATCGATGGTATATAATGGAAGCAATGTTCTACCGCAAACCTCATAGACACAACTCAAGGAGCACACGATTACAATGTCTAAGGACTCACTATGTAGTATAGATAAAATGAGATCCCAATTCAGAAAGAGTGGTTTTCCTACCCTATTTATAGGCAACAACCCCATTTTTCATGGTGTTCCTAGCCATGTTGAGCTTCACAACATTCTCAACATGTTTACCACCTATCCACAGTGTGATCCGGATCCGAAATCCCTCTTCGTGATCTAACTTAATATTGGTGATCTACCCTAGCAATCCAACCCTAATTTTCTCCTTAGCTCCAATTATGATTGGGGGAATTATTGGGCTCCAAAATATATGCATGGGGAAAAATAATAAAAGGACAAAACTTTTCTGAAAGGGGATGCTTCAAAAAATACCCTCGCAAAGAAAGTACCTTATCAACACCCTATAAAACTGCTTTCAGAGAAAAACTAAGGCATTTTATATGATTTCTGAAGTGTAAAGTAATAGTTGACTCAGTGATTACAAGGAAAATTATAGAAGATGATGTTCTGTGGAGGGAATGTCTGTCACCTACATGAATCCTTGAAAATTGACGGAAGCCTTTCCTACCACAGTAAAATGAACAAAGGAAGCCTCTTCTCCATGGAGGGGATGAAAGTCGACTATGAGACTCTAATAAACATGATATTATCTACCTCTGATGGAGAAGCATGAATTACTTCTTGGTGTTCCATCAGAGCATTGTGCCCCCTAGTGCCTATAACTACCCAGCATCCCCCATTTTATAGGGGCATGACCTCGACCATTCATCTTCCAAATTCACAAATCTGGAAAGACCCTTTACTATATGATAAATCAAAAAGATGAATCACTCAAGGTACTTGACCACTCTAAAACGCCTTTACATTTACTATAATTTACACTCTCTTCATAGATGAATTCCTTTCACGAATCCTATGGGTCATTATGAAGGAATTAGTCATCTTTGTGTACTAGGGACTTTTCTAAGAACCCAAGCTTTACGAAGAACCCTCCAAAAACATGTGAACTCCATTATTAGGTTTGGACAATATGCACCACAATTTTATCCTCATTGTGAAGATATATTCTCTTTGAACCCCTGTACTCTACGAGCCCATAATCTCTGCAATCCATTGCTCTCTGCAAGGCCTTATACTCTGTGAGCCCATATGCTCTGTGAGCCTATGTGATCTACGAGCCAATGAGCTCTGTGAAGCCTTGTGCTTTGAGAGCCTCTGAGCTCAGTGAAGTCATATTCTATAAGAGCCCCTGTGCTTTGTGACCCCCTATGCTTTGTGAATACCCTCACTTTTAGGCCTCTTTCTTCATGAAATCATTTCCTACGCAGCCCTTTAGGCTGGTACCAAGTGATTTAAATGTACCTTCGGTGGTGCTTCATGGTGTGTGGATTTCTTTACGATTATTTTCATAGTCACACTAATGGTTGTTTCTTCATTGAATAACCACTATAAATTGATCCCCTCAATGGATCATTCCACAACCACATCTCCATATGACCTTATTAGTGACCTACATTTACAATGGGTTAATGTGAACCAGTTACGTATGTCCTAGGGGAAAGGAGTGAATTCCACACCCCCCCTGTCTGCTCTCCAAGACGTTAAACTACCAAGCACCTACATCCCTGACACATGAATTTAAAATATGATCACCGCATAAGTGATTATTCTAGGGAGGACCGTGAAGGGGAGGGCCACTAGTAACTTCTCAGTCCCCTCTCTATCTGATCTTTTCCAACATGCACACCTCCATAAGTCTCCAGAAAATCCATGAAACCCTCTGATGGGATGATTCTAGAATGATACAAATATCCTCCTCATACATCCGGACACCCCATTTCTCATTGAGACTCCCACCAAGAGTAATTCCTTGTTTCCCTCACCTGGACCACTGACCAAGCATATGCCGACTCCATTCCTCACAGACTCACCTTCCGTGATGCGATTTCCATGTCTTGGTTGCCTCTTGTTTCTCACAGCGAGCACGACTCACGTGGGATTAGAGTATGAATTAAATAGGACATCCTCTTCGAGCCACCTTAGTGTGTAATCCCCATCCCCATATCTGAAATATGTGGATTTTGATCTTTTTTCTTTCTAGATGAGGTGTGTAGGATGCCTTTATATGGTTCAAGCTCATCACCCATTTGTCCACAACAATTCGGGTCATCTCACCCTCATCCTTCATGATATTAAACTGTATTCCCCTTTCACCCCGCAGGACGTTAAGCTGTATGATTTCAAACTATGTGGGTTTTGATCCATATCTCATAGATAGGTTATGTTGGAAGACTCTCTGAGGTTCAACCCCAAACACTGGTAAACATCATTGTCCACTTTGTTGGGACCCAAATCCTTGGCCCACCACATAGTGGGGTTGGACTAGTTCCCATGTAGCTAACCATGCATAAGTCCCAAATTCAATCCATACTACTCTAACCAATAGTATCCCTCTTATTATGGTCCTCCAAGCACATGTATTCCCCATCAAGTCTTTGGGATGTTTTCCATTGTGCGAACTCTGATTCTATGACCCATCCTCGAACTATGTGGACATTGATTCCCTACTACAGGGATATGTAGGAAACATCTTCTAGATTAAATCCCAACACTATCACATTCTCATCGGTCCTCAGTTCCATCCCCAACAATCCCATCAATTGACACTCCTTCTATATCTATCATGATTCTGCCCGAATCCCAGTGAAATCATGCCATAAATTTGGGCATCTAATCATTTGTAATCCCCATTCATCTCATTGCTCCATTGTAGCACCCGAGCCACTAACCATGCATATGACCTAGCATGGTTTCAGGATGTTTTCCATTTTTTACACCCTAATAACATGATTCACTCTCTCCAACTATGTGGGTTTAGATCCAAATATTCTATGCAGGGTATATAAGAGGCTCTAAGAGGTTCAATCCCAGCCAATGGTAAACCATAGTGTCCCATTTTCAGGACCCAATCATCCTCATATTCATACTCATTTGGTGTCTTGATCCTCCCCTCAAGAATAAATCTTAGGTTCTCCCTCATAGTTATATACCTTAATAACCCACCCCTATTAGTGTTCCAATTAGTCTAATCCATTTTATCTAGACATTAAACTCGCAGAATACATTGGGATAAACATAGGAAGCCAAGGAAAACCTTAGAGATCTTCGTATAGAATAAAATTAACCGTACTCGATAGGGGATGCATCGGGGTTCCACGCCCTCAATAATCCATATCATAATGTGAAGAAATACAGGTTTTGTAGTGTTTTAGCATATAGTTATGCCAGTGATGCACATTGTGACTACTCCCCTAACCTATGGTTGATTCCCTATCTTGAACCGTTAGAATTTCCTAACAAAAGTAGTGTAATTAACCAGATTCTATAAATATATAGAACGGAGAAGAGTTTCACGAACAAATTCGTAATTTTTAAGGGAGTTCAGGACTAGGAGACCAATTTTGAGGAACAATCCCTCGAAGGGATGTTCGAAATCCAATCATCCCATTTCGATCATAGAGAAAACTTCCCCAAATAATTGATTGATTCATGTCATATTTAGAAAGAGGGAATGTGGGTAAATTTCCAATGTGTCCCCAAGGATTGTTGCGGGCCCCGACGAAAGCGTTGAAAAAAAGTAGTTTGTGTGATGGTCCTGGTAAGACCTAGTGTGTGTGCTCAGGTATTCTTGTTTTTTTGGAATCCTCATATGTTTATCGTTGTATTTTCACACAAGTCATTTCAGGAGGTCATGGTAAGTTTTATGCGACTTCATACTCATGAGAATGATGTGAAATTTCCTCATTAAGTTTCATTCTTGTGAAATGATTAAAACGTATGTGGGAGAGTCAGTGCCACCTAAAGTGGATAATATCGAGATGCGGTGGATGAGTTCCTTTGACTTGTGTTATTAGTGGTGTGTTGTGTCGGTCTCTGCATCATGTTATTGAGGGGAGTGTTTTTCTAGACCATATGACTATAGGTGGACCAGGTGATGTGTTTTTTCCACCTATCATAGCTGAGGAGTCATGTTATTCTAGTATAATGATGTCGGCCAGGATGATATAAAATTGGTTGTGTTGAGCCTTGATGTTTCCCTAGAGTGTGTGTTTATATAAATCATGGGAACACTTTGTGTACTTTGTGGTGGTTTTGGTGTGCTCACTGGTGAGGGAGTCCCAATTTTGAGATCAGTTTCTTTACCAGGTGCATAGGATTTCTCTTTTGGGGGATGAAAATGTTTATGGTGGGGATGATATAGTGACTTGGGTTCTTATATATAGTACATTGGTACATTATTAAGAATATTTCCTAATCCAGGTGCTTTGTCAACGTGAGATACCATGGTGTTGAGAGCCTCTATGGGGTGATTTTAACAATATGAAATATAATTTATCACATTAGAAAAGTTTATTAGTAAATGTGAAAAAATCTTGAGGGGATTCTCAAATTATATTTCTAAGGCCACAATTGTGTTTTGAACCCTGTGTTTACCCTTAGCATGAGATAAACATTATTGATTTCGGGTCATGGGATTGAGGTGTATTGTGAGCATTGTGTTAAATGGAGTTCATTAGTTTAATAAAATTAAACCAATACTCCTGCTCCCACACCCCCTTGTTTAACATAATTGGAGGAGTTGAATCCCCTCCCCCTCCCTCTTTGTTGATGAATGACCCAAAGGTCAAATATAGGAAAAAAATGCACATTCGGTCTCTGATCATCATGGTGGATGCAACCTGATAGATCAACTGTAGCTTCAGAGCACTAATTGGACCTTAAAGTTTTTAAATATATCCTGAAATTTAGTTGTTTTGATATTTTAGTTATAATCCCCCATTTTATGTAGTGTTTTTATGTTCGAGATCCCTTAGATTTTTGCTAGGGACCCCTCTTGGGTCGATCTGAGGGTTTCGGGGTGAACATGGGAAATCTGGGCAGTTTATAGGGAATTTAAAATGGATTTTTCATCTAAAAGGTGTGTAAACCTGTCAAACACATGGTGTGATCCTCCCATTCAGGGAAGAATGACATTTCATATCTACACACTACATACTCTGAGGACACTCCATGTTGTTTCACTTGGTTGCGTGTCTGCCCTTGTGAAAATGAACACAGAAAGATAGTTTTTGGATTGTAAACACCATGTACATTAAGTACATGCATGGTAGTTTTACATAGGTAGACCCCATGTTTCACTATCCATGAAAAATTATATTACTAGGAGATGAGATTAGAGAACATTACATGTAATATAAATTACATTCCATGTAATTTTTCTAGTACTGGTATTTTTGGGTATTTTGTGACCTAGAAGTCATAATTGGGAATGTGAGTTGTCTATTATGAGAATTTCTCTATGTTGAATATGATGGTGGACATGGTTGGGGCCTAGAATATATGGTGTGTAAGTGTTGGTTTGTGGATCATTTGGGTTAGTGATTCCTAGACCAACATGGTTGAGTGGGTCCCCCATTTCCTTGTTCATGATTTTTTTATTGGTAGGGTCGGGTGTGTTCCACTAGGTACCTAATAGAGACATTTAGGCTAAGAGGGTTGATTGGGTCCCCCTGGTCATTTTACTTTTGGTGGGTTTTAGTATCACATCTTCTTCACAGGATTGTGACCCATCATTGGTTTCTTTGCATATGTGCAGTGGGGGTGTGTTCCCAATATCTAGAGTGAGTCTTTTGGGTCTTCTTGGATTATAGACTAAGTGGATTTGGAGCAAAAAAAACACCGAGAGGCCTATTAAGATCTTCACATACCTTATTGTTTCCCCGGTAGGGATCTTATAATCATTATTTCCAATATTTACAAGGGCATTGATCCTCTTAATAGGATGTTCTAGTAGGGGACGGAGCCTTAGTGAACCCTGAATGTTCAGCCACCAGTTTTTTTATCGAGATCTCTTCATCAGTAGTCCTTCTATGATTCATTCCATTGGTGGGGTTTCTGAAATTGTTGCTGATATTATCCCATACATTTGGAGTTATACCAGATGGTCTTTATGGTATCGTAGTGACCAACACTACATGAGTCACAATCCTCTACCTAAGAGATATGATCTAGAGGAGTTAATATTGGGTTTTGGTGTCCCCCAATAGACCCTAGGTGTGAACCACTCTCTCAACGTGATATTTTTCATACCGTTTTCACTTTTTGGTGTTACATATCAGATCCTATTAAGGTTCCCCTAACTATTGAGATATGGGTTTTGGTTTTCTCATTGGTTTTATAGCATCCCTTAGTGGATCCTTGGTGAGATCCCCTTTGGAGTTTTGAGTTTACCTAAGTTATAGCATGACATTCTTAGTGATGATATTAGAGGAGATTTTTCTCTTGAATATATTCCCTTAGAATATCAATATTCATATCACATTGTGATATGCAATTGAGTGGTATCTCTGGTATTTTCATCCAGGATGGTTGAATTGTTCTTGATGGACTGTATCTCTTAGAAAAATGTCATCTAGGATGATGAGTCTCATGGAGTGAGTATTTCTATGGAGTCACTTCAAAGCCTCAAGTAGTAACCTATTGTTGGCAATGAGGTTGGATTATCATGAAGCTTATTGCCTAAAATGTTTATATTTGGGTTTTGTTTCTTGGATTCATTACAGTGTTATCACATCTGGGTCAACACACTATGTGGCATGAGATGACCAGTTGTGTTATACTGAGGATGGCCTCAATATCTAGTTTCTCTATCATTTGGATTCCCTCTAAATAGGTAGATTTGATAGTTTCCTTTTAGTTTCTCCTTTTCCTTTTGGGTTTTTTGGGGAACCTACTAATTGTATTTGTAATCACACCTACATGGGATTTTCTTATACATCATTTCTCCTGTGCAGACCCCAAGACATTGATAGATTCCCAGTAGGAAATGGGATAAGTATAGCTTAGTTATCTAGACTGAGTAGGGTGTATACTGGATCTTCACTGAGGAGATTTTTGATGGGTGCTTTTAAATTTGATCCCCTCCCTATGTGCAGGTTGGACACTTTTACAGTTTCATTTGGTGGTCCTTGTATTTTCATTTTTTGTACTTCTACTATACCCTGGTTGGGATATATGTATGGATGTTTTAATTGTTAGTTTTTTTATATCTCTTCACTATTTCATGGATTTTTATATGGGGGTGTTTGTACTTGTATGATTGGATAATGCCTCGCATGGTTCTGATAGAATACTGGATGCTAGATGATAGCCCCTAGAATATGGAGGTGGGATTGGGGATTTATTGCTTGATCCTGATTGGGTTGGGTTGTGACATTATATTTATCCATCAAAGAGAGATAGAACTCATTTTAGTTGAAAATTTCACATCGCGATTGAATCTTCATTTCACTTTCAATTAGATAATTTTTATTCACATAAACCCTATGCGATGTTTTTCTCATTTGATGATATTTTGAGTTAATCATCTTCATCATCATTTTTCTTCAAGATTAGTTCTCATAATAATCATTTTCCGATAATTAATTTTTTATGGAATGTTTTATAATATACGGAACTTTTAATCTTTTACTTATTTAAAATAAATTTAAAAAAATTCATCAAATTTCCCACCACCATATTCATATTTGATAGATTTATTTGGATCATTATTTGATTAATTAATTTTTAATCCTTTGGAAACATTAATTTTTTTACGTTTTTGTATTTATTTTTATTTTTCATGGAAATTATACTTGTCTTCTTATAAACTATCATAATCTTTTTTATTTTTTAATGATATTATTATATAATATAGTTTATTAAAAAATATTTTTGTAAAAAACATATGAAATAGTGTCATTATTAGATTCATTACCATGGTGGGTTAATTATAAAATTATCACACAAAATTTATCAACTGAAAATTAATGAAAACATAAAAAAAAATTAATTTTTTTTTTCTATTATATATTAAAATATACTCCATTTTTATATGAAATTTTTTTATTGAAGATTTGATAGAATTATTATTTACATCATCAACTTCATATTATTTAATCATTGTGGAATTAAGTATTTTTGAACCCTTAACACATTTTCAATTCATTATTGGAAGGTGATGGTAGAATTCATTATGTAGTCCCCCAACAATCACAGAATAATTCTAGTATTTTAAATTAATTCTATGTTGAGTTTATAGTATATTACCACACTATTGGTTATTCTAATAATTTATAACCTGAATGATAATATATATTAAACTATCATATTTTTCCTATAGGGGAAGTATTTTTCTATAGGGGAATTCTTTTTCAATAACACATGGGAGCACCATTTTTATCTGTTGAATTAAAACTCAACAAGAAAATTCCTCATTTGAAAAAGTATTAAAAAAATAACAATATCAAATCGTCTAAAATAAGAAAAAAGTTTATCTAGAAATATATATATATATATATATATCCTGATTTATATATATACTCTTACACCACTTGATTATCTAAAGAAAATAATTTCAGAATCACTGAGGTGAAGGTGAATATGTATTATTTGAAATATCATTCCTATAAAAAATTAAAATTCCAATTAGTTTGTAGGATATACATATTATCATGAAATAAAATATTTAGATGAAATTATGATATATGATAGAGAGAGGGAGAGATAATATCATGTGAAATAATAGTATTTACACTACTATATATAAGGCCATTAGCGACCGCCATTGGCGGTCGCTAAAGGGCTTTAGCGGCCGCGCAGCGACCGCCAATGGCGGTCGCTATTCTAAAAAAAAAAAATTTAAATTTTTTTTTATTGAATTGAATATAAATATAAATATAAATATATATAATATATTTTAAATGTTTTAATATATATTTAATATATATATAATATCAAATCATTGTGCTATAATATATATATACTATTAAATACAATATTTTAAATACAAATCATTGTGCTATAAATATATATATATATATACTATTAAATAAAATATTTTAAATATATATATATATACTATTAAATACAATATTTTAAATATATATATATATATATAATATTTTAAATGTTTGAATATATATTTAATATATATTTAATATATATATAATATCAAATCATTGTGCTATAATAATTTAAAAACTCCGATTCAAGAAATAATCTCATTTCAGGTCGTTCGGAGCACGTTTGCTCCGAATCGGACCGCCGCACGCCGTTTTGGTGTTTAACGGCGCCGGAAACGCATTTCCGGCCGCCGCAGTCACACGGCACCTCCAAATGAGGTGCCGTCTGGCCGACCATTTCACAATTGACGCCCCGGATGTTGTCGTACGGTTTCGTGGCATTCGGAGGTCGTTCGGGTGGTTTTGACCCCCCAACGCGCCATTTCAGCGCGCGCCGCGCTGCTGAAAACGACACAATCGGGCGTGCCGCGCGCACCGCACGTCCGATGGTCGTGCGGCCTCCTCCTGCATCTCAGGAATAATATTCCTATCGTTCCCGTGCGGTTTCAGGTCGTTCGGAGCACGTTTGCTCCGAATCGGATCGTCGCACGCCGTTTTGGTGTTTAACGGCGCCGGAAACGCGTTTCTGGCCGCCGCGGTCACACGGCACCTCCGAATGAGGTTCCGTCTGGCCGAGAATTTCACAATTGACGCCCCGGATGTTGTCGTACAGTTTTCGTGGCATTCGGAGGTCGTTCGGGTGGTTTTGACCCCCCAACGCGCCATTTCAGCGCGCGCCGCGCTGCTGAAAACGACACAATCGGATGTGCCGCGCGCACCGCACGTCCGATGGTCGTGAGGCCTCCTCCTGCATCTCAGGAATAATATTCCTATCGTTCCCGTGCGGTTTCAGGTCGTTCGGAGCACGTTTTCTCCGAATCGGACCGCCGCACGCCGTTTTGGTGTTTAACGGTGCCGGACACTCGTTTCTGGCCGCCGCGGTCACACGGCACCTCCGAATGAGGTGCCGTCTGGCCGAGCATTTCACAATTGACGCCCCGGATGTTGTGGTACGGTTTCGTGGCATTCGGAGGTCGTTCGGGTGGTTTTGACCCCCCAACGCGCCATTTCAGCGCGCGCCGCGCTGCTGAAAACGACACAATCGGGCGTGCCGCGCGCACCGCACGTCCGATGGTCATGCGGCCTCCTCCTGCATCTCAGGAATAATATTCCTATCGTTCCCGTGCGGTTTCAGGTCGTTCGGAGCACGTTTGCTCCGAATCGGACCGCCGCACGCCGTTTTGGTGTTTAACGGCGCCGAAAACTCGTTTCCGGTCGCCGCGGTCACACGGCACCTCCGAATGAGGTGTCGTCTAGCCGAGAATTTCACAATTGACGCCCCAGATGTTGTGGTACGGTTTCGTGGCATTCGGAGGTCGTTCGGGTGGTTTTGACCCCCCAACGCGCCATTTCAGCGCGCGTCGCGCTGCTGAAAACGACACAATCGGGCGTGCCGCGCGCACCGCACGTCCGATGGTCGTGCGGCCTCCTCCTGCATCTCAGGAATAATATTCCTATCGTTCTCGTGCGGTTTCAGGTCGTTCGGAGCATGTTTGCTCCGAATCGGACCGCCGCACGACGTTTTGGTGTTTAACGGCGCCGGAAACGCGTTTCCGGCCGCCGCGGTCACACGGCACCTCCGAATGAGGTGCCGTCTGGCCGACCATTTCACAATTGATGCCCCGGATGTTGTAGTACGGTTTCGTGGCATTCGGAGGTCGTTCGGGTGGTTTTGACCCCCCAACGCGCCATTTCAGCGCGCGCCGCGCTGCTGAAAACGACAAAATCGGGCGTGCCGCGCGCACCGCACATCCGATGGACGTGCGGCCTCCTCCTGCATCTCAGGAATAATATTCCTATCGTTCCCGTGCGGTTTCAGGTCGTTCGGAGCACGTTTGCTCCGAATCGGACCGCCGCACGCCGTTTTGGTGTTTAACGGCGCCGGAAACGCGTTTCCGGCCGCCGCGGTCACACGGCACCTCCTAATGAGGTGCCGTCTGGCCGACCATTTCACAATTGACGCCCCGGATGTTGCCGTATGGTTTCGTGGCATTCGGAGGTCGTTCGGGTGGTTTTGACCCCCCAACGCGCCATTTCAGCGCGCGCCGCGCTGCTGAAAACGACACAATCGGGCGTGCCGCGCGCACCACACGTCCGATGGTCGTGCGGCCTCCTCCTGCATCTCAGGAATAATATTCCTATCGTTCCCGTGCGGTTTCAGGTCGTTCGGAGCACGTTTGCTCCGAATCGGACCGCCGCACGCCGTTTTGGTGTTTAACGGCGCCAGAAACGCGTTTCCGGCCGCCGCGGTCACACGGCACCTCCGAATGAGGTGCCGTCTGGCCGAGCATTTCACAATTGACGCCCCGGATGTTGTCGTACGGTTTCGTGGCATTCGGAGGTCGTTCGGGTGGTTTTGACCCCCCAACGCGCCATTTCAGCGCGCGCCGCGCTGCTGAAAACGACACAATCGGACGTGCCGCGCGCACCGCACGTCCGATGGTCGTGCGGCCTCCTCCTGCATCTCAAAAATAATATTTCTATCGTTCCCGTGCGGTTTCAGGTCGTTCGGAGCACGTTTGCTCCGAATCGGACCGCCGCACGCCGTTTTGGTGTTTAACGGCGCCGGAAACTCATTTCCAGCCGCCGCGGTCACACGGCACCTCCGAATGAGGTGCCGTCTGGCCGAGCATTTCACAATTGACGCCCCGGATGTTGTGGTACGGTTTCGTGGCATTCGGAGGTCGTTCGGGTGGTTTTGACCCCCCAACGCGCCATTTCAGCGCGCGCCGCGCTGCTGAAAACGACACAATCGGGCGTGCCGCGCGCACCGCACGTCCGATGGTCGTGCGGCCTCCTCCTGCATCTCAGGAATAATATTTCTATCGTTCCCGTGCGGTTTCAGGTCGTTCGGAGCACGTTTGCTCCGAATCGGACCGCCGCACGCCGTTCTGGTGTTTAACGGCGCCGGAAACTCGTTTCCAGCCGCCGCGGTCACACGGCACCTCCGAATGAGGTTCCGTCTGGCCGAGCATTTCACAATTGACGCCACGGATGTTGTGGTACGGTTTTGTGGCATTCAGAGGTCGTTCGGGTGGTTTTGACCCCCCAACGCGCCATTTCAGCGCGCGCCGCGCTGCTGAAAACGACACAATCGGGCGTGCCGCGCGCACCGCACGTCCGATGGCCGTGCGGCCTCCTCCTGCATCTCAGGAATAATAATCCTATCGTTCCCGTGCGGTTTCAGGTCGTTCGGAGCACGTTTTCTCCGAATCGGACCGCCGCACGCCGTTTTGGTGTTTAACGGCGCCAGAAACGCGTTTCCGGCCGCCGCGGTCACACGGCACCTCCGAATGAGGTGCCGTCTGGCCGACCATTTCACAATTGACGCCCCGGATGTTGTCGTACGGTTTCGTGGCATTCGGAGGTCGTTCGGGTGGTTTTGACCCCCCAACGCGCCATTTCAGCGCGTGCCGCGCTGCTGAAAACGACACAATCGGGCGTGCCGCGCGCACCGCACGTCCGATGGTCGTGCGGCCTCCTCCTGCATCTCAGGAATAATATTCCTATCGTTCCCGTGCGGTTTCAGGTCGTTCGGAGCACGTTTGCTCCGAATCGGACCGCCGCACGCCGTTTTGGTGTTTAACGGCGCCGGAAACGCGTTTCTGGCCGCCGCGGTCACACGGCACCTCCGAATGAGGTGCCGTCTGGCTGACCATTTCACAATTAACGCCCGGATGTTGTCGTACGGTTTCGTGGCATTCGGAGGTCGTTCTGGTGGTTTTGACCCCCCAACGCGCCATTTCAGCGCGCGCCGCGCTGCTGAAAACGACACAATCGGGCGTGCCGCGCGTACCGCACGTCCGATGGACGTGCAGCCTCCTCCTGCATCTCAGGAATAATATTCCTATCGTTCCCGTGCGGTTTCAGGTCGTTCGGAGCACGTTTGCTCTGAATCGGACCGCCGCACGCCGTTTTGGTGTTTAACGGCGCCAGAAACGCGTTTCCGGCCGCCGTGGTCACACGGCACCTCCGAATGAGGTGCCGTCTGGCCGACCATTTCACAATTGACGCCCCGGATGTTGTCGTACGGTTTCGTGGCATTCGGAGGTCGTTCGGGAGGTTTTGACCCCCCAACGCGCCATTTCAGCGCGCGTCGCGCTGCTGAAAACGACACAATCGGGCGTGCCGCGCGCACCGCACGTCCGATGGTCGTGCGGCCTCCTCCTGCATCTCAGGAATAATATTCCTATCATTCCCGTGTGGTTTCAGGGGGGCTGTACGGGGGTGGCGGGGGGCTGTACGGGGGTGGCGGGGGGCTGTACGAGGGTTCGGGGGGCTGTACGGGGGTGTGGGGGGCAGTACGGGGGTGCGGGGGGGTTGTACGGGGGTGCGGGGGGGTGTACGGGGGTGCAGGGGGTTGTACGGGGGTGCGGGGGGCTCTCCGGGGGTGCGGGGGGCTGTACGGGCGTGCGGGGGGGGGGGGGGGGGGCTGTACGGGGGTGCGAGGGGGGGGGGCTGTACGGGGGTGGCGGGGGGCAGTACGGGGGTTCGGGGGGTTGTACGGGGGTGCGGGGGGCTGTACGGGGGTGCGGGGGGGGCTGTACGGGGGTGCGGGGGGGCTGTACGGGGGTGCGGGGGGCTGTACGGGGGTGCGGGGGTGGCTGTACGGGGGTGCGGGGGGCTGTACGGCGGTGCGGGGGCTCTCCGGGGGTGCAAAGGTCATCCCATTGATTACAAAAGTGAAAAATAAAAGTGATAACATCTAATTAATACATATTTCTTTTATCGATACCATACAAAAATTTATAAAAAAATATATTGGATAATACATAATCTATAATATCAGATTTATTGATCTGTTGGAATTAGTTCGACTTTTTCAAATGTAGAATCATTCAAGATTATCTGATCAAAAACTCAATATGTGTATAAAATATTTAAAAGACCACCATGGATGGTAATAATGCATTACTTAAATGAATAAATACAGTACATCAATGTCAACCCTACCAGTAAAAACAAAAAACATATCTCGTGAATATATGGTGCGTCACGCGTTGCCATCACTGTTACCTCCTTCTGGTGGGCCAGGTTCCTACAACAAATAAACATTATAAATATTTTAATAACAAAAATAATTTAAATTAAATAAATAAATACAGTATATACCTGCGTCGTATGATCCCCTGTACCATCAGCTCGACGCACATATTCCCGCAGTGCTCTAACCTCAGCTGTCAATTGCACATTTGTCTCCTCGGAAGCGCGCAGCCGTGCCTCAAAATCTGACATCTGCTGTGTCATATGAGCAACAGCAGGACCGACAACCGCAGCGCGTGACACTACAGAACGAGGAATCCCTGCTCCATAGGTCAAACTATAGCCATGCCCGTCCCGACCAATAATGCGATGAAAGATCTCATCCCGTCACATGGGAAGCTGTCGCTGGTCCTCTGGCAGATGTTCTAACTCAGCTTCAAATTGATCCTGTGAAATATTTAAATATATATAAATATATATATGTTAATATAAAGATTTATGTAATTATTGGTAAGTACAGACACTTACTATCAATGCTGCAACCTCTGGATCATTGCGATCACGAGTCCTTATCCACACCGACATTTTATCAGTTGCTGCACCTTGCCCTCGCAACTGTATATTAAAAGAATATAAACACAAAACCATATTAATTAATAAATTAAAAAGTGAATAATATATACCTCATGTCGGATCTGAGACACGTGACGAGTCCCGAGCCTGTGAGCTGGTCCCTGCAACGCTCGATTCTCCGAATGGCGTGTTGACACCTCCTACATTCAATTCATTCAAATTTCAAACAAATCACATATTCTTGAAAATATATATACAGCAAAATAATTAATATACAAACCGCAACACCCTCAGTAGACCAATATGCAACCAAGTCACGCCACTGAGCCGGGAGGACACCTCTCGGGACTTTTTCCAAAATGTCAGGGGCACCCACATTTGGTACCCAGTGGTCCCTCTTCACTTTGCCTTTATAATCTTTCCACAGCTTACGGCATTTGCTCATACACACGGGCCGAAACTCTTCAGGGCATACTTTCAAATTTTGCTATAATGAAAATAATCAAACATATTAGTATTATTTATAAATAGAAAATAAAGTAAAATTATTTTCTTACCTGAACCTCCCTCCATAGACGATCTAATGTGTCCTGAGGGATAGAAGCCCAATCACGCGTGGTCAATGGAAATCGATGTGGGTCACGTATGATATGACCCAGCTGACGAATAAATGTCGGGGCATTCGGTCCCACGGGATGAAATACCTCATCAAATGAAACATCTATCGTCGTGTCGGAATTCCATGCTAATATGCCACGACCAGGGCCTCTCCTGCGAGAGGAAGAAGCAGCCGAGTCTGATCCTGTTGAAAACAATTTTATATATAAATTGACAAATGTTATATATATATATATATGTGTTAATTACATAAATAATATAGATAATGACTGTCAAACATACCTCGACCCTGAGACGTAGATGCCTCAGATGGATGATGTGGATTTTCTGCCTCTTCCCCTGACATGTCTGCAATCATACAAAATATCAGTAATGAGTCCAAAGTGTTTAAAAGATAAATTGGATTGTTCTTAATAAATCAAACTTGTACAACTGTTAATCAAACAAAAAATGGATTGAATAATTAGTTGTGAATGAATTTTAAAAAATCAGAAAGTTAATCAACCTAAATATTTATGACTGAATTAACTTACAAAAGTGAGGATTAAAACTTATAAGGATTTATAAAATGATTAGATAATTTATGATATCCTAGGACATTCTACTGAATAGCGGGAAAACAATTATACCTTTCATTAAGCATGCAAATCGACCGTTTCTCCTTCAACAGCCGCTCTAACCCAATAAATATCTTCTTCACGTTGAACTACGGTATGTTGATCAAGTTGTTGGTAAACAAACGGAACAGTCTCGGGTTCATCTTCTTCAAATAAAAACACTCCTCGCCGAGACATTTTGACAACAACTTTCCAACTTGGATCCGAAGGCAAAGTAACGAAGAATACTTGTTCCGCTTGTGATGTAAAGATGAAAGGTTCATTCTCAACTCGTTCATTATTTCTGTATAACATGTAGTTAAAATTCACCAATGAAAACTGATATTGATCGACTTTACATCCACGCACTGGATCAACCCAATTACACTTTAACAATATGTACTTCAAACCGTTTGTGTATACAACTTCAATGATGTCTATCAATTGACCATAGTAATAACCAGAATCGACAAAGGGACAACCGATTCCACTGTTTTGTGTTGCTCGTTTGTCGTCAACATCTTTAATGCGAAATCGAAAACCATTAGCATCAATAGCTTTATAACGACGAGCGGTTATAGATGGACCCTCAGCCAGTTGGATAAATACTTCAGGTAACGTGGGGTCCCCTAACTCCCTCAGCTTACGAACCTACATAATTTATAAAAATCAATACTGATATATACAGAAAGAATTAGTTTAATACTTCACTCATAATGAAAATCAATTTATACATACATAATCCTTGAACCAATCATGAAATGCCGCATAATGAGATTGTTGAATTTGCAACTCAGTCGCACGATGCATCTCTTCTTTTATCTCATTAATGTGTTTCCTGCAAATGATTACGCGATGTTTAAAAGATCAACTTATGCAAAGAAAACATGTAAAAGTTATACAAGCACATTGATAAGATACTTACTGCATTAATGGTGCAACTGATGGAGTATTGAACAAGATATATCGATGTGCTTGTATCCACTCGATGTTGTCCATATCAAATGTGGTTCCTTCTCTAACTGGACCATCATGAATCCGAGAGGGCTTATCTAATTTTGTTTCAACATCCGTAAGATATTCTGCACAAAAGGTAGTACACTCGTCCATCAAATAACCATTGGCTATTGATGCCTCTGGACGAGCTCTGTTGCGTACAAATCTTTTCAATGTACTCAAATACCGTTCAATAGGATACATCCACCTGAATTGCACTGGACCAGCAGCCATTACTTCATCAGTTAGGTGCACTGTTAAGTGGACCATAACATCGAAAAATGAGGGGGGGAAAAGTTTCTCAAAGTGACAAAGCGTAAGTACAATTCGGTCCTGCAAACTTTTTAAATAACTCATTCGTTGATTTCTTAAACAAAGCTGTCTAAAAAAATTACTCATCTCAATCAAGGGCTGAACAACATTGGGGGATAAACAATCACAAATTGCGATTGGAATCAACTGCTGAAGTAATATGTGATTGTCATGACTTTTCAACCCTTGCAATGTATTGCTCGTCAGATTCACACACTTTGAAATATTAGAAGAGTAACCATCAGGCACCTTGACCATCTTCAAAATGGAAAGAAATGTCTCTTTCTCCTCTGTAGTCATCGAATACTGTGCAGCAGGCATATATGCCTTGTTTCCCTCAGCTAACTGTAAATTCAACTGTTTCCTTAAACCCATTTCTTCCAAATCACGGTGTGCATTAACATGGTCCTTTGACTTTCCACTGACACCTAAAATGGTCCACAATATGTTATCACAAACATTTTTTTCAATGTGCATGACATCCAAATTATGCCTCAACATGTTAGTTTTCCAATATGGAAGACTATAAAAAATACTTTTCTTTTTCCAATTGTGACTGCGCTGCCTACCCGCAGCACGAATATTACGTACTGGAGGAGCCACCAAATCCTGAATTTCATATACCGTGCGGATGTTTTCTTCCTCAATCTGCGATAACATTTCGACTCCTGTCATGATCTTTGGTGCTGGGCTGAACTCTCTAGAACCATCAAATGCCACTCTGTCCTTTCTGAACCTGTGCTGGGGAGGGAGAAAACGCATGTGACCCATGTATGCCCATTTTTTGGAATGTTTAAGCCATACAGATTTTTTACTTTTATTGCAACAAGGGCAAGCAAATTCCCCTTTCGTACTCCAGCCTGATAAATTTGCATAAGCTGGGAAGTCATTGATTGTCCACAATAAAGCTGCATGCAGTTTGAACATTTCATTCGTTTCGCAGTCATAAGTCATCACACCATCGCCCCAAAATTAATTCAACTCATCAATCAATGGCTGAAGGTAAACATCAATCTTATCCCCTGGACTTTTAGGTCCATCAATAAGAGTGGAAAGTAATATAAATTGTTGCTTCATACAAAGCCACGGAGGAAGATTATATGGAACCAACACCACGGGCCATGTGCTATGAGTTGCACCAACCATAGACTTGAATGGATTGAAACCATCTACTGCCAATCCCAATCGGACATTACGAACATCTTTAGCAAAGTCGGGATGTCTCTTATCAAAATCCTTCCATGCATGAGAGTCTGCCGGGTGGGTTAACATGTCACTTTCATGAACTCTTTCTGCATGCCATCTCATTAAATTAGAAACTTTAGATGACATAAAAAATCTGTTCAACCTCGGTTTAAGGGGAAAGTAACGCATTTTCTTTACGGCAATCGGTTTCCCCTGTATCGCAATCTGACTTTGATGAGTCTTATTTCCCCTGTTCTCTTTCCACCTGGAAGCGCCACAAACCGTACAGATATCCAAATGAGCAGTTTCATTTCTAAACAACATACAGTTGTTTTCACATGCATCTATAGTCTCATATGTAAAACCTAAGTTCTCTGTCAACTTACGAGCATAGTAATACGACTCAGGAATCTTAGCGTCAACAGGAAGAACTTTTTTCAATAAAACCAAAAGCATGTCGAATGATGTGTCTGACCAATTGTTCAAAGTCTTAAAATGCAACAACTCCATGATGAACGACAATTTATTGTAAGAAGTACATCCAGGATATAATTCTGTTTTCGCATCATCAAGTACTTCATAAAACCTCCTCGAATCATGATCTGCACCAGAGCGAAGATTTATCTCACCGGTCTCAAGATTCTGGATGTCAATGCCTTCAGGATCAAACCCACGTACCATTTCAGTATGCATTTCATGCATTGGATCAGTCATCCTTGCATCAACATCCATCTGAGCTGCATCTGTATTTTGACAACGAACATATTCTTCTCCATGACGAGTCCAACTCTTATAATTTTTCAGAAATCCATTAAAGAAAAGGTGCTCCCTCACAGTATCTCGTGTGAATTGATATCTGTTAGCACATTTTCTACATGGACAACTAATATAGTCACTTTCAAATCCTCTCGTGAAGTCAATAAACTGCATAATGCCATTGAAATATTCTCTAGACGTTCGATTTGGAAGATCAATCCAACTCTTATCCATAATAATATCTGTATAACAAACATTTACACAATACTTATTACATTTACATTTTTCAAATCAACTATATTCAAAATAAATATTAACCATTTGTTTATGAACCATTGATAAAATAATAATGTAACTGAAAGCTCATGTTACCTGATTGAGCTACAAACCTGAAAGGGAGGGGAGCCGAAGGCGGTGCTGCGAGGGAGAGGAGGCAGCGAAGGGGAGCCGGAGCCAAAGGCGGTGCGGAAAGGGAGGGGACGGGCGGCGGCGGCGGCGGGGAGCTGGAGGAGAGGAGGCGGTGAGGGGACGGGGGACGGGCAGCGAGGGGGGGGGGGGTGTCCGGGGTCGGGGGGGGGGGGGGGGGGGGGGGCTGTCCGAGGTGCGGGGAGGGGTGTCCGGGGTGTCGGGGGCCTGTCAGGGGTGCGGGCAGGGGTGTTCGGGGTGCGGGGGTGTCCAGGGTGCGGGGGAGGGGGGGCTGTCTGGGGTGCAGGGGGGCTGTCGGGGGTGCGGGGTGGGGTGTCCGGGGTGCGGGGGGCCTGTCCGGGGTGCGGGGGGGGGGGGGGGGGGGGGCTGTCCGGGTTCGGAGGGGGGGTGTCCGAGTGCGGGGGGGGGGGGGGGGGGGGCTGTCCGGGGTGCAGGGGGGTTGTCCGGGTTCGGAGGGGGGTGTCCGAGTGCAGGGGGGGCTGTCCGGGGTGCGGGGAGGCGTCCGGGGTGCGGGGGGCGGTCCAGAGTGCGCGCGGGGGGGGGGGGGGGGGGCTGTCCGGGGTGCGGGGAGGCGTCCGGGGTGCGGGGGGCGGTCCGGAGTGCGCGGGGGGGTGCTTTCCGAGGTGCGGGGAGGCGTCCGGGGTGCGGGTGCCGTCCGGGGTGGGGGGGGGGAGGGCCGAGAGGCCGGAGGGCGGCGGCCGGAGGCCCGAGGGCGGAGGGAGGCGGCCGGAGGGCGGATGGAAGGCGGCGGGGGAGGCCGGGCGGCAGGGGAGGGCGGGCGGCGGGGGAGGCCGGGCGGCGGGGGAGGGCAGGCGACGGGGGAGGGCGGGCGGCGGGGGAGGGCGGGCGGCGGGGGAGGCCGGGCGGCGGGGGAGGCCGGGCGGCGGGGGAGGGGAGGGCGGCGCGAGGGAGGGCGGCGAGGGAGGGTTAGGGCGAGGGAGATCGAGGGAGAGGGCGCGGGGGGGGGGGGGGGGGGGGGCGCAGAAACCCCCCGAAATTTTTTAGGCAGCTTAGCGACCGCCATTGGCGGTCGCTAATGGTGAGCAATAGCGACCGCCAATGGCGGTCGCCCGAGTCTGGGGGGCTCCAATGCCCCCTTTTCTAGTAGTGTTACATGGATTACCAACCCTTTTCATTGAGTGACTATGTACATGGTGTTTAGAAGTTGGAAAAATACATCAAATGTATTTTATATACCATTAAAAAAAATAAAAATGATTTGAATTATGAATATTTTCATGAAATATAGAACATTATTATAGAATAAATACATGGAATAAATTCCCAATATCTATATAATAAATAAATAAATAATATTCTATAATAAACCTTAAGTTTCTCTAATATATGGATCTTGTGAATCCATTTTTTCTCCTAAAACCTATCCACTAGTTCTTTGTAAATCTCCATGAATTTTAGGGAATCTATATACTCATTGCATCACAAATCTCTAAGAAAATTTCAAATTTTAAATAAATGTAGTCAAATGAAAACATATTGATGTATATTAGGACATGGTTTTCTTTTATCAATAGTAGATCTAAAAACCCCACAATAATCTCAAGAACATATATATACCATATTCCTTTTCCTTTTTAAAAACATAACATTAACGAAGACCATGATGTGATTTTATATAAATCATGATATAATAATTTTTTATTATATCCATGGGTAACATCCCATGAGAATTTTCTCATTAAACTATACGATTTTAACATAAAAAAGATGTCATTTCTCTAATCATGGTGAATATGAATTCTAAATTATCTTATTTATATTCTAATTACCGAAATAACATTTTTATATTTTATGAAATATTTCTGATGTCCACTAAATTTTTATTTCCCTATAGTAGATAAGTAAATGTACCATTCATCTCAAAGTAATATGTAACTGACTATGAACATTTTCACCATCAATCATGTCATAATTGACATAATAGTTACTTTTATTTATTCCACATGATGTCTACTTGATCCTATAAAATTATATATATACCATGCTAAAATAGTCGTATTTCCCCATTCACCTCAAAATCTAATTTTTGAGACCCAAACAACCATGTTTTTTCATAATTACATGGAATATTTTGTGTTTCATATAAAGATTTTAACTCCTATGAAACTAAATAATCTTCAATCCATATTCAATATATTAAAAATAAATTTGACAATAATATAAAATGATATAAAGATCAAACATCATGAATTACCATCTCACAAATATAGTCATAGTAATATTATAACATAATGGTTTTCTGAACCTAGAATTAGAAGATATATTAATTTTTAAGAAAGTAATCCAACCTAGAGTGTTAAAATAACTACTATATTTCATCAGTATTAATTGGAAAATCTCGACTCACCCTTTTTTGAGACACATCATTTGACATATTTTATTTTCCTATATTTTAATTCTCATATAATTATGAATATCATTGATGTATATTGAAGTCATTTATTAAGGTTCAATATGGGAAGATATTTAAAACTAAATTGTGTTTATCTGAATTTGGTGACTATAAATTTATAGGCATTAATCCCAATATTGAGTGCATAAAGAATGTGATGACTATTGAGTGTCATATCAAATAATCTCAATGAAGTTATAAGGTCTATAAAGATTTTTTTTTTCAAGATTTGGAGTTTGAAGTTGGTTATTGGGTCTTCCTAAAGATTTATCATTTTAAATATATCACAAAATTAAAATGAAAGGGAAATTTAAACTCAATATATATATTCACCAATGAAATATTCGAGTAAATTTTATTGGTTAAATTTTATTATTTTTTAACATAATGCATTTTCCATGTTCACGATGACTTCCATGTACATATTCTATCTAGGTATATAACAAGACCATGATATGTACTTAGTAGCGAATAAGAAAAAATAATTCACATTATATCTTCTATGGAGGAACCAAACCAAATTATTTTTTATATTTAGAATAAAATATGTAATCAAAAAAATTGGTAAATACAATTTATTTGGAGAAACCATAAGTTTATGGTATAAACATGGGATCCATAAGAATAAATAAAGAAAAAATACTCTATGTTTGTTGTTATATTCAATATATGAAGGGAATATTTTTTATAATAATATTATATTGTGTTTCTAGATTTTATAAATACATATATGATGTTTTTGGGTATTTAAAAGGTATAGAGTTGAGTATTGGATATATGGGTTATGAAATTCCGATGGAGTTATTTATAGGTGAGGTTGTTGTCTAGACTATTTTTGGAGTTGTGGTTATGGGATATTTTCATTTTGGTTATTGGTTATCCTAAGGGGTGAAATTCTTATTTTTAGGGGAGTGGCATGTGGATTATTTCCCATTTGGAGATAGGGAAATTAAAATTCTTGGGTTGGTTGGAATTTTTGTTCTAAATGAAGTCAAGGTCAGGTTTTGTAGGTATATATGATTTTCATGGAGAGGAATATTGTGGGACTAAAATAGAGACAAAAAATTTATATTATGTGATGGATGATCAAAGGGAGACATACTCTTAATACACTAAGGAACTCTTGTGTAAAAAAACCATGTTTTTTGTTATCCTTTAGTTAAAAGGAAAAGATAACCACCATGATAAAGGGAGACATTCCATTTTTATGTCTGGGGTCTTAGATCTTTCTATGACCATTGAAACCGTTGACATGGTTGATGTCTCCATGTTATGGTGAAGTCCTATGATGTTACATCTATAAGTTGGGGTATGAATCAATTGGGTTCATTTTATTTTCCATTCCTTTAAACCCTAATTGAATTAAAAACACTCTTTCTACTCTATAGTCAAACCATATGGTATCTTTTCCACCTAAATTATGATTTTAACTCTTCCAAGATTCAAGGCAAACCACTTATTATTTTTGTTAACATTCACGTGACCACATACTACATGAACATACTTTTTGTAATCTTATTTTAGTTTTGTTCAATATTTTCGCATCATGTTATGTTGTTTCATATATATAAGGTTTTGAGGTATCCTATATCTTGTTTGGAGGTAGTGGATTTTTAGTTCATTTTATCTTATTCACTATTACCTAGAAGATTTATATCAGGGGTAGGTGATCAATATTTTTCACTTTTATTATTGTCATCATATAACAATAATATTCTCTTTATTTAATTTAGAGGGTATTATGTATTCTAGTAGTGAAGAAAATGATTTAAAATAATGTATATTTATGAGATTTGTGATTCCCATGTTTTTACATTATACCATGACATTTATTATGTGATTATTGGTAGAAAATATTTCTTCTAGGGAATTTATTTCTTATTGAATCATATTCTCATGATATGATTTCAATTTTTGAAATCCTCATTCATAAAAGTTTAATTACTCAATGATGGTAATGATCCACTTGTCTGAAAGTTGTATTGATGTGTTATCACCCATTAAATATATTTTTAAAATAGTATGAATATTTAAATTGAATATAGAATTATAAAAGTGTTTATGTGCTATTTGGAAAGAATAATATATTCTAAATGGCATTTAAATGTGAACAGAAATGATAATTATAGAAATGGATATGATATGAAATTTAATGATATACAGAAATGAGCCCTAAACATTACATAAGGTTGTAAATTACATTATAATTTACTTATTTTCATTCCCACATATCTTTTTGATTTATATTTTTAGAATATTTGGATATAATTCATACATATCAGCAAAACATTCATTAAAAGTGGGTATTAAAAATACTGTATCCATTTCTTCCCTAATACATATGTTTTTAATGAAAACATGAAGTCCTTTATTGAGAAGACATCATGAGAATAATCTTGGATTTCCAATCTCACATTACCATCTATAATCATTGTGATTTTTAAAACATTTTATGATAATAAAAATATTTGTAAGGGTCATAAATAGAAGGAGAAAAACTATTAGCACATGAATACTTATAAACATATGAAATCATTTCCACAAATCCATACTTATAACCCATAAGGTATCATATACATACATCGTGAAAACAATAGATTTTCATAAAACATATAAAACCTAAATAATACCATAATTTTAACTTAGGGAATTAATTACAAAAATATCATATCCCTCATAGATATCTTATGATTTTTAACCCTCGCGACTACCTTACAATGTAACCATCTCAACAACCATATGGTGTAACCATCACTGTTACACTTGGAGAAATATTACTACTGACCTCCAACATAAACATACCTAATGCACTGGAGAGAGATATATAAGTCCCACTCATTATCATAAACAATTCCAACGAACCAGATCATTATCATAAAACATTACTAATTTCATAAAAACATTCATTTTTATTTGGTAAAAATAGAAATTTAAATGTGTTTTTATAAGAAGAGTCCCATACATATAACATATAATGGAATATAGAATTAATAAAATTAAATTAATTTTTATACTCATTATAAAAACAAATAATACAATTAAATATAATAAAAATTAATTTAAAAATTAATTATATAATAAAAAATCCATGAATTAGGTTGAAAAAAATATTGGAAATTGGGTTATAAATTCCCATGCCTCAGATTCTTCTTACATAAAAAGTGTGTAAAAATAATATATAATGGTTAATAAAGTGTTATTAATATTTTATAGAAACATATTATTTTTTATAACACCTTATATAATCCTTTAAGAACTTCATCCCACCCATTTATTTTAACTTCCTGCTTCCAGGTTCCACCAAAAGGTTCCCCGTATCCGTTTCGTTATATTGAATCAAGTGAATTTTCCCAAAATCCAGAGGCTTATGACTATTAAAAAGGTCCCTGGGTGTGATAATGGGGAAGTTATTCCCACATTGGCAGAGTAATGTAGTTGAAAGAAATAGATAATAGTAGTGGAAGTAGTAAAAATACCATACACCAGTGAATATCAGAAGACTGGTAGTAAAGAAACCCCACAACATATATATAAATAATGATGCATGTAACTATATCTAGGAAATAATCAAAACAAGTCACAATGCTGGAATATAGTACTAAACCAAATTATAAAGCAAACCCATATAAAAAACTCCAAAATCATCAAAATATTCAGCTTGGTCTCTTACTCTCTAGCTCCACAACAATCAAGTACCTAAAGTAGAAGGGTGCTTTCACTTATCTATACCTGAATCAATATAATCTATTTAGATCCAAAAGCATGACCCAAATATGGATTGAGATGAATCTCAATAGGAAACTACCCTAATATATGTACCTAATCTTTATTTAATATATATTACAATCAATAAGAAAAATGATATGGTAAACAGGAACGTACTCAAAAGTAAACAATCCTACAGTTTCAACTAAATTCATTTTAATATATCATGTAAGAAGATAATCAAAAATAAGTAACCCTCTGGGAATTACTCACAGCCTAACCCCTCTAGTTCAACCATTAAGAGACAAGAAACCCTCTAGGAAGTACTCACAGTCTAACCCCTCTGCATCATCTTTAGCAAAGACTCTCTGAGGTTGCACTCTCCGTCAATTCCCCATGTGGACTCGTATTGGTAACTATAGACACTATGAGGTAGAAATCAATGTCCAATTACCCATGTAGTCTCACAATTAGAAACAGACACTCTAAGGGAGCACAGATTCCATCCCCCATATGGTCTCGTAACATATAAGTAAACAGGCACTCTAGAGAGGCACTCAACATCCATTCCCCCAATGGTCTACTACACTAGGTTCACGCAACCCATTGTAAGTCAATTGAGCACAAATATGTTCATAAATCATAGTAAACATTATGAACTACTTGGAAAACAGAATTCTAGAACTACATGGCTAATTAGCTACAAGCATATAATATCATTAGGTAATATCACTCCATCCTAACAATACAACACATGGAAAACAAATATCCTAACTGATAAAGCATGACCAAATGGTCAATATCAAAAAAATAATGGGAAACAGATCCATATCCTGGAAAATAACCTTATTAACAATAATGAAACCTCTACTCAGTCACACAAGGAAAAACATGCATTAAATGGGCTAAAATCCAAAAACACAAAATACCCAATTCTAGTGTATTGGGAAATTTTTCACATAATATACAAAGACTAACTACAAGAAGGTACAAACCAACTACCTTGGAATTGTACAATTAATATACTACCGTGTCAGCCCTTGAATTTTCCTAGAATGATGGATATCTACAAAAATGTCAAAAAAACTCAACCATGGATATTTCACGAAAGAGAAGAAATCAAGATATGAATCTCTAACAAAAGGAAGAACTCACTGTGGAAATTTCAATGTAATCGATGATGGTTGATTCAAAGCATGGACGATAGGTCAGTGGGTCAGAGAATAATCACTAATCTCGATCATTCCTGGATGAGACGGGGTTAGAGGATGATAAATTTGGGAATGAGACCCGACCCCAGTCCATTTAATAAAATTAAATTTAAAGTAAACATTGTATCATTAAAAAGTACACGATGTGTGTATACCTTTACCGAGCCCCATTGTAGGCGTTATCTAGGTCACCTGACATGGCCATGTAGTCGGTCGTTACATGGCCAGTACACATTCACCTGTGCCAAATGAGTACATATATTGTACTCCAAAGCACATGGAATGTAATCTTTAAATTTACAAAAAAACTCATCTTTTTCTCAAAACACAAGAAAGGTGGGATCCATAACTGAAAAAATGATTTGGGTTCTTAAAAAAATCCCCCCTTAAAGAAATTTATCCTAGAATTTTCCTAAGAAGGTGGCGAAGAAGAACAATCCTTGAACAACTCCAGCCATTGTGATTATACATTAGCCTCCCTCTCCCATGTATTGTCTTTTACCCACCTGTTCTTCTAGAGCACTCTTAATAGAAGAAATTACTATCCACGGAGAACCTTTTCACTAAAATCAACAATCCGAATTCGATTCTCCTAAAACGAGGCGTCCACTTATAAATAAACCTCCATGGGATGAAAAACATGAGACTGATCTGAGAAGTAATGTCGGAGATGAGAAACATGGAAGATGTTATGAATAGCCCGGTACCTCTGAGGTAGCTGCAATCAAAAGGAAACCAACTTGACTCTCTCCAAAACCTCAAATAGTCTAATATATTTTGGTGAAATCTTACCCTATCACCTAATCCTCTTGTGTCCCAACCTCAGTATGACACATAGGAAAACATGATCTATAGCCTCGAACTCCAAATTTTATCTTCGTTGAACACCATAAGACTTCTGTTGTTAATGTGCTATTTCCATGCTCTTCTGAATCAACTGTAACTGATCCATGGTCTTCTGTACAAGAAGAGGCCCCAATATAACTGCTTCTCCAACCTCAATTCAACATAGAGGTGATGGGCATGGCCTACGATACAAATCCTTATAAGGTGCCATCTGAATAGTTTCTTGAAAACAATTATTATAGTAAAACTCTACTATAGGTATGTATTTCTACCAACAACCATAAAAATCTAGGACACATTCTCATAGCATGTCCTCTATCACCTGAATCGTACACTTGAACTATACATATATATTAGGATGGTAAGCTATACTCAGAAGTACCTATGTACCCAAAGCCCTCTATAATCACTGCCAGACCCGATATATAATATGGGAATCCCCATTTGTAAATATGGAGTGTGGAACCCCATGTAAACATACAATCTCTCAGATATACAACCTTCCATGCTCATCAACACTGTAGGTCTCTTTGATCGAAAAGAAGTGGGAAAATTTTATGAGTCTGTCAAAGGCAACCCAAACTGCATCATTCCCTCGAGGAGACCTCAGTAAGTTTTCCAAAAAATCCATTATGACACAATTCCACTTCCACTAGGTAATGGGTAACTGCTGCAAATTCCCTATTGGTCATTGATTCTCCTCCTTCACATGCTGACAGGTGGAATACCTCATGAAAAACCCAACAACATATCTCTTTGTACTTGGTTACCAATACTGACGATGCTCATCTTGACATATCTTCATGAAACCAGGATGAACTGCCCAAATAGAGGAAGGAATTTCCCGCAACATCTCCTCGCATATGTCTGCTGACACCTATATGGGCCCATGAAAATGCCAGGTCACATCCTCACCTATGGTCGATCTAGGAATAGGGTCCTCTTCTGACATAATCACCCATAGAACTACGCCTTTAGAGTCTGATAGCTACCTCATTATCATTCGATCATTAAGAGTAGTGGTAACAACTACATAAGAAAGAATCGTTTTCCCCTGTCTATCATGAACCTCCAAATTCATTGCAGAGAACAGAGCAATAAGCTGCCCCTCACTACTAGCCTCCTGAACTGCCTGTATAAAATTCATATTTCTCAACATAGAAGCTACTGTGTTGACATTCCTACGAATTTAGGTAAGCTCAAAATCAATGGACTGAAGGTACTCACCCCACTGTCGTTTTCTCAAATCCAGATCGCACTGAGTAAAATATACTTGAGACTTTTTTGGTCTTTGAAAACTAGAAAATTATCTCCCAATAGGTAATGTCTCTTACAAAGTAAGGCATGAACAACTGAAATCCACTCAAGATATTGAGTTGCATAATTCCTATACCATGGCCTCAAATACCGAGACCTGTACGCAACGAATCCTTCTCCCAACATTAGAACTGCTCCCAGCCCAATACCTGATGCATCATTGTAAACTTTATAACACTTTCCTAGATTTAAAAATACTAGTACTGATTCCTATGTAAACCTTAATTTCAGCTCTTGGAAGGATGACTCACAAGAATCTGGCCATAGGTACTTCGCACCCTTCGTAGTTAGGCCCATTAGTTTCACTACTAAGCATGAAAATTCTAGTATAAAACACCTATAGTAACCAGAGAACCCTAGAAAACTCTGTACTGCAAAGACCTTCATTCGATGCTCCCATGAAACTGCTACTCTCACTATATCAAGATCTATGGATAATCTTATCCTTGAGATAACATGACCCAAGAAGCAAATTTGGTCCATCCAAAAGTGGAATTTTGAGAGCTTAACATATAACATATGCTCTCTCAGTGTAGTCCAAACGATCTCAAGATGTGTGGCAGCGTCATGTCGAGTGTGAGAGTCCACCAAGATATCATAAAAAAAAATCACCACAATGGAATCCATGTATGAATGGAAGACTCGATTCATCAGTCTATGAAAACTACACACGCATTCATGAGACTGAACAACTTATCCACATACTCGTATATGCCATTCATACTCCAAAAGGTTGTAAGAAGTATATCATATGGTATAACATGCAAGTGATGCTAACATGATCTCAATTGAATCTTCAAGAACACATGATATCCTCAAAGCTGATCAAAGTGATCATCAATCCTTATTATGGGATATTGGTTCTTGATCATCGAACGGTTTAAATTTTGAAAACCCACACAAATCATGGGAGTATCATTTGCCTTCTTCACAAACAGGATAGGTGAACCCCAATGAGAAGTACTGGGTTAGATGAAACCCTTAGTCTATAACTCATCTAACTGCTTCTTGAGATCCTGTA
Organism: Viscum album; assembly: GCA_963277665.1. Taxonomy (NCBI): domain Eukaryota; kingdom Viridiplantae; phylum Streptophyta; class Magnoliopsida; order Santalales; family Viscaceae; genus Viscum; species Viscum album. The sequence continues at coordinate 496,754,202 of OY728127.1, forward strand.
CTTTTTTTGTAGCCATCTAATATTGAGGAATGTACACTTGTGCGGCTCCTGGAACAAGCTCAATAAATTCTACCTCTCACTATTGAGGTGAATCTGGAAAGGCCTCTAGAATGATATCCCTGAAATGATCAAACATTGGAGGAAATTCCAACAATGAAGTCCCCTAGTCATCCATATATAGACTAGAAATATGTGTTGTAACTCCTCTCAACCCATAATTCTAGGTTCCTTCTCTGCTTTCCTGGACATCCCATTTGCCTTTATGAAGAAATGATCTTCCCTCTGGTGACGTGAACCTCACCCTACAGCTATAGCACTCGACAACAGTCTATTTGGGAACCAACCAGTCCATTCCAAGAATGAAATCATATCCTATCATATCTATGACATATAGGTCTCATATGAAGTGACACACACAATTTTCAAGAGGGAACTCCTTGCATTAACATATACTCATCATTATTGTCTCTAACAGAGTGTCTAGCATTAAGATATCAGCTAAAGAAATGATACATATCCAAAGGCTCTCGAAAATAGAAATAGGTATAAATATATGGGAATCCCCTACATCAAAATGTGTAGAATATAAAACTGAGGCAACTTGGATCGAACATCTAACTGTAGAGGGTTCGAGATCTAACTTCTACAAGATCTGATCCACTACAAAATTCTGACCTTTATCGTGGCCTTGCGACCCTGCTTAACCACCCTAAGTTGATTGAACCTTTTATGGTTATAATCCTGGAGACTGGCTACCACGGAAGAGACCTCCACCTCATCCTAAACGTTCTAAAAAACTCCATCCCCCCCCCCCCCCAGTTTGATGCGGGGTTGGTGTTCCAGCTTCGATACGAGGAGTCAAAATAGAACCCCTATCACCGGCTTCTAGTGAGAAAATATAACAGAAGCACTGAATATGACCCATATAACTGCAATATCAGCACTCCACTAGGTCTCTCAGAAAATTTGGCCTCATATTCCCACTCTTACCAGGGTGGTAGAACACCACCTGGCTACTAGAATGAGTATCTAGCCTCCTCGAATCTCTGCGTGTAGACTCCCTACGGTGCTTCCTACTGTCATTCGGAGGGGTACCAACTCTGGATGTCGATCCACCCTAGCTAACTAATTCAGAATCCCTTAGGTTGTGCTCTCTGATAAATGCTTGGTTGACTATGGATGTTATGGAGTTCAACCAAAATATTTTCACCTAAGATCAGATGTCAGGCTTGAGACCACCCTCAAACTTCCATAAAAAAATATCTTATCACCCCTAGAATGGGTGTGAAGTGCTGCAGCTCTGTGAAGCGAGAAGAATAATCCATGAATGGGATTGTACCCTACACCAAACACATGAACTCTTGGGATCAGTTTGCACTAAAGGACTTTGGTTATAAGAAGATGTATAAGGAATGATGGAACTCATCCCACATCCCACCTGTGAGATCACATCCCACAATATCTTGGAGGAATCCTGAATCATGTACGTGTTGAGCTTCACCATATTTCTTGGAGGAGTCTTCAGATGCTCAAATATTGATAGAATGGTTTATAACCATGAATCTTTAGCCTATGTTCCCCCAATCCCTAAGAAGGACGTAGGATGTTACTATCGGAAGATCTGCTTGAACTCTTCCATATACGAGGCATCATGTGGTGCTCCTTGGAGGGTCTACATAAAACTCATGAAGCCCTCTCAGAACTATTCATTAACAAATGTATCTGAAATGACGGTTGGTTCCAAGACAAGCACGATGGGAGGTTCTGCTTGTATTCCATGATCTACCATGTATGGTGTCTACTCGTTGCTCTGATTCTGGTGTACAACTGGGAGACATCTCAGTGGAATGACTCTATAAGTTCAAGTAGACACCGTAGCTCATGATTTTCAAGGAAATAAAATTAGAAGTGCATGAGAGGAACATGAGAAGGAAGGCATTCAATTTTTTCAAAATCTGGATACATGACATGTATGACTCTTACATAATTCGTTCCTTTATGACTTCACATGGGTGTGTACTCTGAAAAACCCCAATCATGTAACACACCTTACACATGGCGTGTTGTCCCATGACAAGGAATGTAATTGAATAGTTTTCCCCTGATCTATTTCTTCTAAAATACTAACTGACATGGTATCACAGAGAAAGACTATATGGTGTGTTTGTGCCCGAAACGACTTGTACTAGAAAGAACATCATCGACTTGTGTTGTTAGTCAAATGGTCGGTTACATGGCTAAATCTACCTGGCATGTTTGTGCCAGACATGGCATGTACTAACTACCCATAAACAACCCATGTTGTTGGTCACATGGCTGGACACATGGTCTATACACACGACATAAATGTCTGGTACACAGATTGTTCCCCCATGGATTTCCCAACCTCGTGTTTATTCCTACACAACCATTGACACAATTAGAGGCTACATGGAGTGTACATATAGTACATGACATGTAATAAAGAAAAACAGTTCCATCCTGAATAGTAGGATACATGGCATGTATTCAGAAATATATAGTGTGTATATTGGGTTTCATTCGGACAGTACGCCTCAAAAACTACTCTAGAACCCAGAGAAACACTAAAACAAACACTAAAGTGCCAAATTCTGATCTGTGAGGGCCCATACTCCCCACGAATCTATGTTTGGAGTCTTATAAATGTCAAAAACAAGCATATTAGTGCAATGATTCACCAAATTATGATCCATGAGGGCTCATAACACCTCAAGAACCAATGTTTAGCATTCATTCAAAAGAAACATTACACAATCTAATAAACTATGAAATAGAATGTATTCTATCAAGGAATTTGTCACAACATCATGCATATCAAGAAAAACATCTCTCAGAACATCACAAAATCAGTAATGCACCCAAAATGGAATGTCTAGAATGAATGACATGTGATCACTAGAAAGTGCATAAAATGATGTATGGGATAGAATACCCTCATCTCATCGAGTTTCAACAGAAATATAACCTCAATATTATCAATGTGAACAAAAAAAAACCTGTGAATCACCAAACAATATAATCAAATCATCTGTAATAAATTGAAAACTAGAAAAATTTCAATAATCGATGTAAATTAGATTTTCCATATACATAGGTTAGCAATTCCTGAGAACAACTTATTACCCACTACCTTTTTATTTCCAATCCCTATCTATAGGCTCCATACAGTACGTCATGAGAAAATAATTCCATTGATACCATTTTGTAACATCCCGGTTTCGGGTTCCACCCAAAGTTAACCCGTACCTGATAAGTCACATGGCCTCAAGATCATTTTCCCAAATGCTAGAGGATGACATCCAGAAGTGAGAGACTTGGGTGTGATAGTGGAGAAAATATGCCATCATTGGCAGAGAAACCCTATGGAAAGAACTAGATAACAGTAGAGGAGGCTGTAAAAATACCATATAATAGTGAACAGTGCAAAACTTATAGTAAATAAACACTGAAACATATATATAAATATTGATTCATGTCACAATATCTAGGAATGAAGCCAAACAATTCACAATTATGAAATATTGTACTATACCAAAGTACAAAGGGGAAAAAGGTAAACAACTCCAATAGCATCACAAGACTCATCTTGGTCCCATGCTCTCTAGATCCACATAAATCAAGTACCTGAAGTTGAAGGGTGTTTGTCCTTATCTATAACTATAGAAATATAATCTATTGGGGTCAAAAAACATGTCCCAAACAAGGTGTGAGATGAATCCCAATTGGAAAACACCCCATGATATGTGCCTAACAGTCTGGGAATATATATGTTAAGCAATAAGAAAAAAGAAGAAGTAAACAAGGAAGTACTCAAAAGTAAACAATCCTACAATTTTATTTGTATTCATTTTCATATATCAAGTAAACAGATAATCAAAAACATGTAACCCTGTAGTATGTACTCAAAGCCTAACCCCTCTAGTTCACCCAATAAAATAAATTCAAACCTCTCGGAAGAAAAAATAGTCTAACCCCTTTGGTTCAGCTTTAGACAAGAGTCTCTAAGAAAGCACTCACCATCAATTCCCCATTTGGTATCGTATCGGAAACTATAGACACTCTGAGGAAGAAATCAACATCCAATTAAACTAAGTATTTCGTAACGTGGAACTTCAAACAATCTGATGGAGAACAATGTCCACCCCCCTGTGGTCTTGCAAATTAAAAGTAAACAATCACTCTAGAGAATCCCTCAATGTCCATTCCATATATGGTCTACTGAACCTAGTTCCCACAGCCCCATGTATGTCAATCATGTATAACAATATTCAACATCAAAATTAAACCACAAAAAATACTTCAAAAATAGCTTTCATGAACAACCTGTCTATACAACTACAAGAGTATAACAAAATCAGATAATATCACTCCATCACAACAACACTAGGCATGAAAAAAACTACCTAACTAGCAAATCTAGACCAAACGGTCAATATCAAAAAAAACATGGGAAACTCATCCATATCATGGAAAATAAACATATTCACAATCAAACAACCTCTACTCATGAAAATAAGGCTTATCATCCATTAATATGGATAAAGTCCCTAAACAAGAAATACCTCGTTCTAGGGTATCAGTCACTTTTGCACATAATATTCAAAGACTAACTACACAAAGGCACAAACCACCCACCTTCACATTGTATCATCAATATACTCTAGCATCGGCCCTTGAATTGTCATAGAATGACATAGATATACAAAAACGTAAAAAATGCACAACCACGTATATCTCATGAAAGATGAGAAATCAAGAGATGAAGCTATATAAGAAGGAAGAACTCACCATAGTGATTCTAACTCAATGAATGATCATTGATTTGATGCACATACCGAGAGTTGGTTTCTTGGAGAATAATCATCACTGTCAGTCGTTCTTGGACAAGAAGGGATTAAAAAAAACAAAAATGGGAATGAGAGGCGACCCCAGTCCATTTAATGAAATAAAAGAAAAAGTACATGGTGTGTATTTTAAATGTACAAGGCATATATATTCTTTTACCAATCCCTACTTTAGGTGGTCTCTATGTCACCCCACACAGCCTTGTACTCGACAGTTACACGACCAGTCCACGGTCACCCATGGAAAACCGGGCACAAAACATGTACACCAAAGTACACGTTGTGTAATCCTTAAATTTCTAGAAACTCATATTTTTATCAAAACACAAGAAAATAAGGATCTATATAGCATTGGAAGATCTAGGTTCTTACATTTATTAGTAATATTTTGTTATTTCCTTTGTTTCGAGTGTGTTCTTTACATGATTTTCATGGTCGATTCATAATGGATTTTCATTTCAAATGGTTGTAAAACAACAGAAGTGGAACGAAATGATATTAATATGTTTAAAGAATATTACCTGATACCATAAATTGTTTTTTCAGATATGATGACGAATTATTAGAAAAAAATTAAATATATTCATTTTGATGATTTAGATTGTTCTTAAAAAAATAACGAACTAGTATTGTTATATAATTTAATATAAGGTACATATGTTAATTGAAGAACATAAAAGATGTTATATCATATAATATAAATTTTTTTAAACCATTAAAATTTATTTATGACCATCCTTGATGAATGTATATGAAATTGAAATCACATGGTCCACGATGTTGTTAATTCAATACATCACGGTTTATGTTTTTATTTTTCAAATAAGAGGGATATGAGAGAAAGTATAGTGATAAGTATTTCAATAAAAATGAAAAAATTATAGTATATATAAGATACTATTTTTTTCAAGACCCTTGGACAAGGGGAGGTGAAAACAATATAAGAAATGAAAAGGAATAAAAATAAAAATAAAAGAAAATGAAAGAGGATTTTTACCTCTTTATCACTTTTCCTTGAGGTCATCCTTGTTCACTTTGTTTATTTTCTTTTGAAAAGACCAAAAGCTCTTGCAGCTGGGTAAGATACATGGGAAGAGTATTGAGAATAATTTATACAATGATCAAATCTTTAGTGGTGTGAGGTGAAGTGGTGGTGAGGGGTGGTATTTATAGTGGAGGGGGGTCCATTATTTTAATCATTATTTTATTATTTTTTTACATAAAATAAATAGTATTGGTTATTGTGAAAAAAAAATTAATTAGTGCATCTGAGTTCTAAACAAGGGTGATTACCTCAATATAACATCATCCATGACTCAATAATTTATCTATTTAGATTATTTTGCATTTATCGTATTTCACTATTGACCAAAAATTCCAGTATTTTAGAAAAAATCTGAAAATTAACCCAATACATTTTTAGACATGTATTAATAAAAATAGAACACTATTTTATCAAAATATTTTTCTAAATATGAGTTATTAAATTTTAAAATAAAATCATAAATCATTCAAAAAATAAAAAATTTAAAACTATTACTGATTTTATAACACCTTGACAAATTAATCAAGGTCTCATAAAAAAATATTATAACCATAAGACAATAAAATAACAATTTATTATTACAAGTTATGAAAATAAATTTTCATTTAAATTATTAAAATATAAATAATACTGTAACTAAAAATTATGACATACAAAAATACTTACACTAATACCATGATCATATTGTCACTTATAAGATGCCTGAACATTATTTATACATTTACTAGTGAGGGTAATATTCATTTAATCATATTACTATTTAAAATGGTCAACATACTATTCATAAGTTTCATATTACTATTCATAAGGGTAAAGTTACGATTCATAAGGGTCAAGTAACTATTGACTCAAAAATTAAGTTGATTCTATTGGACTTTAAATATCTTACTATGTGAAACAACTTATGTCGATTTTTTTAATTTAATATTATAGAATAGGAAAAATTATGTTTAACGAATAAGTTATAAAAATATCTATAAAACGATGTCTGTTTTTTGTAAAGACTCGGTGTTGGATGCATTTCATTATATATTAAAATTATTTGTAAATAATTGGGGTGTTACATTCTCCCCACTTTCGGGAGATTGCATCCTTAAATTTTTATTTACTTATTAAACAAGTGATGACTCCTTTCCCTCCTAGAATTTTCCAATTCCCATGTTTCTTCATTAACCATGTGGTTTCTTCACAAAAACATAAAATGGAGAATTAGCTAATTCCACAATACTTTCTCACTATGATAATTAATTCAAATAGGTTTTTCATCATAAGAATGCTTCTCTTTCAGCTGAAATAATTCTTGGCTTATGAAATGGGATGAATTTAGAACAAACATTCTCAACATTTAAAGGTGAAATTCATTGTGTACCTGAGGTAAAATCATAGGAAATGATATTCTATAGGCGAGTGGTCCAAATTTCTATAGGATTTTACATGTTCCAATGAACCATATACATAGCTTTCCTTTCTTACCAAAACGTATAACACTTTTCCATTGAGAGATTTTAAGAAAAGCATGATCACCTGCCTCGAAAGAATAGACTTTCTTTCTGTTATCTACATATCTTTTCAGCATGATATCTATCGTCCACAAGTATTACTTAATCATTTTCACTTTCTCAGCCACTTCCTCTAAAAATTATAGAACAATGAACATGCATCACCTAACATCATCCCAAAAGATGGATTTTGACACAAAATCCAATACAATTCCTCAAATGGTTCCATTTATATTCCTTAATGAAAAGTTTTATTATAATAAAACTCAACAAAAGGAGGATACTAATTCTAACATCCGTAGTTGTCTATTTAACATTATCGAATGAAATCTTCTAGTGTCTAAATTTTTCTCCTCGTCTATCCAATATATTGTATATGAAAAGAAGTTTTAAAATATAATTCTTTACACAATGACATTTGACGTCCTTTCCAAAAGTGTGAAGTGAACATTGGATCATTGTCAGATACAATGAAAAAGGGAACCCCATGTAAAATGAAAATCTATATAATATAATCTCGTGAATGTTTATCCAAATATTTTTTATCTAGAACAGAATAGAAATGTGTATATTTATTCATCATATAAATAATAAATCAAATAACATTGTTACCACTAGAAGACTTTGTTAGTCAAACCATGATGTTCGTGGATACATTTTCTCATTTTCACTCTTGCACATGAAAATGTTGAGAAATCCCCTTTGGTAGTTTTCATTCTGCTTTAACCTATTGACATGTCAAATATTTCATGGTAAAATCTAAATTATATATTTTAATTAAATCCCACAAAAAATAATCCTATAGGTATATGTATATCTTAGTGCATCTAGGAAGATCTAATAATAGAGAACTATGAGCTTCACACAATAATTATTTCTTCAGTTGAAGAACTCAAGGAACATAAAATCTATTTCCAAATCATTTGACACAATCCTTATAAATATTAAATTCTGGAAACATACTATCTTTAACCAATTCAAACTTTTTATGAAACTCATTGTATTCCTACTGCACATGCCTAAATATATCTAATAGGGATCATTGAACTGGCACTTAAAAAAGAGAGGAATTCTTGTACCAATAACTTACAATAAAAAATTAATCAAATCATCTATCAAGGGGTCATGTTCTATATGTAATGTGGTTAATATAACATGATGTTTTTGACTCATGGAATCTGTCACTTTGTTTGATTCTTTGGGATGGTAATTGATTGTGAAATCATAATCCATTATCAATTCATGCCATCTTCTCAGCCTCATATTTAATTCCTTCTGAGTGAAAATATTCTTCAGTATTTTTTTTTTCAAAATATATTTCACATTTGAATATCTATAAATGATGCCACCAAAATTTAAATGATAAAAAATATAGATGATAATTACAAATAATGTGTGGGATAATTTAACTCATGAGTATTCAATTGTCCTGAATCATAATAAATTACATGGTCATCATACATCAAAACACAACTGTGTTCCTTTAATTAATCATCAATATAGATGAAAAAATCCTCATTTCATGAAGGTAGAGACAAAACTAGAGACTTCACCAATCTATTCTTCAATTCCTGAAATAAAAAATTAATCTTCTATATAAATAAATTTAACATGTTTTTGTATTAACATAGTTTGTAGGCTAGATAACTATTTAATTTTTTTAAAAAACTGTGAGAAATAACCTTCTAATCTATGAAAACTATGAATATGTATATATATATATATATCCTTTTTAGGTATTTTCCATTAATTATTAACTTTTTTTAAGCATCAACTGTTATTCCATCATTATTTACAATGTACCCAATAAAAGAAATTTGTAGCAACCAAAAATAAAATTTTCTAAATTTTCCATATAACATATTTCCATTGAGAGTTTTCAAGAAAATCTTTAAATTTTTATAATAGTCCACATAAATTTTTAAAGAGGGGAAAATATATTCAATAAAAAAAATATCCAAATTTCCACATAATATTCTATTAATAATATATATGAAAAAAATAGAGTAATTTTTCCAACCAATGGTCATAACAACAAAATCATAATGTCCATATCTATTATGAAGTTTTGTTTACAGAATTTTTTCATCCTTTGCCTTTATTTAATGGTATCTATATCTCAAGTCAATCTTGAAAAAATAATGAGCTCTTTGGAGTAGATCAAACAAGTCATCGGTATGAGGAAAATGATACTCTTTCTTAGTACTAATGTTATTAAAATATTTATAATCAATGTGGAGTCTCATTGAACCATCATTATGTTTAACAATAAAAATAATATCACCCCATGGTGAAGTAATGAGATGAATGAAGCCTTTATCAAGAAACTCATATAACTAATTTTTCAATTCAAGAAGTTTCACTTGAGGTATTCTATAAGGGGTTTTTTAAATTCACATTGCATCAGAAACTAAGTCAATTTTAAATTCAACTTTCTGATCAGGTATAACATTAGTTAACAAGTCAGGAAATACATCATGCTTTTCAATTACCACTGGTGCATCATTAATCTTAAAAGATCCCATTATTTCTAAATATGATATTGATAACAGTCATTTACATCAATTAATAGTTTCTCAGCATCCAGATATGTTATAAATAGTATGGATTCATTCTTATATACAAGCTAAAATTATTTTGAAAAAAAAATTCATTATCACTATAATTAATATTAGCATGATAAACAGATTTACAATCAATACCTATAATAACATAAAATTATATTAGAGGAAAACAACACGGTTTTCAAGTAATTTTATTCCATTGACAACAATAGGATGATTCGTAAAATTTCTTTTTTCTATAATCTTCCCCCCTTGTGTTTTAACCATATGTTTCGGTCTCATTTAATGAGTTTGAATTTAAAATTTAACTGTATATTTCTCAAAAAATAAAGGAATGTATAGACCCCATGTCCAACAATACTTTAGAAAAATATGAGTAAACAAACAAAGAACATGATACCACATCATTGGATGAACCACTATATACTGATGTAGTCACGAAGGATCCCAATGCACCCTTCTTCTCATTAAATAATTTCTTCTTATCATTCAGATCATTCTTTGAGATGTTATTTATATGAAGACACATCACACCACATTGGAAACACATTATAGATTTCTTATCAGAATTGATCATAATATATTTTTTCATTACAGTATTAATCCATATTTATAAATATACTATATTGAAAACACTTCCCAGTTTTGGTAAGACATTCCCTAGGGTGTTTTTTACAATAGTTCTCACAGAACTGAAAACTAATCTTTTTTTAAATTCATATTTATTTGATTGATTCATACCCATCACATTCAATATGGACAAATTTTTCTTATTGATTTCAATGTATAGATGATCATCAGAAATCTCTATTTCTTCCATCTCAACACATTGGAAGTGTTTTATATAATTTTTAATTAAAGATAATTCAATTCCCTTCTATATTCTGGCTTCAATCCTGAGTATAAAATGCTTTATTTTTCTATCATGATCCCTCATAATATTTCGAGCGTACCATGCCAATCAAGTGAATTTCTCTTCATACAATACCACTGAATCCTTCTCCTTATTGGTCAATTCAAGGAATTTAATTTCCATCCAATGTCAACCCACCATAGAAAAATATTTTTCAAGAAATAAATTTTAATATTCATTCCATTCCAAAGAAACAATCCCTTTACTACCCCTGATATGCCTTATGATTGGACACCACCGGTCAACTTCGCATTGAAAACAATAAATAGAATGTCTAACATTTTTATTATCGAAACACCCAATAATAATGAATATATTTTAATTTTCATTAATTCATACTTCATCTACCATTGGGTCAGATAATCTAATGAAGGAAGGTGGGTTTTTCCTCATAAAATGTTACACTATCATAACATTCCATTGTGGTGTCTATATTTATTCTATTTAATGGATTCCACGGCCTTTTCTAGCCTACATTAGCTGATCAATTACTGTCACAAACTATTTCATTAAAATTCTCACTATTCCATGTTACCGATTCAGAATGATATCATCCTCTCGGTGGCTTCATACTTTATATTCCTACTTTCTTTTTCATAAATCCATTCCCATTATTCATAATTTAGATGAAGAAACATGGTCATCATCAAAATCAATATCATTTTATCAAAAAAAATTGTAAAAACATTTATTGAATTATATTAACATCATATTAAACCCTAAATCTATCTCAACCATTCTTGTATACCTATTGTAAGGACCTGATCCTTATACATTGCATAATCTAGTAAATTACTTTAGAATTCACTTCTTTACATTCCCTTGGATATTTTATGTTTAATTATTTTGAAGATTAGGAAATAATTCATGAATATAAACCTAAATTTATATAGGGTGGGTATTAATAATATTGATTCAATTTTATACATAATAAAAAATTATTTAATAAAAAACATGAAGTCTTTTAATTAAAAACCATCACAAAATTCATCAGGTCTTCCCTTTTTCTCTTACCAATCCTAAAACGATGTGGAAAAAATTTAAGACTTGGAATGAGAATAAAAATATTAGCAAGCATCATAAAAAGAAGTATTGAACCCATTAGCACATGAGTACTCATAATCTAATTAAATCATTTCCATAAATACATACTTCACACCCATATCGTCTCATATAAATACATCATAAAAAACATGATATTTCCATAAAAAATAGGAAAAAAATACCATAAGTGTGTCGTTGGGCCTAACTTACTTAATATTGTAACCCTCAGGGATACATTATGTTTTGTAACCCTCATAGCTACCTTACAATGTAACCCTCATGGCTATTTTATGATGTAACAATAACAATATTACATGGAGTAACATTAAGTCCATCCTACAACATAAACATTCCCAATACATTGGACTAAGATATACGTCCCAACCTTATTCATAAACAATTCCCAATAACAAGAAAATAATCATAAAACATTAATAATTTTTGGAAAATATTCCTTTTGAATTTGGTAGTAATTATTTTTTAAAAAATGATTTTTAAAGAAGACTCCCTTACATATTCCATATTATTGATTTGAGAATTATTAAAGTAAAATGAATATGTGTACTCACTATAAATCAAGATTATAAAACATAATATAATATAAATTAATTTCACAAATAATCATAGAATGAAACAATCCATAAAGAAAAATGATAACCCAAAGAATTGAAATTGGGTCATGAATTCCCTAACCTCAAATTTTTCTTACATAAAAAGAATTTAAAACTCTTTTATAATGGTTAAAATAATGTTATTAATATTTTACATAAACATATTATTTTTTATAACACCTTATATAATCATTTTATAACATCATTCCACCATTTTATAAAAAATATTTTGTTATTTCCTTTATTTTGGGCATGTTCTTTACATGATTTCCATGTCACACCATGAAATTTAAAATTAATTTATTTTATTATTTATTATATTTGGATATTCTCATCAAGGTTTGGGTTCAGTTTTTGATTAAAATATTTGTTTTTTGGTAATTTTGGTGGGATTTGGGCTACTGTACAGGCATCGCATAGTTACCGGTAACCATGAAGTTGACATAGGTGACATTGTGGTTTCCCAATATTTAAAATAAAATAAATTTTAAAATATTATTTTATTAATGTTTTAAAAATAATAATAATAATATTACAATTACTGCTATTATTATTATTATTATCATTATGTTATTTATATTATTACTATTAATAATGTAATAAATCTTGATTTTATGATGATGAAGATGATGATGATGATGATGATGATGATTATTATTATTATTAACAGTTTCAAATTTAAGATGTATTTTGTTTTTTGACAATAATTGGGTTCTTCATCCTTCCACTTCCCATTCGCGGTGCACAATGCGTTCCCCATACTCTCTCCCTCTCACACGACCACCCAACCCACCACCTTTATCACACATCATCTCTTCATTCAGACCTCCTCCCAAATGGCCCTCCCTTCAGCCATGTTCCCTCCCACTATTCTCCATCCCTCCTACATTCCCCCTTCTATGACCATACTACATCCATGCACCACCTACCTCTCCTTTCGTAGCCTTCAGCCCAAACCACCCCCTCTACACCTCTCCCTCACTAAAAATCCCTTCTCCAGTGGGCCTTCCCTTCTGCCTAAACCCCCTACAGCACCCTCTTCCTCTCAGGTGATCCGTTCCTCCCCTCCGACCGTTGATCCATCTGATTCATCATGGGTTCCCATATGAATCTCCTTTATAAGATTTCATCTTCCCTTCTACTTTAATGTTTTGATGATTTTATGAATTTTTGTTTCTCTACCCACTCATTTGAAACCCTATGTGAGTATTTTATTCGGTTATTCATCATTCATCTGATACTAGGGTTGTGCAGATGGTGTATCGGGACCCATTAATCAATGTTCTAGAAACAATTACCAATGGTGAGACAGCTTGGGTCGATTTTCTCTATCGCCATCAATTTGGGGTAAGTTTCAAAAACATTGATTGGTTTCTCACCCACTAAAATATGTATTTATGGTTTTTTCAGTCCCAAGTATTTGTTTTATATAGTTTTAAATAGTTTCGAAGGCGTGCAGTCATTTTCCCAAGAATGGATATGTAATTATATAAATATTCTCCTTGAATGATCCCTTATGGAACGAGGAACATGTGTATCAGTTTAATTATATATATAAATATATATATATATATATGGTTGTGTGTGAATCAAAATGAGATTATTCATGAGTAATAAATATTTTTCTTGTCCATCCTTTGAGGTAGGTTTCCCCAAGAACAAGCCTTTTTAATTTAAGGAACGTTGATTTCATATTTTTTCACCTCATATATGTACTAAATATTCTTTTTTAATTTTATGGTTAGTTTTTGTGTGTGTAAAAGATTCATTAAGACTTGTTTTTTGATAATTATACATGTTTTACTAAATTAGTACACACCTAGTGGTCGATGAAATACCTTGGTGGACTTGAGAGTATATTATGGTAGGTAATGTGTGGTTTAGATTTTTTAATAAATATGTAGCATGTGGAATGATGATTTAGACTTTCTTGAATGATTCTCATATGGTTTTATGTTAAAATAATTTTTTATTCTGCTTTTGAAATTGGTTTTTCATGTGATGATGAATTGTGGCTTGGTTGTCATTTTCATAAGAAATGGTTTTGGTTTGAATGTGTGATTAAAATGTTTTGAAGGTGTTTTATAAATGTTCTTCTATAGATTTGGTTTTTTTACACCTCTTTTAAAATATGGATTTCATTTTTGAAAAATGTCTTATTTTGAAAAAAAATTATGTGTACTTTTTTCAACTTTGTTAAAATGAAAAAAATTGTTTTTTATAAAAATAACTCTTGGTTGTTTGTTATGCCTTTTTTTGAATAATGGTTATGATTTACTTTCTACATAACCATAAAGATCCATTTTTAGGGTTCATCGGTAGGAACTCATTATGTTCTCTTTATTTTAAGTCATGATATTAGTCAGTGGGGAAACTCAGGGTGAGGCCTATTATGAACTATTCTTATTATAAACTTGTGATTGGATTCTCTGTTTCCATCAGTTGGCCCACCATCATTTTATACATGAGACATGGGAACATGGAGTATTGAGATAATTATCAATGAATTT
Organism: Viscum album; assembly: GCA_963277665.1. Lineage (NCBI taxonomy): Eukaryota > Viridiplantae > Streptophyta > Magnoliopsida > Santalales > Viscaceae > Viscum > Viscum album. Next base: position 496,769,253 of record OY728127.1, read on the forward strand.
TTCCTTCACTAGTAGCTCATGTACTGACCAGTGGCCCATAGTAGGTGGGTATATGGGTTTAATGCTATGGGATTAGGCCCCTGAGTTTTTTCTGTGTTAGGGTGGTTAATTGTTTGGGTGTTTTTGATTTCATCATGTGTGGCTTGCTACTATGTATGGGGTCTCATGAATATGTATATTTTCGATTTTTCTTGATCTTTTGGGATCAACTATGACTATTAGCTCTTGGTTTCGTGCAATAATAAATATGATACTTGTATACATATTTTAATTTCCCTTATTATATGAATATTGTGGTGCTTTCTTGTGTTGTGTTTTCATGGAAGTTATGTGTTGGCTTCTAAACTCTTGTGAATTTTTTTTTAAATTCAATGTTTTTTATAATTTTTCTTACATTAAAAAACGAAATCATCACTTCCCTTTCATTATAAATGTTAACGGATCACTAATAGAATAAAATTGTTTAAAAAAATAAATAATGGAAATCATTTGTATTTTTTTGCGTAACTTGTGTAGAAAATCATACTTTGATATATTTTAGTTCAAACTTGGAAATTTTTGTTTCATTTATTTTAAAGGAAGTTCACTGTGATGTAGATTATTGGTCTAGAATGTCATGACCCGACCCTACCCGAGCTCGAGCCGCAACTACCCCAAGCCCACCTCTATAGGCCAGGGGCTGGAGACAAGTGGCGAAGGCTAAACAACTCGGGGAGGCCATTGCATAAGTACCTGTACACACACACGTAGCCCACCCAATGCAATAGTGCAGAGTAAAAATAGAAGTAAAGTTCCAACTGCTATAAATAAACAAAAAAGTTCATCGACCTCTAAACAGTATAAAGCAGGATCTGAAGGTAAACTAAAAAGTAAAGGTCAAAACACGCACCCATCCATAAAAGTAACACAACCCGGCAACCGGTAAAGAGAAGAAAAATAGCTGGAAGGGTCTCCCACCTAGATCCCGACTCTGACCACCACACGCGGTCCAAGCTCCCAAACTTCTAAGCTCCACTGAAGTCATGACCAACCTGTCTGTCGTCTGCAAGGGCACACCAAGTGCGGGCAAAGCCCAAGCAGGGGTGAGTATAAAAATACTTAGTAGGATACCTCGAAGGATCTAGGGAGCAAAAAAATTAGGTACCGAAGGGTGAGCAGTAGATCAAATAGGGGAATGAAAAGGAGTACAACAAGGAGTGCAGTAAAGAGTACAGTAGAGAGTCCAGCTCATCCTAACAAGAGGAAAGAAGGTAGACTCATCCAGACACAAGGAGCTGGAAACGGTGATAAGATGAACTTCCCCTTGAGTCGTTGCAACCTATAGCAGGAGGGTAGACTCATCCAACCCTGAGAAGCTAGACACGGAAAGCACGTGGCATACCCCACATGTCTTCACCTCTCATGGAAGGAGAGTAACCAAACCCAAGAAGTGTGTACTAGAACAAGGTAGATACCTATACATATGCTTAACAACAAGCCCAAACAAGGTCGTAAGGGGATCTCAATCTCATAGATCAGTCTAAGAAAGTGAGTACCCAATAGTCCCAGAAGTAAACACCATCGATGCCTAGCATTCCGCACGTCTTCCTCGAACTGAAAGTCAAGGGTCTCAAATCACCACACGTCGAAACTATCCACTTTGGGCGGAACTGACTCGCCAGCACAGTTTTAGGTTGCATCGCAAGGATGCGTCTCGGTGGGGAAAGCTCCCCTCATAATTGAGACTTCTGGGGTAACATCAAACCACACCTCGTCACATTCCCGCAGTCGAGAGGTCTCCTCAAAGTTGACAGGTGGCCCCCTGCCTAGCCCCACTGGAGGGTAATCCCTGGAAGTCGATGGGTTCCCACTGGAAGGAGACCCGGAAAGAGTCGACGGGCACCACACTGCCCAGTCCCGTAACAGGGTAATCTATTGGAGGGCGAACTGGCTAAAGTCATCCACGAATCCCAATACCCAGTCTCGTAAAAGGGTACTCCACTGGAGGGAGGCTCGAAACCATCATCGGGGACCACATCCCAGCCCTGTTGGAGGTACACCCGGCATCGGGGACCACTTCCCAGCCCCGCTGGAGGTAAGCCCGGCATTGGGGACCACTTCCCAGCCCCATTGGAGGTAAACCCAGAACCGCTCTGGCCATCCCGGCTGGATGGTACTACTCGGTGAACACTGTTGTACTGTCCATCCTTGATGGATGGTAATACACTGGCCATCCCTGCTGGAAACAACCTCATCCCTGCTGATAACAACCTCATCCCTACTGGAAACAACCTCATCCCTACGGGAAACAACCTCCTTGGTAGAGGATCGATGCCCCTGAAAAGTTTTGGTAACACCAAATCCACAAGAACACTACCAGGGAACACAAAGGAACGAGAGAAACTACCAGGGCCTCACAGGGCAATCACGATCCAATCCGCTGAGTCGCTGTCGAAGCAGACCGAGACAACTCATCCCAGAAAGTGGGAAAAACACCAATGTTGAACAAGCACATATAGTCACAAATGGTGTCGTAGCCTGATGAAAGTGGCACGGTACTGAAACCCCTCACAGCTGAAGAAACAGAGGAACCAAACCATCTCTGTTGGATAAACGATAATTGAACCAGGGGGAAAACTCAACACTACTGGTCAAAAAAGAGAACAAAGGGACCCACAACGTCACGAGAGGTCAAAAGTACATAAATAAGAACACAACACGCACATTGGACCCACACGACATGTGGCCCCATGTCAACCCCGACCAAGCACACAAACGTTCTTAGGTACCAACATCCACATGTACCTCCCAGAATTCCCGCATACTTCCAGAGTATACCACGTCTCCAGCCAAAAGGCTAATGTGCACACGGCACCCATCATCAACATGAAGGTGTAAACGTAACAACTCCAACATGCCACCTCAACGGCTAAGGCACGACCAACCACATCTCTTCAAGAATATACTTCAGTCAGACAAGAGTGGACGCGATCATATGCCAAGGGTTCCCTGGAAACACCACGGAAGGAACCACAACTAGTACACCTTCATATTTCCACATTTAATAAGATCGTGCAAGAGGCTATGCATTCCTGAACAGATTACAACGTTGTAATCCTCGTGGAAAAACATGCGAGATCGACTACTTACTCGCCTCCAACGGTTATCCAACGGAAAACATGCCAACACCGCTTTAGACCTGAACGGCGTCCCGTGGTCTCAAGCCTCGGCCCCGAAAACAATCGGGCGCATCGCACCATTGCGATCCCCTCAGGAAAAAATGTAAAAAGGACTGATCACTTGAGTGGAACAGATATCGGGAGAAAATGATGCATTCCGGAGCACCGCACATGAGCAGTGCTACGTGCGACCTGCATCCCGGTCCTGAAACACAACGAACGGATCACACTATTGAGATCCTCTCGAAAAAGTACACAATATGAACTATTCACTTGTCAATAATGGGAACCCAGTGATAAAGCTAGGAAATTACTGTTAACTCCCAAGAAATCCCTCATGGGACCCACACCATCATGCGGAATTAAAGCGGGAAGACTCTGCCAATGCAATGCCCTTGGAAAAACACCCCGAAACGACTGCTCGTACGCCTCGAACGGACGTCTCATGAAAAAGATACTAAATGCTTCTCACAGCTTAAAATACTGGCCATGAGGCCCATGCCTCAACATCGGTTCCAACACTTGAAACCACACTGGAAAACTCTGGCTCGACGCCAGGGTCGCAATGCCACTGACGGTGCTCAAAATGGACTCTGGAGGTGTCAGCGCCGCCCAAAACAAGAACCCCTAGAGAAAACGCCATTCCACTTAAAGGCGTTTCATGCCACCGAACTCCCGTACCGGGAATTAAAAATTCCTGAAACCATCTCAAAACATTCCCCTATATCCAAGGAACGTTCCTCCATAGACAGTACACAAAACGGACGCCCGTAGCGGAAAATACGGGCATCTAAGTCGAGGGGCCAAGACCCCTTAGGCGGGACTGGATGGTCCGCCCGGCCTGGGCCGGCCCACGCCGGCCCGAGGCTTAGCCTAGAGGGCCGGCCGTGGACTCGCGGTCCACGCACGGACAGGCCACGAGGGCCGGTCACGCCCGCCGCGTGAAGACCTGTGTCTCACAGGTCTTGTCCCCCGTGAGGGGGTCACGCGCCGCCACCCCACGGTCGCCGCGCCCCGGCGGCTCGGCCACGCATCCTGGTGTCGCCGCCTCGTGTGGCCGGCTCCGCCTCGCCCTAGCGCCCCACGCCTCTATGCTCGCCCGAACCTCCACCGAACTCCCGCTCTTCCCTGCGCCAAAGCCCGCGTCGCCATCCCCTAAGGACGTAACGCCGCCGCTCGAACCCACCGGAAACCGAAAACCCGCAAACATCGTCAAACGACTGCGGCGTCCTCCAAACTCGGATTTCAATTCCGAAGATGAGTTGGAAAGATAATAAAATATACTACTCAAACATGGGTTATTTTAGAATATCGAACAACAATTTGATGTAGATAAAAAAGGTCAAAGTAGGTGTGGGAAAAGAAAATGAAAACGACAAATCCTACCTCTTGGGTGTTGCCCGGAGCTTCACCGTCGAACCGCTGAAGCTGCCATGCCTCGCTAGTGCTGTTGTGCCTCACCAGAGAGGAGGAGTTCCTCATTCTTCAATGGGAGCTCCTTGTGCCATGGAACAAGGATAAGGGGGGTAGAGGGAGGGGGTTAAGTGTTTAAATAGAAAACACGCTTAACCGCCCGCCCGTCGGCCCGAACCTGAACCCTCAGCAGGGTCGAGGTTAAGCCTCCCCTAGGGTAAACACCACCTCTCGAGCACAACAGTGATCTCGTAATTTTAATCTGACTCCCCATTCAAAAGTTATAAAACTGAACGACCAAAGCCGCCAAATTACGAAAACGCCCCCGGGGCCATTTTTCACTGGTGGGCCACGCCCGTGAAACATACATCCCTCATAGGGTAAACGACATGCTCCAAACTCAACAGTACCCTCGATTTTCAATCTGAGTCACCGTTTAAGAGATACTTAAGTTAATCCATTAAACTAATAAATTAATTATTTAATTTATCTGTTCCACGCTCCGATAGCGAGAAAGGGGTCCAAACATCCCGCGCCGACATGTTTTTATGTCGTTTCTAGGGTAAACACCCCTTTCCGGACTCATCCGTGCACTCAGATCTCTGATCCGAAACTTCATTAAGTAGTTATCCCATTTTTTTGGCGTGTCCAGTGTGAACGCACTGAAAACTTAATTCCGGCCAAACCGGGGCTCGGAATCGCACACCATCTGAAGGTGCTGCTCTGGAAGAACATCAAGAATATTACAAATCTTTTATAGCCAAAAACCTAGTTCTTACATCAATCCCTCCTTCAATATTTTTGTCCACGAAAATAAAACTAGGGAACAAGTCAGGGTACTAAGCCCACACCTGGCTCTCCCATACCCAGAAGAACTCTGGCACAATACCGCGTCACTGCACACAGACCAAAGGGTTTGATATCTTCATGTGAGGTCTGCCCTTGCTGACGACGTGCATAGTTCATGCACACATCTTTTTGTGTAAGTCATGCAGGAGAAAACATGCACCCACTCTAGACTTTGGGGTTAGGGCAAGGAAGTAGGGAACCTCACCATCCCTTCGCACGTTCTCAAATAGTCCGAAGGACCTCGGGGGTAGCTCAACTCCCCGGTCGAACCTCTATGTCGCACACTATGACTAGATTCACCACCCGCACCTGGAACACGGCTCGGTAATTCCCACCTTTAGAATATCAATATGGTGGAACACCCAAAGATATATGGTCATGCAAGGTTACACAATCGATGTCTCTCAGCCAAGAATCTCTTACACCCTCGAAGAGTGATGGAGTCGACGCAATCGACTGAAGAGAAAGGTTCCACACCTTTTATTCCACTAACACAGGATTACACCGACACCACGCGTCACCCTGGTAACACCATGACAAGGAGTAGGGAGAAAATAATTTCACACACAGAGTCCAAAAATTATACTGCATAAAGTAGAAGAGCTGTAGAGTGCACCTCTTATCACCTCATGTTATACAGGATCATAGAGATCCAAAGCTCGCGGCTGTTCCTCGTCCCAACTGTTAGCTCCTAGAGCCTGATTTAGACCACATAGTGGTGATGTGAAGACCTCGTAAAGACGTCCCCCTCTACCATCTCCTCCCGCTCCTCTACTCGAACCACCTCTTTGGGTGCTACTCTGATCACGACGCTCCCTATGTCGTGGTGGTGCCCCTGCTGCCTGGTCGAAGCTCTCTGCATGCCTGGTCGGGAAGTCCCATGCTAGGTGACCTCACCCATTTCAAGCATAGAACTGAATCTCTTCAGGTTGCAATGGTGCCCTCCGGCTCCACTGTGGTTTACGACCACGCCCCTGAGTCCGGTTCTCAGAAATCCACTTACGTCGAGGTTCTGCTTGCCGACGCCCGCTAGCTACGGTAGACGTCTCGGCTCCAACGTGACTGCTTCCACCACCAACTCTAGAACGTGACTGGAAGCTCCCTGTCACCAGCGCTTTCTCTAGAACCCCAGAAAATGTGGAAATGCCCAAGGGTAATGTGACCGCACAAATCTCTCGGTGGAGACCCAGCTCAAACTTGTATGCTCTGAAGTTATCATCATGGACCAAGTCCGGGTAAAAGCGTGCACAGTCTGGAAAACTAGCCGCATACTCAGCACCGTCATCCCTCCCTACTGAAACTACAAGAGCTCCAAAATCTGAACAAAGCATAAGCAGGAGGGAAAAAACTCCTCATGAAACAAAAACTGGAAGTCACCCCACAAAAGCGACGACTCGTCAAGAAACTGAGTCACCAGACTCCACCAACACCAAGCTGTTCCGCGGAAAAGGTTGGCGGCCAAAGACACCATAAGATCTGTCGGCATCTGCACAAGCCTGAAAAGGAGAACCAATGTCTCAAGCTAAACCTCTACTGCCTGAGGGTCTGGATCACCACTGAACCTCAGCGGTCTCTGCCGCTGGAACTCACGGTGCACACACAAGCCCCCTCTGCTCTACTGAAGATGTCTGCTGCTCACTAGGTGGGGGTGCTTCTACTGGCCCACCTGGAGAAAAGGGCTCACATGATGGGTCTTGGACTGAGGCCTCATATCTCACAAGGTCGTCATCACGAACCAAAGGTGGTATCCTGGTTGGATTTATTCGCAGAGACATCCTGAATATTATCAAGGAGTGCCACAGTCAGATGAGCACATATGTATATCACATCAACAACAATGATGAGGAGATGACTCAAGAAGGACAGTCAAGACTCAATCCTATGTGATGCAAAAACCAATTTTCCCTGCAAAAAGTTTCTTAGCATGCCGAGTCTACAAGCGGGTTATCAGGGTCCTGGTGAATGGATATGTCGGCAGCCGCACCATCGCTGGACTACCTGTCCTGAGAGAAGCTCTCGAGACATGTTAAAACTATTTCCCTAAATCCCAACCAATTCCTTTTTGGGATGTCTGAACAATGTCCCAAGGAATGAACAACCTCTGATACCACTTTGCCACGACCCAACCCTACCCGGGCTCGAGCCACAACTACCCCAAGCCCGCCTCCATAGGCCAGGGGCTGTCGACAAGCACTGGAGGCTAAATAACTCAAGGAGGCCTTTTCCTGAGTACCTGTACACACACACACATCCCACTCAATGCAATAGTGTAGAGTAAAAAAGAGAAGTATAGTGCCAACTGCTATAAATATACCACAAAGTGCATCGACCTCTAAACAGTATAAAGCAGGAGCTGAAGTTAAACAAAAAAGTAAAGGAAAAAACACACACCAAACCAGAAAAGTGGTACAACCTGGAAACAGGTAAACAGAAGAAAAACATTTGGAAGGGTCCCCCACCTAGAACCCGACTCCGACCACTGCACGTGGTCCAAGATCCCAAACTCCTAAGCTCCACTGAAGTCACGACCAACCTGTCCATCGTCTGAAAGGGCACACCAAGTGCAGGAAAATCCCAAGAAGGGGTGAGTATAAAAATAATAAATAGGATACCCCGAAGTCTCGAGGGAGAAACAAAGGAGGTACCGAAGGCTGAGAAGTAGATCGAACAGAGGAAAGAAAAGGAGTACAAAAAGGAGTGCAGTAAAGAGTACAAGAGAGAGTCCAGCTCAACCCAACAAGAAGAAAGAAGGTAGACTCATCCAGACATTAGAAGATGGAAACGGTGAGAAGATTAACATCCCATCGAGTATTTGCTAACTATAGTAGGAGATTAGACTCGTCCAACCACTAGAAGCTAGACACGGAAAGCACGTGGCATACCCCGCACGTCTTCGCCTCTCCTGGAAGGAGAGTAACCAAACCCAAGAAGTGGGTACTAGAACAAGGTATATACATATACATATCACTACTACAAATATGTCTTTTATCAGCGCTCAAAAAAGCGCTGATAAAGACCCCTTTTATCAGCGCAAAAAAACGCTGATAAAAGGGGTCTTTTATCAACGCTCAGATGAAGCGCTGATAAAAGGGTCTTTTATCAGTGCTTTTTTTATCACTTCTAAAAGTGAAATAAATAAAAAAATACTACCAATCTCTTGGGGGGGGGGGATTTTTACAGCGCTTGATCCCACCTTTATCAGTGCTTTCCCGCACATCCAGCACCCGCCTGCACTGCCTACACCCTTTATCAACACTAGCACTTTAAATCACCCTTGCACACACGCCCTTTCCTCCACCCGGATTTGATCTCAAGACCTCACCCATGCGCACCAAAAGCCTTTGCCACTACCCTATATTGATTTATTCTCTTATTCATGATATATCTATTTATTTATATATATATTTAATTATATTTATTCATACAGTAATATATATTTATATTAATATATATAGTTATATTAATATAAATATATATAGTTATATTAATATATATATATAGTTATATTAATATATATATATATAGTTATATTAATATATATATATATAGTTATATTAATATATATATAGTTATATTAATATATAGTTATTATATAAATATTCATATATTGGTATTTTAAATAAAATGGATATTAGTTATTATTTAGATAAAGCTAGTATATTTTATATGTAAATATGTTTTATTATTTATTTAAAAAGTTTAATTTTTAGGTGTGAATATATAAAAAAATATGTACATATAGTTATATATTTGATTATAAAAAGCAGTTCATTATAAAGAATGATAAAATTTCAAAGAAATAATATCAATATGAATGTAATACCTTGGAATAAATTCATTCCACACCAAATAAATCCAATAATACCACCTTAAATGAGGCTGAAAATCAACAAAATGTTAAAAAATATGGGTAACCAGACTAAAAACTCAGTTTTGGAAGCCTTGTGGACATCATTTGGCCTTGAAAAATGCTTGATCGGGGATCCCCTGGGTCACAGTGATGTAGAGCTCGTCGCAGGATTCGATTTGATATGTGGTAGAGCTCAAACGGACACCCGGATCAAAAGTTATGGATGTTTGATGTTTGAGTTGCGTTTTCAACATATTATGGATCTTTTTTTAAATTTTTAATTTTTTTAGTCTTCAAATTGTTATTAAATGACTATTAATACATAATAATTATCAAATTATTATTTAAAAATATTTTTTTAATTTTATAAGAATCAATTTTCACTAAATATCTTATATATTATGTATATTAAGTGTAAATGTACATTTATACTTATCTAAAATATATTTAAAAATTATATATTATATTTATATCAATATAACTATATAACTATTTTTATATATTAATATATTTTTTTAATTTTTTTTTGAAGTCGACCCTTTATCTGCGCTTTTGAAAAAAAGTGCTCAAAAAGCTCCCTATCACCGCTACTAAACAAGCGCTGATAAAGGCACCCTTTATCATCATTTTTTGAGAGATGATAAAGCCCCCCTCCCCCTTTATCAACGCTTTTTCGTTAGCACTGATAAAGGGGTGGTGCTGGCCTTGCCCAGTTTTATGGTAGTGTATGCTCAATAAGGAGCCCGAACAAGGTCGTAAGGGGATCTCTATCCCATAGCTCAGCCTAAGAAAGTGAGTAGCCAACAGTCCCAGAAGTAAAAAACATAAATGCCCAGCATCCTGCACGTCTGTCCTGAACAGCAAGTCAAGGGGATCAAATCACCGCACCTCGAAACTATCCTATTTGGGAGGCATTGAATCACCCGCATGGTTTTAGGTTGAGTCGCAAGGACGCATCTCGGAGGGGAAAGCGCCCCTCGTACTTGAGAGTTCTGGGGGAACGTCAAACCGAACCTCGTCACTGCCCAACAGTCGAGAGGTCTCCTCAAAGTCGATAGGCAACCCCCTGGCTAGCCCCGCTAGACGGTAATCCCTGGAAGTCGACGGGTTCCCACTAGAGGGAGACCCAGCAAGAGTCGACAGGTGCCGCATTTCCCAGTCTCGTAACAGGGTAATCCACTAGAGGGCGACCTGGCTAAAGTCGTCGACAAATCCCAATGCCCAGCCGGGTAAAAGTGTACTCTACTGGAGGGAGGCTCGGAACCGTCATCGTGGACCACTTCCCAGCCCTGCAAGAGGTAAACCAGGCATCGAGGACCACTTCCCAGCCCCACGAGAGGTAAGCCCAACATCGGGGACCACTGCCTAGCCCCGGTGGAGGTAACCCCGGAACCGCTCTGACCATCCCGGCTGGATGGTACTGCTCGGTGAACACTACTGTACTGTCCATCCCAGCTGGATGGTAACCCTTTGGCCATCCCTACTGGAAACAACCTCAGCCCTGCTCGAAACAACCTCAGCCCTGCTCGAAACAACTTCATCCCTGTTGGAAACAACCTCAGGGGTTGAGGATCGGTGCCCGCGTAAAGTTTTGGTCACACTGAATCCACAAGAACTCTACCAGGGAACATGAAGGAACGGGTGAAACTCCCTGGGCCTCACAGGGCGATCATGCTCCAATCCGCTGAGTCACTGTCGAAGCAGACTGAGACAACTCAACCCATAATGTGGGAAAAACAGCCACGCTGAATGATCACATGTAGTCGCAAAGAGTTCCATAGTTTGATGAAAGGGGAACGATACTGAAACCCCTCACAGCTGAAGAAACAGAGGAACCAAACCATCTCTGTTGGCCAAACGAGAACAGAACCAGGGGAAAACTCAACCCTACTGGTCAAAAACGAGAACAAAGGAACCCTCTATGTCACAAGAGGACAAAAGTACGTAAAGCAGAACATGACACGCTCATGGGACCCACACGGCGTGTGGTACCAAGTCAACCTCGACCAAGCGCACAAACATTCTATGGTACCAACATCCACATGTACCTCCCAGAATTCCCGCATACTCCCAGAGTATATAACATCTCCATCCAAAAGGGTAACGTGAACACGACACCCATCGTCAACATGAAGGCGTAAACGTAACAACTCCAACTTGCCACCTCAACAGCTGAGGCACAACCAACCACATATATTCAAGCATATACTTCATTCACACAGGAGTGCACGTGATCATATGCCAAGGGTTCCATGCAAACACTGCAGAAGGAACCACCACCGGTACACCTTCATATTACTACATTTAATAAGATCGTGCAAGAGGTTCTGCATGCCTGAACATATTACACCGTTGTAATCCGCATGAAAAAACATGCGAGATCGACTACTTACTCGCCTCTAACAGTTATCAAACGGAAAAGTGGCCAACACCGCTTTACACCCGAATGACGTCGTGCGGTCCTAAGCCTCGGCCCCGAAAAGAGTCGGGCGCCTCACACCATTGTGATCCCCTCAAGAAAACACCTCAATAGAACTGCTCATTTGAGTGGAATGGATAACTGGAGAAAAAGATGCATTTTGGTGCACCGCACATGAGTGGTGCTACGTGGGACCCACATCCCGGTCCTGAAACACAATGAACGGATTAAACCATTGTGATCCTCTCGAAAAAGTACATAAGATGGACTATTCACTTGTCCAAACGGGAACCTGGTGATAAAGTAGGGAAATCACGGTCAACTCCCAAGACAGCCCTCGTGGGACCCACACCATCATGCGGAATTAAAGCGGGCAGACTGTTCCAATGCAACGCCCTCGAAAAAACACCCCGAAACAACTGCTCGTACGCCTCGAACGGACGTCTGATGAAAAAGTTACAAAATGATGCTCAGAGCTTAAAAGACTGGTCATGGGGCCCATGCCTCCACTCTGGTTCCAATGCCCAAAACCACATTGGAAAACACCGGCTCCACTCTAGGTTTGCAACGCCACTGACGGTGCTCAAAACAGACTCTGGATGTGTCAGTGCCGCCCAAAACAAGAACCCTAGGAGATAACACCATTCCACTTAAAGGCGTTTCCTGCCACCGAACTCTCGTCTCGATAATTAAAAATTTCCAAAACCATCTCAAAACGTTCCCCTCGATCTAAGGAATGTGCCGCCTTAGATGGAATGCGAAACAAACACCCGTAACAGAAAATAGGGGTGTCTAAGTCGAGGGGGCAAGGACCCTTGGGCTAGACCGGCCTAGACCGGCCGGTCCGCCCGGGCTGGGCCGGCCCGCGTCGGCCGGTTCAGCTCACAGCACCAGCCTGCGGCTTCACCGCGTGGGCCGAAGGTGGAATCGCGGTCCACGCGGCGACCGAAAACGAGGGCCGGTCGCGCTCGCGGTGGGAAGACCCGCGTCACGCGGGTCTTGTCCCAGCGCTCGGGTCGCGCGTCGTGACCCCACGGTCGCCGCGCCCCGGCGGCTCAGCCTCTCTGCCTGGATCTGCCACCTCGCGTGGCTGACCTTGCCTCGCGTCGGCGCCCAGTGCCTCCGCGTTCGCCCAAACCTTTGTTCGAGAGCCCCGCCGTTGTCCCCTAAGGACGCCGCGTCGCCGCTCGAACCCGCCGAAAGCCGAAAACCCGCAAACTTCGTCGAACGACTTCGGCCTCCTTTGAATTCGCATTTCAATTATGAAAGATGTGTTGGAAATATAATAAAATATACTACGAATCCATGGGTTTTGTTCAAAGATCAAACAACAATTTTATGCAGATAAACAAGCTCAAAGTAGGTGCAGGAAAAGAAAACGAAAATGACAAATCCAACCTCTTGGGCGTTTCCCGGAGCTTCGTCGTCGAACCGCTGAATCTGCCGTGCCTCACCGGAGCTCTCGCGCCTCACCAGAGCGGAGGAGTTCCTCCATCTTCATTGGGAGGTCCTTGTTCCAGGGGAGAAGGACAAGGGGGGAAGAGGGAGGGGGTTAAGTGTTTAAATAGAAAACACGCTTAACCACCCACCCGTCAGCCCAAACCCGAACCCTCAGCAGGGTTGAGATTAAGCCTCTCCTAGGGTAAACACCACCTCCCGATAACAATGGAGGTCTTGGAATTTTAATCTGAGGCCCCATTCAAATGTTATGAAACTGAACGCCCAAAGCCGCCATATTACGAAAATGCCCCTGGGGCCATTTTTCATTGACGGCCCGCGCCCGCGAAAGATACACCCAAGATAGGGTAAAAGACACTCTCCAAACTCAACGGTACCCTCAGTTTTCCAATCCTAGCCACCGTTTAAGAGATACTTGAATTAATTTGTTAAATGAATAAATTAATTATTTAATTTATCCGTTCCACGTTCTGATAGCGAGCGAGGGGTCCAAACGTCCCGCGCCGACATGTTTTATGTCATTCCAAGGGTAAACACCCCATTCCGGACCCATACGTGCACTCAGATCTATGATCCGAAACTCCGTTTAGTATTTATACCATTTATTTGGCATGTTTAGTGTGAACGCACGGAAAACTTATGTCTGGTCACACCGGGGCTCCGAATCGCACGACGTCTGAAGGAGATGCTCTGGAATAATATCAAGAATATTCAAAAGTCATTTATAGACAAAAACCATGTTCTTAAATAATTCCCTCCTTCAATATCTTCATCCCCGAAAGGAAAAACTAGGGAACACGTCAGGGTACTATGCCCATACCTGGCTCTCCCATACCCAGAAGAACTCTTGCACAGTCCCGCATCAATGCACACAGACCAAAGGGTTTGATCTGTTCAGGTGAGGCATGTCCTTGCTGATGACGTGCATAGGGAATGCACACATCTTCTCAGGTATGTCACGCGGGAGACAACGTGCACCCACTCAAGACCATGGGGTTAGGGAAAGGCAGTAGGGAACCTATCCATCCTATCACACGTTCTCAAATGGTCTAAAGGACCTCGGGGGTAGCTCACCTCCCCGGTCGAACCTCTACGTCACGCGCCGCGACTGGAATCACCGCCCGCACCTGGAACAAGGACCGGTGATTCCCTTCTTCAGAATATCCATATGGTGAAACACCCAAGGTTATCTGGTCATGCAAGGCTTCACAGTCGATGTCTCTCAATCAAGACACTCTTACATGATCAGAGAGCGATGGAGTCGACACCATTGACTGAAGAGAAAGGTTCCACACCTTTTATTCCACTAACAAAGGGGTACACCGATGCCCCATGTCACCCCAATAACACCACAACATGGAGCATGGAGAAAAGAATTTCGAACATAGTGTCTAACAATTCTACTTTAAAAAAGTAGAAGAGTTGTAGAGCGTACCTATTATCACCCCATGATCTATAAAATCATAGACATCCAAAGCTCGCGGCTGTCTACGGTCTCAACTGCCAGCTCCCAGAGCCTGACGTGGACCACATAGTGTTGCTAGGAAGACCTCATAAATCCATCCCACTCTACCAGCTCCTCCCACTCCTCTGATAGCACCACCTCTCTTGGCATTACTCCGATCACAAAACTGCCTTCCTCATGGTGGTGCACCTGCTGCCTGGCCGAAGCTCTCTGCATTCCTGGTCGGGCAGTCCCATACCAGGTGACCTCGCCCATCGCAAGCATAGCACTGACTCTCTTCGGGTTGCACTGGTTCCCTCTGGTGCCACTGTGGTGTACGACCACGCCCCTGGGTCTGGTTTTTAGAAATCCACCTGTGTCGAGGTTCTGCTTGCAGACGCCCGCTAGCTACGACAGACGTCTCGGCTCCAACGTGCATGCTGCCACCAGTAACTCTAGAACGTGACAAGAATCTCTATGTCACCAGCGCCTTCTCTAGCACCCCGACATATGTGGAAATTCCCAAGGGTATTATGACAGCACAAATCTCTCAGCGGAGACCCTGCTCAAGATTCCGCACTCTGAAGTTATCATCGTGGACCATGTCCGGGTAAAAGCGTGCATGGTCTGTGAAACTATCCGCGTACTCGGCCACCATCACCCCTCCCTGCTGAAACTGCAGGTGCTCCTGAATCTGAATGGAGCATAAGTAGGAGGGGAAAAACACCTCACGAAACAACAACTGGTGGTTGCCCCACGAAAGTGATGACTTATCAAGAAACTGAGTCACCAAACTCCACCAATGCCAAGCTGTTCTGCGGAAAAGGTTGGTGGCCAATGCCACCATAAGATATGTCGGTGTCTGCACAAGCCTGAAGAGGTGAACCACTATCTCAAGCCAAGCCTTTTCTTCCTGAGGGTCTGGATCACCAATGAACCTCAGTGGTCTCTGCTGCTGGAACTCACGGTGCGTGCTCAAAAAACGCTCATGCCCCGTCTGCTCTACTGAATCTATCTTCTGCTCACTAGGTGGGGGTGCTACTACCGGACCACCTGGAGAAAGGGGCTCGCATGATGGGTCCTTGAATGAGGCCTCATATCTCACAGGGTCGTCGTCACGAACCAAAGTTGGTATCCTGGATGGCTTTCTTCGCGGAGACATCCAGACCATTATCAAGGAGTGTTGCGGTCAGATTAGCACATATGTATATCACGACAACAACAACGATGGGGAGATGACCTAAGAAGGACAGTCAAGACTCAATCCTATGTGATGCAAAAACCAATTTTCCCTGCAACAAGTGTCTCAGCATGCCAAGTCGACAAACGGGATATCAGGGTCCTGGTGAATAGATACGTCGGCAGTCACACCATAACTGGACTCTCTGGCCTGAGAGCTGCTCTCGAGACACGTTAACACTATTTCCCTAAATCCCAACCAATTCCTTTTTAGGGACATTCGAACAATGTCACATGGAACGAACCACCTCTGATACCACTTTTTCATGACCCGACCCTACCTGGGCTCGAGCCGCAACTACCCAAAGCCCGCCTCCATAGTCAAGGGGCTGGCGACAAGTGCCGAAGGATAAACAACTTGGAGAGGCCTTTGCCTGAGTACCTATACACACACACGCAGCCCACTCAATGCAATAGTGCAGAGTAAAAAGAGAACTAAAGTTCCAACTGCTATAAATAAACCACAAAGTGCATCGACCTCTAAACATTATAAAGCAGGAGCTGAAGGTAAACTAAAAATTAAAGGGAAAAACACGCGCCCAACCAGAAAAGTGCCACTACCCAGCAACAGGTAAACAGAAGAAAAACAGCTGGATGGGTCCCCCACCTGGAAACCGACTCCGACCACCACACGCGGTCCAAGCTCCCAAACCCCTAAGCTCTGCTGAAGTCATGACCAACTAGTTCGTCGTCTGCAAGGGAAAACCAAGTGCGGGCAAAGTCCAAGAAGGGGTGAGTATAAAAATACTCATTAGGATACCCCGAAGGCTCAAGGGAGCAACAATGGAGGTACCTAAGGGTGAGAAGTAGATCGAACATGGTAAAGTAAAGGAGTACCCCAAGGAGTGCAGTAAAGAGTACAGTAGAGGGTCCATCTCAACCTAACAAGAGGAAAGAAGGTAGACTCGTCCATACACAAGGAGCTGGAAAGGGTGAGAATATGAAATTCTCGTCGAGTCTTCGCAACCTATTGCAGGAGAGTAGACTCGTCCAACCACAAGAAGCTATACATGGAAGGCACGTGGCCTACCCCACGCGTCTTCGCCTCTCCTGGAAGGAGAGTAACCAAACCCAAGAAGTGGGTACTAGAACAAGGTATATACATATACATATGCTCAATAAGAACCTCGAACAAGGTCATAAGGGGATCTCCATCCTGTAGCTTAGCCTAAGAAAGTGTGTAGCCAAGAGTCCCCGAAGTAAACACCATCAATACCCAGTATCCCGCATGTCTGCCCCGAACTGCAAGTCATGGGGCTCAAATCACCACACCTTGAAACTATCTGCTTTGGGTGGCACTGACTCTCCCGCACGGTTTTAGGTCGAGTCTCAAGGAAATGTCTCGGTGGGGAAAGTTCCCCTCATACTTGAGAGTTCTGGGGGAACGTCAAAACACACCTCTTCACTGCCCCGCAGTCGAGAGGTCCCCTCAATGTTGACAGGAGACCCCCTACCCAGCCCCGCTTGAGGGTAATCCCTGGATGTCGATGGGTTTCCACTGGAAGGAGACCTGGCAAGAGTCGACAAGTGCCACACTGCCCAGTCCTGTAACAGGCTAATCCACTGGAGGGCGACCCAGCTAAAGTCGTCGACGAATCCCAATGCCCAGTCCCATAAAAGGGTACTCCACTGGAGGGAGGCTTGGAACCTTCATCGGGGACCACTTCCCAGCCCTACTGGAGGTAAACCCAGTATCAGGGAACACTTCCCAGCCCCGCTAGAGGTAGGCCCGACATCGGGGACCACTGCCCAGCCCCGCTGGAGGTAAACCAGGAACCGCTCTGGCCATCCCAGCTGGATGGTACTACTCGGTGAACACTACTGTACTGGTCATCCCTGCTAAATGGTAACCCTATGTCCATCCCTACGGGAAACAACCTCAGCACTACTAGAAACAACCTCAGACCAGCTGGAAAAAACCTTAGCCCTGGTGGAAACAACCTCCTGTGTAGAGGATAAATGTCTGGGTAAAGTGTAGGTCACAAAAATCCACAAGAACTCTACCAGGGAACGCGACAGAATGGTAGAAACTCCCTGGGCCTCACAGGGTGATCACACACCAATCCATTGAGTCACTATCGAAGCAGACCAAGACAACTCATCCCAGAATGTGGGGAAAACACCCACGCTGAACGAGAACACGTAGTCAAAAACAATGCCACAGTCCAATGAAAGGGGCACGATACTGAAACCCCTCACATCTAATGAACCAGAGGAACCAAACCATCCCTGTCGGCCAAAGGAGAACAGAACCAGGGGGAAACGTTCCTAGGTACCAAAATCCACATGTACCTCCCAACGTTCCCACATACTCCTAGAGTATACCACCTCTCTAGCCAAAAAAAAAACGTGCACATGGAACCCATCGTCAACGTGAATGTGTAAAGGTAACAACTCCAACTTTCCACCTCAATGGCTCATGCATGGCCAACCACATCTCTTCAAGCATATAATTCATTCACACAGGCGTGCACGCGATCATATGCCAGGGGTTCCCTGCAAACACCACGGAAGGAACCACCACCAGTACACCTTCCTATTTCCACATTTAATAAGATCGTGCAAGAGGATATGCACGCCTGAACAGATTACACCATTGTAATCCTTGCGAAAAAACATGTGAGATTGACTACTTACTTGCCTCCAAAGGTTATCCGACGGAAAATTCGCCAACACCGCTTTACGCCCGAACGACGTCCCGTGGTCCCGAGCCTCGGCCCCAAAAACAGTCGGGTGCATCGCACAATTGCGATCCCCTTGGGAAAACACGTCAAAAGGACTGCTCACTTGAGTGGAACAGATATCCGGAGAAAACGATACATTCTGGCGCACCGCACACAAGCGGTGCTATGTGGGACCTACATCCCGGTCCTGAAACACAACGAACGGATCACACCGTTGCGATCCTCTCGAAAAAGTACACAATATGGGCTATTCATTTGTCCAAAATGGTCACCCGGTGATAAAGCCTGGAAATCACCGTCAACTCCCAAGACGTCCCTCGTGGGACCCGCACCATCATGCGGAATTGAAGTGGGCTGACTATTCCAATGAAATGCCCTTGGAAAAACACCACGAAATGACTGCTTGTACGCCTCGAACGGACGAACGATGAAAATGTTACAAAACACTGATCACCTCTTAAAAGACGGGCCATGGGGCCCACACATCAACTCTGGTTCTAATGCCCGAAACCACACTGGAAAACTCCGGCTCAACGTTAGGGTCACAACGCCACTGATGGCGCTCATAACGGACTCAGGATGTGTCCGCGCCGCGCAGGACAAGAACCCCAGGAGAAAACGCCATTCCACTTAAATGCGTGTCGTGCCACCGAACTCTCGTATCGGGAATTAAAAATTCTCAAAACCATCTCAAAACGTTCCCCTCGATCAAAGGAACGCATCGCCACAGACGACACACAAAACAGACGCCCATAGCGGAAAATACGGGCGTCTAAGTCGAGGGGGCAAGGCCCCTTGGGCTGGACAGGCCTGGACTGGCCGGTCTGCCCGTCTTGGGTCGGCCCGAGCCGGTCGGTCCAGCTCGTAGCGCCGACCCCCGGCATAGCCGCACGGGCTGGCCGTCGACTTGTTGTCCATGCACCGATCGGCCATGAGGGCCCGTCGCGCCCGCCGCGTGACGACCCGCGTCTCGCGGGTCTTATCCCCGAGCGGGGGTCGCGTGCCGAGACCTCGCGGTCGCCGCGCCCCGTCGGCTCGGCCTCGCCGCCTGGAGCCGCCGTCTTGTGAGGCCAGCTCCGCCTCGCGCCGGCGCCCAGTGCCTCCCCACTCGCCCGGACCTCCGCAGGGAGCCCGCGCCGCCGTCCGAGTGCCCCGCCACCGTCACCCATGGACGTCGCGCTACCACTCGAACCCGCTGGAAACCGAAAACCCGCAAACTTCGTCGAACGACTTCAGCCTCCTCCGCACTACGATTTCAATTCCAAATGATGAGTTGGAAAGATAATAAAATAAAATACGCATCCATGGGTTTTGTGCGAAGATCAAACAACAATTTGATACAGATAAAAAAGCTCAAAGTAGGTGCGGGAAAAGAAAACGAAAACGACAAATCCAACCTCTTGGGCGTTTCCCGGAGCTTCGTCGTCAAACCGCTGATGCTTCCGTGCCTCACTAGAGCTATCACACCTCATCGGAGAGGAGGAGTTCCTCCTTCTTCGTTGGGAGCTCCTTGCGCCAGGAAAGAATGACAAGGGGGGAAGAGGGAGGGGTTAAATGTTTAAATAGATAACACGCTTAATCGCCTGCCCGTCCGCCCGAACATGAACCCACAGCAGGGTCGAGGTTAATCCTCCCCTAGGGTAAAAACCACCTCCCGAGCACAACTGCTGTCTTATAATTTTAATCCTAAGCCCCATTCAAAAGTTATAAAACTGAACGCCCAAAGCCGCCAAATTACAAAAACGCCCCCAGGGCCATTTTTCACTGACGGGCCGCACCCGCGAAACATACACCCATCTTAGGGTAAACGGAACGCTCCAAACTCAACGGTGCCCTCAGTTTTCCAATATGAGCAACCGTTTATGAGATACTTGAGTTAATCCGTTAAACGAATAAATTAATTATTTAATTTATTCATTCCATGCTCCGATAGCGAGCGGGGGTCCAAACGTCCCGCACCGACATGTTTTATGTCGTTCCTAGGGTAAACACCCAATTCCAGACCCATCCGTGCACTCAGATCACTGATCCGAAACTCTGTTTAGGATTTATCCCATTTATTTGGTGTGTCTACTGTAAACGCACAGAAAACTTAATACTGGCCACACCGGGGCTCAGAATCGCACGTCGTCTGAAGGCGCTGCTCTGGAATAATATCAAGAATATTCAAATATCTTTTATAGCCAAAAACCGTGTTCTTACATCATTCCCTCCTTCGTGATTTTCTTCCCCAAAAAGAAAAACTAAGGAACAAGTCAGGGTACTAAGCCCACACCTGGCTCTCCCATACCCAGAAGAACTCATGCACAATCCCACGTCACTGCACATAGACCAAAGGGTTTGATCTGTTCACGCGAGGTCTTCCCTTACCGAGGACATGGATAGGGAATGCCCACATCTTCTCAGGTAATTCATGCGGGAGACAACGTGCACCCACTCCAGAACTTGGGGTTAGGGAAAGGCGGTAGGGAACCTCTCCATCCCTTCGCACGTTCTCAAACAGTCCGAAGGACCTCGGGGGTATCTCACCTCCCCGGTCGAACCTCTACATCGCACGCCGTGACTGGAATCACTGCCCGCACTTGGAATAAGGCCCGTTGATTCCCTCCTTCAGAATATCCATATGGTGAAACACACAAGTATATCTGGTCACGCAAGGTTTCACAGTCAGTTTCTCTCAACCAAGACTCTCTTACACGCTCGGAGAGCATGGAGTCGACGCCATTGACTGAAGAGAAAGGTTCCAAACCTTTTATTCCACTAACACAGGGTTACACCGATGCCCCGAGTCACCCTGGTAAC
Organism: Viscum album; assembly: GCA_963277665.1. NCBI lineage: Eukaryota > Viridiplantae > Streptophyta > Magnoliopsida > Santalales > Viscaceae > Viscum > Viscum album. Next base: position 496,790,569 of record OY728127.1, read on the forward strand.
ACCTCAATAAGGAGAAGGGAGAAAATAATTTCGCACACAGAGTCTAATAAATCTACTGCAAAAAGTAAAAGAGTTGTAGAGTGTACCTCTTATCACCTCATGCTCTGCATGATCATAGACATCCAAAGTTTGCGACTATCTGTGGTCCCAAATTTCATCTCCAAAAGCCTGACGTGTACCACTTAGTGGTGATGGGAAGACCTCATAAAGCTGTCCCCCTCTACCAGTTCCTCCGGCTCCCCTACAAGCACCACCTCTCTGGGTGCTACTCCGATCACGACACTGCCTCTATCATGGTGGGGCACCTGCTGCCTGCCCGAAGCTCTCCGCATGCCTGGTCGGGCAGTCCCGTGCCAGGTGACCTCGCCCATCGCAAGCATAGAACCGAATCTCTTCGGGTTGCACTGGTGCCCTCCGGTGCCACTATGGTGTACGACCATGCCTCTGAGTCTGGTTGTCAGAAAGCCACCTGCGTCGAGGTTCTACTTGCCGACGCCCGCTAGCTACGACAGACGTCTTGGCTCCAACGTGCCTACTGCCACTGCCAACTCTAGAACATGACAGGAAGCTCTCTGTCACTAGTTCCTACTCTATCACACAGGCATATGTGGAAATACCAAAGGTTACAATGAAAACACTAATCTCTCGATGGAGACCCTGCTCAATATTTTGCGCTCTAAAGTTATCATCGTGGACCAAGTTCGGGTAAAATCATGCACGGTCTGTGAAACTATCCGCGTAATCGGCCTCATTCATCCTTCCCTGCTGAAATTGTAGGAGCTCCTAAATCCGAACGGAGCGCAAGCAGGAGGGGAAAAACTTCTCACGAAACAAAAACTGTAAGTCACCCCATGAAAGCGATGACTCGTCAAGAAAATGAGTCATCAGACTCCCCCAACTCCAAGATATTCCGCGGAAAAGGATGGCGGCCAAAGCCACCATAAGATCTGCCGGTGTCTGCACAAGCCTGAAGAGGAGAACCACTATCTCAAGCCAAACCTCTGCTGCCTGAGGGTCTGGCTCACCACTGAACCTCAGCAGTCTCTACCGCTAGAACTCATGGTGTGTTCTCAACCTGCGCTCAAGCCCCGTCTACTCTGCTGATGTTGTCTACTGCTCACTAGGTGGGGGTGATGCTATCAGCCCACCTGGAGAAAGGGGCTCGCATGATGGGTTCTAGACTGAGGCCTCGTATCTCACAGGGTCTTTGTCACGAACCAAAGCTGGTATCCTGGCAGGATGTCTTCGTGGAGACATCCTGAATATTATCAAGGAGTGATGCGGTCAGATGAGAACATATGTATATCACAACAACAACAACGATGGGGAGATAAATCAAGAAGGACAGTTAAGAATCAATCCTATGTGATGCACAAACAAATTTTCCCTGCAAGAAGTGTCTCATCATTCCGAGTCTACAAGAGGGTTATTAGGGTCCTCGTGAATGGATACATCGGCCGCCACACCATCACTAGAATCCCTGGCCTGAGAGCCTCTCTCGAGACACGTTAACACAGTTTCCCTAAATCCCAACCAATTCCATTTTAGGGAAGTCCGAACAACTTCCCAAGGAACGAACCACCTCTGATACCACTTTTTCATGACCCGAACCTACCAAGGCTCTAGCCGCAACTACCCCAACCCGCCTCCATAGTCCAGGGGCTGGCGACAAGCACCGAAGGCTAAACAACTCGGGGAGGCCTTTTCCTGAGTACCTGTACACACACACACAACACACCCAATGTAATAGTGCAGAATAAAAAGAGAAGTAAAGTGAAAACTGCAATAAATAAACCACAATGTGCATCGAACTCGAAATAGTATAAAGAAAGAGGTGAAGGTAAACTAAGTAAGGGGAAAAACACGCTTCCAACCAGAAAAGTGCCACAACCCGGCAACAGGTAAACAGAATAAAAACAGCTGGAAAGGTCCCCCACCTAAAACCTGACTCCGACCACCGCACGCAGTCCATGCTCCCAAAATACTAAGCTCCGCTGAATTCACGACCATCCTGTCTGTCGTCTGCAATGGAAAACCAAGTGCGGGAAAAGCCCAAGCAGTGGTGAGTATAAAAATACTCCGTAGGATACCCCGAAGGCTCAAGGGAGCAACAAAGGAGGTACCGAAGGGTGAGAAATATATAGAATAGGGGAAATTAAAGGAGTACAACAAGGAGTGCAGTAAAGTGTACATTAGAGAGTCCAGCTCAAACCAACAAGTGGAATTATGGTAGACTCATCCAGACACAAGGAGATGTAAACGGTGAGAAGATGAACTTCCAGTAGAGTCTTCGCTACCTATAACAGGAGAGTAGAATCGTCCAACCACGAGAAGCTAGACACGTAAAGCACGTGGCATACCCTGCGCGTCTTCGTCTATCATGGAAGGAGGGTAACCAAACCCAAGAAGTGGGTACTATAACAAGATATATACATATATATATTCTCAACAAGAATCCCGAACAAGGTCGTAAGGGGATATCCATATTGTAGCTCAGCCTAAGAAAGTGAGTAGCCAATAGTCCCAGAAGTAAACACCATCGATGCCCAACATCCCGCACGTCTGCCCCGAACTGCACGTCAAGGGGATAAAATCACCGCACCTTGAAACTATCCGCTTTGGGTGACACTGACTCACCCATATGGTTTTAGGTCACATCGCAAGGACGTGTCTCAGTGGGGAAATCACCCCTCGTACATAAGAGTTTTGGGGGAATGCCAAACCACATCTCGTCACTACCCGTAGTCGAGATGTCTCCTCAATGTCATCAGGCGACCCCCTGCCCAGCCCCGCTTGAGTGTAATCCCTGGAAGTCGACGAGTTCCCACTGGAGAAAGACCCAACAAGAGTCGACAGGTGCCACACTACCCAGTCCCATAACAGGGAAATCCAATAGACGGTGACCCGGCTAAAGTCGTCGACAAGTCCCAATTCCCAATCCCATAAAAGGGTACTCCACTGGAGGGAGGCTCAGAACCGTCATCAGGGACAAATTCCCTGCCCAGCTGGAGGTAAACCCGGCATCTGGGACCACTTCCCAGCCCTGCTGGATGTAAGCCCAGCATCAGAGACCACTACCCAGCCCCGTTGGAGGTAAACTCAGAACCGCTCTGTTCATCCCGGCTGGATGGTACTGCTCAGTGAACACTGCTGTATAGGTCATCCCTATAGGATGGTAACCCTTTGGCCATCCCTACTGGAAACAACCTCATCCCTATTGGAAAAAACCTCAATCCTGCTTGAAACAACCTTACCCCTACTGGAAACAACCTCCTGGGTAGAGGATCAGTGCCCGCGTAAAGTGTTGGTCACACCGAATCCACAAGAACTCTACCGGGGAACATGAAGTAATGGGAGAAACTCCCCGGTCCTTATAGGGTGATCATGATCCAATACGCTCAGTCACTATCAAAGAGGACTAAGACAAATCATCCCAGAAAGAGGGAAAACACCCATGCTGAACAAGAACATGTAGTCGCAAATGGTGTCGCAGTCCGATGAAAGGGGCACGGTATTGAAACCCCTCATAGATGATGAAACATAGAAACCAACCCATCTCTGTTAGCCAAATGAGAATAGAACCAGGGGAAATCTCAACCCTGCTGGTCAAAAACGAGAACAACGGCACCCTCTACGTTGTGAGAGGTCAAAAGTACATAACGTCAAACACGACATGCACATGGGACCCACATGATGTGTGGCCCCATGTAAAACCTGACCAAGCGCACAAACGTTCTCAGGTACCAACATCCACATGTACCTCCCAACGTTCCTGCATTCTCCCAGAGTATACCACGTCTCCAGCTGAAAGGCTAATGTGCACATGGAACCCATCGTCAACTCAAAGGTGTAAACGTATCAACTCCAACATTCCACCTCAATGGCTGAGGAACAGTCAAGCATATCTCTTCAAGCATATACTTCATTAACACAGGAGTGCACTCCATCATATTCCAAGGGTTACCTGCAAACACAACAGAAGGAACCACCACCGGTATACCTTCATATTTCTACATTTAATAAGATCACGCAAGAGGCTCCACACGCTTGAATAAACTACATTGTTGTAATCCTCACTGAAAAACATGTGAGATCGACTACTTACTCACCTCCAACGTTTATCTGACGGAAAAGTCTCCAACACCGCTTTACGCCCGAACGTCGTCCCGTGGTCCCGAGCCTCAGCCCCGAAAACAGTCGGGCGCATCACACCATTGCGATCCCCTCAGGAAAACAAGTCAAAATGACTGGTCACTTGAGTGGAACAGATATCCAGAAAAAACGATGCACACTGGTGCACCGCACAGGAGCGGTGCTATGTGGGAACTGCATCCCAGTCCCGAAACACAACGAACGGATCACACCGCTGCGATCATCTTGAAAAAGTACACAAGCTGGACTATTCACTTGTCCAAAATGGGCACCCGGTGATAAAGCTGGGAAATCAATGTCAACTCCAAAGAAGGCCCTCAAGGGTCTCGCACTATCATGTGGAATTAAAGCGGGAAGACTGCGCCAATGCAACACCCTCGGAAAAACACCCCAAAACGATTGCTCGTATGCCTCAAATAGACGTCCGACGAAAAAGTTACAAAACGCTTCTCACAACATAAAAGAAGGGCCATGGGCCCCACACCTCAAATATTATTCCATTTCCCAAAACCACACTATAAAACTCCGTCTCGACACCAGGGTCGCAACGCCACTGACGGTGCTCAAAACGGACTCCGGATGTGTCTGCGGCGCCCAAAACAAGAACCCCCGGAGAAAATGCCAATCCACTTAATGGCGTTTCGTTCCACCAAACTCCCGTCCCAGGAATTAAAAATTCCCAAAACCATGTCAAAACATTCCCCTAGATCCAAGGAACGCGCACCAGAGACTTCATACGAAACGGACCCCCGTAGAGGAAAATATGGGCGTCTAAGTTGAGGGGGAAAGGCCCCTTGGGCTGGACCGGCCAGTCCGCCCGACCTGGTCCAGCCCGCGGCTTGGCCGCACAGGCCGGCCGTGGACTCATGCTCCACATGAATACTGGCCCTAAGGTCCAGTTGCAACCACCGTGTGAAGACCCGCGTCTCGTGGGTCTTGTCCTCGCGCGGGGGTCGCGTGCCGGGACCCCGCGGTCGCCGCGCCCCGGCGGCTCGGCCTCGCCGCCTGGCGCCACCGCCTCGCGTGGCCGGCTCCGCCTCGCACTGGCGCCCAGTGCCTCTGTGCTCGCCCGGACCTCTGCTGAACGCCCACGCCACCCTGTGCCTTAGCCTGCGCCGCTCTCTGAGAGCCCTGCTGTCGTCCCCTAAGGACGTTGCGCCGCATCTCGAACACGCTGGAAACCGAAAACCCACAAACTTCGTCGGGACGACTGCGACCTCCTCCGAACTCCGATTTCAATTCCGAAAGATGCGTTGGAAAGATAATAAAATATAATAAGAATAAATGGGTTTTTTATAATATAAAACAACAATTTTATGGAGATAAACAAGCCCAAAGAAGGTGCGGTAAAAGAAAACAGAAACGACAAATCCTACCTCTTGGGCGTTGCCCGGAGCTTCGTCGTCGAACCGCTAGAGCTGCCGCGCCTCACCGGAGCTGTTGTGCATCACTTTAGAGGAGGAGTTCCTACTTCTTTGTTGGGAGCTTTTTGCGGCAGGGAATAAGGACAAGGGGGGAAGAGGGAGGGAGGTTAAGTGTTTAAATAGAAAACACGCTTAACCGCCCGCTCGTCCGCCCGAACCCGAACCCTCAGCAGGGTCGAGGTTAAGCCTCCACTAGGATAAAAACCACCTCCCGATCACAACAGTGGTCTCATAATTTTAATTTGATTCCCCATTCAATAGTTATAAAACTGAATGCCCAAAGCAGCCAAATTATGAAAATGCCCCTAGGCCATTTTTCACTGACGGGCCGCGCCCGCGAAACTGACACCCCTCCAAGGGTAAACGACATGCTACGAACTCAAAAGTGACCTCGGTTTTCCAATACGAGCCACTGTTTAAGAGATACTTGAGTTAAGCCGTTAAATGAATAAATTAATTATTTAATTTATCCATTCCACGCTCCGATAGAGAGCGAGGGGTCCAAACATCCTGCGCCGACATGTTTTATGTAGTTACTAGGGTAAACACCCCATTTCGGACCCATCCGTGCACTCAAATCTATGATCCAAAACTCTATTTAGGATTTATCACTTTTATTTGGTGTGTCTAGTGTGAACGCACTGAAAACATAATTCCGGCCTCACCGGGGCTCGGTATCGCACGCCTTCTGAAGCCGCTGCTCTGGAATAATATCAAGAATATTCCAAAGTCTTTTATTGAAAAAAACAAGGTTCTTAAATAGACTATAATGTTTTAATACTCACGCCTATAGTTTATCTTTTTTATTAACTTACAGTTCTACTTCTTGCTCAGATACGGTCACCATAGTTCACATTGGTTGAAGATCGGTGGGGGCTCGTAGGGTCACATAAATGTATGTACAATTATATTTTCTCACAGACGATATTTTTTTCACTGTTTAGTTTTTATTTATTTATTTCCCTTTCATTTATTGTCCAAATTTTTCCCAATAGTTTTATTTTGTTGTCCGACCCTTGTTTCTTTCCTATGGGGATTGGGAACGCCATTTAGGCCTTATCGTGGATCAGCTCGTGTGATCGGTTTAGGTTTGATCTGGGTTTTTTCCTCAAAAAATGGTATCAATGGGAGACCCTTGTTATTTGGGGTGTCAGGTATTTAGTGATTAGGATTGTCAGGGATTAAGAGGTAGGTCATAGTATGGTTCTTAATCACCACCACTCCTGACGAAACATGAGTTACTAAGGGTAGTCTAAGAATTGAGTCATTTTCTTGTCTTGTTTTGTTTTGAGATTGAGGGATGACAATGGTGGAAATCCTGTTTCATTTTATAATCTCACATGGAGTAGTTAACCATGTGGAGACTGAGAGAATAGATCAAGTATCTCCTAGTTTTTTATTCTTTCTTGTGTCATGGCGCACTGCCATGTTTCCAAGTTAAGCATGACTAATCATTCCTTATTCCAATGGTTTGGTGTAATTTGTGATTCATTGAGATTTTGGTTTGTATAAGTGTGTTTTTGGAAAATGAACTGAGATTTTGTAAAAAAAATGTTTTCTTTAAAATGGAATTAAATTGGTGCAATGGGTTTTAAAGGGAAAAAGTTCCAGTTTGAAAATTTGGCACCTCTTTAGAATTTGTAATGAAATGGTTTGGGTGGAACCTTTGGTACTCTTTATGATAATTTTTTCATGTGAGGATATGTGTGGAATGTGTGTGTTGGGGTGAATGAATAGAGGTGGATGAACACATTTTCAATGGTTAATGGGAATCCAAGGGTTATTATTTGAAACTAAAGGCTTGACATTGTTTTTTAGATATGATTTTCGAAAGGTAAATGATTTCCAAAATTGGTTTTTTGTTTGTGATTTGGGTTTTTTTTTGTGAAATATTATTTTTTGGGAAGTAGTTTTTAAATGAGGTGTTTCATAAAATTAAAATAAAAATTGGATTTTTAAAGGGGTGATTTTTGGTTGTGTTGGAGTGTTTTTGGTTTGTGATCCTATTAGTTCAGCTCTTGATGCTTCTTTCTGACTGAGTTTTAATATTAAGTCAGTTTTTTTTGGAATTTTTATTCTTGTTTTATTCAAAAAATTCCACCTAGAATGGTCCCCAATGTTTATAATGATTCATGCACAGTGTTTGATTCATTTCGTGTTCTACCAATCATTCGTCGTGATCGGGATCCATTAGAGGTGGTGTTGTGGCTTGAAGAGGTAGATCATTTCATCAGGGTGTTTGGAACCCCCAAATCATTCCTAGTGAATTTTATATTAGGTAATTTTGAAGGTCCACATTTGGATTAATATTATCTATATTCCATTCCATTTCTATAAGTTGGGAACACATTGGATGTTTTTAAGACATTCATTATCTGATGGTTCATACCCGTTGAGGTGGAGATGATGAAAAGGTAACAACTCATGTTTATTCATCAAGGCTAGTGGAAAATGAAGACATATGTTAACCATTTAAAAGAGTTAGTTTTATTTTTCACTGGAGGTAGTTTCACAAGATTTGAGGGAGTATTCTCTCTTTATTAGGGTTCTTCACCAAGTGATTAGGTAGAAAATCTTATCTTCCAAGGACCGCAATTTTGAGAAGCTGGTAGATGAAGAGTTTGTAGATGAGTTGGTCTTCGGAGCACAGGTAGTTGGAAATATGGCATCACTTGCTATACATTATGGTTCCCCATCTAGTAAGATGTATATGTTGGAGGAGCCTACTTCAAATGAGTGTCCATCAATGGTTCTTGTTTATGATTTGTTAGATCTTCCTCGTGTGTTCCACTAGTGTGGTTGGTTTGGGAACATGAATCTGTCATGTCACATCCCTTCGAAGACATTCCATCATTATGGATATCTGGATCATCTGGAGATGTTTTGCATAATGCACCTTCTGAAGAAGATGTTATTATGGAGGGATGATCACAATTCACTGTGAGACTAGAGATGATTTAGCCATTATTTCTCTGTCCACGGGTCATGAGGTGAAGCTCTCATATAGTCAGAGTTTTTAGGGATATGTATGTTTGTGGCCCTACCCTTTATTTTCTATATTTGAATATTGACATTTATGGTTTTCTTATTCTTGTTATCCTGATATTTTAATTTAATCTCTTATTATAATATTGTGATGAACTCACTATATCGAAACCCAAGTAGTTTCATCTATTCAAAACATGGTTTTCTAAATCATTCATTTTTTTAAAAGTGTTTTTGGCCCTTATATGTGATGGTTTCGACTTAGTGGTGCTCGTTGGGAGATGTTCCGGCTTTGTAAGATAGTTGAATGGTGTTTTCTAGTATTTTTTTAGTCTTAGATTCCTTTAGTGAGTTTTTTCCTAATATTGTGGGAAGATTGGTGTCTTTAAAGATTCTAGTTCTAGGGGTGGATTTGTTTCTCTCACTCTATGGATGTTGGTTTGGATAAGTTGGCAATTTCTGCATTATCCCCCCTCTCTAGGGTGGTATGTTTGGGTTTTATTTTCAATTCTAGTAGAATCCTTATGTTGGGAAGAACCCTCCCATGTTTATCACTTGTTTTTGGTTTTTGTTTCACCAAGATCGGATGGCTGTGACTTGGGGAATAAATTGTCACCCTGGAATTCCTTGTTTCTTCTAGTTGTATTTGGGCTTGGACTCAATTTTTTATTAACATTTGTCTTGGTGGCCTTCTGGGGGAAAAATGTATTTGTGATGGGGAGAATTGTCACACCTTCCCATTAAAATTATTTTATTTTATTATTTAATGTCATTTAATATTTTATAGGTTCAGGTTGAGTGTTGGTTTAAAATCATAGTTGTTTCGTAATTTGGGAAGGTTTCGGGCCGGTGCAGGGGCACAACAGGGTTAGTGGTAACCATGCGGTTTTCCTAGGTGACTATGTAGTTTCTCAATATAAGGAGTAATTAAAAAGTTATGAAAATAATATTTAATGAATTTTTTAATAATAATAACAATACATTTATTGTTATTATTATTATAATTTTGTTATAAATAATATTATTATAAAAAATGTTCATAATCTTATAATTATTTTGAGATTACTATTAGTAATGTTATTTGCATTAATTTTATGTTCTCTTTTGTTTTTTAACCCTAATTGGATTCCCCCTCCTTCCCCTTACCTTCCACGGAACAAATCGACATCCTCTCTACTCTCTCCCTCTCGTGTGACCATCAAGCCTACCACCTCTATCACGCTGCCCCACTTTGGTTGAACCTCCTCCCTGACATACCTCCCTTCGACCTTGCTCCCTCCCTTTAACTGGAAGCCCTCATGCACTCCCTCCTTCTTCGACCAGACCTCCCCCTTGCATCACCTCTCTCTCCTCTAGTATCCTGTAGCATGAACCACCCTTTGCGCATCCCTCCTTCACCAGTGATCCCTCCTCTGGCTGAACTTCCCTCCAGTGAAAACCCCCTCTTGTAACCCTCTTCCTCTTTAGAAAGTCGTTCCTCCCCTCTAATATTTTATACATTTGATTATTCATGGGTTCCCACTCTAATCTCTTAGAAAAGGGTTCCTCTTACCTTCTCCTATAATTTTTTGATCATTTTCAGACTCCTCCTTTCCCTACCCATTCGTCCAAAAATCTATATGAGGATTTAATTCAGTAATAATTGTTCTTCCAATTTTAGTGTTGTGAAAAGGGTGTCTCCCGACCCTGTGGTCAGTGTTCCTGCAACTACCTCAGAATGCGATGTGGTTAGGTTCAATTCTCTATTCCTTATTCAATTTGGGGTAAGTTTCTAAACAATGTTTTTCAATTTGGACCCTGTAAATTAATCATTTGTGGTGTTTTTGAGTCCTTGATATTTATTGTAGGGATTTGTGAATATTTTCAAAGGTTCCCACTCACATTCCCTAAAATGGATATGTATAAATATATAAATCTTCATTGTCCATATTCCTCTTTGGAGCGGGGAACACGTGCATCAATTTATGGATATATATATTTATATATGGAAATGTGTGTGTGTGAATGGAATACTGCATGAGTTATAAATATTTTGATCTTGGCTATCCTTTGAGGATTTTTTTTACCACTCAGTTGACTTTTTAATTTTTGGATCTTTGATTTCATGTATTTATCACATTATAAACATGATTACTATTCTCTTTCAACCTTTTGGTTAGTTTTTTCGTGTTCGAATGATGCTTTAGTCCATGTTTTACGATAATTAGACTTGTTTTACTAAATTAGCACACACCTAGTGGTCAAAGAAATGACTGGTTGGAATTGATTATAGATTATGGTATGTAATGTCTGGGTTGGATTTGTTAATAAATATTTAGTATGTGGAATGATGATTTGGAGTTTATTGAAAGTGTCTCAAATGGTTTTATTTTAAAATATGTGTGTATTTTTCTTTTGAAATTGGATTGTCATGTGATGATTAATTATGGCCTCATTTGAATTTTCATAGGAAATGGTATTTGTTTGAATTTTTGATGGAAATGTTTGGAAAGAGTTTTATAAATGACTTGATATAGTTGTTGTCGGTTTGAAACCTTTTTTGAAAGGTGGATTTCATGTTTGATAAATGAAATTTTTGGAAAAAAAATGTTTAAGGGTCTGTTTGGACACATTAGGATAATGATGAAAACAGTTTATTATAAAAACTATGATTTTATGTTTCTCATTCCTTGTCTCGAATAATTTATAGGTTGTCCTAAGCATGGAATCCTCGAGATCCATAATTATGGTTCCTCGATTGGAACTTTTCGTATTCTCTTTATTTTATGGAATGAGATTACTCCTTAGTGAGACTGGTGGTGAGGCCTACTGTGAAATATTATTATTATTATATATTTGTGATTTGATGCCCAGTTGGCATCAGTTGGAACACCCACATTATATACGCTAGACATTGGAACCTAGAATATTGAGATAATTATCTAAGAACATTTTTCACACTGGTAGTTCATGTACTGACAAGTGGTGCATAATAGGTGGGTATTTGGGTTTAATGCCATGTTATTTGTCCCCATTGCTTATCTTGAGTTAGGGTGGCACGACATTTGGGATTATTTCGATTTCAAAAATGTGTGGCATGCTACCAGCGATGGGGTCTCTGTATTGGAATGTTCTAGATTTTTATTGATCTTTTGGTTTCTCCAATGTCAATTATATCTGGGTTTCTTGCAGAAATAAATGTTATACTTATATGTATATTTCCATTTCCATTGTAATATGAATACTTTGGTTCTTTCTTGAATAGTGTTTGATCAGATTTGATGTGTTGGGTTCTAAATGATTTTGAAAATGTTTTTAAATTCAATGTATTTTATGAATTTATTTATTTAAAAATGGAAGAATCAATTCCCTTTCTTAAAAATGTTAACGACACACAAATAGAATGAATTTAGAATTTAAAAAATGAATAAGGGAAATGGGTTGAGTATTTTTTAGGGAAAATTAGTAAAAACATAATTAGATATATTTTTATTCAGACTGAATTTTTTTTGTTTCTTTTATTTTAAAGGAAGTACATTGGGAAGTAGATTATCGAGATTATATACTAAGTTTTAATACTCATACTTATAGTTTATCTATGTTTTTAGCTTTAGGTACTACTTATTGCTTAGATTCGGTTGTCGTTGTCCGACATTAGTTTGAGGTCAGTGGTGGCTCGTAGTTTCAAATGGAGTTATGTATCATTTTATTTTCTCACCATAGTCTGTTTTTATTTTCAATGTTCAATTTTTATTTTTTTATTTGTATTTAATTTATGAGAAAAATAAATCTCACATTTTTCATTTTTATGCACAAATTTTTTTCCGTCCCATGGGGATTGAGAACACTATTTAGGCCTTGTCATGGATTGGCATGTATGACTGCTGTAGGGATGATATGGGTTTGTTTAGGACATTCCATGGTTAGTTGGTGATGTATTTTCATGCAAACTAAAATTTAAACTCCATAAGTGTAATGAAATGGTATTGATTTTTTCCACAATATTATATGATTCCATAAATCATTTTAATTATATATGGTGATGAGTTAGTAGATAAAACACTAATGATATTTGTCTAGATCATTTTGGTAGTTATTTGATAATCAAGAACTAGTTTTGTTATATAATTTAATATTATGTAATTATATTAATTAAATAACATAAAATAAGTTATAACATACACTATAAAATATGTTTCAACTATTAAAATGGTTTTATGACAATCCATTAAGGATGTAATGAAAATTAAAAACACATGGTCCACGATATAAATAATTCAACACATCACAGATGATGTTTTTATTTTTAGAATAATAATGAGATAAGAAGAAGAATGATGACGAATTTTTCCATAAACATGATAAAATTATAGTATATATAAGATAATAGAGTTTTCATGCCACAAGTAGGTGAAGAGAGTATAAGAAAAGAAAAAAAATTTAAATGAAAATAAATAAAAAAGAAAAGGGATTTTTACCTCTTGATATATTCTCCATGAGATCCTATTTAAGGACTTTGGTTTTGGACTTTTGGTGAGACTTATAGGAAATTTATTTTGGGAAGATACTTGGTAAGGGTATTGGGTATAATTTACACTATTCTCAAAGCATGAGAGGTGTGGGATGAAGAGGGTGTGAGGGGTGAGTAGATGGGCAGGTTCCATTATTTTATCATTATATTATTCTTTTTTTCAAGAAAAGAAATAGTCTTAGTTATTGTGCCCAAAAACATTAATTACTACATGTGAGTTTGAACTAAGGTTTCTTACCTCATCATAACATCATCTATTATTCAATTATCCATGTATTTATCTTATTTGTTAAATTATCATATTTGAATATTAACAAAAAATTCAAGTATTTCATGAAATTCCCCAAAATTCACCCCAACCATTTTTTGACATGTAGAATTGAAAAATAAATTCCATTTTATCAAAAAAATTACTAAATATGTGAAATTAAATATATAAATAAAATCATAATTTATTCGAAAAATAACAATTCTAAAACTATAACTGATTTTATAAAACCTTGTAAATTTAATAAAGGTCTCATATAACTTACTTATATCCATAATAAAATAAAATAATAATTTTGTATTACATTTTATGAAAAAAAACATTTAAATTATAAAATTATTCTTAAAATTGTAATTTAATATCTATGACTTACAAAAATACCAAAACAAATACTATGATCATATTATCACTTATAAGTTGCCTAAATTTTATTTATACATTATTTGGTGAGGTTACTGTTCATTTGGGTGTATTACTATTCATAATGGTCAATTTACTATTAATGAAAGCCGAGTTACTATTCATAAGGGTTGAGTTACAATTCATAAGGGTTAAGTTCATAGACACCAAAAATTATGTTCATCCATTCAGAATCTATATATCTTACTAATCACAACTAGGTATGTCAATTTTTTGAATTTCAAATCAATGAAGTGGAAAAATTATATTTAATTACTAGGTTATAACTATCTCTTTAAAACAAAATGTTGTTTTGAATAGACTTAATGTCACATGAAATTCAATTTATATTAATTTTATTTTTAAATCCAGGGGGTGTTACAAATGAACAATGGTTTTGAATGAATTTATAACATAAATAATGAAAGGGGCGGAACCTGAATAAATGTGGGTAATAGTTTTAGGGTGTATTTTTATTTAATATAGAATTTAATAGTATAATTAATTTCATATGGTTCAGAAAATGAAAATATATAAATAGTTAGATGATTTTACCTAATGAGAAATTTTGAATAGTTATTATTGTTGTTTTGTGTGTAGTGGGGTGCTTGTTTGTAGTATAGTAATTGTAAGATATGGTGGTGTGTGGTGATAATAGTGTGAAACTTAAAATGTTTATGTTATTTTTATTTTTTTGTGACCCATTTAGGTGGGAATCTTTTGTGGTTGTATCATAAATGTAATTTATTTTGATTTAATTAATATCCAAACCCAAGTCTGATCCCCTTACCACAACCCAAAAGTTTTGGTATTATTGTGTCTTTCCCAAAAATCCTAATTGGGAGGGAACATATGGTATGATACTACAACATAACTGGTAAATCTACATGACATATTATTAATGTTATGGAAAAATTACAAAAGGGTTCTTTATATGATTATGATACGAATTTGAGGTGTCAAATAGTCTATTCCACGCATAGCAGGAGGAGGGAATAAGGATGATATCAATCATGTTCATTATACTCTTATATGATGAAAAAGTGATGTTTAATTGATATATGGATATATGGAATGTGATTATCGATATGTCTTTGTGTAATTATGATATGGTCATCCAGTATGTACATGTTTGTTTATGGTTATGATGATACAAAAAAAGATGGGAGTGCTAAGACATTTTTAGTGGGGGTAAGATTGAGAAACTAGTGGGATATTTCATGGGGTACCCTTTTAATTATATTCATTGATATAATTTTATTATACATTTATGTGATGTGGGGTGTGTGAGCCTTGGTTGGGATGGTTTATAGTTTATCTTATTTAGGCGTGTCATGGTTTTGATGTATATTTATTGGGTTTTAGTGTGCTTATTCCAAATAATCATGACACTTAATGAGGTTGATCCGACTAGAGAATAAATTAAATCTTTTCCACATATATATAAAAATATATTTCATATATTTCCATGATGTAATTCTAGATAATGATGGAAATTATTAAATTGTATTTGAAAACTTTGGTTGGATTTACTACCTAGGAGTTTATTTTGGTAATTTATCTATAAGACTTTTATTTATATGATATTTTTGGAATAATGTTTTATTATGAGATATTAGTTTTATTTTAAATTATTATGATGATTATTGGTTTTAATTTTATAATCATGGGAATTATAAGTGTAATGAAACCTTTTTTTTAATTTCATTCCATCACTGAGTTTCTCCAACACATTCCTATTAGAGGTGGGATGTAGGGTCACTCTTAAATTTACTACAAGAACAAGAGGGATTCTTGGTGGGGTGGACCATGAAGAAAAATTCAGTGCTGTGTATCAAATATAGTGTAGTGATTTGAGATTGGAACTAGTGAGGATTTCATGGGATTGGTTTGGAAATAAAATTTTTCATACCTAGCATTTATTGTAGCGGGGGAAACAGACTAATAAATTGGTGATTGGTTCCCACTATGATCTAACAATAGAACTATAATATTATTGAGGACCCAAGGTTAGATACTTGTAATTGAGTGGTTTAGACCATAAAGTGTTTCATGAAATATCATTGTTTGAGATTGTGTAATAATTTGCATCATACTAGGGACATTTGAAATGATTCTAATTAATTGAATCATAAAAAGTTTCTATTCTATTGAGTTTAATAATTTGCATTCTACTGACCTAGATTCATATTATTCATCATCCATTTGAGGTTTAGGTAGGTATGGTTTTATTGGATAATGGGTAAACTATTGAAGGCTTGATACAAATTTATAGGATGATTATTGGAGGAATATGTTGTGCGATCACTAGTGGGATGGATTAGAAATGTATGAGGGGGAGAAGATATGACTTGTATATGATGTTACGGTCAGTGGATATATATATATCATTACCTTTTTGATTTGTTCCAAGTCATTGTATCAGGTACCACTGGCTATTAGTTATATGTGAGGAGTGACACCTCAATAGTGGATTTTATATTTAGGGTAGGGAAATGATGAAAATATATCATGTAATTATTTTAAGTGGTTGTTCTGCATAGAATTCCACACATTGATTATGGGGGTATGGATATTATTGGTGTATATCTCTTTAACAGGAGAGCCTTACCATGAAATTTTGGAGTTTTTATTCTAAAACCAACAATTTTTAAATTGTATTATATATATTATAATTTTTGAGTATTAATAAAACATATTATTATATATTATTCATTGTTCTGAACAAATTTAATGTAATAATTCCCAAAATTATCTATCCCATTTATAAGATCATAGGAGTCCCCTGTTGTGATGAGATCCATGAAATCCCAGGATGATATTCCTAAATATAGTTCTATGGTTGGATAAGATAATATGATTGTATACATATAATATTGATTGTAATGTTAGAGTCATCATATGAGGGTGCCACAAATTCACAATAATTTCTTACTTTCTAATCTTCAAGATATGAGAATATGAGAAAAGACCCACATATATAAATTTCATATGATTACATGACATGAATCATTCCTATCAACATGTGTTTATAATGGTATATAAACATTATGATTATAATTAATTCCTTCCATGACTGATGTTATTCATTGTACTAACCAAAATTGTGATTTGATAAGTTTTTGGCATATAGGGTATGTTGGCTGTTTTGTGAATGTAGTTTTATTAATTAATAATCTAAGGAAGTTTTTTATTACCTTCCATATTAATGTAATTTGATATCTCAACACTTTTATTAAAATGGACGGGTCACATTAAATTCTACGGTCAATAGGTAAAAATAAGTTAATTTTAAATTTCTATTGAAATATATATCAGTCACATAGATTGGTGATATGTGTTTAAAACATTAAGGATTATATATTTTGATAATTGGATTATATTACTAAATAATAATTCATGTTTTGTTATTGATGTTGTGACATTATGTTATTTTTCTTGGTTACCGTGACCAATTTATAGACAGCAATCATGGCCTTTTTGTAGGCTCACATAATTCCAATAAGAATTAATCCTATAGGATAACACAGTATGTGTTTTTATTGATCTCACTAAAATTATATTAGAATTTAATTGTTGTAATAATTTTCATTCTAAAAAAATAGATAATTTTTTTCGATTTATTTATCCCAAATATTCCCAAAGTAATAAATTTTTATTTATTTATTAATAAATAATTTATTTAATTATGTGAATAATTGATAAATACAAATTCACTAGACCGTGAAAATATTTTTTACTTTACTTACTGAATATTTTTCAAGTATCTATTCACAATACATTGGATAGAATATTTATTTATGAACAAATGTTTAGTATATATTTATTTAGGTATTCAAAAAATGAAAAGGAGGATGTGTATAAGAAGATCGTGGTATATAATAAATATTAATTTTCAATATGGTAGAATAATATTCAACATTTTTCATGTAGAAAACACCATATAATAATAACAATAATAATAATAAAATTATTATATGGAAGAGGGTTAGATATGTTTTCTTATATTGCATAAGGGTATTTTTGTAATTAAATAACATTTTAACGTGAACCTAAACAATATTTATTTATTGGTATGCCTAAAATGTATGGTTTATTTGGAATTGAAAATAGTTGTTCATAATACTCATCTTATTAGATTCGAACCTCCTTCATCCTCTAAAGAATGAGAAGAACAAGATAGAATCTTTCTACCCTAAAGGAACTATAAGTGATCAAGATAAGCAACATAAGATGATTGATCTTCCATGCTACCACTCATCATTACATTGGTGTTGTTCGGAGATCAAAATAAAATGATTGGATCACATCTAGACGGTTTTTACTTAGGGTCCTACCTATACAATGATTGTAATACAAAATGGGTTTTAGATATTCAAGATATTCTACAATGAATGATCCAAAGATGAGTTATTCCTTCTTAAGATATATTTATATTAATTATATATTTATCTTTAAAATGTCTATCTCTCTGCTCTAGGATTTTAATTCCAATATTGGATAGAAAATTTTCATGGTTCATCAATTTAACATCTTTCAAAAATGGATAATGATCCATCATTTAAAACACCCATAAATATTTATACACCCAGAAGTCACTCCAATCTTATCTAGATCCTTCATGTGGAACAAAGAACTCACGTTTCATTTTATAATTATTTATTTGATTATTGATCTAATATGAACAGTAGTGGTGATATTTTTCATTTCCAAATTATTGTTTTTTTTATCAAAATTATAATTAAATTTTTTTCATTAGTTTAATGTTCATCATTCAAGATTCATATTTTTATTAAAGTACAAGAATGAAGGGTGAAAATTAGGATATTCAATTTTATGTGCCAAGGAATATGGATGGTAGAATGGGCTACTAGTATCTTGTAAGAGTACATGCTATGTGACCATGTTTTCTACACCTTGATGTGTCACATGATGCATGACGAGATGAAAATTTATTAAACATGGTGCCTTTATTTTACACCATGTATTGGCTATGGTAACATTGAAAATGATTTGTCAAATTAAATGGAATGTAGTTGGCATATAGGTCATGTATTCTATATGGTTTAGCAGTAAAATTCACACTAACTTTGTGGTCAAATACACAGTTTCTAATAGTGTGAGACTATTATCCTTGATAATTAACGATACAAATAGTGTGTAGATAGTATAGACGCCGTGTAACTCCTTAATTCCTATTTCTCAAAAATAAATATATTTAATCAGTGATTTAAATAGAAAAGACCAAAAAATAACTCATGGAATATATATTGAGTTACCAGTATGTGATTCCATCCAAGAAATATTCCAATTCAATCAGAAAGTTACACAAAAACATGATAATCATACCACACCGTGTTTGGATCATTTTCCCACACTGCGTAATCCAACCTACATGCATGGTCAGACTCCATGAATTTATCTAAGATACAAGGATAGTGTAGACCATGGAATGTAACACAATTGTACATATTATTTAGTCTTTAAATAATGAAAAAAATAAATTAAATAAAATATATTAACTAAAAAATTAAAACTATCTTACACTATTGGCACATTATGTGTTTAACTATGTGATAATGGTTTTAACGAATTAATAAATACATTATTAATTTTTTGTAATTAATTTTGATTATTTTTTTCATCATTTTAATTTCTATGAATGAATTTATTTTGGGTATCTCCAAGAGACATCATATGGTCATTATGTTAAAATTAATTAATTAATTACCTAATGGAATCATTTTTATCTTGATAATAATAAAATAATTGTAGCGAATTTTAGGAAGATTACTTTTGGATATTCATTGCATGTGTGTTAAAAATCATGAGCTCTGAATAGAAATGTGTATATAATATTTTTATTTTTTTCATTTATATCATCGGTTGTGAAATAATTTAAACTAAAATAAAATTTCATTGATTATGAGTCATCCATCCTTATTTTTTTATTAAGGAATTAAATGTCCAAGGTTTTTTAAATAATCATCCTTAACCAATCCATTAGGTCCCCTCAATTTTATATCAGTTATAAAAATATGTATTAAAAGGAGTATCTCAAGGTTCATGTATGTGTTTTCAAACAAAACCATAATGAAACTAGCCCAGGTTAAATGATTCTGGATAGGGGGAATACAACAACGGTTTTCAAGACTGAAATATAAAGACTTACCCAGGGTTATAGTCTGAATTATTTTCCTCTCAATAAGTCAACCATTAAATATGGACCTAATCAAGTAATTTTTTATCCTATGTATTTTTTATTTTATGGATTAAATACTAGGATCAGATAAAAATATAGACTAATATGAAAATGTAAATTTTAAATAAATGGATTATGAATAAAATTTTTTTAGACATGGTGAATCACTTATTTAAAAAACAATTAATTTTAGAATACATGTATAAAAATGGAAAATTATGTGCATAATATATATTATACCTAAAAAAAATTCCATTTCAATTTTGATCATTATTACATTATTAGGTACGAAAAAATGGAAATCTATTTTTGACCAACCGAAGTTCATACACATACTTTTATCATTGATTTCATATGAATGTTTCAATTGAGATAACAAATTTATATCAAGATATTTATCCCAATCTATATTTATGGTAACATGGAGTAACATGTTAAGTAAATACTAGTTACTATTTTTAGATTGGAGAGTCTACTCAATAGATCATGTAGTTGAAGGTCCAGAGTTGAAAAATACCTTCTATCCTAAATACAATTGATTAATTTTCTAAGCCCATTTTTTGGTTATGATAAGTTGTATATGGATCCATGAGAATATAATGTTCTAGAAACTATATAAACTGAGTCTAATGGTGAGGTCTAGTGGGGATTGGTAAAACTGTAAGAGTCTTAAAAAAATTAATTAATTTTTTCTTAAATAAATATTAGTCTAGTGAAGTAATATTAATGGAGTCTCTTATAAGTGTAGAATAATGGAATGCATATCAGCCAAATTATCTATACAGTCCATATTTATGAAAAACCATCTTCATACTAGAAGAAAAATCCTCGAGTAGATAAAAAACCTATGAGTTTTTTAGTTCCATGAAGAGAAATCATTCATGTTTGAATCCTCACTTCCAAATCTAACTATAAAGGAGGTGAGAGATGAAGAGCTCAAAATCTATGATAAACACTCGAGTTACATGTTCAATGTATGATATTTAATGCTTTCATAAATTTATAATGAACTGAAGATTTCACATGAAGACATTAATGATAATATTATTCTCTATAATATTCATAGTCTATATTAGGATAGAGATTGATAGGAATTGTTTGAGATATCCACAGTGTAATTTTTGTGTATGCTTATAGATGGTGTGCTAGTTGTGCCTCACACATTCAAATTCATTATATACATTGATAATCTATGGTTTTGGGAAATAAATTAACTGTGAAAATACACACTAGTCTCACTAATGAATCAACTATGCAGATCATATTCAAATCTATTGTTATTTTCCAAATTAAGAACATAGAGAGGCCTCTACCAAATCATCTTACATTGTATCACCATGATGATAAATATATCACGCATGGAATTCCTTCTATCTTTATGGGAAATAAAAAGAAATTCCAAGAAAATAGATTAATGTTAAAATATTATTTGTAACCGTATTACTAGAAGAAAAATATCAAGGTGAAAGTAAGGGATATTGATATTATTTGTTTCACATGTGGAAGGAGGTCAAATTGAAAGAAACATTACTCCTTGAAAAAGAAACAACTTGAATATTCATGATCAAATTTTATCAATTTTAATATATCTATTTCTACAAATTGGGTATCAGATAAAACTTGTGGATAACACATATATATTAAAATAAAATAACCAAGTATATTCTTGAAGATTGACTGAGTGGAGGTATATATGTAATGTCTTGACCTGAGTAACAGAAGGTGGGGCCCAGATCGAGTTTATTATGAAAACTCAAGAACATCACCCTATATGATAAAGGCTACCGACTAGTTATGAGGGTATAATATATAACATGGGAATACTATAACCTCTATATACAAAAACTGAAATAAATAAAAAATTAGCAAATAAAAATAAACAATAACTAGAATATAACTATAAAAAATTCAAACCAATATCACTTGATTAATAAAAAATAATTAAACAATATACAAACTAATTTATTATATATTTCATAATTTATTTGTGTCATGTGTCAATAAGGAAAATAAAAAATATAGACACATTGGAAACTCCCAATTGGGTCTCTATTATAAGGCCCCAGCCTTAAACCATACTTAATCTTGAGTTATTACAAGATTACACATTGAGGATCTTTTCAGGTTTAGAGTTTTAGAGAATTAGATCATAAAACTTGCATTACATTCCACATATAAACAAAGTGGTTACATAAAGATAGTATTCTTCATTCCCATCAATGGAAACACATTTAAAATAAAACATGGATTATTTCTTGACACATCCTTGACTCTATCATCTTATCATGTACCTTTCCCTTGACCTGTGAAAAACATTTCAAAAACTTGGGATGAGCATAAAAACTCAGTATGGGTTATAAAAAAAACATGGAAAGGAAACATGAGTTCATATATACATAAGAATGAAATCATACTTTACCCATAAAACATAGGCACTTTAACATACCTCATAAAATCATGAATAAATCATAGAAATCATAAGACATAAAGGTAACTTGAGGCATTCATAACATTCTTACGTAGGGAGTAACCCTCTTGGTTACGTTTGGAATACCCATCACAGTATATTCCCTAAAATCTCTTCGGAGAAACCTTAACGTTTCACTCCTTCGCGTTACCCAATGCATTGGAGAGCTATAACGGGCTCACCCGCCCTTAGTTTATCACGGAACCACCCATCTTCATAATAATGCCCAAGAACCATAACATAATCATATCACATAAAACATGCATAAAGGAAACATAAAATTTCCACATTTCAATCACGAGATATCAATACAACACATTGATATAAAAACACTATGAAAACCATTTTCAATACTAAAATAAAAGAAAAGTAAAACATGGTATTTATTTTTCTTTTAAAAAAGAAGGCATGGCTTGTAGAGGAAGCCGAAACTCAAATAACGGTCACGACGGCGGAGAAGTCGTTGTCGCCGCATACGTACGACAAAAAAAATTCCCTTTTTTCGTTTATTAAACGCTTCGTATAAAAAAGATTCCTTTTGAATAAACGTAAAATTCAAAGGGGTTTATACACCGTATAAAAGAAAGTTGTGTATAAAATAAAATATGCCTCAATGAAAGGAGATTGAGACGAGGTCCCATACCTCGTATCCGACTTGACCCGACCGTTCTTTAATCTCCTGAATAATAAACTTGAGTTAATCTC
The DNA here is from genome assembly GCA_963277665.1 of Viscum album. Lineage (NCBI taxonomy): Eukaryota > Viridiplantae > Streptophyta > Magnoliopsida > Santalales > Viscaceae > Viscum > Viscum album. The sequence continues at coordinate 496,813,681 of OY728127.1, forward strand.
TACTTTCTTAAGAACCTTTTTCAAGTTCATTATTCCTTTTATACCATGTTATGAACATCATGTAATCTGTTAAGTTAATAATGTTCATTTTGTCGGTATTTGGTTCTTAAGTCAAAAATAGACTTCTTACACTTACATGTTGTTAATTTGGTCAAAGGTTCATTATATACAGAATGGTATTCATGATGTAGATATCATATATGTCATATATATCCAGTACATACATGCATTTATAATATTACATCACATTTAGAGGTAAGAAATGAAATGCACCGTTCATGGAGACGGTAAGCCGTACGTACGCATGAACGCTACTTCCATTTCTATTTCATATTTTCTGGAATGGAATCATAATGATATAAGAGTATATTATAATTCCAGTATAATAACATATATAATATCATTAACTTTATCCTTTACACATCCCACATATGGTATTAAGGAATCAAATCACTTTTAGGGGGCGGTAGTCCGCACTTCCTAAAATGAAGATATCGTGTTTTACCCATAATGGAAACCATAAAGGTATGCCCAAAATGAAAAAAACAGAAGCTTAAGGAAAACATAAAAATATTATATATCATATATAAAAATAGTGACATCATAATGGCCACCTTTTAAGGTGTTAAATGAGTGTTGAACAATCATCGTTTCGGGAGGCAGAATTTCTCCATCCACGGAAACCGTATGTTCTTTAACCATTTGATGTAGTTGTGTGATAGTGTAGCTCAAATAAATCTTATAACAACATCCTAGTATATTGATGATACTGGTGTTGTTACAAAAGAAGTAAATAAAAAGATTTTAGGGGGTTGGAGAAGCAAAATAAAACAAATGAACATGAGGGAATGAATTACCTTTAAAAGTGTAACTCCTTTTGAGTTGAGCCTAAAGGCTTCCATTGAAAGAATTCTTCCCAAAGGGAATCCTCTAGGATGAGGATAGGGATGTGTAGAGAGCAAATGGGCAGGGGTAGGCCCAGCCAAAGGCTTTAAGAGTGTGTGAAATGAGGTAGAGGTGGGGGCCTTTTATAAGAGGAGAGGAGGGGCACTTTTGGAAAGTAAAGAAATATTACATTATTTGAAAATGTGTTTCTGTTTTAAAAGGTCCCACATTGATAGAATTCGTGGATAAGGTGATAAGGGTTCGAAATCCACTCATCCAATTGGTTTTGGACATGTGTAGTTCATATATTTTACATTATCTTTCTATTTTATTTAAATCGTCAAATAATGATGTCATCGCTGCATCATTATTATGTCATAAATAATTAAATTTATTTAATGTCTAAAAATTATAAAAAAAATAATATGATATATTAAATCTTTTTAGATTTCCAATGACTATTTATAATCAAATTTTGGACTTGTATAACCCCCCATAAAAATTGTTTTTGTAAAACATATTATGTTTGTGTCATTTTCACTTTAACATTAAATAAAAAGTAATTTATGTCATTTCCCAACAAAAGTGGATCCATGGGGTCCCCAAGTTGACCCATGGCATGTCATGGTCGTCCATGACACAACCAATGAGGTTGGGACATGTGTCTAGGTCATTTCATATTATTAAAGCCTTATTTAGACCTTAAACTACCCTAATTACCACTAATCGCGATTAAGAACTTAATAAGTTACTATTCACCAAAAAATTATTTTAATCTCATTGAACCACATTTTACTTCTTAATGACATCCATGTATGTCGGATTTTCAAAATTCAATACACATTAGTGGTAAACTTTCATTTAACTAAAAAATCAGTTTGCTTGATTATCACTTAGTGGTTTCACTATTCATCAAAAATTGAAGTTTTTCAGAAAATTACCAAAAATTCACCCTAAGCTATATTTGATATTATGAATTCAAAAATGAAGTCTATTTTACAAAATTCAAAACATATAGGTCACATTAATTAATTTAATAATTAATTCCCGCTGCCAGAGAAAATAGCGTGTTTTTACAAAACAATAAGTATCAAAAGATTGACACCAGTTTAAGTCTAATTTCAAAGTGAAATTGATTCCAATGACCACCATTAAAAAAAATGGTAAAAATATATTCTAATTTCACTTCAAAACCAATTCAAAACATAATATAATCATATAAATAAATTAGGTTAAAAAGCAGTTTTGATGTAAAATGCAGTATTTTTCACTATTCATTAAAAAATGAACATTGTCAGAAAAATACCAAAAATTCACACAAGGTAAATTTTGATGTCCCAATCATAAAGGATAAGTTTATTTTGACAAACATAGTTTATAAAATTGTCAAAATATAGATTCAAAAATGGTTTTCCATCAAAAGGCAGTAAAACAATCTTTTAAGAATATTAGTGTATTCCATGCATAAGATTGTATTTATTTTCATTTTAAGCCTCTATAACACTATCTTAATCATTAATAGACACAGATAAAAATATCTATTATTCATTACTTACTTGGGATGTTACATCCTTCCCCCCTTTAGAAAATTGCGTCCCCGCAATTTATTTACTTATAGAATAAATGGGGGTACTTATCCCTCATTGCATTTTCAAATTCCCATGTTGCCTCTTCAATCATGTGGTTTTTCCACAAAACCTTTACCTGCTTAATCACCTTATTCCATAACACTTGCTCCCTGTGGTCAAGAATCTGGACCGGTTGTTCCTCATAAGATAGGTTCTCTTCCAGCTGAACTACCTCTGGACTGAAAACATGAGATGGATCTGGCATATACTTTCTCAACATTGAAACGTGAAAAACATTGTGTACCTGAGATAAACTCGGAGGTAAATCCACTCGGTATGCAACTGATCCAACTCTCTCCAGAATTTCGTATGGTCCCACAAACCTTGGTCTCAACTTTCCTTTCCTACCAAATCTCATCACACTTTTCCAAGGAGAAACCTTGAGAAAAACATGATCACCTACCTCGAAAGATAGATCCTTCCTCCGGTTATCCGCATAACTCTTCTGCCTGCTCTGAGCTGTTCTCATGTGTTTCTGAATCAGCTGAACTTTTTCTTCCATCTCTTCTACCAATTCTGGTCCCATCAACTTTCTTTCACCCACTTCATCCCAGAAAGCTGGAGTTCGACACCGCTTCCCATATAATGCCTGAAATGGTGCCATCTGTATACTGGAATGAAAACTATTATTATATGAAAACTCAACCAAAGAAAGATGTTGGTCCCAACTTTCTTGATAATCCATAGAACAAGCTCGTAGCATATCCTCCAATGTCTGAATTGTTCGTTCTGACTGCCCATCTGATTGAGGATGAAAAGCTGTACTAAAATTTAATTCAGTACCCAACGACTTCTGAAGGCCTTTCCAAAAGTTAGAAGTAAACCTTGGATCACGATCCGATACAATGGAGAGAGGAACTCCATGTAACCTGACTATCTCTTTAAGATACAAACGATAAAGTTGATCAAGAGAGAAAGTATCTCGTATAGCAAGGAAATGAGCAGATTTGGTCAAGCGATCAACAATAACCCAGATTGCATTATTACCTCGAGATGTCTTCGGTAATCCAACAACAAAGTCCAGGGATATATTCTCCCATTTCCACTCTGGCACTGGTAAAGGCTAAAGCATCCCTTTCGGTAACTTCCGCTCTGCTTTAACCTGCTGACAAGTCAAACACTTCACAGTAAAATCAGCAATATCTCTTTTCATTCCATCCCACCAGTAATACTCCCGCAGATCTCTATACATCTTAGTACTGCCCGGATGAACTGAAAACGGAGAACTATGAGCTTCACATAACAACTCTCTCTTCAACTATGAATCACAAGGCACACACAATCTCTTCCCAAATCTCAAAACACAATCATTATCAATGTTGAATTCAGGCAACTTACCTTTCTGAACCAGCCCTACCTTTTTCTGCAACTCACTGTCTTTCTTCTGTGCTTGCTTGATTCTATCTGATAGAGAAGATCTCACTGATACGTGGAACAAAACAGAAGGACTTCCTGCACCAACAACTTCTATGCCAAAGTTCATCAAATCCTTAACCAAAGGATCATGTTCCAAATGCAACATTGTTAATGAAGCATTACTTTTTCGACTCAAAGCATCAGCCACTTTATTTGCTTTTCCCGGATGGTAATGAATTGTACAATCATAATCCTTGATTAATTCCAGCCATCTCCTTTGTCTCATTTTAAACTCTTTCTGAGTGAATATATACTTTAAACTTTTGTGATCGGTATATATTTCACACTTTACTCCATACAAATGATGCCTCCAAATTTTTAAAGAAAAAACAACAGCAGCTAGTTCCAAATCATGTGTAGGGTAATTTACCTCATGAGTTTTCAACTGTCGTGAAGCATAAGCAATTACCTGGTCATTCTGCATTAGGACGCAACCAAGTACTTTCAATGAAGCATCACTGTATATAACAAACTCACCATTCCTGGAAGGTAGTGCAAAAAATGGAGCATTCACCAATCTTCTTTTCAATTCCCGAAAACAATCATCACATTCTTTTGTCCAGATAAACTTAACACCCTTACGAGTTAGCTTAGTCATTAGACTAGATAACCGTGAAAAATTTCTAACAAACCTTCGGTAATAGCCCGCCAAACCAAGGAAGCTACAAATCTCGGTTACATTTGTGGGTCTTGGCCATTCTTCCACAAATTTTGTTTTTGCAGGATCAATAGTTATTCCATCTTTAGAAACAATGTGACCAAGGAAAGAAATTTGTTGTAACCAAAACTCACACTTGCTGAATTTCCCATACAGTTTCTTTTCTTTTAAGGTTTGCAAGATAACCCTTAAATGTCTTTCATGCTCTTCTTTACTTTTAGAAAACACCAAAATATCATCAATGAAAACCACCACAAACTTATCCAAGAACTCATGGAAAATTATATTCATTAAGTCCATGAATACAGCAGGTGCATTGGTTAGCCCAAAAGGCATTACTACAAATTCATAATGGACATATCTCGTACGGAACACGGTCTTCGGAATATCTTCCTCCTTTACCTTCAGCTGATGGTACCCCGATCTCAAGTCAATCTTTGAAAAAAACTGAGGTCCCTGGAGCTGATCAAACAAATCATCGATATGAGGCAAAGGATATTTGTTCTTAACAGTGATATTATTCACGGCTCTATAATCAATGCAAAGTCTCATAGAACCATCTTTATTTTTAACAAATAAAACAGGAGCACCCCATGGTGATGTGCTAGGTCTAATGAAACCTTTCACTAATAAATCTTGCAATTGCTCCTTCAACTCTAAAAGTTCAATTTGTGCCATTCGATAAGGGGGTTTTTAAATTGGCTTAGCATCAGGAACTAAGTCAACAGTAAACTCAACTTCCCAATCTGGTATTATTCCAGGCAACTCATCAGGAAAAACATCAGGATACTCATTTACCACTGGCACATCATTAATCTGAACAGTTCCTTTATTTTCAACGACGTGTTCAAGGTAACATTCATTTCCATCTTTTACAAGTCTCTCGACCTCTTGATATGTTATCAAAAGTAAGGGTTTATTCTTGTAAACAAACTGAAAGTCTTTCTAAAAAGAAACTTCTTTAGCTCTACTGTCAATCTTAGCATGGTAAATAGAGAGCCAATCCATGCCCAGGATAACATCAAACTCAACTAGAGGTAGAACAATAAGGATTGCAAGTAGGTTCTTTCCACAGATAAGGATAGGAAGATTCTTATAAATTCTTTTTGCCTCGCCACACCCCCCAGGTGTTTTTACCAAAAGTTCAGGAGTCATTTCTTGAGATGGTATTCCCATTTTACTAGAAAAGGTTTCAGAGATGAAAGAATGTGTAGACCCCGAATCAAACAACACACTGGCATAATCTGAAAAACCAAACAATGTACCTGATACAACTTCATTTGATGGCCCGACATCTGCTGAAGTAGTTGCAAAGGATTTCACCACCCCTTTCTGCTTGTAGTCTAACTGCTTCCCATCACTCAAGCTCTTTGTCGGACACTCGTTTGCATAGTGACCCATCTCATTGCACTTATAACATTTCACTAACTGTAAATCAAATTTGTTCTTACCTTCACCTTGATCCTTTTCAGTGAAATCACGAGCCTTATGTCCCATCTTACCACATCGGTAGCACTTTCCAGAATTCAGAAGACATTCCCCAGCATGCTTTTTGCCACATTTATCACAAACTGGAAACTTAGTGCTCTTACCATCAGACTTTTTTGAAGAATTCTTACCTTTCTCCTGCCACCTCGGTCTCTTCTTCTGCTGGTTGTTATAGAAAACTTGGTCATTAGCAAACTCCATTTCCACCTTCTCAGCACATCGAACAAGCTTTTCATAACTTTCAAACTCACGAGAAGATAATGCCCTTCGATACTTTGGCTTTAATCCTGAGTAAAAATGATTGATTTTACTATCAAGGTCCCGGATAAAATTTGGAGCATACCTTGCCAATCGAGTGAACCTTTCTTCATAGGCAGCCACTGAGTCTTCCTCTTGTCTCAATTCCAAGAATTTCTTTTCCATCCTAAGTCGAACAGCCTTAGGAAAATACTTCTCAAGAAACATACCTTTGAATTCATCCCAGTCAAGAGCATCAATCTAATCGGCGTCCCTGATATTTTTAACCATAGACCACTACTTATCTGCTTCACCCCCAAACGGTAAATAGCAAGACTAACCTTTTGATTGTCTGAACACCCCATGACATCAAAAATCTTCTCCAGTGCTTTAATCCACCCTTCAGCTAGCACAGGGTCAGATGATCCTCTGAATGATGGGGGATGTTGCCTCATGAAATGTTCCACCACTGACATGTTCCTCTGCGGTTGATCTGGCTGATCTCGTGCATGGATACCACCGCCATTTATCGCTTGAGTCAACTGCACCATTACTGCAACAAACTGTTCAGTTCCAATTCCGACCATTTCTGGATGCTGATTCGGAAGGTTATTTCCTTCTGTATGCCTTCCTAGCACTGCTTCCCTGTTTCCTCTGCGGAAAACCATTCTGAAAAAACATGTCTTAGATGAAGCAACATGGTAATCTTTAAATGCTATATCATTTAGAAAAAAAAATATTTTTGGATAATCATTTAATAGAATTCTAACTCCTAAAGTTATCTAAACCGACCTCTGATACCAACTATAAGGCCCCAGCCTTAAACCATACTTAATCATGAGTTATTACAAGATTACACGTTGAGGATCTTTTCAGGTTTAGAGTTTTAGAGAATTAGATCATAAAACTTGCATTACATTCCACATATAAACAAAGTGGTTACATAAAGATAGTATTCTTCATTCTCATCAATGGAAACACATTTAAAATAAAACATGGATTATTTCTTGACACATCCTTGACTCTATCATCTTATCATGTACCTTTCCATTGACCTGTGAAAAACATTTCAAAAACTTGGGATGAGCATAAAAACTCAGTATGGGTTATAAAAAAAACATGGAAAGGAAACATGAGTTCATATATACATAAGAATGAAATCATACTTTACCCATAAAACATAGGCACTTTAACATACCTCATAAAATCATGAATAAATCATAGAAATCATAAGACATAAAGGTAACTTGAGGCATTCATAACATTCTTACGTAGGGAGTAACCCTCTTGGTTACGTTTGGAATACCCATCACAGTATATTCCCTAAAATCTCTTCGGAGAAACCTTAAAGTTTCACTCCTTCGCGTTACCCAATGCATTGGAGATCTATAACGGGCTCACCCGCCCTTAGTTTATCACGGAACCACCCGTCTTCATAATAATTCCCAAGAACCATAACATAATCATATCACATAAAACATGCATAAAGGAAACATAAAATTTCCACATTTCAATCACGAGATATAAATACAACACATTGATATAAAAACACTATGAAAACCATTTTCAATACTAAAATAAAAGAAAAGTAAAACATGGTATTTATTTTTCTTTTAAAAAAGAAGGTATGGCTTGTAGAGGAAGCCGAAACTCAAATAACGGTCACGACGGCGGAGAAGTCGTTGTCGCCGCATACGTACGACAAAAACATTCCCTTTTGTCGTTTAGTAAACGCTTCGTATAAAAAAGATTCCTTTTGAATAAACGTAAAATTCATAGGGGTTTATACACCGTATAAAAGAAAGTTGTGTATAAAATAAAATATGCCTCAATGAAAGGAGATTGAGACGAGGTCCCATACCTCGTATCCGACTTGACCCGACCATTCTTTAATCTCTTGAATAATAAACTTGAGTTAATCTCTACTTGCTTAAGAACCTTTTTCAAGTTCATTATTCCTTTTATACCATGTTATGAACATCATGTAATCTGTTAAGTTAATAATGTTCATTTTGTCGGTATTTGGTTCTTAAGTCAAAAATAGACTTCTTACACTTACATGTTGTTAATTTGGTCAAAGGTTCATTATATCCAGAATGGTATTCATGATGTAGATATCATATATGTCATATTTATCCAGTACATACATGCATTTATAATATTACATCACATTTAGAGGTAAGAAATGAAATGCACCGTTCATGGAGACGGTAAGCCGTACGTACGCATGAACGCTACTTCCATTTCTATTTCATATTTTCTGGAATGGAATCATAATGATATAAGAGTATATTATAATTCCAGTATAATAACATATATAATATAATTAACTTTATCCTTTTCACATCCCACATATGGTATTAACGAATCAAATCACTTTTAGGGGGCAGTAGTCCGCACTTCCTAAAATGAAGATATCGTGTTTTACCCATAATGGAAACCATAATGGTATGCCCAAAATGAAAAAAACAGAAGCTTAAGGAAAACATAACATATTATATATCATATATAAAAATAGTGACATCATAATGGTCACCTTTTAAGGTGTTAAATGAGTGTTGAACAATCATCGTTTCGGGAGGCAGAATTTTCGCCATCCACGGAAACCGTATGTTCTTTAACCATTTGATGTAGTTGTGTGAGAGTGTAGCTCAAATAAATCTTATAAAAACATCCTAGTAAATTGATGATACTGGTGTTGTAACAAAAGATGTAAATAAAAAGAGTTTAGGGGGTTGGAGAAGCAAAATAAAACAAATGAACATAAGAGAATGAATTACCTTTAAAAGTGTAACTCCTTTTGAGTTGAGCCTAAAGGCTTCCTTTGAAAGGATTCTGCCTAAAGGGAATCCTCTAGGATGAGGAGAGGGATGTGGAGAGAGCAAATGGGCAGGGGTAGGCCGAGCCAAAGGCTTGAAGAGTGTGTGAAATGAGGTAGAGGTGGGGGCCTTTTATAAGAGGAGAGGAGGGGCACTTTTGGAAAGTAAAGAAATATTACATTATTTGAAAATGTGTTTCGGTTTTAAAAGGTCCCACATTGATAGAATTCGTGGATAAGGTGATAAGGGTTCAAAATCCACTCATCCAATTTGTTTTGGACATGTGTAGTTCATAGATTCTACATTATCTTTCTATTTTATTTAAATCGTCAAATAATGATGTCATCGCTGCATCATTATTATGTCATAAATAATTAAATTTATTTAATGTCTAAAAATTATTACAAAAATACTATGATATAGTAAATCTTTTTATATTTCCAATTATTATTTATAATCAAATTTTGGACTTGTATAACCCCACATAAAAATTGTTTTCTTAAAACATATTATGTTTGTGTCATTTTCACTTTAACATTAAATAAAAAGTAATTTATGTCGTTTCCCAACAAAAGTGGATCCATGGGGTCCCCAAGTTGACCCATGGCATGTCATGGTCGGCCATGACACAACCAATGAGGTTGGGACATGTGTCTAGGTCATTTCATATTATTAAAGCCTTATTTAGACCTTAAACTACCCTAATTACCACTAATCGCGATTAAGAACTTAATAAGTTACTATTCACCAAAAAATTATTTTAATCTCATTGAACCACATTTTACTTCTTAATGACAAACATGTATGTCGGATTTTCAAAATTCAATACACATTAGTGGTAAACTTTCATTTAACTGAAAAATCTGTTTGCTTGATTATCACTTAGTGGTTTCACTATTCATCAAAAATTGAAGTTTTTCAGAAAATTACCAAAAATTCACCCTAAGCTATATTTGATATTCTGAATTCAAAAATGAAGTCTATTTTACAAAATTCAAAACATATAGGTCACATTAATTAATTTAATAATTAATTCCCGCTGCCAGAGCAAATAGCGTGTTTTTACAAAACAATAAGTATCAAAAGATTGACACCAGTTTAAGTCTAATTTCAAAGTGAAATTGATTCCAATGACCACCATTGGATAAAATGGTAAAAATATATTATAATTTCACTTCAAAACCAATTCAAAACATGATCTAATCATATAAATAAATTAGGTTAAAAAGCAGTTTTGATGTAAAATGCAGTATTTTTCACTATTCATTAAAAAATGAACATTGTCAGAAAAATACCAAAAATTCACACAAGGTAAATTTTTATGTCCCAATCATAAAGGATAAGTTTATTTTGACAAACATAGTTTATAAAATTGTCAAAATATAGATTCAAAAATGGTTTTCCATCGAAGGCAGTAAAACAATCTTTTAAGAATATTAGTGTATTCCATGCATAAGATTGTATTTATTTTCATTTTAAGCCTCTATAACACTATCTTAATCATTAATAGACATAGATAAAAATATCTATTATTCATTACTTACTTGGGATGTTACATCGACACAATGTCTAGTTCCCCCATACCTGCTACATCTCGACATAGCCATTTATAATAGGTCTATTTCCCTTATCATGTCCATGATTCATGAATTCTATTCAGGTACCGATCATGTATACTATTTTGTGTGTGAGAAAAACTCAATATCCAAACACCAATAGTTTCTAAAAAAAATCATTTCTATTATAGTGTAGGTAGTTGAAAAAAGAATAATGTACAATATAACGTGTAAATAGTTTTCACAAATAATTATTAATTATTTAACCAAAAAACAACATGGGTTAATAATGAAATCTGAAATATCAATACCTACTTAAAATAGTGTTGGATTTTGATCTATATATCCATGGGAATCAAAATTCATTATATCATAAGATTTTATCATTGAGTTCAGTTCAATTCCATTTGGAGGGTACATGAAACACCTGTCCAAACCAAATATTTTGTTCCTAGAGCATCATTTCTAGCACAATATTGTTATTTGAAATATCAATCCATGTCCCACACATAATTTTTATCACATATGGATATATCGATCATTAAGCCATGTCCCGTACTCATTATCACATGCATGCACTTGGTGGCTAGAACACCACATCTAGAATCCTATGAGTATTTGGAGTGTAAATACTTTCCCCAAACCAATTTTATCAATCAATGACATATGTAAAATATATCACCTTTATCATCGATAATCATCATTAACCCTTATATTAAAAAATTGCATTGCTATGTACCATTTCAATTTTTTAATCACAAAGGGTTCATCATTCTAATCCCATGGAAATAATATGACGATTTAACAATAAATCCATTTAGAAACATTTAAATATATAAACCATTAACCCTTCATGTTTAATCAAACTAACTCTTTAATCCCAATTATTAAACAATTCTATAATTACGCCAATTAACAATTTTATTAATTCTAATATCCAACCGATTCCGTAATCTCAATATACCACTAATATCAGAATTCCAATAATTATTTTAACAAATTAATTAATCCTATTGAAGATTTAATTTCTAAATATAGGAATTAAAATTTCTCAATTATAAACAATAAATTATAATTCCAAACTATGTGAAATTAAATTTATACCACCTACCTCAAGGTCATTGATGAGAATTCCAGAAAATGGAAGTCCAAAATTTGAAGTGGAAAGATCAAGATCATAATGGGGATGATGATCTATGATAGAGTCCTAGAAACAAGATCAAACATAAAAGTATCAATGAAATAATAGATAAAAAACCTGGAAAGTGGAGGAAACAAAATCCCTATTTATCTAAAAAGAGGGATATGAGGGATAAGAAAATACATATGAAGAGATTATATACTGTAATAGGTATATATTCATCAATTAGAACATCAAATTTTCAAGAATAGTGGTCGATGAGGCTTGGAATCTATTATAGAGGTCCAAAAAATAAAGGCATAATTTTAGGGAAATGCCAGAGTAAATAAGGGTTTTAAAAGGGAGTTTGATACAGTTAAAATATATTTTTAGAGAAAAAAATCCTCTACACAGGGTTTCCTATTACAAGGAATACATTTTACTAAAAAATGTGTCCTAAAAGTGTGCCTCACCATAGGGGTATATAGTTTCTCCATAGAGGGAATGTGGTTTGGCAATATGTGTTCTAAAAATGAAATCCCCCACTATAAGATATTTCATGGTTTGTTTGTGGTAGGTGCATGTTTTGAAAAAACTATAATCCATATTAGAACTACCCCATCTTATTCAAATTTCTCAATTTTCTCTAGAAATACTCCCCAATGTAATACCCAACCAATATATAACAGAATAGGGTAAAATAGTACAAGGAAATGAGAATGAAAAAACTCCATAAAATTTATCGATCGTACAATCTCCCCTCTATATAATAGCTCATCTTAAATTTATACTCCCAATAATATCTAAGATTATGAGGTAACACTATTGGGCCACTAAGCCCACATGTCCTCTTATCCCTCTAATATTTCTTCTGAAACACTCCCATATTTCCAAAATACATGAACTATCATCTAATAATTCTCCCAAAACAGTTTCTCTTTAGGATCCATAACACATATTGAATGCTCCTCAAATGGAATATTAGTATCAAGATCAAAATCATCAACATCGATCACAACAAAATGGATAAGGTGATACCTACAAAGATATAGAACATGGAAAATATGATCCATTGAGCGGTACATTTGTATAAGATCCAATCGATACACCAGTAGTCTAGTTTCTTACACGACCTCAAAAGTTCCCACATACATGGGTTCCAACATCACATGACTCTGAACCCAATGGTGTCCCAATATAGGTGACACCCAAAGGAACATGCAATCACCCTTCATAAACTAAAGGGTTCTTTAACGTCTATCAGTATATGGCTTCAACATTCTATGAGCTATAACCATATGATTCCAAATTGAATGAACCTACTCGGATGTCACCATCATGTGACTCGATCCCAACATCAATAAATCACCATCCTCTATCTAGCATAGAGGAGATCAAAATGGATTACCATAAAGAGTGTCATATAGTTCCATGTGAATTGTTTGCTACTAATTATTATTATACGTCAATTAAATGAATGATAGTTTCTTCTCACATTTCACACCATATAAGAGGACACAATCCCTTATTATATACTATAAAACCTATATAGCGCACTTTCACTTCCCATATGTGTATGAGTATACATTCCTAATGAGTAGTACCTATGTACCAAGAGTTTTATGCAAGCCTTTCCAGAAAACAAAATGTGAAACATGAGTGATGGTATTGAAATAATACTTTTTGACTCCTCATGTGGAAAAAATATCTCCAAAACATATAATTATCCTATCAGATCCACTGATAAAGCCTCCAAAAGACATAATAAATATGCTTATTTAATCATTTAGTCAACATTTACCTAAATAACATCATTCTACTGAGGCTTTTGATAGAGTCCTACCAAACAATCCATTGTAATGTCATCCCATTTTTATTATGGAATGGGAAAAAAACTATTGTAAGACACCAATTAACTGATTCTCAACCTTCACATATTTAAAATTGTATAATCCTATCAGAAAATCTACTATTTCCTTTTTATTTCTCAATGAAAAATACTATCTACGTGGGTAATGGTACATTTTTGTCAAACCCAGATGCACTTCCAACATTGTGGTATAAAATTGAAGCATCAGATCCTATCACATAAATGTATCCAAAACAAAACAATTTCTGAAGTAGATGATCTATTTATCATATATGTCCTAGCCTGAAGGTGACTCCCTATATTAATGGCTTTCCCTTAGAGTCAGACACTCTATCTCTCTATAGTACCTCTTCTTTATACGGCTCATAAGTGTGAATTAATTTAACTATAAGATGAGGGTATTATGATCCTAGAACACTTGATACATAAAAATGAATCTTAGATATCATGTACATCACCATACACATGGTACTAGACTCATAATCTACTCGAGTATGTGTTATCCTACAAAAATATTCAGCAACATTGTGTTCCTTTTTAGGCATATAAGAAATCTCAAAATCAAATGACAACATATACTCAACCCAGCTCCAATACTATATATTCAAATATCATTTTGAAAAGATATTCATTAATCATTTTTGATCGATATACATTCTAAAATTTCTCCAAACAGATAATGGTTCGAACACGGTAAAGAATAAACCACTACAACTAACTCGAGGTCATGCATAGGGTAATTCTATCAATTTGGCCTCAAATTAGATGACCTATATGCCAAAACATGATCCAACTACATCAACACTACTACAAGATCTATATTAGTTGCATCACAAAACTCCGTATAATACCGCTATTTTAGGGAGGATATAAACTAGTGTTATAGTTAAACTCTTCCTAAACTCCTGGAATGAATTATCACATGATCAAGACCATTCAAACTTAACTCCCTTCTTGGTAAATCCTAGATTTTATTATTCTATGAAGGAAAATACTTGTATAAACCAGTGATAATAGGATGTGAACCCCAAAAAGATACAGATGTAAAAAATAGTATTTGGATTCTCTCAAGAAACCACTACATTCTCCTTCTCAAGGTCCACTGACACACCTTCCTCTGATATGAGGTGACCCATGAAATGTAACCTTTTGATCCATAATTGACACATGTATATCTTGGAATATAGCTGATGCTCTCTTAGTGTACTAAGGAAAATGTCAAGATATTGGGAATGATCATAAAGAGTCTTGGAGTACACCAAGATGTCATCCCCAAAAACAACCTCAGTCTAATCATGGTATGATATTAAGTTTTGTCTCATCAAGGCCATAAACACTATTGAATCATTTTTAATCCCAAAAGGCATCAATATAATATAATAATGCCAATTCCTACTTCTAAAAGTTGTCCATGGTATATCAAAACGCCTAAATCTAAATTAATGATACTCTGACCTAAAGTAAATCATGTATAAAATAGAAGCTCTTATCAAATGGTCATATAGATCTTCAGTATGAGAAATAGGATACCACTTCTTAACTAGAATCTGGTTAAACATATTATATTCAAAACATAATACAAAATTCCCTACATACATATTAGAAAACTAAAGTGGGGAACAAAAAGGAGATGTACTCATATGGATTAAATCATTATCCATCAACTATTTTGGTTGAGTTTTATGATCTTGATGCTTTATTCGTGCCATTCTTTAAGGTGTAGTAGAAATTTTCTCAGGTCCAGGCCTGAGCTAAATCATAAAATCTACATTCCTGTCAGGTGGAAGCCATGATAATTCCTCAAGAACCACATCAAGGAAATGATCCACTATATATACAATGAAATATTTCTTTATACTCCCATATTCCAGAAAAATAATTGCAACATGGGTAGTGGGATTCTATAGTTTCTGTTGAACTGGACCAACACGGCCTACCTGGATATCCCACACTCCATAAAGAACATAATATTCACTGACATGAGATGTAAAAGTAAGTGTTCTATGATAACAATCTATGTGGTATTATTATTCTATTTTCCAATCCATACCCAATATCATGTCAAAACATAACATGTCAATTATATAAAGATCCCAGTAGAAAAGATACTCCCCAACCTCGAGATAACAACCCTTTCATATGCGAATGTATATATCATAACCATGTTGGTCTATCAAAATTCATACACTTTCTCATAAACTCAACCATTAGACTCAACCCATTAAAAAGTTGGGTAGATAAAATGTAATTATAAGCACCAATATCAAATAATTTACTAACAAGAATTTAAGCTATAAGAATAGTACATGTCACTCTTGATGGTCCAACCTAACCATCCACAAGTGTAGATAGAACTACTTTAATGTTTCATAACCACATTTATTGTTCTATAGTCCGAGTCCCATAATCCACACAACTCAGTTGATATGGTCCCCATATCCCCCCCCAAAAAAAACTTATATATTTCCTTGAACTCTATGGCTAGTGTAACTCGAGTTTCCAAACTGATATGAGGTATCAGACCCACTTCCAGTAATATGATTATACCTATCTCCTTTGTCATTACTCACCTATCATAGGTTCTTATAAAACTACTGTATATGTCACATCCAATCAAAATATCAACACTCTACCAGGTGTTAGGATAACTATCTACATTAGTGACTTGACATACCACACTAGTGGATTAACACTATAGTCATGTCCTATGTAACGAAGCCTTACCTATAACCACATTACTTTCCACAACATTGGTTAGAATGTTAATATAAATTCTTCCTACTCCAAAATAAAATACAACCAGGTCATAGAGAAGAAACCAAAAGAATATCATTGGAAGCCTTTATCAGGTTCCCCTTAGAAATGAGAGTCAAATTCACTACTTCTAGAAACATTTCCTGCCTAAATATGTTAAACTGGGATATAATATAACATTTAAGCCCCTCCTAAAATCAATTCTCTATGGTTAGCTTATTTCCTTGCAGCACTGTAAAAAATCAAAATAAATCAATAATGTGACTGGCATAGTCCATTGCATACATACTCCCAAGGGCCAACCTTGTAAATTCAACTTCCCTATCATACCTTAGAATCTGAGGGTAAAACTATTTCCAATAAAAACTTCTTAATGTATACAGAATTTTTTTATCAAGAATTAAATCCCATGTATGGAATTCCCACCAATTTTTCACTTGACGTATAACATATAAGCTTCCAACGTGACTCTAATCTTGGTAGGATTCTGCAAGTGATCATAGATTTTCTAGATAAACTCAATCTAGAACATATTTGCATCAGATCCACCCTATCCCATAATATATACACGGTGATACAACTAGAACTCCTAATTCATGATGGGAATAATATTCACAACCTTCCCTAAAATTCTTTCCAAAAATTGGATAGACCATGAAAATTTAACATAGAAATGATATCTGGCTTCCTCAACCGAAACAACTAGAGCCTCTGGTTCTTTTACTAGAGGGACATTTCAATCCATGTCCTCATATCGTCCGACCAAAAAGAATTGTTGAAGTGGAATATCTATATAATGAAAATCACATTTATGAGAAAACATAAAAGATCATTATCAAATTTACATAAGATGGGTTTCACATAATGACCTATCAATTCATTCCATATATCCTACAATATATTAAAAACCAAGGTAGTATCACTACCCTCATGAATCCCTCATCTAGGTCATGGATCACATAGGTTAAATCACATTCATAAATTATAATCATCATTAGAAACCCATTTTATCCATATCCTTTATCATATTTATCATCATTTACATTTTTCAATTTCATATTAGGAACCTTTTTTATTTAAATTATACACGAAAAGAGAATAATTTAATGTTAATAACTCACCCCTAAATTGATTTTTTTGTAGACGCATAAAATGATGCATGTCAAAATAATTAATGGGATCCAAAAATGATTCATTCTTACAAAATTATTACAATATTTTGATCCATGATTCAAGAAAAAATAACATCAAATAAAAAGTGAATACGTCAAGGTTAAATAATATACAACTATAAATAAAACATCAATAATCATAATCCCACCCATGGGTACTTGGGGTTTTCCCCTATAAATGGATTAGATACTCCCATGCACTATCTCACAACCAAGGCCTAAATATTCATAGTCTCCATTATAAAATTCCCAAAATGTAAGACAATGGAAAATAAAAATAGACACCCTTGGGTACAACATGATAACATCCGAACCCATGTTCCACACGATGGTAACCTATGTTCGTTGGCTATGTTGAATTAGGCACACATCCTCCTATACTAGAGGCTACTAAATAGTAGCAATGGTATAATACATAACATGGGAAGTCTACAACCTCTCTATCAAAGCATCATAATATAAGAATAAATAAATAATATGAAAATGGAAATAACCAATAACCATAATAATATTAAAACCAATACATACTAGTATCACATGATGATCCAAAACATGGAAACAATATCAAAACTAAAGAGGAGGACATGTCATTCCATATTTGTGTCAACTATCAATATGAGAATCACAAAATTAAGATTGGATGACTACTCCTAAGCGGGTATAGACCCCATGTCTAGTTCTCCCATCTATGATCCATCCTGAAACAACCATCTAACATAGAGATTTTTCCCTTATCTTACCCTACAAACGTGATGTCTATTAAGGTACCGATTAGGCTACTCGAGTATAGTGTGAGTAAAAATCAGTAGGGCACCACCAACATTGTCTAAAACAATATATAGTCTATAACATTGTAGGTAGCTCTATAAATAATTAGTATTAGTATAACATGTAATGAATTTTCAGAATTCATTACTCTTTAATTAACCACATAATTACCTAGGTTCACGATGACACAACAACCATCAATACTAGGTTTAGCTCGTATAGGAGTATGATTCATATATTAAAGTGAATCAAAATACATTATATAATTTTATTTCATCATTTATTTCAATTCAATTTCATTACATGGAAAATTTTAACTCCATTAAAATTTCAATATTTTGGTCCTAGAATGCGGTTTCTAGCACCTTGTGGGTATTTGGAGCATTGGGCCCTATCCCATACCATGTTTTTGTCACATATGGGTATTTGGAGGATCATGCCCTATCCAACCATCATTATCAAATGCATGAATTTGATGAAAGGAATGCCATGTCAAGCACCCTATGGGTATTTGGACCATTAGTACTTATCCCACACCGCGTTTACAATCAATCACATATATCACATATATAAAATTTATCAATGATAATCATCATCAACCCTGTTATTCAATATTCTAATCATTGAGAACCATATAAATTTATCAAAAAAACATGGTTCATAAATTTAATAACATGAAAATAATATAAAAATTTCACCATAATTATATTTAAAAAAATTTAATCATATCAAACATTAACCCTTCAATGTTAATCAAATCAAACCATTAATCCCAATTATCAATCAATCCCATAATCCCATCAATTTTCCAATTTCATAATTCTAATATCCCACCATATTCATAATCCCAATATCCCACCAATTCCAAAATTATATTAACTAATTTAATAAATTAATTAATCCAATTCAATATTAAATTTCTTAACATTGAAATTGAAATTAAAAAATTACATTCACATAATTTAAATTCAAGAATGTGTGAATTTAAATTTATAAAACCTTCCTATAGGTTGTTGATGAGCATTAACTAAATGTAAATCACCATTTTGAATCGAAAAGTTCAAAATAAAAATGGTTCAATTGATCTAGGATCAAATCCTAGAAAGAACATCAAATTGAATAGGATCTATGAAAACATAGATATGAACCATCATAAATAGCACATAAAACATTCCTCTTCATCCGGAATGTGAGATGACAGAGAGTGGAAACCACATAAGAAGAGATTACATACTAAAAGTTGTGATGATCCTTCAATATGATCTTTGATTTGACAAGAACATAGATTTAGGAGGCCTGGAATTCGTCAGGATACTCCCAAAAATGAAAGAAAAAGTTTACGTCTGATTTGGGGAGAATCATGATTAAAATTATATGCTATGAGAATTGTAGAATAATTTTTTAGAGAAATTAAATCTGCAGAAAAATTTTTCTGGGCAGGGGAACATGGTTTTCCAAACCATTGAACCGAAACCATATTAATCACCTTATGGGTGCATTGTTTCTACTAACAAGATGCACAATTTGAAGAATCTTAGACTATCCATGAAATTCCACTATTTTAATGATTTTACAGTATTCTAGGGGTAGGAACATTGTTTGAGAAAAATATATGCTAACCATGAACTTCCCCTTGTTGTTAAAAATTTCTAAATTTTCACCTGGAATGTACCCAAAGTAAAAATCTACCACGATATAAAAAACACAGCTGAAATAGCACCTTTAAATGAGCATGATACATATCCAATATAATTTAGTATCTTATGAGGTATATGAATGAGGAACCAGCAGATCCAGGCATACTATCATGGATATTGAGGAATACCACCTTACATTTCCAATGCTACTTATATTTTTTTTAAAAGATTGTTATTATGTCCCAATATTCACCAAAAACATTATATTTATATCCAATTTTTAATAATATGGATTTATTTTTAAAATTTGGAATACATGATTCTTGGTTTATATGGATAACA
Organism: Viscum album; assembly: GCA_963277665.1. Taxonomy (NCBI): domain Eukaryota; kingdom Viridiplantae; phylum Streptophyta; class Magnoliopsida; order Santalales; family Viscaceae; genus Viscum; species Viscum album. Next base: position 496,834,031 of record OY728127.1, read on the forward strand.
ATTTTTTATGGTAGGGATAATTTAAATAATAGTCATTGTTTGTTGGATTACACGAACCAAGTAACATAAATTGATATCATAACTAATTCAAATGACTTATACTACACCCAACTATGGAATCACCAGCTCCATCATGGAAATGATAATTTTTTTCCTTAAACTAAAAAATTTATATTTGGATTCCTTTGAACTAAAACTTCATGGTGTTTGTCATATATTTATATTAGGAAAAATTACTAAATATCGATTTAATGAAAATGGGGGAAGTGAAAAATATATTCTTGAATTAGTTCATTATGTTTTGTGTGGATCATTTTCAATTGAATCAAGTGTGGCTTTTAATACTTCATAAAATTTACTTATGATTTATTAATATATGGTTATATCAACATAATGATGTATATTTTTGATTTTTTCATAGATTCAAGAATATAAGAATAAAGATAAGAGTGTTATTGGTAAGATGATTAAGAATATCCACTCACATTATGGTTGAGAATATCTTAAACAAGACATCATTTATTATTTACAAGAGTTTTGGATTCTAACAAAACTCTTACCTCCAAATAAAACATAAGTAACAATTCATGTGAAAGGAGGAATAATACCTTTTTTGGAATGGGATGATCAATTGTGAATTATGTTAGTAGTACATTAGCTATTTTAGGATACACCTTATAGATAACATTATACATACTAAAATTTTTTCCAACTAATGTGGAAGATAGTATTCCATACCAATTATGGAGTAGAAATAAACCTATATTGACATATATACATATTTGGAGAGTTAAATAATTTATTATATCCTCTTACAAAAAAAATATTCTCCCCAATTCACAATTTGTACCTATAGAGGATATGTCATGGAAACAAGGGGATATTTTTTATTTGGACTCCTAAATAAAATGGTAATTTTGGAATGTCATGCCATGTTCTTTGAGAGGTAGTAAACCATTAAAAGAGACAGCTGGGGTGGAAGAGATTTTCATGAATTTCAGTCTCAAGGTAAACAAGGGATGGAATAGAATAAAATTTCACAAGGCATTGTGAAATAAAAACCTGGAGATAAAAAACTACTATATTGTATTAGAATATATGTTAGAGAACCAAATCAATACGGTTTTATAGTATTTAAGGATGGTAAATCCTTATTGGATGATAATAATGATATAATAAAATATAGTGGATTAGTAAGTGGCATAGACAAATCCATGTTGAAAAAATATATAAATTTTTCATTAATGTCCAGGACTAAAAACCTTGTTTTTATTTTAGTTGATCAGCCATTGGATGTAAATCATGGTTTTTAATGGGTAATAAAGAAGAAATTTGATATGTATGAAAAAATTAGTACTTATATGTAATGAATTGTTGTGTGAGGATTCAAATGGTAGCAAGGAATATATTATAATAAAACTATTTCACTAGTTTCTATTCTTAAATCCATCATAAATTTGTGTTACATTACAATTTACCATGACAATGAGATTTAAAAAATTGATGTAAAAATTGCCTCCCAAAATGGTAATCATTTGAAAGATGTCAATATAAACCAACATGAATGTTTTGCAACAATTATAGATTCAAAAAAGTTATAAAACATTTAATGGTTCATTTATGGATTAATGAAGGAATCCATGACATGGATGATTCAATTTTATTGATCCATAATGGAATTTGGTTTCATAATGATTGAATATGAGCCTTGTTTTCATAAGAGTTTTATAGGTAGTGTAGTTGTTTTCATTATATTTTATGTTTATGACATAATAAATATTGGAAATGAAATACCATTATTATAATATTTTGAATCCAGGAGAAAATAATACTTATATATGATGGAATTCAGAAAAGTAGTATATATTTTTGGGATCATGGTCCATCATGATATTGAAGAGGCTGCTCAATATAAGATTGGGTATATATATCGGTGTGATACTGAAGAGATTATATAAGGACCCAACCATAAATATAACTTATTCTTCTGAATATTGACAATAATTTTTTTATTTCATTCTAAAAAAAATTTATATCTGGAGTTTTATAGAATTAGGAAAAACACTTACATAGTATACCCAAACATTACATGTGGATACATATAATATTTATCCATTTTTTCCACAATCCCTTTAGAAAATATGGTTTCTATTCTTGTCACATCATTAATACAATCACCATGACACCAAATTTGACCTCAACAATATTTAATCCCTATTAAAAAAATTCAACATGGGATGAGCACCAAAATATTATTAAGATAACCAATAAAAGAAAAACATTTGTCATGTTAAACACCATTAGTCTTATCCTTAAAATAAAACCTACCTTTTTACCCTAAAAAAGAGATCATCATTTCAAAATGATAATTACACTACCTTTGTAAAATCATCAATTATCATAAAAACTCATAAGAAAAAATATAATAAATAACTAGGTAACTTGGGAAATATTTATACTAAAATGAAATAACCATAAAGATGACTTCCATACTTGTCACTCTTACTAATAGAATAGCCCTATGGCCGACATCCATACATGTCACTCTTACAAATGAAATAACCCTAGGGACAACTTCAATTCCTAATGAATTATAGGTTATAACATAACCAACCATCATCATTTAATCATGGAAACATCTAATACATGGTTTATTACAAATCCACTCATATTTTGTTTATCACATAACTACCCATAATGTTTCAAAGTACCATTATATAATCTTAACACATAAAAGATTAATTTTTATTACTAAATTTATAAAATTCCATTTTTAATCAATAATAATAATTTCATTATATTTAAACAATCTATGAAATTTTAAAACCATTTTCAATAAAATAGTACCCTAAAAAGGGACTGATCTTTTTATTTTTCTTTTAAAATCATCAAGTCATGTAGAGGATTAAAAATATCAAATAAATGTGATAGCGGCAGTGAATAAATTTTCATTATATATATTAAAACGAATATTCCATTTTTCATACGTTAAGAATGTTGAACAATCCATATATAAAGATTACATTTTAAATCTATTGAATGAAATTAATAGTCAAAGGCTTTGTTTATACACCTCACAAAATAAGGTGGTGTATAACATCAAAATACAACTTAGTGAAAGGAGATTTAGAGGAAGTCACTTACCTCGAGATTGATTCTTCAAGTATGCTCCTTATCTCCATGAATAATAAAGTTATGTTAATTATTTATATTCATGTTAACCTATGAAAATTATATTATCGATTTTATATAACTTATTACCATTTTATAACAATTACATAGATATTTAATTTCATGTTGGATGTTTGGAAGATATTTGGTGCTTGAGTCCAAAATGTCTTCATTAAATCAAATGTAGTAAAAGTGGTCATTAGTCCATAATCTCTATAATAATATTCATGAAATAATAATAAATTAAAAATAAAAATTATTGTTTTAAATCAATTAATTAAATATGGATATTATAAATTAAAATTGTTAAAATCATGGAGAATGAATGTTATATGTATACATGAGTAACGTTTTCATTTTTTAATGATCATATGAAAATAATGTAAATATTTTATTATCCATACATAATTTTCATAATATAATTTATATAATTTAAAAATTTAAATATACTTATTTATTTTATCCATATGATATGGTGATTTAAAATGAATCTCATCGCTTCGTGGAGGAGATAGTTCACACGTACACACGAACGACGTAACCATTTTTATGTGTATGGAAGGAAATATCAAAATTGATATATTATTCAACTATAATTATAAATATTTCATGAATGTAATATCTAAATATTAATTCCATTTTTATAACTTTTCTGGAGAGGTGTTAATGGAAAAAAATACATCGGTTCGTGGAGTTCACACATACACATGAACGATTAATTATTTTACCATTTAATGGAAGTGGAGATGGATATGAATTTCCATGAAGATATTAACATAATAAAATCTCATTATACTGAGGATAATGGAGTTATTATATCATCATTGTTGGATAATATTTGAAGTAATTTTATGAATAAATAAAATTGAATTACTTGACTAAAAATGATACCTCTTCATGTAATGATATGCTTTGATTAACATTTAAATACCTCTAAGGTGAATTTTAAGCATAAAAAGGCCTTGATAATGCGTTGAGGGATTCTAGAAAGTTATTATTCTATATATTTTATGATCCAAAATGGTTTTGGAGTGTAAAAAATGATAGTAATTAGTATCATTTTATAAGATACACTGCTAGAAATACCTCCTATACCAATGCCCATATCCAAACAGTTTAGATAAACTGTTGGGATAGGGTACATATACCAATGGTTTTCTTAAAACCATTGGTCTAGGAGTTTTTAGAGTGTGTATTCCCAACTATTTTCAAGACTATTGGAATATTTAATGCCTACCCCCAATTTTCACAATGGGTTTTCTAGAACCATTGGGATATAGCATTATTATATACACTTTTCCAACAGTTTCAAAAAAATCATTGGGATATGTCATCTTAACCAAACAGTTTTATAAAACCGTTGGTATATTAATTAAACAAGGTTCCCAGTAGCTTTTTAAAACTGATGGGACAAAATATCAGCAATATCAAGATCCCAATATACCATTAGTGTTCCCTAAAAAAGATCTCCAAATCTTCCCAATGTGCGAAACCTTCTTGCCTACAATCGATTATTTGTTCCTTCAAATGAAATTTGTAAGTTATAAGTGAGTTTTAGGTTCTCCCTCCATTTTTTCCTTTTTTCATTCAGATTTATTTAATGAAAAGGTTGTTTTCTGTTTTGATTTTCCCTAAATAAAAAGTCCCCTCTTCTTTGCAAACTCTTCTTCCCAACCTGTGATCCATCCTTTTTTTAACAATTGTTTGTTCTTTCACTTCAAATTGTTATGTTCTAGTTGATTTTTATGTTATTATTAGAGTTTATTTTACATTTTTTCAATTGTATTGATTTAAAGACACAATTGTTTTTTTTTTGATCAATATTTTTTGATCTTCATGATTTATTTGGAGTTTTGTTTAAAATATCATTATTATCTCAATAGTTATTTAGAATTATAGGAAAATAGGAGAAGCATGTCGTATGTGGAGTGAAAAATAAAATATTTATTGGGTCACTGGGAACACAATGAGTGGTCTAATGGAGGGGTTCTCCCAAGTATACCATTAGTTACCTAGTGGAGGTGTATTATGTATATAGTATCCTGATGATATTTTTTTAAAATATATTAATTGAAAAACAAAATTGGATTTAAGAAATTAGATATCCTTATACTCAATTTTTATTCCTATAAAATATAGGAGTTGGGGTGTGGGGAATCGGTCGCAGGGTTGGGGTGTGGGGCACCAGTCACTGGGTCGAATCCCCTAACCATAATTGTTTTGTAGCCTTTATATCATAACATACCCACATTTTAATTAATGGGATAAATTGTTCTTATTTAAATTTAGACAGAAACAAATTTTTTGGCCCAAAAGGTCTCTACTGATGAATTCATAATGAGAAATCAAAAGTGTTTTTCCAATAATTCAGAAAATAAGTAGAATTTAGAAGGGAGAAAAATTTCATAAATTAGACACCTAAAGACAGTGTATTATGAAAAACAAAGAATAATTAACATGGGAGAAAAAATGAAGAACTACATTCATTATTACCAACTTAAATATTGTAGATCTTGTAAAAGGTAACCTCATTCCGAAATAGCTACTAATTTCTGGTACCAAACGTGTATCGGTTTTAAAAAAATAATTACATATTTTTCGTATCAAACAAATGACTTCCCAAACTGCAGCAGATGACACCTCACACTCTAGGAGAGAAATGTTGGACAATCCCTTGAATATTCATAGTAAGAATGTAGATTTTTTCATTATACATGGAGTAGGATGATTGAATAATATAAGGTGTAAATGATTATTGGTAGGAGGAGATGATTCACCTGTGTGAACTGAATTTTATTCAATTTTGAGGTTGGTGCACTACGGTACAAAGGGGATAATGATGAGACACTATCCAAAAAACATCCCAAAAATCATATTCAGCTATAAAAATGCACTATTTATATAAATATATCCACATAGTAATTTCACATGTACACAATCCAACACAAAATAAATAATTGTTCAGAAAATAAATAAATAAATAAATGTCATGTTTTAGACCTAATAGATACACCAATATGTTTGTAATAACAAGAAAACCATTGAAAAAAAACATAACCAACACAAGTTATTTTTTAGTTAAACATTATCCCATCAAATGTAAATATTATGATACAACAACAACATAGCTATAATTTATAAAAAACACATAAATGAATAGTGAAGAAAAGATGGCTCAATCTATTGAAATATTATGATTGGTAATTAATGTTGTTTCACCCTTGTATTTACCTAGTTTTGAGAGGGTGGTTTTTTCTAACCAGTTTAGCCAATGATATCTTCATAGAATAAAAAAGGTAACCTTGAAATATCCTCATGTTATACCTTCTATATCTCAAAAAGGACACCTCAAATTGACTAGATTACCTCTATATAACATCTGTTTTTTTACTCTTACGCATCTTTTTGATTTTGATTGGGTGTCATCAAATCTAAACCTGATATCATGTGGTGATATAGTATTTATATTGAAGTATTATGTGTATTTAAATTAATTAAATTGTTAATTTCATGAACCTCATAAATTCCAACATCTATTCTGGACATTGGTACAGATACTGGACACTTCCCCTACCCAAACCCTCAATGAATTATCAAGATCATTACTAAAGCCACCATTGCATGTATAAAAACTACCCCTTCATAATTGAAACACTTAGACTCCACTTTTATCCACACACCAAATTCATACTTCCTATTTCAATCTTTCATATTGAACTTTTCCATCTCTTTCCAATGAACACACCACCTGCTAAAATCATAGTTTAACATACTTCTTCGAACATAACACATGATTCCTAAAATTTAATATCTATTAAAATGATGATTATATATCTATTGAATTGGATTAATCTTTTAGAAATGATAATTCAATGTAGTTGGTGTCATATCATCTTCTAGGATCACCCTAGTGTTTTATATGTTGAATAAACATATGGAGATATGACATTTGTCTCTAAAAATAACTCTAAATCAAAACCATAAATTATACCACATGATAATTTTTATTGAATGTGAGTCTAATAATACCCCTCTCAATTTATGTTATCATGATCACACTAAAGACCCACTATCAATCATGTAATCACTACCCATCCATAGTGTCCACATAATTCTCTATTCCATGTTTCCATCCAATCATTTGAGATACCACTGAATTAATTCCCCCTCCATTATTAGGAAGAATAATCTGACATATGATTTCATCTATGAAACTCATATAACTACATCCATGTAAATCCACCATAGGAAACCATAATCAAGTATCCATCCTATGAAATTTTTGAAACTCCATCGATATACTGTGAGACATATAGGGAACATTAGAAATCAATTTCAATAAAGTACTTCTGAAACCATGGTGGTGTACTTGTTATATGAGATATATCAATTACAACAAAAATCAATGATATCATCACAACTAGACACAATCCAAAATCAAAAATTATGGAAATATTTGATGTACCTGGCATTATGATCTCCCAATAAATCTCATCCTTGGTGAAATAATGGAAATTATTGTCTTTTTTTGGTGTTTTATTAGTTTTTTAAATTATTTTTATGCTATTCTGATATTTTTAAAGATGTGCGTCCTTTGTGAAAAGGAACAGAGAGACTCTGGGGGGACTCTATGCATTCTATGGAAAATAGTGGAATTCTGTGTATTATTTGGGAAATATAAGAAAATGGAATATAGTGGAATTCAGTGTGAATTATGTGTATTTTGTGCTTTGTGTAAGGAAAATAGTGTAATTATATATATATTCCATAGTGAGGTAATTCTATGTATTATGTGTTTGTGGTTTGTGTATGGAATTGAACTGTTTTCAATAAATTATGTGTATGGTATTTAACTGTTTTTAGTGTGCTGTTTTATGGTATTGTTTACTGTATGGAATGTTTGAGCAGGTATTGTCTGGTGTATTGAATTTTCACCTGCTCTGGCTAAAATAGCAGGGGTATGCTATGTTGAATATTGTAGGAACTCTATACCAACGGCTTAGAAACCATTTGTATAGTTTGAATGGACATTTATACCAATGGTTTTTAGGAAACCGTTGGGAAAACCCAAGGTAGAAGTCTATACCAAGGGTTAATGAACTGTTGGTATAGTTTGAAGGCTTAGGATCTACCCCAATGGTTACAAACTGTTGTTATATCTTTATCCCAATGGTTACCAATAAACTATTGTTGTAGATGATTTTTTAGTGGTCTATGCCAACGGTTAAGGAATAACCATTGGTAAAGGGTTATCTGTAAAGCTTATCACCCAACAGAACATCAAAAAATTGGTATAAGATATACCAACAGTATTATTTTCTATACCAACAGTTTATGACCAATGGTATAACCTCAGTTTTCAGCAGTGATAGGGTAGAGGTACTCTTATAATTATTCAAAATATTAAATTAATATAAATTAATTTTCTATTCCAAATGAATCAAAATTGATTTATATCAAATATTAAATGCATGTATGTTGAAATAAATTCATCCAACAATAATTAAACATATTTTCAATGTTTTTTTAATACTAATCATTTTTTAAACCTTATTTTTGCCTTTTAAATGATACCATGATATATTTTAATTCACTCATTGAGGGATAATATTATTACTAAAAAATGGACAATGACCACTTAATGAGTCATCGATAATATTTTATGACCTTTTTGAATAATTTGGCAGAAATTTGATATTTTTTGAAATTTTAATTCATTTAATAAAATTTTATTTATTTTAAAATACCAATAGATTCAATTTTTACACTATTCAGTAGTTGACTTTTTAAAAGTATCATAAAAACATGATACATTAAAAAAACTCCATGAACACATTTATAACATTTAAAATTCATTCATAAAATTATTATATGGAATCAATTAAGCCAAATTATATTTATTTTATTATTTATAATATCATTTATTTGATATTTTCACTAATTAAGCAATTATTGTGTCATCATTGTGTTTCCATTTAATTTAATTATTTAATTTATAGAAATTATAAATAAATTATAATTATGTAGGTAATAATATTATCATTTTATATACTATTTATAGATAAATATACCACTTAAATAAACTCTTATTAATATTGAGTTAGTTATGAGAGACATGATTATGACATATTTGTCTTTAATTTAAATAAAATTTTATAAATGTCATAATCACACATATGTGAATTTAAAAGGCCATAATTTCTGTCAAAGGACTGTATTGGTCAACAATAAATCATCCAATAAAATTATTAAAGGTCTTATGGTAGTATAATAATATTTATAAAATTAATCTATCCATTAATTACTCAATTTACCCATAACCATGGTAATGAAAATTATTACTAAAGTTACTATTCATAATGTCCAAAAATAAAAGAGTCATTTCTAAATAATAATTAAATTATTATTAAAAATATGGAATACATTTTTCCAAATTAAAAACACATAATTGGAATAAATTAATTAAAATTTAATCCTGTTGTCATAATAAGTAAATTTGTTTTCAAAGTAAAACAATCAAAAGATCACGTAGTTTTTATATCCAATATTAGTGTGAAATTTATTAAAATGACTTAAATTGGATTAAAATATAATAAAATATTCTAATTATTATTTGAATGAAATTATATTTATAATATAATAATATAAACAAATTATACAAAAAAAGAATTTTTGAATTTAAACGCAATATTGTTAACTATTCATTAAAAATGGATCTTATCAAATAATTACAAAAATTTAACCAAAGTAAATTTTAACATCCTGATTTGAAATAATAGGTTTATTATTTTTCAAAATGAACATATAAAAGTGAAAATTGTATTTAAAATAGGTGAGACATCAAATGGTGGCAAACCGTATATTCTAGAGAAAGACTTATTTTATGTGTAAAATTGGATATTTATAATATATTATTTAAGAAACATAAATATAAAGTTAAATATTATATTGAATATATTATATATATATTATATATAATCCAAAAAATGTTTATTTTTTATATATTTGTATAAAACACACTTATTTACGTTTAAATATTTTTTCAGAAGAACATTTCCTTTTATTTTAAAGAGGGTTTTAGATCAATCTATAATTAATTGCTCAACAAAGGGTTAATTATATATAAATTTATAAAACATATTTTCAAAAAAAAATTAAACATATCAAAATATCCATTCTAATAAAAAAATTTGAACAATAAAATTATGTTTTCCATTTATGATAAATGTGGTGTTTCATGTTTGTTGTCTAACACTATGTTTCCTTTTAAAAACATCAGATGTTACATTCTCCCTAAATTTGGTAAATTTCATCCCCAAAATTTAAATTCGGGATCAGTAAATATGATATGACTTATCAGAATACCTTTATCACAATCCCACATTGTAAAAAGGAGTAATAAAACATCAAATTTAAAATAAATAATGTAAAATATGATGGTTACCTAAGATAACACACAGTAGGTTTGCATGTAAAAAAACATGGACAGTGAATACTAAATTAACCATCAAGTTATGATTAAGATGATAAAGAACATGGTAATTTTAATGATAAAAATAAAAAAAAATAAATATGTGATTTGCAAAAAGGTCATTGATCACTTAACAAGAAAAGTAAATAAAAAATGTTTTTTTTGAGAACCTTTTCATATATTTGATGAATTATTTTTCTAAATAGAATAAGAACATAAATAAATATACTTAATTGGAAAGTATAGTTTCATTTTTTAATTATTTTCCACCACAAAATCTTATTTTCCTCCAAATGATGAGTATTCAAGATGAACTTTTTAGACACGAAGCACTAGATCAACTTTTAGAAAAATGCATAATCCAAAAAAGATAAAATATATATTTCTATAACATTTAGATATTAATTTAAACCAAAACGGTTAGTATAATTATATATAATTCCCAAAAATAATATACCATATATTGAAAAAATAAATAAAATATCTAATATTTCACAATAATACTGAAAGTTCAACCTAGACCATTCATCAAATAACTGCCCTAAGAAATCCTATAAAATTTTCTGACTAAGATTAAAACACAAAATTTGAATTAATTTTATAATATATTCTTACAATATAAATTTTAACATTTATCGTCAAATAAAAATTATTAGTCTTCATGTCTCATACCAAAAAGTAATTAATGTATTCCTAAATTCTCCATTTTAGGTTAATCATTTCCAAAAAGGACCTAAAGGATTTTATGTCCACAATAAAATCATCGAGTCATCCAAAATAAAATTCAAACATTACTTTTCAATAAAAATCACATATTATTATATTTAACAAGAACTTATTGGATTCTTAAAACATCAAATATCTTCCAAAACAACATCAATCTCATAATCACCATTTTTTCAAATATTGATGTTATATATTCAATAAAACATATGTGACCAAAATCATCTAATTCTTCATCTGTAAAATCATTAAACTAAAAATAAAAATTCATATTATCTAGAGATTTATCATAGACCATTGGTAGGTGATACACCTTTGTTTCCCTTTGGTTGTTGGCATGATTCCCAATGTCCCTGTTGGATGTGATGGGTTGTCACCTATCCTGGAAGTTGTCCATTTTCAAAAAACTATATAATTCTTAAAACATTCCAAAAATATGGATATGTCCTCAAAATTAACCATAAAATGTTTTAAACTAAAAGGATATCTAATACATTTCATTTTTCATCCCAAAATATAAAAACCCTTAATTACCTAAAAATGAATATCTCCAAGTATACCATTAGAAACCCTAAAATTTGAAAATAGAAATCATCAAAATGGTATCTAAGACATTAATATTATAAAAAATAGAATATTATAAACACATGAAAATATCTAAGTCTCTTAATAAAACATCATAATCTCCAATGTTTTCTAAACCCAACTTTGATACAAACTATAAGGACATGAAATTAAACATAACTTATTATAGTGAATTCTAACTACAATTTATTTTACTTCATTAAAAATTATCATTGAGGTGTAGATTTTTAAATAATTAAGACAAACTATTAAATAATAAACCCATGAATTACAAGTGTATAATTATACATAGTATCTATTTTTTTACCAAACCTTTTTAAAATAGTATTCTTTCTTTTTATTTCACATCATCAACACTATCATAATGACATGTTATTTGTCCTCAACAAAAATTAATCCCTATGAAAACCATTTTAAAGCATGGTATGAGCACAGACATCTCAATAAGGGACATAAAGAAATCAAATAATTAGTATAGTGAAAACCCATAAAACAATTCATGAAACTAAAACCTATCCTTTTACCAATAAAAAGAGAAAATAATTTCAAAAATATAATTATATTACCTTTTTAGAGTCAATAATTTCTCGGAAAACTCATATGAAATAATATAAAATATAAGTAGGTAACATGGGACATATTTATACTAAAATGGAATAACAAAATGGTTTACTTCCATATATGAAACTCTTATAAAATGAATAGTCATATAGTTGACTTCCATACATGTCACTCTTACATATAGTATAACCATACAATGCACTTCCATAACAAATGCATTGATGGTTATAATGTAAAAACCAATAATCAGTTTATCATGGAAACATCCATCCTTGGATTATCACATAACCACATGTTTAATGTATAAGTACTGTCATATAATCATAACATATAAAATACCTTAATTGTTATCATTTCAATTATTAAATTTCATTTTCAATCTAATGAAATCATTTCTTGAAATTAAAAATATAATTTCATTTTACAAACGAAATTAAATACCAAAATACCTAGAAAAGGGACTTTGTTACCTATATTTATTTTAAAAACATTTAGTCTAGTAGATATAAAATGATGGTCATGGAGGTGAAAAATCCATTGTTGCCGTATATGTAAAAAAAATTCCTTATTTTGTTTGTTCATAAAGTCAAACAATCCATATATAATGATTCCTTTAGAAAAACATTGAGAGAAATTAAATTTAGATGGTATTTTTTATACACATCATAATAGAAGGTGTTGTATGACATAAATGTATTCCTCAATGAATGGAAATTGAGATGATTCCCCTTACCTCGAGTCTGATTTATCTAGTATGTACTTTATCTCTATAAATAATAAACATAAGTTAATTATTTACATTCTTGAGAATATATTTAAATTAATTATCGATTTTATAAAACATGTTTCCATGTCATAAAAATTAGTTAATTATTTTTTTTCACGTTAGACATTTTGATGATATTCGGTTCCTGAGTCCAAAATGAATTCTTTATGTCAAATACGATCAAATAGGTCATTAGTCCGTCATATATAGAATAATATTCATTAAATAATGATAAATTTTTTATATTAATTAAAATTTTAAATCTATTCAATAAATATTGATATGAAAACTGAACAATGTTACAATCATAGAGACGTTAAGTCATACATACGCATGAGTAATGTATTCAGTTTTCAATGATCATTATGGAAATAAGGTAAATATTATTTTATCCTTACATAATGATCCTAATATAATTTAAATAATTTAAATAATTTAAATATATATATATATATATATATATATATTATATCTTTGATGTGGTTATTAAAAAATAATCACATCACTTTTTGGAGGTGAAAATTAACACAAATGCACAATCAATGTTATCATTTTCATATGCATCGAATTGAATAAAACAATAGGTATATTATTATTTTATACTAATAAATATGTCATTAATATCATATATAATCATTAATTAAATCATTAAAACCATTATAGAGTTATGGTAATGGAAAATGATTTATATTGGATTGTGGAGTTCACACGTACGCACAAATGATTAATTCTTTCCCTATTTGAACGAAGTGGAGATGGAGACTGATTTTGATGATTATACTGATGTAATAAAATCTTAGTATATTGAATATAGTTAAGTTATTATATAATAATTGTTGAATAATATTTACAGGAAGTGGAAGAAGAAATATAACATAAATACCTGATTAAAAATGATACCTATTCTTCGGATGATCTTCATTGATTAAACTTGTAAAATATATAATGTGAGTATTCTGCCAAAACTAAGGGATATAGAATGTGTTGAAGGATTATATAATGGTATTTGGTTATATATATTTCAATCCAAAATTGGTTTTAGAGTGTTAATAAATGATAGGAACTTTTGACCTTTTATACAAGATGGGAGGGGTACTCTTGGAATTATTCAAATTATTACATTAATATAAATTAATATCCTATAAAAAAAGTTTAAAAAATTTAAATCATAGATATGAGGAATGTATGTAGAAATAAATTCATCCAATAAAAATTTTTCTTCTTCTGATTATTTTTTTATCATTATGTTTTTATTTTAACCGTTATTTTACCCTTTTTAATCTTACTGTGATATCCTGTTATTTACTCATTAAGGGTTAATATAATTAATATAAAATTAAAAGTGACCAATTAATGAATCATTGATTAAGTTTCATGACTTATCTCAATAAATTCCCTAAAATTAACTTTTTTTTGAATTTTTAAATCATTTAAAAAAGTAATATTTGTTTTCAAATACCAATGTGTCAATTTTTACACTATTTATTAGTTAACTTTTATCAAAAATGTCATAGAAGCAATATAGGTTCGCACCAACTCATTAAAAACCTCACAAATACGCAAAAACATATAGAAACATATTGGATGGCATTAACTTGGTAAAATTATATTTATATTAATATTTGTAATATCATTTATTTGATGCGTTCTTTAATAAATAAATTAATTCATCTTCATTGGGAAAACATTTTATTTAAATATTTAACTCCTAAAAATTATAAATAAACTTCCTAGATGTAGGTAATAATTTTATATTTTTGAAATAATATTTATATTATATTATATCACATATATAACCCCTTATTAAAAATTTTATAATTATGAGAGTCATTAATATGAAATATTTGTCTTTACTTTAAATGAAATATTTTAGATGTCATAATCACACCCAAGTAGCCTAAAAAGGGCATTATTGAAGGAAAATGACTGTATTGGTCGATTATAACTCATCTAATAAAATTCGGACAAATTTTATGGGTTGTTTTATAATATTCATAATATCACTCTAACATTTCACTACCTAATTTATGCTTATCTGTGGAAATAAAAAAATTAATAAATGTACTATTGGTAATTTTTTAAAATAAAACGGACCTATTTACTTAATTTTGAACTTACGATTACAAATATTTAATCTATTTTTCCAAATTAAAAACACATAATTGGAAAAAATTGATGAAAAGATATTCTAATTGATAGAATAAGAAAATAGATCTTTAAAGTAAAACTCTCAAAAGATCACATAATTTTCACATCAAATTTAAATGTGAAATTTATTTTAAAGACCTAAATTGGAATAAATGATAATAAAAAATTCTAATTAAAAATGAAAAACATTTAAAATGATAATTTAAAAATATAAATAAATTAGTTGAAAACTCAGTTTTATATTAAAATGTAGTATTTTTCTCTATTCATTAAAAAATGAATCTTATTAGAAAAATAATTTTTTTTTTAAAAAATTAAATTTCACTCATTCATTGTAGAAGTTTATTTTTTGTAAAAATATCTTATAAAATATAAAAAACATACATTAAAAATAGGTTCACCATCAAAAGGCGCAAAACTGCAATTTTTGAGTAATATTTATTTTTTTGTGTAAAATTGGATTTGTTCTTATATAATGTATACAAAACACATTACATGAATTATAAAAATTATGATGAATATATTATATAAATTTCACTATTATATTCCAAAAAGTGTTATTTTTTTATTTATTGGTACAAAACGCACTTGTGCACATTTTATTAGTTATTTCATAAAAACATTTTATTTTATTCTAAAAATAGTTAAACGTTCGTATATAAATAATTTGTTTCCACAAAATTAGTTATATATAAATTTTAAACCATATTTTTATAATTTAGTTAAAATTATTCATCTCCACCATTCTAACAAAAAAAAATTTAAATAATAAAATTAATTTGTTTTTTTAAGCTAAATATGGTGTGTCATGTATGCAATCATACATTGTGTTTCCTTCTAAAAACATGGGATGTTATAGATTAAATTTTGAATTATATTAGTTGGGATTGTATCAAATGTCAAATATAATTTACCATTTACATGGAAATGTGTCCTCAATCACATGATGAATAATATAGGACGGAATGGACTCTACTTGAATCGATGATTGGGTAAGTGATGTATGCTATGTTATGTACTAGGCTATATGTGTCATGACCCGAAACAAGCTAGGGATCAGGAAAAAACAACCCCAAGACCACCTCTATTGGCCAGGGGGTGGTGAAAATCACTGAAGGAATGACTATATTGTGAAGTCCTTTTCCTACATACTTTTATATACGCACATATCCATCTTGATGAAAAAGTGCATAGGGAATGAGTAAATGATACCACACTACTATAATGTAATGAAATCATTCATGAACCTCTAGAAATTAGAATATTATGGTACTATAAACTTATAGTATAGGGGGAAAATACTTTTCCATATGGAAATATGTTCCAACAATACAAAACCAAAAAACTAAACTATTAAAAGAGATCCCAGCTCCTAGATCCCAAGCTATGACCACTGTATGTGGTCCAAGAAACAAATTTCCCGAAACTCCTATATAGTTTTCGTCAACATGTAATTCCAAATCATATGAAATGACCCATTGGGAAAAATCCCATTTATGGGTGAGTATATACATACCCCTTAAAAAATCCTAAAATCTATAAGGGGAGCTGTAATAGATAAAAAGTAATAGAATGATAATAGATCGAACAGAGTACAATGAAAGAGTACAGCTCAACCCAAACCAAGAGAAGAATTAACCTCCTACACACATAAGGGGATTGGAATGGTGAGTAGATGAACTAAATTTTTTTTCCTGACAACTATATTATGATAGTAGAATTATTCAAACTTGAGAAGGTAAACATGAAAATAAAGTGGCATACCATGTGAATCTTCACGTCTCCCGAAATGAGAGTGAACAAGTACGAGGGGTGTATGCAGAAGAAAGTATATATATATGTTTAGTCAAAGAATCCCACAAAACATACTAAGGGGATATCCATCTCACAGCTCAATCTAAAAAGAATATTTCCCACATATCCAAAATCCATTAATGATGTCTTACATATTACGTGTCTTCCTAGAAGTAATTGTGCCAGTCGAATCATTCCTCATCACTATGCCTCACAGTTGTGTGGGAACACCCTTGAAGTAAATGGCCCATTACCTAGTGTCCCTAGGGGGAGTACCTCTATGATAATATTCATTGAGGACACCACCTCCCAAATATACAAGAGTTTAATATCGGTAGACTTTGAGGACAACACATCACATCTCTACTGGAAGTTCATCTCAGTAATCGTAGAGGAAGCAATTTACTAGATATATTAGAAGGTCAAGTTACTAGTCATCAAGGACATCCATTTACAACACTAATGGAAGGTAATGTCAGTTTTCATTGACGATGATACATCCCAGCTCTGATGGAGTGTCAAATCAGTAGTATTTTGTTGATCCAATGTGTTCACTGTTTTCATCGAGAATTTCCTAGATAGCCTCGTGCATGAAACATTCTAAGTGAAAAGAAACTCAAGATAGGATATTTGCTTTACTAAAATAGATTCACATTTATAATGATACACTTCACCATATAATGCCCAAAATGTACTTTGTGGGAACCACCCATTCTTATGATTAAGAAATACCTGATATTGGCCTCAATTTTTTTTTCAATATCAAGGTCATGACACTGAAGATGGTTATCCATTATAACATCATGATATGAATATATTTCTAATAAAATATATCACAACAACAACAAAAATAATAATATTATTATTAACATGAATTTTCTGCACCCCAACCACGAGCCTGAATTTTGTATCCAACATTAGTCTTGAAATAACCATCTAAAAGTCATGGTCATTCTTCCATAGATGGTTAATCCTTCAAACATCATAAGAAGGAGTTGTGATAGAAAAATAATTTTATAAAAATAAAAATAAAATTATTAATAATATTAATATTATGAATATATTATTAAAAATAATTTTTAATGGAAAAGGAGTATTGATGGACATTCCACCCAGCCTCATGTCTCCGCACACATGCATCACACCTCCCCATTGGATTTTTATTTTTCATTTTATGTTTCATTTAATTTTATTTTTATCATCTTCATGAAAATATATTATACACCACATTTCTATAATCATAACCTCCATTCCCCATAAGATATGATGAACACTAAAGAGCGCGGCTCCTAGGTCACATCGCCTCACAAACTCTCTAATGAGATACCACACCTCTACCTTGACTAGATGAGCTCAATGAAATGAACCTATTTGGGATATCTTTTACCTTTGAACCCCATATCTATCATCAATCATATAATAATTCCTCCTATTGAATAATTAATCTTCATCCTTGGAATAAAAAAAGGATTCTATTTCTCAGACTGATCCATCCTCTTTCAAACCCCAAGCAAGATCGAATCCTAGTGGTTGTAAAGTGGTGAAAGATAGATAAAAAGATAAATGAAAATATTGATTTGGAACATGATCGATGACTGTGTTAATTTTTCCATTGTCTATGGGATCCAATTTTTGGGTTATCAAATCAATAATAAAAATATTTTTATATCCATTTATCAATACATGTTTCTAAATATTGATACATGAATTAATTTGTTTGAGATTTATTCAAGTTTAGAATAGGTAAAAATTAATTATAAATACAAAAAATGAAAAGGCTTAACCTCAATATTAGATCATTCTATGATGGATAACCTAATCTCTAATGAAAGAGGAAGATATATTTCATTAATCATGCTTTAATTCACCTTGATCCAATTGCTCATTTTCATCTAATCTTCGTTCGCTAATTGAAGGTGGAAGAACCCTCTACTCAAAGGTCTGAGGGTTATGTGGCTATCCATAGAGATACTCTGTAACATTATATTTATAGAGGGTTCTAGGTCTAGGTCATTTAATAAAATAATGAAAAATAATTTATTAATCTTAATTGAATGCACACACCCTTGGTCACTTTATTCCATCTCCCCATGCCAATCTATTTTATGAAATGACTAGTGTGAACATCAGGTTTTGAAGACAAAAGTGGTCTAATATTTCTAATTAGAACTTCCTTTTAAGATAAATTTCATTATTTTTAGAAAACCGTATTCACCTTATATAATATATAACTAATATTTTAATAAAATTAAATATGTGAACACCATGCCTCAGAATTTCACACCATCATAGTCCCTAACACTATAAATATACATAGAAATATATTAATATATTAAAAGGGAAAACTGGGTTTCTAATTTATTCCCTCCTTCAATATTTTCAACCCAACAAATAAGAACTAAACAAAAAGCTTGAGATACTGAGCACACATATGGATCTACCACTCTGAGGAATTGTCATGATATTTTTTATACTTCCAAAACACATGGAACAAGGCGATAGTCCATCCACACATGGTCATATTTTATCGATCCTCCATCACCAATAGGTGTTCCATAATGTTGGATCTGTTGAGGATGTCTAGATCCGCCCATTTGATGATGTGCAGGGGTTCATGCATGTATATCCCCTTCTGTGAATCATAGAAGACATTATGCAGACTGTGCATCAATGGAGGTTGGTAGAGGTAGTAAGAAACCTCTCCAAATCTACGCATGATCTCTAAAGGCCCGATGAACTTCATGGATTTTTTGATACCTAAAAATACTTATGCACTCATTTTCAAAGGGAGAATATCCGGAAAACATGGTCTTCATAATGAAACGCCAGGGGACTATTATTGAAATGAACATAATATTTCTGTCTACTCTGAACAATCATCATCTGATCAGGGATTAACTGGTCCTTCTCCATCATTCCTTTAGAAAATATAGGCCCATAAGAGAAATCTTGCTGATCTCGTCCAAGAAAATTTGTGATATTCATGGTCTCCTATATAAAGACTCAAACGGTCCCATGATGATGGTATGGCGGTTGATGTTCTTGTTCAAAAACTCCACCAAGGGTAGTTGATCCTCCCATCTCTGTTAAAATCCTAACAAGAAATCCCTCAATATATCCTCTAATACCTAGACAGTGAGCTTGGTATACCCATCATTAATGGCGTGAATGGATGTAATCATCATTTTCTGGGTCCTGAATTCCTCTTGCAGGCCTAACCACTATTGTGACATAAAATATGTTTAACTATTAGAGATAATTGTCGGGGGAACCTAGTGAAAGAGAAAAATCTCCCATACATACAACTACCCCAAATTCTCCATCAAATTATTCCCCCTCATAGAAAGGAAGTGCATCATGTTTTTGAGTCAATGAAATATCTCTCAGATAGCATCATAAATCTTATCTATTTGTGGAATACATGTGAATAAGTCTATGGATATGCCATCCCACTTCCACTATGATCTCTCAAGGGGATGCAAGACACATACCAGAACATAGTGCTCATCCTTCACATACTGATGTGTTAGGTTATGAGAGACAAACTCATCAATTTTTCTTCTCATTACAGACCACAAAAACCCACCCCTGAAGGTCTCTTTACATCATCCTCACACTAAGATGTATATCTAGGGGAGAAGTGTGGAACTCTCAAATCACCTCCTCCCACATCATGAATACTACCACTTTTCAACTCTGGAACAATATAAATGGATTCCATCATTCAGAATATAAATCCTGTAATTAATCTATGGATATATATTAAATAGAAACGTCATAGTCTATGTCCCCCAATTGATAATCTCTCAAACCCTCTAGAAGAGAACGAGTCGACCCCATCGAATGAGGAAATATCTTAACCTCCTATTCCCCCTAGTTCAACTATAGGGAAACCAACTACTTGGAAACCTCTTGCTATAATGAGCTCAGGACTTCCTAATATCGGAATTTGCTACAATGTTACCCTTTCCAAGATTGTAGCCTCTCTCAAAGTCATGGTTCTATAGGAACTCCAACTAGTGTCATGGAATCAGGTTCAGGTCTCTATGGGTGATGACATACCTACAACTCTGGTCATATGAGTAAACCAAACAACAATCTACTAGATGTTATTATATCCACATCATATGGGAGATGACCACGACCACAAACTCTAGTTCCTGATGTGAGTATTTATGTTCATGGGGTATCAAATACCTTAACTCGTATGTGGTAATTTCCAGCCACTACCTCAAAAATTAATCGAGACCACCTCTGGCTGCCTCATAATACACTATTGAATCCATAAATTCCTCTGGTAGTCTCAACACTAGATCACTGTTCACCCTGAGTGTCTACTACTCAAAATCCCTATGTTACTGCTCAGACTCAGTGAACATCATCACTTTCTTCCTCATTACGGCCAATGAGGTTGTTATTTTGGAAAATTCATCTACAAAACACATATTATACCCCACCAAACCACGAAATAACTGATACTATGACACACTATTCATTGGATTCCAAGAAAAAACTGCATCAATATTATCTTGGTCAACAGATAAACAATTATTATAGATGACATGCCCTAGAACGTGGACCTCATGAATCTAGAATTTGATCTTCAATAGCATTCCATAAATCTAGTCTCTTAAAACAATTTTAGGACCATTCTCAATTTCTGTACATGATCATCATCTAATGTAGAGTTGAGAGTATTCCATCGAAGAATATAACAAAAAATTGGTCATTTTTTGGTTGAAATACCACGTTAATCAATTCCATTAACACTACATGGGAATTTGTCACACAAAAGGGCATCACTAGGAACTCATAATGTCTGTAGAGACATCCAAATGCGAACATTGGAATACCAGCCTTGAGAACCCTCAACTGTTTGTAGTATAACTTGATATAGATCTTTGAGAACCATATAATTCCTTGAAAATGGTCATATTGGTCATCAATTCTCAATAATGGTTTATTTTTTATTTATAGTTTCCTAGTTTAGGAGTTGAAAATCCAAAAATATATGTATGATTTTATCCTCTATTTTGATGAACAACACTAGATCGATCCAAGGGGACATTATGGATATGATGAAAACTATCTTGGGATGGTCCTCCAAGTAGAAACACTACTCTCAATGCTTAGTAGGGGATATCTGATATGCATAAAATGATATCAGAACTGTTTCAGGATGAATGTCAATTCAAAACTCCATCTATCACCTTATTAGTATTCCCATAACATCATTTGGGAAAACATAAATATAATTCACCACTACCAAAGGAACCCAAATTCTTGAAGGTATTGATTCCCAAATGTGTACACTCAATTACTAATTGGTTATGGGATGAAACCTCTAATTTGTTGAACCCACATGCCCAACCAAGAGATCTCTCTCACCAGAAAAGGATAATCTTGTCCAATCAACACATAGGAATCTGACATGTCACTGGTGATTATTGATCTAGTCATAGACCATGTAAAGAATATCAATTCCTATTATGGTGACATAGGGTCCCATTGTAATGACCAAATGATCTCACGTTAAATTCTCTCCCCTAAGAGATACCTCCCATTGTCGGCAGAAGAATGTTTCATAAATAGTGTTTCATATAGGAACCTCAAGATGAAGTTATTGGGCCAGTGCATCAAATAGATGATCTAACCCTAAGATTAGGATAATAGACATGGATGAAAGAATGGATCATGTTTTTATCATTTTTTATTAAATGTCATAAAACCAAAAATCATACATCTGATCATCTCGTGCATCGTGGGGTCATAAGCCTCAAAATCCTATGACTGAATATGGACCCGACCAAAAGTACCATGAGCATGATAGGGGCTCTATATTGGGGATTTTTGATGGATCTCACGGTGGATTCCACCAACCTTTATTCAAATTTCAACTCTTATAGCTCCACCTTCCAAGGGACCACCCAACTATCTCCTAGGAGGTCTATCATCATGGTGTTCCCTCTATTATGGAATCCAATAATCCATCTACATGTTATCCTTTGTATGTACTATTATGAAGTCATATTTTATGTGAACTCGACCATAAAAATCATAGAACTGACCATCTCCATGTTTCCCTAGTACTATGTGATTTCCTTACACTGCACGACCTTTATCACGAGAATGATTACAAAAGGAATTCATGTCCCCAAATCCCATAATATAGAGCCTACTAGCTACTAAAGATGACACAAATCTATGATTCTGACTGCAAGCTCCAGCTATCTGAAATCCCTATGATATAAATCTCAATCTCACTAGAGCTCACTTCAGCACCCCGACAAAGGTGAAGATGAATAAGATTACCACACTAGCTCGGATCATTTAGAGGATTCCATGTTCATGATTATGTACTCAAGAAATAGTCATCCTATATTATGTCAGGCGAGTACCACATAGTGTAGGTGAATCTCTTTGTGTACTTAGCCACTATAATCCCTTCCCAAGGGATCTCCAAAAGCTCCTAGATCGGGATTGGGAACAAACAAGATGGGAAGTACTACTCATGGAACAACTACTGGAAGTAGGTCCCCAATAGTGTCAACTCATCATTCATCTATGTAAAAAGGATCCACCACCGACAAGTTCATCCAAGGAAAATCTAGTTTCTGGTGAAACCACATAATCCATCGGTGTCTGGATGTTCCAGAAAACATGGACCATTGAATCTATCCAATCTACTACTACAATAGGATCTATCTCCCCATAGAACCTTAGTGTCCTATGATGCTATAACATATGTAGATTTCTAAAACTGTTCACATCCTTTAACTACTCAACTAGGATAGTTTTCTACATGACATGTGGGGGTGTCGCTACCTGTCCGCCTGGAGGAATGGGTCGCAGGATGGAACCTAAACTGATGCCTTGTCGATCATTGGATAGTCATTATGACCCAAAACTGGTATCTTGGAGGGATATTATTATAGAGGAATCTTGAGATTTATTAAGAAATGTGAGGATCAAATTATATCATATATAATCAAAACAATAGGTAGATGACTCAAGAAGGATAGTGAGGGAGTCAATATAATATGATGCAGGTACCATTGAATCCTACCCCAAATGTCTTAGTATTCCGAGTCAACAAGAAGGTAGTTAGGGGTCCGAATTAATGGACACATCAGCCACCACACCATCACTGGATTCCCTAGTCTAAGAGCCACACCCGAGACACATTGAAAAATGTCCCCTAAAACCAACCAAATGAACATAATGGGATAGTATAAACAATTTCCCTTGGAATGAAATTTCTATGATACAAAACCTTCATGACCTGACCAATGTCAGGGCTCAAGAATTAGCAAACCCAATACCGCATCCATAGGATAGTGTGTAGAAACAAGTTCAAAAGTCATAAATAACCTATGGAGGTCTTTGAATATGTACCTATTTGTACAAAAATATCCATCTTGATGCATCAATGCATATAGAAATATTAAAATATGCAACACTCCTTTAATATAATACAATAATTCATGAAACTCTAGATAGCACAATCTTACGGTAGTGTAAACTAAAATTAAAGGGGTAAAATAAATTACCAACCATAAATATGTTCCATCTTGAGAAAAACTAGAAAATAAAATATCTGAAAGTGATACAATCTCATGGATCCAAAGATATTACCACCGTATGGTGTCCAAGCACCAAATATCCCTAAGATCCTCTAATGTCATGATAGAAAAGACAATCATTTGGATAAGACAAGACTTGGGTGGGAAATGTCTATGAATGGGTTATTATATAAAAACCTTGTAGGACACCATAAAATATGAAAGGGGGGAATTAAGTTATACAACATGAACTAAAAAACAATACATAACACAAATTATAGTCAAAGTGAATAGATCAACCCAAACCAAGAGTATATGTATCCTCATCCATGAAAAAAGGGATCGATATGGTGAGTAGATGAGGTAAAAATAGTGTCTTTTCCACCTATATAAGAAGATTAGAATCATCCATCTATGAGAAGTTGATCATGGAAATCATGTGGCAAAACCTTTACATCTTTTCCTCTCCTGGAGAGAGAGTGACCAATTACAAGGGGTGGATATAGAAGAATGTAAATATATACTCTCAGTCAAAGAATCCAAGACATGATAGTAATGGGATCTCTATCTCACATATATTTCCAAGAAAAATAGAATCCAATAGATTCCAAAACCCATCAATGATTCCTAGAATTTAATGCATCTTCCTAGAAGTAAATGTCCAAGTGAAACCATGCCACGTCACTATACCACACAATTGAGTGTAAAAAAATGAAGGACCCATTCCCAAGTGCATCAGGGGGGATTCTCTCTGACTGTATCCTTTTAGTATTTGATTTCCCACCTCTATTGTAGGTTCAAATCAATAGTAATTGAGGATTCCACTTCCGAGTTCTATTAGAATATCAAATCAGTAGTAATTGAGGACACCAATTTTCAACACTACTATAGGGTCAACATGGTAGTCATTGAGGATTCCATTACATATCTCTACTAGTGGGTCAAATAAGTAGTCATAAATGAAGATATATCCCAAGATTGGTTGATGGTTAACTTTGTAGCCTTTGGTGATCCTCCATGATCAATTTTTTCATCAAACTTTTTCTATCCAATGTCTTGACTTGAACATTCCGCATCATATCTTGAAAGGCGCAACATATGAGACCATCACATTCTATATGATAAAAACTAATTATAGCATATATTAATTCCCAAACTGGATTCTTAGTTAGAAAAATAAATTTCACTATATGATGCACACAATTCACTTCAAAGGTCGAACCAAAAATTCCAATTTTAAAATACATAATATTGGTCCCAAAATGTTCGTCGTAATAACATGATCATGACACCACAAACAGTTATCCATTATAAAATCATTTGAAGAAGATGCATTAGATAAAATATTTCAAAATAATAATAATAATAATAATATTATTATTATTAGGTATTTCGTGCACCCAATCAATGATCCTGAATTAAGTATCCACCATTGGTCATTAAAGGACTATCTCAATGTCAGAGTCATGCTGATGCAGATAGTTATTCCTTCTAACATCATATCAAGGAATTTTGATTGAAAAATATTTTTGTTAATAATATTAATAATAATAATAATATTATTATTATTATTATTATTATTTTTTTTAACTAATTATAAAGTAATCGGGCTAGATAGGGCCATAACACCCACTCTTGTCTTCAGGTGCTTGAAGCACCCCCTCCCATTTCGATATTCTTTTACCTTTTTTTGTTTCATTTATATTTTAGTTATTTGTATTTCGATCATATTATTCTTTTTATCTTATCCCCACACATCTGAAAACCTATTATACAATCGCTGCTAGAATTGAGACACACCAAATTACATATCTCCCAAATTAGACTAACCATGAGCCTCCTTGGCTAGCCATTTCGCCTCCTCCTTGACTATACTAGCATAAATAAATTATCATCTATATCATTTCTTTTACCTTATACCCAGACGAAAATCATCAATAAATTCATGTAACTTCCCCTAGAATACTTATTCTTCATATTTGGCATCAACCATGGGTTCAATTACTTGAACTAATCCTTCCTCGGTTGAACCCTCAACCAAATAAAAGACCAGTGGTGGTACCGTGATTAATAAAAAAAATAAATTAAAATTAATATTTAGTCCTTGATCAATGATTGTGCTATTTTTTCCATCATCGAAGGGTAACAATATTTTGTTTTTCAGGACAAAAATGAAAATATTTTTTATTCCAATTTTAAATATCCATATCTAAATATTGGAAAAAAAAAATTAATTTCTTCAAGATTGGTTAACTTTCTTCACAAAAAAGGTAGGATAAATCAACACAAATAAGAGGTTAAACCTCAATATTTAATAGTGTGATGATGGAGAATGTGATCAACTACAATAGGGTACGATATTTTTCATTCTTCGTGCTTCAATTCTCCATGATCCAATTTCTAGTTATTGTCTGATCTCCATTCACCCAATGGAGGGTGGAAAAATCTTCCTCTCAATGGTTCCTAGGTTATGTGGATAAACCTATTGATCTGCCTTAGCATCATATATATAGAGGTTTATGGGTCTTGGTAATTTAATAAAGTAATTAAAAACTAATTATTTGTCTTAATTAAACACACCCTACTAAGGTCACATTATTCTATCACCCCACACTGACCTATTTTATGTCACAGTTAGGGTAAACATGGTATTTTTAACTCAATAGTTGTCTCCAATTTCTAATATGAGAATCCATTTAAGAGATATTTCATTGTTTTTGAAAAATATTACATGTTTAAAATAAAATATATTTAGTATTTTCATAAAATTAATTTCAGGAACACTAGGACTCATGTTTTCACTTCATCTCATCCCTTAGTACTGGAAGTATACATAGAAATATATCAAAGTATTACAATGAAAGAAATAATGTCTCTACAAGATGTAACATATACAGTAAGATTGGTAGGAATATATCAATATAATCTAGGTGACCAATATTGTATTTTATAGAAGACTATAGATATGTATCAGAGGTGTACAATGGATATGTTCCTTGCTAATAAAGGATATGAGGAACTCATCATTAAAGGATATGCATATTCTAGTTTCCAAACATTTCATGATTATATGAAATCACATATTGGATATATCATCACACTGAATGGCGGTTCAATGATATGGAAGAACTCAATTAATGGGGTGGTCATAGATTATACATTAGATTTTTATTGTTTTGTGGCCTTTGAGGTAGCCAAAAATCATTTTGGACATTCAAATTCAATAAAGACCATGATATGAAACCTACTAAAAAATGTAATATCACACACCATTGTGATAATACTATAGTGGTGTCCCATATAATAGAGCTAGGGAAATATTAGTGGATGAATAACATACATTTGAAGTATCATCTTTTGAGATTTTTTTATTAATGAGGTGATGATTTATTGAGAAAATATTTTATGGATGACAATGTGGTGAACCCATTAAAAAATTTCTTCCCTTTGTAGAAATATTATCATTATATGTGGTCTTGTAGACTGAAATTCATAGGCAGTTGGATCTAGTAAACATGAGAATCTATTGTAGTCAGTGTTCCATGTCCAAAAACTTTTACTTTTTGTTAAATATATATTTTTTAATATAAATACTAATAAATCATCTAATTAAATAAGTTTAATTTTCCTATATGAATTAAATGTATAAATTTCCTAGAGTATATATCACATTAAAAAGGTAATTGAAGTTCCCTTCTATGATGAGAACATTGCGATTACTTGATGATATTTATAAATATAGTAGTATAGTTAGATAAAAAAATTGTCACATGAGACATATATTGTGGACTTTCCGATGCTAGTATTAATAACATGTTGATAATTCATCTCATAAATTCTACCCTTGGTTAACTCCCATATAGTATATTATGATAATAAAAGGGTGTCTTAGAATTCTATATTATTTTATATAATCAGATATTCAAATCTATGATTCTTTTAAGTGGCCATTATAATGTATGATTAATAATAATTCTTTTCACGGAACACGTACTTTGTGGTATGGACTATAACTATGAAGCCATATCTTCGTTTGAGGTAGGGTACATTTGGAACTTCACCAATAAAATTTTATTGATTAATAATTTGAGGAAGGATTTGTAGAATACATATTAATGGATCTTGATATCTCAGACTATATATTGAATTATAACAATCACATTAAATTTAATGTTCATGGTGTAACAATGAGTTTAGTTCAGATTGTTAAATAATTACACATCAAGAATGATAGTTGATGACATGTGTGTGACCTTCTTGATTAGATATTTTGATCAATTTATTGAAATGTACCATAATATTTTTTTGTGGTTATCAAGAATATGGCCTTAACTTCTTTCTCTTGGGTGACATGTACCGTTGCAAGAATGTAATAATTGAATTTTAGAAAGCCCGACTAATTCCAAAATGAAATAAGCATAGAGGGTCCCATAATAAATTTTTATTTTGATCATAATTAAATTATGTATTAATGTAGTTATACAAAAAAATATTATTCTCAATAGTGGTGATTAAATTTATTAGGAATATATTGATCAAAAATATTTTCAAGGTAGTAAATATTTATTTATTCATAAATAATAATGTATCTAATTGGGAGAATATAAAAAAAAGATTTATCTTCCTAATTATGAATAGAATATTTATTTTATTTATTAAATATTTAATGAACACTTTTTTTCTAGAGCGTGAATGGATTATTCACTCATCAATAAATACTTTATAAATATTTTTTCAGGTTTCTGATAAATATTGGAGTGGTTGAGGAGACAAAGATGTAGTCCAACATTAAATATTAATTTGTAATCCAGTAGAATAACATTTACCATTTCTCCAAAAGACCCAAGCCATAAATAATACTTATTTTATTATTATTATATTTATTGGTGTAATATAATGTTTATTATATTATTTAATAGTTTTTGTATATGTAAATATTATTTTAACCTAAATAATAACTCTATAAATATATTACTATGTTTCTAGTATGGTGTTAATTGGTAATTTATAATCATTATGTGAAATGGTCTTCCAATTACATTCCTCCCTTTCTTATCCTCTCTTGAATGAAGAGAACATGATAGAAAATTTCATTCCTGGAGGAATAAGAAATGATCAAGATGAGAAACCCCAGATGATCAATCTACTACACTAGCACTCAAAATTCCATTATTATTGTTAAGAGTTCAAAGGATCATATATATATGACTCCTAAAGGAGATCTATTTGGGTCCTCCATATGAAATGATAGTAATTAAATAATGGTTTTGTAAGATCAAAATGATCGTTAATGAATGATTTGAATATGAAGTATTTTTTCTTCAGTTCTGTTTAATATTATAAAAAACATATTGTGAAAAATATCTTCTGTTTGTTCTAGTATTTCTATGATTACATTCAATGGGAATAGTTTGTTCTTTATGATACATACGTATTTAAAAATTTGTAAGTTATATATATAATTTTATAAGAAAAAATAAATATTTATCCATATAAATGATCCTTCTTCTATGTTTGGAACCATAATAATGGAGATCATGATTCGCGTTAAGGAAATTGTCCACTTATTAACATCAATATTCATTGATGGGGATTCCATTACATAACATGTATAGGAATTGATGCACCCAGTTTATTTTTTTTATTAATTTACTATATTTATGATGACAATATATCTGGAGGTGTAAAATATGGGATTTGTATCTAGTGGTACATGAAAATCTAGGATCATCTCAATATGTGATTTATTAGAACTCCTCAGAAAGTATGACTATTTGTAATGTATCATAGGTGTTGGAGAAGTATTATTTTGGACACGTAGAGGGTGAGAATAAAATACATTATTTATATTTGTTTACAACTACTAGATATCATTATTTCACCAGGGATCTTATGGATGTGAGCTTATATTGTGGAGGTCACACTCCCCATTAGTTGTATTCCATCATCATTCTTACCAGAAAATATAGAGTTGGAAATATATTTTTATTTTATCTTTTTTAGTAATTTCCAAACATGCCTTATATAAAATATTATTAATATGTACTTGGGGATCTAAGGGGATATGAATGAAAATATATGAAAAACCCAATGATTTGACCCTCCCTATGGTATAATGGGTTGAGTGTGGAAATTGAGGTGGTCTTCTAGAGAGGAATCATAGTAGAAGAGGTGGGATGATTTGTTTAATACTTTGCAGATTCGAGAAGTAGATGGTTTATAAATATAATAAGGATCCAATCATATTTTTATTACCCTTTTCTTTTTTATATTTAATTTTGGATCATAGTAATCCATTATTTTACATTGCATGTTATGTGCAATAAGACTAAAGGTAGAGAGACTACTTGTGCTCATATGGTTGAAAACAATAGTCAGAAGTTATTAATGCATACATGATATATGATGGGATTATGATATAATTATATGGAAGAATAATTAATTTTATAATTTATTTTTACACAATATAAAAACATATGTTGTAATAATTTTAAATGATTGGTTCTATTCTTTGTGAATGAACATTTATTTCTTATAGATAAGTGTTGTATTATCTGTTGATAAATTCTAGTGAGCAATAAAAATTAGTGAATGGGATCATAAATGGTTCATAATAATTCAAATATCTTTTCATCTTGGAATGTACTATTACCATTTGATTATGTAGAGTTTTATAGGGTGGAGATTCCTAGAGTAGTCAATGAATTTTTAATGATTTCCTCGAATAAGTTTAGATAATCCCTTATATGCATGATATCAATTTCTAGATAGATTATATCATGATGTCTCAATAAACATGAAGATTAATTGTAAGATAAATGATTATAATTTATTGTACTTCATTATATTTATTGATTATTAGATTAATAAGGCCTCTATCTAGTCTAGTGATTCATCATCGTGTTCTCTAGTATAATTCAAAAAAAGGAATTTCATGGTGTAATGTTGTGTACATACTACTAGTTAATAAATCTTGTGATGGTTAAGAAATATTAACCCATTTTAGAGTAAATATTATTTCATTGATTAGAAAAGGGGGATAATTGGGTTTAAAATATTTTTTACAATATCAGTAACAATATCTGAGGGTGATGGTAGATGATATCTGAAAGACTACGTTCAGATGCCTCTATGGGAATATTACGTTAATGGTTATACCATTCAATATATAAATTTACCGATATGTTTTCAAGAGACTCATGAAATATATATTGTTTTATTTCCTAAACCAATCCTTTATAGTGTTCATCGACAATATAATCTTCTACATGATGCTATAAGAGGATTTAATTGATCAAAATTGGGTTATTTTTCTTTTTTAGCACCAAAATATTTATGGATAGTTTATTATATTTTTTGAAGGTTTGAGATACATTTCATTTGGAACATGGTGTATCAATAGGGAATATTAGTCCATTCATCAAATAATAGGGAGTTTGTTTCCTATGATGAAACCAACAATTTTATGGTGGTCCTTTGTTTTATCTTGAATGTGGGATTTTATCAGAAATTCATATCAAAATTAAGTCATATTATAAAACCATTAATATTTATAACCATTATGGACTTGGATTTCACAAAAAAAATCAACTAAAAACATTTATTGAAATTATAAAGCGGAATTTGATCAGGTATATCATTAATCATTTTCTTGAAGAGGAGTGTTGAGGCATAATTTCTATAATTCATATTACCCAATATTGAGATATATATTAATAGATTTGAGGGAATTGATAAAATTTGTGTCTATGAAGTTACATCTCCATGATTATAAATATTCCACCCATGATCTTGAGTTTTCAATATTGGTGTTTTTTCTAAATTAATGAAAACATTAGCTCATCAATTAGAGATTTTTTGTGTTCACACATCACATGAGCTTGAGGTATATATTCTACTAGTGTAATTTGTATCCATTAATGAGTTTGTGATAGGAATCAATACAAGAAAATGATATTGAGATCTTCTATAACATGGGGAGAGGGATTATAGGTTTATATGTGTTATAAAGAAATTCATTACGATATGTTTTTCAGGATTCTATATATATATATATGGGATCTTTATATAATGCATATTAATGTGGAAAATATTATTGGTATAGGTTTATGATACCATATACAATTTAAATAATCCTTGTTATAGTGGGTGGAGGAGTCTTAGTGGGGATACTCATAGGTAATGGAGATTAAAGAGAATGTATTTCATGCTAACTCTCTCGAGGGATGATCGGAGGATGATCAAAAAAGAGAGTTTTTCATAAGGTGATTTTTTATTCTATAAAAGTGGAGTGAGTGAGTTTCATAACTCTCTCTTCATAAGGAAACATGGTTTGTCAAATATTTAGTAGTCCTTGAGGAATTTGTTCGGTGTATTTGGAAGAAGAAACCCATATTGAAGTTTGTGTCCTATTATTTGATATACCAGAATGGTTAATGAGAGAATATTTTCCATGGAGGTTCATTTTAGAAATTGGATGTCCCAAAGTACATGTGGTGGATGCATCAATGGGTTTTTATATACTTTTACCATGTTACCAAGGAGGATTAATGGTTATTTTTTTTATTCTGTATGAGTTAACAATGTTGGATTATTTCTTGGGAATATAGGTGTTATGTTGTGTGGAAATGGAATGTGGATGAGATATTGAAAATTCATTGAATATTGAAAACGATTGTATCTAATCAAGACCCAAAATTTACCTCATGATATATAAGTGGTCATAACTGTGATTTTAGTTATCAACACCAACTTATCTCTCCCTTCCATCCTCAAATGTATAGTCAAATATAGTTGATGATTCAGATATTGGAGGATATTTTTTCCACGATTGTTTTTTTTATTTTTTGGGTTAAGGATGAATAATCTACCCATAGTTGATTTATTATAAAATAATATATAGTGTTTATAAATTGGACTGGCTCTATTTGTGATTCATATAAAAAACCTTTTAGATTTATGTAATGCTTGACTAATGTGAGGGATTTTTTGGTCCTTGAAAAAGTTTTGATGTAGAGTATTGTTTATAGAATTCCAATGATTTTAGAGAAGATGAATGAATTTTAGGAAATTTATAAGTCTTATGATGAAAAAAATACAAGGCCTATAGAGATCAAGGTTGAGACCATGTATTCATTAGGGTTTTGTCCCATCATGGGAAGAATATGTTTGGAAATGGGCATTAGATTTCTACCTGGTTTGGCATTATTTTTGAGGTGTCGGGGTATTTTAGTGAGTTGGATTATGAGTTAGATATTCGCATGTACATGGGTTCAGTATATGATATTATCCATGTAGTGGAACTTAATAAAAATATACATAATGGGTCCCTTGTCATTAATATGGTATAGATCGATGTAGAGGATGATTCAAGGATCAAAGAGTGTCCTGTTGAGATTTGGGATCTTCGATTGAATCCATTGAATATGCATATAATTTAATTGGTATATGTTTTATGGAGGCATGGTTGTATAGAAGAGAGTATATGGGAACATTATTGGCATATTCATTCTCAGTAACTTGTGTTATATTGAAATATGTTATGTTTTAATGAATACAAGGATTTGTTTATGGACAATTTATTAGAATTATATATTTTCATATTATACTCGGTCTTTTGGATGAATTCATTCCCTTTTGGAGGCATATAAAATTGGATGGTTTTTGTGGTTATTTATCATTATCTTGGTTAGTTTTTATTTTTGGGGATTACACAATGTTTATATGTATCTGATGTATGGGATATGTCATTCTTAGTACATTCCATCATGTTTTATAAGCATTTTAAGTGTCAAAATGATGTTTGGGGTTGTTCTAGAGGTGGATAGATGGTTTTTTGGATCTATGGGTTATGAAATTATAATGGTTTATCCCATAGTGGGGCCATGGTATAGTTCATTTTGAAGTTGTGACATTGGGTGAAGGAGATTGTGGTTCTGGATGAACTAGTAGATACATACAAACTTTGGGGGGTGTTATGTACCGAGTGTTTCCCTTTGGAAAATAGTAAAGGCCAAAATTAATGTGTTTGTGGGTATGGTTTAGTTGTATTTAGGAGTGTTCTGGTTATGATATTATTCATAGAATGGATTGGGATAAAGCTCTATATCCTGGAAGACAACACGGTGTGACTGAAATAGTGAAGAGAATTTCCTGATTTCATGGTAGATGTTCAAAGGAATTTTTTTTGTGAGACACCACAGACGTTTTTTGTCCAAACACAACAGGGGAGTGTCCATCATTATTTCTAATGGGAAAATACCCACCATTATAGAGGGTTATATTCCATTATATGGGCTACAATATTAGTTTTGTCCTTGACCAAAAATACCAGGGATGTAGTAGATGTCACCATGTTCATGATGAAGGGTCATTATATTTAATCTCTAAATAAGATTTAGGCACCATTGTGTTTTATTTCTTTTTCATTTCATCAAACCCTAGTCAAATTTAAACATCCATTTGGGCTCCTTATTTAACCCTTGGTAGATCATAGTAATATAAATATTGTGGTGAACTTTGTATATATCCATGGATTCCCACATGTTAAAATTTTCTATTTCCTCTTAACTTATTCATCCTCGTGGTCATGACATGGAGGATTCATTATTTTTGGTTGATATTTTTGAATACTCTGAAGGTGGATCTTTAGTTTTATGTTCTAAGGTTGTCTCATTCAAGATTTGTGGTGGTTGATTATTAATTTTTCAATTCCTATATGGGGTTCCATAGAGGAGTGACATCAAGGTCATATATATGTATATTCTCTATTTTCCTTAAATGAATCTGTGCAATTACACTACTCTCCCATTCAATGGGTGGATAATATGGATGGGTACATGAATTTAATGAATTTAACTATATTAATGTAATTGGATGGTGTAATTAACACGTGTTTCCATGATTCCCTAATAATTTACAGGATATAATTAGTTGATTATTTTTGTTTTTTGGGAGTCTGATTGATAATAAGAATCATAAACATTTAGTGTGATTTAAATTACAAGAATCATCATCCATAAAAATAAATAAATACTTATAGTGAAGAAATATTAGAGTGAAATCATTATTGATGTGTTATGTTCCATGCATGTGTTGTTTAAGAAACTATGATGACTTGCTATGAAAAACAGAGTTTTAGCAGTTATTTATAACTAGAATTGGTTTTCACATATTTTTTTTATTCTTAGTGAAATTGTTGAGTTTGGTTTGGTCATGATCATGGGTTATGTTGAGAGATTTGGGTGTTAGAATGTGTTGAGAAGCATGTATATCTTCTATCTACCATAGTTTATAAGGTATAATGTGATTGAAGATGTGTTTTGATAGATGCACAATTATGTGATAGGTAAGAGGTGGTATGTATGTCAATGTAGACAAATAAATGCTGTTGAGTTTTTAGGCCTAAGACGTTCTGTGGTCGATGTAGTGGCTTTTTGGGTGTTGTTGGGATTGTATTATGGTATTTTAATGTTATAATTTTGAGTAGTAATGAGATATATTTAAATTTCTATACATTTTAATTGAATTAAATATAATAATAAATGAATCAGTGGGGCTTGAAATGAATTGGTAGTTGTTTATGTGGGTTCCCTAGAACCAACAACAACAGTAATATTTTATTACGAAATCATATAAATAGTGAATATTGTATATTGTATTCATACCATAATAGTTTATATATATATGTGTGTGCTATTTACAAGGTAATTATCATTTATTATTTATAATATGAATAGGTTATAGAATTTCCCAGTTATATTGACATCCTTAAGAATTTATGAGAGCAATCATAAGCAGATTCCATGTAGCCTAAATAAATCATATGAAATAGAAACCAATGATATTTGAAAATTAAGTCCTAGTGGATAAAAACTATTGGGCTTCATATCGTGATTTTAAAATTGAAAATCTCACGTAGAGGAGACAATGATGAAATAACTTCTAATAATAACACCACATTTTTTAGGTTTCATTGGTAGTTCTTATTTAAAAACACATGTATTGGTCTACTATTAAGTGATTATTATATGTGTATAAATTTTGATTATATACTTTTATTCAAGATGAAAACACTGAAATTTATTTCATTATTAGCTAGCATGTGATAGGTACCCCATTGGTGGGAAGACATTGGTTGAATAATCATGATTTTCATTTTTCCCTTTGGAAGGAAGTGATATCTCAACCCTAGTTGATTAAGATAGTAGTAATTAGATAAATCCATGTCCATTTTAAAAGAATAAAAATCCATATAGAAAGGATGATGAACAAAAAATAAATAAAAAATGATGAAATGAAGTTTGTGATATATATTATGAGATATTTTGAGAATGAAAGATTAAATTTTATTATGTGTGTTTATAGGAAGTTTTCACTAATTTTAATTTATTTATCTCCATAATTACTTTGATGAGTTTATAAAATATTATCACAACACATTATTAGTAATCAAGGATATTGATATAAGGACCTATAGGATAACACAAAAGATTATTTTGAATTATTTCAAATTCTATTGAATTGGATTACTAGGATGTAGATCCAAGATTGTTGTTGGGTAACTTGAGATTTTAAATTATAAAATTGAAAAAAATAAAATCAATATTATTAACATTATGAATAATATCTATTTAACGGATTTAGTTATTATATTCACATTATATTCAATGAAGATGAATCAAAATATTTTTTAATAAATATTAAATACTTAATATTTGAGAATCATTAAGTAATAATGATGATGAATTAAGTTGAGTAAAGGATATTTATTTCAACATGTTATATTATTTTAAAATATAAGTATGTAATAATTTAATTATTATGTTTATGAAAATATTTTTAACCAAATTTGTTTTCTTGGGGTATATTTTAAAGGTCATAAATATTAAAGGGAGAATGATTTTTTAAAAATAATTAACATTACTATAAATATGAAAATATTTATAAATTCCATCGGGGATTTATGAAAACAATTGTGTGGTTATCTCAATTCCCCCATGGAATTTATACATATTTTCATATTTATATATATGAAATCACATTGTCTCTCTACACTAGAACCCGTAGATCAAAGGTCGATGGTAGTTATATATTTTTGATAACTATGTGGATGACATAGAGGGATTAGTCTATGTATCCATCTATTGATGATCACTGATGTTGATGGAAACATTATTCAAATAAAAATAATATGATGTATTCTTTCAATTTAATTTTTTTAAATTAAAATACATGATACTCCCAAGAAGAAATTAGGCTACAATTATAAAAGTGATTTATAACAACCCTTCTCAATCATTCACATTAATACCTGATTTATTTCATAATATTACGCTTAATAAAACATAAAATATCAATAAGTATAGTTTATTT
Source organism: Viscum album (assembly GCA_963277665.1). Taxonomy (NCBI): domain Eukaryota; kingdom Viridiplantae; phylum Streptophyta; class Magnoliopsida; order Santalales; family Viscaceae; genus Viscum; species Viscum album. The sequence continues at coordinate 496,872,186 of OY728127.1, forward strand.
GTGAATTTGGTACATTACTTAATAACATAAAATAGGAAAAAATCATCTATATTGGAAACTTCTTCTGTATGCTCGCAGTTAAAAATGCATGGGATAACCTCAGGACCTACATAAGAAAGGGGTGAGCTGTAAATCATTGTAAGGTAATAAAAATATCATAATATGATAAAGATAGTATATTTTAGATAATAGGAATATCAACCTGTCCTAAATGGGACATGGAAAATAAGGCATGGTATACCATGATAATCATAAAGGCAACATAAGAAAGGTGGAAAGAACATAAAACATTGCATCATAAATATTGGTCAAGGATAAAATAACAATACATCATCGAGGAAGAAGTACCATAAATGAATTCGGTTCAATCATTATCCCAACATGATGTTTCAGAATACAAAATATTAAAGAATTCATTGGAATGATATATAATTCTCGGTGCACCCGTTAGTTTCATTTAATTCTAGTACATATGTGTTTCAAATAGCTCATACAACATGGATACATTCAACAGAATCTGTTATTATAGGATCAATGGGTGTGTAATTAATACATGTTAGTCCCTAATTAAAAGAGGATATTTTTATATAATTGAATATTCTTGATAGAAAATGGGTATGGTATTCACTGCACAATTATTTTGGAATGGAAAATCATGGTGAAATTTCAGCAACATAACGACATTATATAAAAATTCAAAAAATTGTATCATGATAGAGAAAGGGGTCTCTCATCATTTATAAATAAAATAGACAAAAATAGTAACATGGAAAGGCCAATCCCAACATAATTAATTGGAAGGATACTATATACGATATTAACGAAGCATTAATAAATAAGATAAAGGAAGTAAACTTTACTTGAGTTTATGACTCCAAATGCAAGGGAGGGGATTATTTAGAGCTTAAGGGAACAATGATGGGGATATATTGAGTGGAGGGAATAGTGAGTACATTATTCAAGTATATTTAGTGAATCAAAATGGTATCCTTGGTGGGTTTATCTAGGAAATGAGTGGAATTTCATTATTATTAAGGATTTGGACTCTATATAATAAAATATCCATAACCACAAACCATATAATGATTTATTAACATGGTTTCTTCTAAATGGGAGTGGTTACCATTATTTTATAATTAAAATGGGATAAAATAATAAAATAATTCTCTATCTTATGTGGAAGTGAGTCACACTCTTAAAAAATGATTTTAAAACCTTAAAATATATTAATGGTTTTGGAGAATTCATCATGGAATTATAAAATTATTGTAATAAAAATAAAATCAAATTATTTTAAAGGAAAAAATATATATTTTTTCGTGGATTCATTTTATATTATTTATTACATCACCATTGGGTCATTATTATTACATCCTACACAATTAATATTTATTCCATATTTAGTTTTTATTCAAAAATTTAACTATCTCGGAAAATTATGAAAAATTGACATTTGGATTTTTTTAAACATTATGATTCAAAATATATCATTCATTTTTTCTAAATAATTTTCTATATATTTTAATTTTCTCTTTTAAAATAATATAGACATTTATTAAAATAAGTTATTTTTTGACAATAACATTTTCCAAAACCGTATAAGAAATATATTTGAATTCATAAAAATAATATGATAATTTGTATTTAATAAAAAATATTTAGTAATATTATTTATTTAAATATTATTTCTTTCAAAAATCCATTAATTCAAAAAGAAAACCTTAATTGAATTTGAATATTTTCCAAAAATACTGTTGTGTTTTATTGTTTCAAAATAAAAATAATTTATAAGTAATAATATATTTTCTATTTTATAAAAAACAATGTACATAATAATATTTCTAGGGTAATGGTATATATCCCTTTAATACACCATATAATTCCCTAAGAATAATCTGTGTGATGGTGAGACTTTTATGGGGTGGCGTCTTTGATCATTGTTTGGGTGATGGTCTCGATTAGATTGAAATTCTCCTGTAAATGATTTTTCTCATTCGTGAGTTGTTGTATCTTTCATTGGTCTTGGTCAAAGGAAAAATACCAGTGATACAATCTACCTTGGATGCTCTGATAGTTGGGCTTCATATGGTACGATCCTACAGGTTGAGTCCGTCACTTCCTTTGTGCCCATATTATTTGTTAAAATCATATATTTGTACTGATCATGTGATCACTATTCAATGGTAGTATTATCAATGGTACTAATACATAATGGTCTTATAAATCCAGTAGGATATGATAAAAGAAAATAAGTATATGTTTTTTCTATAAACATATTACTTAATAAGACATTTAATAAAATAAAAAGGAGAATTTTATTTATAATTCTTCCAGTCATTAAAATCACCCCCCTTAAGAAACATTTCCATTTAAATTTTCATTTAACCACACTAAAATAGATTATGGTAAAAAAAATTCATCAATTCTTCTGGTTCCCATATTTTTTTTAAACATGTGTGTTCTTCACGACACTTCAACTAGTTGCATTATCTTATCTGGTATATCTTTGTCTTTGTAATATAATATCTTCAATAACTTCTCATGATGGGAAATATAATTCAATAGTGGTACCACCTATGGATTGGGTACATGTGAGGGGTCTGGTGTTTACTTTCTGAAGAGGGATACCTGAAATGCATCATTTACTTGAGATAGATCAGGTGGTAGTGCATGTCGGTAGGCCACTACTCTGATGTGATCAAGTATCTCAAAGGAACCAATGTATATTTGAATAAACATTCCATTATTCCAAAATCTCATCACTTTCATCCATGGAGATATTCTGAGGAATAAAATGTCTCCAACATCAAAATCTGGGTCTGTTGAAAATTGTAATCATATATAATTTCATGAATCTGAGTAGCCATGATGTGATGCTCGATGGTCTTAACATTTTTCACAATTTCCTCAACCATTTTTGGACCATGACATTTTTTCCTCAAATTAATCTCAGAATGAAAGTGTTCTTCACCTATTCCCATAGAGGGCTTCACACGGATCCATTTGGATGCTCAAGTGGAAACTGTTGTTTTATTATAACTCGAAAAAAGGTATATGATGATCTCATCCTATTATGAAGTCAATTTAGCATTATCTCAACATATAATCATGTTTATATATAATCCACTCATATTAGACATTAGTTTGATGGTGATTGGTCATGCTAATGTTCAACTCATTATTCAGAATGTGTTGGAGACTTATCTAGAACATAGATGTGAATCTTAATTCTTGATCAGATATAATCCATAGTGGTAATCCATTTAGCCTCCCTCTCTAATCGTAATGAAGTGTACATTATTTGTAAGACAATCCACAATAACCTAGATATAATTATTTCCATTGGATTTCTTCATAATTTTGGTGAAAAATATAATGGTGATACTATCCAATTTCCATGATGGTATGGGTAATGGTTGAATAATCCCCTTATTCTAGTACCTTTTATCCTTCACTTGCTGACATACATTTCCCATTGATGTATATTCATTGATCTATTTTTTCTTATTTCCCCACAAAATGTTTGCATGGAGATTTACACATCTTTGTGCCTCCAAGGTGAATATAGAAAGTCAAAAAATGTGCATCATCCAATTGTTCTTTCATTAACTTAGGATTTTATGTAACACATAGAAATGAAAAAAATCTCATAACTACTTATTCATTAACAATAAACAACTTGGATTTTTCTTTTCTAATAGTTTTAACTATCTTCTAAATTCATAAATCCTCGTTTTGATAATTATTTATTTTCATAATGAGGTATGCGTGAAAAATCATTTGAGAAGGGATTGATGATGCTGAATTCTTAAGTATTCACATGTCCATCCTGTTCAGGTCTAAGAAGATTAGATCCTTCTCAATTATAATAATTGATAAAGATATATGATATTTTATACTTAGAGAATCTGACACTTTATTATCTTTACTAGGACAATAGTGTATTGAGTAGTCATAATTGTCGATGTTATATACCCATATATACTTGTTCACATTAATCTCTTTTTGTGTGAATATATATTTTATGTTCTTGTGATTAGTATATTTCTCACACTTCTCCCCCGATAGATAATAATGCCATATTTTCAATGCAAAGATCACCACTATAAAATAAAGATCATGTTATGGATAGTTTTCCCATGAATTGTCAACATCCGTGTGGTTTAGACTATCAGTTTATCATTTTTGTCAACACACATCCCAATCCCTTCTTCAACGAATCACTAAATAATTAAAAAATTTCCGAACATTCCATTTATATGGGCACCTGGACAGTGGTAAAACACCTGTTTATCTCAATGAAACTCTCTTCCCATTCATCATTCCATGAAAAAATAAATCTCTTCTGAGTAATACTTGTAAGAGGGTTTTACAAGTGTGATAACTTTTTCAAAAATTGACGACAATACCAAGCTAATGCAAGGAAACTATGGATATCTATCATAATTGTTGACTTCATCCATCTCTCAATTTCTTCTTCATTTTTAGAGTCCACATATACCCCATTTCCTGTGATTATATACCCCACGAAAGTGACTTCCAACAACCATAACTCATATTTTCTAAACATGGAATAAGGCTTCTCATTTTTTAGGGGTTTTAGCATCGTGCTCAGATTCTCCCCATGCCCCTCCATGGTGTTGGAGTATAATATAATATCATCGATAATGACTAGCATAGATTTTTAGGTAATATCTTAAGACTATATTCATCATTTCCATGAATATTTTTGAATAATTATTTAGTTTGAATAGTGTCACTATGAACTCGTATTTCTCATACCATGTACACTAATCGGTCTTGTGGTTATCCTAGTTCTTCACCCAAACATGGTAATATCCCATTCATAGATCCACATTGGATAAGTATTGTACTTTATGAAGTTAATCAAAAAATTCATCAATCAATGGAATATGTTACTTTTTCATTATCACGATCTTATTAATGTCATGATAATTAATGAAAATGTGGATTTAATCATCATTATTCTTGACGAAGACGAACGGTGAACCCCATGCTAAAGAACTTGGGTATATGTACCCTTTATCCATATTCTAATGTAGTTGTTTCTTCTACCCCTCAAGTTCCACAAAATTTATTATATATGGAGTAATGGATAATTGTAATGACCTTTTTATAATCCTAGTTATAAATTCAACCTCTCATATATCATGAAGGCCATAAAATTCCACAAGAAACACATTAGTGTATTCCTTCACATTAGGCATGTCATCGAGGATGGTTTATTCCATAGACTCAACCATTTTATCTAGAAATGATTTATCACAGGGAAAAAATATCCATTCATGATATGATAATTCTAAATAAGATTCATCCCTCTCCTTAAACTTGTATTGAATCAGAGGATGATTCGTGATAAGGAGGTTGATTTCCGTCTCAAGACAATTTATGTTGTCTCTTTATAAGAAAATCCATTCCATGTTCATAATTGAACCAAATTCCACCAAAGGTAGTATGATAATGTTCCTTGGGAATTGGGACTACAAAATTTTATAATGGAGTTGTTATATACATGGGATGAAATAATTTCCCCATTTTCCATTTTCACCAACAAATCAACTTCAATGATTTGTGGTGGTATTTTAATAGTTTTAGTAGAATTTAATTATTTGAAGGAATTTTTAAAACTAGAATAAAAAAGTTTTATTTGTATTCTTGAATGAATAAATATTGTATATGAATCCACTTTATTTATGGGATTCACGTCATGGTTTTGAAGGAACATTTTTTCCCTTGATTCCATGGAGGTTGTTGATTGTCTCTAAAAACCATTGGATTTTATCTCTTGTTTTAAAAGTACCTTGGTTCCTTAAAATTGTAGTAATAAACTATACGATGAGAATTGAGTAGATCATGTCATTCCTCTATCTCATTAGTATTCATCTCATATTAGGAATCATTAACTAGGTTCCCTTTTCTTCCACACCTAAATTATTTCCTCGTTCCCCTTATGAAATTTCCATCGTTCTTCATTCTAAAATTTTCACATGCGTGGGGTCAAAATTTCCTGGAATCATTATACATCGCCCTCAGGAAACCAAAAATAAACTCCACTTCTCAATTATTATCCCTAGGATTCCCATTAGATTCTTTGATCTTCATATTGAAACTAATGTCACATCGTACAATTTCCTCATAGATATCAAATTCATAGATTTCTAAATATTTTCATAAAGTTGTATTTATCCCAAAGAAAGAAGCATTAAACCTTATATTAGGGGATATCGACATAGTTGTATGTGTATCTTGCATGTATTTGGATGTTTTCCTCATACTCTATAATAGATTTGTCATATTTTTTTGGAGGTTAAGGAAATACCTTTTGATTTTATGTAAGAGAGTGCATGGGAAATATTTATCAAAAACCATTTGAAAAATTCCATGCACTCTATTGAATCGATCTCTTACTCAGGCATCATATTCTTGAAAAATGTCGAACACAGATCAGATTCTCCCTCCATATGATAAACAAACATTAGATCCTTATCTTGTTAAAAACATTGAATAATGGAGAATATCTTCTCAGTGGAGTTGATTCATTGATCCATGATTAAGGGATTAGATGATCCATTTAAAGTCAGAGACCTTTATTACATAATGTACATAATTGTATCTTGTACTATCTTATAGGTTTTTGGGAACTTCTAATCTGGGTTTCTATTCAAAACCGAAGACATCTGAGAGAGTATCTTCTTAATGATCTAGATTCATATCCCCATTAGGTTTGACATATCATTTGGGAAGTCATCACACTTCCCATCTCATATATTTTTTACTTGACTCCTTTTAGTTATGGATAGTGGATAGGATAAAAGGATAATTGATGATGATTATTTTTATACTATTATTAACAATAAGGGTAATATGTTGTCATCAAAGGGATAACTGTTAAATTTAATTTATTTCTTCACTTATGAATTTATAGTCTTCAATATATGTTATCTATGATCTATATACTAACATATATTCTTATGGTAATTTTATTATTCCATTAATTAAGGTTCATAATGATCTAATTAATTTTCCAAAGGATTTCCCTTGGGAGTTTCAAATTAGTTGTGGTATAAGGCATGTTTTAAAGTATCGGGTTACCCCGAGTAAGGCCCATAACTTATGGCCAGAGTTATTACTCGTAGATAGATCAGTGCCAGAACCACTTCTGTATATAGTATCAATAAAATGATGTATATGATTGATAAACAAATTAATGTATACTGACCATAATTTTGGGATTTTTTCTTATACATAGCCTTATCCCTTATGATTTCCCTTGAGGATTATAATCTAAATCCCAAAAATAACTATACTTTTCCTTTGAAACTAAAAATAACAAACATTTTATTTGAGTAACATTAATAAATTATTTATTAAATAAAAAATTACACTTAATATAACAAAAATGGGCAATAATACAAGTGTCAATGGAAATTTGGTACATTACATAAAAACTTAGAATAGAAAAACATCAACTATATTTAAAACTTCTTTAACATTCTCACACATAAAACAACAAGGGATAACCTAGGGACATACTAATGAAAGGGGTGAGATATAATTCCTGGTATGGGAGTAAACATGGAATAACAATAATAAGATAATAGATGTTAGAAAATTACCATAATAATGGGTAATAAAAGGAACATGAATAATAAGGCATGATATACCATAATAATCATAAAGACAACATGGGAAATGTGCCAACAACATAAAACAAAACATCCTAAATATTGATCAAGTCTATACAATGAAGAAATCCTGGTGGAAAAATCATTTAAAGGAATCATTTTCACTCCTAATAATGACATGATGTTTCATGAACCAAATCATTTTCCAATGCATTATAGAGTTATATAATTATGTGATCACCCATTTCATTCATTTAATTCTCATTCTTAACAGTTCTACATAGATCATACAACATATAAACCTTCATCATTATATATTTTTAAATGATAAAGGATTGTGTAATAAATACATGTATTTCCCTAATTATAGGATGATATGTGTATAAAGGTGAATAACCTTGATAAAAAATGGGTATGGTATTCCCTACACAATTAGTTTGGAATAGAAAATCACTGTGAAATTTTAACAACATAACGATGTCACATAAAAATTCATAAAATGTGTTTATAATGGAGAAAGTGGAAAATAATAATTTATACATGAAATTGTTAGTAATATAAACATTTAAAAACATTTCCCAAAAAGTCAATTGGAAATATAAGGCATACGATATTAAGGAAACAATAATAAATAAGAGAAATGGAAGAATCCTTACATTAGTGTTTAACTCAAAAATCATGGGAGAAGATTATTAAGATATCAGGGAGACTTGGGAGGGTTAAAGAGAGTGGATTTCAGAGTATAGACATGATACAAGGTTTTTTTGTTGAGAGAAATGTGATATTTAATGAGTTTTTATAGATAATGAGGGGGATTTTATTATTATTTAGGTTTTGGACTCTACATAATAAAATATACAAAACCAAAAAAAAAAATCATGGTTTTTACCCATGGTTTATTCCAAATGGAACTGGTTCTGATTATTTTATATGTCCAAGTATTAAACAATATAAAATAATTCCATGAATTATGTAGAGGTGGGTCATGCCTTGAATGAAATGATTTCAAAACCATAAATTGTATTAATAGTTTTAGAGGGTTCCTAAGGGAATAATTGAATTACTAAAATAATGAAAAAATGACATTATTTTAAAGAAAAAATATTTACATGGTCTTGGATACCTTTTATATTATTTATCAAACCACTTTTGGGCCATTGGAATGTTATGGTGCAAACAATATATTTATATGGTATTTAATTTTTAACGGAATATTTTTCTATCTGATAAAATTATTAAAAATTCACATGTGGATAATTTCAATGTTCTAGTTCTAATAATAAAATTCATTTTATCAAAATAATTTTCCTAAATAGTTGAATTTTCCCTTTTAAAATAAAATCTACATTTATCAAGAAATGTTGTGTTTGTTTTGACCAAAATAGTTTTTGTACCGTTATTAAAATTATATTTTACTTCAAAAATATTATATTATCATTGATATTTAATATAAATTATTTAATTATAAAAATTTATTAAAAGTATAGTAATTTAAATAATCCTATAATTCATCAAACTAAATTCATTAATTGAATTGAATTTAGTCTAAAAATATTGTTGGTGTTTTATTTTATCAAAATGAAAATCATTTACAAGTAATAATATATTTATTATTCTATATAGAAAATTCATATAATCATGATTATTGGTTCATGATACATATACATTTAATACCCCCGTGACACCCTAAGTGTAAGGTGCGTGATGATGGGACTTTCATGTGGTGGTTCAACGAACATGGTTTGGCACCTGATCCTGATGATCTTGAAATTCTCACTTAAATAGTTTCGGTCAAGTGTAAGTTGTTGGATCAATGATTGTAATTATACATGTAAAAAAATCAATGATTATATCTCCCTCAGTATATTTGATAAATGGGATACAAAGGTTATGATCCTACTGGATGAAGTCATCACTTCCTTTGTCTGTGTCTATTTTATTTGTTAAAATCCTATATTTATACTAATTGTGTGATCATTGTTCAATGGTTATATTCTCACTGGAAACAAAAAATAATGGGATTCTAAATCCAATTTGTTATAATAAAACCAAATAAGTTCATTTGTTTTCTATAACTATTTTATCTAGTAATTCTTCCAATTAAATCCAAATGGGAATTTAATATATAACAGTTTAAGTCATTAAAAGAAATACATTACAACATCAATACCAGTGTGAAAAAATAAATTATAGACTCTTCGAGCTTCTGTTCCATGCCCAATACAAACATGAGTAATGATTGGACTAAATGTAGGTAATGGTCTTAATATCTTCTTTTCAGTGTATATAGAATTGTTTGGAATTATGACTACAATATAATTGGTAAATTGAAAATATTTAAATTATCAAATGATCTTACTAAATGGGAAATTATGAATGGTTTATTTTAATATTTTATGTTGAATGTTTGGAATGTATATGGTATAATAATAGTTAGTGATTGTAGTGTGTTATAGTGATCTTGTGTTGGTTGTAATGGTTGTTTTAGTGATAAATTTTTTGGACCCTTTTAGGTTATCATTATGTTTCATGTATTATACATGTAATTAATATTGATATATAATGAACCCAACTAGATTCAAACCACCATAAATACATTTTTGGGTGTTGGGTTTCCTGTCCAAGAATCTAGTTGGTAATGAAACGAAATTCTAGATACTCAATTGTCCATGCTGTCGGTTCCCAAAATGGAATGATTTTGATATCCATATGCCAAAATTATAATTGAGGTGATTATAATGGGATGATAATTTATTATATAGAAGAATTCATTCATGGTATAATGAGAGAATTATGTTGATAGTCATCATGTTCTGATTCCCTATTACAATGGAAAAGTGGTTTTTGATTGAAATATCATTTGATACTTGATACATAGTCAACATATTTCTTGAAATATCTTCCACATATCCCATACATTATATCTCATATAGTACCCATTTATACATATCCTACATATTTCTATTCATTTGAAATTGAGGAAATAGAAACATAAGAAAAGTTGAGCTTATATGATAATTAAGGGTAAATGTTATACATAATTGGAATATGAAGATTCTCCATAAAATAATTATAAATGTTGGAACACTTCTAGGTAAACAAAAATTTGTACCCAATCAGTTATATATAATGAATCATGAGTCATGGAATTAAAATTTGTTATATAAAAAAATATGAATCACAAGAGTAGGGAATAATCAATAATATACATCTTTTCAAGGGAGAATACAATTTGAATAAGAAAATTTCCTAGGAAAGTGGAACAATAATGACCATATAAATTAAATCAATTAATCAAGGATCATTTTCATGACCATCATAACATAGTGGATAATGTCCCATAGTGTATTTGGTTCAATCCTCATTCCATATTCATTCATTATGGAAAGAGTCCCATATAGGATTGGGTTGAATATTCATTTCCAGTCATATTACCTCAGTAGATATGAATATTTAACCAATAAATGGGAGGGATATATAATTTTATTCACACCCTACACATAATAAAATCCATACAAATGTTTTATACAAGATAATCAAAACATTATGGATTTTAAAATCTTAATTAAATCATTGGATAGAAATTGTTTCCATGAAAACACCATTACAACATCATAACAACAATCCATACTAATATATAATTTTTACGATATCATAATATCACATCTTATTTCAATTATAATTAAACAATAAAGAGATATTTTTAGATATTAGAAAAATATTTTATAAAATATCTAAAAATATACTTAGAAATGAAGTGGAAAATTCGTTTTATTTTGGAAACTTTTGACAAAAAAATATATTTTAAACATTAAATAATTTTTTCTTTGTAAAATAATGGATACATATAAATAATGTAAAATCATGATTAGGGGAATTGATGGTGTGAACATCTATTATTTTCTTATATGTTAAAAATCATTCATTATAAACATTTTATGAAAAGATATAACTGAGTAATTTATAATAAATAAAATTATTCCTTTTAATAATTTCTAATGATCAATATCATTAGTAAAAATAAATTTATAAAAAAATTATTATTTAAAAACCTCCACAAAACAATTTTAAAGAATCTGGATTTGTTATAGAATGATTCTTTACCTAAAAGTAGAAATAAATTCAACATTCCAAAAAATTATTAACCTGGTTTGTTATGTGAAAAGGAGGGAAAATTGTAAAAATATATTAAAACCACTAAAATATTTCATGGAAAATAAAATATATAGGTTTTTCATAGAGAGAGAGAGCATAAAATTAACCTAATATATGTCAAAACATGAACAATCATGATTTTAAAAAATATTTCCACAAAAATCCTCACCTCAAGTCAAAAATTGATTCATACATGGTAGAAAAATATGTATAATAAATTTACATTTATTATAAATAAATCTACTATCTATATTAAAACTTATATTATTTTTTATTATTTACTCATAACTTTTTATCATTAATTGTTTAATAAATGTCCTATAAAATCAATATTCTTTTTCTTAACTATTTCATTTATCAAACATGTTTTATTTAAAGATTTCATCCATGATCATAGTCCATTGTTTCATCATCCCCAAAATTAATATCATGGCATAAATATTATATTTATATATTATATAATCATTTATAATAATCCTTGTAATGCGGTTATGGAAAATGAAATACATCACTATATGGAGGTAATAGTCTACCCATAACAGTTAGTGATGCTTTAATTTTTCAATGGATTGGAAGAAAAGAAGATAAATAACAATTTATATTTATAAAGTCATAATTATTTCATAAATATAAATTTTTCCATTCAATTTATCAATATAACCATCCATGTGAAGTAGTGATGAATAATGAAACATGCTAATTCATGGATACAATAGTCCATACATATTCATGAGAAACCCTTTAATTTTTGATTGGATCGAAAATTTACAATAAAATGGTTATAAAATTAAATTAAAAAAATTAGTATATTAAATGTACATAAAATATTCTATTATTATGGCTATATAAAATTTATATGAGGTTGATGAAAAAAAGATACATTAAATGGACTGATTGAACTAATTACCTATTATTTTGGAATCATCCTTTCAATTACACATTAATCCTTCATAGGATGATCTTTTGGTGCGAAAAATAACTCTACGATTTTGGATGGAAATTTAGAAAGATATGTAATAGGTGATTACAGAGACAATATTTCTAAATGTATATGAAGAATTGATAAGAGTAGGATCCATTTTATATGTGAGGGTAGGGAAGTTTGAAAATATTCATTATTTGAAAATAATTTAAAGACATTTCCATTGGAATTTTGAATTTAATGGAAATATTATAAAACAAAGGATATATATGGAAAAAATTAACCTCATCAGATCTTATTTGAAATTTTTTTAAGGATAATCAGATTCTCTTTTATTTTCTTAACACCCATGAATACCTTTTAATCCCTACTATAGAGAGAATATTTTTACCATTTTGAGTATTCATTATGCATAATAATTAAGCATAACATATTAAATTATATTTTTTATGTTTACTAACAATATGAAATCCTTTTTTCAAGATTGAATGACTAGAGTTGGAAAAAATTAATTCTTATATCCACTCACAAAATGTGTAAAAATCACTTTTTGAAGAACTGTATTTGTTTCATAAAAATGATTTAATTCTCATCCCTTAAATTGTAATCTGAATTAATTAATTTCAATTTATTTCAGTGAATATATTATCTATATATTACAAAAAATACGTTCATAAATAGTTATCATTTCATTTTAAAAATAGAAACACAATGTGCATTCATAAGAATAGTTTTTTGACAAATATATCTTCTAATATTTAAATGTTCTATCTTCATTTCTAACCATTTATTAATCAATGTGTGAATTATCACTTATTTTCATTTATGTGATGAAATTTTTTTCCATAAGTTTAATAATAAAAAAACTATTTAAAAAAACTCTAAAATTTTGTTATTCATTTATCCAGTAATTACTAGACCAACATTATTAACCTTTTCTAAAATATTTCAGGAAAATTTTTACATTCCTTTATATAATGAATTTTTATAAGTATCAATTAAATATATAATAGTGTCATTTATTTTATATTTTCAATAAATCATTATTCACATATGTTTGCTTTCGCGTGCAACACAAAATATTTGTTAAAAATACTTTATTTAAGATAATTGCATTCTTCAATCTTAGGGGGTTACATTAAATATTGAATAAAATATATTATATAAAGGAATTTTAAATTTATGGTATATTTTTAAAGGTGTATAATCAAATACTATATAATATCTATTAAATATTGGTCATTAAAAAACTAAAAATAATCTTTGAGATTAAACGTTTTATTTCATTAATAAATAATGGTTGTTTTAACTTCTAATAATATTATTCAATAAATATTAATTAAATTCAAATAATTCACAAAATTATTAGTAGTTTCAATTTATTAACTACCTTTACAAAATACGAGGTGGTTCAATGATTTTCAGTAGTGATTTAAATAATAATTGAATAAAATAATCTAAATGAATAAATACCCATATAAAAATTCAGGTTAATATCAAATCAGAACAAAAATATAATGAACTATACATAAAAAACCATTAAATATTTGTCTGTGTGTGCCTGTGTTTGAATGTATGCATGAATCTATGTCTATTAGAAAGTAATTATGTGAGTATATATTTTTACGTATGAATTAATATAAATAAATATGTGTGTGTGTGTGCATGTGTATAACGCCCTGAACTAAACCACATGGTTAGAAACAGAGAGCCACAAGATTTCACGTTCACAGACCCATATGAAAGAGTCTTATGACTATTAGTGAGGGTCTGAATGACATTAGTGGGGATATTGTACATATATTATAATATCCACTCACAAATATAATAAATAAAATATAAAATAAATTAGTGTAATCAAAGGGGTAGATAAGACATCAAAATATAATAACACATACCATTCAAGTCATACTAATAAAATAATCTAAGTTGAAAATTTTGGTAGAAAAACTACAGTAATAAGTGAAAGTAGATAAATAAAAAATAATATAGAGTTTTAAAGAGTTAATAATGGTACCACTATTTCCACTACAATCCTCTTATAGACCGTCTTCAAAAGTCCACTTTCTATTACCTATATTGTAATACATGATGTTTTCATGTGCATCCAGATTACCATGCTTGGTGAGAGTAATAAGAACTTGTGTATTTCACCATTTAATCTTTAATAAATGTTCAAAATTATATTAATTGCATTCCATGATAAATAAAAGTGCTTAAAAAAGAATATAAAACATGTATCAAACACCCATGTTCTAACCAAGCCATTATGAGAAACGAATGCAGCTTCTTTGGATCCATGCAAGAATGGTGAACAAGAATTCATAAGTGATCATGAACAATCCCGAAGTTTAGGAGCATGTTACTCAATTTACTCAAGGAATCTATTTTTTAGAAATCCACAGTGATGACCTATGAACAAGTACTTGGTATCCTCAAGGAATCTTTTTTTGACACATTGATGAATATTCACAAGATATCATGTTTTGTCAACACCAAAATGAAATCAAGATCCTACCCAATATAGGGGTACGCAATCATTAACTCCTCACATTGTGTTAACTCCCCAACTAATGGGTAATCATACGATGAGGGTCTATATATTATAAATACATAGAAAGAACCTACAATTGAATTGTATCATAGATTAAAATAAATTGAATAACAAGAAGACCATTGAACATCACCATGAGTATATAGTTGAGTCATATTAAATCATGTGATCAACAACAATCATAGTAACAATATACTTTTGAAATAGTCAAGGTATCAAGGATCATATATGGGTATCACAAGCTACACAAACTCAGCCACAAGTAAACACCATCAATCTTTAACAGAATATTATTCCAACATATCATGAACCAAGAAAAAAAAGAGTATACATGGGACTAATATCATAAGGTACATCCAACCACAATTTTTTTGATGAATAACATCATGGGTTGTTAAAGGATCAAAGTCCAAACCATGTAGAATACTCATAAAGATTGAGATCACAAGTCATGGATACTAACTCGGGTATCTCTTCATCATGTAATTTGTTTAGAAAGGATACTCAAGAAGGTTCTACATCATTAAGGGTTCCTCTAGATTTAGATTCCTTAAGAAGTCTATCAATAGAACCAATTCATAGGGTTGTCAAAGGAGAGGTCACTAATTTACCAGATCTATAGTTGATTCATTGACATATCATGAATTACTCATCGATTCAAGGTGAGGAAATTAGGTCAAGCCAATGAACATTGATCCATGATCATTCCATCATTGGAAAATGGATTCAATATGGGAGTGATAAAAATTCTAGTCTTAAGCTGAGTAATCTATGATTAATTACTCTGAAACATTCACCAACCATGATGAAAATAACATCAATCAAAGGGGATGTATTTGACACATAAAAACATCCACCAATCTATAAATTATATAATAATACATCATTAGTTGTAAAAATATGTCATATATTTGGAATTAAAATGAAGTATCTATGAAGGATCTTAAGAAAAAAGAGACAGATCAAGTAGGAAACACATGGAATGGAGGATATTGCATAACATGAATCAATTAAAGAACATTAAATCATAGGTACTCATTATAATATTTATATGGAGGATAATAAAGGCTAATAAATTGTTATGTTCTAGGGTCTCTAGAACTTTATGGATTCTGAATAAAAAATGAATTAAAACCTAGCAAACAAAGTTACACTGCAAATGATCCAATATGAAAAGTATTACTAAATAATGTATCTAGCCACACCATAATAGTTTCGGGTTGAAATAACATCTATAATGATTAATATTTTAAATAATGAGATACAATAAATTATCATAAATCATTATGACACAATGGCCATCAATACATCAATACATTTAAGACCTCATAACGAATCTACATCGAAACCACCTCTTTGATTTGTAGTGACCCTAAAATTTGTAGAACATCTCAAATTATGCATTCTATCATCCATTCCATAGATGAAACATAGTATCAAAACTATTGTAAAATACTGTAACCATCAATATAGGATGATACACTATAGTACCCATGCCATTCTTCAACTATATCCTCTATGGTTAATGAATATAACTTTCTCATTAAATACGATTACAAGATAACAAAACTATTTCCCATTAATATCTTATAGAACTAGAAGTATGTCATCTCTCAAAATCCAATCATGTAAAAATTCAACCTCAATATTGAATTGTCACCCTTATAAACTAACATAAAATGATTTTCACAAACATATTGGGCCATTGATCTCACACATCTTAATCCCACTCCAAATCCTCCTCCTAGATCTTCCCACGATGCTATATAATATTTAAAAGATGTATAATCTTCCCCCCATATGTATTTCTAATATTGGATTACAATACACATAGATAACTACACATCTGATGCATTGGGATCCAACTAAACCTCCTCATAGTCGATAACATGGAAAGGATAAATAATTTACCTTTTCAAATGAGACACTTGAAAAAAAATCGTTTATAGCACACTAAAATGAATGGATATATTAATGTTATACCATTATACCAATCCACTCAGTTCTTTCAAATTTTTAGACATAGTATATTTATAGCTCCCATTTCATTCTCAAATATCTGTGGCATATCAAATGATTTATACATAGAAAATCCTGGTCACCTATAGAAAATAATATATTTACCCTCCTATAGTTTCCATAAGGCTTATTCCTTCTTTAGACCAAGATTAAACTCTTCTAAATTATCTAAACTCTCTCATTGGTCTCCAGTACAATAATTATCCTAAAACTACTTCCTCAAAATAAACATTTCAATAAGGGGTTTAAAAAAATTTCATATCATAAAAAGACTCATAAGGATCCAGATGAATCGAATCTTAATTGATATAGTTTTATGTGAACTTATCCAAGGGTACATTATCGTAACAAGATCCTAAAAAATAAAGAAATAATTCTCCTATAATATTATTCAATATATGAATCATCAATATTGAAAAATTGTATATGTGGTGATGATTTTATGTGTTCAAACTCATCTGATCCCATAAGGTTTTCTATAAGCACTTCCAAATCCATAATATAAAAAATTATTTTCAGTCAAATGAAACTCTCAATGGAACCCTAGGAAACCATACAATCTCATGAACAAACAGTTTCCTAGTCTCATTAACTAAGTGAATATCAAATAATGGTAATAAATGAGAAAAACTAATTTTTTTACTGAAAACAACCAAAAAAACATCATGAAACTTCGTGTTCTTAAGTAACCTCATATTCATAACTATCACGACATCCTCACACTTGTAAATGGAAACATGAAGTCATTGGTGTAAAACACCAAGGAATTGGGGCTTGTAATTTTATCCTCTAGAATTTAAGCCGTTGTGAAACAAATCAATAAATTTCCCTCTTTATTTATACCCTCAAAAACTACTTCCTAACATCACAGTACATCATTGTTTATTTTAGATTCACTACCCACTAAGAGGTATGTAAGTATATCATCACGTATTTATTGATAAAATTTAGGACTAGATCTCTCCCTTGTACTATGATAACATAATAATAGTCCAATAAACTCCTAGAAATTTGGTTACGAACTTCAATATATCTGTACATCACAACACAAATAGATTAAAATACATATCAACCACTTACCCAGTCTATTTTAGAATTTGTGATAACAAATTTATCTGAAAATATCATTCTCTTGTCCATGGAAGCAGCCATCCACTAATCCACCACAAAGCTGCTTAGGCTAAACAATTCCTTTATAATGAATTCACCATGACCTTAAGTAACCATCATTTCTTGGATAAGAAAATTTAAAATGAATTTAGCATTAACTAGTTCATAGGACAACTAAAACTTTAAAATATACAGGCACTCTTTACTGTACGTCATCAAAAAAATAAGGTCCCACTCTAAGAATATATAGTAAATGATTTTGAAATGAGTTTAGATAGTAAACCTATCATTGAATTGGATGTATCACCAAAAAAATGAGTAGACCATGGATTATTGACCCAAGTCATGGTTAAGATACTTCCACTTATGGGTTTGTAGTAGATGTGAGCCGTAAGCTACTACATGATCCCCCTGTAACAATATTGCCTCAAAACCAATGACTGGTGCATTATAGTATATGAAACAACTGATCCCTATTTTTGAAAGTATCAATAGTATAGTTGTATTAAACTTCTTATTCAGTTTAATAAATTACTCCTTACACTAGTATAAAAATTGGAACTTCACCCCTTTCATTATAGGTACATTCATGGATGACAATAAATTGGAGGTGTCTTGAATAAATGTAAGAAGAATTTCACTAAAATGAGAAATCTATTAATATTAATCATTTTCTATAGATGGGTCCAGGGAATCACCACTTAAAAATTCATTGGGTACATGGAAATAACTATCATATACACTATGTGAACTATGAATGTTAGCACATGAATTCAAACGTGACACTTCCACAACATTTTATAAATATGATGTTCTCAAATTTTAATCAAGACTATCTAAAGATAACAAGTATGTGTCTCTGGGGTTGGAGAGTTGATATGGATGTATTTAATGAATTCTATAATTAATGAGCCCAGATATTGGTGGAAGGTACTAATCATGATAGAAATGAACACTATTGGGTAATTTTATAGTCTAAATGTCATAAAAATATACATGTATTTCCAATAACAACATTGGAATTACATCTTTAGGATTTACTCTCCTCTAACAGAAAACTATATATAGAATGATTTAGTATCAATCTTAGAGGACCATTGAACTCCCCATAACCAATAAAATAGATCATTGATCTTGAGACAATGATATTTATTATGTACCATCTTCAGATTCATATTATAATAACATATGTTGATTAAAAGTATATTATCATTATCATTGAGAAAAAGACAAGTGTTCCCTATGGTGATTTACTTGGCATAATAATGACCTGGTTTTCATTGTACCCATGCTATGAATTGGGTCATTAAACTTTTATAGATTTATATGATAAATTGATATCAAAATTGATGGTTCACTTTTCACAAGCACTAATATAAATAGATATCCTATATTAGGGTGATTCGACTGAAAATATTTTGTTTTTTACAAATAAATATCAAAAACTTGAGGTAAAAATGATGTAGACACTACAGATCCTTATAAAAGATCAATGTCTATAATTTTAGATGTGATCATCCCCTGATGGATCAATACTGGACAAACACTTCCAAATACCTTATTGTATTCTGTCTTCATCGAATACCACTCTCCCTTGGTAGAATAAATGGTACCCATCCCCGATATGTATCAATGAGATCTCAGAAACCTATCAACCATCCCATACCATGAACAACCTTGATATTCCTCATCGCTTCAATCATTAATAATCGTAGATTCTCATAACTACAAATGAGTATAGTAATCATTAGGTATCCTTGTTTATGGTCCACTTCGATCCTAATAGTTTATTAAGAGTGAGTATGTTAGAAGAAAAACTTGACTCGTAAGTCATTTACAGTAATAACTTGTACATATTTAATTGATTGGGAAGATAAAATATTAAATAAATTGGAATAAAATTTTAAAGTGATTAATTATATACCTTGAATAGAATATGGTCTCTCATGACCCTCTTCTGGCATCCGATAAACTAAAAATACCTAACCCACCTCCACTACTCATCCCTTTTCCTGAGGATTGATACTCTCATGAGTATTCATCATCAAAGAATATTAATATAGATCCTGTATGTACCATTGGTTCCAAAATAACTTCTTCCTCAATCCCATAATCAATTATATCTTAAATCCCTTCTATATAATTTTTTACGTTGTCCAATCATTAATGGATGCTGACATTGGCTCATATGTTTTGCAGATACCCTGAAGTAATTACCAACCTTCTGACAGATGATTCATTATGGTACTACAATTAAGGAAACTAAAGAAGACAAATTTCTCTCTACAAGATTACCACAACACATATTCACATCCCTTGTATTTTGGTTTTATATACTTGAGGAGGGAGTCAAAGTAGTAGTTAGAGGTCCATTCTTGTGAGTACTAAATGGTGGAAGAATGTGTACTAATCAATCATCCTCTAGACCCTTTTAAATTGTCATGGAATTGAAAATAACCTTAAGATATTTCATTATATTTAAAATGAAATCCTATTGACTACTATATGGATAAAGTGTGATCATTAACTTCTAATCCTTTGGTGCCTTATTTTTGTCAAAGAGATGAGAAAACCAAACTATCTCAATGAAATGATCGGTGTATGTGGATAAAATCATGGAACCCTTACATTAGCTCTATAAACACTACCACATGGTCAATAATTGGTGTGTAATAGAAAAATACCATAAAAATAGTTCCTTAATGGCCTCCCAGGTGATACCCTCATGTCTTCCAGCTTGTCCATCCACACCCCACCACCACTTGGTGGGCCCATATATCATGAAAAATACAAGCTTCGCCATCTATAAAATATGTATCTCAATGTGTTCAATAACATCATCATTATTTTATAGCTTTTCCAATGTATAATATTACCCATTAGCACCTTGAAATTATAGTGGCTACTAGAGCAAGAAGTATTTGGTATAGTCATCCATGTAACCTAGTTTCCATCTTCCCTAGGAATGAATATGAGTATAGACTCCTAATAGATGTGGGCCAACATCCTGTATCATCAAAGAAGGTATTGTATCAGACTCTACCAGAACCACACTATACAATATGTAATAGAAAAATGTAATAATTTCCTAAAATTACATCAAAACTCATCTAAGTTAGTGGTCCCATCTATATAAATCTTAGAGTAATAATTTTAAATGAAATGAAAAAATTTATAAAATAACTAATGTTTATAGGATATATCCTAATTAGTCAATGGAATTATAAAAAGGATCTTGAATCAGCTGACCCATAACCCAAGTTTGTTTCCCTAAAACTGGCCACAATATTCATCACTAAATATTAGTCATGGTTCCATATATATAAAAAATATAATATCATTTATAGGTTTAAATAAATAATGTTGATATATATATATAAAAACATCAGGGAAATAGTTATATCACATAGGCAAAGAATATATATACATCCTGAACAGGAAAAAAACTTGAGGAATTGATTTAATGAACACTTATACAAAAAAGAATAGTTATATTTATAATATCAGCCAACATGTTTAATCATGTTACGTGAATTCCCCAAAATCCAATAAAATAGTAATAGTATTCCCATCGATGGTAACTCAGATTTCCATTACACATGAACTAGACATGCATATGGAAACTAACCTACCCAATTCCAACACATCATATCTTCTTTCTTCAATGTAAATGGGAATTAAGAAATAAAATAATAAAATTATACTATGATACCAATTTTAATCTTCCCTACCTAAACCCCTGGTTCAAGTTAGAGAGAAACAAGACCTCATGTGCACCTTCCCATACAAAAGAGGTCTTCTACTGAAGAAAATTGTTTGAATTCCATTATTGTGGATAAAATACCCTTAGTATCATACACTTTCACAATAATATAAATAAAATCTAAAATAACATAGATTAATAAAATAATAGGATATGAAATCACATTTTAATAATATATGTCACATAATTCATAAAAATAAAATCATATGGGAACTAAATGTGGTAAGACAAATAAATTTAATATAATAAATTAGATAAATAATGAGGCACTATAGATTCCTCTAGACTATATCCCAATATATATAACTCATATATACTCATCAAATCTACCATCTACCACAAGATCTTTTCCCTTAAATGGATCCATATACATGACGTCTTCATGTGCATCAAGATTACCATACATGGTCTAAGTTATAAAATCCCATATTATATAACCAATGTGTCCACAAAAAAATTTATTCTTATAAAATATGTGAATGCCTAGATAAAAATAAATTCACAATAATTAACAAATAAAAATGTTTTGTGCATTCATGTTCTAACCAATCGACCATAATCAGTGACTATAATTGCTTCACCTCAATACTAGAAGGATGAACAAGATGTATAATGTGATCAATAAATGGACAGAAGATTGAAACATGTTACTCGGTATCCTAAATGTATTGAGTATCATACCGATATATAAGTATGACTATTAAATATGTACTCAATATCTGTAATGCATTGTGTTTCTACACACTTCCCAATATCTAAAAGATATCACGTTTTGACTGGGCCATAAGGATATCATGATGATACCCCATGTATGGTCCCACAATTTTTATAATATCAACTAATAAAAACTTCTCCTTGTATGGGTATTCATACCATAATGGTATAACTTTGATAAATTATTTTAAAGGAATCACAAAACAATTATATCCCACATAAAAAGGTGGAGTATAATAAAATAAAAATTGAACATATTCATGAGTATATAGTAGATAAAATAAATAACATATTATAAACATCAATAATTTTAATAATATAATCTAATATTACACAAGGAATCAAATATCCAATTTGGGAATCATGGGATATACATGCACCAAAAAGTATGCACCACAAATCGCGAACAAAAAACTATTCCAATATACCATGAATCTAAGAAATTGGTGTATTTTAGTGCCTAAAAATAGAAATGAACATTCTATATCATTGAAATTGAATAATTACTTCATGGGTTTTAGAAGGTTTTAAAAATGAATCTCATAGAACATGCCTGGAGAATTAGATCACACATCAAGTGTGGAAAACTCAGGTTCCAGTTCATTAGGAAATATGTTTTGAAAGGAGAAAAAATAATTATCTACGTCATAAATGGTGGTTATAGAATCACATACCTTATGGATCCATTCTAATATATCATTTTTTATGTTTATCAGTTGAGATGTCTTAATTTCACTAGATCTGTTGTTTATTCGAGAACGAGTCATGATGTCCTCACCAATTCTAGAAGATAAACTTGTGTCTAAAAAATCAGAATCATTCCATGATCAATCATTCAATATAAAATATATTATAAGTATAATTCAAGAAAATTTTATTCTAAATATGATTTATCTATGATGAACTTCATGAAAACATCAACTATCGATGAGGAATATATCTCTGATCAAATTGAATTTCATTAACATAGAAGAAACACCATTAATCTTAAAATAATTCAAGTGTCCATAAATAGTATCTAAAATTAATTCATATAGTGGTCATCATCATATGAAATGTTTCAATCATCTCAATAGTAAATGAATAGATCAAGAATGAATGCTAGATAATGGAGAGTTTTGTACCACATAACTCAATTCATGTTACTAAATTTACATGAATTTTCAAGAATCTATATTCAGTTTATAGGAAAGGCTGATAGAATAATGATTCATGGGATTCATTAATTTTTAGAAAATCTTGGGAAATAATGTATTAATGTTCTGTTTAAAGGGCTAATATGCAACATGTCAAAAAATATTGTAATATGGTGTTTGGAATCAGACGACTACATTGTGGTTCCTATTCAAAAGCACATCCAGAATCTATTTTATATTCAAGGTGAGTTACTATAAGTCATGGGACATAAATACGAAACAATATACATCATTAAACCACAACCTCTAATCCCTATAAAATAAGTTGTGCTAAACCACCACTTTACAGTTTAGGGACCCTAAATTTCATAGAACTGAGTACATTCCACCTTCTAGCCATGATTTTGTAGCTAATGTGTCATGCTACATCCATTCGAAAACAATCAAAACCATCAAAACTAGATTCTAGGTCATTGTTACCTAACAATAGAACAACAACATCCTCATTGGAATATGAAAATATTAACACTTTAGAATCTGATTGAATGAAAACAAGTTCAATGTCCCTTTATCTCTTAAAATACATGGGTGTTACAAATTATATCAAAAAATATTATTAAACATGTCATTATAGTTCATATAAATAACTCAATATATATATATATAAATACTCATATATAATCAAAATCAACATAAAAAAGGAATTATGTGACATGATTCAATCAACCCCAATTGAATCAAATTCCTCAACATTACCTTTATTTCTAGCTTCAGGTTATAAGACTAAAATTAATATTTAAATTAAGTTAACTAAAAATTAAGGATTAAAAAAACTGAATCAATTTTACAAACATAATTCACATTACATTATTTAATTTCTTAGTAGTGGTTTCATAACATATGTGACTATCTCATTAGGGAAATCATTAATCATATTTTCATAAAATATTGATAATGCATTGTTCAATGTGTGACATTTTCAACATGGAAAATTCCATGAAAATATTATTCCACTATTTTTTATTTCATCCATCATGGAGAACATCAATAGTATGTATACCACTAATATAAGAAAGAGATATAGTTTCAAAATACGATCCTTCTAACATTTTAAAGACAAGTGGGGGGGGATGGACCCAAACCCGACCTCAATAGATTGCTGGGATTTTCCGTCCCTTGGACATAGATAATTATATCAACCTTATATACTAATATGAAAACATTAAATAATAGCACTAAATTCAATGTAATATGAAAAATATTTTTATAAATAATCGTTTCTATCCCAATGTCATTATTAGGATCATCTACATTGCTATAGTCATATTTCTTATGGACTCTAAAAAATAGCCCAATCCTCCAAACCAAAGGGATTGATTGGATTGTAAATATAAAAAATATCTAAAGGAATATCTAAATATATGAAATGTTTAACCATTATAATATTAATATCATACATCATGTAATCTAACCACTCTAGTTATTTTTTGAAAAAACCTCGAGTTAATTGTGTGAAGAATCATTTATTTTACAATTTCAAAAAATATTTACCAAATAATGTATTAAAACAATTAAAAAAATATTTTAATAAATAATTTATTCTAATTAATATAATAAAATATAAGTAACCTAAATTATTTCTATTTAAACATATTTTCCATCTGCTTCTAGAAACCCCCTTAGATATATTTTCATACTTTTTTTCAAAGGAAATTTTGTACTATTAAACACTTTCCAAATTCTGTATATAATGTCCATCAATTTCACACACAGAAGTCAACATACACGGATATGTGATCACAAATAGAATATATAAATGTGATAATATAATAAAATAAAATAGATAAAAATTATTATAATATTAATAAACATAATTATTTCGTTTATTTTATTTAGATCTTATAATTTATTTGGTATTACCTTAATTTATTTATTTAATATCTCATTCTTATAGTATGGTATTTTATTCGTTCAGTAAGTATATATACTTTTTATTGAAACAATATTAGAAGCTAGTTAATACATGTTTTTTATAAAATAATTCATTCTCGTTTTAAAATATATACCAATACTAATGTCCTTGTGTATCATTGCAAGGGAAACATAGAACCCAACTTATCTCATGTTACATTGAAATCATCTATGTTACATGTACATGTAGGTCGGGTATCAAAATTCATCGGATAACAAAATCATGTAGTAATATTTATAATGGGAATGTAAAATGTTGTATAGAGTTTATTATATAGAATAGATAATAAAATATTTCGTGTATTAGGTGGAATTGTAGATGAATTACGAATTACATATGATGGAATAATTTATGATGATTGATGAATATCTTGAAATATATTTATTATAAAAACCCAATCATAAAAATGATTATAATAAATTAACGATATCTAAAATAAAATAGTAATATAAATAAAAATATAATATTTAACATTTATTCATTAAGGATATTTAAAAATAATTTTATGCATGAAACATATATAATAAATAATATATATGTAATTAAATTACTTTTTATGAAATCATTTTCATCTTTATTTCTCATTGCCTTATCATCCTCAATCTTTAATGTTTCTAAAACTCCTACACCATATTAACAAGAATAAAAATTTACCTATCACTAAATAAAAGTGAGTTTTTATTATTGATTAGATTCAATATCACAATGTGATTTGTTTTCTTTATCACCCATTTCAAATAATTTAATTTTCCTTTTCTATAAAACTATATCCCACCATTTATTTACAACATATTATTCTTAAAATCTAATTTTTCTAATAATCAGAATATATATCAATCTTGTATCTCACACTCTCCAGTTTTGATCAAGTGATAGAAACCTCCATAATTAAAATGTAAGGATTCATTTAATATACATATTCAAACATTTAAGAATTTTAATAATAATAAAATAGATAAAAATTTCATATGCTAGTTTAATTCCACAATTTCATTAAACATTCAACAGTTTCCAAACTAAAAAATTATATATACTACTTTTATGTACTCTATGATTATATTGAAATAAACATTAAAAATTTTATACCCATGAATATTTTAGGCATTGAATATATCAGCCTATTTAAGTGCACCTAATGATAAAAACATCAAATCATTTGCCACTTTTTCTCAAATACGTACATTTTTTATCAATAAAAATTAACATAAACTTTTTATTGTATATAACATATAGTTATTATATTATATATATATGAATTAGAGTATATATGAACATATATAATCCGATATTTTTTTTACAAAATAATTATTTATATATAATTTATATATGTATTATTGAAATTTTTTCTTAAAAAGTCATGTGTTTATTTGTGTCATAAGTTTTTCAATTGATGGATATGGAAGTCGACTATTTTGTAGCACATATCTAGGTGTTTATATAACACCCAATTATGTCGGTGTAAAATTTATGATATTCACTACTAAATGAATTAAATATAGAAAATTAATTGATATGTTATGATAATATAATAGACTCAATATGGTTTTAGTAATCAAACATGATTAAATTTTATAACAATTTTATAAAAACAAAAAAAAAAGGTAAAGAACTCTTTTTCATGGTAACCTTCATGAATCAACCTTCTAGTTGGGAATTATCTTCCCAATATTATATTAAATAGTTAAGGTACCTAATTATAATAAATTAAAACATATTTAGATATATAGGTAATGATTTAAGAAAATAATGGACAATGAAATAAAACAAATGTAACTCATAATATGTTACAATAATCTCTTTTGGCCTAGGATGAAACCAAATGGATCAAAAAAGGAAATATTTTATGATGTAAAAAATGTATCCACATAAAACCAAGTTATCCAACTAGTGGTGTGGAAATAATTCATATAATGGGGTGACTACTAACACGATATCTTAAACATCAAATAAATTGAACTAAATAATAATCTATAATTTAAAATAATTTGAGTATATATAATAATAATAATTGAAACCCAACAATAATAATTAATTTTTTACCATGAAATTTCATTTCATTTCATGTTTTGTCTCATCATCCATACTATTTAAGGAATAACCTCATTGGGTAAATCATAAACAAAAAATTTATTAAAAATAAAAATAAAAAACTCCTTCACCAAAAGATATTTTGACTCACATTTAAACACTATCAACCACCAAATCAAGATACCCTTATTAATAATATTTCATTATTAAAATTATTTTAATGTGTAAGATATTATGAAGATTGTTCCTATTCTATGGTGTGTGTGTACGGTGTGAGTATAAACCATAGTTGGAAACAACTAAAATGAGATGAATATATGTCAAAATTTGTATATGTGATTTCATATGAATAAGGATATGAAATTTAGTGACTATAATCAAATAGAAACCAACTCAACAATAACTACTAAATATATTACCAGTTAAACCTAACTAAACCCATAACATATAAACTTTTGGGTTCCACAAAAAACATTTTTGACCATATAAATAGTAACAAGAATATATTTAATGCCAATGAAGTAATATATCTAACCCATTTGAAAGAGTAGTTGTTTTTTATAACAATTCAAAACTCATGGAATGATCAAATCAATCATGGTTATAGGGGAAAAATATCCAATCCCTTAAGAAGAGACATCAGTATAGTACATGATATAAGAGGTTTTTATTTTAACATAAATATCATTATAAAAAATATTAAGTGTTTTTTAACATCATTTATCAAATAAAAAATAATAAGATCCCCTCAAATAATGATTTGAACCAATATTTTATAAAAACTAACTTTATATTTCAACTTTTAATGTTTATTTTTAATGAAAGTCACAAAAAACCTTTAAAAATTAAATCACAAATTGGAATTGCCTCCCTTTCTATTTCATGACACTATATATTTGGAAACCCTAATCACCGCATGATATTGAAGAAATCTTTATTTGAAAATATCTGATTTTTAGCACCTCCCATCTAATTAAGAATCCTTAAACACTATTCAGTCCCCCATAGGGCCCCTTCAACCACTCTTAGTATCCATTTATTTTCATCTATCACCTTCCACCTCCGTAGATAACCTTATGCCATTGTTTCTTATCATTATTTGGTATATACCCATTTTATGTAATTTCAAAATTAATTCATTTTTCTCAATTATATTCCATATTTTATGTCATTATTTATCTTATAAATCATAATAGATTAAAAAATAATTTTTATTATTTAGTATAAAATATATTTATAGTTTTTCATTGCTTTCTAGTGTTTAATTTAAATTATTTTGGTGATGTTTGATCCCATTTGTTAAGATTTTTTTAACATTAATTATTATATAAGATGGTTTTTTACTAAAGATATATAATTAAATTTATTATTATATTATAATCCTTTATACATTAAAAAAGATAAACTATTCATTTTTATATATAGGCTATGTATAGCTGTTTTTAGTTTTATTATATATTCAATTATTTATTTGTGTGTTTACATGTTTATGTAATTAAACATATATAATATCACATTTATATATTATAAATATATAAATTAATATTGGGTAAATTTATATATTACATTGTTTTATATAATTTAACTTTATATTTGTATATTTTTGGAAATGATATGTTTTCTTTATATTTATCTGTTTATAAATTTGTGTGTATTTAATTTATATATTTTAAATTTATATGATTCTATTTTTATATGTAATTATTTTTTATTTATATATTTTTAATAATATAATAAATTTTAATGTTGAAAATATAAAATTTGAGCTTATATGATTATCATTTCCACACATATATATAAGTGTGTGTGTTTGTGTCAATGTTTGTTTATATATGGGTTTATATATATGTTTTAAATTTATATATTTATATGTTTAGATAGATTAACATTTCTTTATTGAAATTATAGATTTTTTAAAATAATTGTTTATCATTAGACAAATGAATGGAGAATAAGTGATGAAAATGAAAAAAATGTTAACAATTTCGTGGAATTTTTGAAACTGAATCCAAAAAACTGAGATATTTTTTCTATCCATGTGTGAAGTGTTTTGGTAGGATAAAAATATGATCAATCAAAATTAATGAACATATTATTTTCAATTTCTTTAATCATATTTAAACACACCTGATCAGTATTATAAAATAAAAATTATTTAAATAATCTGCCATTGATGAAGATATTGAGAATGAGATAGTGAATTATGATAATGAATTAATTCTTAGTATTTACATTAAAACCATTAGAAAATGTATATTACGAATGATTTTATAGAGATGATAAAAATGTAATTTTTCTGAGATTATACTAAATTTAAAATGTAATCTACTGTTTTTGGTCCCCAAGAAGGCCTACTCTATATGTGTGTGGGTGTGGGGATTTGAATCAGAGTGTGTCTATTAAATAATTCCATTTTCTATGATATTTTCCACAATTTATTAGGAACACTTCTCTATCATTTTATCATAACCATAACAAAATAAAAATACATTACATTGGTATTACTATGCTATCCAAATTAGGTGACTATAAGGATACATCAATGAAATTTTGTACTTCACTAGATACAAAAAATCCAACCAAATTACATGTTTGTAATTGTTATGTCATCCATCTTGGTTTTTAACCATTTTCTACAAAAAATCATACTAATTTCATAATAGTATGTAACTCACGATTCCTCCTATATTGTGAAATAAAAATCCACAAAAAAATTAAATTTTCACCATGGATGGTGTATCAAATTAGCACCACATCTTTATGTTCAAATGGCTTTACAGAATTCCTTCTAGTGAGTATACTTTGGGATCACATATACTTTTTCCATAACACTTTTTATAGAGTTAAAATAATAATTATTACTACTTATTTACTGATCCTATATTCTCCATTAATTTTAATTCTGAGTAATTATTCTACAATCTTATGTGCTTTTAATAATAATATCTATACATGTTTTCCTAAAGGATATTACTTTGTGAATTTTAGGAAGAATTTTTTTTAATATTTTACATAATTAGTGAAAATATATTTTAAATAAAATACCATTTTTAAACCTATAAATAATTACTTAACATTATCATGGGTGGTCAATATATCTACAAACTATGGGAACATTAATATTTATAATATGACTTAATCCATGAATATTATCCAATGAATACTTCAACATATGCATTTAAAATATACACATATTAACACTACAACATCCTCCATGGAGATTCTAGTTTCTTCCTCAGGTTCAGGTTTGTGGAAATGTTCAGACCCACATGATCAATATGAAAAATGTAAAATTAAAATCCAAACATCCAGAAAAAATATTCCTTTTCATAACACATAAGTTTATCTTGGAAAGTATCCACATAAAATAATAATTTCTAAAATTCATGAAAATATATCACATACTTCAAGTGGGTTTCCCCTAAAAAATTGAAATCTCCATGATCACTATTAATTATAGGGAGATGAAACAAACAAAGGTTAAAATATACTCATTAGTATATTTAAATGACTAATATGATGGGGAAAAACTACTCATATGAAAACACTCATTGATATATGACATATAGGCAAAGTGTGATGACTTGTACAAACATCCAACATGAAACATCCACCAGTCCTGAATAAAATGTAATGATATGGTGATTTAATGATAAAATCCTATAATTGGCTTATAAAATCATGGAATATGGGTCCTATATATAACAGAAATAACCAAATTTCACAACTTATTAGTCGACTAGATTTTCTAGAAATCCTTCAAACCTCACTGCATATGATCCAAATATCTTCCTACCATCTAGAAATAGACTCCAAAATACAATATATACTACATTTATTATTAATTATACTCAATTATTAACATAAAAAACAAAAAAACCCCTATAATTGGATTATTTCAAACAATATTCCGCTATGGTTTTTTCAAAAATTAAAAAACAATTCAAAAACATTATTCCACCTATTCACCCATGAAAATTTCATAGAATACCATATTGATTGGAAGGATTCACTAATCAACAACTATAAGACCACTTAATCTATTATCAGAGTGCGAAATATGAGTTGAGTGAATTTATCCTTTTGAATAGGGGACCATAGTCTTTTAGAAGTCTCTCTTCTATTCCAAACACTTCCCACCCGATGTCCCAATAAGATATACTTCCCATCCCTTAAATCATGTGCTACTAATCCCCCTTTACAAAATAGTAATTCAAAACACATACATATTTTTCAATAAATACATATACAACTACTCTAAATTTTAACACAAATGATTTTTTAGTTCACATATTAAACACAAGAGTGAAGCTAATACATAAAAGAAATAAAATTTCTTGGTGGGAATATGGGTCTTAGGTCTAACTCATCCAATTTAAGGAATTTAATTAGGCTATAAGATCCAAATACTACCTTTAAAAATTTTTATTTTTCAATTTTTATGTCATTGTATTGGTAGATTATTATTTAGTGAACATATACTCCATCCTCGCAATTCTTTAATCTACCTTCTCCTAGAGTAAATTATATTTTATCTGGATGTTTTTTTCCTTGAATGATGAAAGGGATTTGTTATAATTTTTATAAAAAAATAGTTTTCACTGCTAATGTGAATAGGAGAGGACACATACAATATAGGATATATATACAGTTTTTACATGAATATCAACTTGGTAGATGATTTTTTTGCAACTCCATATTAAGTTTTCTACATACATAAAGAGATTAAATATTATTTATTTATTTTCAATGTTATAGTAATAAATAAATGATCTAAGACACCTAATTATGTTGAAATTAGGTCATCCACAAAACTATAATAATTTTATTCTATCTAAAAAAATAAATGATGGATTTTTTTATAATCATATGATCATTTATAGCATATGAAAATCCAAAAAAGTTGAAATTTAATCTCTAACAGTCAAATGTGGAAATATATTTAAAAAATCGATAATAAAATGGAATACATGAATGTATAAATTTCAAAATCTTCTGAATTTTTCATTGATGATCTTGGTTTTTATAATTTATATATGAATAAGTTATAAAAAACAATTATTTTATGTGTATTTCGATTTAAATGAAGGTGAGGAATTAAATAACTAAAATTAATTGTATCCCCAATTCTAAATGTCACTTGCTATAATATATATTTATAACATTGATATTTTATTATTGGAAATTAATATAATTAATTTTTTTTAAAATATATATAATTGTTTAGGGTGATAAAAATTTATTGATAACAACTAAATTTTATAAAAATCATTTAATGACTAAATGTCATATTTTTTTAATATTTTATTTTTCTACATATTATGTATTTTTATCTAAATAATCTATATTGATATCTATTTAAAAAATTATTTCAATTAAATTTATGGATAATTTATATTTATAAATGACTAATAATCCATACAATATTTATCTAATAGTGAAGAATAATGATAAAATCATTAAAAGTAAAATAGTGAGACATTTCATAAAACAATATTTATGTGTGCAAAGTTTAGTTATTATATAAATTAAAGAAATCATTATTAATTATAATTTATAAGGAAAATGATTTATTATATATTCAATAATATATTTTAACATATATTATATTTTTTATGATTAAAATAATGAAATTAAATTATTTTTTATGATTAAAATGATTTTTGTTCTTAATAATTTGGTTCTGTTATCTTTTTCATGATTATTTTAAAATAAAAATTTTAAAAATAATGAAATTTAATTTTATAATTTTTATTCTAGGTTTTAATTTAGAATTTAAAATTTTCAAAATTAGGAAATTGTCATTTTTTTATTATAATGTATAGTAAAAACAATAAAAACTAGTTACCATGGTTATTGTTCAAATTTGTTTATTAGGGGTTAAACTAAGTGATATGAGTAATAATATCCAATAAACAAGTATAATTATTAATACATGGATTTAAATAAAATATATCATATCATAGATTCTTATTTTTATCCCTTTTTTATAACCATCACTAGAACATGACTTTTTGTTTTTAAATTATTTTTCATGTAATTAAATGTGGTTATTCTCACCCACATATAAAAGGGTTCATCCTATAATCCGTTATTCGTGAATTATGAGCCATATATGTAAGAAAGTAGCATCACCAATTTCATCATGTACTCCACCCATAAATCATAGATTCCATAATATTCTCCTATGTCAATTATTTCATGACACAAGGTGTAAGCCAAAGGAGGTCCCTCAATGAAGATTTATAAATCTAAACAAATCTCTTTTAGTTTTATTTCTCCACAAAGAATAAATAATATTTTTATATGCAACATAACATGATAAATAAAATATCATCAATATATTAAAATGTTATAATGATGAAAAGACAAATATTTTTCTACTTCTTTCCGTCAAATGGGTAATGAAAGTATTATTGATGCGAATTTTTTGACTAGTGCTTTTAATTAACAATATGATTCATTTTCCTCAACTACATTATATTAATGGGTATAATGATAAATTTAATAAATATATATGATATTTATGATATAATTATTATTCTGTAATGATAAATATTATTTATCATTGTTTTATTTTTTTCATCAGAAAATGATAATAGTGTTTATGCATACGTACGAACTACCATCTCCTTGAAATATATAGTTCATTTCTATTTATATTTCATTTACGGATGGTTCTAAATATTTATATAAGTAATTTATATGATATATATAACATGATTAAGATTCTATACATGATAAAACCATGATCAATGTGAAAGGACCATAAATATAATACAAAAACAGATGTGAAAAATGAACTAATTAACCCAAAAAAATAACGATGACCATGAAATATTATGAATTAATGTATAATATGATTGTGACAAATGGATTTTATTTAAAAATATATTCATTAATAAATTTTAATTCTTCAATAGGATAAATTATATGAAATCGTGAGTTTAATGAAAATATCGAGACACCCTTAATATAAAATTACTATTAAAATCAAGTAACTAGGATATCGATAATAAATATAACTAACCTATGAAAATTTATTGTGAATTCATTGGCTACGAAATTTTTTTATGAAAAATACCAATTATTTATAAATTTGGGTTTTTTTATTTAAAAATTGAGAGAATTACTATTAGTAAATGAAATTAATGAAATAAATATTTTATATAATTAATTATTATTTTTTTATATTTATCCAATTGACATTTTTGTCATTGGGTATTGAATAAAACTTATTTTCGGTATAAAAACCAATATTTTTCAAAAGGGTTATTTTAAAACCTTTTTAATGGACAACCCTTTTTAATGTAGAATTTTATAACTTTAATAATTTTTATAAGACAATATAAAACTATTATTTTGATGTGGAAAATAAAATTTTACTTTAGATAAATTTTTTATATTTTTCTAACAACTTTCATGTTTTGATTAATAGTAAAAATAATGTAATTTTTTATTGCAATCAAATTTTTTTAATCGAAATAATTACTATGGATAAATTTTATCATTGAATGGTTTTAAAGTTTAAATAGAATTTATTTTCATAATTTGTTATAATATAGTTCATTATTGTAAATTTTATGTTGAATTTTGATGTAAAAACAAACCAATCTTTTTCAATGTTTTAACTTTTAAAAATTGTTGTCTCATTTCGACAATGAGGATAATTTTATATTAATTACTGTAAATTTTATGCTTTTAATTTTGAAAAATGGATTCATATATGGAATTAGTAGGTCCATATTATGTAAACAACATTATTTTATTTATAGGCTTTAAAATAGTAACTTCAGTAATTTTTATTAATACGTTAAAAGAGAAAATTGGGTAATTATTGATAAAAATAACATTATAAAATTACCCTACTACTTTTACTAATATCATTATATGAGTTATTATCGACCTAAATAATTATTGGGTCTCACTTGTGTCCTTGTGAATCCACTTTGATGAGATTAGGACATTTAATTTATTTTATTTAATGAAAAGTTAAATATTTCTTACTCAAATTATAATAACCATGGCCTTTTTAATATAAGGTTATATAGAATATAAATTTGATTATAAATACTAATTTGAAAGATAAAATTGTTTTCATTATCAAGATAATTTATTTATAATTAGTATGAAATAAATAATTACGTTAAAGGCTTATAAATTAATGATGGATAAATTATATAATTGATGTGAAACTAATAAAATAATTATTCATAAATTGATAATAACCATTAAAATACCCAAAAACATTACGAAATATTATTTTTTGAGTAGATCACAACCACAACCACCCAAGTTTCTTGTTATTGACCATTTGGAGCATTATTTAAGATATTTTGACACGTATATGATTTTATTTAATGTGATGATAACCCTTACACATTCATGATCTAATAAGGATAAAATTTTGAATGATGGATTTCATAGTAGCTATATTCAAATAAAATTATTATTTTTAAATATAAATGATTTATATTCATCATTTTTTTTAATTTTAATATTTATTCAAAATAATTAGGGTATTAAATAATTATAAAAGATTGATGTTCTAATTATTTTATTAATGGTAATAAAAAAGATTATTATTAAAATATTTAAATAAATATGAATTTCTATAATTAATATTTAAAATGAATTTAATAGATTAACTACCACCTAAAAATATAATAATATATTTTTTTCAAAGAAATATTCTTATATAAATATTTTAAAGATACAATGAATTGAATATTGTCAAAATTGACACTATTGATTGTATGTCAAAATAAAGTTTTATTAAATTATTGAATAATAATAAAACAATTTTTAAAAACAAATAATTGTTTTTATATGGTTAAAAATTTTTAAGGTATTTATTTATAGACTAATTGACATCAAATACACAAATATTTCATCCTTTTAGTGATGCTATATTTCATACCCTAATTAAAAATTAAATAGAATAACTTTGTGTTAAATAAAATTATAAGGTTTAAGTTGACATAAAAAGTAGTCGAAAATTTATTGGTTGGTGAGATTGAAAATCTATCTCATCTCATATTTAAAATTGTTACATTTTTTTAGGTTTTTGGATGGAGTTTGATTATATTATAAATTAATATTTATGGAGATCCCAAAATTTCCCCTCACCTCAGTTATAAAAGGGAACATCCTACCTCACCTCTTCAGTTCACCTTGATCATTAAATGATGTCCATACCCTTAGAATATCAAATCTAAAATTTCATTTATAAATTATAGTTGTTCATTTCTTCTTGAAATACCAACTCTAGTGCTTTAGAAGGAGATTTAGGGGGATCACATCGATGAAAAGGTAATCTCACCTACCGATTTATTCAAAAACAATTCTACTAATTATTCTTCATGAGTTGATTCATTATAAAGTAATGAAACCAATATAAATTATATACTGAGATTTTATTAGGATTATTAAACAACCATATTCCATCATTATCTATCCTATGAAAAACTAAATCACCACGTGTGCGTACATACGTCTAACCATCTCCACGTTGTTGTGTAATATGTTTTCACCCCCACTATACATGAATGGGTATAATTATGGAAATAATAACCACATATGATTAATATAACATAAGATTGTTTTTTATATATTTTAAATAATCTACTTCAATACTATTCTACAATTATGGGATTTATATCATCACGAGTGTGTATGCACGACCTACCATCTCCACAATATGATGATATTAGTTTGACATTATCTTTTTAAAACAAAATTATATAATTGAATGTAATGTGTAAATATGATATATTTTATACTAATATCATTATATAAATAATATAACAATAACATAATAAGAACAATAAGTAATTATCCAACAAAACATGCATCAGAAAATAAAAAAGTTAACACCCAATTGATGAGTAATAATGTTACTAACAAAGAAAAAAATAATATGATCATATTTTTTCTCATACAAATTAATATGATTCTTAAATAAGTCAGTAAAATTATTTGTGTCATTATACAAGAGTTTCAAATACATAAAAAGGAAAAAAGTCCTTAGGTAAGGGATAATTTTTCAATCTCATAATTATAAGAGATTAATTACATGTAAGTATTTACTGGGGTATATTTAACATCCACATCTGAGTTTCCTAAACATATAATGTTATTTCGTTTATTATAAAAAAATTTAAATCCAATTTTACATATTATTGTTTTTATAATAAATTATATGAAAGGAACCTTTTGTCATTTATTGATATGTGGTACTTTTTGAATTATCTGACAAGAGTTTCAGAAGAATGTTTTCATTTAACATATAGGGCATGAAACGTTTTAATGATTTCATGACACCATATTTACATGAAGACTCCAATACAATATTTCATGGTTATTGTCAAACAAATTCATTTACATTTAAATTTTGATGTATTTTTAGAAAATAAATTTTTTAAATAAGAAAGGATATTTTCCTCAGGAAAATAATTTCAAGTTATCAATAAATATTATTTTTTCTCTAACATGTAATTATTTAATATTTTTTTCTTTCTAGTATACTGTCATTATTATTCTTATATATTTATTATGTTTTTTATTAAATTCTATTTATTAAAACTATTTGATTTGAATGATTTGTGTTATGATGGAATGATGTTTAAGAAACCCATTTTAATCCTTGGTTTATGCTATGACGAATTATTTCTGTTTTTGTGTATCACATAATAATGACTTAATTATAAGATGGGTGGGACCTATATCTCCATCCAATTCATTGGGTAATGAGTTATATCTCCTAAGATAGATA
Source organism: Viscum album (assembly GCA_963277665.1). Classification (NCBI taxonomy): domain Eukaryota; kingdom Viridiplantae; phylum Streptophyta; class Magnoliopsida; order Santalales; family Viscaceae; genus Viscum; species Viscum album. The sequence continues at coordinate 496,910,979 of OY728127.1, forward strand.
GGACTGGAATATGAAATGAACTGGGATTAGTAATACAGGGATGAAACGATGAGTGAGATCTGTTCAGTAATAGAATTTATCTGCTATAATGGTCCTGGAAATGAGAATAGTCTAGTATGAAATGAATTTAAATTATTATATGTATACCATAAAATTTCATGTCTTATGTTATGACTTTTCGGATTATTTTCATTGATTCTTACGAACTTTTGTGATTTATCATGTTCCGTGATATCACAATCTTTTGTATCGACCCAAGCATTTGAATAATATTAGTTTCCTAAATCTGTGTGTTATTTTATTTTACACTCAAAAAATATATAATTTAATTAATTAAGTGAGTATAATTAATATGAGACTGTTGGGTTTCAACTGTTATATGATCGTTGGTCAATATGACTGTATGAAACTAAACTCTAAACATTAGGATTATTGTTTATAAATACAAGTGATCTTGGTTAAATAATATAGAAAGAAGAGTTGATAGCCTCATCCAATAGACTCAAGCCATACGAAGCCCATCTATCCAAGATCAGGAAGGAGGTAGCATCTCTGGGCTCTACTCTGGACCATGCCCAAGCTAAGCTTCAACATTTGAATCTTGAACATAATCGCCTATGAGAGATGTTCAAGATGATAGAAATCACCACTCGAGTAATGTTGTCTGAGCCTACCCAAGATTCTATCACCACAAAACATCTTATATTTAGGTCTTATGTTGGTGTTTTAAGTGGATATGTATTGAGACCTTAGCTATATTGTGTAATCCTTTTGAAAAAATAAAATTGTTATTTCTTATTATGTTAAATGTTTTGGATTTAAAATGTTAAAATATATATGTGATGAATTTATAGAAGTTTTATATTATTGGTGAATTTTGGAAAAAAATAAATTTAAAATATTTTTGTATACATTAAATAAATAGTAATTTGAAATAATTTTCAAAGAATGGTTTCTACAGTTGCGATCAGTATGAAATTTAAAGTCTTATAAGATCAAATTAATTTCTAGTTAATAGTAAATTATGAATAGTATTCTTAACCTTATGAATAGTAATGTGACCAATGGAATATTAGTCTCACTTATAAATGTATAAATATAATTTTTGAATCTTGAATGGTAATGTGATATAATAGAATAAGTAAATATCTATTTTGGAAATTATTAGTTAAATATTATTATTATTTGGGTAAATAGCGTTTTTAATTAAAAATTAAATATCTCATAATAATAAAATTATTTTCATAAAATGGATTTCATTTTTGAATTCAGAGCATCGATATTTTGATAGAGAAAATTTATGATATTTTTATAAAATGTTTTGCTTTTCGGTGAATAGTAAAAATATAGTTTTGAGTTTCAGCATGATTAATGACATCATTAATTATGTAAACCGGATGTAATAATTATTTTATACTTATAAATAGTAAGATATGTTATGATATGTCCCAATTGGTCAATATCATGGTCAAATACCAAGGGAAAGCCCATGGTCTTTCAAATACCACCGATGAGGTGTCCCTTGTAAATTAATAAAATATTCCCTCACTTTTGCGATAAATACGAACACATTACTTCATTCATTTCATTAAAAATTAAACCTAAATTAATCTCTTTTCTTTTTAACTCTCATGGACTCCTTCTAGGTTGCCCTCAAACCCTCCAAGTTCCCAACCTTTGATCTTTTAAAATTACTCTTTAAGGTAAGTGAACATTTCACACTCCTCTTTTAAGTCATGTCTTCCTTTATGTTATGTCTTCTAGTTTCCATTTTATTATGTGGGGGAATGTTATTATATTTCCTTATTACTTCCCATTTCATGTAAAATTTATGACAGACACTTTAATCTCTCATGAATATATTTTCATAATTTTTATGTGTTTCCGTTAAGAAGCTGAATTTTCATAAAAGAAATCATGTCTTCTCTTTCCTTTCAAGTTTTATTTTCATGTGGTTTATCATTAAAATATCCATACCATGATCTTATTTGAAATTTATTATGTAAATATACTTTATTATGAGTTATTTATGAGTGGGTGACCCTTCTCCCCACTCATTTTCATAATTTTGAAAACCATGTTATATATTTGTTATTCTGTAGAAATTTTGTCTCTAAATCTTTCCCTCTTTTCTCCTGAAATTATCGTATTTTATTTATATGAATACCTAAAACTATTTAATTTATAAGTGTGTTAATAAAGGCATAAAATAGATATATTTTATTTGGTAATTTAAAAAAATATATCCCTCACTCCATTTCCATGGGTTATATGTGACAGAATGATCTTCTTTTAAGCACTTTTTAAAACGTCGCAATTTTGATATGAGACCCATTTCATTTATTATATTTTGGTTAATTTGTGAATGGTTTGATTATTATTCATGTGGAAAACATGAAAATAAATACATATTAATGGTGTGCCTTGATATCAAACCAATGCATTGGGTAATTAATTTAATCTCTAGAGATGACAAGTTTCACGATACCTTGGTGAATAACCTTGGTAATTATTATGACACTTTGGGGATGAACCTTGGTGATATTTTCATGAATATCTAATTTAAATGTTTGAGATACATTTTAATGTTATGATTCATGTTATTATTGTTATGATATTCCTCTTTATCTCCATGTTCTTATTGATATCATTCAAGCTCACATGTAAACGGTTTCACATGCTTTCCTTACAGAACCTTATGCTCACCCTTTCATTTGATGTATGTCTCTATGTTATGAGATTCAGTAATTGTACATTTTAAAAATGTATGACTATGCATTAAAATTGGATTATAATATTTTTTTTAATTTTTTTTTCATGTATATTGTTCTTGATTTCTAAGACACTAGACATTAAAGATCCTTTGTTTGTAAAATGTAATGAAATTTTATGTATTAAAATGGCAGGTTGTGATAGTTGGTATCATAGTATAGTTTAGTTATTTTTAGAAAATAGGCTATGAAAAATATAGTAATAACCCTAAAAAAGTTTAAATATATGAAAAATTACTGGTATTTTGGTGAAATATTATATAAGTGGTTTCTGAAAAAATATATCCAAGTCTAGATATGAACAATTGGATGTGGATCTGGCACAAATGTACCTAGGAGTGAAAACTCTTATAAGGAGTTTCAGGCATGACCCGAGTTATCATGGAACATAACAATGTTCCTTTATGCACTCCTGGTTTGACACTCCTATGGGTTATGTTTTTTTAAACATAAGCTTTTTATGAATCATTATGAAGGATTTTTAGAGAAATGTAGTTGTTTAAGCATGAAGTTTTAAGAATTATTATACTTTATATTTAAAAGATTTATAAATGAAATAATCTACTCATTATGGTTTTGTTCTTTTTGAAATGGTGAGAAATATGAGGAACCGTGCAAATGGGGACCTCAATGGACCATGCACTGATGGCCCTCTAATGGAAGCCGTAATTGAAACTTTCAAGAGAATGATGAACCAGCTCACTCAGGTTATGGGAAATAACATGATTCATGATGAGAGTCCTATCTCACCACGATGAGATCAAAATGTTGTTGAGTCTTTTATACATAAATGACCACCAAAAATCAGTGTATCAACCAACCCATTGATTTATTAACAGTGTATCAGCTCTATAGAGATGATTTTTTATGTGCTCTACTATTGAAGGTGCTATATTGTCACCCTAGCTGTCTATTGCTAAAAGGTTGAAGCTAATCAGTGTTGGGAATTGATTAAAAAAAGCAAAGATTATTGGTTGAAACTATAGAGTGTGAAGAGTTCATAGGGATCGTCTTCAATAGTGTTTCCCTCGTTCTATGAGAACAACAATGGAGAAGGAGTTTCTCAACCAGAAATATAAGGAGAATGAATCTATTTGAAGGTACGAGGTGAACATAATGAGAAATTCCCATTAAACCTCATGCTTTGTCATGGATCATAATGGGAAGGTTGATAGATTCTTTGGTGGACTAAGACATCATCTACGAAACAATCTAGAAAATCGATACTATAACAGATATGAGGAGATCGTGCGGAGTTCAATGAAAGAAGATTTGGAGTTTTTAGAGATGCAATGGTCTCATAAATCAAATTACAATAATATATCATTAGAGGTGAGATTAGGGAATACTTTTGGTCAGGTAAGAGGAGGAATGTATGAGAAACTTTCCATGGGTAAAAAATGTGGGATGAATCATTCGGAGAATATCCTGCATGGTAGCGGTAAGTGATAAAAATATGGAAGAGACGGACATATCGCACGATATTGTCATAGTGATGAGAATCCTTTACTCAAAAATACTAACAACTAGGTGACAATTGTGCATTCCTTACTACATGTCTAATACTATAATTGTGTAAAAATTGGGAACTTTCCCAATCACTGTCCAAATCCAACGGAAGTGGAGGGGGATCACCATCAGCCTTAGCAAAGGGAATGAAAGAATGGTCGTACTTTTTCAACCACTACGACAGATGATGAAGCGCCAAATAATGTGGTGGAGTGTACTCTTTTTGTTATCTCAAATCTAGCAATTACTTTGTTTTATTTTGGTTCTATGGATTACTTTATTTTCTCCATGATTTCAATGAATTTAGAATAAACCCCTGATTTTCTAAAAGTAGAGTTATCAGTCAAGACTCATGGGGGGATTATCCAAGAATCGTCATTATTTAGAAACTGTAATATTTACATTAGTGAGAACAATATTATTTCAAATCCAATATTCATTCCCATGTTGGAATTTGAAATTATATTATGGATGGACTGGCTCTCAAAATATAATGCTAAGATCAAATGCACAAGCTAGGAAATATCAGTAGTATAGAATGGAAAACCTACAGTTATCTTCTAAGAAGAGATATCTCAACCAGATCAATGTCTAGACGAACCTTATATATTGTTCTTTATTGTGTTGATCAGTGAATAAGAAGAAGTAAATTTGAGTATAAGGATAGAAAATTTCCCCATCAACTAGAAATACGTATATTTACTTCCTAAGATGTTACTTGAACCTCCCCTAGAATGAGAGTTAGAGTCATCCATTGAACTCATACCTAGATATCATATGATATCTAAGACCCTGTATAGGATGAAAAATATGTAGTTGGAAGAATTAATGAAACTACTCCAATATCATTTGGGGAAGGGGTTAATCCTACCGAGTGTGTCTCCTTGGGGAGAACCTATTCTCTTTGTGGTGATGAAGTATGGATCAATGTGTCTATGCATTGACTATAGAGAACTGGATGGGATCACAATGATGAACAAATACACTATTCCAAGAATTTTTGACTTATTTAACCAACTTCGTGGGGATTATTTTTTCTCTAAGATTGATCTTTGATCTCATTATCTTCTATTGAGGGTGAATAAAGAATATATTCATGAAAATATCTTTTGATCAAGATATGGGCATTATGACTTTTTTTATACCCTTCATACTGACTAATTCACCTGCTAGTTTTATGGATTTTATGAATAGAGACTTTAAGGACTAACTTGATAACTCTGGGTAGTTTTTATTGATTATATGTTGATGTATTCAACAAGTCACAAGGGGATGAGTATCATCTAAGTGTTATTTTGAAAACATTATGTATGGAGATGATTTTTGGAATGTTTCATATGTGATAATTTTGTTTACAATAAGTTTCATTCATGGGGAACATTGTTACCAATGAAGGAATCACAGTTGACCCTGAAAAGACAAAAGTTTTATAGGGGTGGCCTTAGCCTACAACAATAACTGAGATTCGTAGTTTCCTAGGATTATGGGGATATTATGGGTGGTTTGTGAAAAAAAATTAGGAAATTCTAATACACTAACCGTCTTAACTCTAAAAGAGGTCATAAAAATCTTGAAAATGGAGTGTGAGGAATGTCTCCAAGAGATGAAGTAGATATTGGTTACTGCGCCCATGTTAACTCTTACCTCATGTGGAAAAGTATTTTTTATTTTTAGTAATTCATCCATTAAAGGGATTGGGTGCATTCTCATTAAAAATTACAAAGTCATTTCTTATGCATCTTGATATTTGAAGACTCACGAGTAGAACTACCCTACACATGATATGGAGCAGGCTGGGGTCGTTTTTCTTCTGAAGATATAGAGGCACTATCTTTATGGGGATAAATTTGATATATGCATAGACCCTACATGTTTGAAGTATATTTTCCCAAAATATTAATTGAACATGAGACAATGTATATGGTTATAACAGCTTAAAGACTGATTGTTCAATTTATTACCATCCTGGAAGAGAAAACAAAGTTGCTGATGCACTAAGAAGGAAAGACCCAGTTGTTCTTTCCATAATGAGGATTCAAAGTGATCCTTTGATCAATGAACTAGTAAATCTAGACATGTGAATTATTATAGAAGGTATATCATCAACCCTAACCCAAATGATTTCTCAACTGTCATTACTATAAATTATGAAGAAAGATCGGAAAGAAGATCCTTTGTTATAGAATTTGTTTGAGGCTGTAAAGGATATAATTTTTCATGAGTTCAATATTAATAAAGAAGGTGTATTAAATTTTTTTACAAGACTATGTCTTCCATATATAACACCCCATGCTTCTACAATACATTTCTCTTTGAATAATACAACAGATTGTGTTGTACCAACTTCGAGTTCTAGCACACCACGACCAATCAAACTAGCCGTTTAAAAAGCAGTTATGAATAGTATTCCCCAATTTTTTAATTTTTATAAATTTTATTTTTCAAAATGGAATTAATTTTTTGATTCGGAAAATCAAAATTTTCTTAGGGTTAATTTTTGGAATTTTTATAAAAACATTCATTTTTTGATGAATAGTGAAAGATAATGTGTAATTGTTTAAAACCGCCTTTTATTTAAATAATAATTAATTTTATTTAAATTTATTTTAATGTAAAAATAGATAAATAATACCTATATTAGTCTAAATTAATTCATTGGAGTCATTTTATAATAATATTAGATATATAAAATTTTATTGAAGTTTTTAACATATTTTACCCACCTTCTAATTTTTTTTGCGAATTTGCATAAAACATAATTTTACCGCTTCTGTAAATTGAGTTTCAAAAATTTGAGAGATATAGTTGAAATCAGTAAGTAAAATGTGGTTCAATATGATGAAAGTAATTTTTGGTGAGTGGTAACTTTTGAGTTTTATTTACCACTGTAGAAAGTAAAGAGGGTAACTAAAGGTAAAAATGATATTATAATTACTGTAACACACATCCTAATTCTATTTAATAAGTTTATTTCGAAAAAAATCATCTTTATTAATAAAATATGATCCTTTATAATTAACTTTGTTTATATTAGGACATTTATTATATTTTATTTAATGAATACATAAAAGTGCTAAATTAAAATTGTAATAACTAAAACATTTTTAATATAGGGCCATAAACAAGATTAAGTTGACTATAAATATTGATTAAAATTTTAAAAATATTTCCAACGTGATTTTATTTTATTTATAATTTTTAGACATTTAATAATAAAATTTATTTATGAAACAATGGTGATGCAGTAATCTTCTTATTAATGGAATGATAAAATAATTGATATTTTCAATTTTAAAATAAATTTAAATTGATAATTTTGATGCATTCCACAAATTATAAAGGATTATATGACATGTTATGGTTGATTAAATAAATTTTGGTTGAAGTGATAAAGTTGTTATTACTTTCACAAAAATCCAATACCAAATAGTGTCAAAATTGACATAAATAACGTTTAAAAAAATACTATTTTATTAAATTATATAATAGTCCTAAAAATCTAAGATTATGTGAAATGACATATATAATGACAGATATTTCATTAATGAACCACTTGAGGTTTTATTGGAATTTATAGTTTGTTTACTATCCATGTAATATAATAATTCAAGTAGACATGGTAAAGGCTAAACTATTTTACTAAGAGATAAATATAAAAGATAATGTTAATATGGTGACCTAAACTTGTATAAAACATATTTATAAGATTATTTCGACACATACCCACCTTATCCTTTAAAAATTCATTTAGAACCATCAGAAACTGAAAATAATTTTACAATAATATAATATTTCATTCTTTTCCTAAAGTGACTCTCACCTCTCTTATAAAAGGGTACGTCCCCTTATCTAAATTTCACACATCCAAAGACATTTTTTCTTCACCACACCATGATCAAATACCCTACCAAATACCCTCAATTAAATTTGAAGTTCTTATTTAGATCAGGAACCCATCCCAAGGTGCCCTTTTGTTCAATTCAAAAGGAAGAACTCGGAGAATAGGTGAATACTTCATCACCTCTTTCAAAGTTATTTTCATCTTCCACTTACTCTTTCTTTGTTGTGTCCATATTGAAATAATAAATCCAGTAAATTATACATACTGAGATGTTATTATAAATATGGTACAACTATATTCATTATTCTATCCATCCTATGAATGATAAAGTCATTATACGTGCGTACGTACGGCTTACCGTCTCCACGTCGTGGTGTATTTTTTTATTCAACACTTCTTTACACAGATGTATATAATAATTAGTTTAATTGATTTAAATAATAAATATAACATGTTAATTATTATTTATATATAATATAACATCCAATTACATGTGATTTTTCCCCTAATAGAATGATATTTTTTCCCGTGCGTACGTACAACTTACCGTCTCCATGACGTGATGAGATTTCCTTTTCCATCTTAACCATTCAAGAATAATTTTTTTGATGATTAAAAATAATGATTAAAGGAAGTAATATAAGTATGTATATGAATCAAATGCATCCTATACATAAAAAACATTACTTACATTACAAAAAAATAAAATAAAACGAATTAGTTAACACCCAAAACAATGATACTACTGATATATCATTAACAAAGAAATATTAACAGATAATATATGATATAATATTAATGTATGTGATTCATGTATAATTTAATAACAATGATTTCATAATTATAAAATAGGTTAACTAACCCTCGACTAAGGAAAATTACTAGGTAAGGGTAAATTTTACAAATCTCTTTATTATCCATGGTTTTTTGTACGTTAGTGTCTACTGGGACTTCTTTATCAACCAAATCCATGTTTCATAAAAATTTATTTCAAAAAATTTTTAATATTTCCAAGAATATGGGTTAAGGTCATTTATTCCCTTGTTTAACATATTATAAAATGTTTTCCAAGGAATCATTCCATCATTTTCTAAATAAGGTATATTATGTCCTTTTCGACAAAATTATGGAAAGAATTTTTTTAACTTATATGGAAGGTGAAACCATTTTTAGCCATTATAACACCTTTGAAGCTTCCCTTAAGAGATTATAAGTATATTTTAAAAATAAATGTTTTATTTTATAATTATGTGAGTTTTAAATTAATACAAAGTAGAAAGTGATATTTCACTCAAATAGTTATTGGATTGATTTTATCTATGTCAACATCCTTCATTGGATTTTACATTTGATTGAAGTTGATTTATCATGATACAATCTTACATATTTTATTAAAGGTTTTGTGATATTTTTGACTATGGATGTTCTATTTTATTTCCTTTCAAGGTTTATGGTTAAAGTATTGACATTTTGTATGCATGTTTTATATAAAATGTTTCTATTATGTTTCATCATTTTCATTTGAGGAATGAGTAAGAATTATTAAGTGATGGGTGGGGCTCGGTATATCCCTTTAATGTATTGGTTGGTATCATGAGACAAACTAGTGTCTTGGTACAAGGCATTGAAGAGATCTTATTTGTAGTCATGGAACGAGGCCTTGACTATGTGGTTATGATGTCTGACATTATGTATTCCATCATTATGTAATTAGCTATTGATTTTAATTTTGATTATTTCACTAGTAGAATATCTATATGAATAAGTAAATGGAATTATCTGATTTATCTTTTCCATATTATCCTGAAGTTTATGTTTAAATGGATTATGTTTTATTCTTATACATTTCCTTAAATGTTTATTTTTATTTATGATAGTTTCTCTTATATTGTCATCCTTACTCAGCTTCTGAGATCACCCTTTTATTATGTTTTATTTTTTCCAGGGTGCAAAGAAGTATATTAAGATTTACCAGAATGAATAGGCTAAGGGATAATAGTGTGTTCAAAGGTAACACAATGTTGCTGTTAATTATTTAATAATATAATGTAAAACTTATAAATGTATCCAGTACTACCAAGGATACTAAACTAATTGGTCTTTTGGGACATGATTTATTATGATCATTCCAATGTTATGTAATAATGGACCGAATCTTGGTAACTAGGGTCAAGGAATTACAGTTGGTATCAGAGAAAGTTTATTACAAAACATGGAAACTAGATTTTGAAAATCTATTATTAAAGAACATTACCCTAAGATAATCATTGGGAATTAGTATAGGAGAAGTTCTGATAATTTTTGTATTGTAGAGATTTTGTGAATTTTTATGAAATACATCCATGTCTAGATACAAGATGGTAGAGGCGATTCTAGCATAGATGTATCTATGAGTAAAACACAAAAACACTACTTTGAGCTAGAATAGAAACGATAACTAGTGCATGACAACGATCCATGTTGCACTCTTGGTTATGACACTCCCAGGAGATATGCATAGATTGATTTACATTTTCTTTTCAAACTATTATGAATGATTTATGATTAAATACATTCTCAAAGAAAACATTTTAATAGGATTTGGGATTATATTCATAAACTGTTCAATTTATTTTGGGTATTTTACAAGTTTGGAATTATGTATTGTAAATCATAAACTAATACAGTGTATGCCATTTTCTAGAAATGGAGGCCTAGTGGAAGGAATGGAAACTGTATCAATGCATATAATCCATGTAGATATTTACCTCCTACTCAATATAATTATAATGGAGCTAATAATTAAACTGGTGTTGAACACATTATAAACATACTAAGGCAACTCACTCAGGTTATGAATAATAACATTACCTATATAGAGCACCATGATCCAAAACATTGAGGATTAATGTTAGGCTACTTCATGGGAAAAAAACAACTTTCAATGGGACGAAAAAGACATTTGTATCTAAAAAATGGATAAGTTCTTTAGAAAAAATATTTTAGGCGTTGGGGAGTAGCGAAAGGGAAAAAGTTGTCATGGTTGTTTATCACCTCACAAAAGATGAATATCAATGGTGTTCATTAATTCAAAACACAAATGAGGGTGAAGGAGTATCAAATATGGAATAGAGGGAGTTTAAAGATCATTTCTTAGAACAATACCTTCTTCATGAACATCGATCAGATATAGAAAATAAATTTATGAGTCTCAGGAAAAAGGAGGATGAGAATGTCACAAAGTATGAGGCTAACATTACAAGGATAGAAAGGCATGCTACAGATTATATACATATCCGAAAAAGTAAAATTGATTGATTATTTTATGGTTTAAAACCATTTCTCCATCAAGCATTAGTCCCACAATCCTTCTTGTTATATGAGGATATAGTCTAATGAGATATCAAGATAAAAAATGAATTATCTATGTATTATGACCTTAAAGAAAAGAAAGAGAAGAAGAGATCTATTAAATACACCAAAAATGGAAATAAGGGGTTGAAAGGAAAAGTGGAATTTTTATCCTGAAGTAAATGTGGGAAGAAACACCATGATACATTCTTGAAAGGGATCAGATTTTGTTACAAGTGTGGATAAAAATGACACCATGCCCATGATTTCAAGGGAAAGAAAGTTGTTTTCAATATTGAATTATACAATTATAGAAAAATGGAGCATTATGAAAACGATTTTCCTAAGTGTCAAGGAAACCTACATCATAAAAGGACAAGGGATCAAGGAAAATATTATGTGATCACAACTACAGATTTTGATGTTCCAAATGATGTGGTCGCAGGTACATTAATAGTTTCCCCAAATTTATGAAAATTATTTATTTGATTATATATTATCGCAGTCTTTCACAACTTCTCAATTTTCCAATAAAATTAGATATTTCCAATTTGATTTTACAAGGATTTTTTCAGTAAAAAATTCAATGGGAAGAATCATTGCCACAATGATTTGAGAATCAGTTACTATTATGGCATACAAATGTTTTTTATCTGCTGATCATATTGGAATACCCATGATTGAATTTGATATAATACTACGTTTGGAATGTCTTTCAGACCATGATTCGAAAATTTATGGTATGAAGTAGGAGGATACAATTTTTGATAATGATGAGGAATACCTTATCTTTAGAGCAGAAATGTCACCATTTAATTCTTCTCTATATCCACCCATAATAGCTATACTAAATTCAATTATTGGGGATGAAGGGAGTGATATAATTATTAGTGAGGAAAAGAATGTTCAAATAGAAGATGTACCTATTGTGAAAGAATATATTTATTTGTTTCCATAGGATTTACATGGACATACTAGAGAATGATAAATTGATTTTTCCATTTACTTAATTCATATTTCAAGGCCCATATCGAAGACACCTTATTGAATGACCATTGTTGAGTTAGTGGATGTAAATAAACAACTAGAAGAATTGAGTAAAAAAGGATTTATTCTCCCATGTGTTTACCCATGGGGAGCCCATATTCTTTTTTTAATAATAAAGATGGATCTATAAGGTTGTGCATTAACTATAGAGAGATCAGTGCAATAAATATAATGAACAACTATCACATACCTCACATTGATGATCTATTGAATCAACTTTATGGAGATAAATATTTTTCAAATATTGAACATCGATCTAGATATCATCACTTTAACGTCAAGAAAAAATAGATTTTGATGATTGCATTTCGAACATGGTATAGGAATTACATGTTTATAGTAATACCTTTTTAACTAACTAATACAGCATCTGTTTTCATGGATCTAATAAATAGAGTATTCAAATAATATCTAGATGTTTTTTGTGGTATTTATTGATGTTATCTTGGTATACTCCATAATTTTCGAAGATCATGAAAATCACTAACGTAATATTCTAAAGACTCTTAGAAGACGTAAATTATATGGGATGTTTATCAAGTGTTAATTATAGATTCAGAAGAATTATTTTCCTAGCCATATTGTCTCTAAGGATGGAGTCTCTATTGATCCTTTAATGAAATTGGAAATCCAGGAATGGCCAGCACATATGACTATAACAGAGGTATGCAATTTTGTGGGTTTAACAGGTTATTATTGGAATTTCGTACATAATTATTCTTGATTGGATAACACATTAACCAAGCTCACACATAAATGGGTTAAATTTGTAGGGACAAAAGAGTGTGAATAATTTTTTGATGAACATAAGAAAAGATTAGACAAAGCTCTTATCTTTAATCTACCATCCAGGATTGATGGGTTTGTTTGTTATAGTTATGCTTAAAAGAAAGGACTTGGTTGTGTCCTTATTTAGAATGATAGAGTTATTGCATACGCATCACGATAGCTAAAAATTCATGAACAAAACTATCTTACTCATGATCTTGAGTTAATAGTTGTAATTTTTTCTTTGAAGATATTGTGAAACTATCTCTATGGAAAAAAATGTGAGATATGTACCGATCACTAGAGTTTGAAGTATATTTTCAAATAAAAAGAACTCAACATGAGGAAAATCTAATGGCTTGAAGTACTCAAATATCATAATTTCACTATACACTACCACTCCGGAAAGGAAAATAAGGTGTCATATTCTTTGATCAGGAAGGATCGTGGTGTTATGAACAAGATGAGAGTTGAAAGGGATCCTATGTACATAGATCTAGTAAAAATGGATATGGGAATAATCATGGAAGGTGAAACATCAAATACATTTTCAAATGGTATCCAATCCATCTTCACTAGAAAAGACAAAAAGTTATCATACTGATGATGAGGAGTTTCATAATAAAAATAATGTTGTGAATGATGGGAGATTTATAAACTTCATATATGAAGAAGTAATTTTGAAATTTGGGAAGTGATTTTGTGTTCCTAATATACATGATCTAAAAATTGAATTTTTGGATGATGGTCATAGCACTAATTTCTCTATACACATGTGTAACACTATGAAGTATAGAGATATGAAGAAACATTTTTTGTGGGACAACAGGAAAATGGAGATTGGTTATTATGTGTCATGATGTATTTTATGTCAATAGGTTAAGGATGGAAGACCACATTATAGAGGATTCATGAAATATATTCCCATACCTAAGTGGAAATGAGATGACATTATGATGTACTTTGTCTTGTGGATACCAAATAATCCTAAAAGGAATGATGCATTATGGGTCATTGTTGATCATCTTACCATGTCAACACATTTTCTTGCTATAAGAGAATATTTTACACTTGAATGATTATAAAAACAAAATGTTAATTATGTTTCAATATTTCATGGTGTAACCATATCTATTGTTTCTGATCATGATCCCCTTTTTACATCAAGATTCTGGAAAAGTATTCAAAAATCCTTGGATGCTAAACTTCGTTAGAGCACTGCCTACCACCCTCAAACGGATAGAAAATCATAATGGACTATTCATACCATTGAATACATGTTGAGATCTTTCTTACATTACATTCTAGGTATGTGGGATCATTATTTACCTCTGGTAGAATTTTACTATAAAAATACCTTTCATTTAAGTATTCAGATGGCACCATAAGAAGTATTATATAGAAAGATATGTCTAACATCATCTTTATAGGATGATGTTGGTGAAAGAAAACTCATAGGTACAGAACATATTGAGGAAACACTGGAAAAGGTAAAGATTATCCAAACCCACATCAATGCAGTTCAATGTAAGCAAAAGAGCTATGCCGATAATTGAAGGAATGATTTGGAATTTCAAGTAGGAGATCATGGTTTCTTGAAGGTATCTCCCTGGAAGGGAGTTATAAGATTCAGTAAGAAGGGTAAATTATGTCTCATGTACATAGGACCCTTTAAAATTCCATAATTGATGGTAGTTGTTGCTTACCATTTGGAAATGATGCCATGTCTCTCTAAAGGTCATGATGTGTTCCACGTACCACTATGGAGAAAATACATGCCAAACCCAACGTATGTACTCACCTATGAAGAAATAGAACTAGAACCTGCTTTTTCTTGTTGTGAATATACTATTAGGATTCCTGATACCAACGAACAATTTTTGTGAAACCAGATGACTCATATGGTAAAGGTTCTTTGGAGAAACCATAAAATGGAAGAGGCAGTGTGGGAACCTGAGGAACTTATGATAAAGAACCACCTAAATCATTTTATGCAGTAATATTCTAGAAATTTCGAGGAATAAATTGTTTGAAGGATGGTATAATGTAAAACCGAAAACTTTCATGGTACGTTTCTCTTTGAATAATAAAATAGCTTGCGTTTTACGCAACTTCGAGATCTACCACACCATGACCAATCAAAATAACCATTTAAAAAAGTAGTAATGAATATTAATATCCACTTTTTTAAGTTATATAAATTTTAATTTCAAAATGGACTTCATTTTTTGGATTCAGAATATCAAAATTAGCTTAGGGTGAATTTTTTTTATTTTTCCAAAAAACATTCCATTTTTTATGAATAGTAAAAAACACTGCAATATTGTTTAAAACCAGCTTCTATTTAAATAATTATTATTATAATTTAAATTTATTTTCATATCAAAATTGATAAATAATACCTATATTAGACCAATGTAATTCATTGGAGTCATTTTTTTAATAATATTTGATTTATAAAATTTTGTTGAACTTTTTACCTTCTTTTACCCACATTCTAGGCACATTTTCAAATTTTCAGAAAACGTAATTTTACCACTTCTATGAATTGAATTTGAAAAATCTAAGAGTCCTGGTTGAAATTTGTAAGAATTTTTTTTAATAGTATGAAATTAATTTCTTGTGAATAATTACTTTTTATTTTTATTTACCACTGTTAAAAGAAAATAGGGCAATTAATGGTAAAAATGAAATCGTAATTACCCTAACACATGTCTTAATTCTATTTTAAAAGTGTAAATTGACCATAAAAACCATATGAATAAAATATGATCCTTTTTTATCAACTTGGATTAGATTTGAAAATTTATAATATTTTATTAAAGGATGAGTTAAAAGTGTTAAATTCAAATTTTAATAACTAAAACATTTTTAATATAGGGATATACAAAACATAAATTCGACAATAAATATTCATTAGAAAAATAAAAATATTTTATAAATAATTATAATTTATTTAAAATTTATATGCATTAAATAAGTAAATTTATTAATGACAAAATGATGATGCAGTAAATACCTGAAAAATGAATGATTAAAATAATTTAAATTTTAAATATTAAAAAAATGTATATTTAGATATTTGATTCATTCCAAGAATTTCATAGGATAATATGACATGTTTGGGTAGATTGAATATTTTTTTCTATGTGATAAAGTTGTTTTGACTTTCACAAAATCCAAATACCAAATAGAGTCAAAATTGACATAAATGAGTTTTTAAAACAAAAAATATTTTTTTAAATTATATATCAGTCATAGAAATATATGGATAATACAAAAAACTTATATAAAGATAGATATGTCATTAGTGAACCAATTTAGGTTTGTTTTCCATTTTATATTATGTTTATTAACCATTTATTATATAAATACAAGAAGACATTATAAAAGTTAAACTATTTAACTCAGAGTTAAATCTAAAAGATAAGGTTAATATGGTGAGTAAAAATTTCCTAAAATATATTGGTTGAGAGGATTTAGACCCATCACTACCTCATCCTTGAAATAAATCAATTTGGAGCCATTAAAAAACGAATTTTTTTTATAATAATATAATATTTCAACTTTTCCTATAGTTACCCTCACATCACTTATGAAAGGGTACATCCCCTTCTCTTAATTTCGCAACTCCAAAGAAATTTTTCACAGCCAAACCATACTAAAATATTGTCCCAAATAACGTCAATTCAACTTAGAGTGATTACTTTTATCATAAATCCAACCTATGGAGACCTTTTGTTCAAATCAAAAGGAAGAACCCAAAGAAGAGGTAACTACTTCATCACCTCTTTCGAAGTTCTTTTCATCATCCACTTCATATTCCTTTGTTTGTTTAATAATAATATAATAAATCCAGTACCTTCAACATATTTATATGTTATTATAAATATGGTACAATCATATTCATTATTCAATCCATCCTTTGAATGACAAAGTCACAATATTTGCGTACGTACGGCTTATTGTCTCCACAGTGTGGTGTGGTTTCTTATTCAACACTCCATAATTGGGATGAGTATAATGATGAGTATAAATGATTTAAATAATAAATATAACATGTTAATGTTTATGTATATATAATATTACATCCAATTAAATTCTATTTCACCACTAATAAAATTATAGTGTCTCTCGTGCGTTCTTATAACTTACTGTCTCCACGACACGATGGGTTTTCGTTCCCCATCATAACAATTCAATAAAAATATTCATTTTATCATTAAAAATAATATTTAATGAAATTACTATAATTTTGGATATGATTCAAATACATCTTATCCATATCAAACAAGACTTATGTAACAAAAACTATAAATGAATACAATTTATTTAACACCATAAACAATGATACTACTGAAATATCATTAACAAAGCAATATTAAAAGATCATATATGATATCATATTTATTTATTTGTAACTTTTATATTTTAATAACAACTATTCCACCATTATAAAGGAGTTTAATTTACCCTATACTAAGGAAAAGTACAAGGTAAGGGTTAATTTTATGATCTCTTTATTATTCGAGGTTCATTGTACATAAGTATCTTTTGGGACATATTTATCATATAAATCCATTTTTCATAAAAATGTGTTTCCAAACATTTTTACTATTTCCTAGAATATGGGTTAAAGACGTTTATACTGTTTTTTTACCTTTTATAAAATGTTTTCAAAGGAATCATTTTGTTGTTTTCCAAACACGGTACTTTATAACCATTTCTATAAAATTAAGGAATGAATGTGGTTTTTTCCTTATACGGAAGGTGCTTCAATTTTCATCCATTATAAGACCTTTGAATATTCCCTTAAAAGATTATAATAATATTTTAAAAATAAATGTTTTTTTTAATTATGTTACTTTTAAATGAATAGAAATTAGAAAGAGATATTTCACTCATATCGTTTTTGGATTTAATTCATCGATGTCAACATCCTTTATTGGATTTTACATTTGATTGATGTTGATTTATTATGATAAAATCTTCCATATTTTATTGAAGTATTTTTGATTGGTTTGACTATAGATGTGCTATTTTTATACCATTCATGGTTTACGGTCAAATTATTTACATTTCGTATGCTAGTTTTAATATGAATTTTTATATTATGTTTCAAACATTTTATATGAGGAATGCATTGGACATAATGTGTGATGGGAAGGGCCTTCTATAGACTTTCAATGCATCGGTAGGTCTCATGATACAAACTAGTGTCTCAGCACAAGGCCTTGAAAAATCTTATTTGTAGTATTGGCATGAGGGCTTGACTTTTTGGTTATGATGTCTGGAATTATGCATTCCATCCTTATGAAATTAGATATTGATTTTACATGTGATTATTTTACTAGAAGAAAATCCATGTAAATAAGTAAATGGTATCTTTTTATTTATCTTGGCCATATTATGATGAAATTTAAGATTAAATTTCTTGGGTATAATTCTTATACATTTCCATAAATGTTTATGCTTATTTATGATATTTTTCTATATATTATTTTCCTTACTGAGCATCTGAGCTCACCCCTTTCTTATGTTTTATTTTTCCTAGGATGTGAATAATTTTATTACAATTAATCTGTAGTTATAGGATAAGGGATATGATTTTGTTCAAAGGGGACACAATGTTGTTGGTTTTTATTTTATAATGTAATGTAAATATTATGAATGTATCTAGTACTTCCACGGTTACTAAACTAATAAATCATTCAGGAATTTACCTCTTGTGATCATGCCAATGTTATATAATAATCCAATGACTAAGGGTTACTGGGGTTTGGGCATTACACCATCTATTCTAGAAATAAAGAAGGAGATTATGGATGAATCTCAAAGCTCCACATTCTCTATAAATTATAGATGTACAAAATGTATAAATACCTTTGTGATCATTATTGTTGGGATAATATGAAAAGGGAGATTGCTGACTACACTTCAAAGTGCTTGATATGTCAACAAGTGAAGGTAGCGCAACAAATTCCAAAAGGGGAATTGAAACCACTACCAACACCAGCATGGATGTGGGACAATATCACTATGCACTTCGTCACTGGTCTTCCGAGAACATCCAATGGAAAAAATGTGATATGGGTTATTGAGGACCATATCACCAAGACTGTCCGATTTATCGTTATTCGGGGAGATTTATATCTTGATAAACAATCAAGGATTTACATGAATGAAGTGGTAAGGATGCATGGAGTTCCACATTCTATCATAGTTGATTGTGATCCAATGTTCACATAAAAATTTTGCAGAAGTCTTCAACATGATCTGTGTACCAAATTGAATTTCAGTACAGTCTATCACTCCAAAAAAGATGGCCAATCTGTAAAGAATATTCAAAAACTCTTGGAAATGTTGAGAACATGCTCAATGAAATTTAAAGTTGGATGAGATCAACATCTCCCATTAGTTAAGTTCTCATAAAACAATAGATTCCACTCGATCATTCAAATGTAACCCTATGATGATCTTTAAGTGAAATTATGTAGAACTCCTACTTGTTGGGATGAAGTTGGTGAGAGAAAGATTCTTGGACTTGATCTTGGGAAAGAGATGACCAGAAAGTCTATATTCATCCCACAACAAATTATTAATACTTAGAGTCGGCAAAAGAGCTATGTTGACAACCGTCTAAGGGACTTGGAGATTGATGTTGGTGATAATGTATTTATTTGAATTTTAACTTGGAATAGAGTTGTGAGGTTTTAGAAGAATGTGATGCTCCGCCCTAGGAACATTTGACCCTATGAAATCCTTGACTGCGTAGGAGGAGTGTCCTATTGGATTTCACTTTATCCAAATATAGAACAAGTTCATGATGTCTTCCACGTATCCTTCTTGAGGAAGTACATACCTGACCCTTCACATGTACTAAATCCAATGGTTATACAAATAGAACATGACCTATCTTATTAGGAGAAAGCAATGGAGATATGGGATTGTAGAGACAAGGTTCTACGCAACAAGACTACCCGCCTTGTTAAAATGCTATGGAGAAACCAAAAATGTGAAGAAGCCACATGGGAACTAGAGGTGTCTATGAGGTATAAGTACCCACACATTTTCTCTTCTGAGCATAACAGTTGAAATTTAGGAGAGGAAATTCCTTAAGGGGGTAAGAATGTAATGACCAAATATTTTGAATAAAGAGAATCTCATCTCACCTTTTCATATGTTATTTTCTCGATTTCATAAAGAAGGGTATTTTGTGAGATATGTCAAAAAGATGTCTAGTTATGATGAAATAAGTGGGAGATAATGAAGTTGTCTTATAAAACAATTTTTTGTGTTGCTCTATTTCTAAATACAATATAATTATACAGTCCTGTGGGGATTTTTTTTATATTTTGTAAAGAATATTTTTCAATTTTAAATAAACATCAATGTTTCTAAATTATAGGTTACTATATTTGGTATCAGAGGGATAGTATAGTTAAAAATTTGAAACTAGGATGAGAAAAACATAAGAATATCCATAAATATATGATGAAGTGTAGGTTTCAATCCTAGTGCTTCAAAAAGGATAATAAATAACCTAGTATAAAACCAAAAATGTCATCAATTTAAATTTTATTGTTTACTATATAGTTTCCCCATTATGGTTTGTTTTTCTTATATTATGCTTCTTGGTTTTAGTCAATGGATGAAACCTAGAGGAACCTCATTGATATTGAATGTGATGAACAATGAAATGATTGTCCTCTTGAGAAATTGAATGTTATGGGATCTGAAATGAAAAACCTTGTTTATATGCTCACACAACATTCTCAATAAACAAATCAAACAAGACTTCCAAATTTAAAAAAGAGGGAACAATATTCAATTGATTCCTTCACGAGGTAGCATCCACATTGTTTATGTGGGTCTTCTGATCGACTAATGGCTGAACAATGGATTAATACAACCAAAATTATATTTTTAGTTCTGTAATATTTAGAACATGATAAAGTCATTATGTAAGTATGTTGTTTGGATAGTGAAGATGAGAAATGGTGGAATCCTATCAATAATATATGGAAAAGAGATGAAATTTAATCCAAGAAATGAGATGAGTTCAAAAACATATTTTTCAATAACTAGATAACTCGCACTATTCAAACATGGGGGAGAGAAAGGTACCTTAAATAATGAAAAAGGACAATGAATCCATTGGTACCTATGAATACAATTTTATGACTCTTATATATTATAATTGTGAAATTATTTTCCAACTTAAGAGTAAAACTGAATAATTCTTTAGTGGCTTCATACTAGCTCCCTGAAGGTTATTATCTATAAGGAACATAAATATCTAAGGAGGAATAATTCGATGTTAACTCAAGGATGAGATGGAGATTTGAGTAACACATAAATACTATGGGTTTGATAAGAAGAGAAAAGTGGATTTCAAGGAAACATATGAAGGCCACATTGATAAAAAGATGAGTTTTTTCTTATGCGCAAAGTAAAGAATGAAACATAGTTGAAATTTTCTTAAATAGAATAGAAAACAAATTTATGTGTGGGAGAGATGTCCATTGGGTGGTTGAATGTGGATGTGAGGGGGATAACATGTCTAATAACGAGAATAGGGAAAATGCTACAAAAAAATGAACGATCTACAATTCAATTTTACAAGTGAAAGGAAATGGAGAATTATTCTAATCCATTATATAATATAACAATTATTGATGATGGTAAATTTTAGAAAACTCTTAAGTCCAATGGAAAAGGAAATTCACATGTGATCACTATCATTAATGTTGAGTATGATAATGAAGTGGGGAAAGGTACAATTACCATCCACTCTGAAGTATATACATATTTAATTAATTCTTGATCCACCAAATATTTTATTTCTAAATAATTTTCTAAGGGTATCTCTCTAATACCTAAAAAATTAGATGTCACGTTAGTGGTCAAAATTATCAATGGAAAAATGGTAACATAAAAATTCTTATAATTATTCTCTGGTTACTGTTTTGTCAGAAATTTATTCCAATAAATCTTATTATCTTTCCAATAGTGGAATTTTATGTGATTCATATGATGGACTAACATTCTCTATATGGATCACATATCAATTTTCAAAGAACGGAAGTAAAATTTCATATTTCAGATCAATCCAAGATCATCTATTGATGAAAGTATGAATATAACCTTTTAGTATAAAATTATTCTATATAATGGGTATTGATTCCTATAAATGATGGTTATTTTTCAAAAATGGCTAGGGAGAAAATTAAAATTAAGAATAAACCCATTATATGTGAGTTTGGTGGTGTCATTATAAAAAAATTTCTAGGTCATCCATTGAATTGTGATGTTGTGTTTTAAATTTTACTCTTAGCATATTCTATTCATATTTTAATGAAACCTATATAATATCCCCAATTGAGTTACTGGAATTGAAGAATAAAATCCAAGAAAATTTTGACAAGGGATTTATATACCCTAGTGCATCACCATAGGGTGATCCTATTCTGTTTGTTAAAAATATTGAGTGATCAATGATACTCTCTATTAATTATTGAAAAATTGACAATATCACTATCATGAAGAAATGTCATATTCCTTGCATTGATGAATTATTTGACCAACTATGTAGAGATTATTAATTTTACAAGAATGATATTCATTCTGGATATCATTAATTAAGGGTTATGAATGATTATATACCAAAGATGACATTCTATTCAAGGAATGGACACTATGAATTTATAATAATTTTATTTGTCTTGTTGAATCAAATGTAGTTCATTGTTGAAAAAGGAGTTCGGTTTGTGTTTTTTGTCAATCTACATTTGGTTGATCATGGTTTGTGTTTTTTTATTGTCAACCCTTTCATGGAATATCAGAGAGATTACATGTTAATGGGTCTTATAGTTGTATTTGAAAGCAATGTTGAAGGTGGTTCCATTCTCCAGTGTTTGCCAATTTTTGGGGGATGAAAATCATAAAATGGAGAAACTTTTTTTAGTAATGGAAGGTGTGTGAATGATTTTATGTGTGTGTGAAAGATTTTTTATTTAACGCAATATTGAATTTGTTTTTGGATCATTCGTTCAAGACTTTTTTTGCAATTAGAACATCAAAAAATGTCAAAGTCATGGAGTGTGCAGAAGGTGATGTTGCACGAGAGGGATTGTGAGCCCAATGCGACCAAAAAAGGGGGTTTTACATTCTCAGTGTGAAACCTATGCATACCGACAAAAACACTTTAGGATCTTGAACATTGGGTCATCAAGGGAAGATATATATATAGCTACCCCCGAGGAAGAATTTAATAATTTTCGATTGAAAATCTGGTTGCTCAGCTGCATGAAATATTTCTGTGCAAAATATTTGAAGATAGTAAATCTTGCACGCAGGGTGTTCCTTTAGTATGAAAAGACAAAGTGATCCCTTCAGTGTAGTTTCACTAAAGATATGGTCTGCACGGAAAGTGGGGGTTGTGGAAAAGTCATCTTTCAAGATAATTCGCAAATATTGCGCACACATTGGCATATTGTGTGCTAGTGTTGTGTTATGATTCTGAAATGCTTCTGTATATCTGGTTTAGTGTTTTTGTAATTTTATGTGCATCAAATCGTGTCATCGATGCAAGTAGTGTCTCATACTGAAAAGAGACAAATACATCAATGAAAATATATTGAAGAGACCCTCAAATCAATAAACTATGTTTTAATTCTCTCAAGGCAGTGAGCTAGTGGGAGTCGACAGATGTGATCAGAGGGATGTAGTAAGAATTCCCCAAACCATTGTAAAGGTAGTGTACCTAGAAACGATTGTATCAGACCAAACCTTGTAATCCATAAACTAGTGAAGATTACAATATTTAGGTATGCCCAACACACTGTCAGCGTATACTCCTTGGACAAACCCATTTGTAGTGATCCCAGTAAAAGTGTTGTTTCATCTCCATTCATTCATTTGTTTGTTAGATTTAACAATTTCCTACCAATGTGGAAATAAGATCAACATATTCAAAAATAAAAAGTTGACGCCCGGATTCACCCCTCCCCTCTCAGGGTGTTCCGGGGTCCTTCATGACTTACTATTACCTCCGTTTTCTTCATGGATTAAATGAATACAGTCTTTAGAGACTATATTGAGCAGTTTTAGGTAGCCTTTATAGATTATATTCTTTTCTATTCGAAGAAAAATGAATAAAATAAATATCTCTTAATAATTGTACTAAGAACCATAAGAAAAGATATTCCTTCTGAAAAATTTACCAAGATCAAATTTTTCATTTAGAATGTCTAATTTTTGTGTCACATGTTCTCAAGAGGGGATATATATGGATCCAGAAATAACAGAACTTATTTAATGTTCACCGAGACCAGAAAGAGTACCAAAGATATAATGGTTTCATGGTTTGGATGGATATTATCATTTTTAAAGAATTATTTTTCATGATTATTTAATCCACTCACCAAATTTAGTCGTAATGGAGTTAATTTATTGTAGATATTGGAATGTGAAAAGAATTTCAAAGGGATGAAAAGAAGGTTAGTCATTTCACTTGTGCTCACATAGCCTTGTAGAGGAGAAAGGATTTTGATATACAGTGATGAATCCAAGAATGTATTTGGTTGTTTTCTAATGAAAAATGATATAGTGGTAGATTATACATGATGAAAATGGAAAATCCAGGAGAAAAATTACCCAACTCGTGATTTAGTGTTAGGTATAGTAATCCTTTCACTAATGATATAAGGATATATTCCTTATGATGAATAGTGTGATATTTATAATGATTATAAAAGTTTAAAGAATATTTTCCCAAAAAAGGAGTTGAATATGAGTCAAATATTATGGTAAGACTTGAATAAGGATTACAATTTCTCAATAACTTATAAACCTTGAAAGAAAACAATGTGGAAGATGCATTGAGTTAATGGAACCATGCTAGCCTGTCAATGATGAGGATAACACAAGATTCAACATTTATGGAATTGCAAAAGATGGATCTTATAATTGTAATGGATTGAGAGAAATATTATCTTTCTCAAATGAGTGTTCAACCATCTATACAAGTGATGATTAAAGAGGTGAAAAAGGAAGATGTAGAGTTACAAAAGGCAGTGTGAAATGTTCCTAAATTCATCCTTGATTGTGATGGAATAATACAATTTAGAAACTGGGTTTTTATTCCTCCCATACTATAATTAAAGAAAGAGTTATTAGAGGAGTCCCATAGTCCACATTTTACTATTCATCATGGAATCACAAAGATCCATAGGGACCTGATTGATTATTTCAGTTGGGAGGGAAATTAAATAGATGTTTTGAATATTTCACCTAATTCATGGTTATTTAGCAAGTTAAGGCTGAAAGACAAAAGTCTTAGGGGAAATTACAACCATTATCTACATGGAAATGTAAATGGGAAAACATTACTATGGACTTTGTCATCAGCCATCTAAAAACATCTATGGGCCATAATGCTATATAGGTTATAGGCGATTTCCATACGAAGTCGGAAAACATCTTTACTATTAGTTATTATTTTCTCTTGAACATCTTGACATGATATATGTAAAGGATGTGGTAAGATTTCATGGAGTACCACATTCATTTATATCAAATTAGGATCTGAGGATTAGCACAATTTTCTAGAAATGTATTCAGTAGGATCAAGATATAATGTTTTCTTTTATCAGTTCTTATCATCCTTAGAAAAATGTTCAGTTAGAGAGAACAAATCAAACCCTAGAATACATGTTGAGATCTTACTCTACAGATTTTAATTGTTGATGGGATCAACACCTAGCTTTGATGGAATTTTCTTTAAAAAATATCCTTTAGTATAGTATCCAGATGGATCCTTTTGAATCCCTATATGGATGGAAGTGAATAACTCCAACATTATGGATGAAGTTGGGTAAAGAAAGATATTAGAACATGATATTGTTGTTGGAATTTTATAAAAGGACTGAAATATTCAACCACACATAAGAGTAGCTCAGAGTTGAAAAAAGAAGTTATGCTAAAAACTGATGAAAATACCTAGTTTTTGAAGTGGGTAAAAAGTGTTTCTAAAAATATCTACCTAGAATAGAGTAATGATATTTGGAAAGAAGGGTAGGTTGAGCGCTGGGTATATTAGTCCTTTTGAAATTATGGATTGTATTGAGAAGGTATCTTACCAATTGAGACTTCCTCTGAATCTCTCCCAAGTAAATGAATTTTTCTAAGTATCTATCTTGATAACATACATACCAAATCTTTATCATGTACTAAAATTATAATTTGAACTGCTAGAGCATGATCTTTCTTATAAACAACAACGGATAGAGATTCTTGATCATTATGAAAAAGAACTGTGAAATAAGACCACTCGATTGGTTAATGTTTTATGGAGAAACCACCAATTTGAGGAACCATCATGGGAAATTGAGGATGTGATGAGGCAGAGGAATACTCATCTATTTGTTTCCAAGTGACAAATTTTGATGGTGAAATATATTTTAAGGAGGTAGAATGTAATGAATAGATTTTTTATGAAATATATTTTTTAAATAATTTTAATTCTTCAATATCATTCATTATAAAAATATGTGAGTTTAAATGAACCATTAGACACCATTAGTATAAAATGAACATTATAACTGTGTTTTACATTAGTGAGAATAAATATAACTATGTTATGAAAATTTATGTTGAATTCATTCGATACCAATTATTTATAAAAAATATAAAAAAAATTATATATTTGTATTTCTGTATAAATAAATTGAGTTAATAACTATTAGTATATAAAATTAATGAAATATATATTATATATCCATAATAATATTTTTTATTAACATCCAATATTGTTTTGTGATTGGGTATGAATATACCCTATTTCATGTATAAACACATTTATTTTTCAAATAGGTAATATTACCCCCATTTAATGGAGAACCCTTCTTAAATTAATATTTTGAAACATTAATATTTTTTACATGAAAACCATGTTCTCATATTCATAAATGGGATATATTTTTTTGGGATAAATGTTTGATATTTTTTAGTGAAATTCTCATTTTGATGAATAGTAAAAATACACTAAATTATAATTGAAAACAACTTTTTCTAATGAAATAATTTATATGTATCAGTTATATTATTTAATGGTTTAAATTTATAAATAGAACAAATTTTTTATTTTTTAATATAATTTAGGTCATTAGAATTTATTTTATGTTAAATTTAAATGTAATAACATATCAATATTTTGTAATGTTTTAACTTTTTAAACTTGTTTTCTCATTTCGACGATGAGATTAATTTTTAATTAATTACTCCAAATTATGTGATATGAATTTTAAAAAATTGATTCCATATTTAGAATAAATAGGTCCAAATTTTGTAAATAGCTGTATTTTATTTTTGGGATTTATGAATAGTAACTTCAGTATTTTTTATTAATACATAAACGGGTTTATCATGTAATTAAAGGAGAAAATAATATTATAAAATTACACTAAAACATGTCATAGTATCATTAGATGAGTTCTTTTCAACATAAATTATCCTTATGTCTAAATGGCATCCTTTGGATGAAAATTGCATGAGATTAGAACATATAAATTATTTTATATAAGGAAAAGTTAACTATATCTTACTCAAATTTTAATTATTATACTATTTTTAATATAAGGTCATAAAGAATATATTTCTTTTTATAATACTCATTTTAAATATATAATGTTCTTCTTTATGTTGATAATTTATTTCTAATTTTTAGGAAATAAATAATTACCATAATGACTTTTACCTTAATGGTATAGAAATTATTGAATTGATAAGAAATCAATTCAATTATTATAATTAATGTGATAATAACAATTAAAATACCAAAAAAGATGACCAAATATTATTTTTCAAGTATATCTAGGGCATAACCATCCAAGGTTCGAGTTATTAAACATTTGGATCTTTAAATAAGTGATTATGACACTTATATTATTTTATTTAAGGTGATGAAAAACTTTTGACATTAATGTTTTCATAAGAATAACATTTTTTATATTTGGTTTTCTAGATGATATATTCTAAAAAAATTATTATCCTGAAATATAGTATATTTTTCTTCATCATTGTATTTCAGTTTTAATTTTTATTCAACAAATTTGTTTAATAAATAGTTACAAAAAATTGATATTTTAAAGTTTTTATTAATAGAATAAACAAATAAATGTTTTTAAAATATTAAAATAAAAAAAATTAATAATTAATATGTTTAATTAATATTATTGAAAATAATTAACCCATAGGAATATAATTAAATATTATTTTCTACGTTATCTTATTATTTTAATATTTTTTAAAATCAAGGAATTGAATACTGTCAAAATTAACACTGGGGTTTTTTTATCAAAATAATGTTTTAAAAAATTATTTAATAACCATAAAACTTTTTTTTAAAATATAATATTTATGATATGATATAAAATGTTATATGGTATTTATTTATTGTCTAATGTACATCAAATACGTATATATTACAACCTTTTAAAATTGAAATATGTCATACCCTAGTTATAAATTAAATTGAATAACTAAATGTTTATTAAAATGATTAGGTTTAAATTATAGAGAAACTTGTATAAAATTTATTTATTGGTGATATTAAAAAAAATTATCATATAGTCATCAAAATTGGGAAATTTTGGAGGTTTTTGGATAGGGTTTGATTTTATTATTAATTGATTTTTTGGGAGATCCCAAAAGTTAGCCTTACCTCAATTATAAAAGGGAACCTCCTCCCTCATATTTTAACTTCACCTTGAGCCTTCATGCTCGACCATTATAACGACCCATACTTTACATACATTGTTAGTACTTCAAAATTGAAATACACTTATTACAACATATAACAAAACCATGAAAGGATCGTATAGGTATAGTGTCTTTAGAAACTGGGAAACATAAACAACTGGTTCATAAAGCGTCTACACCATCTCCCATTTATTTCATCATATCTATAGTCCCTTTTGGAATATCTTACTTAATAACCTTCTTCCTGACCAGGGGAAAGAAAACATACAAAAGGGTTAGCTCAAATGCTCAGTAAGGGTAAACAAAGAAATATCAATCACATCATATTCATAAGAACATAACATTTTGGAAATCTTACCCTGCAAAAGAGATCATAATTTCATAACATGGGATAAATCATGATAGTGAAATGTAATCACAATAATCATAACATAAAACATGAATCTTTGTGGCATATACACATAATCATAGAGAATCATTTCTTATTAGTCAAGACTCATTGCCAAGACTATCTTAGTAGACAAAGTCCATTTCTGAACCGAGTTCATTCCTCATTTCAGTCCTGTTTCACTGAACTGTTTTAACCTGTCGTTCCAGCCATGTCTATCTAATGAGATATAACCTCTTTACCCAATGCATTGCAGGGAGATATAGGTCCCACCCATCTCATAATGATACCATTCTTATGTGTGCCACAAAACCATAAATCATACATCATTGCATAACCCATGTAATAAAAATGGGATTACTAAACATCGTGACATCATAAAACAATTCATATAGGATAAATAAATTCATAAAAATAATTCCATACCATCATAATCAAATCAATGTAATAATAAAAGGGATAGAAATAAAACCCTATATTATCTTATATGGAAAATAATTTTGATAAAACACTTGAACTCCATTCTTGAAGAAAATTTCATTTCTACTTCAAAAACATTTTCTTAACATGTCATACAGTTTTAAACTAAAATAATTTGATTAAAAATAAATTTGAAACTTGTAAAGTAATCTTCTTGGAATTTTTTTTAAAATCCATTCATGTCGTATAAGTTAAAAAAACATTTTTCCCATACTTTGGCTGGAAAAGTCAAAAAGCACCTCGTCCAAAAAATGACAAAAGATTCCTTTCATATCTTTTACTAAAAACTCACCAAAAGGTAAAATTGTATTTAAAAAATTGTAGGTGGATGGAAATAATATTACATATTGAGGAAACATGGATGTGAATGATAAATATTCCCCAGTAAATTCTGATGTACAAACAATCTCGGAGAAAAATGAGATTGTGATATTTCCCTTACCTTAGGTTTGATTTGCTTCATAAGTGTCTGAACCTCCTATATAATGATTTAAATAATGTCATTGACTTTTTACAGAATCATAATCATTGTTATGATATCATATATGGTCATATTCTTAGCTTATTATTAGTAATATTTCATTGCTACTTGCTATTCGAGTGTTTATTACTTTTTGTTCTTATGCATGTTTTGTTGAATAAATTATTATTCTTCTTTTTAGGTTATAGATACCTCATTTACAGAATGGTATTAGTGTAATATATATCATATTTATTCACTCAATTCATTTATGTAATCATTATGCAATGAAAATATGTAGAACGAGTAGCATCACATCGTGGAGACGGTATTCCGTACGTACGCACGAGCGATGATATCATTCCCATGATCGTGGAATTGTATTGGAGTGTATGTATAATATTTCAAAATCAATAACACTTTACAATAATCATATATAGTTATTTATTTTCACCATTATACCCATCCAAGTATGGTGGTGGTGGAAAATAGATTACACCACGGCGTGGAGACGGTATTCCATACGTACGCACACGCGGTGATTTCATTTTCCGTAGGATGGATAGATGGTGAAATAGGGTTGTTTCATAATTATAATAACATATCAGTATATTAATGATACTTATTCTATTACTTCATAATGATACAACTAAAGAAGAAGAAGTGGACGAAGAAATAAAGTTGAAAGAATCGGTAACGGACATTACCTCTTCTTTAAAGCGCTTCTTTGAGACCTCCTTTTAGGGCACTAAAATTGGTCTTTGAAGAAGATAAGGACCTCTAGAATGTTTCTAGGGATGTGGAGAGGAGAACATGTCATGGTTTGGCCAAGAATGAAGGCTCAATGTTGTGTGAGGAAGAGAGGGAGGAGGTGCCCCTTTATAAAGGAGGAGAGGGGCACCTTTGGAAAAACAAAACATATTATTTTATTATAAAGTCATATTCGGTTTTAAATAGCTACAAATTGATTTATTTCGATTCTAAGGTGGGGATGGGTCGAAATAATCTCATCCAATATAATTTGGACAAGTTTAGGTTACTATTTTAACCTTATCATTTAG
Organism: Viscum album; assembly: GCA_963277665.1. Taxonomy (NCBI): domain Eukaryota; kingdom Viridiplantae; phylum Streptophyta; class Magnoliopsida; order Santalales; family Viscaceae; genus Viscum; species Viscum album. Next base: position 496,942,396 of record OY728127.1, read on the forward strand.
ATTTAACTTTAAGTTATATAATTTTACTTTTACCGTGTCTTTTTTTGTTCTTACACTATAAGGTAAATTAACTTACTATAACAAGCCAAACGAACCCCAAGTTGTTTATTATTGATATATATAACCTTATATAAGTCATTTTGCCTAACCTTAGATTTTTATGAATAAAATAACAATTAATAATATAATATTTTTTTAAAAACAATTTTATGTCAAATTTGACACTATTTAGTAATTGATTTTTGTGAAAATCATAACAGAATGATTAGTTCCAAAAAAGTCAATTAAATCAATACTAAAATGTAATATTATCCTGATAAAGTTAGTTTAATTCATAAAAAGTCTCAAATTAAATTTATTTGGATATTTATAACATCAATTATGTCAATATTTCACTAATAAGATAATTATTGCGTCATCTTTGTGTCATAAATAAATTAAATTATTTAATGTCTAAAATTTACAAATAGGATATAATTATGTAGTTAATCTTTTTAGCTTTCTAATGAATATTTATAGTCGAATTTATCTTATGTATAACCCTATATGAAAAATTATTTACTTATTAAAGATTGATTTTAACTATTTTAACCCTTCTTTAAATAAATTAATAATAAATGTCCTAATCTAATACATGTGGGCCTAAATGGTCATATTTTATTCCTAAGGTTATTTTTGGTCTAATTACACTCATCCAATAAAATTAGGACATGTTTTAGGGTAATAATAATATCATTTTTACCCTTAATTACCCTATTTACTTTTAATCGTGGTAAATAAAAGTAAAAAGTTACTATTCACCAAAAATTATTTTCATCTCATTGAACCACATTTTACTTACTGACATCAACCGTGTCTCTTGGATTTATGAAATTCCACTCACAGAAGTGGTAAAATTATGTTTTATATAAAATTTTCAAATTCTCCTAGGAGGTGGGTCAAAGACGGTGAAATGTTCAATAAAATTTTTATATATCTAAAATTATTATAAAATTACTCCAATGAATTACATTGAACTTATATAGGTATTATGTATAAATTTTGACCTAAAATAAATTTAAATAAAATAAATAATTATTTAAATAAAAAGTCCATTTTGAAAAATAAAATTTAAAAAATTTCAAAAAGTGGTTATTACAATTCATAATGGATAGTTTTAATAATATTTTAGTAGCATATAGTTGTTTAGTGAAACTCGGTATTGAGTATGACGCAAGCTATCAAGGAAGGTCGTGATTTCATGTAAAGAAAGCCAAGCTAGTGTTGTGTGTAGTGAAAGATTCCTTTGATGATTTATATAAAATAAAAACAAAATTTTCTTATAGAAGTCTCGGGTGTTACAGCCATACCCTACCAATTTCATTAATATAATAACCCTGTCACATTATATTGGTTCTGGCCTTCTTCAACAACTATCTCTATAGCATTATGAGGACGTTTAGATGGTTCACATTGAAGAATAGGTAATATCCTCACCCGGTTTGTTCAAACATATTTATGCATCTACTTACTCATCTAGAATTATTCCATTATAATGTTATAAAAAATGTATAACATATATACTGAGATTTTATTAGATTATAAAATAACCATATTCAACCTTCTATCCATCCAATAAAAAAATCACCACTCATGTGTACTTATGGCTTATCGTCTCCACATCGTGGTATATTTCTTTTCACCACCGCCATACATGGATGGGTTTAATGATGGAAATAATTCATATATATTATTATTATAACATTATTTTGATTCTAAAATATCTTACACAACCTAATTTAATACCATTAAACAATTATGGGAATGATATTGCCGCTCGTGCGTACGTACAACTATTAATAAATAGGTATATACCCACATTTTTTCCAAAAATCATGGGTATAGGCCCATATATACCCATGGTATTCATGAACCATGGGATTAGGTGACATTTTCCACCCTATTCCCTTAGTTATTGGTAAAATATAGGTATAGGTTACATACATATGTGCGGGAATCCAAAATATTGCATTGGAATGCTGCGTGAAAACCTATACCCATGGTTTTTATCATTATTCGATATAGCCTTCGTTATATAAGCCTATACCCACATTTCAAAAAAACAATGGGTATAAGTGACATCTATACCCATAGTTTTACTGAACTGTTTGTATTGGGACTCTTATGTTTTGCGTGAAAAAACAAATATATAAGATAATATATTTATATATAAGAATAATTGCAGTTGGTGTAGTTGTAATGAATTTTAGCAGTGTAGAAGAGGTGCGGGTTCAAAAATCTCTCGTAACATTTTATTTATACACATATTTTATAAATAGAGATATAAGATAACATATATACATATATTAATATAAGTGCAATTAAATTATTGGTAAGTGAGTATAGTAGCAGAGCAATGACGTATGATCGAAACCCGGACAAAACTTTGTATACCAACGTTTTATAACTATATATATATATATGATAATATTTATATATATAATTGTATTTATGTATAGAACAATAAGTGAATTAGGTTTAGTGGTAGAGGATTCCAGCATCAGAGAGGAGGTTGACAATTTGAAACTCTTGGGATTTGAATTTTTACATATGGTTTAAATTAAAATATTTACATAAATATAGATATATAAAAATTTATTATTTGTAGATGGATTCGTAATGAACTTTGAATTTTAAAAGTAGCATGTTCAAAAATCATTGATTGATTCTTTTATATACAACCTCTTTGGGTTAATATATTTAGGAAGATATATATATATATATATATATATAATTTTGGAAGCTTTTTTGGTTAGATGATGCATGGTGAATGGGCAGGTCGCAGGTTCAAGACCACCTGCAATCATTTTTCTATTATTTATGCCCATGATTTTAAAACCATGAGTATAAGGCTATGAGGTGGCAAGTGCCCATGACACGGTGGCCATGAAAAGTGGTTAATTGTTATACCCATGGTTTTACAAACTGTATCTATAGGAAATGGAGCAATACTAATGCCTCGGTTTCCCATAATTCCCAAAACCATGTCTATATCCTATACCCATGGTTTTTGGGGCAATACCCATAGTTTTGAACCATGGGTATAGACCATTTTTTCAGTAATTTACGGCCAACCATCTCCACGATGTGATGTAATTAATTCTACAAGTTATTAATTAAAAAATGATCTTATAAATGAATGGAATGAATAAATATGTTATATACTATACTATTATCATTATAGAAATTATATAACTATTAACCGAGAGGAGGAATAAAATCATTTTCGACAAAACATGCGTCAGAAAATAATGAAGTTAACACCCGATGGAGGAGTAATAATTTTACTAATAAATAGATGATAATATGATCAAATATGATACTATAAAAATTACTATGATTCTTAAATAATTAATTGAAATTATTATAATCACTATACATGATGTTCAGATACATTGAATAGAAATCAGACCTATGGTAAGAGACAATTTCACAATTTCATTATCATCAGCGATTGTTTATACGTAAGTATTTACTCGGGTATATTTATAATCCAAATCCATGATCCTTAAATATGAAGCATTATTTCTATTATTATAAAATTTTATAGAGGAAATTTTACCCATTGGAGAATTTTTATTAAACATTATGGAAGGAATATTTTGACATTTTTCGATATGAAGTACTTTTTCACTTATCCAAAAATAGTATGAGAAAAATGTTTTCTTTTAACTTATACAACATGATATGAATTTATTCGTTAATTAAAAAATATTTAAATAAATATTCCTTTAAAATATTTAATATTAATTTTTAATGTAATTTATTTCTTTTAAAAATGTGTGGCGTTTTGAGAAAATAAAATATTTTTGCCAAAGAAATGTTATTTTCTTCCAGAATTAATTTCAACTGTTTAATCAAAATTATTTTCCATATAAGATGACATTGTTTTTTAAGGATATGTTTCAATTATACTATCCCTTTTATTATTATAGGATTATTTTTTTTCATGGAATTATATTTGTGAAATCCATTTGTTTTATCTTTATTATGTTAGGTTGGAATGATGTTTAAGAAACCCATTTTATTCCATGGGGTGTTCTATGATGACTGATTAAGTTTTTTTGGAACACATAATAATTATTTCATTAGGATATGTGTGGGACCTATATCCCCCTCCAATTCATAGGTTACATATTAACTTCTCATTATATATATAGGTATGGAACATGAAATGATCTTGATTCAGTAACATAGTGCAGGAATGAGAAGTGAGCTCGTTACAATAATAGAATTTGTCCACTGTGATGGCCTTGGAAACTAGACTTGATTAATATGAATTTATTTTATATGATTATGTGTATGCCATATAATATATTATATTATTTTATGAATTTAGGGACTATGTTCATTGATTTTTAAAATCATTTAATATTTATCCCATGGCATGATATCATAATCTTTCATATGATGGATATGGATTTAAAATGTTATGTTATTATGTATTTTTATTATGATATAATTGATATATCCCTTATTTACCCATACTGGGGATCTAAGGACACCCATTAATATGTTTCATTTCCTTATGTAATGAAGAAGAATATTTAGAAATATATGTCAAAAAATGTGTCTAATTATGATGAAGTAAATGGGATACAATGACCATTTCTGATGAACTAGTTGTTTATGTTTCCCAGTTTTTAAATTTAGTATATCTATATTGTCTTGTCATGGATTTTTTATATATTTTAATGAATATTATTCAATTGTTAATTAATATCAATGTTTTTAAATTAGGGGTGTCTATAATGATGTTATAAGTAAACCATTTATGGTATTAAAATTATGAATATTGATCTCTTATAGATTAATAAAGTATTTAAATTTATTGTAATGAAGGAAAAAATTTCCTATAAATCATGTTGGACTTGAGGTTTTGAACAGGATTGTTCATTCATAAATTTTTAATAATGAAATTTTATATTGTGTGATACCCATTAGGTCACATGTATATTTAGTTTTGAGAACAATTATTATATTTCTAGATTTTAAGGGATTTTTGGATTATGTGACAAAAATTTGTAAATCCATCAAAAACATGACAGGAACATGGTAGGTGCATAGTCACCCATAACCATTAGGTGACCATGCAGAATGTATTTTTTTAATTTTTTAGTAAATTTTGATGACTTTGGAATGGGTTTTATTACATTTTGGGTTTCTACGAAAACATTATAGGTTAATGGAGGTTTATCCAGGGGTTTTCACACAACATGATCACAGTTTTTCAGACAATGCAGCTATATGTATCTAACTTTGAGGTTTTGTTTTCAAGGGTCTGTGGCTACCACATTGTTAGAAAATTATTTGTAAAACCATGTTTCCAAACCATGATCCCTATATGAATTTAATGAATTTGTAAATTTAACCTGATGCACATCATTTTATATATATTTATTCTCTACTTTATATATAATTATATTGGTCTAACACCTCATTGATACTCTAGAGATTTATCTTAAGTGTTATTTGATGATTTACCTTTATTATTTGTGGATATATTCAATGTGTTTCTACATATCCACCCATTTTAGCCACCTCTTTATAGATCCTCTCTTGGTATTCCATCCCATTGTTCTTTTTGAACCTGATTGGGTTATGATTGAAAAATGTGTAGGGTTTTTTGGTGACATCATAATTTTTATTAGGGATGTAGGATTGTAAGGACTGGATACCATTGATTCCAATCTCCATTTTAAAATGCGTCAACTTTTCATCTTTTTTCAAGGTAGTATTCTCTCTTGAATGGTTAAATCACATGTATTACACAATTTTCATGTAATTTCCTATGGTATGGTTTTTGAAAATCATTAATTTTGAATCAATGAATAGTAATTTTATAAAAATGCATCTTCTGGGGAATGAATAGTTGTTCTTAAAGGGTTTATGATTTACAAAAAAATTTAATACACATATTTTGATTAATGAAATTCCACAAGTTGAATTTGAATCTAATTTTTAATTTCAACAATGAGGGTGATGATTATTTTATTTTGAAATGGTTTATAATATTTTAAAAAAAAATTATATTTTTGAAAACATGGCACATTGAGAACCTTGTAAAAATCATGTCATCAAAATATTCAAATATTAGTGTGTGTGGAACCGTTTGGGGTTATTATTGTCTTATTCACAAATTTCAGAAAGATTGAATATCACTAGTATTCATAATATTACAGGATTCATGTTACTTTGAATATCATAGATCCTATTTCCATGGATTATAGCCCAATATTTTCTTCGATTATTACATGATGGTCTTGTTTCATGTTTCAATGTTGGGATGTTTATCATTTCTAATATTTTCTCTTTATAATGTTTCCATTTTTTCACCTGGGTTTATACTCAATTCATTATATCTATAAATATGAATTTTTTTAGTAAAACCAATGGGTTTCTATGTAAAATGTTTTCAAGTTAAATTTCATTATCAATGTTTTTTAAATAGAATCAATGTTTTATTTTTTATAAATAATATATAGATTCATGGTGGCATCATATGAGGAATTTTACTCACACCCTAAATATGCCATTGGGAAAATATATATATTTTTTAGAAAATAGGTAAAGAGAAGGGCATCAAGTATTTCATCATATTCTTTGGTATGTTGTCACTATCTTAGTTAGATTAGTTTGTATTGATGGTTTCTCACAGGGAGAGTATGTCGTGATATTTTTGTTATGATTTTCATTTTACCCTTTTTGAATTTTAATCGTATGTCTCATGGATGTGAATTTTTCTTCCACATTGTTTATTTTGTTTACTTTTTCAGGTACTCAATATTCAGGTTCTGGTAATTATATTGATATATATCTTTTTGTGGCTCTTTTTAGGTGACATTTCATGTCGACATAGTTTGGATAATTAAAAAATGGAATCGAAGCCAAAAACCACCCAATGTGTGATGAAATGTATTTGATTTGGTTTTTTTTCTATGGTAGATAAGAGTTATAACATTTATAGTTTAGGTGAAAATTAATGAAGGGTTCCTATCCAACTTACTTTGATGTATAAAATCGAGTTACCAAGGGTGGACAAGGATTTTTATCATGCATGATCTTTGTTTTAAATGTTATTTAAGTTCACTTTTTTGTGTATTATTTATATGACCATACTATTTTATATTTTTGTCCCTCAATATTTTATCAGTAGTTTCATTATATACTACTTTCTAAAAGGATTTAAAATTGATTCATTAACTCATATATTGATTCTAATATTTTCACATAAGAAAATTTTATGATTTATTTTATATTAATTAGATACTTTATCCTAGAGTACCTATTTTTATCATGGAATGAAATCTATGAGACATGTTTTATAGGTGAAAAAACTAGTATAACTTTTCTTGGTGGAGGTAGTAATTAAAATAATCGAGAATCTAGGTTAGGCAGCTATTAAAGACTAAGGATAAATGGTGAATTATTTTTAAGAATGTTCCAAGTTAAATCCACATATATTCTATTTCGATAGGGTACCCTAGGAATATAATTATCATGTCAAATGAATTTATAGGATGATACAGATTTTAAAAACTCTTTAGGACACTATGGTTTGATTTTTAACATATATTGATGAAGGACATAGAAACAAATGGTGAGAATCCATCAATGAAATCTATGTTACATGATGATATTACCTATAATTATTTCATTAAAGTATTGATGAAATAGTTTTATCTTGAAACATTGAGTGTGGAAAAACATTGTAATTTATGATCTAGTTAAAACATGTGTGTTTGGTTATGGTTACTCCACTCGTTTCACCAATTTGGTTCACTTATCAACCATTTTGAAAATAAATTCTACTATAAATATCGATGGTTAGAGATTGATTCAAGGGATTTATATTTTTAATACAAATTATCTTTTACCTATCAACCTTTATTAATGTGTTTGATAAAAACGTTATCAGTAATGTCATCCAAGTACGGAAAATGAGATTATGTGAAGCTTCTGTTGTAGTTAGGGGAAGCCAAAGAGGGTAATCTGGCCAGAAAATGATGCATAAAGGTGATAAATTAACTTCAAGACTAGTCTTCGGGTCTTCAATAAATATGATAAATGATATTTAATATCTTTTTTGGATACCTAGTCATATTAATCCTCAATATACAGAATCACATAGGGTATGTAATCATTTTTGACTATCTATTCATGTTGAGAATATTTGTAGATGGATATCCCATGGTATTAGAAATAGATCCTCTCTTAATAAAGTCTCATATATTTTTTATTAATGACATATGGGTGGAAGATATCATTATAAAAGAATATAAGATTCTCATGCTGTAAAGAATGCTTAGGGTAGAGATGAGGTCAGATATATTTATATAGTAGAGTATACCCTAGATGATTCTAAAGCTGGTCATGCTAATGTGATGGTTATAATGTTCATTTTTTCCTCTATGGTGGAAGATTTATTTGATATAGGTTTAACTCATTTTTTATATATTAAAATATAATTAATGTTTCATGGTTATTCTCAATGATTATGTCATTCATTTATGATATTTCCAAACCAATGGGAATGAGGTAGGAACATGGCTAAAAATGTTTTTTTGTGTTAGATGATAATTATCAAATTTGAATCTGTGCAGGATATCAAAGATATTGATCATGATATATTCATCCTTTTTATTAGAATGGATTCAATGATCATTATTTAATCCCAGATCAAGGGTCACCATCATTGAGGAAACATTAATTCTTCTAACAGAGTGTCTCATGTATTTCATGTTGATTGGGATCCAAGATCAGGGAGAAGGGGGACTATATATCCTTTTATTAGAATGATCTCATGATTGTTTTCATAGATGTTTCTTAATATAATCAACGAAAATATGAGTAGTCCACTTTATTCTATGCTAACTACATAGTGTGTGGTTTTTTCAAATGAATATTCTAGGTTTATACCATAGAGATAGGAAAAATTCCCTATTGACCTGCTCCATCGAATGATGCTGATTTCCTTACTATCATATCATAAAGAACCTACTGATTTAATGGACCTTAATTTCTAGCTTATGGATCCTAATTACAATGTACTTATGAATCCCACCTTGAAAAACTCTATTTCTCATTTCATTGAAGGAAAATAGGAGTGGCAATCATTGAGTTGATTACTAAAATCTTGATCTGGTATCTATTAATAACAAATATCCTTTTCCAAGTATTTATTGTAATGCCCCGACCCTAGTTACCCTGAGTCTGTTCATTATTACATAACATTGGAATGATCAAAAAAGATCAAGTCTTGAAAGACTGATTAGTTTAGTAGCCTTGGAATCACAAGATACATTCATAAAGTATACATTACACAATAAACTGAAAAATACAACAACATCTTGTCTCCATAGTCATATCCCCTTATATTATCCCTTCAGGTCATTCATAAAATACTTCTTCACATCATGGGGAAAATAAAACATTGAATGGGGTGAGCTCAAATGCTCAGTAAGGATAAAAATATAGGGGAAACTTTCATAAATAAAAATAAACATATAAGGCAATGTATAACTAAAACAAAATCCTTTTAAACTTGAACTAAAGCGTAATATAGAAAAGATAAAATAAAATAATTCCATTTACTTATTCACATGGATATTCTACTAATCTAATAATAACATGAAATATCAATAACCACTTTCATAACGATGGAATGCATAATGTCGGACTATCATAACCACCTAGTCAAGGCCTTTTGCCAAGACTACAAATAAGATTTTTTCAATGCCTTGTTCCAAGACACTAGTTTGTCTCATGAGACCTACCGATGCATCGAGGAGCTATAGTGGCCTCCACCCGTCACTTATTAAGTCCAATGCATTCCTCATATGAACAGGTTTGAACATAACATAAACATTTGAATTAAAACTAGCATAAAAAATGTCAGTAATTTATCCATAAACCATGAATGGTATATAGGTAACACATCCACATTCAAACATATCACAAAATATTAAATACAATATAGAAGTTTTTTATAATAATAAATCAACTTCAAATAAGTTTGAAATCCATCAAAGGATGTTAACATAGATGAAATCAAAACTATTTAAGAGAAATAGATCTTTTTTTGAAATCATTTAAATGTAATATAATTATAAAATAAAACATCTAATTTGAAAATATACTTATAAGCTTTTAAAGGATTATTTGAATATTTTATAACGGCGGAAAATAGACACACCCATCGTATAAGTTAAAAAAGACATTCTTACCTTAATTCTGTCGAAAAGGTTAAAAATGGCCTTGTTTGGAAAAGGACAGAATGATTCCTTTATAAACTTCTTATAAAAAGTCAAAAAGGGTATAAATTACTTTAACCCATAGTCTGTATAATATTATGAATGATTTGAAATACATTTTTAAGAAACATGGATGTGGATTATAAAGAGGTCCCAATAGATAATTACGTATAAACAATCTTAGATAATGAAGAGATTGTGTAATAAACCCTTTACATGTACATTTACTTGGTTGAGGGTAGGTTAACCTCCTATATAATGGTGAAATAATATTTATTAAATTATAAAAGAATCATATACATCAATATGATATCATATATGATCTTTTATCATTTCTTTGTTAATAATATCTTAGTATTATCGTCGTTTTGGGTGTTAACTTACTCGTTTTCTTTTGTATGTTTTGTTACATAAGCCATTTTTTTATGGATATTTTGTATCTTATTAATATCAAGAATGATATCAAGTACATAAACATTATTTTTGATCATCAAATGAGTATTATACTTGAATGGATATGATGGGGAATGAATCTCATCGCGTTCGTGGAGACAGTAGTCCGTACGTACGTACGAGCGACAATATCACTCTTTTGATATTAAAATAATATATAATTGAACATTATATCATATATAAAGAATAATTATCGTGTTATATGTATTATTTACATGAATTACACATCATTATTATACCCATCCAAATCATAATATATTGAATAACAATTACACCACGATGTGGAGACGGTAGGTCGTACGTATGCACGTATGGTGACATGTCATTCAAAGGATGGATATAATACTTAACATGGTTGTACCATATTTATAATAACTTCAAATTATATAGAATATATTGTATTTATTATTTTATAATGGAAATAACAAAGAAAAAATATGTTGAAGAAGAAAGGAACTTGAATGAGGGTGGTGAAAACATTACCTCTTCTTCGAGTTCTTTCATTTTATTTGATCAAAAGGGAACTTTAGGATTTCTTTATAACAAAAGGAAGGAATCTAATATTAAGGGAGGATATTTTACAGGGTATTTGGGCATATTTTGGCCGATCCCAGAGGCTTTGAAGGTGTGAATTTGAGAGAAGGGGAAGTACCCTTTTATAAGAGGGGTGAGGGGCATCTTAGGAAAATCTAGAAATATTATTTTATAATAAATTTATATTATGTTTATAATGGCTCAAAAGTGTATTATTTAAAGTATAAGGTGGGTATGGGTCTAAATACTTTCAACCAATAGATTTTAGAAATCTTTGGGTCATTATATTAACCTTATCATTTATATTTAACTATTAGTTAAATAGTTTGACATTTACCATGTCTCTTTGTATTTTTATATTATATAGTTAATAAACTTACTATATACCTGTAAGAGACCTCAAAGTGGTCCATTAATGATAAAATTATCATTATATAATTCCTTTGGCCGAACCATAGATTTTTAGGAATATAATATCAATTAATAATATAATATTTGTTTTAAAAACTCTTTTATGTCAATTTAGACACTATTGGGTATTTTGTTTTTGATAAATTTATAAAAAAATTATAAATTCGAAAAAAAATTATATAAACAGTCCTAATATGTCATATTAACCTATAAAATTATTGTAATTCATAAAAATTCTAAAATTACATTTATTTGGGTATTTATAATATCAATTATCTTAATCTTTCATTAATACGGTAATAACTGTATCACCATTGTGTCATAAATAAATTAAATTATCTAGTATCTAAAAATTATATATAAAATACAATAATGTATTAAATCGTTTTATATTTCTAATGAATATTTATAATCTAATTTATCTTATGTGTATCCATATATTAAAAATGTTTTAGTTATTAAACTTTGCTTTTAACTCTTTTAACTCTTCTTTGAATTAAATAACAATAAATGTCCTAATCTAATACAAGTGGACCTAAATGATAATATTTTATTCCTAAGGTTGTTTTCGGTCGAGATACACTTGTCCAATAGAATTAGGACATGCGTTAGGGTAATATTAATATCATTTTACCCTTAATTACCCTATTTACTTTTAACTGTGGAAAATAAAAGTAAAAAGTTACTATTCCCCAAAAATTATTTCTATCTTATTGAACCACATTTTACTCTTTTATATTAACCATGTCTCTCGTATTTTCAAAATACCACTCACAGAAGCAGTAAAATTATGTTTTTTTGTGAATTTCTAAATTCTCCTTGGAGGTGGGTAAAAGACGGTGAAAAATTCAATAAAATTTTTATATATCTAAAATTATTCTAAACTGACACTAATGAATTAAATTGTACTTATATAGGTATTATGTATCTATTTTTACCTTAAATAACTTTAAATAAAATAAATAAATACTTAAATAAAAATTCGGTTTTAAACTATAACTCAGTGTTTTTTTACTATTCATCAAAAATCGAATGTTTTCAGAAAAATACAAAAAATTCACCCTATGAAAATTTCGATATTCCGAATCCAAAAATGAAGTCCATTTTGATAGATAAAATTTATAAAATTTTAAAAATTAGGTATTACTATTCATAACGGCTAGTTTGATTGGTTGTGGTGTGTGTTAGAACTCAAAGTTGCATACAACACACGCTAATATATTATTCAAATAGAAGTGTACCGTGGAAGATTTTGGTGTTACATTCTCCCTTCCTTCAAATAATTTCATCCTCGAAATTTCTAAAATACTACCGCATGAAAAAACTCGGGTGATTCTTCATAAAAAGTTCCTGAGGTTCCCATGTTGCCTCTTCCATTTTATGGTTTCTCCATAGAACTTTTACCAGATGAATCGTCCAGTTTCTCAGTACTTGTTCTCTTGTATCAAGAATCCTGACAGGCTCTTCACAATAAGACAGATTGGGTTCCACTTCTAATTCCTCGTATGTGATTACATGCGTTGGGCCAGACATGTATTTTCTCAACAGTGATATGTGGAACACATCGTGAACTTTGGAGAGATTGGCGGTAATTCCAAACGGTAAGCTACAACCCCAATTCGTTCTTGAATTCAGAAAGGTCCGATGTACCTGGGACTCAATTTAACCTTCTTATCGAATCGTATAACTCTATTCCATGGATATACCTTCAAGAAAACATGATCTCCTACTTGAAATTCCAAATCCTTCCTTCGGTTATCGGCATAGCTCTTCTGCCTACTTTGAGCTGGTTTGAAGCGGTTTTGGATTACATTTACCTTTTCCATTGTTTCCTACACCAGTTCTGGGCCTACAAGTTTTCATTCACCAACTTCATCCCAATTGGTTGGTGTGCGACATCTCTTTCCGTATAACGCTTCATATGGTGCCATCCAAATACTTTAATGGAAGCTATTGTACCAGAGGTAAATATTGATCCCACATACCCTGAAAGTCAAGTGAGAATGATCTGAACATGTTTTCTAAGGTTTCAAAAGTTCTTTCTGATTGTCCATCAGTTTGGGGGTGGTAGGCAGTGCTCAAACGATGTTCAGTATCGAGGGATTTCTGAATAATTTTCCAGAATCTTGAAATAAAACAGGGATCACGATCAGAATCAATGGATAGGGGTAATCCATAAAGTCTCACAACATCATTAATATATAATATTTCTAGATGTTCTAGTGGTAGATCTTCTCTAATAGCAAGAAAATGCGATGACTTGGTATAACGATCAACAATAACCCATATTGCATCATTCCTTCTAGGAGTATTTGGTAGTCCCATGACAAATTCCATCATGATATTATCCCATTTCCACTCAGGTAAGAGAAGAGGTTTCATTACTCGTCTAGGTTGTTTCCTTCCAGCTTTCACTTGTTGACAAACCATACATCTTGACACAAAATTAGAAATCTCCCTCTTCATATTATCCCACCAAAAATGTTCCTTCAAATCTCTATACATTTTGTTGCTCCAAGGGTGTATAGAGAAATTGGAACAATGGGCATCATCTAACAATTCCCTTTTCAGATCAGGTATATCATGAATACAAATTCTCTTCCCAAATTTCAAAATTCCTTTTTCATACACAATGTCTCTAAATCTCCCATCCTGCACAGCTTTAATCTTCTTTTGAAATTCTTCATCATAGGTCTGAGAACTCTTAATCCTTTCTATTAAATATGGTTTGGAAACCATTTGAAAAAGCATTGATGTTTCACCTTCCATGGTGATTCCCATATCCAACTTTACTAGATCCATGAAAATTGGTTCCCTTCAAACTCTCATCATGTTCAAAACACCATGATCTTTTATGCTCAGAGCATCTACCACCTTATTTTCCTTCCCCAAGTGGTACTGTTTCATGCAATCATAATCCTTGAGTAGTTCAAGCCATCACCTTTGCCTCATGTTGAGTTTTTTCTGTGAGAAAATGTACATCAAACTCTTGTGATCAGTATAAATTTCACATTTTTCACCATAGAGATAATGTCTCTATATCTTCAAAGAACAAATTACTGCAGCTAACTCAAGATCATGAGTAGGATAGTTTTTCTCATGAATTTTCAGTTGTGGTGATGCATAGGAAATGACCCTATCATTCTGCATAAGGACACAACCAAGTCCTTTCTTTGAAGCATCACTATAAATAACAAAACCATCATTCCTCGATGGTAGAGTCAATATAAGAGCATTGACTAATCTTCTCTGAAATTCTTCAAAACATTCTTCACACTCTTTTTTTCAAACAAATTTAACCCCTTTACATGTGAGATTTGTTAATGGGTTAGCCAATCGTGCAAATTTCTAAAAGAAACTCCGTTAATAACATGCTAAGTCAATAAAACTACATACCTCTGTTATACTTGTCGGTGCAGGCCATTCTTGGATTTCCTTGGTCATAGAAGGATCAAAATTTATTCCATCTTTAGGGACAATATGGCCAAGTAAATAAATCTTCTGAAGGCATAATTCACACTTTCTAAACATCCCATATAATTCATTTCTTCTTAGAGTCTTCAGGATAATGCACAAGTTATTTTCATGATCTTTGTAGCTTTTAGAGTATACCATGATATAATCAATAAATACCACCAAAAAATCATCGTGATATTCCTTGAAAACTCTGTTCATTAGATCCATGGATATAGAGGGTGCATTATCCATCCCAAAAGGCATTACTGTAAACTTGTAATGCCTGTACATGGTTCAAAATGTTGTCTTCAGAATGTCTTCCTTCTTCACACACAACTGATGGTATCCAGATCGAAGGTCAATCTTTGAAAAGTATTGAGCTCCATGTAGTTGGTCAAATAAATCATCAAAGCGAGGCAGGGGATACATGTTCTTTATTGTTATAGCATTGATTTCCCTGTAGTCGATACATAACCTCATAGATCCATCTTTCTTATTAACAGAAAGGATAGGGGCTCCCCATGGAGAAACACTAGGGTGAATAAATCACTTATTAATCAATTCCTATATTTGTTTCTTTAGTTACACTAATTCTACAATGTCCATTCTATAAGTGGTCTTCGATATGCGTATTGATCCAGGAATTAAATCAATGGAAAACTCAATTTCCCGTTCTAGAGGATGTCCAGATAAATCTTCTAGAAAAACATATACATATTCTTTCACAATAGGTACATCCTCTATATTAAAATTTCATTCCTTACCCAAAATTATTTCATTCTCTTCCTCCCCAAAAATTGAATTTAGGTGAGCTACTGGGGGTGGATCTAGATAAGAATTAGGTGGTGATGATTCTGCTCTAAAGATAAGGTGTTCCTTATCATCATCATCAAAAATCATAACCTCCTTCTTCTTATAATAAATCTTCACATCATGGTCTGAAATCCAATCCATTCAGAGGATTATATCAAATTCAATCATGGGTATGATGATGAGATCAGCAGATAAAGAACATTTATGTGCTCTAATGGGTACGGATCCCCAGAACTTTGTAGCAATGATACTTCCCTTAAGAGTTTTAACTGAAGACTCCCTTGTTAAATCAAATTGGAAATATATAATTTTCTTAGAAAACTGGGAAGATATGAAACAATGTGATGATCTAGAATTAAATAATTCATTTTCTAAACTTGATGAAACCATTAAATTACCTGTCACCACGTCTTTCGGAGGTTCTACCTCAGCAGTAGTGATAGAATAAGCTTGGATTTGATCCCTTAACCTTTTTTTAGGTAATTTCCCCTTACACTTAGGACATTCATTTGCATAATGTCTCATCTCACAGAAATTTTACCATTGGACATCGGTAGCTTCCTTCTCCCCCTTGCAATCACGAGCTTGGTGGCCTTTTAAACCACACTTGTAATAGACTCCAATTCCTTTAAAGCAAGTAATGGGGTGTTTTTTTCCCACATTTACTGCAGGATGGATTTTCAACTTTTCCCTTCTTCCCCTTATGCCCATTCCCAGAGTGATCAGTATATCTCTTCTTCTCATGCTTTTCATTAAAGTCATAAGACTTAGAGAATTCATTTTCTGTCTTGATAGCACATGAGACAATATCTTCGTACAACAAGAATGTTTGTGAGACTAATGCTCGACTGAGAAACGATTTTAACCCATCAATGAAACGATAAATCTTACTTCTTGTGTTACGTAGATAATCTGCATCATACCTCGCTAACCTTGTAAAGTCAGCCTCATACTTTGGCCATTCCCATCCTCCTTTTTCCTCAAACTCAGAAATTGCCTTCCATATCAGATCGATGGTCACGAGGAATATATTTTTATAAGAAAAGCTCTGTGAACTCCATCCATTACATATTTGATACTTCACCATATTCCTTTATGTTTTTTATCAACGACCACCATGGATCAGCATCTCTAGTGAGGCGATAAACTACCATGTTAACTTTTTCCCTTTCACTACTCCCCAAAGACTAAAATATTTTCTCTATGGTATTTATCCATTGCTCAACTACTATGGTATTTGTTCACCCATTGATCTTTGGTGGTTGTTTCCCCATGAAGCGATTTAACATTGATCCTCCACACTACAGATCAATGTGCTCCATTCGGGTAAGATTATTATTCATAACCTGAGTGAGTTGTCCCAGTATGGTGAATAGCTGATCAGCACTAGCTGCATCACCATATCCACTATAAATATCTTGAGTAGGAGGGAAATCCTTACATGGAGTGTGTGCATTGATATAGTTTCCATTTCTTCTACTGGGCTCCATTTCTGAACAATGGCATAAACTAGATCAGTTTATGAATCAAAATACATAATTCCATACTTGTAAAACTATTAACAAAAATTGAACTATTTATGGATATAATCCGTAATCATAAAAATGTTTTCGTTTAGGATGTATATACTCATAAACAATTCATAATTGTTTGTAAAGAAAATGAGAATTATCCTAAGCATATCCTGCAGGAGTGTCATAACCCAGAGTGCAGAAATACCCGTTGTTGTGCACCAGTTCCCATTTGAGTCTAGCTCAAAGCGGTGTTTTCGGGTTTTTACCCTAGGTACATATGTTCCAGAGCCGCCTCTACCTGCTCGTATCCAGACAGGGATGTATTTCTTGGAAAACTCACAAAATCTCTACAATACCAAAATTCTAGGAAGTTCTTCTATACTAATCCTCAAAGTCTATCTTAGAGCTTGGTGCTCTAATAAGAGATTATCTAAATATAGCTTCCAAGGTTTGTACTAAACTTCCGATGATACCAACTGTAATTCCCCAACCCCAGTTACCCAGAGTCGGTGCATTATTACATAACATTGGCATGATCACAAAAGATCAAGTCTCGAAGGACTGATTAGTATAGTAGCCATGGAATCACTAGATACATTCATAATGTTTACATTACATAATAAAGTGAAAACTACAACATCATCTTGTCTCCACATTCATATCCCCTTATACTATCCCTACAGGTCATTCATAAAATACTTCTTCAAATCCTGGGAAAAATAAAACATTGAATGGGGTGAGCTTAGATGCTCTGTAAGGATAACAATATAGCGGAAACTTTCATAAATAAGAATAAACATTTAAGGCAATGTATAACTAAAACAAAAGCCTTTTAAACTTAAACATCAGCATAATATGGAAAATCTAAAATGAAATAATTCTATTTACTTATTCACATAGATATTCTACTAGTCGAATAATCACATGCAATATCAATAACCACTTTCATAAAGATGGAATGCATAATGCCTGACTATCATAACCACATAGTCAAGGCATTGTGCCAAGAATACAAATAAGATTTTGTCAAGGCCTTTTTCCAAGACACTAGAATGTCTCACAAGACCTACCGATGCATCAAGAAGCTATAGAGGGCTCCACCCGTCACTTATTAAGTCCAATGCATTCCTCATATGAACTGGTTTAAACATAACATAAAAATTCGTATTAAAAATAGAAAAAGAAATATGAATAATTTATCCATAAACCATGAATGGTATAATAATAACACATCCATGGTCAAACATATCACAAAACCTTCAATACAATTTGGAATTTGTTATGCAAATAAATCAACTTTAAATAATCTTGAAATCCATCAAAGGATGTTGACATAGATGAAATCAATACTATTTGAGAGAAATATCTATTTTTTGAAATCATTTAAAAGTCATATAATTATAAAATAAAATATTTACATTGAGAATATCCTTATAAACTTGTAAGGGAAGCTTTGAATATTCTATAATGGCATAAAATAGCCGCACCCACCGTATAATTTAAAAAAGACATTCTTTCCTTAATTCTGTCGAAAAGGTTAAAAATCACCTTGTTTGGAAAATGACAAAATGATTCCTTTATAAACTTCTTATAAAAAGTAAAAAATGGTATAAAAGACATTAACCCATATTCTATAAAATAGTAAGAATGATTTGAAATACATTTTTACGAAACGTGGATGTGGATGATAAAGAGGTCCCAGTAAATAATTATGTATAAACAACCTCGGATAATGAAGATATTGTGAAATAAACCCTTACATTGTACTTTTTCTTGGTTGATGGTAGTTTAACGTCCTATATAATGGTGAAATAATTGTTATTAAATTATTCAAGAATCATATACATTAATATTATATCATATATGATCTTTTAACATTGCTTTTTTAATAATATCTTAGTATTATCGTCGTTTCGGGTGTTAACTTACTCGTTTTCTTTTGTATGTTTTGTAACATAAGCCATGTTTGTTATTCATAGGTTGAATCTTATTAATATACATAATTATATCAAGTCCTTAAACAATATTTTTAATCATAAAATGAGAATTATACTTGAATGGATATGATGGGGAATGAATCTCATCGAGTTCGTGGAGACGGTAGTCCGTACGTACGCACGAGCGACAATATCACTATTTTTATATTAAAATAATATATAATTAGATATTATATCATATATAAAGAATCATTATCATGTTATATTTATTATTTACATGAATTAAAAATCATTATTATACCCATCCAAATAATAATATATTGAATAACAATTACACCATGACGTGGAGACTCTAGGTCGTACGTACGCACGTATGGTGACATTTCATTCAAAATATGGATAGAATACTGAATATTTTTGTACCATATTTTTAATAACATCAAAGTATATAGAATATACTGGATTTATTTTTTTATAATGGAAATAACAATTAAAGAAGAAGTTGAATAAGAAAGGAACTTGAAAGAGGGTGGTGAAAACATTACCCTTTCTTCGGGTTCGTCCTTTTGATTTGATCAAAAGGGCTCCATAGGATGGCTTTCTAACTAAAATAAGGCCTCTATGATTAAGGGAGGATATTTTAGAGGGTATTTGGGTAGAGTTTTTCTGAGCCCAATGGCTTTGAAGGTATGAATTTTAGAGAAGGGGGAGTTCCCTTTTATAAGAGGGGTGAGGGGCATCTAAGGAAAAGCTAGAAATATTATTTTATAATAAATTTATATTCGGTATCTAATGGCTCAAAAGTAGATTATTTAAATTCTAAGGTCGGTATGGGTCGAAATAATTTCAACCAATAGATTTTATATAGGTTGGGTCACTATATTAACCTTATCATATATATTTAACTCTTTGTTAAATAGTTTGATATTTACCATGTCTCTTTGTATTTTTATATTATATACTTAATAAACTTACTATATACCTCCAAGAGACCCCCATGTGGTCCATTGATGATACAACTATCATTATATAAGTAATTTGTCCAAACCTTACATTTTTAGGAATAGAATATCAATTAATAATATAATATTTGTTTTAAAAACACATTTATGTCAATTTTGACACTATTGGTTATTTTTTTTAATAAATTAATAAAAGCATTATTACTTCGAAAAAAATTTATATCAACAATCCTAATATGTCCTATTAACCTAGAAAATTACTGGAATTTATAAAATGTCTCAAATTACATTTATTTTGGTATTTATAATATCAATTATCTTAATCATTCATTAATACAGTAATTACTGTATCACCATTGTGTCATAAATAAATTAAATTATTTAGTGTCTAAAAATTATAAATAAAATAAAATTATGTAAGAAATAATTTTATATTTCCAATTAATATTTATAATCGAATTTCTCTTATATATAACCCTATATTAAAAATGTTTTACTTACTAAACACTGATTTTATCTTTTTTTAACTCTTCTATGAATTAAATAATAATAAATGTCCTAATCTAATCCATGTGGACCTAAATCATAATATTTTATTCCTAAGGTTGTTTTAGTCGAGATAAACTTGTCCTATAGAATTAGGACATGTGTTAGAGAAATATTAATATCATTATTACCCTTAATTACCCTATTTACTTTTAACTGTGGTAAATAAAAGTAAAAAGTTACTATTCCCCAAAAATTATTTTTATCTTATTGAACCAAATTTTACTTCATGATATTAACCATGTCTCTCGTATTATATAAATTCCACTCACAAAAGCGGTAAAATTATGTTTTATGTGGATTTCCAAATTCTCCTAAGAGGTGGGTAGAAGACGGTGAAAAGTTCAATAAAATATTTATATATCTAAAATTATTATAAACTAACTCCAATGAATTACATTGAACTTATATAGGTATTATGTATCTATTTTGACATTAATCAAATTTAAATAAAATAAATTATTATTTAAATAAAAATTCGGTTTTAAACTATAACTCGGTGTTTTTCACTATTCATCAAAAATAGAATGTTTTGAGAAAAATACCAAAATTTCACCCTAAGCTAATTTCAATATTTAAAATCCAAAAATGAAGTCTATTTTGAAAGATAAAATATATAAAATTTTAAAAAGTGGGTATTACTATTCATAACGGATAGTTTGATTGGATGTGGTGTGTGTTAGAACTCGAAGTTGCGTACAACACATGATATTGTATTATTCGAAGAGAAGCATACCGTGGAAGCTTGTGGTGTTACATTTATGATATCTCCAATGAACATAGGGGAGCCATATGGTTTTATATTAATAACTTATGATTGGGGATCCATCTTCTAATAATTTTATAAGATTTTGATTCTAAGAAAACATTTGGAAGTAGGTATGGGAATTTCATGTTCTTATTTATACCATTTAGTCAATATAACACTCCCATGGTATTTATGTCTTTGATAACCATATCCATCATCGGTTCTTGGACTCTTTTTTGTCCAATTTGAGAAATCTATTTTGGTTTACTCTAAGTTAGAGGATGAAAGTGGGATCATTTGGATATCATCTATAGAATATTAGAAGAACATAATATTTATAGAAAGAATTCAAAATTTCAATTTTAGATAAATAGTATATTTTTCAAGGACATGTTGTATCTGAGATGGGAATCCTAGTGTATCCAAAAAAAATTCAATAATGTTGTTGGAGAAATCCATAAATGTTTTTTGAGATTCATAGATTCATGGGAATAGGTTGTTATTATATGTATTTTGTTGATAATTTTTCCATGCTTTCATATTTAACAACATAGTTGAAGAATGATAGTGACATGTTTAGGTGGAATGATAAATGTTGGATATATTTTAGGGAAAACAATGTGATGTTTTCTTCATCTATTGATCTAATTCTTCTAGAATCACTATAAAAACAGTAATTTAGTGTCCTTTTTAGCGACATTTTTTAAAAACATCAAAAATTATTTAAATTAGAAATTTTTTCGGAAAAAAGTCTCTAATTTAAGATTTTTCCTAAAAAGGTTCTTAATTTAGCGATTTTTTCTGATAAACCTCTGAAATTTTTCTATGTTTTCCAAAATGATACAAATTTAATGATAATTAATGAAAAAAGTTAGTAAATTACAAACATTAATTAAAGGCATTGGTAATTTAGTGATGTTTCCAGAAAGTCAATGATTTAGTGACACTTTTATGGAAAGGTCACCAATTTAGAAACATTTGTTATGGAAATGTTCCTAAATTATTAATGTTTTTTAAGATATTTCACTAAATATATACATATACAAATATATAATTATATAGCTCATTTACCCACATCGATGTAAATATCCATATATTAATATGTATTAATATAGAATGATAAATATAAAAATATATGTATATATATATATAAACACATACAAACATTGATATATAAGTTTATAAATGTATAAATAAACATATATATATACATATATAAATATATATATATATATATAAGCACACACACACAGACATATATAAACACACATATATATATATAATAAACATACATACATACATACATACATACATATATATATATTAATATAAACATAAGATATATATGTACAATATAATCCTATATATACACATAATATATATATTTACAAATAAACATAAATTATAAACATATATAAATATATATATATATATATATGTAATTTAAATATATATATATATATATATAATATACCTATAGATATTTATATAATATAAACACATTTGTAAAATATTAACATATATAAAAATAATATAATAAAAATGTATATATATATATATATAAATATATGAAAATATATATAAATAAAACAATATTTATAAATTTAATATTGATTTTTTAAATACCGACACACATATATATACACATATATAAACACAAACACCTTCCAATGGCCCGAAGGCCTTCATTTTTTATTGATTTATGATAATCCACCATTTAAGGGGTGAGGTGGAACCCTTACAAGGCATGTAGGCGTAAGTATTACATGGCCCATAGGCCTTAGTGGAATTCATTTTCCTTTGGCTTCAAACATCACATACAACCCAGACTAACTACATGGAACTCCTCCTCCCCAGCATCTTTATCGTGAAATCACCTCTCCACCTTCGCATGGCTGTTTGGGTAGGCTATCCTATGAATGCAGAGGCTTATCCCGATGGCAGGTATCATACCCTCTCATTCTTGCAATCCATGTAGATTATGTTGTGGTGAAAGCACCTTGCTCATCCTTGAATAGTGTTTGTTCCTTATAGGTTGTCTGGTTTGCATCAACACTTATGGTGGCTCGAAGGCCTTGAGGTGGCCCGAAGGCCTTACTGTACTAAAGGCTTGGGTGGCCTGATGGATTTAAAGGATTTGGAGACCAAATCGGTTTCCCTACGGCCCAAACAGGGAAAAATTCTTAGCTACTACAGTGCCAAACAGTGCACTACTATAGTTCCCACTACAGTACCTACTATAGTACTGCACAGTTCCTGCAACAGTACCCGATACAGTGTCTACTACAGTAACTCATAGTTCCCGCTACAGTATCTACAGTACCCCCCCATAAATTATGTCTCCACCTGGATTTGATCCTGGGTCACCTGGATGCACTTTAGAGTCCTCACCAACCAGGCTCAGGCTCATGTGCTATATAAACTCAGACACATAGACACACACACACACACACACATCATTATATATAAACATAGACACATATATATAAAAACATGTGTATATATATATATATAAACACAGACACATATAAATATAAATAGACCGACATATATTTATATATAATAAACAAATATATTTTTAAAATTTAACTACGTTTTTATAAAAACAGGCCTTTTCAATAAAAAATTTATTAGTGTTTTAAAATGTTGCTAATTATATATATAGTTATAATTATGTATATTAATACATACACATATATATTTATATATAAACACACATATATATAAATACAAACACTCACATAATATAAAAATATAAATAAAAATAAAATATAAACCAATATAATATATATATATATAACATAAATATATATATATAAATTATATAAAATAAAATAAAATAAATAAATATATATATAATATAAATAAAATACAAACATCAAAACATATATATATATACATATTAATATACATTTTTAGTATAGGGTGCAAGCCTTAAACCTTACAGAATCTTCAGTTTTGACATAAAATTTACATTCATTCACATTGAGGAACTTTTTAGGTTTATATTTTTAAAGGATTAGTGTAACGTCCTGATTTCGAAAGCCACCCAGAGGCACCCCGTACCCTATTGGTCACATGGCCTCAAGCATATTTCCACAAATGCTAGAGGCTGCGACTAGTAGCGAGGGCCTTGGGTGTGATAATGGGGAAACTATGCCCTCATTGGAAGAGTACACAGTGGAAGAAAAACAAATAGACAACAGTAGAAACCATAACCATCCATACAAGAGTAAATAATAAACAACAGAATACTGACAGTAAACAACTGGAGAACACACAAACACACACATATAAAATGATGCATGATACATATGTCTAGGAAATCATCCAAACAAGTCACAATGATGAATACAATACTAAACCAAAGTGAAAAATAAAATAGGTAAACCCCTCAGCATCACAAGCCAAAGCTTGGTCCCATGCTCTCCATCTCCATAACAAGTCAATTATCTGATGTAGAAGGGCTCTTTCCCTTATCTATACCTGCAACAATATTGTTTGTTTGAGCCCAAAATCATGGCCCAAACAGGGTGTGAGACAAGGTCCTAATAGGAAACCACCCAAAAAACTGCGCCTAACATTCAGTGAATACATGGAAATTAAAAGAACAGGAAGCAGTAAACATGAAAGCACATAGTAACTACAATCCACAGTGTCTGTCATATTAAGTACACAAGTAAAATCCAATTAACAAGTATAACAACAGTTAAATCCCTGGGTAGTTCTCACATCCTAACCCTTATGGTTCAACCTACAAGTACTAGAAACCCTCTGGGAGTCACACACAGTCTCACCCCTCTAGTTCAGCTGAAGAATAGACTCTTTGAGGAAGCACTCACCATCAATTCCCCCTATAGTATTGTATCGTACTAAAGGCTATCTGGGGAAGTAATCAATGTCACATTCCCCCTGGGGCCTATGTCGAGTAACAACAGACTCTTTGAGGATGTACTCATCGTCAATTCCCACTTTGGTCTTACATGGAATTAATAAGACACTCTAGAGAAGCCCTTACATCCATTTTTCCTATGGTACACTATACTAGGTTCTCATTGACTTGTGTAAAACAAACAAGCATATCATGCGTATAGCCCCATGTAAACCTAAAGAACTACTTGGATATCATTTTAATGCACAACAGCATAATAGTAAAACAGTTCCACTATCCTACAACTAGGCATGGAAACTGAAAAAATGCCTAACAAGAAAAACATCCAGAGCACAGTAAAAATTACCCTATTCACAAGCATCGACCTCTACTCAAGCAATCAAGAAAAGTGGGAAACAACAGCGGAAAAAATTGGAAACACAGAATACCTCATTCAAGGGAATTGGTGGAATTGCACAAAATATTCAAATAATTCCTACAGAAAGGCACAAACCACCTACCTTGATTCTAGGAGATTGATATAATTGAACCACGAGGCTTGATTCTCCTTATAATGGCGTAGATCTACAAAAACGCACAAAACTCTCAACCCACGATATCTTGAGAAAGAGGAGGAATTTGAAAAAAAAATCTAGGAGAACGAAGGGATTACCGCTACAGTTCCAATGAAATCGACAGCGGTCAATTTGGAGAACGGACGGAGGGTTGTGGGCTTGGAGAAGTTCCACGGTCGTACATGTTCTCTCGGATGAATAACATGAATAAGAAGTGAGTTCTGTTGTAACACCCCGAGATTTTATGAAAAATATTCTTTTTAATTTCATTAATGTCTTGTTTTATACGCTACACCAAAAGGATCTTTCACAACACACATCTCTGACCTGGCTTGAATTACACGCAATCGTGACCTTCCACGATAGCGTGTGTTGTATGCAACACCAAACTTCGCTAAACAACGATATGCTATTAAGATATTATTAAAACTAGCCGTTATGAATAGTAATAACCACTTTATGAAATTTTATAAATTTTATTTTCAAAATGGACTTCATTTATGGATTCGGAATATCGAAATTAGCTTAGGGTGAAATTTTGGTGATTTTCGGACAACTTTCATATTTTGATGAATAGTGAAAATTACTAAATTTTAATTAAAAACAACTTTTTCAATAGAAATAATTAATAGTGATAAATTATTATTTTGAGTGGTTTTAAAGTATATTTAGAATATATTTTTACAATGTAATACAATGTTGGTCATTGGATGTAATTTCACATTTAAACCAGTTATAAACAAGTGTCAATCTTTTGATAGTTATTATCTCTTAAAAACACGCCTTTTGTTTTGACGACGAGAATTAATTTTTAAATTAATTAATGCAACTGATATGTTTTGAATTTGGTAAAATAGAAATCATTTTTGAGTTCATAATATCAAATATAGCTTAGGCCTAATTTTTGGTATTTTTCTGAAAACTTTCAATTTTTGATGAATAGTGAAACCACTAAGTGGTAGTTAAAAAAACTGAATTAAACTTAATTTTACCGCTTTTGTGAGTGGAATTTCAAAAATATGATAGACACGGTTGATTTCAATATGTAAAATGTGGTTCAATGAGATGAAAATAATTTTTGGTGAATAGTAACTTTTTACTTTTATTTACCACGGTTAAAAGTAAATAGGGTAATTAAGGGTAAAAATGGTATTATTATTACCTTAACACATGTCCAAATTCTATTGGATAAGTGTAATTCGACCAAAAACAATCTTAGGAATAAAATATGACCATTTAGGCCCACTTGGATTAGATTAGGACATTTATTATTATTTAATTCAAAGAAGAGATAAAAGAGTTAAAATCAACGTTTATTTAATAAAAAAAATTAATATAGGGTTATACATAATATAAATTCGACTATAAATATTCATTAGAAAGATAAAACTATTTCCTACATAATGGTATTTTATTTTTAATTTTTAGACATTAAATAATTTAATTTATTTATGACACAACGATGATACAGTAATTATCTTATTAATGAAATATTGACATAATTGATGTTATAAATACTCAAATAAATATAATTTTAGATTTTTTATGAATTACACTAATTTTATAGGTTAATATGACATGTTATTATTGATTTAATTAACTTTTTTCTAACTTATCATTCTGTTAGTATTTTCAAAAAAATAAATTACTAAATTGTGTCAAAATTGACATAAAATAGTTTTTAAAACAAATATTATATTATTAATTGTTATGTTATTCCTAAAAATATAAGATTCATCCACATGACTTAGATAATGTTATATATATTAATAATATACAATTTGGGGTTCGTTTTGCTTCTTATAGTAAGTTTATTAACCTTATAGTGTAAGAACACAAGAAGACACAGTAAAAGTAAAATTATTTAACTTAATGTTAAATCTAAATGATAAGGTTAAAATAGGAACCTAAACTTGTATAAATTCTATTGGATGAGAGTATTACGACCCATCCCCACCTTATCCTCGAAATAAATCAATTTGGAGCTATTTAAAACCGAACATGACTTTATAATGAAATAATATTTTTAGTTATTCCAAAGGTGCCCTCTCCTCCCTTATAAAAGGGCACCTCCTCCCTCTCTTCCTCACACAACATTGAGTCTTCAATCTCGGCCAACCCCTGCCAAATTCTCTTATACACTTCCCTAGAAACATCCTAGAGGTTCTGGTCTTCCTCAAAGACCAATTTTAGTGCCCTAAGAGGAGGTCTCAAAGAGGCGCTTCAAAGAAGAGGTAATTTCCGTTACCGATTCTTTCATTATTATTTCCTCTTCCACTTCTTCTTCTTTAGTTGTTGAATTATGAAGTAATAACATCAGTATCACTCATATACTGATATGTTATTATAAGTATGAAACAACCCTATTTCACCATCTATCCATCCTACGGAAAAAGAAATCACCGTGCGTGCGTACGTACGGAATACCGTCTCCACGCCGTGGTGTAATCTATTTTCCACCACCACCTTACTTGGATGGGTATAATGGTGTAAATAATGACTATATATGACTATTATAAAGTTATATTGATTCTGATATAGTATACATATACTCCAATACAGTCCCACGATCATGAGAATGATATCATCGCTCGTGCGTACGTACGGACTACCGTCTCCACGACGTGATAAGATTCATTCTCCACTTTAACCATTCATGAATGATTATAAAGTATATATAATAAGTAATAATGAAATATATGACATGGTAAATCTACTGGATTTATATATATATATATATATATTTCATCTACTTACTTCCATTCAAGACAATAAGGAAAGGAAAATAGCGTTCATGCGTACGTACGGACTACCGTCTCCATGAACAGTGTGTTTCATTTCATTTATCTATCTATTATATATATATATATATATACTGAATATATATGATATATAAATTATATTTTATATTCTGGAAGTAAGTAAATCATGATATAAGTAATAATAATGTCAAGAACAACAAGTCCAAACACCTACGATAAATGAAACAATTTTACCCAAAACGCTCTTTAACATGGAATTTACAAAAGCACGGGTAATATAAAGTCATAAGTGAACCATATATGATATCATAACAATTAATATGATTCTGTAATAAGTAAATGACATTATTTAAATCATTATACAGGAGGTTCGGACACTTACGAAGCAAATCAGACCTAAGGTATGGGAAATATCACAATCTCATTTTTATCCGAGATTGTTTATACTTTGGTATTTACTAGGGTGTATTTTATCATCCACATCCATGTTTCCTCAATATGTAATGTTATTTCCATCCATCTACAATTTTTTAAATCCAATTTTACCCTTCAGTGAGTTTTTTAGTAAAAGATATGAAAGGAATCTTTTGTCGTTTTTCGTACGAGGTACTTTTTGACTTTTCCGACAAAAGTACGAGAAGAATGTTTTTTTTAACTTATACAGCAAGAATGGATTTTTAAAACATTATTTCCAAGAAGCTTCCTTTAAAAGTTTTCAAGTTTGTTTTTAATCAACTTCTTTTATTTTAATGTTATATGACATGTTAATAAAACAAAAATGTTTTTGAAGAAGAAAGGATATTTTCCTCAAGAATGGAGTTCAAGTGTTTTATCAAAATTATTTTCTATATAAGATAATAAAGGGTTCTGTTTTTATCCCTATTATTAAATGGATTTGATTATGTTGTAATGGAAATATTTATATTAATTCATTTATCTTATATGAATTGATTAATGATGTCATGTTGTTTAAGAATCCCATTTTTACTACATGGGTTATGAAATGATGTATGATTTATGATTTTGTGGCACACATAAGAATGGTATCATTATGAGATGGTTGGGACCTATATCTCCCTCCAATGCATTGGGTAAAGATTTTATATCTCATGAGATAGACATGGCTGGAATGGTAGGTTATACCGGTTCAGTGAAACAGGACTAAAATGAGGGTGACTCGGTTCAGAAACGGACTTTGTCCACTAAGATAGTCGTGGCAATGAGTCTTGACTAACAAGAAATGATTATCTATGATTATGTGTGTATGACACAATGTTTCATGTTTTATGTTATGATTATTGGGATTTCATTTCACTACTATGATTTATCCCATGTTATGAAATTATGCTCTCTTTTGCAGGTTAAGATTTCCAAAATGTTATGTTCTTATGAATATGATGTGATTGATATTTCTTTTTTTTACCCTTACTGAGCATTTGAGCTCACCCATTTATGTTTACTTTTCCCCAGGATATAAAGAAAGGTTTTAGGTATCAAAAAAAAGGAAGATCTTTATGGGAGATGATGAATCTCTTTCACCAGGATTAGAAGATTATACTCTGAGTTTCCAAAGACACTAAACTATTACGGTCCTTGTGTGTGTGTTTTTGTAATGTACTAAGTATTCCGCAAAAGTAATGTAATGTACATGTACGTTAGGCTTCGGGTCTCTACAGTTGGTATCAGAGGAAAGGTTTAGTTGACCTTTGGAAACTAGGATGCGAATATGTTAGTGAGATCCCTAGAGATATTTCTAAGGTATGTCTAGGGATGTCTCTAAGGTTAAGTATACGTATAGGTTATAGTCCTAGAATTGCTCTAAAGATATTAGAATTTAACCTAAAATGTTATATATTATGGTTAATCCCTCTTTTATTATGTTGTTTTCCCTAGCATGATTTTTGCATCTCACACTATTCTTTTTGGGTTTTAGAAAATGGCTGGAAACAAGATGATTCACGATAATGGAGGATATGATGGACAATGGAATGATATTATTCATGAGAAATCAAATGAAATGGGATTTGGAAGTACAAACATAATTATTATTTCGAATCAGCAATCTCATAATATGATCAATAAAGTAAAATTTGGTAAATTTACTGACTCCGCTAATAAGAGAAAGATGGAGTTTCATGATGATCATAGAGGAAAGAACGTTCAATTTCCCCTATGTAAATCATGTGGGAAGAGGCATCAAGGAGAATGTTTCAAAGGAACTGGAAGATGCTTTGGGTGTGGAAAAGAAGGACACAAATCCAGTAAGTTCAAAGGAAAAGGATCAGTTAACACCAGGGATGAGGATAATGGTATTGCTACGACATCAACAATGGTTAAATGTTTTAAATGTGGAATGTACGGGAATTATACAAACCAATGCCCTAAGGTAAAGTCTCATTAAGAGAATCAGTATGGTCGTATGGGTATTATTTATGTTGATGATGATGAAGAAACTACAAATGATATTTGAGATGAAAGAATTGTTGAAGCTCGGTCATTGGTTTAAGAATGTAGTGGAATGATTAAGTGTTTATGTAATGGGATTCCAAAATAATGTTGAATCATGGAGTATTGGAATATTTATGTATAGGTCTAATGTGGTATTCAAAGTGATTGAGATA
Organism: Viscum album; assembly: GCA_963277665.1. NCBI lineage: Eukaryota > Viridiplantae > Streptophyta > Magnoliopsida > Santalales > Viscaceae > Viscum > Viscum album. The sequence goes on from OY728127.1 coordinate 496,973,891, forward strand.
TTTTTGGAAATAAGATGATATGTGCATAATGAAGGGAAAACGAGAAAATGAAATGTTTAACAGTATTCATGAGGTCCTGATTGATATAAGGACTAAGTGATATCATGGTTTGAGTATATATAATTTTGAGGATTTTGGTATGTGGAAGGTGTTAACTTTTAACTGCATTCATGTTTTCACTAAGGTTCAATGGGTATTCAATAGAATACATGATTAAGGACTTTGAATGTTTGGAATGTGACCAACAAAACATATCTTATGATATATTGGGATCAACGATGGTATTAAATCTCTGGTAATCATTTTCACTATGTTATGAGAGTGGACTATAGTATTATGGATAAGCCTAAATATTGGAATGGATTATGTTGGAAATAAGTTAGTATTGTTTAAGGATAGAAGTTTTTTCGATATTATTTAAGGGATGTTATAGTAATATAGTTTTAGAAAAAGGACAACCTGCAGGACGGGCGACAGCCCATCGTGTCGGACAAGGCTATGGGAATCGAACCCACAACCGAAGTGTGACTGGCCTTTATCGCCTACCACTGGCCTACAGGAAGTCCCTGGTTAGTAGAAACTAGTTTTATTTTATTAAGCGGTATGATATATGAAGTATAAGTTCATTTTTGGAACCATATACGATTAACCATAAGATGGACTTATAACTTTTGCTAACCTTTTGTTTGAAAGAGATGGAATGACCCATCATTCTATCACATGATCTGCTAACACATCACGAATGACAAATTCAACTTCATTTCTTTAATAGATGAAGCAGAAATGGTCCAAATAACGAAAAACGGTGAGACTATACCAAAATCACGAAAGTATTTCTTCTAATTCCAATTTCATCAGCTTTAGGGAAATGATCCTGAAAACCAAAAATGTTGTCTTAGTGCTCTTATATCTGATGAATCAGATGGTACCTTAGATCGTCACAAATTTATGGCTTTCTGATTTCTAGATTTTCCATAGCCATGTTCTCTACCACTCTCCATCAGAACATGATGGTTAGATTTCTCTTCCATATCCATATTTTCATCTATGTGGAAACCCAGTGATTAGTTTATTTGGGTAACCGTTACATTTCATAATTTTGTTTTTAAAGATTGGTTTTGGTATTCCTTTTTACGATGTGGGTTTCGATTAAAGAAACTTTCTAATAGTAAACCATTTATAACCCCGACGAATTTCGAGGGCGAAATTCATTTTAAGGGGGGTAGAATGTAACACCCTGAGATTTTATGAAAAATATTCTTTTTAATTTCATTAATGTCTTGTGTTATATGCTACACCAAAAGGAGCTTTCACAACACACATCTCTGACCTGGCTTGAATTACACGCAATCACGACCTTCCATGATAGCATGTGTTGTACGCAACACCAAGTTTCGCTAAACAACGATATGCTATTAAGATATTATTAAAACTAGCCGTTATGAATAGTAATAACCACTTTATGAAATTTTAAAAATTTTATTTTTCAAAATGGACTTCATTTATGGATTCGTAATATCGAAATTAGCTTAAGGTGAAATTTTGGTGATTTTCGGATAACTTTCATATTTTGATGAATAGTGAAAATTACTAAATTTTAATTAAAAACAAATTTTTCAATCGAAATAATTAATAGTGATAAATTATTAATTTGAGTGGTTTTAAAGTATATTTAGAATATATTTTTACAATTTAATACAATGTTGGTCATTGGATGTAATTTCACATTTAAACCAGTTATAAACAAGTGTCAATCTTTTGATAGTTATTATCTCTTAAAAACACGCCTTTTGTTTTGACGACGGGAATTAATTTTTAAATTAATTAATGCAACTGATATGTTTTGAATTTGGTAAAATAGAAATCATTTTTGAGTTCATAATATCAAATATAGCTTAGGCCTAATTTTTGGTATTTTTCTGAAAACTTTCATTTTTTGATGAATAGTGAAACCACTAAGTGGTAGTTAAAAAAACTGAATTAAACTTAATTTTACTGCTTTTGTGAGTGGAATTTCAAAAATCTGATAGACACGGTTGATTTCAGTATGTAAAATGTGGTTCAATGAGATGAAAATAATTTTTGGTGAATAGTAACTTTTTACTTTTATTTACCATGGTTAAAAGTAAATAGGGTAATTAAGGGTAAAAATGATATTATTATTACCTTAACACATGTCCAAATTCTATTGGATAAGTGTAATTCGACCAAAAACAAGCTTAGGAATAAAATATGACCATTTAGGCCCACTTGGATTAGATTAGGACATTTATTATTATTTAATTCAAAGAAGAGTTAAAAGAGTTAAAATCAAAGTTTATTTAATAAAAAAAATTTATATAGGGTTATACATAAAATAAATTCGACTATAAATATTCATTAGAAATATAAAACGATTTCCTACATAATGGTATTTTATTTTTAATTTTTAGACATTAAATAATTTAATTTATTTATGACACAACGATGATGCAGTAATTATCTTATTAATGAAATATTGACATAATTGATGTTATAAATACTCAAATAAATATAATTTGAGATTTTTTATGAATTAAACTAATTTTCTAGGTTAATATGACATGGTATTATTGATTTAATTAACTTTGTTCGAACTTATCATTCTGTTAGGATTTTCACAAAAATCAATTACTAAATTGTGTCAAAATTGACATAAAATAGTTTTTAAAACAAATATTATATTACTAATTGTTATGTTATTCTTAAAAAACTAAGGTTCAGCCAAATGACTTAGATAAGGTTATATATATTAATAATAAACAATTTGGGGTTCGTTTGGCTTCTTATAGTAAGTTTATTAACCTTATAGTGTAAGAACACAAAAAGACACGGTAAAAGTAAAATTATTTAACTTAATGTCAAATCTAAATGATAAGGTTAAAATAGGAACCTAAACTTGTCTAAATTATATTTGATGAGAGGATTTAGACCCATCCCCACCTTAGCCTCCAAATAAATCAATTTAGAGCTATTTAAAACCGAACATGACTTTATAATAAAATAATATTTTTAGTTATTCCAAAGGTGCCCTCTACTCCCTTATAAAAGGGAACCTCCTCCCTCTCTTCCTCACACTACATTGAGCCTTCAAGCTCGGCCAAACCCTACCAAATTATCTTCTCCACTTCCCTAGAAACATCCTAGAGGTTCTGGTCTTCCTCAAAGACCAATTTTAGTGCCCGAAGAGGAGGTCTCAATGAGGCGCTTCAAAGAAGAGATAATTTCTGTTACCGATTCTTCATCTTTATTTCTTCTTCCACTTCTTCTTCTTTAGTTGTTTCATTATGAAGTAATAACATCAATATCACTCATATACTGATATGTTATTATAAGTATGAAAAAACCCTATTTCACCATCTATCCATCCTACGGAAAAAGAAATCACCGCGCGTGCGTACGTACGGAATACCGTCTCCACGCCGTGGTGTAATCTATTTTCCACCACCACCTTACTTGGATGGGTATAATGGTGTAAATAATGACAATATATGACTATTATAAAGTGATATTGATTCTGAAATAGTATACATACACTCCAATACAGTCCCACGATCATGAGAACGATATCATCGCTCGTGCGTACGTACGGACTACCGTCTCCACGACGTGATGATATTCATTCTCCACTTTAACCATTCATGAATGATTATAAAGTATATATAATAAGTAATCATGAAATATATGACATGGTAAATCTACTGGATTTATGTATATATATATGTCATCTACTTACTTCCATTCAAGACAATAAGGAAAGGAAAACAGCGTTCATGCATACGTACGGACTACCGTCTCCAGGAACGGTGTGTTTCATTTAATTTATCTATCTATTATATATATATACTGAATATATATGATATATAAATCATATTTTATATTCTGGAAGTAAGTAAATCATGATATAAGTAATAATAATGTCAATAACAACAAGTCCAAACACCTACGATAAATGAAACAATTTTTCCCAAAACGCTCTTTAACATGGAATTTACAAAAGAACGGGTAATATAAAGTCATAAGTGAACCATATATGATATCATAACAATGAATATGATTCTGTAATAAGTAAAGGACATTATTTAAATCATTATACAGGAGGTTCGGACACTTACGAAGCAAATCGGACCTAAGGTAAGGGAAATATCACAATCTCATTTTTATCCGAGATTGTTTATACTTTGGTATTTACTGGGGTGTATTTTATCATCCACATCCATGTTTCCTCAATATGTAACGTTATTTCCATCCATCTACAATTGTTTAAATCCAATTTTACCCTTGGGTGAGTTTTTTAGTAAAATATATGAAAGGAATCTTTTGTCATTTTTCGTACGAGGTACTTTTTGACTTTTCTGACAAAAGTACGAGAAGAATGTTTTTTTTAACTTATACAGCAAGAATGGATTTTTAAAACATTATTTCCAAGAAGCTTCCTTTACAAGTTTTCAAGTTTATTTTTAATCAACTTCTTTTAGTTCAAAGTTGTATGACATGTTAATAAAGGAAAAATGTTTTTGAAGAAGAAAGGATATTTTCCTCAAGAATGGAGTTCAAGTGTTTTATCAAAATTATTTTCTATCTAAGATAATAAAGGGTTCTGTTTTTATCCCTATTATTACATGGATTTGATTATGTTGTAATGGAAATATTTATATGAATTCCTTTATCTTATATGAATTGTTTAATGATGTCATGTTTTTTAAGAATCCCATTTTTACTACATGGGTTATGCAATGATGTATGATTTATGATTTTGTGGCACACATAAGAATGGTATCATTATGATATGGGTGGGACCTATATCTCCCTCCAATGCATTGGGTAAAGATTTTATATCTCATGAGATAGACATGGCTGGAATGGTAGGTTATACCGGTTCAGTGAAACAGGACTAAAACGAGGGTGACTCGGTTCAGAAAGGGACTTTGTCCACTAAGATAGTCTTGAAAATGAGTCTTGACTAACAAGAAATGATTCTCTATGATTATGTGTGTATGCCACAATGTTTCATGTTTTATGTTATGATTATTGGGATTTCATTTAACTACTATGATTTATCCCATGTTATGAAATTATGCTCTCTTTTGCAGGTTAAGATTTCCAAAATGTTATGTTCTTATGAATATGATGTGATTGATATTTCTTTTGTTTACCCTTACTGAGCATTTGAGTTCACCCTTTTATGTTTACTTTTCCCCAGGATATAAAGAATGGTTTTAGGTATCAAAAAAAGGAAGATCTTTATGGGAGATGTTGAAGATCTTTCACCAGGATTAGAAGATTATACTCTGAGTTTCCAAAGACACTAAACTATTACGGTCCTTGTGTGTGTGTTTTTGTAATGTACTAAGTATTCCGAAAAAGTAATGTAATGTACATGTACGTCAGGCTTCGGGTCTCTACATCTGTCCATCAGGCGTGACCTCAGGTCCGTTTAATGAAAAAAAGAAAGTACACAACGTATACTTCTGGGGTACATGACATGTACTTGTCTTTTCTGTACTCCACTTTATGTGGCCTCCACATCGCCCACTACACACCGTGTGTGTGGCCCGGACATGGACAGAAGATGACATGGTGCTGCATCAAAGTACAGGGCGTGTACTTATAAGGTACACAGCCTGTACTTAGGAAATTTCCAGATTTTCCTCTTTTTCTCAAAAATGACCAGAAAAGGAAAAACATACCTGAAATGAAGATCTGGGTTCTTATAAACTTCCCCCCTTAACGAAATTCATCTAAAAATTTCCCAAGAGAGGCGTAGAAGAAGAAACCCCAAATAGATCTGGCCACTATGATCGTACATCGGCCTCCCTCTCTCAGGTCTCATCCTGTACTCGCCCGTGGTGCCATAGCACCCATACGAGAGGAATATACCGGCCATGGAGAACCATTGTACTGCGATCAAGAATCTAGATAGGATGACTCTCAAATGACGCATCTTCTTCAAGATCAACCCCCTCGGGTTGAAAGACATGAGACAGGTATGAAAAATAACGTCGGAGTTGAGAGACGTGGAAGACGTCGTGCATGACTCGGTACCTCTAAGGTAACTACAACTGGTAGGAAACCGGCCCAACTCTCCCCAATACCTCAAAAGGACCGACGTACCACAATGAATGATTACCCTATATCTGAATACTCTTGTGTCCCAACCTCAGTGTGACACTTAGGAAAACATGATCCCCGACCTCGAACTCTAGAGGTCGTCTCCGCTGATCAGCATAAGAATTATGTCGAGACTGTGTTGTATCCATCCTCTTCTGAATCAATTATATCTTCTCTTAGGTCTCCTAAACAAGACTAGGTTCCAGAAAAGCTACCTCTCCTGCCTCCAGAAAGCATAAAGGTGATTGGTATGGCCTACCATACAAAACCTCATAAGGTGCCATCTGAATAGTCGCCTAAAAATTGTTGTTGTAGGAGAACTCCATAAAAGAGATATGCATCTCCCAAGAACCGCCAAAGTATATAATGTCATCTCGAAGCATATACTCAAGCACCTTGATCATACGCTTCGATTGGCCATCTGTATGGGGATGGTATTCTATACTCAAAAGTACCTATGTACACAAATCCCTTTGAAGCCCCTGTCAGAACCGAGAAGTAAAGAGCGCATCCATTTCTGAAACAATGGAGTGTGGAACTACATACAGACCATAAATCTCTCATTTGTATAGTCATCACAGATCATCAACACTGAACGTATCCTTGATCTGTAAGAAGTGAGCAACCTTTGTAAGCCTATCGACGACAACCCAAACAACATCGTTCCCTCGAGGCGACCTCGACAATCTGGTCACGAAGTCCACCGCGACATCATTCCACTTCCACTCCAGAATGGGTAACTATTATAAAAGGCCTACTGATCGTTGATGCTCCACCTTCACCTACTAACAAGTAGAAAAACTCAAGACGTAACTAGCCACATCTCTTTTCATACCTGGCCACCAGTACTGGAGATGAATATCCCAATACATCTTGGTGAGAATAGGATGAACTGCCCAAACTGAGGAATGAAAATTCCGCATCAGCTCCTCAGGTATGTCTGATGTCACCCATACGCGTCCCTAGAAATGAAAGATCTCATCCTCACCCACTTTCCATCCAGGAAGAGGGTCCCCTCCCGACACACTCTCTCGCAGGACTAATCCTTCTGAGTCTAATACCTGCCTCATCCATACCCGATCAAGAAGTGTATAGGTAACAGCTACAAAAGATAGGAAAGTCTGCCCCTATTTGTCATGCACCTCCAAATGCATCTCCGAGAATAGAGTCTAAGCTTCCAATCACTGATAGCCTCCTGATCTCCCTGAATCTGAGTTCTCCTACTCAACGCATCTGCAATTGCGTTTCCCTTTCCCAGCATATAGGCAAGCTCAAAATCAAAAGACTGAAGATACTCGACCCACCTACACTGTCTCAGATTCATATCACGCTGAGTGAAGATGTACTTGAGACTCTTGTGGTCAGTGAAAACCACAAAGTGCTCTTCCAGAAGCTAAGGTCCCCAACAGCGCAAGGCATGAACAAAAATTGCGAACTCCAGATCGTGTGTCGGGTAGTTCCTCTCATGTGGCCTCAAATGCAAAGACCCGTATGCAATGACATCATCTCCTTGGATATGCACAGTGCCCCACCCGATACCTGAAGCATCACAATAAACAGTATATCTATTTCCTGGATCTGTCAAGACTAGTATCGGTGCTGACGTCAATCTTCACTTCAGCTCTTGAAAGGCTCACTCATAAGAATATGACCATAAGAACTTCACCGCCTTCTTGGTCAGACCTATCAATGGTGCTTCTAGGCTTGAAAAGTCCCGAATGAAGTGTCTGTAGTATCCAGATAGCCCTAGGAAACTCCATACCTCAAAAACATTCTTTAGCTGATCCTAGGAAACTACATCTCTCACTTTCTATGGGTCCACATATACTTCTGCCTCTGAGATGATTTGACCTAAGAAGTGAATCTGATCAATCCAAAAGTGGCCCTTCAAGGTTTTAGCATAAAGACGATCCTCCCTAAGTGTACTCAGAATGATCTCAAGTTGGGTAGCATGGTCGTGTCAAGTGTGAGAGTACACCAAGATATCATCCACGAAGACCATGATGAATGAATACAAGTAAGGATGGAAAACTCAGTTCATCAGTTCCATGAAAACTACTAGTGCATTCGTGATACCGAACGGCATAACCGTATACTCGTAGTGACTATACCAACACCTGAAGGCTGTCATAGGTATATCTGATGTTATAATGTGCAACTGATGATAACGAAACCTCTACTCGATCTTCAAGAACACCCAAGCTCGTTGAAGCTAATAAAAAAGATCATCAATCCTCGGAAAGGGATATCGGTTCTTGACTGTCAACTGGTTCAACTTCAGATAATCTACACAGAGCCTTAGGGTACCATCTGCCTTCCTCGCAAACAGGACTGACGAACCCTAAGGATAAGTACTGGGTCATATGAAACCCTTTTCCTGCAACTCCTCCAACTGCTTCTTGAGGTCCTGCAACTCAGGTGTAGCCATCCTATAGAGAGAAATGGACACCGGGGCCGCTCATGGAACGAGCTCAATAGATAAGACTACCTCACGCTCTGGAAGAAAACCTGAAAAATCCTCTAGAAAGATATCTCTAAAACGATCCACCACTAGAGGAAAGTCCAGCTGTTAAGTCCCCTGATCATCCAGATAAAGACTATAAATCTAGTTTGTAACCCTTACTAGCCCATGATCCTCGAGTCCTTCTCGACTCGCCTGAACATCCCATTCTCCTCTATGAATAAAATAATCACCCTCTGGAGAAATTAAACTCACCCTGTGGAGATAACAGTCAAATACTGGCAGGAAGGTAACAAACCAGTCCATCCTAAGAATGACATCATAGCCTGTCATCTCTAGGACATAGAGATCCCATAAGAAACGATACCCTACAACCTCGAGAGGGCACTCTCTGCACTAACATACACTAGATATCCTCATCCCCAAAGGTGTGTCTAGTGTCAAAAAGTCGGCATAAGAAAATATACAGAGCCCAAGGCTCTCCAAAACAATTACAAAGATAAAGCTATGTGTACCACCTGTATCGAAAAGAGATAAAGATAAATCTAAGGCTACTAAGATCGTACCATGAACTGTTGAAGGTCCGAGATCCTGATCCTGATAGGTCTGCTCCACCGCAAAAGTCTTGCCTACCCCACGGCCCTATGACCCTACCTGACCACTCTGAGCTGATCCTCCATGCTGACCCTGAAAGACTGGTGACTGACCACCACGACCTCGACCTCCACCTTGGCCCGAACAGCCAGAAGAACTCCAGTTCCCCGACTGGTGATAAACTAGTGGTGCGACTCCTAAACGAGGAGTCACGGAATAACCCCCGTCACCATCTACTGGTGAGAAAACCTGGCATAAATACTTAAGGTGACCCATCTTGTCACAGGATCGGCACTCCACTGGGTCTCTCTTACACTGCGACCTCTTGTGCCTTACCCTTCCACACTAGTAACATACTACCTAGCTACCTGAAGATGTATCTCACCTCCTCAAATCACCGCGCGTAGACTCCCTATGGCGCTTCCTGCTGTCCACTAGAGAAATAAAAGTTCTGGAAGCCGAAATTCCCTGGCTCACAGGTCCTTAGTCCCTCAGATTACACTCTGCAATCAGTTCCTAGTTGACGGTGGAAGTGATGGAAGTCTACTAGAATATTTTCACCTATGAGCGGATCTACCACCTGAGACCATCCTCAAACTGCCTTGCTAAGAACATCCCATCTCCACCCTGGAGGGGTGTGAAATTATTCATCCCGGTGAAATGAGAGGAATACTTCATAACATAAAGAGTACCCTACTCTAGACTCATGAACTCCTAGGCTCGATCGGCCCTCAGGGTCTCTGGGTAGAAGTAGTCGTAAAACACAGGTTGTAACTCCTCTCATGCCATAACCTGCTGATGACCTGTCTGTGAGATCACGTCCCACCACCTCTTGGAAGAGTCTCATAGCAAATAGAAAGAGAGCTTGACCTGTCTCTATGGATGTGTTTCCAGATTCTCAGAGATAGTCAGCATGGATTCCAGTCGTGACTCTACTGCCTATCGTCCTTCTTCCCTTGAGAAGGTAGAAGGATGATTCTGCTGGAAAACCCACATCAAGTCTACCAGAATCGTGGAAGGAGGTGATGCTCCCTAAAAGGTATGCATCATCCTCATAAAGCCTTACATAAACTATTCATCAATGCCTGCAACTGGTATGACAGTCGGTGCCAAGGCTGGCATGACTGAAGGATCGGTAGGGAGTCCTTGATCAGCTGTATCTGGCGTCTGATCACTATCCTGTAACTGTTGTACAACCGGAGGACGTCTCGGAGGCATAGCTCTGAAAGATAAAAAGAATAATTTAGATCAAGAATATCAAGGACACATAACAAAGGAGTAAAAAATGGAAACAAGAGAAGGAAACACTCAAGTTTTCAAAACATGACTACATGGTGTGTATAATCTCTACACAGTGTGTACTTAACTCTATTCACATGCCTGAGTCTCCTTACATGTCTTACCCACATGGTATTCTTAAACTTTGGCTACACGACGTGTTCCCTATGGACACGACATGTAGTAGACAAGGTTTCAACGACCCGTGTTGTTAGTTACACGGCCGATTACATGACTGAGGCTACACAGCGTGTTCCTAAAAAACACAGCGTGTACTTGAATATTTTTTCTGACCCGTTTGTTGGAGACATGACCGGGTACACGGCTGACCCTTAGACGTCGTGTTCTGCTCAAACACGGCATGTATAGGAGGAGATAACACCATCCCATGTTGTTCGTGACATGGTCGGTTACCTAGAACAAGGCCAGACGGCGTGTTCATAAAAAACACGGTGTGTATTACACGTGCTTCCTCGACCCGTGTTGTTAGTAACATGGTCGGGTATATGACTCACTACAACACGGTGTGTATCTACCGTACAAAACGAGTTCTTGGAGAGTTTTTTTTTCACAATCCGTGTTTCTGCTCACATAGTCACTGACACGATTTAAAAACTGCATGGCGTGTACATATAAAGTACTCACTGTGTATTCTGGGTTTTTCCAGGCAGTATCTCTGAAACTGCACTGAAGCCCAGAAAACACTGAAAAACTAGCATGAAGGTGATAAATTCCGATCCGTGAGGGCCCATACTCCCCGTGAATCAAAGCTTGGAATCTATTATATATCATATATAAAGGAAACAAGTCAACTATCCACCATGTTCCAATTTATGAGGGCCCATAACACCTCAAGAACCAAAATTTGGCTTTCATTTAAGCATGGTACAATACAAAAAACTTCTCTATCAAACTGCAGGGATTTTATCAAAGTAGCTATCACAACAACATGCATAATCTACACAACATCTATCACAACAACATTCACTTGATAATGCACCCTAGATGGCATGGAAAGAATGCATGGAATGTGATTTCTAACAAGTTCCTATATGATGCATGAGATGACATACCCTCATCTCATCGGGTTGTGACAAAAATAGAACCACAATATTAACAAAAATAACAACACAAAGAATTTGAATCACTCTAGGTGAAATCAGATTAACCCTAACATAGTGAAACCAAAAAACTATAATAAGAGAGGTAGATTGGATTTTCACTATACACGGGTCAGCTAATCCCAAGCACAGCTTAATACCAAGTACCGAATCCATCCTATCCCTGGATAAAGGCACCAAATAGTAAAACATGAGAAAAGAAACCCCTCTAATACCACTTTTTAACGTCCTGGTTCCGGAAGCCACCCAGAGGCACCCCGTACCCGGTTGGTCACATGGCCTCAAGCACATTTTCCCAAATGCCAAAGACTGCTGACTAGCAGTGAGGGCCTTGGGTGTGATGGTGGGGAAACTATGCCCTCATTGGCAGAGTACACAATAGAAGAAAAACAAATAGACAAAAGTAGAATCCATAACCATCCATACAAGAGTAAACGATAAACAACGGAAGACTAACAGTAAATAGCTAGAGAACACAAACACACATATATAAAATGATGCATGATACATATGTCTAGGAAAGCATCCAAACAAGTCACAATGATGAATATAATACTAAACCAAAGTGAAAAAGAAAAAAGGTACACTCCTCAGCATCGCAAGCCATAGCTTGGTCCCATGCTCTCCAGCTCTACAACAAGTCAAGTAACTGAAGTAGAAGGGTGCTTTCCCTTATATATACCTGCAACAATATAGTCTTTTTAGGCCCCAAAGCATGGCCCAAATAGGGTGTGAGACAAGGTTCCAGTAGGCAACCAACCAAATATCTGTGCCTACTAGTCAGTGAATACGTGGAAAGTAAAAGTACAGGAAGTAGTAAATAGGAAGGAACATAACAGCTACAATTCACAGTGTCTAGCATATAAAGTACACAAGTAACAACCAATCAACAAGTAGAACAACAGGTAAATCCCTGGGTAGTTCTCATAGCCAAACCCTTATGTTTCAACCTACAAGTACTTGCAACCCTTTGGGAGGCACACACAGTCTCACCCCTCTGGTTCAGCTGAAGAATAGACTCTCAGAGGAAGCACTCATCATCAATTCCCCCTATAGTCTCGCATCGTACTAAAGGATCTCTGGGGAAGCACTCAGCATCTCATTCCCCCAGTGTCCCACGTCGAGGAACTAGAGACTCTCTGAGGAAGAACTCATCGTCAATTCCCCCTTTGGTATCGCATCCAATTAATATGACACTCTGGAGAAGCCCTTACGTCCATTCTCCCTATGGTTCACTACACTAGGTTCACACAGTCCCTGTGTAAAATAAACATGCATAGCGCACGTATCTCCCCAAGTAAACCTCATGAACTACTTGGCTATAATTATAAGAAACAACAACATAACAGTACAACAGTTCCACTATCCTACAACTAGGCATGGAAATTTGAAAAACGTCTAACAGGAAAAACATGCTTTGAAAAACATCCAGAGCATAGTAAAAATTACCCTATTCACAAGCATCAACCTCTACTTAAGCAATCAAGAAAAGCAGGAAAACAACATTGGAAAAAATAGGAAACACACAATACCCCATTCAAGGGAATTGGTGGAACTGCACAAAATAATCAAAGACATCCTACAGAAAGGCACAAAGAACCTCCCTCGATGATAGGATATCGATATACTTGAACCACGAGGCTTGATTCTCTTTATAATGGCACAGATCTATGAAAACACACAAAACTCTCAACCCATGGTATCTTGAGAAAGAGGAGGAATTTGAAAACAAAGCTCTAGGAGAATGTAGGGTATACCATTGCGGTTCCAACGCAATCAATGATGGTCAATTCGGAGAACAGATAGAGGATCGGGGGGTCGGAGAAGTTCTGTGGCCGTACGGGTTCTCTCGGACAAAGAACCTGAAGAAGAAGCGAGTTCTATCTATCAGGCGTGACCTCTGTCCGTTTAATGAAAAAATGTACACGACTTGTACTTGTCCTTTCCGTATTGAAATTTAAGCAGTACCCACATCTCCCCTACACACCATGTGTGGCCCAGACACGGCCAGCACATAGCCTGGTGCTGCATCAAAGTACACGGCGTGTACTTAGAAAATTTTCAGATTTTCCTCTTTTTCTAAAAAATGACCAGAAAAGGAAAAACATACCTGAAATGAAGATCCGAGTTCTTACAATTTGGCCCTATCTATTATATTACATCTTAAAAATTACAATGTAGAAACTTCTATTCTATCCAATTTTTTTCACAATAGTAAAAATCCTAAAAACCTATAAATCGTTTCTAGATAAAAATCTTCTTGAATTATTCATTTCTCTAACCCTTCCTTCTAACATGTGAAAAAACATTTCAAATACTTGGGATGAGAATAAAAATCTTAGTAAGGGATATAAAATATTGAATGAAACCATTAGTCCATGAATATTTAAAACTCATGATAACATTTTCTCAAAATCATACTTTTCACCCATATAACATAAACACTTTAACGTACCATAAAAATCATACGATTTTTTATTAACTCCCAGAAATCATAAATCATTAAGGTAACTTGTGTAATACATAAAATACTTACATTTTAGCTTTCATAGCTACATTGGGATTAACCGTCGTAGTTATGTTTCACTGGTGGAAATGAAGCCTTTCCCAAGAGTTCTTTTCCAATGGTTTGTTAAAACCTTTGGTATAATATTTTTAGATGAACCATTTCCAACGGTTTGAACAAATAGTTGGTATAATTTTTTTAGAATACATCTTTCCCAATAGATTGAGTAAATAGTTTGGAATGATTTAATTTTCCTAATGTACACCAACGATTTGAAATAACCATTGGTAAAGAATATATTTCCCAACATTTTTAAGTAACCATTGGGAATGTTTTCCCCCAAATACACAGTAGCTCGACATCCCCCGTCCATGCGATTGGAGACCTAAACTGAAATTGTCCTAAATATCTATCTTTACCAAAGGTTCTGGAACTCCTTCAACCTGATAGACCCATCTCGAATCAAGTAATTTTTTTTCTATACATCAAATTGGTAATTGAAACCTTAGTTTTAATTTTCACAATATATTTTTTTTTGGCCTAAAATAGAGGTCAGTGTGGTCTATGACATGGTATTTCCAATAATTTCACATTGATTTTATTTTCTGCTGTTGTACTACACTTCAAGTTTCATTACTGTGTGAATAACTTTTATTTTATGTCTTTATAGCCAGTGCTTCTATGTAGTGATTGTGATCTATATGAACTAATGGAAGTGCTGGTGTATCCCCACTCAAATATGTAACGAGTTTGTTTATTCATATTATATGGAGGTGGGTAATGGATATAAGGATGATCCATATGAAGGGATTTGATGCCACTGGGGAAGTGGTGTAAGTGGTTTTCCATTTTTTTAGTGGGGTAATATGGTAGTTTCTATGGACTTTAGTTTAGTTGAGACATGGATTTGGATTTTGTATTTATAGTTTTTGATCAAGATATAAATGGAATGGTAGTGATACTGAGGATGAATTGGGTGTTGGTTGGGTTATGGATTGGAATTGAGATGTTGGTTGTACTGGTCATAGGTAAGTTTCAATGTATTATATAGGTTTTACTCACCTGAACACCCTCAACCCAACCCTGGACACCAAACCCTTTGGACACCACACTCCCCTAAACAACCCCCCCCCCCCCCCCCCACCACCACCACACTGGACACCCCCCACATTTGAAACCCCCAACCCCCATGCACACCCCACCCCCTTGGATAGCCCCCACCCCCTGGACAACCCCTACCCCCTTGGACAACCTCTGCCCCCACCCCATCCCCAGACACCCCTCACACCTTGGACATGCATCACTCCCCATTGGCAACCCCCAACCCCTCCCCAACCCCCCATAGACTCCCTAACCATGGAACACCCCACCCCCTAGACACCCCACCCCTGGATATCCCCCAACCCCTGTGGAAAACCTCACCTGGACACCCCCATGACCTTGGGACCCCAACCCCCTTCGACAATCCTCACCCACTAGACACCCCACCCCCTAGACACCCCTCACCCCCATTGACATCCCCCTCCACCTACCCCCTTAATACCCCCACCCCCTAGACACCCCCACCTGGACACCCGCATCCCCTAGAAACCCCTCACCCCCTGGATACCCCCACCCCATGGACACCCCTAACCCCCATGGATAACCCCCCCCCCCCCCAAACTCCCCACCCTGTAGACACCCACAACCCCTGCACACCCCACCCCATGGACACCCCACCCCCTAAACATCCCCCACCCCTGGACACCCCAACCCCTTAGACAACCCCCACCCCCTTGACACCACTACCACCTGGAAACCCAACAACCTAGACACCCCCACCCCTGGACACCCCTTACAACCAATGGACAATCCACCCCTCCCCCTCCCTTTGGACATCCCACCCCTTGGACACTCCCCTTGGACACCCCTCAACACCCATGAACATACCTCACCCCTGAACACCCCCTCCCCCACCCCACTGAACACCCCCACCCCTAGAAACCCCATCCCCTGGACAAACCCACACCTTGGACATCCCCAACCCCTGGAAACCCCCACCACATGGATATCCCCCCTAACCCCCTAGACACTCCACCACCTGGACACCCCCACCCCATAGACACCCCCACCCCTAGACACCCACCACCTAGATAACCCTTACCCCCCTTAGAAACCCCTCCCCCAGGGATGACCCTACCCTTGTACACCCCCACCCCATGATCACCCCACCCCCGGGACACCCCCACCCCTTGGACATCCCCACCCATAGGAAACTCCCCCTGGACACCCCCCACCACCCAGACACCCTAACCCCCTTGACACCCCCACCCCATGGACACCCCCACCCACATGAACACCCCTAAACATGGACACCCTCTAACACCTTGGACAACCCCCCCCCCCCACAGGACATCCCCCACCTCCCTGGACACCCCCACCAACTTGGACATACCACTTAGACAACACCCCACCCCTAGGCACCCCCACCCCCTGGACACCCCCACCATCCTAGATAGCCCCCAAAAAAACCCCCAGACACCCCACCCACTTAGATATCCCCCCTAGATAGACCCTAGACTCCCCACCCCCTAGGAAAGCCCCCCTAGACACCACCCCAACTCCTAAACACCACCTCACCCCCTGTACGACACCAACCAGACACCACCCCACCCCCTAAACACCCCCACCCCTGGACACCCCCACCCCTTGGACAACACCCTCCCCCTGGACAAACCTCACCCCTAGACACCCAACCCCCTTTGATAACATCCATGGACACCACCCCACCTCTTAAACACCCCACCCCATGGAAACCCCCATCAATTTGACCACCCCACCGCCTGGACACCCCCACAGAATTTATACATTGACTTTGGATATTGGGTGTTATAAAATATCCTAAATTTTCAAAATATTCCCATTTTTTAGCATCAATAACTTATTTAAAAAACTCTCTTTACACATTCTGCAACATTGATGAAATGAATTCACTATTTAATATCTTGATCAATGTTCTATCAGGTCCATAGTGTTCTATTTCTTATGATAAATGGAAAAATGTCAAAAACACATTTCACCTCAAATTTATGCACACATAACTGAATGAGTATATCTTCACATTATTTTAGTAATAAGTTATCAACCCAGTAATAGTTCACTACATGAACTAGAAACCCCTTCCATTATGGATATCTAATATGGGGATAGATTATCCCATTTGGAAAATAAATTTCTTTCTCATTATTCGAAATCTCTATGTACATGGAATCATGTTCTTTTCCTAATGGAACCTTCATCTTATGACATCAAACTGCTCTTTCATGCATTTCTTCTTTATTGGACCGTGATCCATATATATGATCATGTTGTTTCAATCCTTGAGGATCTTTTTACCTTCATTTTCATATTATATTTCCCATTTATTCAGAACATATATTATGGATATCACTCGAATAGTCCACTAAAATATAAATATTTTTTGATCTAAAATTTACTCAACTTCTGAATAATTATCATCCAAAAGTGTAAATTATTGTGTACATTCTTATATAGTTCTTCAATGATATTCAAAACATTCAATGATCATTTTTTGTCTCAAAACACTCTCCAGATCTCTTGTGATCATGTTATTAATTAGTTCATTGAATACTTGGGAATAATGAGATTCTTCTCCATCAATGTTTCAAGGATATGAAATATCTACTTCTCTTTAACACTAGAAGTTTAGGACTCTAAAAATTATTTCATAGATTATTTATGTTCTCTCAATATGAACAACATTCATGGTATATATTTATAATTGAATTCAATATCATGGATTTTTATTATTTTATATTATTTTTTTATAAATATTTTGTTTTTTGTATTTTGTATTATGATTCCCATCTAAAGCAGTGTGTCTGTTATGGTTTTATATAATGTGAACAATTATCATTTACTTAAATATATTTTATATAAAACTTCAATGTTTTTGAATTTATTTTGACAAATTAACTCATAAAAAGATTTTATATAGAATGGATAGAAGTTGGATGCCTGAAACAGATTGTATCTCATGTGATTTTCAAAACAATTTGGAGAGATTTTTATATTTTTCATTTCCCAATGCTTTATATAGTGGTCAAATACACTTACCATGTTACAATTGTGTTGGTAGACCTTGGTTGAGCCATGAGGAAGTCAGCTACCACATAACCAAATATGGTTTTCATGAAAACTACCATGTGTGGTATCACAATGGGGATAAAATGAAATCTCAAATTGCTGATGATCCAAATGAGAGTATGTGATTGGAGAATAAGTTATATGACCAGTTTCAATTTATTTTTCATCCTGGAAAATAAAGAATTCCAACCCAAGATGAATTTGATATGAGCATACATGATGCGTCTAATGAAAATGATTATGTTATCCAGGTGAAAAAATAGAATGATGCTGCCATGAAACCAGTATATCGATAATGATGTAAAATGAAAAAGAGGGAATTTTTAATATGATTATTTAATGGGAAAATATTGTATGTGATTTCTATTACTTCTATTGATTAAAATCTTACATTCTTGAAGGACTTACTTCTAGATGATGCATATATTCCCTCAAACTATTGCATGGAAGTTATTTGAAGAACATGGAATTTTAGAAAACAAAATTCATGATTGCCCGAAATAATAAGGATTATTCTAGGAGGAAACCACATAACGAAATGATTGTATAAAATGTGGCCCATCTTGGTAGAAACTAATAGATGATGGAACGCCATCCCGTGTGCCACAAAAAGTAATGTGGAACTTTACATTGATCCTAAAAATCCAGAATCCTTTTATGTCTCTTGAAGTATAAATAAGAATGAGATGTCATGATACAGAGAGAAAGAATACTATTGATGGGTTGGTTCACCCTGTAGATGGATTTTTATGCCCGAGATTTGATGCCTGATATCCTATTTTGATGTGGATGTGCGTAATGTGAGAATGGGTCTTTCATGTGATGGTTTCAATCCATTTGGGAGTATTACTAATTCACACAACACATGACTGATTTTTAAACACATTTATAACCTTACCCCATGATTTTTTATGAAAAAACCATTCACTTTCATCAGTATACTCATATCTGGAACTTTTGATTCTGGAAATGATATAGACATATACATGCAACCTTTAATAAAAGTGTTGAAACTTCTTTGAGATGTGGTTGTGTGCATAAAAGATGCATGTTCGAAAGAAATATTTTTTATGTGTGTTGTGCTGATGTGGACGATCAATGATTTTCCTGTATATGAAATGATGTTTGGATTGAGCATGAAGGGAAAACTATCATGCCTTCTTTTATAATGAATACATTTTCTATAAGTCTAAAACATCATTGTAGTTTCAGTTTTATGGGACATTGATTATTATTTCCATTGGACCATACATATAGAAATAATCATTGAATATTTGACAATACCATGGAGACCGATGATCCACATCAACATATATCAGGAACTGATGTGCTTAATAAATTTAAGTATTTTAGTTATTCATTCATGAAGGTTCAAATGAAATCTGGAAAGAGAATGAATATTTCCACGGAAAGATGTTAGAATTGGAAAAAAGAAGTATCTTTATTAATTTTCCTTATTTGTCAACCAATTTGTTATGTCATTTCTTAGTCATAATGCACATTGAAAAAAATATATGTGAAATGTTTTTTTTATTATTCTAAATTTTAATGGAAATAAAAAAGTCGATTTATAGTCTCGGCATGACTTGGTGGATTGGGGCATCTGACCTGAATTGCATCCTTTTCGTATCAGTGAAAATTAATGGGAATTTCCATGTGCTTCTTATGTGATGACACCTACCAAAAATGCAATTTCGAGAAGTACTAGAGTCTATTAAATTTCTTGATGGCTATTCAAGTAACAAATAAAAATTGTTCAACTGAAGAGATTTGAATCTGTAATCATTGAAGATTCATGATTATCACTTCTTTTTTCATAAGTTGATTCTAATAGAAATTTTTCATATTTTTTCCAATAATGTAAGGGTGGTTGTTATTCTATTGTGACACTTGTTTAGATATCATCGTGATAAGTAGTTGTCCATGTATTCTTGGAAAAAATGTTGGCAGATGCCCCCATTAACTTTTTGTGAGTTAGAGAAAATATTTCCTCAGTCATTTTTCACAGGCATGCTACAACTTACTATACATATTCCAATTGAAATACATTTTTAGGACGTATTTTTAATCATTTGGTGCATCCAACCAAAATAAATATGTACACATTAATGTATTATCTCTAAAACAAGAACCATCTAGAAGGTTCTATCATGAATGGTTACTTTCCTCAAGAATGAATGGATTTATACACTATGTATTTGTCAGATCTTACAACAATTATAATCGGACCAATAAGAAATGAGGAAAAAATATATTAGAAAAGGGAACCCAGTTTTCCATCACTTCCTCATATACGAGGAATTCTTGGATCATATACACTGATGAAATTAATCCTTAAAGAGAGGGAGATGGCACATCACACATTTTTATTCAACTGTTATTTGTTCGATTACTACATTAGTTATGTAATTATAATACGTATATCTTAAAAATGAATCTATTAAACTATTCCTATTTTAATATATACATAACCTAATGCAATCAAAAATAGAAATCATCGTTCTTTATCTTTGAGAAAGAGGGAGACATTACATAGAAAAGATTCTTCAACTTGGTTAAAATTTAAGGTAAAAATAGTTTTGATTAAAATAAAAAAATCCATATTTAATTATGTTTAATAATAATTTATATTTTAGGTATTGAGTGTTCCTGTTAACTCTGTCATTGAGAAATTAAGAGCATTAGATTTTGGTCGTAATATCACGGTTCGTGATTAAAAATAAATTTTTATCAATGGGTACAAATTCATTATCATAAAATTAGAAAATTACACGAGAACACAACATGATTGTGTTATGGTCACTACCACAACGGACTGTAATGCTTATGAATCATATAGTAGACTATGATTTGAAAATGTTTGTTATTATGGAGTCATTGAAAAAATAATAATATTCGATTATTACTCTCATGGATGAGTCACGATGATGAAATGAAAGTGGTTTGATTCGATGAAGAGGCATGGCTCATTTATTGATTATTGTGGATTTAGAGTAATTGATATTACTCTCACTCTTTCTACCGATGAACATTATGTATTGGCATCAATAGAGAATCTTGTTTTTTTATATCAAAGACCTTATTCAACCTGATTTTCGATTCATTATTTAAGTAATTCCAAGACGTGTTTTTGATGATGGAGATGATGGAATTGAAATTATCCCTAATTCCATTTGAAACAATCCATTTATTATTTTTGATGACTCCAATAGCTTAATTTTTAGAGTTTATTGTGAACTTGATGTTGTGGTGGGAAATATATATAATCATCCATCCATGTTCTCAATTATTTGGATTAGCTAGACTTGGGTTTTTAAGGTTGGTACTATTAAAATTGATTTAATATTGATTACAAGTATGTTTTATCTGACTTGACCATTATGTGATTTTTTAATGTTTATTGGTTTGAATTATATTTGAATCTCATTTTTTAATTTCCAAATGAACTATATTGAATCCTACAAAAACTACATTTCTAACTTGTTGAACATGTCAATGCATTATTGAACATGTATAAAATTAGTATAACTATAAGTCCCCTATTTAAAATTTCTCTAGATAATGATCATGATGGTTTTTCTTCTTATGCAAAATATGTAAAGAAACCTGCATCATCTACCTGGGCTAAATAAATGAAATTTCTCCTTAATTTTGAAAAGTGGTTTACCCCTAATGAATTTGGTACATATCTTATCCTTGTACATATGTTTATATAATCATTTCAACTAGCTTAAGGGTTTAATAATTCATAATATATACCTCGCTAAATTTTCAAGAGGCATAGTTCAATATTATCTATCACTCTCTCTCTTGGTTGTTGAGTGAAATAATTCCTCAGAATCAATGTTCCATGGTTTTAATAGACTGATAAAAGATATTAAATAACCATCCTACTCAAAATTAAATTTATTTATTACATCTTGTACAATTTATTGAATTAATTAAATATTCATTAAAGCTCACCTTGAACAATGGATAATTAAATTTTCCATCAATCCCCCTATTCCATCTCATATATTTTATTTTTGAATTACACTTTAGTTATCATTTTCTAATTACTTCCATTTTTTTTAAAGTAGGAAATGAAACCAATTGAAGAGTAGAAATAGAAAAGTATGATGTACAACAATCGTCTCATGGCTGAGATGGTAATTCTACCACTAGTTCCTATACTGAATATTTTATTTGACATATATATATATATAATATAATTTCATGTGATTAATTTTGTTTTAATCATTTTTTGCAGAATCCCCCTCTTAGGAGACAATTATTTGATGATCATCCTAGTAGTGGTCCCGGTACTCTAAGTGTTCTTATGAGTGGAGGGGGGGGTTGAGAGATAGCTGATCTAGGTGGAAAACCTGATTAGACCCTGCCCCTCCACTAACATACCATCTATCCCACATTCTAATCTCGAGGTATCATTAAGGACACACAGGATATTAAGGCCCCCCATATTTTCATCACCCTTTATATTTTAGTCTCCTCACCCATCATTTAAATATCAAATTATGATTCCCATTCCCCGTCCAACATTCAGCCAGCCATCCATGACATATTCTTTTACTTCTACTTCCTTATTTATGAGATTATATATTCCATATTCTTCGACTCTTGCTCTAACATAGTATGTCCCTATAGAGCATACATTGGGACCTACCCCACCTATACATGGGGTTCCTTCATTTTTTTTTGGATCCAGTGGTGCCCATTGATCAGACGGTCATAGGTATATTTATATAAACCTAACAAATTTGTATACCATTAATTATTTTCATTATAACATTCATTGATAAAATATTTTTTTAAAAGATACATATAGTGATAGGAGGTGGAGGCGGGAGCATACACACATGCATTCGGTGTGGAACTTCCGCATGCAGTTGATGATGTACTACAATGAAGATAGTCAAATGATTGAAATAACAAGGCAGCTTTGTCGGAGTTTTTGGTGACGCTTTCAAATACTCAAACATCATTCTAGTCACCCTGCTCTCATGGAGATAGTTTCCAAATGAAGTCAAGGATAATTCTTGGGCAAGGATATGGGTAAAAAATAAATTTTATTTAATAAAATTCATAATTTTTTTATTTACATGAAATAATATTTTTGTGTCACATTCTGTTTAATTTCATTGTTAGTGAGGGTGCACGACCAGTGTGTCTAAAAGATTTTGGTGAGCATTGGAAAGCCTATAAACCCAGGATGTATATTAGATGGTGTGCTAGAGTTGGCATAGAGTTAGAGACGGTAACTATCATGGTTGATTGTCTAATAGAACATTATCGGAAAATGGTTACTCATTGGACGACTATCTAGTTTAAGGTATTAATCACATTTGAGGAATTTAAAGGAAAATGTTCATGATTTACATTAATACTATATTTTGTATTATTGAATTTTATTTAGGAATAATATGGATGGAATAAAAAAACATTTTTTCTAAGAAGTACCTACACAAATTAGGATGTACTATAAAGTTAGATCATGATAGGAAGGAGGTATAACAATTTATATTTTTTTCCATACGACTTCCACATTCTATTGTTTCTTCCATAATTTATTTGATTGATAAAGTAGTCGTATAATTTTAGTTATGAAATTAGTTATTGGAAACCTATTTTTAATTATGGTTTCTTATATTCAATTCCATTGTTGAGGAAACCATTTAATATTTAATGACATGTGCCTATAGAAAAACTATTTTCCTCGCGGAGAAAGAATAAAGATTGATGTGCGGTTAATGAACCAACTCCGCCACCAATTCTATGTTTTACTTTGTTGATTTAAAATTTTAATATCTATTTTGTAAAATAATAATATATTTATATTTTTAACAAAAAACATTAATGGCCCTTGATACCAAAGAACCTGACAATTTTGGTCCTAATGATCACTTACATTAGGTGATTGGAGACGAGCACCCAAGAAGAGTATGCTACCGACGAGGGAGGAGTATAGTGTCAATGATGTATTGTCCCAGCCTAGGTACAAATTGTAGGGACACTGAGTTCATGCAGGTCAAGGCATAGAAAAAACATGTAGAAAAAAAGGCCATAGAGATTGAAGAACAGTCTGTTAGGGAAAACATTGTATTTATGGAAGTGATGGAAGTTTTATGTCCAATACATCCACTAGAGGCTAGCACATATTGTGATGAATATTTTTCATTGATTATTTCTATATATGGTCCACCATGTGGTAGTTCTATAAGTGGTCATGAATATGGAGAGGAGGGGGCTGAGGGAGAGGAGGAGGGAGAGGTGAAGGTCAAGGTGAAGGAGGCGGGTGAGGAGGAGTCTAAGGCGAAGGAGGAGGGTGAGGAGGAGGGCGAGGAGGATGGTGAGGAGGAGGTTGATGTGAAGTATGAGGGATAGGAGGGGGACATTAAGGAGGGTGGGGATGATGATGGGGACAAAGATGATGACATGGATGAGGCTGATGATGATGGTGATGACAATGATTGCGATGAGGGACAGATTGATCTGCTACATTTTTTCCTGATATTACTCACATTTTTTGTTTGATGTTTTTTTTGCTAGAATATATGGGTGATTAGTTTTGTCACATTATCTTTATTTATTTATCTATAAATAAAAATACATTACTTGATAACTTACTGTGACTAAATATATTTGTGACTCATACTCCCCTCTCCAAGACACACCCACCCCATGGGACTGCCCCCACCACCGTGGACACCCCCACCACCATAACTCCCCCACCCCCCAGGACACCCCACCCCTGGACACCCCCACCCACGTGGATAGATCCCAACCCCATGGACAACCACCTACCCCTCCCCCACAATCTTGGACTTCCCCCTAGACAGCACACTCCACCCCCTGGACACCCCCTACACCCTTGGCCAACCCCAACTGTTAGAACCCCCACCCCCTAGGAATAGCTCCCCGGGACACCCCCAGACAACCCCACACCCCCCAGACTACCCCACCCCCATGAAAATCACCCATGACACCCCTATAAACCCATAAACCCTTGGAGACCCCCACCCCCTTAGACACCGCCATCCCCCTAAACACCCCCTACTCCCGTGGACAACTAGCAACCCCCTGGACACCCACCACCCCCTAGACACCCCCACCCCCAGGACAACCCCACCCCCATGACACCCCCCATGGACAGCCCCCACCCTTGGACACCACAACCGCATTGGACAACCCCCACACCCCCCGGACACCCCTACCCCCGTCTGTACCCCCAGCCCCTTGAAGACCCCCCTGGACACCCCCAACCACCCCCTTGGAAAACCCTCCAATCACATGGAAATCCCCTACCCCCTAGACACCCCCACTCCCTAGGCACACCTAACCCCTTGGAAAGTCCCCCACCAATGTACATGCATCCCCGACCCCCTAGACACCCCCCACCACATGGACACCCCCCAATGGACACCCCTCCCCCACCCCCAAGACACACCCACCCCCTTTTACAGGCCGCCACACCATCTAGAAACCCCCACCCCATTGGACACCCCCACCCCATTGGACCCCCACCCCCTTGAACATTTCCCACCCCAAGACACCCCCACCACCTCGACACCCAACCCCTCTAGACACCCCACCCCCTGGACACCCCCACCCTAGGACACTACCCCACCCCCTAGACACCCCCAACCCCTAGACACCCCACACCCTGGACTTCCCCATCCCCTTGGACATCCCCCCTGGACACCCCACCCCCATGGGAATCAAACACACCCCATGGAAACCCCCTAGACACCCCCACACCCTTGGATATCCCCCAACCCCTGGACACCGCCAACCCCCCTAGACACCCCCACCCCATGGACTACCACCACACACCATTGGCACCCCATGGACGCACCCATCCACAAGTACATCCCCCCACACCCTGGACAACCCCACACCCCTAGGACACCCCCACCCCCATTGAACCCCCTCATACCCACTGGACACACCCCCACCCCCTTGGACAGCCCCCACCCTCTTGGACAGCCCCCACCCCATGGACACCCCCACCCCCATGGATATCCCCACACCCCCTAGACACACCCACCCCTGGACACACCTCCCCATAGACACCCCAACCCCCTTGGATAGCCCCCATCCCCATGGGCTCCCCCACCCCCTGGACACCCATACCCCCACCCCCTTGGACAACCCCCCGTACACCCCCACCACCGATGGACAACCCCAACCCCCTGGACACCCCCCACCCAGAAACCCCCACCCCTAGGATATCCCCCACACCTTAGACAACCCCCACCCCCTGGATAGCCCCCCACCCCACCCCCTTGGAATTCCCCCACCCCCTAGACTGCCCCCACCCCATGGAAACTCGCACCCCCATCCCATTGATCAAATTTTCAAGTGTTGTGTTTATAAAGATGTTTGTTTTTTTGGGATTTATAGTTTATAGGGGTGAATTTTCTTGGGTCAATTGGTGTTATTCTTAATTATGTATAGTGTACTGCGATTTAATTGATGTTATTCTGACTGAATACAATTTTTATCATATTTGTCTTCATAGGGGTTATTTTGAATTATGTATAGGGTATTGGAATTACAGCTAATTGGACAAGTAATTAGAGGTAATTAACTCTAAATTTTGCAGAAGGGGAGGCCAGTAATACCTATTGAGGGAGTTGTAGCAACTCTTTGAGAAAAATTTCAAAACTGTTGGTATAGTTGTGAAAAAAGAATCTATACAAACAGTTTCACGAAACTGTTGGAGAAATCCTATAACAATAGTTTAAAAAACTGTTTGTATAGTCCTTTTAACTAAATTATTACCAACAATTTCTATATACGGTTAATAAAAATATTAACCAATGGTTCAGAAAACTCTTGATATATATATAATTTAATTATATTGCAACGGTGTAAAACCATTGGTAAAAATCAATACCAATGGTTATAGAAAATTGTTTCTATAATCTGTTATAAGATGACACACCCAAACCATTTATGAATAACCATTGGGATATGTATATCCTTATAGATTAGTTTCCAACGTTTTGGATATATGTTGGTATATATTATACCAATGGTTTTCCATTCTATACAAATAGATTAAAATTGTTGGTATATCATAGATGTCTAGTAGTGTTTGGAATACCCATCATAGTATATTGCCTAAATCAATCAGCATAAAACTTAATGGTAAACTTTTTTATGTTACCCTACATATTGCAGAGCTATCATGGGATCACCTGCCCATATTTTATCGCAGAACCACATGTATAATAAATCAATTCCTAAGAACCATAACATAATCATAACACACCGACCATGCATAAATGAAAAATAACATTTCCACTATAAAATCACATTATATCTTTACAAGTCATGCACCAATAAGTGAAAATAAATAATTTTACAATTAAATAGAAAACATTTAAACTAAAAATCAATACATAATTGTGACATAAAAGTGATAAATTCCCTTAATTATTTATATGTTAATTAAAACATTCCAAGTTATTGGAATAATCAATAAAATCTTAAAACACATTTAAAACATCTAAAAATAATATTTTTGAATCAATGTTTCCCATAAATATTTGAAACTTTTTAAATGAATTTACACTTTAAAAACTCATGTCCTTATAAAAAAATTCTTAAAACAATTTTGAAAACATGGAAATTAATGATAATAATTTTGAATAATAAATCATTAGAAAAATTAAAATTATGTATTTGTTAGAGTCCCTTACAACTTGAGAAAATACTTGAATACAAATAATTAAATAATAACATTGATAAATACATAGAAAATCATGATAATAAGGATATCCATGATAAAATATGCTAATGGATTGTATATACACCATATAAATGTGAGTTGGTTCATACCATCAAATAAGTCTCAATGGAATGTAAATGGAGAAAAAATCCATTTCAAAGATTGTATTCTTAGATTAAAGATAAATCAATATTATAATTATGTGTGAAAAATAAAAATACGCCAAATATAAGAGGATATTTAGTTTAAAAAATAAGATTCCATTCACACATATTATTGTAAAAAAACAAATGACATGGATATTTAACTCCATGAAATGTGATTGAGTTTGGATTTCCCTTAAATGTTCGTATTAATGATGTATAAATTTATCAACTAGGTTATTATGTGTATAAATAGTATATCCACACAAATAGAATTGTAAATTAAACCATAAATAAATAAATAGTGATTCCATACCTAATCATCACATAATAATAATATACAATGTATTCGTAAAACCTAATGAGTGAAAAATGAGTTTAGAAATTCCATTACAAATATCATTTTGTTAATAAAATTGATATATTTTTTGTATTAACAATAAATATAAATAATTAAAGAATAAATTCAAGATAGTATATAAAAAATTATTTCTTACATAATCATAGCATTGCATAATGAAGAAGTAGAAGATTAACTCAGAGAATTGAAATTGGGTTATGAAGTTCCCTTACCTCAAATCTGACTTATCTCGTTCATTTTTTATATTCTAGAATAATAAAAATAGTTTAAGTTATAAATTATTTTGAACCTTTTTTATTTTTATTATTCATTTTATAAAACTTATTACCAAGATATATCAATTATTTAATTATATCTGTTCATATCAGACGTTTTTTCAATGTTCAATACTTGAGTCAAAAATGAAATTCTTTTGATAAAAATTATCCATCTGGTCATAAGTAAATTATCTAAATAATATTATTCATGATTTAAATATCATATATATCTAGTATATATTTATATATAATAGTCCCTAAGATATTTATATATGATATTCAATGCATTTCAAGGTGACGGTTGGTCCTATGTATGCATGAACACTACTTTCATTGTATTGTCATATTCACGAAATGAAAACAAGATGATACATAGGTATATTATAATTATAGTATAATATCTGTGTTATATATGAGGCATAAAATCTTTTATTCCATCCTCTATATGTTCTTTGTATGGAATGAACGAGTCATATCACATTGAAGGGGTGGTAGTCCACACTTCCCAAACGAAATTACAATATTTAAACATTATGGAAAGAATTAAGGTTTGTTGTAAATAAAAGTAAACAATTAATAGTGAAATATACATATATCATATATAAATATAGTTCCTTAATAATGGACACCATGTGAGGTGGTATCAGAATATTGAGCAATCATCATTTTGTGAGGTATGAGTTCGCCATATGGAGAAACAATATATTCATATCCATTAGATGAACGTATTTGTAAGTGTAGTCCTAATAAAAATCATATAAAAATACTAGTATATTGTGGATATTTATGTTTTTATTAAATCATATAATAAGTAGAGCATAGAGAGTGAATAAGGAAAATAAAAAAAGGAACTTGAGAGATGACATTACCACTAAATCATGTAAATTGTTTTGATTTGATCGAAAACGCTTTCTTGATTTTCCTTCATCTGAGTGTAAGGTTTCTAGGAAGAAGGTTGGGATGTTTGGGGATCATTTGAATAGAATTTGGATGAGCCAATTGGATTGAGAGGTGTGAGTAAGTGGGTAGAGTTGACGACCTTCTATAAGAGGGAGCTGGGGCACTTTAGGAATGTCTTGAAATATTATTTTATTATAAATTTATTTTATATTTATAATGCTCCCAAACACAATAATTTAAAAACTAACATGATTTATGGTCATATCTCTATATTACAATTAAAATTAGACATGTTTTTAATATTTTTTACCCCATATAGTTTTGGTTTAACCTTTATTTTACCCTTTTTAATTTTACCATGATATTGTATTATATACATTTTTGGGTTAATGTAATTACCATAACATGTCAAATGACACAATAAGTGGAATCTATGACTTATTTGGACATATAATAACTATTTGGACGAATATTATATTTTTATCTATTTAAAAAAAATCAATAATCTATTTTATATTTTATGTTCTGAATTATGTCCATTTTGACAATATTCATGCTTGAGTTTTTAAAATATTAATAAAAACATGATTACTTTGAATAGAATACGTTAACTCAATCCTATCATGTCATATTGGTCGATAAAATTATTGGATGACATAAATTTTGTCATATAATATTTATTTGAATATTTATAATATCATTTATTTGATATTTCTCTTAATAAAATAATTACTATATCACAATTGTGTCAATATTTAGTGTACTTATTAAAGATCTAAAAATTAAAAAAAATCCCATTTTGTAGATAATTTATTTATATTTTAGGAGACTATTTATATTCTATGTTTCATCAATTTGATCTCTAAATTGAAATTATTATACTTATAAGATATAAGAGTGTGACATGATGTATGTTCCTATTACTTTAATAATAATTACATCACTTCAAATGAAATAATTCCACAAAATTAATCAATTATGACCCTTTGGTGATATTGGTAGACTTTTATTAATCCAATAATAATTTGGCAGGCGTAATAGAAATTTAATTATCCTTATCATATTTTTTGTTACCTTAATTTACCAGATATACATTTAACTATGGTAAATAAAAATTATATAATTTTCTATTCATAGTGCTAAAATTAAAAGGTACCTTTTTAAAAATAATGCCTTCTAATTAAAAATATTGAATCCATTTTTTTCAATTTTTAGAACACATAATTTGAAAAAATTATTTTAAAATTAATTCCTGTCGTCAAAACCAAAAATCGGGTTTTTAAAAAGAAAACAAAATCAAAATATTGACATGTATTTATGTCGAATTTAAATTTGAAATTATATTAAATGAATAAAATTGGATTAAATAATAAAATCATAATCCAATTAAAATTTATAAATAATTAAAAAGATAATCTAACTATATAAATAACTTTGACAAAAAAAACAGTTTTGAATTTAAATGCACTATTTGTCACTATTCATTAAAATATGATTTTTATCAAAAAAAAAATCTAAATTTCCACAAAGGGAAATTTTGATGTCCGTCGTATAAAGAAGAATTTTATTTTTTAAAAAAGAACATATAAATATGAAAAAAACTTGACTTAAAAAGGGTTCTCCATCAAAACGTAGTAAACTAACTTTTTTAAAAAATTAGACTATTTTTAGATTAAATTAGAGTCATTATCATTTTAAGTCTTTAAAATTCATTGGATAAATGTAAAATATTGAAAAATATGTAAAAGAAAAATATATTTAATTCTGTGCATTCCCTCCAATACTACTTCCAGGTGTTAAATATCATTTAAAATAATAATAATATTTTTGTATTATCTTTCACTATAACTCAACATTATGTGAAACATAATATTTCAAAGAAACCCATTGTTTAATTTTAGGTATGTTATCAAAAAAAATTGAAACTTTTCCCTAAAATTAATATCATATTCATAAATATTAAAAGATATGAAAATGTACTATTCTATAAATACCCAGGTCATTACATCATTCCCCCCTTTTAGAAATTGCATCTATATAGCCATAACCTTATTCATTACATAATATTGAGTTTTAATCAATAATTTTCATTATTTAACTCATAAAAAATTTTCTAGTTTAGAGTTTTAGAGAATTTGGACATTACTAATACATTATATCTCAAAAATTACAATGTAGACACTTATACTCTATCAAATTTTTTTTCACAACAGTAAAACTCTAAAAAAAAGATTTATTTTCGTGATAAAAACGTTCATTATTTATTCATTTATATTAAAGATCCTTATTCCCAATGAAAAAAATATCATATACATGGGATGAAAATAATGTTATCTGTAAGGGATATAAAATAAAGAAAGATTCCATTAGTCCATAACTCTTTAAGACTCATGAAAACATTTTCACATAATCATAATTTTCACCCATAAAAAGTAAGACATTAAAATAACTTATGAAATCATATGATTTATGAACAACTAATAGAAATAATAAATTATAAAGGTATCTTGTGGAATTCATAACATACTTACATTGTAGATTTCATAGAAAAATAGAGAGTAACCTTTATGGTAAAATTTGGAATACCCATCAAAATATATTACCTAATTATCTTCAAAGAAACCTCAATGTTTACCTCTGGCATGTTATGAAATAAGTTTGAGAGATAAAATGGGCTCACCCATAAATTTTTTATATTTTAAACACCCATATACATAAGAAATTTCCACAAACCATAACATAATCATAAAACACAAACTATGCATAAAAAAAATCCACTTTGAAATCAGATTTCATATTTACAATTGGCAGATTAATAAGTGAAATCACATTAGTTTAAAATAAAATGGTAAAAATTTAAATTAAAATATCAATACATAATAGGAACATGAAAGAGATAAATTCCATTTAGGATATATATGTTATATAAAACATTACAAGTTATTGAAATAATCAATCCAATTTTAAAACACATTTTAATCATTTAAAAAGATGAATTTCGAATCAATTTTTCATACATGAATTTATAACATTTCAAAGGAATTAAAATTTTAAAGAACTCATGTAAATATAAATAAATACTTAAAACCATTTTGAAGACATTGTCATTAATGAGAATTATTTGGAATAATAAATCATTAAAACATTTAAAATGATGTTTCAGTTAAACATTCCATTACCACATGAGGAAATATATGAATAAAAACAATTAAATAATAACATTAAAAACATATTATATAATGAGAATAATGGGATTCCTAACAAAAAATCTAAAATTGAATTATATAATCTATATAATTGTGTATTGGTGCATAACAACAAATAAGTATTAAAGGAATATAAATCGGGACATAATCCATTACAAAGATCATATCCATGAATTAAGAATAAATAAATGAAATAATTATGAGTAATAAATATAAATACAACCAATATAAGTGGATACTCCATGAAGAATAATCAGTGGTCATTCACACATATTCTTTGAAAAACAAAACCAATGACATCGATATATATCTCAATGAAGTGAGATTGAGTTATGATTTACCTTACAAAGTTCATTTAAATGATTCAAGAATATATCAATGTGTTATTATGTGTATAAATATTATATAAACATAAAGGAAGGTGTAAATTACAAAATAAATAAATAATCTATGATTTTACACATAATCAAGGAATAATAATAATTAATGAAGTATGCGTAAAACCTATTGAGTAGAAATTCAGTTTACACATTCCCTTACAAAGACCATTTTGTTAATAAAATTGTTATATTTTGTTTATTCACTATAAATAATCATAATGAAATTATAAATATAATAACGTATATAAAAATTTATTTCTCTCATAATCTTATCAATAAATAATCAAGAAGTAGAAGATTAAACCAAATAATGGAAATTGGGTTAAGAAGTTCCTTTACCTCAAATATGATTTGTCTCATTCGTTATTTATATTATAGATTTAAAAATAGTTTATTTATAAGTTCTATAGAAAATTTTTAATTTTCATTATTCATTTTATATCACTTATTACTATTTTATACAAATTAGTTAATTATTTGAATTCATATCGAATGTTTTGTTGATGTTCGACACTTGAGTAAAAAATGATCTTGTTTTAATGCAAATTATCCTTGTGGTCCAAAGTATGTAATCATAATAGTATTATTAATGATTTAAATATCATATATGTCCTGTATATATTTATTTAGAATATTCCATAACATTTTTATATATGAAATTAAATTCACCACTCAGAGAGGTGGTAGGCCATACGTACGCCTGAAGAGTACTTTCATTTTCTTTATCATATTAAAGGAAATTAAAAATGAATCAAACATAATTGTATTATAATTATAAAATGATATCTATGTTACTTATTTTTCATATGTTCATTTATGGAATCCTTTATACTTTCCATTTATGGAATTTATGAGTCATATCACTCTGAATGGGCGGTAGTCCACACTTCCCCAAATAAAATTATCGTATTTACACATTATGGAAGGCATAAGGGTTTGTTGTAAATAAAAATTATAGAATTATTGGAACAATAAATATATAATATATATAATATATAAACAATGTTACATCATAATGGCCAATATGATAGGTGGTATGATAAAATTGAACAATCACTATTTTGTGAGGAAGTACTTCGTTGTACATAGAAACAATATATTCACATCCATTAGATGGAGGTGTGTGTAAGTATAGATCGAATACTGAAAATTAAAACATCCTAGTATATTTATTATACTTGGTTTTTATAGAATCATTGTAAAAGTATATCATAGGTGGTGAAGAAGTAAAATAAAATAAAAAAACATGGGAGAAGATGTTACCTCTAAATCGGGTAACTTTTTTGACTTGAGCCAAAAGCCATTCTTGAATTGTCTTATACCCAAGGTAAGGATTATAGGCGGAAGGTAGGGATGTTGAATGATTATTTGAACTGATTTAGGAAAAAACAAGGGGATTTAGAGGTGTCATTATGTGTGTAGAAGTCGTGGCCTTTTATAAGAGGGAGGAGGGGCACTTTAGGAATGTATTGAAATATTATTTTATTAGAAATTTATTTATAGATTCTAATTGTCCAAAAATTATTTATTTAAAATATTAGATGACTTTTTTCCATATCCCCATAATAAAAATAAAATTTTAAAAGTTGGGAATATTTTTTTACCCTTATATTTTTGTTTTATCCATTATTTCACCCTTTTTAATATTATAATAATATTTTATTATTTACACTTTTTGGGTTAATTTAAGTACTATAACTTCTCAAACAACCAAAAAAGTTTCATTTATGACTTATTTGAAAAAGGAATAACTATTTTGAAGAATATAATATTTTTATGAATTTTTTGACACTTAATAAACTATTTTATATTTTATGTTTTGAATTATGTCAATTTTGACACTATTCATACTTGACTTTTTCAAAAACTCATAAAAAAATTATTACTTAGAAAAAACACATTAACTAAATCATAATATGTCATATTAATAAATTAAATTCCTATATGACATATATTATGTCATATAATAATTATTTTAATATTTATAATATCATTTTTTTGGTATTTCACATAATAAAATAATTAATATATCACTGTTCTATCAATATTTGTCATAATTATTGAATAACTAAAAATTAAAAATAAATTCTCATTATGTAGATAATTTCATTAGATTTTTGGAGAATATTTGTTTTATGTTTCATTAATTTTATCTCAATATTATAATTATTATACTTGTAAGATATAAGAGAGTGGCATGTTGTCACTTTATTTTTTTTAATAATAATTACATCTATTTCATGGAAAAAAGTCCATTAAATTAATAAATTCAGATCCTTTAGTTATATATGTATATCTTTATTCATCCAATAATATTTTTTATAGTTTTATGGTATTTTTATTATCCTTATCATATTGTTTGTTACCATAATTTACCAGATATACATTTAATTGTGGTAAAACAAATTAACAAAGTTACTATTCATAGTGTCTAAAAATAAATGTTACCTAATTAGACAATTTATATATTATGATTCCAAATATGTAATTTGTTTTTTCCAACTCAGAACATATAATTTGATGAAATTAATTTAAAATTAAATCTTCTTTCCAAACCAAAAATAGGGGTTTTAAGAAGTAAAAACTTTCAAAATATTGACATGTGTTTATATCCAATTTAAATGTGAAATTACATTCATTGATGAGAATTGGATTAAATTATAAAAACATAAACCAATTAAACATTAATACCAATTAATAAGATAATCTAACTATTTAAATAAATTAGACAAAAATGATGTTATCAATTAAAATTTAGTATTTTTCACTATTCATTAGAATAAGAATTTCATTAGAAAAATAACAAAATTTCAAGCAAGGAAAATATTTATTTCCCAATTCTAAATTAGAGAGTTTTTTTCAAATATAAAATATAAATGTGACAAAACTATATTTATAAATTGTTTTCAATCAAAAGGAGGTTAACCAACCTTCTCAAAAATATTAGAGTATTTCATGCTTAAAATTGGAGTCATTTTCATTTTAAGCCTAAAAAATTAATTGGATAAATATAAAAAATATATTTTTTTAAAAATAATAACATAGTTAAATATGTTCATCCCACTAATTCAATATATATTCATTAATTACCATTTGAAAATATAATATTATTATTGTTTTTTTCTAGTATAACTCAATGTTTTATGGAACAAAATATTTCGGAAAAACCTTTTATTGTGTGTCGGGTACACTATTAGACAAAGTGACCTATTGGAAATAAAATTAATATCTTATTTGTAAATTTTAATAGATATGAAAATTTATTATTCTATAAATACCCAAGTTGTTACATTTATATTTATGTATAATGATAATTCATTAAATTTTGAAATATATTTATATTTATAAATATAATATAATTCAATAAAATAAAAAAATTAAATGTGGATGAGTTGGTTTTCCATTTGAGATTATATTTAGGCATCATTCATTAAAATTAAATCAGAGGGTTACTATCAGAGTGCACGTGTGGTAGGGCCGAGGAATAGGGCAGGAAAGGGGGGAAATGTACAGGATACAGTTGATGAACATGATGGGTAAGGGAAGAGATAGGGGGTTTGTGGTTGAGGAATGTGGAAAAGTGATATGTTGATACTTTTTTCCATTTTATAAATTATTTTTTAAAAAATTATAATAAACTTCAAAAAAATTATTAGATTAAGAAAATGAAAACTATAAATTTCCAAAAACAATTGTAATGAATTTTCATGGAAATGATCGTAAATAATTTGTCAGTTAACATAGTTTATTTTCTGAAATTTCATAAAGATATTAGTAATTTAGGGGTCTCTAAATAGAGACGTTTAGAAACATCACTAAATTAGCTCCATTTATTAATTGATGTTTCTAAAAAACATCAGCAAATATGGTTCCTCTAAATACCAATATTTATTTACATATATAATATAATAATACATAGAAATATCAAAAATTGGATTTGATTACAAA
The DNA here is from genome assembly GCA_963277665.1 of Viscum album. Taxonomy (NCBI): domain Eukaryota; kingdom Viridiplantae; phylum Streptophyta; class Magnoliopsida; order Santalales; family Viscaceae; genus Viscum; species Viscum album. The sequence goes on from OY728127.1 coordinate 497,011,054, forward strand.
TGTCACTAATTTGTAGAAATTTATAAACATCCATAAATTAGTGACACCTTATTTAGTGACGTTTATTCAGAAACATGAGTAAATTAATTAATGAATTTTATAAACATCGGTAATTAGAATTTTTTATAGTGAATTAAGATTTTACTATGATATATATTCTGATACCTCCGATATAAGGGTGGATTGTGTATTTGGATATGAAAAAATGTTGGGCCCTTATATAAATTTTCAATAATAGAAGTTTGAGAAGAATTATCCAACCCATGAACATGATTTGATTGTTATGATGTATTTCCTAAAATAATTACACCATTATCTCTTTAGGGAGAGATTTATAGTATATAAGGATCATAAGTGTCCGAAATATAATTTTTAGTCTTATGGAGAAAAAAATGTGATAGGGACACTTGGTTGATTATATTTAGATAGTTTGATATTGATATTTACACCTCAAAGAGTGACTGTGGTCTTTGACATATTAATCAGTAATATTCCAACACAATCCATTATGGATTAGTAGAGGATTAGTCTCTTGTGAGTTTTTTATTACATGATCATGGGTAGGGGAAGAGGATATAGGTATGTCTTCTTATCTTTTGTAAGGTATAACTCCACATTTAATTATTGGATTATACATCAACATGTAACATACATTGATCACCAGAGTCTTAGTAAAATCCTAAATGGTGGGGAGATATCAAATGATTAGTCTTGATCTCAAGTTGGTGCATTATGTTTTAAAGGATGGTTGTTCATTATGATATCTCTATATCATGAGTTCATGAATATGTGATAGAATTATTGTTGTTTTATATTCTCATTATATAATAATATGTCTCATGATCTGAGATGTCGGTATTAGAAATCAGGTTGTGCATGTCGATTATTGGCTCTATGCCATAATGCCTTAATATGATGATAATTACAGTGAATAACCAAAACATGGCGGTCTATTATAGCAATTTTACATTTCACTTCTGAAGTGGGATGATATATATATATATATTGACTTAAACATCATTTTACCACAATTTATTTGTAAAAAGGATCAAATTTGGGTGGTCATTGATCAACTTATGAAATCATGTCATTTACTTTATGTGAAGGAAACAATGAAGGTGAAATATCTCTAGATTATCCATGTTTGAGAGATTTTGAAGCTCAATGGAGTTACAAATATAGTTATTTTAAATATTTAACCTCCATTTACATGTAGTTTTTAATAGGGTTCCCAAGAGGTAATGAATACCCAACTGAAATTAATCACATCATATCACCCTCAGATGGATGGATAGACTAAGAAACAAGTTTATATTCATGAATAAATACTTAATCCATGTGTGATTTATTTTGTGGATCATGGGAAAATTATCATTTGTTGGAAATATTTTATTATATGAATAGTTAGTATTCTTTGATAAAAATTGTTCCCTTAATGAATTTTATTGAAAGGCATACCAATCTTAGTTCTGTTGGGAAGTGTTGGAAGGACATTTTTTGAGGGACTATTTCTTGTTTTATAGATGATAGGAATTTTTATCAAGATTTTAAATTGATTATTTATAGCTCACATTAATCATTAATCCTATAAAACCATCATTATTAACCAATGGATTTTGAGGGTGATTATTATTTTTTTCTCAACGTTTCACCTCTCTTGGGAAATAATCAATTTTGTAATCAAGGTAAGTTTGATATGATTTTTTCCCTTTTGAGATAATTTAATTTATTTGAGTGGTGTATTATCAATTTTATTGTATGTATTTATTGACATCAACTGATTATGATTTTCATCTATCCCAACTCATGAGGAATAAACTGACCCTTCCCTTACGGTAGAATGGGAATATGTTGATCTTGAGCCTGATACCTATATGGTTGTGCAGTCGATCCAGATTATAAAAATATATTATTAGGCGATGTTTTGTAAAAATATTCCCTTATTCTATTGATCGAAAGTGTGGGGATGAAATATCTATGAAATATGTTAGTGGGAATCAGTTATGAGGCATCATTTTAAATCTATTTTTTTGAGTCCAAAACCATGAATATTCTCTATGGGATGAAAAATTCATGATGGGGATAATTATAATTGCCTCGGGGGTATAATTATATTTTATATTTATATTGTATTATCTCATGTGTGGTTTTAATAGAAATCAGGAGTCAGTTATTGAAAATTTGTAAATTTATAGAATAAGGATCAGGCACATGGTGTGCTCTGGGTTTGTATTAACCATGATGTAACTGTGTTGAGTATTTATGCATGTTCAAGATAGTATTTTCATAGTATAACCATGATTTTACTAACCATGGATGTTTCTAAGAAAATTCATCAGGGACAGTGTTATTTTCTAGAGGCTATAGAATGGCATATGAATAGTTTTTTAAACTATGCCCAGGTAACTATATGGTTTGATTTTCAAGGGGAAGTGTCTAACACATGGTTAGCACATAGTTTTTTTTATCTATACAGCCTAATCATGTGGTCTATATATCGTTATTATATTTGTAAATTTAACCCGATACACAAGGTCATTTTTTTCTAATCTCTTCCTAATCCCTCATGAGCTCGACATATCCCTTACATGGAGATTATGGGTGTTCTATCGTTGGAAACTTTATGATTCCCTTATTTTATATCAAATATATTCAAGGTATATTTCAATTTACACATTTTTTCCTCTATTTAAATATATCCACTTGATCTCACTTCCCCATGTTTCATTGGAACGCAATAGGGCTTTGACATCTATATATAAATGGTTTGATGTGTAATTGATTAAGTTTATTTTGGATTTAGTATTTTATGGATCAAATATCCTCAATTATAGTATTCATTTTATAGGGAGATTAGATTTCCATCATTGGTGAGGTATGTGTCTCTATTAATTGTTTTTATCAAATGAGTTACTCTATATTATTTTAAATTAAAAGGCAGTTTCCATATTAGTTCAATTACAAAAATAAAAATGTATAGGAATTTCTCTAGTAAAATATTCCAAACACTACCATGTGAAGGATATAATAATATATTCTCTTCCCATTTTTCATATGTCTTTATTTAGGGAATATTTGATAGCTGGAAATATAGAATATAGTAAACATGATATCTGGTTGAGTGGATATTAAATATAGTATGCTCATAATAATTTTCCTATAATGGGTCACTTCATCCTTATTTTAATCCCCATGGTTTAATAATATAGGTCTCAATTAATGTTTTCATTGGAAGTCAATATTCCATGTTAATATTCAATATCACCTCTTTGGAGGTTATTTTTTAGAAAATGAATGTTCATTTCCCCCATAAATTACTTATATGAGAAGTTAAAATTTTAGTCCACCTAAAAAAAATATCTCAAATATCCATATAATTTAATAAAAAAAATATCATTAATTTTTATTTATTAAAGCCACTAAATATTATTTCACCCAAAAAAATAAGCCAAAAAAATCATTCAATTATTTTCATAATAGATATAAAAATTATAATCAAATCCACCTCTCTAAAATACGAGCTTCATCATATATTGATCTTGTTGACAATTAAAATCCCTTGGTGATTTTTAGGCTATTCATGGACTTTTTTGAATAGTACAATTAATTTTTATCTACTTAATTATGAAACTTATTTGTATTCTCTTTATAAACATCTAATTCAATGAATCTATTCATGAATCTAGATTTTACATCTATTTGATATAATTTACCTCCTACTTGAACTTCTGTATATAAAAAGGCATTCTTATAGTTTCCAACCATGTGACCTGTTAAAATGTTTCACCCACATCAATTATATATATTTTAGAATAATACTTGAACACATATTATTTTTTAATTTTAGTCCCCTTTTGGTCATCATTGAGTTTTTTTAGAAAATTCATTTTGTTATGATTACATCCATGGTTTTATCCTTAAGTAAATGTCCCACATTTTATAAATTTTAATTTGGTCCTGATCTTAATAGATTTCTTTGAAAAAATATCATATCAATAAGAAACATAAACATATTTATGAAAACTAGATAATGAAAAGTGGTATGTTGAGATGTAAATCTCTTAGTTTGAACAGAGGTTGTCTGGTCACCAACAATATTGTTTTCCCTAATTTTTTCCATGCTGATTCATTAATTTTCAAGTGTTGTTACAAAAATGTTTTCCTCATAATCACTTCTCTCAACTAAATCATCTATAGAGTCTTCAACTCCAAATACAAAAATAATTTCACCATCAATTTCATCTAGATATTCTTCACTATTTTGTTGGAAAATTTTCTCATTTGATTTTTAATGATTTACATTATTTCAACAATGCGTACTTCTTGATGTTCCATGGTTTTCTGAATTTTTTGGACATGGAATTTATAAAAAATGATTTTGGATTAGTATTTAAAGAAAACACCATTTTTACTATGATATTATATCTTTTTAGGAATATCATTATTGAGAAGGAAATATTTTCTTATGAACATTCTAAAATATTTTATTATTGGATTATTTTCATTGGAAATTTCTGAAGGAGTCATCAATTAATTCGGACATGGCATTCCTTGATTATAGATGTACACCAAGGTGATCAATGATAAATTAGAAACTTTCTCTAATATTTTCACCTATAAAATAATATATTGTTTAATATTGTTTATAATTAGGTTCCTCATCTCATAAACACTATTTTGTGGAGGTGTACTTACTATTGACACATGGAACTAAGTACCATGATTTTCTATGTATTCCATACCTAGTTATTTTTAAATTATATACATATTTTGGAATGGTTGTTTTTCACATTTCAAAAAGAATATTTTTAGTATTTCTGTGATACCATGTTATACATTTGAATAAATCTATTTTGTGGTTAATAACTATAAGTCATTCTATCCTTCTGAATTCATCAATAGGAAATATAAAATTATTATTTTCATGTTCTTTTGTTGTTATTTTCCATATAATACCTATAGAAAAAACCAGAGTTACCTTGAGGATATTATTGTATTTTTCAGGAAAATTTTCAGAATAATATTCTTCTTTCTAGATGAACAACATGTGTGACTATCATCACATTTTATTTTCAAAAGGTCTCAAGCACCATCATTATTGGCCAAGAATTTTATAGATTTTTAGGTCAAATGGACATGTTACCTTTGATAATACCTATTTTCATCATCATTGGTGAAATGAAAAAATTATCCTCAATAATAAATTAACGATTCAACATTGTATATTTACCTAAAATAATTATCAAACTATCTATTTCCATAAAAATTAATGTCATATTGTTGAAAAATACTTCATGTTCTGAGTCACATTTTTGGATTACACATTGAATATTATGATTAATATTTTAATTTAAGAGATCATATATCTATATATTCTTCTTTCCACTAACATTTTATTTTCCAAATATAATAATATTTTACACCACATCATGGAAGAATCATATAACTCCATCTTTCATGTATTTTTTGTCAATAATGTGGTATTGATTTTCATTTATACATTTTCCATATTTGACAAAATTATCTTTTTAAACATATATATAGATTGTAGGTTTATTTAACTAATGATATGCAACTCATCAATTCCATTCTATATCCATGACTACTGGGTTGGTTTTCCAAAGGAAGAAAAAGTTTTATTTACCTATAACTCAACATTTTTTTCTCATGTAAAGAATTTTTTTTGTGTATTTAGATTTCATAATGGAGTATGCTAATATTTTTCAAAACTTCATATAGTCTCTTTAGTCATGTATATTCTACATTTATATATAAATTTTAATGCATTATGGTCAAATACTTCATATCATTAGTAGTAACAATTAAAATCATATAGTGTGTGATAAAAAATGTGTTATATATTTTCCCCTTTATTTATGAAAAAATAAATGTGTAATAATAGAGAAAAAATTCAATGAATCCAAAATTACCAATATAAAAACAACTAACAATGGGAGTCTACTTTCCCACTTTTACAAATTGGACATAGTTCTTTAAGTTTAATGATTCTCAAACATCCTCTGGGAGTTAGTTCAAAAATAATTAAATTCATTACCACTTACTGTTTTTTGATGATTCAGTATCACTAACATTACTTTATTTACAATCCTCCACACACAGGGAATAGAAATATTTTCATTAGTGAAACCCCCTAAACAACTTTAGGGGTCAGTGAACCTATTCTCCCTAATTACATATTGGGAGTAAAGTATATTTCATGATCTTCAAAATTTTTCACCACATCCTGACTTATCCTTCTAGTTAATCAATTATTTTGACCATATACCTAAAATAATTAGTTATCCCATTCATGATTTTGTATTCTTATTTATCCTCAACTCTGATTCAAACTTCTTTTTTGATATAGATTAATTTTTAGATTTTCGTTTTCCATGTTCTTTTTTAGTTATGTCATATACTCTTACTTTTTTAAAATATAATTCATGTAGATATATACGACACCAATATATTTAAATATTTTACCTCTCCATATTTATATTTATTCAATATTACCTTTATTTTTTTCATTAATATAATCTCTCACTCTATTCCATTATTTTAATCATCATTTTCCTCCACTTGATGCTTATCTATATCCTCTAAAATGACTTATTAACTTAATTATCTAAAATTACTAGCATCAATATTTCTTAATTCTTATAATTCCACATATTCATATTGAGAATTTATTTCATGAATAAATTCTAATTTATATTCCCTATGAATTTACCACCTTTTAATGTCTTTAATATGGGGTTTCCTTAATTTTTATCATTATAAAATTTATTATGATAAATAATAATAAAATTCTCTCATTTGACACAATGGAAAATTATGAGTGGTATATTTCCTAGGATTATCTCTTTTATTATTTTGGGATTAAAGGAATAAAAAAACCTCATTTAATCAAATTCTTTATCCATTAGGGCTTCTTGGATAGGGATTTTACAAATAGACTTGAATTTCATCTCTTGTTATACTTCTTTTGGCACCAAGACATTGTCATTGTTCCTCATTTCATATTAAACAAAAATGACATACATTATTAATAATGTTACCTCCTTTGAAACGTTATCATCAAGAACATAAACCATTAAATTTATTTATGGGGAAAATATATTAAGGATTCCATTGGTAATTTTTATATCATCAATGACATCTCCAAGATGTCACATATCTTCTTTAATAATGTTATACTGATTTAAAAATAATTAACTATATCATTTTTGATTGTTGTTAAATAAAAAATTTTCTTTGGAAAGACTAGTAGATTTTTTTCAAAAATAATTTATTCTCTTTCATAAATAATTCTAATAATCTCCCATATCCAATGAGATGTGAGACCTAACATCACCTTTGTGTAGATGGGGTTATCCAATGATCCCCTAAAGATTTTATTTCCTTTCTTTTAGTGTAAAACTCATTGTGATGTTTATATTTCAAAACTCCAACACACATAGTGTATATATTCCATGGATTTTAGGAATATATACATCCATTATCTATTATGAGAAATAATGTTTCATTATATTATTCCATATACAGATGTTTCTTCCATTGAAATCTGGAAACCCTTATTTTTCTCAACATTATTAATCATTATTCAGAAAGAGAGAGAGAGTACTCTATAGAAGAAAATATACATTGATACAACTTTTTGGTCCCATGAAAGGACTATGCCAAGAGAAGGTGAGAACCTAAGGTGGTTTAAATATTATTTTCTGATATAAATGATCATGTTTAGTATTTATGATAAAACATCACCAAATTTTATTCATAGACACAATATTATAAAAATAATAGTCACATGTGATAATACATAATGTTCCCAAAATGGATATTCCATGATGCATGAATAGTAATGTGCATGTCCACCAAAGAGACAAAATATCACTTCTATGAATGTTCAGAGAAGTCCCACTGCCCTAATAGTATATGACCTTGCATACCTGGAGTTCTCACTGCTCTCATCATAGTACAGAACATATAATTTCCCATATGTTTTAATATTTTTCAATAATAAAATATATATGTATAGTAGGGATGTAATATTAAATAATATTCACTTCCTTTAGTTTGAATGATTTCATTGAATCTATTCTAGTGAGTGAAATCCCATATCATCTCTTATTCATTCTGAATTATTTCTCCACACAACTGGAATGAATCGTACATAGTTTTTATACACTATTATATATAACATATAACATTGTGAATATATTAAACCTTCCTATATGTCCTTCATAATAAAATCAACTCGTATTTCCAAAAGTATTTTACATTATTATTTTTATGACGATATATTTTCTTCAAATTTACTAAACCATTATCAAATTAATTTTATATAATTTTCTTAAAACTAGGTAATTCATCCTATACATTCTCCTCATTGGTTTTATGTATTCAATATCTGTAAATATATCTTTTTATGATGTGACTTCATCGTAAAACAAGATCAACAAAATCTTCCAAATTCTATGTTTAAAAATTAACACATCTCATAATAGCAACCCCACCCACATCAATTACAGCAACATCATTGATGTGAGTTGTTTGGACAAGGAATGACAAGAATGATCACTCATAAAATTTTATTTAATTAATCCTAACCAAATTTCATAATAATACATTAAATCACAGAATAATTTTCCCCTTGTATATTTCAATATAAAATAGTCATATTTAATATTCATGAAAATTTATCAGAACCCAAAAATGGAAAACTCCTCGAAAATGGATGTAAAGACCCGGAAATTTCAAGGAAATTTTTTTCTTAATTTTCTTTGAAATTTTACAAGAACGCAGTTTCTGACGGCACTTGATTCCGAGGCCCGGAGTGCCCGGAATCAATTTCCAAAGTTTGGCTTGGGTACGTTCAGTAAACGAACGAGTGGGTTTTTCTATCTTTTGAACTGGTGCTCGGAATTGAAATCTGAGGGCACCGATGAACTCGCAACGCCAGTTTTTTCTTAAAGAGACTTTTCCCGTAGTTGCGTTTAATCCAGAGCGGAAGTTAGCTTTTGGGTTTTCTTTAAAAAAGAGTAATAATAAAATAACGTCTCATGCACTTTATTTTATATCAGCCGCCATTGGGAGTGTGGTGGTTGAAACCTCCTCATGGAGGTTGGAGGTGGGGCCACCACACCTTAACCTCCCTTGAGAGGTTATGGTGGTGGGTCTCACCCGAACTAAACCTCTCGTGGGTGGTTTATTATGGTAGGGACCACATGGGGCTTAACCCCCTATTAATGGGAGGAGAGGAAACCTCTCAACTCTCCCTTATTAATGAGGGAGAACCTCTTAATTCCTCAACTCCCCATTAAATGGGGAGAAACTCTTTGGCACCCTCCCATCTTAAGTGGTGCCAACGGACCTCATAAATTGCGTCAAAGCAATTTAATTCACCCGTCCCCTTTTTTTTAAAAAAATGTTATGTAACCACAATGGTTACATACCTCTACCCCTCTCCTATATATAGGGATCTTGGGAGAGGGTTTGGGGACGGCTTCACCAAGCGACGGAGCGCTGGTAAAATACCGCGACGCCCAACACTTGGGAAGAAGCTTATCTTCGCGAACGAAGAACACTCCACCGATGAAGAACACCAATCCTCTTTGACTTCTTCCCCGGACACCTACCGACGTGGAACGTCTTCCACCAGCCAACACAACTCGGTTTGGAAGAGCTTGGTGGACGCAAAGAACGATGAACCTCTTCATCTTCTTTCCACAACTTTGTCATCGATTGACGAAATTCAATTCCGAGGTAGGGATTTAAGTTGGGAATATTTCTTGTTCCATAATGATTCTTTCTAAACGAAGAATGTGGATCTACTCCTTATTAAGTTGATCTGCATTGGTATTTAACTGCGGGCTGGAAGTTTACCTTTGTTTATGGAAAGAACGTAGGGGTTTTATTTTTTTTAATTGTTCGTGAATACCATCTTGATGATGATCGTGGATTAAAACCATTTGTTATCGAATAATGCGAGGGGGTCGGACCGCACAAACACGGACGACCCTCCTCCTTATTTTTGTGTTGGTTTCTTGTGGTTGGTACGAGAAAGCGTGGTGCCGTCGAACCACGCGGTGTCATGCGGAAGATATGCGTGGCGCCGTCGCGCCACGCCGTGAAAAGAAGAACAAGCACGCGACGCCGTCGCGCCATGTCGAAGAAACCCGAAGACATCCGCGGACGGAGTCGGGCCACGGCGAAGGGGCGCGGTGCCAGCACGCCGTGCCAGAGAACCACGAAGACGGCGCGTTTCGTTTTTGACGTGCAGATTGCCGGGTGACGACGAAGCAGGTTGTTTTGGTGTTTGACTTCCTTCGCAGTGAAGGTGGGGTCCCGGGGGGACCATAGGAAAAGATGGCAGGAGGAACGGACCAACGGAGCGCGTCTGGTGGTCCACGGAAGGTGGCGACGGCGCGCCGCCGGAGGGTTGGCAGCCGGCGGATCCGCCGCCTGCGTCAATTAGCGGCGGGCGGGGGACACCCCGCTCCGCGATTCAGCTCGGCCACGCTTGCCGAGCCGCGGTCGGCCGGTCGGGCCAGACCGAGCCGGACCAAGCCGGACCTAGCCAGGTCGGGTCGGGCCGGGCCCATCCGGGTCGAACTCGGGTCAGGTCGACCCGGTTCGGCCGACCAAGGGGGGGTCGGGCCGGGTCGCCCCGGGCCCAGACCCCCCATTTTCGGACCACTTTCGGTCAAAAGACCGTAACATGAGCTACGGGCCTCCAAACCACTTTCCGTCAGTGGCAACGCGATCCTTGGATCGAGACGGTCGTTTCTTTATATCGCCCTCAAGGTTTCGGATTACTTTGGGTTCGGCCGGGTTGGTTTGGATACGAAACCAACCGGGCCCTCGGAGCGGAAACACTTATATCTTGAGCTCCGGATGTCCGATTGACGTGCCATCGACTTTGATGGATTCCTATAAGTGAGACGGATCTTTTGGTTTACTCTGCTCGAGGTTTGGATGCCGTCGGAGTGTGGTCGGGTTGGTTCGCTCACGAAACCAACCGGGCCCCTGAAACGAGAAAGCCAATAACTCACAGACCGGGCGTCCGATTGACGCGCCGTATGTCTCGTTGTTTTCCTCTTGATGAGACGGAACTTTTGGCATAATTCGCCCGAGGTTTGGATACAGTTGGATAGTGGCTGGGTTGGATCGCACCCGAAATCCAACCAGGCCCCTGGAACGGAAAAGCTAATACCTTTCTGACAGGACGTCCGTTTGACGAACCGTCAGCGGCGTTGGTGATCTCGTTGAGAAACGGTCCCTATGAGCATACCCTACGAGAGTTCGGGGTAAAGTTGATATATGTCCGGGTTGGTTCGCACACGAAACCAACCGGGCCCCTGGGACGAAAAGGCTAATAACTCACAGACTGGGTGTCCGATTGACGCGTCGTCTATTGCGTTGAGACCCCTATGACGAGGTGGTCCTTTGAGATACTTCTTCATGGAACTTTGAGATACTTGGAGTATCGACCTGTAGCTCGTGGAGCGGACCCTCCCAGAGACGAGCGTACGGAGTACGGAGACCGTGTAGCCGGCTGAGACCTGACGACTGCTTGACCGATCGACTCGGTGTGTTATGGATAGCCAGTGGGGAGCGCTTGGTTGTAGCGGAAGACCCACGACAGAGGTGCGCTTGGTTGTAGCGGCACAGGGGAGCGCTTGGTTGTAGCAGCAAACCCACGACAGAGGTGCGCTTGGTTGTAGAGGCACAGGGGAGCGCTTGGTTGTAGCGACAGACCCACGACAGAGGTGCGCTTGGTTGTAGCGGCACATGAGAGCCCTTGGTTGTAGCAGAAGACCCGTGTTGGGAAGCGCTTGGTTGTAGTGGCAGGCCCACAGTACTCGACAGAAGGAGTACCTCTACTGTCTTAGGTTAGTTAGCAGTACCTCGGAGTCGTGACAGGACCACTATACACTCCAGAGATGGAGCTCTTCAGCAGTTATGGTTTCGATAATGAAAATCCTGGTTTGAGCTGAGACTTTTGACCTTTGTGTTTACCTCATGATTGAGATGGGTCACTTGATAACTTAGGTATATGTATGGGCATATACCTGGGTAGTGGTTATCCGTTGATTTCACAATCCTTGTGTTTCCTCATGATTGAGATTGGTTACTTGATAACTTAGGTATATGTATAGGCATATACCTAAGTAGTGGTTATCTGTTGATATCTTCTTTGTGGTTATCCTTGTTGGTTTTAGTGAGACCATGAGGGTCTCGGGGTCCCTACTGAGTATCATTATACTCACCCCTGCACGGGCTATGCCCGCACCTCGTTGTGTTGGTTGTAGACGACAGGCAGTGCTGACGGAGGCCGAGTGTTCGAGGACTGGATGGTACCCGGAGGTGGACTACACCACGAGTCAGTACCCGGAGGTGGAATACACGACGAGTCAGTACCCGGAGGTGGACTACACGACGAGTCAGTGCCCGGAGGTGGACTACACGACAAGATGACACACGGAGGAGGTTGACAGACGAGAGTGTGGAGGAGGCTATCTGTACCTACCCTTCAGGTAGGATCCGTGGTGGACGACCAGGAGTTGCTCCATCTATACCTACCCTTCAGGTAGGATACGAGGAGGACGACCCAGGAGCCGCTTCCGTCCTTCCAGCTATTATCTTTTCCGTTGTACTTGTTCAGTTGTAGTTGTAATTTCTTTTGGGTTTGTATTCTGGGCCATTTACTTTTCAGCACTTCTCTTGTACTTAGTGTTTACTTTTTCCGCTTTCTTACTCCGTGGTGCTTGTTTTCTTTTATAAAGGCAATGCCTTCCCAGTTATCGAGATTTACGCCTTTGGTGCTAGTCTCCAGCCCCTAGCCTATGGAAGGCGGGCTTGAGGTAGTCATGGCACGGGCCCCGAGGACGGGTCGTGACAATGGAAAATTCCCATGTTCCACAAACATAGTGGGTGATTACTTTTATATAGGTACAAAACAATCATATGTCAATAGAGATGACATATAAGTTTTAACCAAATGACTCATCATCAAAATATTGACTATATATGACACCTAAATAGAGAGTGATGAATCATACAAAAATTCTATAGGACTATTACACACATAAGAAATGAATTCTTCTAGTAGAAAGATTGACTCATACACATACTATAAATTACTTATATTCTAATGTAGGAAAAATCCTATATATAATATAGAAACATAAATTTCTCAATCTAAAACACAAACATATTACTTATTAATCCTTTAAACCACACCAAATATTATAGAAATTTCTTCTCACCTTAATGAAAAAAATCAAAAAACTATATCTTTCACATTTAATATTTCTTCCACTACTATTTTAGAATTCATGTAGCACCACCAGTTTTCGTTATGTAATCCCCTTATGAAATTTTTTTGTTTGAAATCATTTGATTTACTTTTTATAAGTATTTAAAGAAATAAAATGAAATAGTATGGAATCCATATTCAAGAAAAATGTATGAATAATATATTACATAAATCATGGTTTTATGATGTAAATGTTATAGGGTGGATATTTTGAATAAGGAATGATATAAAATAAAATAAATTTACATCATAAAATGGATTCCTAGAATATTTTTATAGGTGATAGTTTTTATTGGAATTAACCCCTTGATGAATTTACGATGTAAATTAAAAAATTATACTATAAATATTTTATAACCCATCCAATTTATACCCATTAACCAGTCATAACTCCCCATTTAGTTGATTATTAATCCTCTTTACTTACAAGGATTCCCCATTTGATTTTTATAATTAATTTATGATTGGACTATGGTACTTATGAATCCATGGGAATCTAATTATGTTGATCCTTGGGAAGTATCTCATTATCCCTTATTATATTTAATCTCCATTGTTTTCTCATATGGAACCATAATGTAGTGTTTTAATACCAATATATATGGGATTAAATCTATGTTTATGATATATTATGAGGTTTTTATTGAGGAATGGAATGAAGAGTTCTGACGAGTTGAAATTTTATTTCATATCTCATTTTAATTGACTTAAGGTTCCTGGGTTTTCCCAAATTCCACATTTATTAATGTTTAATGGAATTTGAATTTTAAAAAGATTTTTTTTTAGTTTTCAATGTATTTAATTTGGTAAACCTCCTGTAATAATTTTCTTACTCGTTAACCTAAAATTCGATATTGGGTGTCCCTATAAGGGAATAGTTAAATTGATAAAAAAATTTATTGAATTAAAGATGTTTTGAAAAATGTTATTATAATAGTGGGTTTTATGTGTTTTCTAGAAGGCATAGGTTAGTGTGTTTTCATGATTAAATTATACGAGGCATGACAGAAATAGAAATTGTGCTTAGTGCTAATTGTAGAGGAAAAAGATGGAAATTATCACCATGGGATGACTGGGAAAAGGATGCACCATCACCTTTGAGCCTAGGGGTGTCATTCAGTAGGCATGGGGTGTCTGATAAAAAATAGATGAAAATAAAAAATTATAAATTATAAAATACTCTTACATTAAGAAGTAGAAATAATATTTATGAAAAAACTACTTTTTTGAAAATGTGATCATATGATATGTTTCATATTGTGAGAATTTTATATTTCTGTAATATTTTTTTATGTATGTTTTATATCATATGAGGTATCTTGTTTATGGTCATAGTGGAATGTTGAAAAATATGGTCGGTTTTCTACTAGTTATGATTACTCTCCCAATTAAAATTTTTTTTGGTGTGTATTTAGATATCCTTTTCTATGATATATGAAATTTATTTATTTACTACTTTTCTAGTGGTTCTACTTAGTTTAAAAGTTGTAGTTGGTAGATTTTATACATAGACTTGGTTTTTGTATTGGTCAGAAGTAGTGAAACCTTGGTACCTGAGTCTACTTCTATAGTGGGTATTTAGTTTCTATCTATTTCTATTTCAATGTTGCAATAATATTTTCCCTGTATTATTTTTCATTTTTAGAATGGTCACTTTTATTATGGTTTGGATTTGGTGCATGCATCATTTATATAGATATCCTTGATTCTACATTATCAACATCCAATTATGTGTTTGTTTCTTAAAGGGTAAATCATTCAATCATTTCTCTTATTTTAGATCCCTTGGAATTCATTTCCACCATTGTGTGTTTTGGCAAATGTAACCTATTTTCAGTGCCTCATATTCTTCTTCTGGAGAAAATGTGTTGGGGTGGAAGATTAAAAATGGTATCAATATTGTTCATTCCTTGAGTTGGTTTGGTAATAAGGAGATATAAATTTTAGAACATAAAATTCATAGATGAAAAATAAATAAGCATCCTTTTAATGTTGGTCACTATTTTCAGAGGTTGTTCTGAGTATAAATGATTTCAAAAACACTATATGGCACGTACTCAACACATAATCATGGTTTTAGATGATTAGTGTAATATATCAAGCAGTATAATAGAGATTTATTCAACAAGGAATTCATTGGAATAAGGTTATTTAATTATGATTCTATGATATTATGATTATTTTGTTGATATATATAATATAACCCTATTAAGTAGAATTTTTAAATTTTAAAAATTAATTATTTTTTAAATGGTGTATAAATTGAAAATTCCACCAGAAAATAGGGAATGGAATAAAAAAGGTGGAGAAGGTAAGAATTTAGTTTATTTAGTACAACAAGTAAACTAGGACTTTTGTTCAAATTTTAGAGGAATTTTTTCATGTGATTGATAAGGGACCTAGAAATGAGGAACATCAACATGTAGATCACTACACACAATTTCTATGTAGAATGCACCAATGTTGCTTTGTTATTATGAAACTAAGAAATAAAAGGTGTGTTTAAGTAGGATGTATAAATTTTTTGAATTTTCAGGGAAACTCTATGAGATTAAGGTTAAGCTAGAAACATATATACTTTAGGATCAGGTGTCATCATGGTGGGGAATAACACTTCAGGCTAAATTGGAGCAATACCTCACATGGAATGGTCTTTTATAATTGTTCAAAAAACGTTATTTCAAAAAAAACCCATTTAATATTTCCATATAAACATATTTCATTAAACTAGAATATTGAATTATATTATTTAATAAATATATATTGAAATTCACTAAACTTATCATATTTACACGAGAGGTAGTGGCCACTGAAAGACTAAAAAATGATACTTTAATGAAATTATCTAATCAATGGATTTATCAAAGGAAACAATGATATATATATTTTAATATATAGCATGTTAAATATAGAACTAGTGGGAGAAATGGATTTGGTAATGAATCTTAGTGGAGGGAACAAGAATTTTTATCTTAGTGTTGTTGATAGTTTCTATATGAGGAATATATAATATACAAAGTGTTATAGCCTATATAATAATGAAATAAAGAATAAATCTATGGGATAAATCTCTTATCAACCATGACGAAAAAATTAACTGAAATGATTTTACTACTGAAATCTCTCATATGATAAGAATTAATTCATGGAACAACTATGAAATTTCTACCGATACAGAAAGAGATGGAGTTTCATGAATTATTTTCACATATTTTTTCGATCATGGGGTGGAACATGCTTTACAGATCCTCAAGATTTGTATTATAAAATGGAATAATCCTACCAATATAGTTCTCATCCAAAAAATCAGATGTACTAGAATACATCATGGAAAAATTCAGTTGTTTATAAAGAACCATATCATGAAATCATGAGAAATTCTATAACATTTGAGCAATAGATTTACAGAGCCGAGCATGCTATTGCAAGTGAGAAACCATGTCCCTCTAAGGTGAGAGGTAACATTCTACTAAACTCTACAATTATGTATGAATTGTTTCATACTGGTTAATTTCATATTTTCTTTTCTTCTTTTGTAGTAAAATAGGGGTATTACACTTGTAAATTATGACTCACATCATGTGTTTGAAGATACCCCTTGGATGAAGAGAGTAAGATAATTAAAATTCAAAACAATCCCCATTTCAATTTTTTCAATATAGTTTCTGAAGGTGTTTATGGTCAAAAATATGGATAATTATGATGTAATATTTTATATGGATTGGCTACTAGGACATCAATCCCATGTAGACTACCATGCCTGGAAAGTGATGTTCACATCAACAAATGGATCTATTCATGTTTTTCATGAAGTCCTTGGATAAAAATGAAGGTATAGATAGGCCACCATATATAGTAGAAAATTAAATATAAATATGGTAAGAGGCAATGACTTTGGATTAAATGGACGGTATCAGAAATGGGACTCTTTATACTATAGAGTGTCAATACTCTAATGTCTTTACAAACAATTTCTCTAGGTTTCCACCTGAAATTGAAATTTTATTTTATTATATATCTATCCCAATAAACATGTAATATTCCAATACCATTATATATAGTGGATTCATCTAATTGAGGAAAATTAAAAGTTTAGCTGGAATTGTATGAATGTTAGGTTTTCATCAATCATAGTACATCAACTTAGTCAACATTATTTTTCTTTATAAAAATAAATATGGTACTCTCGGGTTATTTGTTGATTATCATAGATGCAATCATTATATAGTCAAAAAAAGATATCATCTTTATCAAATTGATTTCATGTTTGATAAATTAAACATAGGAAGATTGTTATCCAAAACTGATCTATGATCAATATATCATCAATAATGAACTAGAAGTGAGGTTTTTCAAAATATATAATTATATGTAGATATAAAAATTGTGATTATAGAATCATTATTTTTGGTAAAATTAATACACTAGATGTTTTCAGGTCCATGATGAATTGTATTTTCCTTAGGAACTCTGAATCTTTTATTATTAAATTTTTTGATGATATTTTGGTTTATGCTCAATGTTGGAATTTCCTTATAGAGAACTTTATGATTTTAATCAATATATTATATTTTCATCATTTTATACTAATTTTTCTAAGTTGGAATTCCCAATTCATGAATTTTTCCACTTTGGGAATTTCATTTTTCGAGAATGAATATCATTTCACCTAGTACAAATATGTGCAATTTTCATTTTTCATCAACTAATGTTTTTTTGGAAACGTTTAATTTTTTGAGTGATTGTTTATTATCGTCACATTGTGTGAGATTTTTTTAGATATTATTCTCCCATGACCACACTAACAAGAAATGGGGTTCTATTGATTTGAAATAATAGCATTCACTAAATATTTATAGAGCTTAAATATAATTTCACAATGGAACACATCCTAATAATTCCATATCTAGGTAAGGACTATGTTATATATTTTGATGCATCATGATCAGTACTTTGTTGGGTCCTCATACTTGTAGATCATGTTCTATAATATGGTTTAAGGAAAAATATAGTACATGACTTCAATTATCCAATGCTTGAGTTTGAATTAGTTGATGTTGCCTATGATTTAAAGACATGTAGACTTGGAACATAGGAAATATATCTTTTCTCATTGATAATTCGACCATAGGAAATGAATATCGCTATATTACCTTTAAATTTTTGACTTCAAATTTATACAAACACCTGATAATGGAAATTATATGGCATGTGAGTTGAGTTAGAAATTGTATAGTGGAGTTGTCTATGAATATCGTCACTAATAGAGCCCGATTAGCATGATCAGTGAAATTCATATAGATTTTTCCAAACATGGTGATAAAAATATTTTCTTTCTAGCCAATATATATCCTGCCTTGTTAGATTTCATGAAAAAAGATCATACATTAAATTTTAGTTTTATCACAGTTATGTCAGACCAATATGGTTGAGAGACATATAATAGATTGGTAGAATATGAGAGCTCATAGATACATTTTAATAATCATGTTATAGTCCTTCAATCCTTCTAGTAATTTCATCACTCTACCAATAACTATTCAAAACCGGCTAATCATCCAATAATTAAAAAAATTAATAGGGGAATAAAATAAAACTTAATCATTTCGAATATAAAAATAAACATGAAAAATAATCAATAAAAATATAAAATGATTAAGTTTTATTTTTCATGTTTATTTTTATATAAAATAAAATGATTTTATAATTTTATTGATTATTACTATTCGAATAAAACTTAATCATTTCGAATATAACTGTAATTTTAAAGGCTCATTTTTTCATAATGGTTAGTTGAAATGGTGAAACTTCTACATGAAGTTGGGTAATATGAAATTGAGGCTACTAGATAGGTGCATGATTAGGTGCATTTTTTGGAAAAAACATGTGTCCACCTAGGAGTAACCATGGAAAGGGAAATAGAGAGAAAACATGATGGGAGCATGTTTTTTCTAACTATTCAAGATAACTTTTTGAATGGTGTTTGGAGGTAGTGGTTGGCATGGGGTCTGCTCCGAGTTTGGCTATCTATGTTCCTAAACCGTGAATGAAAAAATTAAATCCTTAAAATATGGATCTCACTCGATATTACCTATAAGAAACTAATTGTTTTCTCATTGAAAACCATAAATATTTTTTATATCTTCTCAATGTATGTGGATAATATTCCCTTTGATCAAGGAGCAATTCATTGTCATATCATGGTTTATTGAATGCCGGATTGTTGGTTAAATCTTTGTTCTTGGTGGTTTTCATTAGATATATTATTATTACCTCAATTAAATACATTTATCTAGTATATTAGAGACATACATACAATATTTTATGAATATTATTATGATACATGGATGTATTAATGATAAATAATAAGATCTAAGGCATGTTTTTTGAGATTCAATAATGTTTTGTTGAAGAATTTCCATCGTTCTTTGTTTTGGCAACAGTTTCCATTGTATGAGGCTTCACTATTGACTCGTATTTTTAAAACATTAATCCATATTATCAAATAGTTTTAATTTATATAACTTGATTATGAAATTAATTTGAAATTAAAAGTATAAACCCTATTTTATGATGATTTGTGGATTTTTGGAAATTATTTTTTTTGAAAAATTCATATGTAATGGATTTTAAAATTATGATTTTAAAATGATAATTTTTGGACTCATGGAAATGGATTGATTGAGATGTTTTCAATGAAAATTTTCTTTTATTGAACTTAATTGAAATGGATGGTTTAACATGGTTTGGTCATGCACAGTTTGGTGTGAGTTCAATCTTTCAACAGGACCTTGACTAAGGGGATTGTACCATTTGGGTATAAGGGACATGACCCTAGATAAGTGGTATGTTTCATTAAGGTACAAGGATTAGAGAAATGTTGTGATGACTTGGTGAATAGATGAAAACCCACTCAAGAGTACAAAACTATCATAGAATCTTGAATGTGTTAGAGAATCATTTAATGTGTAAGTCAAAAAGGAATGTGAAATGGCTTAATGAATTTTTTTGTCCATTATTTTTAACTGTTTTGTTTCCAAAAAAATTTGGCGCAAAACTTATTGTCATTGATATAAACCTCTAATTTGTTTTTGAAGTGTTTTATATAAATTTTTTATATAAATTTGCTAACATTTTATATCCTAGTGATGTGAGTAGGTATGCCATTTAAGGAAAAGATACTGTGTTTAATTACTCACCCCATTCTTTTGAACAGTTGTGATTTTACAGATATTTTTTATTTCTTCCAAGGTAATGGTAATGTATCTCATTTATTTAGTGATACACTATAATACATTGAGATTGGATTTTGTAGTTAGGGCTTGGAGAGTTTTTGGAGATGTGGGGTTACTTTATTTGGAGTCTTGGTTTTTATTGGCTTTGTATTCTTCTTTATACTCATATATTTGTTTTTTTATTCTACATTGCACACTAATATGGGTTGTGGTAATGTTTTAAATTGTTTTCTGTCTGTACTACATTGTTATCTTTCTTCAGGTATAATTTTTTTTGTTATGTTAGATTAGTTTTGGTTGTTTTATTTTCTATGGTAAAATCATCCCCAAATTATATTTATGTCTTTTTCATATATTTACATCATTTTTCATCTTGGTTATATCACATATGGCTAAGTAAAAATGTCACCATAACTCAATCCAATGGGGAGGGGTGGTAAAATACAAATTATATCAGTATTTCCCAAATTTTTATTCATTTTGGGAAAAAAAGGTGTTGGGTTCCTATTCTTGGAGTTTGAAAACAATTCATGATTAGTCCTTGTGTTTGAATGGTTGAAAAGAAAAGGATTGTAATAAATTGAAATGTGGAGCATACAAAGGGCCAACTTTCATATTTATAATTAACACTATGTTACTTGGTAGTTTGGGTACATAAGTGATATGCCATTTTTAGACTATCCACAACAACCCATATTTCATTATTTTGGATAGATGTCATTAGATGTCTAGTGAAGTATTCCATAGTGAATTTTCCCATTTTTATTTATTTCTTGAAAATGGATTCATCATCCCATTATAAATTTTTATTTTTAACTTCACCTACTAATATACCAAGAACTTTGATGTATATTCAGTGGTATATTTCATCATATTGTCCAAAAAATATTGTTCTGGGAGATCTCGATACATATTGTTTCTCATTAGGTGGGTGGAGAAGGTCGAGATATTTGAATAAAATAATATCCCTCTTTATCTATATATCAAATGGTAAACATAGTTGTGACCCAAATAATTGAACTCCTTACTCTTGAATTTTGATCTCTATGTGTTTTCCATTTATGATAGCTTCCACCTACTTCTAAATTTCCACATTATCTCATTATTTATACTATATGTTCTCAAAAAGGGATGTTTGAGAAATAGTTTGTCAAAGTAATGATGATGTACCTTCCCTTATGATCCCCAAATTCATCCTATACAAGTATAAGAATATTTGAGCCTTCAAAATTTTGATCATTGATAAAGTTATAAGATCATTTATACTTATAGAAACTACCACTTTATTTGATTTATAAGGATGATAGGGAATATAGTAGTCTTAATACCTGATGAGATATCTCCATATTAACTAGACTGTATTATGCTCTATCTATGTGAATATTTATTCAATTCTCTTAGTATTTTTATATATCTCACAATTCTACACATAGAAAAAAATCCTCCAATTTATCAATGAAAATATCATAGCTTCCAACTCCATATCATGCATGGGAAATTTTTCTCATTATCTTTTATCTTACTTGAGGCATAGGATATAACATTATAATTTTTCATCTATACAAAACCTAATGCCTTCTTTGAAGCATCACAATATACCAATAATAGTTTCCCACTTATTGGTAGTGTTTTTATTATTCTAGTAATAAGCCTCTTCATCAAAAATTTAAACCAGTCATCACATTTAATGTTCAAGACAAATTTTACTCCATTTCTAGTAATATTGGTTAGTGGATTTGGAAATCATGATAATTTATTAAAAAGTCATGAGTAATACCTAGAAATGACCTGGAAACTATGGATCTCCATTACAGATATTGTAATTGGCCACTCATGGATTTCCTTTTTTTTTGTAATGGTATACAAATATTTCTTTTTTGGTGATAACATGCACTAATAATGATACTTAACCCAACTAGAACTCACATGTTATTTTCTATTCATATAGTTTCTCCCTTTGTAATGACTATATAATTTTATTTAAGTGCTTATTATTTTCTTCATCACACTAGGAGTATACCAGCATATCATCTCTAAAGATTACATTAATTTTTTTTGGTAACATCTAAATACTATATTCAGTAAGTTTGTAGATATTTCCTGATCATTAGTGTGTCTTAGGGGAATATCTATGAACTCATAGTGTTTATACATCATTATAATTTCATTTTTGGTAATATATTCCATCGTCAACAATAATTTGTAATATCATGATCGATCATCCACCATAGATATATATTTTTTCACGTGTAGTTGTTCAAAAATGTAATCTATTAATACAAGGGGTTAATTTTTCTTTATCATTTTTTAGTTCACAATAACCAATATAGAGGATTATTGATCCATAATTATTTTTGATGAAGAGTATTGGTTCAACCCATGGTGATGAACTCGAGCATATAAAACCCTTTCCATATTCTCTTATAACATCATCATTAGTTCCTCTAACTAAATTAGGGTGAGCCTATAAGGATTTTATGATTTGGGAATTGATCTACTTAATTAATCCCATAAGTCTAGATAAAGATGGGAAAATTTTTCAGGGAACACATCAGTATAGTACAATGAAATGGGAATGTATTCATGAATGATCCTCTCCTTTGTCTAAATCATTTATGCTAGATATTATTTCTCATCTGGAAATTTTATCCTAGATTGAGAAGACTATTACAAATGATATTTTCCATCATCCATAGATTTTGTATAGAATTTGATGATGCCTTGGGATATGAGGACTGATAACCCATATTTGACAATTGATGTTGGTTTTATATTTAGATAGACAATCCATGCCCAATATTGCATCAAACACCACTAAGGTATGTAATATTGTATTTTATGGGAGGTTAAATCCACAAACATTAATCGAGGAGGATTTATATATTTAGATGTAGTAATTTCACCCTTTTTTGTTCTCATGGATAACTAAACCATCATATTTTGATGTGGGGTTTGAATAGATCTAATAAACTAGAAAGATATAAATGAATATGTAGAATCATAATCAAATAGAATTGTTACTATTATATAATGGATAACCAGAATACCTATCAAAAAACCATTTTAGGGATCCACCATAGTTGTAGTGATTGCATATTCCCTTCATTCATACCTTAAAGGTTGTTTTTGTTCATTGCCTCAAATAAACCTTGGCATATGGTATTGGATTTCGTAGTTACTGTGATACATGTAGTTTAAATACTTTGATACAAGATGATTACTTATCTAAACCTACCTTTTTTATTTTTCATTTATTGGATTCTTTAAATCCCTTCTAGAAAAATTATCATGTTAGCCTTATCTTCCACATATGATGCATCTCATATTTAACATTAAATAATTCCCAGGATTCTTCTTTACACACAATAAACATATGGGATTTTGGGTTTTCTTTCCTTTATGGGATTAATCTATTTATCCTCTCATATTAAACTACATTTTCCTCTTTTTATCTCCAAGTGTAAGTGACCCCTAAGTGTCTCTAACTTCTATCTAATAGTTAAGGGAATAACCAAAAATCTCCTCATATATTTCAATATCTTGAATAACAAATGATTTTCATAGAGTTGGATTTATCACATTAATTATATAAACCACCATACATTTAGTGTTCATGATAGTTCTCAAGGCCCATCATGTATGACATGTAATTTTTATTATACACCTTAGTAGACTTGTCGTCATTTTTCCATAGTCAGAGGAACTCCCTCTCCATTTTAATGCATAGATTTTGGGGGGGGGAATTAGTGTAAAGTATTTTATTGAATGCTTCCCATTCCATGGAATCAATCTTCTCTTTGGAATTCATATCCATTATCAGTGCCCACTAGAGAATACGTTCCCCATCAAAATTCTATAACACCATAATGACTTTCTCCTCTTCATATAAGTGGAGGATAGAAGAAAACCCTCCCAATGGAGTTAATAAATTTTTCAATGATGAGGGGATCATAATATCAGCTAATGATTGTAGGTATTTGACACATATTGGATTAAACAGAATCATTTTTTTATTTATAAATGGAGCGAGCTCCACATGATTCAATTTAATATTCATAGCATTAACTGATTGAGATTGTACATTCATGATATTTTAATCTCCCATTGCCTTAAATTTTTTTATTTTAATAGGGAAATCATTATATTTCCTATCACAATGGATAATAGAACCAGTTATCCGATTTCAAGTCATTAATTAAAATAGAGAAATAAAATTGTGGGGATTTAATATATACTGAAGAGTCATATAAAATGGAAACCGTGATCAAAAAACGATAAAAATATAAAGGAAAATGATATCTATTCTTTTGATTCCCTATGTTTCAATCTATGGTATTATATGTTATAGAATTATCCCTAGGATTCTTACTAATTTATTCATTTTATAATATCAATAAATAACTAGCCCATCCAATAATAACAACTATTGTGACCCTAACCATTTAAATATATTTTTAAATTATTTTAAGGATAATTATCCAAGAAATATAAACCAAGGACCTAAATGTCTGGAGTCTTTGGATTATTAGGTACATAATTGCAATAAATGAAACAAGAATAATTTTTTTCCATAAAAAGATCCTGAGATCTTTTGAGCTTCAACATATATATATGATAACCTAAGAAATACATAAACAAAAGGGTTGATCTAAAAATTTAGGTAAAAGAATAAATTGGGAAAAGAAAAAAAACATGATTTAAAGGACTATAGAAATATTATAAAAGTAATATAACATGAATAAACTTCTAGAGAAATATCATAGAAAATAGGGAATCATGTGACCATTTCAATATAAAAATTTGGAAACAATGCATACCCTGAAATAAATATGCATAAATTCTAAAATCCATGAGAATATCATAGTGTGAAAATATTCCCATAATAGTTTAATATTACTCTTTAATCCTATACGTAAAATCTCATGATAATAAAACATTACAAAAAAAAATTAGGTGCTCTCTGGGAACACAAATCATAACATGTTCAAGAATATGTGTGACATGTGAAGAATCAAACATATGGAATAAACATAAGTGTTACCCATTGAAAAAAATTGAATTCATGATCATGTTTTAACACATAACCTTAGAGAATATCATAATTGTTTACAAGAATTAGGGTACTAAATAATTATTGGAAATTCATAATGGAAAATAAGCAAATAATAATATAAATAATCTACAACTGATGTGTAAACATGAGAAAAAATTATCTAGGTGACATTTGAAATGAGCCAGTTAAGTGGGGTTTTAATTAATAATGTAAAGAGTCTTCAAAAGGCTATATAGGAATAATAATTTCTAAAAAACTGGAACTAAAAAAATGGATTCCAGGATAAGATGATTTATTTATTAAAATACGGGTGTCTTAAAACATTTTTTGTATAGTAATTGTAAAGGGTTAAAATACTGAAAAGATCCCTCTAATCATGTTTTCTTATCGAGAGGAAATAGGAAGGGTTCCATCTAAATAATGTATTTACCAATCAAGGAAATATTAATTAATCTAGATTTAAATTATTGGAATATAAATACAGAATATTTTTGAGGTAAATATTAATAGTAAAGAGGTAGAATGTGTAAAAGAGAGATAAAGTGTATCCCAAATGAAATTCAAAGGTTCAGAGAGATCCCCTAACTTATAAACAAATGTGTTCTTCACTTGCACATATTATCATAGAAAACAAAATTAGATCCATTAATTTTATAATGAAGCACATTTTCCACATATATATATTTTTTATAATTTTATTAACTAAATTTATCTCTATTTTGATGTGTCATAATATTCAATTTTAATGTTGTTGGAGTTTTAGTTTCATTGATTCATGGTTAGTTCCCCTGGGTATAATTTAGGGACTTCATTTTAAATGGATTAAAAAAATTATGAATTCAAAATATGTAGTATGAATTCACATAATTTTTTTAATGGTCCAATATATAAATTTTTTTGTCATGAGGATGATTCACTTGAAAAACATTAATGATGATTGTCTAGATTATTTTGGCGGATTTTTGAAAAATTAGAAATTTTTTTTATTTTATTTGATATTATATAAATATATTAATTAAAAAAATTATACCAAATATATAATAAAAATTTAGTTCATTTTAAACAAATATATGTTAATTTAAACCTTTTAGGAAAGTGGTAACGTGAAATGAAAACTCTTTGTCCATGAAGGTAGAAAATAGAAATACCATGGACAATATTTTAGTTTTTAAGAATAAAAGGATAATAGAATATATTTTATGAAGTATATTACATTAACATAATAGAATTACAGTACATATATGACACTAGAATTATCAATAATCTTGTATAGGTTGGATGAGGATAATCTGGAATAGAGATAGAATATAACAGAGAAAGATAGAGGATTTTACCTTTAGAATGTCAAATCCTTGAGAACCTCATTATGAAACATGGAATTAGACTTTTTTGATACCGTAAATAACCATAAATGGGGAAAGGGCGTGGTATTTAGAATATTGGAATCATCAATATACTTGAAAGTGTGAGGATAAGGGATAGGGAGGGGTTGTATTTATAAGCGGATGATAAGGGTGTTTTGGATTTTTATTTTCATTAGATTATAAATTTGACTCAAGACTATAAATACTGTTGATTATTGTGACTATATAAATTAAATAGTTCATGTGAGTCTGAGATTATGGGTTCATACATGATCCATGACTAAAATATTCATGTATTTGTATTATAATTTTAAATAACATTAATTGTTATATTTCACTATTCTCAAAAATATCATCTATTTTCGAAAAATACAAATAAATAACCATAGATATTTTTTGACGTATATATTTAAAAAATGGAATCAGTTTTATTGAAATAATATTCTAAATATTGGAAATTTAACTTTTAAATATATTAATTATTTATTAAAAAAATGATATTAATATTATAACCAATTTTACATCCATTTAAAAAATTATTTCTCACCCAATAAAATTGTATTATCATTATTATAAGACTTAATATTAATTTATAAAAAAGATTTATGTACATAAAATTTATTTTCTATCATTGTTATTTATATAATTGTAATTAAACCCTTTAGTTTTTATAAAAAAAATATAAACACTTAATTTATCATTTTTAATACATTTATATACTTGTACCTTGATATAAAAGTACAATAGTTTTATCTATAATATAACTAAATATTATTTCCCAAAATCATAGGTAATGTTATTATTCTAACAATCGGATTTGTTTTTCTAACTGCTAGATTACTATTCCAATTGTTTGATTACTATTCCGATGGTCTGATTTATAATAGCCACATTGGTTCTTCATTTTTTATAAATAAATCTTATTTCATTAATTTTTAATTGAATTATATTTTCTATCAAGGTTATATAATTTCATATACAAAATTATTATTTAATTATTATCATTATGTTTTATTTCTACATCAATTTTTGTGTCTGCGATCATTCTGGCAGATCAAGCAGATCCATTTTTCCCATTCTTATTATCTTATTTTAAATTTCTTCTTACACTACAATATATGTAATTCTTATTGGTTAATTATATAACTAATTTATCATACATAAATTTTTAGATTACTAATTTTATTGGGTTCTCTCTGTGTTGTATGTTACTTATTACATAATTATTAGAATGAAAATTAAATTAATAAAATTCTAGTTCATAACATTAAATGGAAAGTTTTTTCCATTATTTACCATCTCATATTGGTTATTCATCATGTATTAATTATATAATTTATAGTACACATCCACTTACAATAAAAATGAGCTCAACCCATTCTTATTTTTCCTTTCCCCAGGATTCCAAGAAATGTATTGTGTTTGATATGTAGGTTCATTCTAGATTGATTAGTAGTCTACATAATTTCTATATTATGTGGTATTTATATTTAAAAATTTAATGTGAAAATGATGTATTTGAAATGTTATCCAATACACCTAATCTGTTTTTTTTTTCATTTAGGATGTGATATATTACAACTAGTACAAATGTAATAATGTAATCACTAACTTTGGGCTACTGGAGTCATAGTCATTAAAAATAATCCATGGATTATAATTCATTCTATATTTTAGGGAAGTATCAATAAAAATTATCCTTATTAAACATTATTCCTTCCATCATTAGTTTGTATTCTTATATAAGAAACTTCTCCGAGATGATTTTTCATTTGTTCTTTTTCATAGATAAATAGTTGTGCACAAATTCAAAAAAACTTCTTCCAAGTAGTCAAGTGGATTTTTCATTGATATCCGTTAAAAATTTGATGAATTGTTTTAGGTTTATTTTTATAAACCCTAGAATATTCCTTTACATTCATCCATTATTATTCTCCCACAATTCATTCTGACTCCCAGGGGGAGACATGTAGTGGAATAAATTATTCAACCTATGACTATAAATATCTCAAAAAAATAATATCTTTTAATCCATGATCTTTAGTAGTAACATGGTTCTTCCCTATTATGAGTTTGTTAAAGTTAATTATATATTTCAACATTTTATTACCCTTTGTGTGGGGAAATAATATTTTGATTATTATTTTAATCATATAGTTATGTGATTTGTGTTTCATATCCTTCTTCAAAGACCATTCTTTCTAACCGTTATTTCTAACTCCTATATGGTTAGTAAAATATAGTGAAACATTATGTTTAGTGGAATTATATTTATCACAATTAATTGAATGATTTTATAGAGGCATAAGATATTTCAGATTTTACCTCCAAATCATTTATAATATTCTCTGTCATTTTCTTCAATGTATTTTTTGTCTCACTATATAATCAAAATATTTTTATTTCTTAATCATATTTTTGAATATATGATATGTAATGACCTAGAACTCTATTAATGAATTTACCTTCTTATGTTTATTTTATATTTGATAATAAAATAAAATGACCTATAAAACATAATTAAAGAATCATAAATGAGGATCAAATTAAATAAGATTTCTTTCTAGATGTTATGGAACCTATAATAATTAAAAAGAAAGTTGGACATAGTAATAGTAATAAGACACTTATGAATAGTAAATAAGACTAGGGAATTCTAACCTCACACAATAAATTATGAATATAATTTATGCACCTTATAAATGAATGTATTATCTAATAATATCATAGTATAAGTAAATGAATATTTTATGATCTGTTAAATTAAGTGTTTGTATTTTCGTAAGTCATAAATATTTTATTAAAATATTATAAATAATAATATGATTTAATTGAAAATATATTTAAATAAAATGTAATCATAAATTGAATTTTTTTTCTAATTATTTTAGGATAATTTTATGTGACCTTATTTAAGTTTTCGAAGTGTTATAAAATCATTTATAGATTTAAAATCAACATTTTTTTAGTAAATTATGGTTTTAATTTAAAATTAAATTTCTTATATTTAGAAAATTATTTTCATAAAATGGAGTTAATTTTGTTAATTCTATACATATATAAATGGTTAGGGTGAATTTTGGTATTTTTCTAAAGCACTTGAATTATTGTTGAAAAGTAAAATACAATAATTTACAATAAATGATAAATACATAATTTATTGAGTGAAAGGTGATGGTTTATAATGTAGTAACCCTTCGTTTGAACTCATAGAAATATGTTACAATATTTAGTCAGAAGAATCAAGCTTATTTCTCGTTTTGAGAAAAATAATAAAATAATGACTAAAATGATGAGAAATCAGTCCTCTCGTCCACTGTAGATACCACTCTCACCACTACTTCTCCTCACACGATCCCAGATTTTAGACATGGAAAATTTATTCCCAAGCCTCTCCCACCAGATACAAGTGCTCTTGATCTCATAAAAAGGCCAAAACCAATCCCTTTAAAGTGGTTCTCACAAAGGAGTATTCAAGATGTAAAATCCTCATCCTTTTCCTTTTAGTTTTTTACATGTTCTTTTCTTTTTCATTATCTCCTAACCTCCTGTATAAAAATGATCATGATAACTCTTGTACCATATATATACTGTAATTTTATCATTCTAATGTAATATCCTTACTGAAAATCCTTTCTCATTGTCTTTTATTTTAAAAACAAAATCATCATTAGAGAGGTGTCGATTTACAACCTTTGTGGATGACATATTTTCGTTTATCAATTTCTCCTTCAAGGATGCTAATAGAATGATTTTTACTGTTAAACTAGAATATAATATATATGTAATAAAACCATTATTACGTTCTACATGTAACAAATTTACATAATACTAAATGATAAATCAAAATGAGCTCATTATGATCAATAACCGCCATAATAATTCAAACGATTATCACTAAAGGTCGTATCTAATGAGTCATCCTCATACCATAAAAACAAATTATATATATAACCATTTAAAATTAAGTATGTTAATTAATATAATATTAATTATATTATAGGAAATTTAACCTATTCCACATGAACATCCATATTCATATAAAACTATACCGATCATAATAACAATGAAAACAAATACTCCCAAACAATAAAATTGTATCATATAACTCATCAAAAAAGGCCTTAAATGAACCTAATAAAATTATAGTAAAAAAATACATGTAGATAATATTATGAATTTATTAATTAATGGATTTAATTTTAATATCCAGGATGTTATGGTCAATCTCAGTACACATTCATACATATGGTAAGGGTTTTCTTCTCGATCATCCATGTTCATTCGGGCTACTCTTTATCTCCTTTTACCCCACTATATTTACTATTTTTTTCATATGATATAAATTATATTTGTATGTCAAAAACACATATATCCATGTCATTTCGCCTTTTGTTTATTTGAATTATATGTTTTAAAAGGTTCCCTTTTAAATTATTCTCGTTATGCAAGCTCGATGGAAGGGAACATCTAAATTTCTTACCCATTTTCAAGTACCATCCATAATTTGTTTTAAGACACATTTTTTTTATAAAATCATTATTTTTTTCATGAAAAATAATATTTTTTTCCCAATAGTTTTATAAAAAATAATTACGACAAAAAAATTATTTTTTTGAAAGATCTATTCTTTACAAAGTAAAAGGGGTATTCCTATATTGAATTCCACAATAAATGTTTATGGTATTTTAATATATTACAAAACCTATATTAAATTTTATGAACTAGTGAGATTTATATATAATTATTTTCATCTACCATGTGTTATTAAATGGTTTATGACCAGTCTGAATATGGATGTGATATCTTAATACCATTCACCATGATACTTAGATTGGTCAGTGATTATCATTATGGATTGAGGAAAGAAATGTATCTATCGTATGTTCTAGTTTAATTTATGTTTAACAATATTATATGAGGAATTCATTTTACTTATCATTTGATTAGTGGTCGCACTATAGCCCCTCGATTCATCAATATGTATCATGAGACAAAACAGAATTAGGTTTTGGTCGGGGCCTTTCACTAGTATTTTTAGACGCCTTGGTCAAGGCCTTCATGATATGTTTCAGATGTCTAGAATTATTCATTACCTAATTATTATATTATTAATTTAAAAATCATGGGGTATTTGACCAGTAGAATATCCATGACTAAGGTTCATTAACATCATGATCATTTATATGGATTTATTTACTCGTGATTCCTTCCTTCCATATTATGATCATGTTTATTTTTAAAGGAATTTGTTTTTAGTTATTCACTATATCGAATGTTAATTTTTATGACAGATTTTTTAGTATGACATACACTTACTGAGCATCTAAGCTCTCCCCTTTCTTATGTTTTACATTTCCCAAGGATTAGAATATGGATATTATGAATGAATTTCATTGATAATCATGGAGTTATAAATGGTTCTATTAGAATTTTCAAATTATATTTCCTTGGAAGTTGTAAAATAAATATTATGCTTGTATCTAGTTTTCCAAATGTATTTAAACATTATTTTCTTTAGGAGATTAATTCCTTTTGATAATAATAATTTAATAATGTATTTCACTGGTTCTAGGATACTTGGGATTGGGTCTTTACAGTTGGTATAAAAGCTAGTTTACTAAGAACCTTAGAAACTGGATTTAGAAAACATAGATAAGGGAATAAAACCCTACAATAGACTTTGAGGATTATAAAATAATAACATCCTATAATATTGAAAAGGTAGATATTATGTAGAATGTCCAATAATTAAATCCCTGTTGGGATAATTCTAGTGGATGTGGTTCTGTAATAGATGTATATTGGGGTAACAACTTCGACAAGACATCCCAAGCCTAATTCAGGGTATCCTAGTACACAACAATAGTGTAAAGACTCGAAAATTTCAAGGAAATTTTTTTCTTAATTTCTTTGTAATTTTACGAGTACACAGTTTCTAATGGTACCTGATTTCGAGGCCCAGTGTGCCTGGAATAATTTTCTGAAGTTTTGTTATGCTTAAATTAACGCGTGTAATCAGTTTTACTGAAAATGTGGAATAACTATTAAATGGTTACTCGGATCATAAATATGTGAGCACTGTTGTGCTCAAGATGGCGGGTTTACCCTAGGCGTGACTTAAGTTTAGTCGGCGCGGGCCTCCTGTGATAAATTTCAAAAATGGCATAACCGTAAATAAAATAATAAAATAAATTATTTTATATTTCAAATTCTTATAACTAACAAACGGTAGCTCGGATTAGAAATCCGACACCACCGATGAACTCGTGGGAGCATGGTTTATTTAAGAAGATACTAACTTTTGCTGGTGCGGGCCACCGAAAAAGGTAGTTTTTGGCCTCAAATAAAATAATTAAATGAAAATTATTTTATTGTAAAATTCATAACTTTTAAAGGGTAACTCGTATTGAAAATCCGAGAGTACCATTGGGTTTTTTGGGGCGTGTTTTACTTAGGCAGAGCCTAATCTCAACCGGTGCGGGTCGAGGGTGACTGATAATAATTTTCCAAACATTATTTTCGGGTACGTTTAGTAAACGTACGTTCTGAATTTTATAACTTTTGAACCAGTGCAGGGAATTGAAATATGAGGACACCGATTAACTCGCAATGCCAGTATTCGCATAAGGGGACCTCTACTACTATTGTGTTTTAAGCGGGCTAAAAGTTAATTTTTGGTGATTTTTAAAATAAATAAATAAAATGGTTGTGCACCATTTTATTTATTTGGGTGGTTATATCCTCTAAGAGGAAGTTAGGGGTGAGGCCCACACCCCACATAACCTCCCATGAGAGGATATTTTTGAGGTGGGGCCCACATGAGGCCTAACCCTCCACCTCCCTTAAACCCCCCTTTAACACTCCCTTGCAATTTAATGTGCCAACTCACCCCTAATTAAGAGACCTCTTCACATTCTCCACTCCCATTAATTACGCCAACACTTTATTTAATTAAAGTGGTATGAATTTTGAATTACATGGGTTAATAAAATAATATACATAGTCTATTATTTTATTTTGGGACATTAATTGTGTTAAGAAGAGTTGGGAGAGAGCTCTTGAGAAGGAGAGAAAAGTGTTCCTCTCTTCAACGAAGAACGGCTTTCTACCTCGACGAAGAACGCTCTGCGATTCGAAGAACGTGAAGTTTCCAACACTGATTCCTCCTTGGATGCACCCCGACATCCACGGAATCGACATCCGATCTCCGCGAGGCCCGACGTGCAACGACAATTATCGAGGTAGGGGAATATTGTTTGTTTCACATTTAAGTGGTTTTATCTCACGAACATGAGCGTTTATTTATATGATGTTTGTATAATTTATTCTTGAATAAATTATACCCATGTCGTAGTCGAAAGAAAGTGTTTGATTATTGCCAATTGATAAGGCCTAACACGGAGAGACCGGGCCGAACAAACACGGCCCAGCGACCCTCTGCTGGTTGTTCGTTTGTGCACGGTGTCGGGGCGGCCGATGCGAGGGCGAGGCCAGGATGAAGACACAAGCAGGATATCGTAGGTAGGCGGCCGGTACGGTGGTCCAGCGATATGATCAAGCGGACAGGAGGCATAGCTGTCCGAAGGCGGCAGATGCACACGACCCTTGGAAGGTTGGGTTTCATCCGTGACTGAATATTTGGGTTTTGGAGGCGTGATTTTGGGAAAGGAGTTTTATTTATTTATTTTTGAGCGTGAGGAATCGAGATGAATGAAATAATATTGGAGAGAGGATAGAAAATAAGTGAAATAAATTAAAAGGAAAATAAAAAGAGAAGGATGAAGATATGTATAAAGGGAGGCATTACCCACATGCACAAAAACCTTAACCGTGAATTTCAAATGATATTGGAGAGAGACTTTCCAATCAAATGAAATAATAATAATATATTATTATTATTATTTATTGTTTTCAAAACCATAATTCGAACGTAAATTCTTCGTGTGATCTCAGTTTCACGAACCGTCAGCGGAAGTGCGACCCTGACTTCGAGACGGAATTTATGAGCCCAATATTGGATGTCATTTTCGGGTTTTTGGATCGGGTAACTGAAGCGCTTGGAAAATAATATATTTAATATTATTATTAAATCTTTGACCCTCCATAACTCATGCGTGCGACATCCGATTGGATTGACTTAAATGGCGATGTAATCCTGTCATTAATACGGTCGGTTCAAGTGTAATGTTGGACACTAAATTCTGGTTCGCGGCTCAAGCCCACGAAACACAGAATAATAATAATATTATTATTAATACGGAATCTTGTATCAGACATATCTCTCTCATACGGTGTCGGAATGATGAATCGTCTGTGACGTTGCGACCCTGGAATTAAGACGGATGTTTCAAAACCAATTTTATATATTTATGTCGAGGTTGAGGCACAGGCCCCACGAGGCCCGGTTCGCGCATGTTGTGGTGAAATTCAACTTTTTCCCCGGCTATCCGTTTTGGACTAATGGGTAGTCCATCTCATGTGTTTTTCCATATGGATCGCAATGGTGTGACCTGTTTGGTTAACTGGTGTCATTTGAAGTATGACCGGGTTGGTTCGAACCAGAAACCAACCGGGCCCTCGGAGCGGAAACGCTTATAACATAAGGACCAGACTTCCGATTGAAATGTCGTAGACTTTGTTGGATTTATCTTGATGAGACAGTTATTTTGGTATACATAACCTGATGTTTGGACGCAGTTGGAATATGTCCGGGTTCGACTGTACCCGAAATCCAACCGAGCCCTTGGAACGGAAAAGTCGATAACTTTCAGACCGGACGTCCATTTGATGAACCGTCAGCGGCATTGGTGATCATGTTAAGAAACGGTCCCTATGAGTATACCCTATGTGAGTTCAGGGTATAGTAGAGATATGGTCGGGTTGGTTCATTCATGAAACCAACCGGGCCCCTGGGACAAAATGGCTAATAACTCACAGACCGGGCATCTGATTGACACATCGTCTGTTGCGTTGAGACCCCAATGATGAGGTGGTCCTTTGAGATACTTCTTCGTGGGACTTTGTGATACTTCGAGTATCAACCTGTAGCTCGTGGATCGGACCCTCCCGGAGACAAGCGTGTGGAGTACTGAGACCGTTTAGCTCGCTGAGACCTGAAGACTGCTTGTCCGATTCGAGTCGGAGTGACTTGTATAGCCCAGTGGGGAGCACTACTGTGTTCGGGTGGCAGACCCACGGCGGGGAGCACTACTGTGTTTGGGTGGAAAACCCGCGGTACTCGACAGGAGGAGAACCTCTGCAGGCAATTAGGGGGGGTGCACTACTGTGTTTGGGTGGCAGACCCCGGTGGGAGCACTACTGTATTTGGGTGGCTGAACCTCGGTACTCGACAGGAGGAGTACCTCAGTAGTCTTAGGTTAGTGAGAAGTGCCTCGGAGTCATGACAGGATCACTGTACTCATCAGAGACGGAGCTCTTCAGTAGTTGTGGTTTCGATAATGAAAATCCTGGTTTGAGTTGAGTCAATGACCTTTTTGTTTTCCTCATGGCTGAGATGGGTTACTTGATAACTTAGGTATAAGTATGGGCTTATTCCTATATATGGATTATCTATTGAGAACTTTATTTGTGATTATCCTTGTTGGATTTAGTGAGACCTTGAGGGTCTCGGAGTCCCTACTGAGTATCGTATACTCACCCCTACACGGGCTATGCCCGCACCACGTTGTGTTGGATGCAGATGATGGAAAGAACTGACTGAGATCGATTTTTCGAGGACTGGACGGTACCCGAAGGTGGACCTCACGACGAGTCAGTACCCGGAGGTGGACTTCACGACGAGACAGTACTTGGAGGATGTTGGTGGGTGAGAGCGTTGAGGAGGCTATCTGTACCTACCCTTCACGTAGGATCTGTGGTGGACGCCCCAGGAGCTGCTTCTATCTTCCAGCTGTTTGACTTTTCTGTTGTACTTTCGTTCAGTTGTAGGTGTACTTTTCAGTTGGGTTTGTATTCTGGCCCATTTACTTTTCAGCACTTTCTTTTGTACTTAGTGTATTACTTCCGCTTGTACTCTGGTTGGATGTGTTTATGTTTTATAAAGGCAATGCCTTCCCAGTTAACAGGATTTATGCCTTAGGTTCTAGTCGCCAGCCCCTGGCCTATGGAAGACGGGCTTAAGGTAGTCATGGCATGGGCCCCGAGGACAGGTCATGACAAATTGGTATCAAAGGAGTCGGTTCTACTGCAGAACTCAGAACTCTGATCATTCCTTTCTGTGAAGCAATAGTGTTAAGGGTACCGAGTGTGGTCTTCAGTTCAGGGAGTCCAGTGTTGGTGTAGCGGCCGACGTATCCATACACCAGGACCCTGACAACTGATTTCCAACATAGTGCACGAAAAAACTGATTGCGTGTGTGTTTCCAAAAAGTTTTAATGTCAGCTCAAACTAGGTCAGCTCACCAGGTATAAATCGTTGACCGTGTCACATCTGTTCAGGATGTCTCCACATAGACATTAAGTTGGAGTTCTGAGATAGTACATAATGACGGTCCACCGAGCGACGAGGCTCCAGTGCGGGGCCCTTTTTACTATATTGGTACCCTCGGGTGGTGTACGAGCAACAAAACCACCTGTTGGGCAGCAGATGCCACTTGCCATACTAGCAGACGGTGCACGCTGACAGATCATGTTGCATGATTTCCAGTAGTAGAGGCCTCCGAGGTTACAAGGCGAGGCAAATTCCCAGACAGCAGAGGATTGGCTGGAGGCGATTGCTAGAGTTTTAGACATCATTAGAGTGGATGGTGGACTTGGCCACTAGTTTTTTCCAGTGAGTGACCCTGAGGATGGTTCGCATAGTGATGAGGCTTCGGTACGTGGACAGATGCCTGGGATAGTACCTTCGGGTAGTGTGTCAACTATACATCACTACCGGTTGGCATGCAGTTACAACTGACGGTACCGATAGGTGACACATGTAGGATTAGTGCCTTACACGTGTTGAAGCATCAGAGATCCCTCAGGTTCCAAGGCGTGCCCGACTCACAGGCGGCTGAGGACTGGCCTGAGGAGGTGGCTGAGAGTTTTCTAGAGCTTATATAGCTTTGACAGGACGACATGTCAATAATTGAGTATTTTTCGAGGTGTGCCGATTGTTCTTGGTACTTTATGACTATGATATGATTAGTGCTTTAGAGCTCGGACCTCAGAGCGAGGTGTGTTTAAAGATATTTATGTAATCACTCTTACCTCTATGCATTCCTACTTATGTTAGGGTGCTAGAAAGAACCTTTATGGTTGAATGTTCTTTGGATGATCTGTTATAGCCAATGAATGATAGCAGTGGGAAGATGCGAACTGGCGCAAGTCTTAGAGACATGGGCGTGTAAAATGTTTCAAGAAGAGGAAGTGTTAAGGACATATGAATCTGCAGAGCAGCAGACGTGGAAGCAGAGCTTGGAGAGAATCATGAGGTGGTGTACATTTCGACATGTTACAACCACCCACCTTTGTAGTCTCTTCCATGCTCAGGAAGCTGAAGGGAATGGGAAGAGAATAGCTGCATGCGGTCACGGAGTGTGACGCAAGGGCTCTAAGAATGATTTGAGGTACGGTCTGTGTCTACTACGAGCTTCCATATCAATAGACATAGGTACCAATCATTCCTTCCTTCCACAAATCTTGTCCCAGTCCTAGAGTTTCTGGTTAAAACTTTTGAATTGACCCTCACGTCAGGAGATACCATTGAGAGGAGTATCGATAAACACACTTATGCCGATAGGTGTGATCTGACCCTTGAGGCGAGAGTTTCGGTTGGAATCTCTTGGTGGCAGCGTCAAGGCCTTACGATGTTAGTTTGGGTATGGAATGGGCAACCACAGTTCATACACAGATTGGCGGTATTAGGAAAAAAGGTTGTGTATTACTTAAAAATATGGGATGGGATTTCCATGGGCGGTGAAAAGGAAACCCCAGGCAGCACAGGAAACTCTAGGAGAGGACATGGGAGCGGAAGGATCAGATGCGTGCTCAGTACCACTTTTGTTTCCCCTAGTGTGTGTTGAAGCATTACGGGGACGTAAATCCTAGAGGTGGGAGTAATGTAAAGACACGAAAATTTCAAGGAAGTTTTTTTCATAATATCTTAGGAATTTTATGAGTACACAGTTTCTGACGGCACCTGATTCTGAGGCCCGGTGTGACCAGAATAATTTTTTGAAGTTTTGTTATGCTTAAATTAACGTGTGTAAGCATTTTACTGAAAATGTGGAAGAACTCTTAAACGGTTACTCGGATCAGAAATCCAAGGGCATCGTTGTGCTCAAGATGGTGGTTTTACCCTAGGCGTGACTTAAGTTTAGTCGGCACGAGCCTCCTGTGAGAAATTCAAAAAATGGGATAACCGTAAATAAAATAATTAAATAAATTATTTTATTATTCAAATGCTTATAACTCATAAACGGTAGCTCGGATTAAAAATCCGAGACCACTAATGAACTCGTGAGAGCATGGTTTATTCAAGAAGATACAAACATTGGCTGACGCGGGCCACTAGAAAATGTTAGTTTTTGGCCGCAAATAAAATAATTAAATGACAATTATTTTATTGTAAAATTCATAACTTTTAAACGGTAACTCAGATTGAAAATATGAGAGTACCGTTGGGTTATTTGGGGTGTGTTTTACTTAGGAAGAGCCTAACCTCGACTAGTGCGGGTTGAGGGTGACTGATAATAATTTCCCAAACTTTCTTTTTGGGTACGTTCAGTAAACGTACGTTCAGATTTTTATAACTTTTGAACCGCTGCTCAGAATTGAAATCTGAGGACACTGATGAACTTGCAGTGCCGGTATTCGCGTAAGGGGACCTTTACCGTTGTTGCGTTTTATGTGGGCTAAAAGTTAATTTTTGCGGATTTTTAAAAAAAATAAATAAAATGGTTGTGCGCAATTTTAATTATTTGGGTGGTTATATCCTCTAAGAGGAAGTTAGGGGTGAGGCCCACACACCACATAACCTCCCATTAGAGGATATTTTTTAGGTGGGTCCCACATGAGGCCTAACCCTCCACCTCCCTAAAACCCCCCTTTAACACTCCCTTGCATTTAAATATTCCAACTCCCCCATAATTAAGAGCCCTCTTCACATTCTCCACTCCTATTAATTATGCCAACACATTATTTAATTAAAGTGGTTTGAATTTTGAATTACATGGGTTAATAAAATAATAGCCATATTCTATTATTTTAGTTTGGGACTTTCATTGTGTTAAGAAGAGATGGGAGAGAGCTCTTGAGAAGAAGAGAAAAGTGTTCCTCTCTTCAACGAAGAATGAATTTCTACCTCGACGAAGAACGCTATGCGATTCGAAGAACGTGAAGT
The DNA here is from genome assembly GCA_963277665.1 of Viscum album. Taxonomy (NCBI): domain Eukaryota; kingdom Viridiplantae; phylum Streptophyta; class Magnoliopsida; order Santalales; family Viscaceae; genus Viscum; species Viscum album. The sequence goes on from OY728127.1 coordinate 497,051,375, forward strand.
CGCCAATGCCGATTCCTCCTTGGATGCACCCCGACATCCACGGAATCGACATCTGATCTCCGCGACGCCTGACGTGCGATGAAAATTATCGAGGTGCGGGAATATTGTTTGTTTCACATTTAAGTGGTTTTATCTCACGATCATGAGCGTTTATTTATATGATGTTTGTATCATTTATTCTTGAAAAAATTATACCCTTGTCATAGTTGAAAGAAAGTGTTTGATTATTTCCAATTGATAATGCCTAACACGGAGAGAACGGGCCGAACAAACATGGTCCGACGACCCTATGCTGGTTGTGCATTTGTGCGTGGATTCAGGGCAGCCGATGCGAGGGCGAGGTGGGGATAACGAAACGAGAAGGACATCGTAGGTAGGCGGCCGATACGGCGGTCCAGCGATATGATCAAGCAGACAGGAGGCACAGCTGTCCGGAGGTGGTAGATGCGCAAGACCCTTGGCAGGTTGGGTTTCATCCGCGGTTGAATATTTGGGTTGAGGAGGCTTGATTTTGGGGAAGGATTTTTATTTATTTATTTTTGAGCATGAGGAATCGAGATGAATGAAATAATATTGGAGAGAGGATAGAAAATAAGAGAAATAAATTAAAAGGAAAATAAAAAGAGAAGGATGAAGATATGTAAAAAGGGAGGCGTTACCCACATGCACCAAAACCATAAGCGTGAATTTCAAATGAGATTGGAGAGAGAATTTCCAATCTAATGAAATAATAATAATATAATAATAATATTATTATTATTTATAGTTGTCAAAACCATAATTCGACCGTAACTTCTTCGTGTGATCTCAGTTTCACGAACCGTCAGTGGTAGTATGACCATGACTTCGAGATGGAATTTATGAGCCCAATATTGGATGTCTTTTTCGGGTTCTTGGATCGGGTACCCGAAGCACTCGGAAAATAATAGATTTAGTATTATTATTAAACCTTTCACCCGCCATAACTCATGCGTGCGACGTCCGATTGGCTTACCATCAGTGGCCTATGTAATCTTTTCTTTAATACGGTCAGTTCAAGTGTAATGTTGGATACTAAATTCTGGTTTGTGGCTCAGGCCCATGAAACACTGAATAATAATATTATTATTATTAATACGGAATTTTATATCCAACATATCTCTATCATACAGTGTCGGAATGACGAACCATCTATGACGTTGCGACCATGGAATTAAGATGGATGTTTCAAAACCAATTTTGGATATTTATGTTGAGGTTGAGGTGCGGGCCCCACGAGGCCCGGTTCGCGCATGTTGTGTTGAAATGAAACATTCTCACCGGCTATCCTTTTTGGACTAATGGGTAGTCCATCTCGTGTTTTTTTTCATATAGATCGCAATGGTGTGACCGGTTTTGTTAATCGGTGTCATTTGAAGTACGACCGGGTTGGTTCGAACCAGAAACCAACCGAGCCTTCCGAGCGGAAACGCTTATAACATAAGGACCGGACTTCCGATTGACGTGTCATCGACTTTGTTGGATTCCTCTTGATGAGATGGTTCTTTTGGTATAATTCACATGAGGTTTGGACGCAGTTGGAATATGGCTGGGTTGGATTGTACCCGAAATCCAACCGAGCCCTTGGAACAGAAAAGCCGATAACTTTCAGACCGGACGTTAGTTTGACGAACCGTCAGCGGTGTTGGTGATCACGTTGAGAAACGGTCCCTATGAGTATACCCTATGTGAGTTTGGGGTATATTTGAGATATTTTCGGGTTGGTTCGTACACGAAACCAACTGGGCCCCTCGGATGAAAAGGCTAATAACTCATAGACCGGGCGTCCGATTGACGCGTTGTCTGTTGTGTTGAGACCCCTATGATGATGCAGTCCTTTGAGATTCTTCTTCGTGGGACATTGTGATACATGGAGTATCGACATGTAGCTCGTGGAGCGGACCCTCATGGAGATGAGCATGTGAAGTAGGAAGACCCTATAGCTGGCTGAGACCTGAATACTTCTTATCCGATTCGAGTCGGAGTGACTTGTATAACCCAGTGGGGAGCACTACTGTGTTTGGGTGACAGACCCATGGCGGGGAGCACTACTGTGTTTGGGTGGCAGACCTGCGGTACTCGACAGGAAGAGTACCTCTTCAGGATATTAGGGGGGTGCACTACTGTGTTTGGGTGGCAGACCCCGGCGAGAGGACTACTATGTTTGGGTGGATGAACCGCGGTACTCTACAGAAGGAGTACCTCAGCAGTCTTAGGTTAGCGAGGAGTGCCTTAGAGTCGTGACAGGATCACTGTACTCGTCAGAGACGGAGCTCTTCAGCAGTTGTGGTTTCGATAATGAAAATCCTGGTTTGAGCTGAGTCAATGACCTTTGTGTTTTCTTCATGGCTGAGATGGGTTACTTGATAACATAGGTGTAAGTATGGGCTTATAACTAAGTATAGATTATCTATTGAGAACTTTATTTGTGATTATCCATGTTGGATTTAGTGAGACCTTGAGGGTCTCAAGGTCCCTACTAAGTATCTTATACTCACCCCAGCACGGGCTATGCCTGCACCTCATTGTGTTGGATGCAGACGATGAACAGCGCTGACTCAGGTCGAGTGTTCGAGGACTGGATGATACCCGGAGGTGGACCTCACGATGAGTCAATAACCAGAGGTGGACTTCACGATGAGACGGTACTTGGAGAAAGTTGGCGGGCAAGAGCATTGGGGAGGCTATCTGTACCTACCCTTCAGGTAGGATCCGAGGTGGACGCCCAAGGAGCTGCTTCTATCTTCCAGCTGTTAGTCTTTTCTTTTGTACTTTCATTCTGTTGTAGCTGTACTTTTCAGTTGGGTTTGTATTCTGGCCCATTTAATTTTCAGCACATTCTTTTGTACTTAGTGTATTTCTTCCTCTTGTACTCTGGTTGGATGTGTTTATGTTTTATAAAGGCAATGCATTCCCAGTTAATGGGATTTATGCTTTAGGTGCTAGTCGCCAGCCTCTGTCCTATGAAAGGCGGGCTTGGGGTTGTCATGACACGGGCCCCGAGGACGGGTTGTGACAAACAGGCCTTACGAAACACCTCGTTAGACACCTCAAGAGTATATTAAAATGATAAGTCACATATTCTTTAAAAACCATTGTGATTGATTTTTAAGTAAATATGTCCCCCAAAAAACCATTTTTATGATTATCAGATTATCTATGGTTTGAACATCAATTTATCTTATGTTTTCTATAGTTTGATATTGTACATTACAATTCATTACATAATCTATTGGATTTCATTCTATAGAAATGGTGCCTAGTGGAAGTTATTTAAACTGTAACAATGCATGTATCCCTTGTTGGGATTTCCCTCTTATACATGATAATTATGTGAGTATTAGAGCTGCAACTGGTGATAAGATTCCTTTAACAATACTAATACAGTTGACTCAGTTTATGAACAATAACATTACCTAGATTGTGCTTTATGAACCATAATGTGGTGGAGAAATGTTAGACCACTTTATGTGACAACAACCTCTATCATTCAATGAGACTACAAACCCATTTGTAGTAGAGCAGTAGATAACTTTCTTAGAGAAGATATTTCTTGTATTGGGATGTGACAAAAGGGTGAAGGTTGTCATGGAAAATTATCATCTATCGAGATACACAGATCAATGGTGGTAACTAATTAAAAACAAAACCAGGTGGAAGAAATTAATAATATGTTATGGAGTGATTATAAATAAATTTCCCTAGAAAAATATATTCCTTTATAATAACAAGTTGATATGTAAAGAAAATTAATGAATCTGAGGTAAAAGGAATATGAGAATATTTCCATATATTAAGAAAAAATTACAATGCCATAAAGGCATTCCATAGATTATATAAATAATCCATGAATAAATATTGATCTATTATTTGTTGGATTAAAAAAATTCCTCTAAAGGGAAATATTTTCTTAGACATTCTCATTTTATGATGATACAGTCTCATGTAATATCAAGATAGAGAGGGAATTATCTAAGTATTATGACTTTAAGGTAATAAAATATAAGAATAGGGCGGCGGGGGACATAATGAATAAATTGAAGAATAAGAAACAGATTTTTCCAACATGTGATACTTGTGGAATGAAATACCATTGATCCTACATAAAATAAAAATGAGTTTGATACAATTGTGGAGAAAAATTCCGCCAAGCCCATTATTATATGGGAATGAAAGAACCTACCAATGTTCAATGCTACAATTATAGGGAGATAGAACACTTTGCAAATGATTTCTAAAATAATCAAGGAAACCTTCTTCATGATAGGACATAGGATAATGGAAAATATTCCATGATCACAAAATTTGAAGTTGATCTTCTTAATGATGTGGTTTCAGGTAAATTTATCATATCCTAATATTTATATAAAGGATTATTTGATTTTGTATCATTGAATTCCTTTATATATTACCAGTTTTAATTAAAAATATTATTTTTTAAATCTCCTCAATAAGGGAGTTTTTAGTCAAAACCCCATCGGAAAGTCTCATTGAGAAAATGATATATCAGGAAGTCCCTATTATGACATAAAAAGATAATTTATTTACTAATTTTATCATCATACCTATGGTCGACAATGAAATAATACCTAGTATGTATTGGTTTAAAAAATTGTTTTTTGACATCTATTTCGAGATGAAACAAATTATGATTTGCGAGGAAGGTGTAGAATCTCTTATCTTTAGAGTAGAAATATCTCCATCTTATTTTTATATAGATCCACCCCCAGTAGTTCTAATGATTTAAATTATTATAAAGGATGATAAAATATATATTTTGAGGAATTAAATATTCAAATTGAGGATGTAACTATTATAAAAAAATAAGTTGATTTACTTTCAAAAGATTAACATAGCCATTCTTCAGAGCTGTAAATAGAGATTTCTATTGATTTTCTCTTAGAGAAAGGCTTATATCAATGAATCCTCATAGAATAGCCACAGATGAATTAGTAGGACTCAAGAAACCATGAGAGGAATTGATTGATATTAGACTTATCCATCCAAGTGTTTCTCTATGGGGTTCACATGTTCTCTTTGTTAATAATAACGATGGATCAATGAGGCTATGCATTGAAAATAGATAAATTAATACTATTACAATAAAACAACAAGTTTCCCCTTTCATGAATAGATAATTTATTTGGTCAAATTCATGGAGATCAATGTTTTTCGAAGAATGACCTTTGATATTAATATAATTAGTTTTTTGTGAGGAAAGATGATACACCAAAGATAGCATTTCAAACTAGGTATGGATATTATGAGTTTACAATAATTCCATTTGGACTAACTAATGCACCTTCTATTTTCATAGAAATAATGAATAGAGTTTTCAAGGAATATCTTGATGATTTATTTGTGGGTATTTATTAATGATATCTTTGTATACTCCAAAATCTATGAAGACCATGAAAATCACTTGAGGATAGTTCAGAAGAATCATAAGAGAAATTGATTATATGTGATGTTTAGTAAGTTTCAATTTTGGCTTCAATAATTTTATTTTCATGGCCATATTATCTCAAAGGATGGAAACTCTGTTGATCTATCAAAGATAGAGGTGGTTTATGAATGGACTATACTATTGAACATAACTTAGGTACTTAGTTTTGTCTGTTTAAGAAGTTATTATGAACATTTGGTTCTGAACGTCCCCTAATTAGCTAACCTGTTAATGTAGCTTACTCATAAAGAGTTTATGATCATATAGATAAAATAATGTGAATATAGTTTTGAATAATTGAAGATGATATTAGTGAATTCTCCAATCTTTACACTACCATCAATAAATAGTGGATTCGTGGTTTATAATGATGAGTCAATTAAATTACATGGGTGTTTCCTTATGAAAAATGATAGATTTATTACCTATGCATCAAGGTAGTGAAAAATTCATGAATAGAACTTTCAAACTCATTTTATTTTGTTAGTGGATGTTATCATTGCTATAAAAATATGGAGACACTTTCTATTTCCTTAAATATGTGAAATATATACAGATTATAAGAGAATAAAATATAACTTCTCAACATGATAAAAATGTGATGGCTTAGGCTATGGAATAAATATGATTTTCAAATACACTACTACCCTAGGAAGGAGAATATGGTAGTAGATTCATTAAGCACAAATGAACATGGAGTTATGAACAAAATTATGATTGAAATAAACCATAGGTACATGGATATAAAAAATTTGGATATGATAATTATCACGGAAGGTGAAACATCATTACTTTTTCAACTGGTTTCCCAAACATATTTATTGGAAATAGTTAAAATTTATCAGTTTGATGATGAGAATATTCAAATGAAAATTAAATATTTTAATGATGGGAGGTTTTGAGACTTCATGTGTGATGAAGAAATTATGAAATTAGGGAGGAGGCTATGTGTTCATTCTATACATGAGCTAAAAAGGGAGTTATTTGATGATTCCCATAGCTCAAATTTATCTATAAACCCTTGTAGAAGTAAGATGTATAGAGATCTAAATGAACATTTCTGGTGGGATAATATTTACTTGGAAATTATTGATTATGTATCAAGATGTTTTGTCTCTCAATAGGTGAAGGATGAATGAAATCATCTTATAAAATTCGTAAAACCCATATGTATTCCTACATGGAAATAGGATGAAATCACTCTATATTTTGTAACTATATTTCTAAAAACTCCAAGAATAAATGATGCAACATGGGTGATTGCTAATCGAAATACCAAATATGCACATTTCCTCACAATAAGGGTTTTTTTAAGATAACACCATGTAATACTATATATTAATGTAGTTGTAAGACATTATAGAGATCCTCTTTTTATTATTTCTAATCATGATCCATGATTCACATCAAAATTTTGTAATAGTATTCAAAAATATTTGGATACTGAGCTTCGCTTGAGTATTTTGAATCACCCTCAAACTATCCAGTAGTATAAAAGGGAAATTCAAACATTAGAATATATGATGAGATCATTTTTCCTCCACATTCAAGGTATGTTGGATTGGTATTTTCCTTTTTTATAGTTTTACTACAATAATAATTTCCATTAAAGTATTTAAATTTATCTATATTAAGTGTTGTATGGAAAGAGATGTCGCACACCAATATGTTGGGATGATTTTGGTGAAAGGAAGCTTTTAGGCCTAGAGTTTTTTGAGGAAACAATAGAAAAGTTGTAGTCTATTCAAACCAACATTTAAGAAACTCAAACTTAGAAAAAGTACTATGACGATAATTGACGGAGTGATTTGGAATTTCAAGTGAGATATCACATTTTCATGAAAGTATATTTTCGGAATTGTGTTATAATATTGGGGAGGAAAGGGAAACTAAGACCCATGTACATTGGACCCATTGATATTTTGGAGAGAATCAGTGTAAAGACCCAAAATTTCCATGATTTTTTTTTAAATACATTGGAATTTTACGAGTCTGCGAAATCTGACAGCATGTGATTTCAAGGCCCAGAGTGCCCGCAATGATCCATCGAAGTTTTAGTTAATCTTACATTAACACACACAAGATGGTTTCCTGAAAAAAGTGGAACAACTCTTAAATGGTAACTCGGATCAGAAATCTAAGGGCACCGTTGTGCTTAGGATGGCAGGTTTACCCTTAGTGCGACTAAATATTAGTTGGCACGTGCCTCCTGTGAGAAAACCCAAAAATTGCATAATTGAAAATAAAATAATTAAATAAATTATTTTATTTTTCAAATGCTTATAACTCAAAAAGTTAACTCAGATTAAAAATATGATACAACCTCTGAACTAGTGAGTGTATGATTTCTTTAAGAAGATACAACTTTGGCCAGTGTGGGCCACAAGAGAAAGTTACTTTTTGGCCACAAATAAAATAATTATGTGATAATTATTTTATTGAAAAATTCAAAACATCTAAATGGTAACTCGGTTTGAAAATCTGATAGTACCGTTGGGTTTGTTGGAGCGTGTTTCATCTAGGCAGAGCCTAACCTCAACCGGCGTGAGTTGAGGGTGACTGATAATGATTTTCTGAACTTTTTTTCAGTTATGTTCAGTAAACGTACGAGCGGGATTTTATATCTTTTGAACCGGTGTACGGAATTGAAATCTGAGGGCACCATTGAACTCGCAGCATCGGTGATTACATAGTGAGACATTCACCGCAGTTACATTCTAACTTGAATAGGAGATAGTTTTTTGGGGGTTTTTAATTTAATTGATTAGAATAAAGTATTAACTTTATTTAATTTTGGGTGGTTAAAACCACTAGGGGTGGAGGTGGGGGGCCACCATAGCCAAACCTCCCATGGGAGGTTATGGTGGTGGGGACCACCCGAGTATAACTTCCCTTGGGACAATATTATTAGGTGGGACCGACACGAGCTTAAACCCCCATGTAACTCTCCATAAAGTGGGGGAAACGTTTGAAATTCTTTACCTTCCTCCCCAATTAATTAGGCCAACTTCACCAATTAAAGTAGTGAGGTAACTTAATTAATTATAAAACTTTTCAAATTCAGGCCAACAATAAAATAATAGGCAATCCTATTATTTCATTTTGTTGGGCATTATTCCTGGGTGGAATAGAGAAAGTGTAGATCTTGGGAGGAGCCTTTTTTCTCCAATGAAGAACGACGCCATCTTATTCCTTCTTCAACCAGGTAAAGAAAGGGAAGTGATGCCCACGAAGAACACTGACATCATCTTTGACTTCGTCAGCTTCGAATGCTCATCCGCCAACAACTAGTACCCTCTTCCTCCTACAACATTATCGGAATGACACCGTCGTTCCATGACTTCATCAACATTATCGAAATCGAGGTAGGCGGATTTGAGTTAATTTATATATGAGTATAAACCTCCGTTCGTCGTCTTTAAAATTTATAGTTTATGGTTCTCCATGACTAGGAGGGTGCAGACTGCACGAACATGGCCTAACTCTCCCCTTTTGTTTGTAAATGTTTGATGATGATGGAAGCAGTGCACGCGATGACCGGAAATGAGTCGGCCACGAAGAAGCCGGCAGCGCAACGTCACCGGATCGACATTAGGGAACGACACCACCTTGCCACATAAAGAACCGAGTCGCGGCCAGGCGGGACGCGGCGGTGCCGGAGGGGCGCGGTGTCGTTGCACCTTGCTGGAAGCAAGAGTCGCGACGAAGAGGTCCACGGTGGTCAAACGACGAGCATGCAACCATCGCGCCGCACAGAGGAGCGAGATGTTGCGGCCAGGCTAGGCCACGACGGAGGAGGTGTATCTCCGTCACGCTGCACGAAAACTAGTAGGACTGAGGCGCCTTCACGCCACGCTGGACGAACCAAGGCGGTCGGATGAGCCGGTGGCCGGTGTGTGCTATAAGAGGGACCCCTCGAATCCCGCGGTTCACCAAACCGGTGCCTAGCACCGGTTCCTTCGGAAACCAGGGGGCACCGCACCCCCCCCCCCCCCCCACCCGTGGTGTGGCCAGCTGGGCCGCCCCCTACCAGGCCTACCTCGGGCCGGGCTGCCTTCGAGTCGGGCCTCCCTATCAGGACTGGCCTTTTCCTCAGACCGGGTCGGACCCACGGACCGGGTCAGACCCTGGATCAGACCGGACCCGGACCAGCTATAGCCCGATTACACCTTTTCGCCCATATCTTGGGCTATGAGCGTCCATTTGACTAACCGTCAGCAGCATCAATATTCTTGGAACAAAGATGTACCTTTGAGAATACCCCATGGGATTTCAAGGTATAGTTGAGATACAGTCTGGTTGGTTTGTACATGAATCCAACCAGGCCCCTGGGACTAAAAGACTTATAACTCATAGAGCGGGCGCCCGATTGAAGCATAGTTTGTTGCGTTGAGACCCCTATGACATGGTGGACCATTGAGATAATTCAACGTGAGACTTAGCGATAGTTTGAGTATTTCCTAGTAGCCCATGGAGCAGATCCTTCCACCAATGAGCGAACAGAGTGCAAAGACCTTGTAGTTGACAGACCTAATGACTGCTTGACCAATTCGACAAGCCCATTGAGGAGTACTCGGTATTCAGCGTCAGACCTATGGTGGAGGATAACATGGTATTTGGAGGTATACATGCGGTAATTGAGAGGGGGAGTGCCTCTGCAGGCTATTAGGAAGAGCACCAGGGATTTTGGCAGTAGACCCACAGCGGTCGGAGCGCCTGGTAGTTGGCAGCAGACCCATGGTACTCGACATAAGGAGTACCTCAACAGTCAAAGTTTTATGAGAAGCACCTCTGTGTCGTGATAGGACCACTTTTCTTGATAGGGGAGGTGTTCTCCAGTATTCGTGGTTTCAATAATGAAAATCCCTATTTTAGCTGAGTTAATGACCTTTGTGTTTTCCTCGTGATTGAGATGGGTTACTTGATAACTTAGGTATATGTATGGGCATATTCCTAAGTAATGGTTATCCATTGATTTCATACTTTTTGGTTTATCCGTGTTGGATTTTGTGAGACCTTGAGGTCTCAGGGTTCCTAATGAGTATCGTTATACTGAACCCTGCATGGGCTATGCCCGCACCTCGTTGTATTGCATGCAGACGACGGACAACACTGACCGAGACGAAGTGTACGAGGACTAGATGGTACCTGGAGGTGGACCTCTCGACGAGACGGTACCCGGAGGAGATGGATGGACGTGGAGTGCTAAAGAGGATATCTATACCTACCCTTCAGGTAGGATTTGTGGTGGATGATCCAGGACCTTCTAGAGACCTTCCAGCTGTTTGTCTTTTAGTTGTACCTATTTTGTCTTTTCCTTGTACTTTACTGTTGGGCTTGTATTTCCGACACCCTTTTACATGAAGTACACTTGTTATACAGATATTACTTAGTGTTTTCTTCTTCTTGTACTCTGGTTGTGTGTGTTTATGATTTATAAAGGCAATTCCTTCCTAGTTTTTAGGGATTTACACCTTTGGTGCTAATCGTCATCCCCTAGCCTATGGAAGGCGGGATTGGGGTAGTCACAATACGTGCCCTGGGGGATGGCTCGTGATAATCGGAGCTCTAGCTAATCATTTGGAAAATTTTCATAGCCTTTATAAGGTAAAAATGTGTTCCACATCTCGATGTTAAAGATGTACATGACATACCCAACATGTTTACTAACTTATAAATAAACAGAACTGGAACTTGACTTATCTTAATGTGAATAGCCTATCTAGATTCTAGACACAAAAGAACATGTGTTGTGGAATCAAATGACTATAATGGTAATGGTTATTTGGAAAAAATCATAAAATTGAATAGGTGATGTGGAATCCTATGGAGCATAGGATTAAGAACAAACCAAATCATTTTTTGGTGTTAAAAATCTAGAAATTTTGAGGATGAAATTTATAGAGGAGGGGATAATGTAACAACCAAGAACTCTATTAATGATATTTCCCTTCCTATGTTTAGTTTTTATAGAATAAATGATGTTAAATCACTTATATAACCCACTAAAAATCTCAAAAATTAATATTGAATAAAATAAGAGGCATTTCTAGAAGTTAAGGATCCTATATTGATGAAACAGTAACTTGACCATAGTAAAAGTAAAATAACCCTTATAAATATTAAATAAAACTAATTAATAGTAACATCACCCATGTAAGTATATATAAAATTTATTAACCTTATTAATGAACGTATCATGGAATTATATAACAATAATAGTAAATTAATATTTTAAAAATTGTAAAATTATGTGTTGGTATTTTTATAAGTCATAATAATGGAATTAAAATTTTGTAATTCATAAAATGATTTAAAACAAAATATATTCAAATAAAATGTATTCATAAATTAACCTTTTATTGTATTATTATTTTAGGATAATTTTTGGAGACCTTAGTTTGTTTTTGAATGTGTTATAAAATAAATTATAGACATACAATATGTATTTTTTGAGTAAATGATCAATTTAATTAAAAACTTAATTTATCACATTTAGAAAATTGTTTTCATCAAATGGACATAATTTTCTAATTATGCACATCAAAAAATAGTTAGGGTGAATTTTTGGGTTTTTTTCTAAAATATAGGATTTTTTGTCGAATAGAAAAATATGATAAATTACAATAAATGACAAATACATGATTTACTAAGTCATTGGAGTTGTTTGGATAAAGTAATTTTTTTTTGAACTCACATGAAAATATTACTATATTTAGTCACAATAATGAAAATATTTCTTTTGTTTATAAAAATAAATAAATAAAGAATAAAATAATGATTAATCACCCCTCTCCTCCACCATAAATACCTCCCCTCACCACCACATCTCCTCACACCTTTTATGCAATGAGCCTTGTCAAATTTATTACTAATAAAATTAACATGGTTCTCCCCATGGACAATACCTCCCCACTATATCAATAGACAAAAAACAATCCCCTTAAAGGGGTTCTCAGGGAGGAGTATTCAAGAGCTAAAATCCAATTCCTTTTCTATATATTTGTTTAGGTACTTTTAATTTTTTATTCTCTCCTCACCCCTCTATAAAATTATAATGATAAATCTAGTGTCCTATATATACTAAAATTATATAATGTTAATGTTATATCCTTAAACTTTCTCCCTTATGTATCTCTTTTATTTTATAAATGAAATCATTGTTAGAGAGGTGATGATTTACAACCTTCATTGATGAAGTATTTTCATTATTTAAATTCACCTTCAATCCTAGTAATGAAATAAATTTTGTGGTTAAAACAGAATATAATATATGTATTAAAACCTTTCTTATTTTTTATATCTAAAATATTTAAATATTACAAATGATAAAACAAAAGGAGTTCGTTACAATCGATAACTATCATAATAATGTAATCAATTATCACTAATGAATGATCTACTGATGAATCCTAATACCATATTTAAAAATGATATATATAAACATTAACACTTATTTATGTTCATTAATATCATATAAATTAAATTATAGAAATTTAAACTTATTCCACATGAACTTCTATACTGATATACAACTATACCGATTGTGAAAACCTAGGAAACAAACACTACCAAGGAATAAAATTATATATTATAACTCATAAAAATGTCTATAAATGAACATAATAAAATTATAATAAATCAAATAAATTTATATAGGGTTATAAATAAATTTTTTTTTATCCAATACATTAAGATAATGTGAAAAATAGTTTTGTACATATGATAAGGTTTTTCTTCCAAAAATTCAATTTTCATTCAGGTTACTTATTATATTTCTTTCCCCCAATATAATTCTCTTTCCTTATTTTTTATTTCTTATAAATTATTTTTTTCTATTCCAAAAATATATATGTAGTTAATTTCACTACTTTTTTGTTGGAATTACATTTTTACAAGGTTTTTTATCAATTCTTCATGTTACGCAAGCCCAATGAAAGGGAACATCTATATGTCTTACCCATAATCATGTACCATCTGTAATATGTTTTAGGACACCCTTTTAAAAAATTGTAATTTGTTCCTGAAAACTATATCTATTCATTTCTAGTTTTGGATAAATAATTATGATAAATAAAAAAAAATTCCAAAAGATCTGTTCTTTGAAATGTAAAAGAGGTATTTCTCTCAATAACCCCTCAACGATTTTATTAGAATATTTTCAACTATTTCAAAACATTTATTGACTTCTATGATTTATTTAGATTGATACCTTATTATTTTAATCTATTATATGTTATTAAATGGTTCATTACCAATTTAAATGTGGATGTGCTATCTTGACACCATTCACCACGCTACTCATATTTTTTAGTGATTATGATTAAAGATTGGGAAAGTAATTTGCATTTCATATATTCATGTTTTTTATGTTTTGTACCTTTCATATGAAGATTGCATTGGACTTGGAATGGGATGTGTGGATCCCTCTATAGCCACAAGATTCATCTATAGGCCTCATTAGGAAAAAGAGAATTGGGGTTTGGCTGAGGCTTTAACCTAGTATTTTCATATGTCTTGGTCGATGCCTTGATGGTATGTTTCATATGCCTGTAATTTTGTATAACATCAATATGGGGTTAATAATTGAAAAAAAAATTAAATTTTACTAGTATAATATCCATGAGTATTTTTTAATCAATTGTGATTAGTTATATGGATTTTTTACTCATCTTTTTTTCCTACCATATTATGCTCAAGATTATTTTTAAATGATTGTGTTCATAGATATTCATAATGCCTAATGTTTATTTTTATGATAACTTCCACTGTATTACTCACCCTTACTGATCATCTGAGCTCACCCATTTATTATGTTTTATTTTTCACCTAGACACGATGATGAATATTACAAATGACTTGTAGGGATAATCTAGGTGTTATGAATGTTTCAAATGGAATTTCAATATTGTGTTTACTTTCATGTTGTAATGTAAATATTTTTTTATATCTTGTTTTACAAAACTTCTAAACTATTAGATCCTTCAAGATCAATATTCCCTATAATCAAAACAATGTAATAAAGTAAGGAAATGTCTTTGGGTCACTACGGTCAGGTTATTTATACGATCTTTTGTAATTTCATGCAGAACAATAATGTTATGAAATTTGTTAAGAGATAAAAAATATTTATCATTTAAACCATTGATTTTATGGTCAAAAAATTCTAGAAATTCTCTCATCTAATTTTTAAAAATAGTTAAACCTTTCAAGATATCATTGAATCCTCAAATATTAACTAAAATCTCCATAACTCTAGTAATGTTTTCCTCAAACATTTCAACATATCCATTCATATATCATAGATTATGCATCTCAAGATTTGAATCATGGCTTCTATCAAATTAATATTTCTCTTCAAGTTTATTTCAAGCATATTCTATTTTACTTTTCTATCTTGAGATCTATAATCCATTCATAAAACCATTTTATGAATAATGATTAATAAAAAAATTCATATTTCATATCAACCTCATGATTTATTCTTTCAGTAACTATCATTATGAAATCATTCTCATTTGGTTGATGCCCAACTATAGTTGCATCGATAACCACTATTCCAAAAGACAGAATATAAATTATTATTGTATTTTTCCATGGTTTAATATTTTTTCCATCGATGTTAGAAATACCAAATATATTAATTCTATTATAATTTAAATGATAATAAATGTAATGATATTATATATGCAATGAAAATTATCTGATTATTGGTTTTTGAACTTGGTTTATAATCAATGTTTTTGAAAATTTGAAACACTTATATATTTTTAAATAAACTAAAATTTTAAAATATGTTTTATATCATTTTTCATATTTATTTTACTAGTACATAATCTTTTTTCGGTGATCATTTATCTCATGTGTTAATTTATGTGATCATTTATTAATGTTATCTTTTAAAAATAATTTATTTTGAATATAATTATTCTATAGTCTTTTATTATTATTACTAATCCATTTAGTTATTATTAATTTTTTATTTAGAGAATTTATATTTCTAATTTATTTTCTTATATTTACATAATTACATTTTATCTTTACCCATGTATTTATCTGACCATTTATAGAATAATGATTTTAATTTCTACATTTATTTTAAACTTGTAAAAAAATTATTGTATGAGGGTATATAGACCCATCCAAATATTATCTTTTAATTATATCAATTTTGAGCAATATTTCCAGGAAAATTAATCTATATAAATTTAATATTTTATTTAATTTCTCGAGTTCCCCTCCCCTCACATGTAAATGGGAACCTTCTCTCATCTATTCCAAACACCTTTTGATTACTAAAGGCTTCCAATACATATAAAAACCCTCAAAAATACATCCACCTAATATTGATGACTTTTTATAAGCATAAAACTAGCCCTATGTGGCTTATTATGTAATAAAATGGGGTTTTCTAGAGAAGAGGTGTGTCTTTTAACCAAATGTTTTTGTTTAATTTCTTATTTTACCTCCTTCAAATATTATGAAAACGTTATAAAATAATAAGGAAAATATATTATATATATTTATATACTTTTAATTTAAATCAGTAATCTATATTCATCTACTCTTCCATAAAATGGGATACAGAACCGTCATTCGTGTGTTCTTTAGACCATTATGTCATGAAAAAATATAATTCATTTTTCATAATTGTCCATACAATATGGTTTTAAGGATGGATTTCATGTATATATGATATGAAAAAAAATTATAATTTATTTTTTATAACATATCATCCATTTTTACATTTCTATTCATTCTAAAAATTAACATCATGTGTGTACGTGTCGATTACCACCTCAGTGAAGCGATGTGATTCATTTTTCATAACCACAAACATCATCTACTATATATAACTGTACATATAAAAATGGTATGAATTTTTTGATGTATTAATAGTTCTATAAAAATGAATCAATATTTACCTTCTTCCCATAATTATCATTGAAAAATTGAAACGTTACTCATATGTATGTCTGGCCTACTATCTCCATGATTATAATGTAATTAATATTTCATTAAAATATTTCAATTTTTTTAAATTACAAATGATTAATAAAAATTAATTTTTTAGGTTATTATTATTTTTGATATAATGGAATAATGACCACTTCAACCATATTCTACCTCTAGAATTTATTTTTCAATTCATTTTGGACATATGAGTGAAATGTCATCAGAACATCTAAAAAGAATTTAATTGATTAAGTAATTGAATATTACTTGGTAATAAATAAAATAAAAGGAAAAAACATAAAAAATTTATTCATCATGTAAATAATTAAAATAATTTTATTATATCAATAGATAAATATAATATGTGATGATTCAAACTGAATTTAAAGGGAACTTTATCATAATCCTTCATTTCAAAGGTCTTATAGAGATATTTTATAAATAATTTTATTTAATGTCCATATTATTAAAAAAATTAGGGATCAATTTTTACCGATATAAATGAATTATAATGTACATTTTCATCAAATATTAATTAATTAAAAATATATTAAAATGTAATCCTTTTACATATTTTATATGGAATATTTCAAAATTCATTACAAAAGTATAAAAAGAATATTCTATTATAACTTATATAGTTTCAACAACATTTCCAACCCCCATGAAAATTATTTTATTTTAGGATTCTATTAAATGATATAAATTTTTTCATTAAATTGAAAAAGTACTTCCCTTTTTCTACGAATTGTAATTTTTAAAATTGTTTTTTAAATTAAAGGGTATTCTAATATACAAAAATGTTTTACATACAAATTTTAAGAGTTTTAGAGGGGAATTAAGTTGAAATGGTGTATGATAATTTTTATTATTATGATATGGTACTTTATATTTATATATGATGATGGGTGAGAACTATATAACATATATTATGGGTGATCCCAATATATCTTATATAATAGAAGAGTGTGATACAACATATATGATAGTGATCATGATATAACTCTCTTAAGTACATCGTAATGTTCCTTTTCAAAAATGGAAATAAGGATATTGTTAACTAGGAAGATTTGTCCTATGAATTTAACTAGGCTCCAGTTATTTATAACATGGGTTTAAACGTGTTTATGTTTAAAATAATATATTTTTTTCAAAGGGTTAAATTTGAATAATATGAGCTTCAGAGGATATATTGGTACATAATGTGATTTTCATATGAATTTGAGTTATTTTATTCACTTTTATAATATTCTAATAAAGTAAAATTCAAAACATTCTTTATTTTTTTTTCTACAAGAAAATAGATTACTTTCTCGTATTAACATTCTTATGCTTTTATAATTATCCCATGTTTTTAAATGTTTATACAACATTTAAGGATGTTTAAGAAATAAAATTATGTCAAGTTGAAAGTCATTATAATTTTTAATGAAAATTAAATGTGTTTCTTTATAAATGTTTTATATTATTAGGAAAATGGGTACTTATTGGATTTGACCAATTTCAAGTGTATTATTATTTTCATGTATGAGCTATCACCTAATTCTCAAAAACAGTAAAACAGAAAATTAATTGGGAATCTAAGGTAATGATTTATATTTTAAATGTAGTATATTATTAAATTTTTATAGCTAGGTCATTATAGTTGGTATTGTTACACACTACAAAAAATAGGAGACTATTATTGGTTTATTTTATGTTGGGGGTGCATTAAAGAACCACTAAATGTTTCTAGGATAGTTTTATTAAACTATCGATAATTATGGTGTTCAAAATAACCTCATGATGGATTCACTCATTTAGAGGTGGTTTATGGGAAGTGTATCATACTGTTTTTTAGTGGTTTTCATTTTTTTGTTGTAGTTTTGCCTCTCAAAATTGTGGAGGATGTCATGGTGGTTTAAAATAATACAAATATTTGATCATATATAAGATAATTATTAACTAAAACTAAATACTTTAATAACATATATAGAGGTAGTTTAAACAACTTCTATATATCATGGCAAAAATATCTAGAGCAATTACAGCCCCAGAAAAATTTACGAAATGAAAAAATTAATATATCTCAAATAATTAAACATTAAATTGTATTCATATTATAAAAATTAAAAAAGGTTCAATTAAAAAAGATTACAACAACCAAAGTATTACCACATCATTTTATATTTCCTCATAAGCACATAACCCAAATAAATAAATAGAATAACATAATTCATTTCACAACATCCCAACCTAGCAATATCTATTGAACACCTCCTTCCCATTTCCACAAAAAATTCATTATAAATCATCACCACATCATCACCAAAGTGCATTCAACCATCCACAAATAAAAAAATAACATCAAATTAATTACTCTAATAATTTTACCATAATAAGACAACATTGAACAACACCCCCATATTCTAACCGACCTTCCCTCTATTGATCCCTAAATGATACCACAACCCATATTTCATTATGGAAACCACAAAAGACGTCAAAGGAAAAAAATCATAACAATGATAACATAAGAAATGATGGATACAACCAAAAACTAATTCCACAATGAAATACATTTTACCTCTTCATTATAGGAGATAGCCTAACTCTCCTTCATAAAAAGAGCCAATTGAAATCCATTATTTCTTCACAGTTTTCAAAGTATACCCACCCCAACTCTAATATAACATTAAATAAATGAAAAAAATTCATCTTACTATAATGGAAGACACTAAATGGAATCGTTTAAAAATTAATCCAAAAGAGTCTAAGAATTAATAGTATAAGGAAAACATAGGATGAAAACGTATCTAATAAAATAAGAATATATATTTCATTAAAAGTGTCACAAATATAGATATCCTCTACCTCCATCCACATCATGGTTTCTTAATTACCATGTTATTTTATTTTTCTACCAGGGATATGGTTACAAATCAAAATCACTATATCCTATGTCAACTTTCATCACTACCCAACATACTATGATTGACAACATCTCTATATTTGAATGGAACACATTCGATCAAAATATATATGATAATTTTATTGAAAAGATAAACAAAGATATATATATTAAATTAAATGTAAAAAATATAAATTTGTATAATAAATTATTGTGAATTGGGTTTATTTTTTTACTCACTCAAACCATTAAATATTAAAAAATTGAACCATGCAAATATAAGTGATTGAAAATAAAAATAATGAAAGTAAAAGTTAAACAAAAAAGATTATTTTAGATGTCTAGGTCTAAATAATCAAATTTTTACTATATACATTAAAACATGGTATATGGAACTAAATATGTTATATCTATATTTAATGAGAGTGAAAAAATGACACCTCCCTTTTTCATACTTGAAGGAATAAACTAATTAACATGTCTTCTATGAGTTTAGAAAAAACTCTTCTCTTCGTAGTGGAAAAACAAAAATCATACTTAGTTGTTTTTAGGGTAGTATAACCCGAGGATGTATGCACTATTTGATATAATATAATATATATAATTATAGTAAAATTAATCAATAAATTTTTTAATCCTAGATATTGATCATCATTGAATATGTAATCATTTATATTAGGTAATGTTCATTCCCCTGTAGATGTTGAAATATGTATTCTCAGGAAAATAGTAGTTTACTTTTAGTATGTTGAAAAATGACTAATCCCTAGTAATTAGTAATGAACAGTGTAGAATATAGATGTTATAGTAAATTCATGATACTATTTTTGAATTCCTCAATTCTTTTTGTACATAGAAATAGCATTGGATATTTTATTCACATTAAATTCAATGAATCTCCTTCAAAAATTCCATTTATAAAAATATCATGTGGTGGATGAATATAATTATACTATAAAAATGAAAATCATGTTGTTCACAAATATTCATTATAACAATAAAAAATTTAGAAAAGAGTATATATATATCCAAAAAAGAGCATAATAAATTCAATGTAATACTCCATTAATTTTTACTAGGATCACAATCTATTTTCCAATTAAACTTTAATTTAAACTTTTCACATAAAATACATTCATACAGGTCTTACAGATGTAAAAATAGAAAATTAATTTCCACATGATATTTCTACCGATGAAGTATTTAGAATAATTTATATAGAAGATAATAATTTATATTATTATCCTTTTAAAAAATCTGAATTTATTAAAGACAAACTCATCATATCTCAATCGATTTGAATTTGGAAATTTCATGTTTAAAAATTTTAGAATGTATATTAGCTCATTCTAAATACCATGTTAATCACAATTAATTATTCATCAAATAACGTAAAACATTTTTATTTCGATTTAATATAATTAATCACTAATTTAAGAAAAAATAAAAAAAATGAATGAAATTGAAATATAAGACATATGAAAAAGCATAGAATATTTCATGTTTTTAGAAAGTCCTGTAGAATTAGGAATAACCATGTATAAATTTTATGTATGTTATTTTAATATATCCTCGTTCCTCTATGTATCCAAATCATTACGTGTATTAAAATTGACATAGTAGAATTCCCATTGTTGAATGTCATGTAAGAACATTTACGTAAGCGAATATACATAAAAAATATATGTAGGGGGATTTAAAAATCCTTTTCCAATAAAGAAATTTCACAAAAAAAAATCACTACATATCCAATTTATATGCATTTGAAATAATTTTCATGTATATAAATATCTACATATACATTTCTCAAGTAAAAAAATTTCTCACATAGCTGAATTCTTATAAGCGATTTTTCAATTTTGAAAAAAAATTGATTTATCAAATTACAGGCCTAAAACATTCCTTCTAAATAAAGGAATTATCTTTGGTTCTAATTGATTTATATTTTTAATATTTTATTATATTTTTAAATTTATAAGACTAAAATTAATTATATTTTTTTCAGACTAAGTTAAAATCAAAATATTTTATCAATAATATTATGAGAATCTTTAGATTTTTTACTAAAATCATAATTTAATTTATTACCAAATTTCAAACATGGAAAAATGACTTAGATTATTATGTATTATAATTAAATATATATTTTATTTTATTGACAACTCACCATGAATCACTCAATTTGGATTTTTGTATCTCAAGATATTGTCAAAACATAGAAGTTATATGATTTTGTAAAATCGAATATGTGGTTAAAAAATTGGCTACTTTTATTTTGATGTGGGTACACTATTTATAATTTTGATTTCTGATAAAGATACATTAGATATGTGGGAATAATAAAATATATATATATATATATGATATTTTATGGTTCAATGATTTATTGGGGATAATAAGTCAATATGAAACTTATAGAACATGCTAAGAAGAATCGAAACATGAAATATGATGATAATTTAATATAAAAATAATTATAGTCTAATCAATGATTAAGAACACGTCAATAAACACGTAAGATGAAAAAACTAATGATTAACATAGTTATATATGAATCAAATAAAATAATTCCTTAATAATTATATAATATAACAACCTAAAAATTAAAACATAATTATGAAATTGATTAAAATAAATAAAACAATTGTTGTTTTTAGTATATTAAGATATATGTGTAATAAAAATAATAAAAACTCATTATAACACTAATGAATGTTATGAAGAATTTAATTTATCATAGTATGGTATTTTTAAATTTTGAATACATTTTGTGGTTGAAGGATCCACTCGATAATTTATATTTTTGAACACCACACTCATACTCGTCTATTGTTGAAAATGAATGAATATTTCTATTGTAATTTTTTGATTCAGTTTAAAATATTTAAAAAACTATTCACCCCTATAAAAAAAATTGTTAATGAACTCATTACCATACTGATACAACTTTAATTCTCGATGATTTTATAAACTATAGATATGGGTGTTGTATTTTTAATTCTCTATTATAATTTTTTTCTCATAAAAATAAACCACATAACACTTTAAGGGTTCTATCCTTTTCAAAATTATATCTCATCCATATTTTATTAAAATTATTGTATTGTAGAGTCTGTACCACGATATTTATATGGTCCTCCTCTATTTTATTTGACTACAACATATTTTTAGACTCCAATCTATTCATTTAAATTCACACTCATAAGAAGTGAATATAATTTAACCAGCCCCTATCATGTTCCTTCTATCTCTTAATAAGTAATTATACTACCTACAATCAGTTAACATGTTTTTTTATTCATCCAATTTTTTAAAAAATAAAAATATTTTCAAAATATCCGATAGAACATTATATAGAAAATTATCCATCCAATACATTATCCATTAGGTATGACTCTATCTAATGTTCCTTTGACTTGATCATCTATAAATCTTTCTATTACACCTAAAATTCATTTTCATATAAGTTTATCTTATACACTTCTTCCTAGTAACTCTATATATTACACTTCTATCTAGTACCTCTACATATTACACATCTAACCACTACACATCTTTCGGGTGTTCTTATTTTTATTTCACCACCATGGTATACCTTTTTCAGAAACTCATGATACTCTTCTAATAAAAATTTCATCAATTTGGATCTCTTTGTTTGTCACATAAACAATTTATCATCAAATGGTTCCCTTATCCCTATATATGGGGACATTTCCTCCAAAAAATTTGGTGAAATTGTATGCTTCAAAAAAATAATATTTTAACTTCCTACCCAACAAATATTCATTATTCTACCATTAATTGTTTTAGAACATTCATAATTGTTCCTAAAACTCCTCATAAAATTATTTCTTCAATATTATAAAAAAGTTGAAAATATTCATGAACAGTGTAAGAACATCATGACATCATTATGGTTAAGTACATTAAATGTTTTATAAAATGTTTCTAAAATCTATAACTAGATAATATATGTTTAATGTATTTATAAGAAATCCTCTATCTGGATCTATTTTGTCTTACTCTACTATGTCGGATCTACAACATCTATTTCACTTAGTATTATACACTATTTCATTATCAATATTTTTCTCATCATATAATTTATTTGTTCAAATTAATTCACATAATTTCCTTATACATAATCAGATGATTTGGCATGTCTACGTCATGGTATGGTTGTCCAAACTCTATCTAGTTTTATTTATATAATCATCTATTTAAGGAACCCATTTTTATCTATATGATTCTCATTTGTCTTATTTATCATTCATTAATCTATATGACTTAAAATATTCATATTGGGGACTTCATTGATCATCGGCTATATCAGATCAATATATTTATTTCATTTATATCTAGTACAACTTTTCATCATTTTCATTCTTATAACATTAAGCTTCTTTAGGAAAAATTTATGGACATGAAAAACATATTTCCCTTCGGAAGTATGAAAACATTTAAAAAATTACTATATCTAATGGAAATCATTTACCTCTCTCTAATTTATCATTATACTAGTACATTAGATCCCCATTACAATTTTATTATTCTTTTAGAGTTACAACGTCTCAATATGATCATCATTTCTTTGAGGGAAAATTTAGAGATCATAATTCACTCAGGAGTAACTTCATGAGAATATATATTCAAACATTACATAGCTTAAAGCATCAGTAAATTAAAATTATATCGTTAAAAAAACAATCTTTCATGAAATATAATATTCGTCTATCAAGTATACTCTTTCCATTGGAATGCACATTTCTATATCTGATCATCAGATATAAATTTTCAATATTTTTTATCATTGTATAATTATTTAATAATATTTTTTTTGGAATCTATCCTTTATCCCTTTTTTAGAAACTCATATAAAATTACCTATTGTGATGATTTTTTCACAATGTTGGGAACATCATGTTAAAAAAATCATTGTATTCTTGGTAATAAAATAACACAAACCATCTTAAATTCTATAAATACCATGGGAATTAATATAAAACAAACATTCATGTGATGATTAATAACATAACATCACATGAAATAAAAAAAATTAACAATTTTTTTTAAAAACAAATAAAATCATTACAAAATAAATAATACAGATCATGAAATTAATTTCTAAATATTTTCATTTTATTATTCTTGATATGAAGGTTGAATTTAGTGTTGACTTATTCTCTTCTACAATAAAATTTTTAAAACTCCATCTCAAATTTCTCTTTTTGAACTTTTCAAATAGCGAATTAAATTAATATATTTTCTTGATAATGTTTTAATTCATCTGAGAACACCACCTCATGATTCTTCCATTTTATTTATTAAAAAATTAATATTGTTCAATGAGTCCTTGTATTAATTATAGGATATTGAATTGCATCAATTTTAATTACATGGATTTGTTACCTCATATCAATTATTTGTTTGATCAGCTCCTGAGAGAAAATAATTTTAAAAGATTGATCATACGGTATGATACCATCCATTTAAGGTGAATAGGGATGACATTCTATAGATGAAATTTCAAAATAGTTTTGGAAATTATGATTTTTTGGTTATTCCCTTTGGGTTTTCTAATAAACCAATATTATTAATGGTTCTTATAATTAATGTTTTTTATGAATATTAGGATATGTTCATATATATGTTTATTGATGATATTTTCCAATATTATAATAGTCCTAATGATTATGAAAAATACTTAACGATTGTTTTGAAATCCTTGAAAGAAAATTATTTATTTAGGAAATTTAGAAACAGTGATTTTTTTTTTTAAAATTGAAATACTTGAGAATATTTTCTCTAAATATAGAATATTTTTAGACCCTATTAAAAATGATGTGGTTAAAGAATTTCACATACCTACAAATTTCAAATAGATTCAATTTTTCATTGATTGTGGAGTTACTATTGGAATTTTATTATAAAATGAGTTATGTTATCTATCCCAATAAATATATTAAATCAATAATGAGATTATTTTATCTTGATAAAAGAGTGTGATGATTTTTTCCTATAACTGAAATGATGATTTGTTAATGATCTGTATTTTTCATTGTCCTCTAAAATTGGTGAATTTTTTCAAAATTTTTATGCTTCTTTGTGTGCGATTCTTCATTATTATGTAATTTCTCAGGTTACATATCAACTAAAAACACATTAGATAAAGTATCACAAAATTAATCTAGAATTTTCTTCTATGGTAATTTGATTAAATATCAAGATATAAAAACTATTTTCAGTAAAGTGTGAAAAATATACTGATATCAAAATATTTATGTATGAAATAACTGATAATGATTTGAACATAAATCATAGAATATTTTATAAAATAATATAGAATTATTATTACATGATTAATTACAATCTAATAAATAAAAACAATATAGCTTATTCTTGGAGTAGAAATTAAAATTCATTATTAACCATGATTTGTTTAGAACATGAACCTTTGGTATCGAGTAGAAATGTTTCTCTTAGAAAATCCTTCAATTTGGTTTTAGGTTTAAATAATGTATTTATTTTCATATATATTTAATTTTGATAACATGGAAAAACATTATTTATAAAAAAAGAGATGATTTTGTAATGAAATGTACGTTTTAGAAACATAATAGTAAAAAGTAATCAATTTTACTATTTATAATATGGTATTTATGTTCATGTTATATCACAGTTGAAAAAATTATTGTTTAGTAAAATTCATTGTTCTCTCTTTTATGTTAATCCAGATTGTAATATGATGTACATAGGCCTTCTGGAGTATTACTGGTGTGTTATAATGTATAAAAATATTGTACATTGTACCATGAAATGATTAACCTTTTAATGGGATAATGTTAAACCAAAATAATTGAAAGACATGCTTCATCAACATTCAGTTTTAGAGTATTAATGGGAAAAGTAAATCATAGGATTTTATATAGGGATTACTAAAGACATCTCAAGGTAATAATTATATTGGTGTTATTGTTTACTAATTCTTGAAATTGATATATTACATTCATATTATAGATGTCATGTTTATAGATCATCTTTATTAACTGTATTTTAAGAATACAGTTATGATAAATAGATATTATGTCTCTATTATATCTGGTTGTCATCCCTGTTTTACTTTTAATTTTTTCAATGGTATATAGAAGTCATTGGGTATTGAATTAAATATTAGTAAATCATTTCATTATCATTATGATAGACATTCAAAGTTAACGATACAAACATTGAATGATAATCTTTAACATTATTCAATTAATTTATATGAAAATTGGGTTAAATATCATTCATTATTTTAGTATTCAAATAATAATAGATTTCATTTGGTTATAAAGTTTGTACATTTGGAAGCATTATATAGAAATCATTATCAGAATGCAACATTATTGAACAAAGAAGGTAAAAGGATGTTATCAGTACTATATTTTTATAAGAGTTTGATTGAAAGATAAATTTAATTCAATAATATTTTAGGATGGATAATATGATACATAATATCTAAATAGATAACTAGAAGAAATATCTTTAATTTGATGTCGGAGATCATGTTTTTAAAAAAAGATTCTGTATGGAAAAGTGTTATGTTCTCTGGTAAAAGGTATTGTTAAGTCTACAATTTAATAGAACATATAAAATATTAGATAATTCTAGATTAGTTTCCAACATATTGGCCTTAACTCTAATTTTATCTGAGCTATATGGTGTGTTTCCTGATTCATTATTAAGAAGGTATGTTTCGGATGCCTCACATGGTTTGATCCCTTAGGTGGTACATTTTTTAAAAAATAGTTCTTATGAGGAACATTAAATTTAAGTTCATTATCATAAATATAATTTTTTTAAATATAAGTTTACTCAACATGTTAATGTTTAGTGGAAAACCCTTATAGTTTACGAAGAAACAAGTAAATAAAAAAATTCTTTGAAGGAAAAATATCCCCACATGTATAGGTAAAGAATAAATTTATGAGGATGAGAAGTTAATAAGGGTGAAATATAATAGCCAAATTAATAATAATAGTGAATTAATATCATCCACTAATAATATTCACAAAATATATTTTATATATTTATATTCATTATAATAATATTATGTAGTTTTTAATCAAAAATGAAAAAGATTATCGATTACTATATTTGTTTATATGTATTATTTCTTTTATTTTGAATTTTAATTAAATTTTTTTGGAATTTTAATTTGTGAAAAATAATATTTTTTCAAAATAAAAAACCAAAAATTATCTTAGATAATATTTTTGTGAATTTCTGTAAATGTTTTTTATGAGTATTTGAAAATACCATTTTTGATGAAACTTAATATCTAGTCTCATGTAGTTACAAAGTCAGACTCTATATTTTATTGGTTTTAAAATTTCATCCATTAATTTTTATTAAAATAATACAGTAAATTTATTTTGGATCCACATTACATATTACTTTTGAATAAAAATATTTTATTATTTAAAAATATTTTTTTCTTTAGTTTTTTTTCATTGAGTTTTATGGGTTTATTTTTAAGTTAATTACATCGAATTATACAAATTGAATTAGAAAAAATTCAAAATCGATTTTTAATCATAATTTATAAATTTAGTTATGAGGATAATTTTATTTTTTCTAATTATTAAATGTAACATTAAGAAAAAAAATTTCCATAGAAAGAGTTAAAATTAGAAAAAAAATAATTGAAAATAAAATGAAAAGGTTTGAAATTTATTAATGTTGAATAGATAATATTTTATTGAAATATTTAGACATCTTAAATAACATATTATACTATTATTTCTTTTGGATTCATTTTGATTGATTAAGACATTAATTTATTTGAATATTTTCTAACATTCCATGTGCATCCTCTCCTGTAATTATAAAGGACAGACCAATCATCTCTTCTACAAAATTAACAAGAATCTTATAATTTATAATTCAAACCCAAATCTCATTTTAAAATCATCATTCATTTCCTATATGTTTTCGTGTGATCATAATACCATCCCATGAAGGCTTTATCTATAAACAAAAGGAGGTTGTTTGAAAAAGAGGTATAATTCATAAAAGATGATTTTCTTAATATTTATTCATTTAACTCATTCAAAAATAACCTAAACATTTTTATATTCAAAAAATAAAAAAATCTCATATATTTATATTTTATTATGTTTGTGGTCTAATACTATATTCTTCTACTTCTCCATCAAATGGGAATCAAAACTATCCTTTTTGTGTATGTGCAGACTAACACCTCATGAACTGATGTAATTTTTTTCTATCATCATCTATCTCAGTTGGTTATAATGATGTATTTAATAGATATTTAAGATATTTATGATATAATTATAATTAAATAATGATAATATATCATTTACTTTTATACCATTAATTTTTTAGGAATTGATAACATCGTTCTTTGTACATATGGATTACCACCTCAACGAAATGATGTGATTCATTTTTCATCACCACAAAAAATGTAGGAAATATATTAGTGTATTTAGAGTAGAAATATTATATTTAAAAATTAATATTAATTTTATAAATAAAAAATTATTCTTAATTTGTTTCTTTCATGTTCGTTGAAAAATAGAAACCTTACTCACATGTATGTATAGACATCCTACGCCATGATCTAACATAATTCAATTTTACAAACACTATTCTTGGATGATATGAAAATGGATAATTAAATTATAATAATTATAATTTTTTCATATTTATGAATCTGGAAATGATATAATCTGGATGCATTTGATCATATAAATCCCACCAATTTCTTTTTGGTCATTTTAGGTGAATAACTTCAAAATATTTGACAAGAATATAAATGATTATATAATTGAATTTAATATGGGTAAACGTTAAACAAAATAGTAAACAAAAATGTTTTTTACAAATATAATTAACAAATGTTTATTATTGAAGAAGATAATGACCATATATGATGAGTAAAATTTTAGGAAAGGGATTTCTTTTCTCAAATAAAATTCTTTGATAATTAATCTTATAAGGCCCCAGCCTTAAACCTTACTTAATCTTGAGTTATTACAATATTACACATTGAGGATCATTTCAGGTTTAGAGTTTTAGAGAATTAGATCATAAAACTTTCATTACATTCCACATTTAAACAAAGTGGTTACATAAAAGATAGTATTCATTTTTTTTCCATCAATGGAAACATATTTAAAAATACAGCATGGATTCTTTCTTCACACTTCCTTGAAACTATCATCATATCATGTACCTTTCCCTTGACCTGTGAAAAACATTTAAAAAAAGTTGGGATGAGCATAAAAAGCTCAGTAAGGGTTATAAAAAATATGGAAAGGAAACATGAGTTCATATATACATAATAATGAAATCATACTTTACCTATAAAACATAGGCACTTTAACATACCTCATCAAATCATGAATAAATCATAGGAATCATAAGACATAAAAGGTAACTTGAGGCATTCATAACATTCTTACATAGGGAGTAACCCTGTTGGTTACGTTTGGAATACCCAGCACAGTATATTCCCTAAATCTCTTTGGAGAAACCTAAACGTTTCACTCCTTCGCGTTACCCAATGCATTGGAGAGCTATATCGGGCTCACCCGCCCTTAGTTTCTCACGGAACCACATGTTTTCATAACAATGCCCAAGAACCATAACATAAACGTATCACATAAAACATGCATAAAGGAAACATAACATTTCCACATCACAATATAACATTTTAGGATATTGAAATAATGAATCCATTCAAAAAAACCCATTTTCCAAACCATTTAAACCATTTAATAAAGAGATTTTTGAATCAAAGTGTCTCATACCACCTTGAAGATTTTAACATTTTAAACCATTAATATCCATAAAAATAAATCCTTAAAACCATTTTTAAAACATGGATATTAATAAGAACAAATCATTAAAACATTTAAAGCGATATTTTGGTTAAAGGGTTTTTACCAAAATTAGAGACACTTGAATACAATAATTGAGGAATAACATTTAGTCAGAACTTTATAATATCATGAGAATAAATGTATTCAAGATATAATATACCATAGGACAGTATATACACCATATAAGAGTGAATTGGTGCGTAACAACAATGAAGTCTCAATAGAAATGTAAAATGTGATGAAATCCCTTATAAAGAAGGTATCCTTAAATTAAGGATAAATCAATCTCAAAATTATGTGTGACAAATATAAATACACCCAATATAAGAGGATATTAAGTGTAAAACAATAAAATTTCATTCAAACATATTCAATGTATGACATATTCAATAACTACATGTTGAACCCAAAGAAATCGAAACTGGGTTATAAAGTTCCCTTGGTAAAATTCGACAGCCTAACGGCATCACATCAAAATTCAGAAAATGAGTTGATGAGAGATAAAAATGGTATCTCATCACTTGGACATAAAATTTTCATCAATAATGATATATAAGAACATATCCCAACATAATAGTATGTGAATTAAAAGACATAACAAATAAAGTCTTTTAAAAAGAGAAGGGTGAAAGGTTCCCTTACCGACAAGGGTATCATTCGAGACATACACCCCGTGAAAGAAGGAAATACAACATTGATTTAGATACTCATAAATGAAATTATATTAAGCAATGAGTAAAATAATGGGCAGTACATGCACCACTCAAAGTAAATTGTGGCAAATGTAGCATAAATCTCACGGGAATAAAAGTGAGATGAAAAATCCCTTACGAAAACTCGGCAGCCTAACGACGCCACTTAAAACTTCCAAAAATGGATTTATGAGATCAAATAGGGTCTCTCATAATATGACCATAAAACTTAAAGTATGAGGAATATAAAATAACATCCCCAAACATAAGAAAGATGAGCTTAAAATAAATGACATAAACGAGAGTACTTAAAAAGAAAGAGAGAGGTTAGATCTCTTACGAAAATTCGACAGCCTAACAGTGCCACTCAAAACTTTCAAAATGGATTGATGAGAGAATATAAGGTCTCTAATCATATGAACATAAGAAGTACAGTAGGAGTAATATAAAAGAACATCCCAATCATAAGAAATATGAGCTTAAAAGGAATGACATAAAGTAGTGTACTTAAAAAGAAAGAGAGGAGTAGGATCCCTTACCTCAAGTCCAACTTGTCTTGTTCATTTATTTATATTCCTGAATAATAAACATTGTTCAATTTATAATTGCCTAAGGACCTCCTTTAAATATTATTATTCAGTTCATATCACATATTATAATGTTATAATAATTGTTTAATAATGTTAGTTTATATCAGATGTTTTTGCCGATATTTGGTACATGAGTCAAAAATGAACTTGTTTGAAAAATGATTTTCCATGTAGTTATAAGTAAATAATTTCCAGAATAGTATTAATGATTAAAATATCATATATATCCAGTAAATATTCATTTTATACTATTCCATATCATTTGGAGATAAAAAATGAAAAGCACCGTTCATGGAGACGGTAGGCCGTACGTACGCATGAACGCTACTTTCATTTTTTTCTTTTTCATATTAACAGAATTAAAAATAAATGATATATATATATATATATTATAATTCCAGTATAATATATATGTTATATAGGTCACATATGTTCATTAATTTCATTCTTTATACGTTCCATGTATTGCATGTACGAGTCAGATCACTTGAGGGGGTGGTAGTCCACACTTCCTCATATGAATTTATCGCATTTACACAACATGAAAATAATAAAGGTATGGTTTGAAT
This sequence comes from Viscum album, assembly GCA_963277665.1. Lineage (NCBI taxonomy): Eukaryota > Viridiplantae > Streptophyta > Magnoliopsida > Santalales > Viscaceae > Viscum > Viscum album. The sequence continues at coordinate 497,083,425 of OY728127.1, forward strand.
ATAAAATATAGAATAATATAGTAAACATAAATACCATATATATCATATATAAAATACAGTTACATCATAATGGCCACCTTTAAAGGTGTTAAAAGAATATTGAACAATCATCGTTTCGTGAGGCAGAAAATCGCCAACCACAGAAACAGTATGTTCTTTAACCATTAGACGAAGGTGTGTGTAATTGTAGCTTGAATACTTCTTATAACAAAATCCTATTATATTGAAGATACTGTATTTGTTACAAAAGAAATGAATAAAAAGAGTTTAGGGGGTTGGAGAAGCAAAATAAACCAAAAGGACACAAGTGAAGACATTACCTTAAAATTGGGTAACTCCCATTGGTTTGAGCTCAATGGCTTCCTTGGGAAGACTTCTGCCCAATGTGAGGCATCAAGGAGTTATATTGGGATGTTTAGAGACAAAATGGGCAGGGTTTGGCCAATACAAAGGCTTTGGAAGTGTGGGAATGGAGGTAGAGGTGGGGGCCTTTTATAAGAGGAGAGGAGGGGCACTCTTGGAATGTAAAGAAATGTTACTTTTTTTTAGAATGGGTTTCGGATTTTAATGGTCCCAAATTGATGTGTTTCAAGGATAAGGTGATAAGGGTTCGAACTCCACCCATACAATAGGTTTTGGACATGTGTAGGTCTTATATTGTACACTATCTTTCCATTTTATTTAAATCATTAAATAATGAGGTCATCGATGCATCATCATGATGTCATAAATAATTTAATTTATTTAATTTCTAAAATTATAAAAAAATACTATGATGTAGGAAATTTTTTTATCTTTCTATTTATTATTTATAGTAAAAATTATGACTTGTATAACCCCATGTAAAAATTGTTTTAGTAAAACATCTCATGTTTGTGTCATTTTTACTTTAACATTAAATAAAAAGATATTTATGGCATTTTCCAACCAAAGTGGCTCCATGGGGTCCCCATGTTGACCCATGGATTTTCTTGGTCGGCCATGAAACATAAAATGATGTTAGGACATTTTTCTATGTCATTTCATTTTATTAACACATTATTCTTACCTTAAACTACACTAATTACCTCTAATCGCGATTAAAAACTTAATAAGTTACTATTCACCAAAAAATCATTTTAATCCCATTGAACCAAATTTTACTTCTTAATTAAAACCATGTATGTTGGATTTTTTGAAATTCAAAACACAAAGATGGAAAAATTTCATTTAAACGGAAAAATCAGTTTTTATAAGTACCACTTAGTGGTTTCACTATTCATCAAAAATTGAAGTTTTTCAGAAAATTTCCAAAAGTTCACCCTAAGCTATATTTGATATTCCAAATTCAAAAATGATGTCTATTTTAAAAAATTCAAAACATATAAGTTGCATTAATTAATTTAATAATTAATTCCCACTGTCAAAACAAATAGCGTGTTTTTATGAAACAAAATGTATCAAAAGATTGACACTAATTTAAGTCCGATTTCAAAGTGAAATTAATTCCAACAACCACTATTGGATTAAATGGTAAAAATATATTATAATTTCACTTTAAAACCAATTCTAAAGATAATCTAATCATATAAATAAATTAGATTAAAATAGGTTTTCAATTAAAATACAACATTTTTCACTATTCATTAAAAATTGAACTTTTTCGGAAAAATACCAAAAATTTACACAATGTAAATTTTGATGTCCCAATTCTAAAGAAGAATTTTATTTTGTCAAATATAACACATAAAATTTTCAAAAAGTGGATTTAAAAGAGGTTTGCCATCAAAAGGCGGTTAATCGACCTTTTAATGAATATTAGAATGTTTACGCTTAAAATTGGATTGATTTTCATTTTTAATCCTCTAACATTTATTGTAAAAATTAAAAATATTTGACAAAAATATATAATCATTTTGTAGTTAGTTCTGTTCATTCTGACCATTACAACATCTAGGCGTTAACTACTATATAAAATAATATTATTTTATTATTAGAGTGAAACGTAAGATTCCCAAGAAACTCATTGTTGCGTGTTGGGTACGCCATCGAGCATAGCATCCCTTTTAAAGTAATATTAATATTTTATTCACAAATATGGATAAATATAAAAATTTAATATTCTTTATTTACCTAGGGTGTTACATCCTTCCCCCCTTTTGGGAATTGCATCCTCGCAATTTTAAAATTGAGCTTGGAAACATCCTTGAAAGTCCCACATCGGATCAAGAGTCGGTAAAACAATCACTTTAAAATAAAGAAAGATAAGTACAGAGGTCACCCGAGTTAACCCATACTAGGATTCCATGTAGGAAAACATGGACATGGAGGAGAAAACATAGGGTCATGTTCTGATGAAGAGTGATAGAAAACAAGTTTAGGAGAAAGTTAACCACAAGAAAATCACAAACTTGTGATGGGTTAAACGGTATTCGATTCCCCAGTAGGAAAAGTTAATAGACAACATTTTTGTTTTAAGTTACTTTTTATTGAGGAATTTATTCATAAGGAAATATAATCACTTATCATGATGACTTTGAACTTTTATTAGATTCCTTACCCAAACTCATATTTTCTCCAAAAGACGAGTATTTAGGAAGACTTGTTCACATTAAGAGTACTATAATAAACTTCTAGAGAATCACCTAATCCACAAAAGAGAACTATATACTTCCCATGTCTTTATACTTTAACCAAAACCGAAACCAAAAAGGTTAGTATAAGATCAGATAATCTAGAAAAGGATAACCCTTTATAAAAACAAAATCTATTCTTAATCTCCAAAATTTGTCCAACAAAACCCAAAGTTCAACGAGGACCATTCGATAAACAATTTTTCCATAAAATTCATCAAATTAAACCAAACTAAGATTGAAACCCAAATATTTTGAGGATTTAATCACAAAGTCTTCCAAGGTACAAATTAACTTTTATCTCCAAATAACATCAGTTGCTCTTAAATTCTCATATTGAAAAATAATTAACCTAATCACATATCCTCTATGATAAGTTAATCATTTACATAGATAACCCAAAATTAACTTACTCTTGATTCCTAAAATCATCTAACTAAAAAAAATTAGTCAAACTAACCAGGGACTTCACGTAGTCTAGTGGTAGGCGATAAATACCAGTCACACTTTGGTTGGGGGTTCGATTCCTGCAACGTTGTTCGACGCGGAGGGTTGTCACACGGTCTGTGTGTTGTACTTTTCCAAAACTATATAATTCTCAAATCATTCCCCAAAAAGAGATAAAATCATTAAAAATATCCATAACATAATTTAACCTTAATTCTATCTCATGCCTTTAACTTCCATCATAACATACAATAACCCATAACTACCTCAAAAGTAAGGATCATATAAACCCAAATGGTTCTTTATAACTATGTCCAGAAAAGAATAGATAACTATTACTTGAATAAAATTTTCATATATTAGACATCAGGGTTACACATACTATAAAAAGTCTTCTAATGTAACCCCATCATCAAAAGAGACTTAATACTCTTAAAAATTTAACCATAACTCTTGAAGCCCTTATATGTGGACTTCTTACTCACTCAACATTCTTCATGATCCATTAACCATTCCTTTCCAACTTATTCTGAAATACTTCTTTCCTACAAAAAAAATCATGAATCATATCCTAAGATTCCAAAATAGGAAAACAAAAGTTATGAAATAATCCATACCTTTGATTGGTCATTGTCAGTTTCTTCATCCTTAATCGGAATGGCATTAGGTATTGGTAAACAAATATTTGTACGATCTTGGTGATCCCATTCACGAAACTTCTTTATAGGACGTGTGTTTGTATAATGACCATGTACACCACATTTAAAACATTCAATTGATCCCTCATAAATAACTTCTTTCCCTTTCCTCGAGTCAACTGGATGCTTCCTTTTTCCATGGAAGGTTCTTGCTTTATGACCTTCATTTCCACATCTATATCATATTTCTGTCCCTTTGAAACATTTTCCTAGGTGTTTCTTTCCACATCATTGACACATAGGTTTTTGAACACAGTTACCTTTATGATTATTACCTGTAGTTTCGTAGGGATTTGTTTCACGCATATATGATGCCTTAGAGAAATCACCAAGGTTTAGGTGGTCAATCATGACTCCAGATAGTTGGTTGAGGATAAACACAAGAGTTCTCATTGTAGCTCCCATATCATTCAGTTGCTTTCTCAAAAAACTGTCAAAGTTTCCTTCACATCCACTGTTACTTTGGTGCCTGCTAGATCCAGCCATTTACTAAAACCAAAAAGGTCGGTGTGAGTATATCAAAAAAACCATCATGTACTAGTGAGGAAGATAAACACTAAGATATACTTACTCATTCACTTTATCTAAAACTATGACTCTTTCTGAAATCCTAACCATTATGGTAATGTCACTTATGCTTAAAGAGTACCCTAACCTCTAAAGTTATCTAAACCGGCCATTGATACCAACTATAAGGCCCCAGCCTTAATCCTTACTTAATCTTGAGTCATTACAAGATTACACATTGAGGATCTTTTCAGATTTAGAGTTTTAGAGAATTAGATCATAAAACTTTCATTACATTCCACATTTAAACAAAGTGGTTACATAAAAGACAGTATTCATTTTTTTCCATCAACGGAAACATATTTAAAAATAAAGCATGGATTCATTCTTGACACTTCCTTGACACTATCATCATATCATGTACCTTTCCCTTGACCTGTCAAAAAAATTTAAAAAAACTTGGGATGAGCATAAAAAGCTCAGTAAGGGTTATAAAAAATATGGAAAGGAAACATGAGTTCATATATACATAAGAATGAAATCATACTTTACCCATAAAACATAGGCACTTTAACATACCTCATCAAATCATGAATAAATGATAGGAATCATAAGACATAAAAGGTAACTTGAGGCATTCATAACATTCTTACGTAGGGAGTAACCCTCTTGGTTACGTTTGGAATACCCACCATAGTATATTCCCTACATCTCTTCAGAGAAACCTTAATGTTTCACTCCTTCGCGTTACCCAATGCATTGGAGAGATATATCGGTCTCACCCGCCCTTAGTTTATCACGGAACCACTCATTTTCATAACAATGACCAAGAACCATAACATAAACGTATCACATAAAACATGCATAAAGGAAACATAACATTTCCACATCACAATATAACATTTTAGGATATTGAAATAATGAATCCATTCAAAAAAACCCATTTTCAAAACCATTTAAAACATTTAATAAAGAGATTTTTGGATCAAATTGTCCCATACCACCTTGATTATTTTAAAATTTTAAACCATTAATATCCATAAAAATAAATCCTTAAAACCATTTTTAAAACAAGGATATTCATAAGAACAAATCATTAAAACATTTAAAGCGATATTTTGGTTAAAGGGTTTTTACCAAAATTAGAGACACTTGAATACAATAATTGAGGAATAACATTTAGTCAGAACATTATAATATCATGATAATAAATTGATTCATGATATAATATTCCAAAGGACAGTATATAAACCATATAAGAGTGAATTGGTGCATAAAAACAATGAATTCTCAATAGAAATGTAAAATGTGATGAAATCCCTTATAAAGAAGGTATCCTTAAATTAAGGATAAATCAATCTCAAAATTATGTGTGACAAATATAAATACACACAATATAAGTGGATATTAAGTGTAAAACAATAAAAGATCATTCAAAAATATTAAAAGTATGACATATTAAATAACTACATGTTGAACCCAAAGAAATCGAAATTGGGTTATAAAGTTCCCTTGGTAAAATTCGACAGCCTAACGGCGTCACTTCAAAATTTAGAAAATGAATTTATGAGAGATAAAAAGGGTATCTCATCACTTTTACATAAAATTTACATCAATAAGGATATATAAAAACATATCCCAACATAATAGTATGTTAATTAAAAGACATAACAAAATAAGTCTTTTAAAAAGAGAAGGGTGAAAGGTTCCCTTACCGACATGGGTATCATTCGAAACATACACCCCGTGAAAGATGGAAAATAAAAAGTTGATGTAAATACTCATAAATGAAATTATATTACTCAATGAGTAAAATAATGGGCAGTACATACACCACTAAAAGGAAATTGTGGCAAATGTATCATAAATCTCACGGGAATAAAAGTGAGATGAAAAATCCCTTACGAAAACTCGGCAGCCTAACGGCACCACTTAAAACTTCCAAAAATGGATTTATGAGATCAAATAGGGTCTCTCATAATATGACCATAAAAATTACAGTATGAGGAATATAAACGAACATCCCCAAACATAAGAAAGATGAGCTTAAAATAAATGACATAAAAGAGAGTACTTAAAAATAAAGAGAGGGGTTAGATCTCTTACAAAAATTCGGCAGCCTAACAGCGCCACTGAAAACTTCCAAAATGGATTGATGATAGAAAATAGGGTCTCTAATCATATGAAAATAAGAAGTACAGTAGGATTAATATAAAAGAACATCCCAATCATAAGAAAGATGAGCTTAAAAGGAATGACATAAAAGAGTGTACTTAAAAAGAAAGAGAGGTGTAGGATCCCTTACCTCAAGTCCAACTTGTCTTGTTCGTTTCTTTATATTCCTGAATAATAAACTTTGGTAAATTTATAATTGCCTAAGGACCTCCTTTAAAGATTATTATTCAGTTCATATCACATATTATAATGTTATAATAATTGTTTAATAATGTTAGTTCATATCAGACGTTTTTGCCGATGTTTGGTACATGAGTCAAAAATGAACTTGTTTGAAAAATGATTGTCCATGTAGTTATAATTAAATAATTTACAGAAAAGTATTAATGATTAAAATATCATATATATCCATCACATATTCATTTTATACTATTCCATATCATTTGGAGATAAAAAACGAAAAGCATCGTTCATGGAGACGGTAGGCCGTACGTACGCATGAATGCTACTTTCATTTTTTCTTTGTCATATTAACGGAATTAAAAATAAATGATAAATGTTTATATTATAATTCAAGTATAATATATATGTTATATAGGTCACATATTTTCATTAATTTCATTCTTTATACGTTCCATGTATTGCATGTATGAGTCACATCACTTGAGGGGGCGGTATTCCACACTTCCTCATATGAAATTATCGCATTTACACAACATGAAAAGAATAAAGGTATGGTTTAAATATATAATACAGAAGAATATAGTAAACATAAATACCATATATATAATATATAAAATATAGTGACATCATAATGGCCACATTTAAAGGTGATAAAATAATATTTAACAATCATCGTTTCGTGAGGCAGAAAATCGCCAACCACAGAAACAGTATGTTCTTTAACCATTAGATGAAGGTGTGTTTAAGTGTAGCTAGAATCCTTCTTATAAAAACATACTAATAAATTTAAGATACTGGAGTTGTTACAAAATAAATGAATAAAAAGAGTTCAGGGGGTTGGAGAAGCAAAATAAAACAAAAGGACACAAGTGAAGACATTACCTTAAAATCGGGTAACTCCCTTTGGTTTGAGCTCAAAGGCTTCCTTGGGAAGACTTATTCCCAAATTGAGGCTTCAAGGAGTTATATAGGGATGTGGAGAGACAAAATGGGCAGGTTTTGGCCGAGACAAAGGCTATGGAAGTGTGGGTAAGGAGGTAGAGGTGGGGGCCTTTTATAAGAGGAGAGGAGGGGCACTCTTGGAAAGTAAAGAAATGTTACATTTTTTTACAATGTGTTTCGGATTTTAATGGTCCCACATTGATGTGTTTCGATGATATGGTGATAAGGGTTAGAAATACACCCATACAATAGGTTTTGGACATGTGTAGCTCTTATAGTTTACATTATCTTTCCTTTTTATTTAAATCGTTAAATAATGAGGTCATCGCTGCATCATCATGATGTCATATATAATTTACTTTATTTAATGTCTAAAAATTATAAAAAACTATTATGATTTAGGAAATATTGTTTTCTTTCCATTGATTATTTATAGTCAAAATTATGACTTGTATAACCCCATGTAAAAATTGTTTTAGTAAAACATCTCATGTTTGTGTCTTTTTTACTTTAACATTAAATAAGAAAATATTTATGTCATTTTCCAACCAAAGTGGCTCCATGGGGTCCCCAAGTTGACCCATGGATTTTCTTGGTCGTCCATGACACATACAATGAGGATAGGACATGTTTCTAGGTCATTTCAGTTTATTAAAACATTATTCTTACCTTAAACTACACTAATTACCTCTAATCGCGATTAAAAACATAATAAGTTACGATTCACCAAAAAATTATTTTAATCCTATTGAACCAAATTTTAATTCCTAAGGACAACCATGTATGTTGGATTTTTTAAATTCAAAACAAAAAGATGGAAAAAAAAATTTTAAACGGAAAAATCAGTTTTTATAAGTACCACTTAGTGGTTTCACTATTCATCAAAAGTTGATGTTTTTCAGAAAATTACCAAAAGTTCACCCTAAGCTATATTTGATATTACGAATTCAAAAATGATCTCTATTTTACAAAATTCAAAACATATAAGTTTCATTAATTAATTTAATAATTAATTCTCGATGTCAAAACAAAGAGTATGTTTTTATGAAACAAAATGTATCAAAAGATTGACAGTAGTTTAAATCCGATTTCAAAGTGAAATTAATTCCAATGACCACTATTGGATTAAATGGTAAAAATATATTCTAATTTCACTTTAAAACCAATTCAAAAGATAATCTAATCATATAAATAAATTAGATTAAAAGAGGTTTTGAATTAAAATACAACATTTTTTACTATTCATTAAAAATTGATGTTTTTCGGAAAATACCAAAACTTTACACAAAGTAAATTTTGATGTCCCAATTCTAAAGAAGAATTTTATTTTCCCATATTGATATTATTTATTTTAAACTCTCTAAATAAATGTGGAAAAGGTAAAACATTCTTATTTTTCTATTTTTTTATTATAATAACATAATTCGTTCTTTCATATCATTTATTGGTCATTTATACACATTCTATGTTTTTAAATATATTTAAAATGTTTTATGGATTAGTAGGAACAAAGAAGAATTCATAATGATTAATCATGATAAGAAAATTTATTTTATTTTAACAGTTTTATATTACAGGAAAATTTGATATTGAGTTCATGTGTCATGTTTATAATGTGTGATTTTTATGTAATAGTTATATCCAAGTTGTTTAAATAAATAAACCCAAAATGGTATTCCAAAATGAAATATAATGAATTATTCTCTAAAACCTAATTATTATGTAATTTTATAAGGGTTTATCTTTGTATATAATTTCCACTATGAAGCATCCAGTGAACCCCAGCCTCATATAGTATACATAGTTTGGACTAAACTTATAATAATTGAGGATGATTCTCTCATATCCATTTCCTTTTAGAACATTAATGTTAAAAGATAAATATAATAAGATCCTGGGATATTTGGAATGGGGAGATTCAATGTCCATATAATATTGTCACACACACACAACCACCCATGGAGTGAATATTTTAGTATGTCAATCTATATACCCATGTATAATCTTGAATTATTTTCCATAATAATCAATAATTTCCCATATTTTAAAACATTACAACTCATTGAAGTATATGGTTCAATTATAACAATGTTAATTTAACATATAAATGATCATTATAATGATTCAAACTCATTAAATGATTACAACATAAGGGTCAATGTGAGTATGATTGTTGAAAATTAATGAGATATTATGTAACATACATTATCACATAAATGATAAAAAACCATGAATAATACCATGATTTGGTGGCATTAACCATGATATTTTCTATCCTAGCACAAAACAAGATTTTTTCTAAACCACTATATTGCGTTCTTACTATTTGAGCATATTCAAAACAGTATCCCTCTTTCACCAAAATACTCATAGTGTTAGAACACATTCTCCTTTTGTAAAACCATTTGTTACAACTTATGAAACCATATCAAGGACACATTTTAGATTCCCTCTAATACATATTTTTGGAACTTTTTTATACATTTTCAACATACACTACATTATATCTAACGAATTATAACATTTCATCCAAAAAATCTTTTAAAAATCCTTTAAAACACTTATAGGGTACCTCTCATTATTCTGTGAATATTAATTATAACAGAACACAATCCACATTCAAAAAACCATAAAGATTAACCTATATATCTTTTTATAATTAAAAACAAATATAAATTCTATAATTAAAAAATATAATCAAATAGTGGCCCCAATGTAAAACCACATGATTTTGTGAAATATTTCCCATCAAAAAATTAATATCATCAATTTTTTCTGATAGACACAACCTAGAGTCTATATTAACCACAATATAATATACTGTTATAACCCAACCATTAAATTTGGTAGATTTAATAGGATTAAGTTAATAAAAAAATATATTTATTTTTTTCCTATTAATAAAATATTATTATAAATAAGTACTAATTAGTTTTAAAGTATTCATGTACTATAATAATATGTTTATCCGCAAAATTTTGTTTTATTTATTTTTCTGACAAAAAAATCTAATTACTTCATTCAAATTTATAAAATATAAATAGAATAATTTTCATCATTATTTATATAATCATTTCAAAAATATTACAGAGTGCATTTTTTGGATATATGTAAAAAATTATTTTAAAATGAATAGTCAACAATACTAATTTTTATTGAAAATAATCATTTCATTTCAAGAATTTAAAAAGAGTTGTTTTGAATAAAAAATATTTGAATGTAAATTCTTTTCATTAATATTATTAATAATAAAATTAATTTCGTTGGAATTAATATTAATTTTGGATTTTGGTGTATTAAATTTTCTTACATATGAAAATATTTTTCAAGAAAATTATATTCCATAGATTATTGTGACTTTAATTTTGAATTAAATTATGTAACATAGATGAATTTAATTTTATAAAATGGTTTCTATTTTCACAATAATAATGAATAATAATATATAATTTCATCAATATAACTTTTTCATAATGCATAGTAAAAAAATAAAAAAAAATTAGAATGAATAAGATTAAAAAGGGGTGATAGTGGGGTTAAACCCATTGATAAGGATTAGTTTTCCATGTGAATATATATATATGGTATTGAAAGGAAATAATTAGATCTCACACCTTCCCAAAATCTAATAAATTTATTGTTGGAATCAGTTGTATTCAAGAGTGGATTAATATATTTTAACCATTTATGAAATAAAAAGTCTGACCACTCCACAACATATATAACAAAAACAAGAATTTCTCTTATTTACCCCACATTGGGCGATCTGGATTTAGAGAAACCATTATAATTATACTTTAAATATACCTATTCATTATTTAGAGGTTCTGGTCTTCTAAAAATACCATTATTATGGTCCGTTTGATGGGATCTAACGGAGGCCTACCAAAGAATAATTAATCATCATACATGATATATTTCAATTTATTTTTCATCTAACCCATCTAAATGTCTCATATTCTTCAAAAAATAATAAATTATGTATCTTAAATAAAATTTTATGTTATTATGATTATTTAACCACCTTTATTTACCCTATCTTCCAACAAAATGGAAGTAAAATTATCGCTCGTGCATACATGTGAACTACTACCTCAATACAGGGATACAATTAATTTTCCATCCCAATTTTTCTTGCCTTGTTTATGATGTGTATAAAAATTATATATGATATAAATTAGATAATTATTCTTCTATAAGTATTATATCTTATCTATCTTCATACCATACAATCATTTAAAAAATGATAACATTGCTCGTGGGTGTGTGTGGATTACCACCTCCATGAAGAGATGTGATTTTCTAATTTATAATTGATTGTGATTGTTTTATGGATAGAATTATTTATATACAATTTAATAAATAATTATGGTTTTATAATGATAATATAATATTTATCTCTATTTCATTATTTACATTAAATAATTATATTAATGTTCAGGTGTAAGTATGTCTTATCATCTATTTGAATGGTATACATAATATTTCTATTCCTACATTTTATTGATGAGTATAAATATATATAAATATAATGAATATTTTGTAACAACCAAAAAAACCATGAATAAAATTCCCTATCTTCAAAAGACGTATAGATATAGAAAACACATGAACTTTTTTTTATCAAATTAGGATTAAATAAACATTAATTATCATTACCATTGATAATATAGCTATTGAATAGTGATCACATGACTATTATAAATTTATGTTCTCTTTAAAAAAATTGATACAGAAAAAGGAGAGGATGGCCAAATCCAGTAGACTTGATCCATATGAAGCTTCATTTGTCGGAGCATGTAATGGAGGTAGCATCGCCATGCTTCGCACTGGACCAATCCAATTATGAGCTTCAACACGTTAATCATGAACAAAATTTCCTACGGGAGAAGTCAAATTTAATAGAGATTACAAACCGAGAAATATTATCTGAGTCGCCCCAAGTGTCTGACACAATCGTACACCTTAATGTTATGTCTTATGTGGGTGTAATATGGGGTTATTTAACAATGTATTAGTGAATTTTTGTGTAATATCTTTTATAAATGAAATTCTTGTTCCATTAAATTCTTTTATGAGAATAAGATTTCTTGAAAATATAATGAATTAGACAAATTGGATTTTTGGGTAAAATGGTAATTTTTAGAAATATAAAAATTACTATATTAAACTAAATTTTTATTTATAATGTTATTATAATAGTTTTATAAGAACACCACTTTTAATTATAAACTATTATTATACTTATAATTTTTACTCTATCAACGATTAAGTATTATGTTTGATAAGAATTATAATTTTTTTGGATAAAATAGAAAAATTATTTTTAATTAATGAATTTATTTTAATTAATTAATTGTTTATTGAAATAATTAATATTTTAATAAAATATTATTAACAAATACTTTTATTAATAATAAATGAGTATATAATTTTTATGAAGTCAAATGTTAAATTTATTATGGTTAAAAACTAATTTTTTTTCAAAATGCATCAATATTCTGTAAATGTCAATTTTTATTTTCAAATTAAAAATAAAAAAATTAAGAAAATAATTTTAATAAAATAGATATTATTTTTTGAATCAGGAAATTGAAAGTAACCCATAGTGAATTTTTCATATTTTTCTGAGTGAGTCGAATTTTTTCGTAAACATTAAATACCGAAAAATTATAATGTGTTTTAGGACATCATAATGACCCAAGAGTTATGAAATAAAATAATATAAATTAGATATTCAACAAATCAATTTATTATTTTAAAAATATTTTGATTTTTAATTTTTTTTATTAATTTTATAATTTCTTAGAGGACCCTCCATGACTTATAAAATATTTTTACATTTAGAAATGATTTTTCTGAGAGTGTGACCCACCAACAAATAAGAAAGACTAATATTTTAATATTTTCATACCTTTTCGGTATAAAATATTTTATACCAATACCCTATGACATAAACCATGGGAATAACATGGTATGTTTTGTGATTTTGATTAGTTTAATGTGTAGTGTCCAAAAAAAAATATACTAAATAATTCCCTCTAATTTCTTATATAAACCCACCCAATCTCCCACTCATATTCACTAAAACCATTTGGATGTTGAACACAATATTCCACATACTTCATAGAGTCCTCACAGGCTTCCCCCTATCTACCAAGATTCCTCTCCCAAGCCTTAGCGTTCACACATCTAGGTTAGTGATCCTCAATTTCCTATCCTTCTTTCAAATACAAGCATTTTATTAAAATGTAGTTTCTGGTAAATTTTAATGGTTATAATGTCATTCATTTATAATTATTCTATTAATTTCTATTTTAATTTATTTTAATGAGGTATTATTTATCCTCCCTCATTTTTAACCTTATAAAAGTCATTTCTATGCCAAATTTTTGTAAGGGATCTTCCACCCTCCACTTTTACAAAGAATTTTTTCCTTATTATGTATTTTAATAACATTTCTTCCTATTTTTGGAATGTGTTATTAAATATAATTACTACATTCAATTTAGTTTCTAAATCTTGATATCCCCTTTAACTCTCATTTTCCTTCTTATGAACCGTTATGTACTCTCGTTACCATGTCAAATATTCGTAAGGGATTTCTTCCTTTCTCATTATTTTCCAATATTATTTTTGTTTTTATACCCTCTTATTTCAATTAGAAATGTTGGGGAATGATTTTTCACCTCCCCCATACAGTTCTCATTATGTTTGAATTATTTCATACCTCTTTCTCTCACATTAATCCCTCCCATGTAAACCTGTTATCATGCCAAAATTTCTCAAGATTTATTCCATTTCTCCTCTTTCTGGATATTTATTTATTATGTAACACATTCTATTTCCAAATTAAATGAGTTGGTAAATGTATCTATATGACCACCTTACTTTCCATTTCATGTAAATATGATTATTGACCCCTTTCTGTCTCATCGACCATTTTTAATAATTTCTATGTCATGGGGTTCGGATAGTAAAATTATACAGCAATTATCTATCACAAAATCATCATGATGTAAATACCATTCCCATTTCACTTTAAAGGGTATTAACCATTATACACATATACTTATGAATTATATAATTTCATTTATGTATTCCAAATTTCATTATCATGTAATAAATTATGATGTTGAATGATTCCATATATATGATCAATGTGACACACTTATGCATCAAATGAAATGATTATAAAGGGTGTGACCTGATAGAACTCTAATTCATTGGGTATGGTTTTATATCATGATATTACAAGTGAAATTAGTGTTTACTCATGGTAATTCTTGTGAAATGTGGTTTTACTCATGCTAATTCAGGTTAAATGAGGGTTTACTCATGCTAATTAATGTACACTATTGGTTTATTAATGAAAATTTACGTGGAATTAGTTTTTACTGATGATAATCCTTGTTCAATGAGCCTTGTATCATGATAATATCATGTTATATGTCATTTCCACATTTCTATGTTATGATAATCTCACTATATCATTGTTTTATGTTCATATTTATCTTATGCTCCATTGATATAACTATTGACTAATATGTATTAAATTCTTCATGTTATGCCTTGTATAAACCCTTAGTGGACTTTATATGTTACCCATTTCTTATGTATGTCCTCAGTTTATCCCATGCAATGCTATATACAAAGGAATGATGTGGTCATGTAAAATGTGTTTTCAATAAAGATGTTGTATTTCATGTATTATGTTGTCATGTATTATTCCTAGGGCCTAAAGAAACAATACTTATCTATCTCTCAGGTTGTATTAAGTCCATGATTATATAATAAATAATGTTTATTTGTGTAATAAAGAAAAGGGCATTTATATTTTATATCAGAGGACATATATTGTTATTTTTGGGATTAGGATTAGAAAACCCAAGTGAATGCCTTAGGGATAAGACTAATTATAAGAAAAATATCCCTAAATTTTGTTGAGAATAGAGTAAATGGGTTATCATGAAAATAAATCAATGAATAGATACGAACAAGTAGAGGAGGCCCTGGCACAGATGTACGTTGGGTTAAACCCTGGAAACACCGAAATGATATAGACTCGAATGGCAACTGATGCACGACAACGGACCTCGATGCACTTTTGGTTCGACACTCCCTGGGGATATGTTTTGGTAAATTCAAAATATTATAATAAACCATTATTGTTAAAGAATAAAAAATATTATTAAAATATATGTTAGTAAATAGTTCATGGATTAGAGAGATTTAAGCCTATAAATTTATAAGTTACGGAGAGAAATGTAATTTTAATGTTTTCCCTTTATTTTAATTGGATTCCCCTTTATGTGGTACCCCTAAAATTCCTTTTATTCATTCCAATGGCCAGAAATATGAGGAATATGACTACAAACTGATGTGAAGGGAAATGTGATGAATTTCCCAATGATATTCCCAATAAAATGAAATCTCACGTAGGACATATAATGATTTCTTCCAAACCAGCTATCAAAAATCATGAATAAAAACTGGAACATTATTGAATTCCTAGGTAAGTAAAGCGAGAGGAAGATTAAATCTCATTAATTTATATCTAATAAAGTTGATAAGGGGGGTAAGACCCTATTTACTTCGTGTTTCAAGTGTGTAAATACACCTCAAAGGAAATGTCATAAAGTGACTAGGAGATGTTTAATGTGTGGAAATCAGAGAACAAAGTACCAAATTTCTAGGAAAGAATGGATAATGTGGTGGATGGAAAAAAAGTTCCCTCTAATCCATCTTATATAGTTGTATGCTGAAAATGTATATATGTATGGAATTACCCAAGACAATGCTCTATTGTAAGGGATAAGAAGCATGACGAGCATCAATAATCTCCATGATAAAGGGAGCATGTGACGTCCGATGCTAAGATGGATAACGATGAATGAGTCACGTGTTACTAATTTTTCATTGTAGTGTAGGTTTTAATGTATTTCAATTCATAACTGATTATTATATCAATTATGTTTTCTTAGAATATTGACACCCCAGCTGAAATGATATTAAATCATTTGGGAAAAACTTCTATAATTGTTGTATCACATGTTGATGTTTGTGGGAATTTTCTTCTTGAAAATTTTATAGAATTCCCTTTGATGGAATTTGAGGAAAAAATAGTGACATTAATCATGATTAAAGGAAGTGGGAAATTCATGAGCCAAACTATCCCCTGCATGATCTGGAGTTGGAAGAAGTGATCTTTTCATTAAAAATCAGGCAGATTTATCTATTAGGGGACAAGTTTAAAAAATATAAGATCATAAAATCCTCATGTATAGGTTCTCACAGAATGAGATGAACATGAACCAATGAAGATGGTTAGATCTGATCAATGACTAAGACTGCTAAATCCATTACTAACCTGGGAAAGGGAACAAGGGTCAGTTTCCCTAAAAATAAAGGATCCAATATTTTCTGATTTGATGAATATGGACTTGGGAATCATGAAGAAGGGAACAACATCAATCTTTTCAAAAAAATTGTCAACTGTCTCTTTGATATAGTTTAAATGATGCTGAAAAGGATGATGTTGGAATTCAGAAGAATGTGGAAACTATCAGAGAATGAAAATACCAAGATTTCAATGTTAATGAAGAATGAATTATGTGTTTTGGGTCAAGGCTATGTGTTCC
Source organism: Viscum album (assembly GCA_963277665.1). Taxonomy (NCBI): domain Eukaryota; kingdom Viridiplantae; phylum Streptophyta; class Magnoliopsida; order Santalales; family Viscaceae; genus Viscum; species Viscum album. The sequence goes on from OY728127.1 coordinate 497,100,630, forward strand.
ATCATATCCAGAGTTAAATAATGAACTTTTGGATGAGGCACATAGTTAAAATTACTTCATTCACCTAGGAAATACAAATATGTATCAAGATCTCCAAGAGGATTTTTGGTGGTGTAACATGAAGAAAGAGATCAATGAGTAAACATCAACATGCAATGTATGTCAGCATGTGAAGGTTGAGAGGTATATTACTAAGGTAATGATGCAACTATTAACCATACCAACATAGAAATTGGATAATAACACCATGTACTTTGTCATTGGACTTCTGAAGACATCCAAATGAAATAATTTTGTCAGGGTTGTTGTGGATTGTCAAAAAAATACTAAAAGCATAATTTCAATTCAGGAGGATTTATAATTGGATAAACAGTCACATATATACATCAAATATGTGGTAAGGATACATGGAGTACCACTATCAATTGTATCATATCGAGATCTAAGATTAACCTTTATGTTCTGGAAGAGTCTCCAACATGCTCTGAAAACTGAGTTGATCTTCCGTACGGCTTATCATCCTCAAATTGATGGCTAATTTGAGAAGACTATGCAAACACTTGAGGACATGTTGAAAGCATGATAATTAGACTTCAAAGTAGTATGGGATCGACATATTCATTTTGTTGAGTTCTCTTACAATAATTGATTCCACTCAAGCATCCAAATGTCTCCTTTTGAATCCCTTTATGGGAAGAGGTGTAGAACACCAACATGTTGGTATGATATTGGGGAGAAAAAATTATGGGTCTGGAAATTGTTGAATAATTGGTGGAGAATATTAAGACCATCAAGTATTATAATAAAGCTAATCAGGGTCAAAAAAAGAGTTATGATGAAAACCGTTGATGAGACCTAGAGTTTTATATTAGAGACATGGTATACCTCTGAATACTACTGTCGAAGAGAGATATGAGATTTGGGAATAAGGGAAATCTTGGTCCACAGAACATCGCCCCTTTTGAAATCCTTGATCACATTTGAGAAGTGGACTATCAACTAGCACCCCCAAAGAAAAAATCTCAAGTACATGACGTATTCTATGTATCACTCTTGAGGAAGTAAATACCTCAACCATCGCATGTGATCAATCCCGAGGTGGTACCATTGGAGAATGACCTCTACTATGAAGAGAAGGTGGTGAAGATCTTCGATCGCACGGAAAAAAATTCTAAAAAATAAGAAAATTCCCCTCATCAATGTGTTGTGGAGAAACCTCAAGTTTGATGAAGCAATGTGGGAACTAGCGGTAGTGTTCAGGGAAAGCTACCCACATCTATTTAAGTGTGGGGAATATTTTTTGAGGGCATAATTTCTGAAGGGGGGAATGTTGTAACGACCCGAACATTCATGAATGAAAATATTTTTATTTTAACGTCTTATGGATATAGAAAACAAATGCACATTTTTTATTTTATCCAAATTGGTTTAAATGATTGTCAAGAATCATTACCATTAAAAATATTGACATTTAACAATGATCCCATGACCATATTAAATTTATGGTTTTTAAAAAGAATTTTTTTGATATAGAAAAAGGAGAGGGTGGCCTTATCTAATAGACTCAAGCCATACAAAGCTCATTTTTCAAAGCTCAGAAAAGAGGTAGTGTCACGGGGCATAGATCATTCCCAATCCCTAGCCATGATTCAAAACGTAATGCATGAACGGAATCGCTTATGGGATAAGTGGAAGTTAATATCAATTACCACCAGAGCGATGTTATCAGAGCCACCCCAAGAGTTTGTCGCAATCAGAAACCTTAACCTTAGGTCTTATGTGGGAGCCCTAAAGGGCTATATAACATGGTATTAGTTACTTTTTGTGTAATTACATTTATGAATAAAATTATTACTCCATCAATTAATTTATGAGAATAGTTTTTTAACAATATAATGAATTATACAAATTAACTTTTCTGGTAAAATGGTACTTTTCAGAAAAATATAAATTATTATACTAAACTAACTTTTTATTAATAATTGTATTATAATATTATTATAAGAACACCATTATTAATTATTAAATATATATAAATTTACTTTTTTTAACTAAAAAAGATTAAGTATTCAGTTTGATAAAAATTATATTTTTATACGAAAAATAGAATTTTTATTTTTAATTAAAGAATTTATTTTGATGAATTAATGGATTTTTGAAATGATTAATATTTAAATAAAATATTATTAACAAATTAATTTTATGAATAATAAATGAATATATAATTATTATGAAGTCAAATGTAATTTTTATTATAGTTAAAATATTTTTTTTTCAAAAACTGTCAATTTTCAGTAAATGACTATTTTTATTTTAAAAGTGAAAATTCACATATTTATAAAACTATTTTGATAAAATATATATTATTTTTGGAATCAAGTCGTTAAAATTATCCCATGGTGAATTTTCAATAATTTCTGAGACATTCAAATTTTTTGGGTAAAAATTAAAAACTGAATAAATATATAATGTGTTTTATGACATCATAATAACCCAATAGTGATATAATAAAAATATATAAAAATATTATTCGGCCAATATATGTTTAAAAATTAAAATATTTTGATTATATATTTTCTTGATTAATTTTATAATACCTTAATGGACCCTTCAAGACATACAAAATATTTTATCATTTTAAAATGAATTCCTTGAGAGTGTAACTCACCTCCATATATGAAAGTGTAATATTTTAATATGTTCATCCCTTGTCCATATAAAATATTATACCTATCACACCCTTCATTTCTAAATTATTTATTTTATTAATTTTTTGGGCATCTGGTTATTGGGGTCGAGGCCAAACTTAAAATTTTTTAGTTTTTATTTAAAAACATGTGTTTTTGACTTGACAGCGATCAATGCACCATAATTGAAGCCACTCTACCTTGGCCGAGTCACCACATAACCTCACCCGGCTCACCTAATGACTCACTTGATGTTCAAGGAAAATAAATAGATTGTAATGAATAAGAAAATGAATATAAAATAAAAACTAGAAATGTAATAAAATATATGGGACTATTTTAATTATATTAATATTTTTTTGAGTATATTACTATTATTATATTAATAGTGTTAAGAATATTAAAAAATTAATTATTTTGTTATTAATATTTTAAAAATTACAATTTTTATTAATATTAAATTAATTTAATATCTTTTTTTTGTTTTATTTGGCTTCAAAATGTTCCATCAACGTGTTAGCTAAGTCCTAGTTGGATTTGGTATTTTTGTCAATAAATGTGTATTTTGGGGATTGACTGTATCCGATGCATGAGAGAAGCATAATTTCAAAGCCGTGTGACAGCGCCAGGGCCACCGTGTGACCTGCCATTTTTTCAAATAATTAAATAGAATGATTTCATTATTATGAAATATGATTAATTGAATGATAAAATAAAAATAAAAATTTTTTAAAAAAATTTAAAAAAAAATTGTTAAAGATTTAATGAATTTTGTGTTAATGATAATAATAATATTATTATCATCATTATTTAATATTATCATTAAAATTGTTAATATTTTATTCAATAATGTTATCATTTAAATGATTTATCTTTTATTATGTTCTTCTTCTTATTATTATTATTATTATGATTTTAGTTTAAGAATTTTATTATTATTAATGTTATCATTGGTTTTATTTATTTTTTAACTTTTTTTTCTCTTTATTTTTTCCCTTGTCCTAATCCCCCCTTTCCCCTTGTTCATGAGCCCCCTTTTCTTTCTATTCTCCTCGACGAAACCCCTATCTCCCCACCTAGATCACGCTACAAACCCCTGCCCTCCTTGTCTGTGTCGTCTGCCGGACCATCCACCTCCCACACCTCCAACGACGACCCACGCTACACCCCCATCTTCCCATGACCGTCCTTCACTTGATGCCAAACCAAACCTCCTCCTTCTGGAATTAAACACTTAGGTAAACCCCCTTCCTTTTTCTAAGGTATTTCTTTCAATTTATTGTGGTTTGGGTAGGGTTAAGGGTTTAATTTGGCTGTATTGGGTGAATTTTCCTTGTTTTCGAATTGAGCTAGGTGGCTCTAGGTGAAGTTGATATGAAATGGTTATTTCAAACCTTTCTTCGATTTATTCATGGTTTAAGGTAGGCGGTTCCATGCCTTAACACACTTTACTAATTTTATTATACTTTTTTAATTTTTTGGGGTGTTATACAATTTGTTTTATTGGTGTGGATAATAATATTAAGTAGTGTTACATGTTTAAATAATGGGAATATGATTTAAAAAGATTTCAAGTGTGCCTTGTGTATGAAAATTGGTGTGTTGTATTATAAATATGTTTTATGAATTGGTTGTTATGTGTGAAGCATGTTTCAGTGTGTTAATGTTTGGGTTTCATTTTAAAGTAAAATTATTTTTATGTTAAATAAGTTAAATTTGATGTAATCCATGATTGCACCACTTTTTTATGTTTTATAAATTATTCAAATAGATTATAACCTTAATTATATGGTGTATATAATGTTTTCCAAATGGTTTTAGTTTTTAAATCCTGGGAGTGGATTTTAATATAGGTATTTGGATTTTTTTTATGTGTGTTTCAATGTAATGTCCCTAGAAAGTGTTCTGGGGGGTTTTTAGATGGTGCGAAGTGCGTTTCTATGGTCTTTGATGTGTCAATAAATTTAAATTGATATTTTAAAAAGGAAAATTATTCACGTTGGTTGTGTTTTCCTTGTTGTGCACTTATGAAATTGAATTGCAATTTTTTGAACAATGGAAAACATATTTTGATATAGTTACCAAGGGTATTTGGTATTAAAGTCGCATCACAAAATCGAATCAAGTGGTTTTGGTGTAATGTCTTCTTGTTTTTTCATAAATTATTTAATAAATAGATACAATATGTATTGACTTATTTGGATTGCGTGAATAATTTTTTTTGAAAGAGTTGAGTTTGAGTTTATTTTTAAAGTATTTTGTTTATATAAAACGAGACAGGTTTTTTGTGTAAACCCTCTTCGTGTCACATGTTGGTGTTTTATAAGTGGTTCAAGTGGTTCATTTAATTGTGAAACTGTTTCGAAACTTGTTTTAAGGTGAATGTGTTAAGAAATTGATTTGAAATGGTGTCATTTTTTTAAACTCTGTATGTTTATTGTGTAAGCCATTTTTGTTCTTTTTACTAATGTTTTCTATGTTGTGAAAATTGATTTTTCAATTCATTGAGTGTTTCCAAAGGGGGATATGTGAAATTATTAAGTGACGACAAGTGTATTTTTGAATTGTATTTTGGAACGCATGTGTTTTTTAAATGGTTTATGTATGAAAATGGTGTCCTTCGTGTGTGTAATGTCTTGTGTTGTTTGTGATATGTGAAAGTGATATACTATTAGATTGTGGAACATGATTGAGAACAAGTAAAACCCCAGGTATCAAGGTGGGTGGACTAGAACTAGTATGCTAGTGATCTTGTGGGGTTTTTCCCCTATTTCATGTAGCATGTTTGATGATGAAAGCACTAACTAATCTATGATGATGATGATAATGGTGGGGGACCACTTGGTTATGGGTATTCTAACTACTAGTGTCTCATGTACATGGGAAAATATTTTGTATGGTAACATTTTCAAAAAAAATTGAGGTTCTAGGGCCCCACTCAAGCTAGATATACATTATGTGATTTACCCATAGTTCTGTGCTGCCCATGATGTTGTGCCCTCTATTGGCATACAGAGGACCACTAATTTTTGTGTGTGTTCTTTGTAAATTTTTATTTCTTCTTTAAAACAATTTTTATAAAATGGATTTTTCATAGTGTTGTCTTTTACTTTAGTTTTAACTAGTAAATTTTTTTCATTAAAAACAAAGCATTTTAAATGTGTGGTATTAAATAAGAATGCTAAATTATCTCTTAGGTGTTTTGGAATGAATTATTTTTATTGGGTGACTTCCAACTGTGATTTTATCTAGCACCTTGTATACACCTTTGGTTGTATATAGACCTTGTTTATTTTGTATTCTCGGTTGTGACATCTTTCTCAGTGGTTGTGGTTCAGATTGCAGTAGGTATTCTCATGAAGGGTGGTGTTGATGTGGCCTCTCTTATTTCTGGGAAGTGTGTCGTAGAGTTTTAGTTTCCATTGTGGTCGTTACTTTTTAGTTATTGGTTCATGTTTTAGACCTTTATGTTATTTTAGTTTAAGGGACTATTTGATGGATAATTTTTAGTTATTTTTTATCTATCCTATTAATAGTTTTATGTCTCTCATTTTGAGTAAATCGTTCCCTAGAATTTTTTTAGTACCTAGGCACTTGTTCTAGTCCGTGGGGATTAGGAACACCCTTTAGGCCTTGTTGTGAACCGGGTTGGAAAATAGGTGAGATGATGACCCTGCCGGGTTCATGAGAAAATGGTATCAATGATGGTTCGCTCTCTTGGATAGTGTTCTCTTAGTAAGAGTCATGGTAGACCGGAGTTAAAGTTGTTGAAACTCAATGTTCTAGCTACGAGCAAAGTGCTTGGCTAGAACACCTCATGGAAGGACTCGAGTTACTTAGATATGTTGTGTTTTTTTTTTTGAGTCTGTGGTCCATGTGATTAATCTTATTTATGGGAAATGAAAAGGGAGTAGGTTCAGTAGTCTCTATAGGATGCCAAGGTCTGGCAAGCCATGTAGAGTCGGGGATGCCATCTTAGAATACTCTCTGTGGTGGTGATGTGATTGGCGTTTGGTAGCCAACCATATGTCTCACTTACCCGTCGACACTAATCTCCTCTTGCATCATTCCTCGTCTAATTGTTTTGAATTTTTGGAGATATAGTTTTTAATAAAAATTGATTTGGTGTTTTAAATAATCAGTGGTTATGTGGTATGATGGATTTTTTGGTGTTGTCTCAGTTTCGGTGTGGTTGCGTGAAACACTAATGGGAGAAGCTCTATTCCGGAGTCTTGAATACCTGACTGTGAGGAAGAATATGATACAAACACGAGGACTCTTGTAATAGGCCTATAAGTGAAGTAGGGATGTGTTTATGAACCCAAATAGTGCATGAAAAGCTGACTTTATTTCATTTATCAGTGCTAAAAGTCGGAGCATTTTAAATTGTGTCATGTAGCTCTTCCATTTCAAAAAAAGCTTCTGGTGCATGTGGATTCTCATTTCTATGAGGAGGGGTGGTTGTCTCATTACATTAAAGTCTTAGGGGCTCCATCACACTAGATGAAACCGCTTTTAGCGGTCCTCATGGGGTATATTCAAGTGAATTGGTATGGAAAGTGAATAGTGCACATCTTGGGATGTAGAGATGTTGGTTTGGCTTCAGCTGTGGTTTTGACACCCCGGTAGTGGGGCCCTTTCCTCCCTACCCTTTTTTGGGGGTTTTCGTCACCATCAATTTTTATCATATTTTTGTATCTTCTTTTAGTTTGTATGGAAATGATACCCACTGTGAGTCTCATTGAAATCCCATTGAAGTATGTTGTTTCTATCCTATTTCTAGGGTGGGGAGTCCACTCGGGATTCCCCATGTCGGTCACCGCATGGTAGTTTTCGAGCCTCATCTTAGTTTACCTAGTCTTATTTTCATTTGTGAATTTGGTATCCAAGGGTGCGAGAGTCCCCACCCTTTATCAATCTATTGGAGGTGTTCCAACACTTTTTGGTAAGTGATACAGAGTGAAAAGTATTTTATGGGTTTTTAGGTTTTCATTTAAGACACATTCTCTGAGCATGGTGTGTTTTCCTTTTTTCACTTGTTTTTAGAAGGATTTTTTTTGAACCGTAAGGGTTGTAGCTTTCGACTTTGGGTGTTCATCCAGAGTTGTTGCTTTCTAGGGACCGAAAGTGCTATAGTGGTGAGAATTTTCACAAATTTCATTTTTAAATTATTTATTTTATTAATTTTCATTGAATCAGGTAGTTCGGGTTGAGGCCCAACATTAATTTTTTTAGTTCTTATTTAAAAACATGTGTTTTGGCCTTGAAAGTGTTCACCACACTACATTCAATGTCACACGACCTCGCTTGAGTCACCACGCGACCTCGCCCTGCTCACCGGATGACCCGCTAGATTATCAAGGTAGACAAATAGAATGTAATAAATAGTAAAATGAAAATAAAATAAAAATGAGATGAGAAATGAAATTTAAAGGACTATTTTAATTTTAATAATATTATTTGACTATATTATTATTATTATTAATAGAATTAAGAATATAAATAAATAATTATGTTGTTATTAATATTGTAATAATTATTATTGTCATTAATATTAAATTATGTTAATATATATATTTTTTGGATTCAAAATGTTATGTTGAGGTGCTGGAAAAGTCCCAATTGGATTTGGTATTTTTGTCAATAAAATTGTTTTTCAGGGCTTGATAGTATGTAACGCATAGGAGAAACATAATTTTGAAGTCTTGCGACTTCTCTAGGGCCTCCATGTGACCTTAACATTATTCAATTAATTAAATAGAATGAATTAATAATAATGAAATATTATTAAATAAATTGTTATATAAAAATAAAATAAAATAAGAATAATGTGTTAAAAATTTAATGTATTTTTTAATTATAACTACAATAATATTAATATCATTATTTATTATTACCATTTCAATTGTTAATATTTTGATCAACAATGTTATTATTTTAGTTATGTAGATTTTATTATGATATTAATATTATTATGTTTTTCATGTAATAATATTATTATTAATATTATTATTATTGGTTTTTTAGTTTTACTCTTTATTCTATTTTTTCCCTCATCTTACTCCTCCTTTCACCTAGGTCGATACCCCTCTTTCTTTGTCTTCTCCTCATTGAAACCCCCTTCTCCCCACCTAGATCACACTGCACCCCCTGCCCTCCTCGCCCGCGCTGTCTGTCGGACCAGTAACCTCCGCACCACCCTTATTGCCCACGTCGTCCGCCAGACCAGCCACCTCTGGACCGACCTACTCGCTTGTGCCATCCGCCGGACCAGCCACATCCCACAGCTTCAGTGATGACCCACATTGCGCCTCCCCCTTATCCCCTTAGCCGGACATTGTTCGACAATGATCTAAATCTCATCATTTCGGCGACCAACAGATTGGGTAAACACCCATACTTTTTCTATAGGTTTTCATTCAATTTAATGTGGTTCGGTTAGGGTTAAGTGTTAAATTTAGTGGTTTTGGGTGAATTTTCCTTGTTTTCAATTTGCGCTAGGTTTATTGGTGTGAGGTTGATTTACAATGGTGATTTCGCAGCATTATTAAAATGATTCATGGTTCATGGTAGGGCGTTTAATGCAATAACAACCTTTGATAATTTTATTATGATTGTTTAAAATTTTTGTTCTATTCTACTATTTCTTTTCTTGGGGAAAAAAATAATTTCAAGGTTTTTTACATGATTGAATTTTGGGAATAGGATTTAAAATTATTTCAGGTGGGATTTTTTCATGAAATTTTATTTTTTGTTTTATAAATATGTTTTATGTGTTAGTTGTTAAGTGCAAAGCATGTTTTAGTGTGATAATGATGGGTGTTCGTTTTAGTGTTACATTCTTTTTATGTAAAACTGGGTAAATTTGATGTAAACCAGGATTGCACCACTTGTTTATACTTCATAAATTATTCCAATTTTTTATTCCCTTAATTATGTGGTGCGTATAATGTTTTTGAAATGTTTTGAGTTAATAAAGGCTGGGAGTGGATTTTAATATAGGTATTTGGTTGTGTTTTGATATGTGTTTGGATGTAATACCCATAGAAAGTGTATTGAGGGTATTTTTGTTGGTGTGAAGTGTGTTACCAAGTTCTTTGATGTGTGTGTAGATTTAAATGGAGATTTTAAAAAGAAAATGAGTCACTTTGGGTGTTTTTTCCTTATTGTGCACTTTTTAAATCGAACTAAAAATTATTGAACAATGGAAAACATATTTTGATATGGTTACTTTGGGTATTTGTTTTTAAGGTATCTTCACTAAATTGAATCAATTTATTTTTGGTGTAAAGTATTCTTGATTTTTTTTAATGAATTAATAAATAGTTAAAACATGTATTGATTTATTTGGATGGAGTGAAAGAATTGTTTTTGAAACCGTAGAGTATGTGTTTGTTTTTAAAGTTGTGTGTTTATATAAAATGAGACAGGTATTTGGTGTAAAACCACTTCATGTCACTTGGTGGTGTTTTATAAGTGGTGAAATCGGTTCATTTAATTGAAAAAGTGTTGTGAAAATAGTTTTAAGGGGAATGTGTCAAACAAGTGATTTGAAATGGATTTTTTTTAAAATTATGTATTTTTATTGTGTAAGCCTTTGTTGTGATATTTACTAATGCATTCTATGTAGAAAATATTGATTATATTATTCTTTGAGTGTTTCCAAATTGGGATTTGTGAAATGAGTAAGTAACGACAAATGTAATTTGGAAATTTATTTTGGTGCGCGTGTGTTTTTAAAATGGTTTGGGTGCGAAAAGGGTAGACATTGTGTCTATAATTTCTTATGTTGTTTGTGATATATGAAATTGATATACTTTTATAATTTGTAACATGATTGAACACAAGGGAAACACCGGGTATCTGGGGGGAGAATAAAAACTAGTATGCTAGTGATCCCATGGGGTTTGGCCCTTGTTTCACGTAGCATGATTGATAATAAAAACACTAACTAAACAATGATATTGGTGAGGATGTGGGACTACTAGGTTATGGGTATTCTCCTTACTAGTTTCTTATGAGCATGAGAAAGGATATTGTATGGTTAATTTTTCACCAACATACATGGTTTTAGGGACCCACTCGAGCTAGATAAACCTTAAGGGATTTACCCGCTGTGCCCTACATCCCATGACGTGGTGCCCTCCATTTCCATACAGAGGAACCGTTATGTTTGTGTGTGTTATATGTAAATTTTCATTTAATCATTAAAACAATTTTTTTTAAATGGATTTTGGTAGTGTTGAAATTTTCATTAGTTTCTACTAGTAAAATGTTTTCCTTAAAAAAATTCATTTTAAAAGTATGGTTTTATATAAGCATGTTATATTATATATTAGGAGTTGTGGACTGGAATATTTTTACTGGGTGACTTCCTACTGGGATTTTCGATCAAACCCTACATAAATACTTTGGGTGTATATATACCTCATTTATTGTGTATTCCAAGTTTTGATATCATGCTCAGCAATGGTGGTTCATATGTAATTTGATCTTCTCATGCAGGGTGGTGTTGATGTGGCCTTTCTTTTATCTGGGAGGTTTGAGTCAGAGTTTTAGTATATTTTTTTGGTCATTTATTTTTAGTTATTGGTCTGAGTTGTAGACTTTTATGTTTGTTTTTAGTTTAACGGCCTAATTGATTGATATTTTTTTTAGTTTATTTACCTTGTTGATTGTTTTATGTATCTCATTTAAGGTAAATTGTTACCTTTCATTTTTTTGGTACCTAGGTGGTTTTACTAGGCCATGGGGATCGGGAATGCCTTTCGGGACTTTCCAGGGACTAGGTGGTGCACCATGTCAGATGGTGACCCAGCCTGGTTCGTGACAATACCTCAATATTCCATTCCAAAATTGTTGTGTATTGAATACCATGCCCATTTATCTTTCAAGGGTATCAACCTTTATGCACATATACATAATGATTATTTAATTTCATGCATAAATTCTAGATTCCTTTATCGTGTATCAAATAATGATGTTGAATGATTCCATGTTATATGACTCATGTGGAACACATAAGAATGAAGTGAAATTTTTATAAAGGGTGCTCCTTGATAGTGCTCCAATGCATTGGATATTGTTTATTATCATGATACACAAACTGAAATGAGGGTTTACTCATGATAATTCATGTGCAATAAGGGTTTAGTAATGCTAATTCATGTGAAATTAGGGTTTCCTCATGCTAATCTATGTGCAATGAGGGTTTACTCATGAAAATTTATGTGCAATGAGGGTTTAATCATGATAATCCATGTGAAATGATCCTATGATATTGCTAATATTATGTTATACGTCATTAAAACATTTCAATGTTATTATAATTATTTTGTATCATGCCTTTATGTTCATGTTCCTGTTATGCTCCATTGATATTCATATTTACTAACATGTATTGTATTCTTCATGTTATGCCATGCTTACTCCCTTACTAGGCCTTGTAGATTTCCACTTTCTTATGTATTCCCTTAGGATATCCCATTAAATTCTATGAATGAACTAATGTTGTGCTCATGTAAAAAAAGTTTTCAATAAATATGTTTTATTTCATGTATTATGTTTTCATGTAATGTTCCTATGCCCCAAAGACACTAGACCTCCTGATCTTCACGGTTTTATTACATATAGGTTTATGTAATAAATCATGTATAACTCTGTAATAAAGAGAAGGGTTATTATATATATAATGTATTCAAATCATGAATAAAATTATTGATATTATTTGACCATTATCAAAGTATAAGGTCTCAAAATACTAAAACAACACTTCTTGGAAAACACAAATATTTATCACTTGGAAGTGATGTTTTCAGTAAGGATTTATTAATAAATATGAGTTGAAATTTTATAATTATACAATATATGATATTGAGTGATTTTAAATTGTTTGGAAAATATTTTTTAAAAATTAATTTATTATACATCACGATGGGGTGATTTTGTGTCAACTAAAAGTTGATTATAGGATTTTAATATCACTTTTTTTTATATGAGACACATGCCATTTTTACACTTGTTTCTATTATGTAGTTTATATAGTTCAGATGAATATATTTTTTTATTCATATAGTAAATATTTTGGGTTTTAAATACTACTATACAATTGTATTTTTCTTGGGGTCTTTATATTAACGTTACCAAAGTAGTAAGGGTATTATTTTAAAATTTTATTGTTTACTGGGACTAAATATTTTTAGGTTTTTATTTATGATATTTCACAATCTAATTATTATGATTCTTATGAATTTTCTTATCCTCAGTTTTTAATTTAATTTTAAATAAATTTTACCCTTTTAAACTCTATGGTACTTAAAGGGATTGATAAAACATTTTCTAGAAAAATAGACTTTATTTCCAATTTTTTCGGGGATGTGTTTATTACATATCAATGCTTCTATTAAAATGTTTTGAATAATGTCTTAATATAATATTATTATATTATGAATTTATTTTTATCCATGTTTTTATTTTTAATTTATTTTTAGAATTAGTATTCTTATCATTTTTCAAATGAGGTAATTTTTACTATTTACTATATATGTTAAAGGAATATTTGTTTTAAAATACACAACATATAATAAATTTTCAACTATCATGAATAATGAATGATTTGAAGCATAAATTAAAATATTCCAATTTTATTTTCAATGAATATGTTTTACATAATATTTTTGAAATTTATAGATTTTAAATAAATGATATAAATATAAAGAGTGTAATTTCTTCAATATATATTACTAAGATATTTTAAAGGAATATCTTATTTATGATATTATACTTTGATGTAACTTTTACATTAATTGGGATTTGAGCCAAGGATTCAATCCTTATTATTTCTACAGATGGTTTATGACGCTGATGATGATGATGATGTCTTTGTAAAATGGACACATTTATTGGGTTGTTCTAATATGATTTATTGAAATTTTTATGAAACATATTTCCTTCAAATGTGTTTTGATATAAGATAAATGATTTATGATAATTTGGAAAATATTTTAATGGTTAATTGTTATGTACTATGCATGATCAGAATTATATAACCCTCTAATTCATTTCATATGGGTGGATATATCATGGGATAATAAGCGTTGGAATGTTGAGTTAACCCACTATAGTTTGGAATACATTCTACTATGATAGTATTCAGATATGACCCTGACTAAGAATATAATGGAATGGTGAGTGATCCTAATCCATTATGATAGTCTTTTTATAGATCCTTTACTGTGAAAATTACATACAATGATTATGTGTATACCAAAAACATTTGTTTTGTGCTATTTTATGATCTTATGGATCATGTTAATTTATTACATTATGTTTCATGACATATGTAGTACTAATCATTATTCCATGATTCAATATTAGTATCTATGATATTTTGGGTATGGTTTTCAAATTTCTAGCTCATGTTCTCATACCCTTATACTTATCTAATTCTAAAGTGACCATTTATATCTCCATTGTTCACCGATAGTGAGTATCTAAGATCAAACAATGTTGAATTTTCTGTACCCAAGTTATGAAGAAATGTTTAATGTGGGTTATGTCTATGATGAGTAATATAGTTGATGATTTTTGTTGGAAATGTGGAATATCATTCATAATATAATTATATTTTGTATCCTGTATCCCAGTACACTAAACATTTACCAGAACAGAATGGATTGTAATGTGATGTAATGAATATTCATCTATTAATATTTAATGTCTATGTATGAAATGTATGGGTAACTATATTAGGAATGAGAGATTGATATATACAATCATTATAGATTAGGATAATATAATTTGTATTCCTAACTATAGAATAAGTCTAATTTTAGGGTAGCATCCTAATTTTTTGGTGAGTAAAAGAATGTATATTTTTTCTATCAGGATATTACATGTTTATGTTGTTATGTAATAGATTAATCTTGGGGAAATAAACACAAAATGAACTGGTCAACTATATCTTGACCGTCATTCTAGTGAATAGTGAGTGTTTCCTTACAGTTCTCTTGGATTGATAATCCTAGTGATATTATTTGGATAAATAACATGTTCTTCATGAACTATAATGATATATTTGAATAAATGGTGGCTATATATGGTATTATTTAAAAATATGGTTTTATTTATTTTAAATAAGGTTTCATGATTTAGAAATATTATTAATGATTTTTTATGATCATAAAATTTCAGAAAATGATTTTTGTTTCTCACACTAACCATTTTGGTATTAGTATAGGAATCAAGATAAAATGATGAAGTTACTATGGTTGAATACATGATCATATATTGAAGTATCTTATTTGGGTGTAGATATATGATTTCCACTATATCACTAAATGTATCTAGAAATGTTAATTCTTATCCTCAATGATTAGATGTTGAAATTATTTAGAAAACTCTTATTAGGTATATGATCACATATCATGTCTACGATTCTTCTCGTATTGAATTTTATGTTAATATGATTTGTAAAAAATTCATTCTTCTCTCTCTAATAAATTTTAATGTAATTTTTGGAATGTATTTCCTTTGTTTATCAAAATCCCATATCAGTTTATGACCAAGGGAAATAACATTTGATATTCTAAACAAAAATATGATTTTCTATATGTGCAATAAGAAATAGAAACATCCTATTGAAATTAAATATATTTTATGAGTAATTATTCATATTAAAATGTTGTGTTTGTCTCATATGGTTGGGTAGAAGCCTTTAATTAAATATAAATCAATTTCACCAATTTTTTCTGATGTGTTTCTGGAATATTTTTCATAGTATTCTACTAAATCATGATGTTAGGTTTCCAATATAACTCATTCCTGAAACTACAGCTATTTCAATTAATCAATATATAATGGATCCAACTGAGTATATGTAATTAAAGAATAAACACTTGGGGAATATTTATAAGGTATTAATTCCTTATTGTGCATCACCATTGGGTTCTCCTATTATTTTCATCATGAATAATGTTGGATCAATGAAACTATGCATTTATTATCACTAACATAACATCATAAAAAATAATATTAGGTATCTATTACCCTATATTGATTATTTGTTTCAATAAATTATGTGGAGTTAAATTTTTTTATGACTGTTATTTGATATGAATACAATATATTGAGTCATAAAATGTAAATACATACCAAAGAAAGCCTTACATTTGAGGTGTGTAGATAATTAATCCTTAGTGATTCCATTTAAACATAGAAATTTTTATGATATCTTCATGAATTTAATTAATTGAGTTTTAATAATTTTTTTGATATATTTTTTTGTAGTTATTATGAATGATATTAATATATATTAGAAAATAAATTATGATCATAATGATCAAATTAGGGTTGTACAGAAGACCCGACATAAGGAGACTATATAAGTATAATTTAACATGTGTTAATTTTGGCTATACATTTTTTATTTTTGGGTTTTATAATCAAAATTGGGGCTATATTGATTGATCTATAAATAATTAATTTAATGAAAATTAACCTTGAAAAATCAATGTGACTGAGATCCATAGTGTTATTTGTTTTTCTAGATATTATCAATACTTTTTATATAATTTTTTAGGGTTATCTAATCACTAACCATGTTAACTAAGAGGGGATCTATGCATCACTGGATCGATGAATGTGGGAATAATTTAATGGAACTGGTGCAGAGGTTAGTTAGGGATTATGTACTTCCACAACCTAGTAGAGGTGTGGGGTTTGAGATCATTAGTGATGTAACTAATATGGGGCTCAGATTCATCCTCATGCAAAAAGTTATTCCTATAATTTATGCTTCGATATATTTAATATGTAATGATTTTTTTTTACCCAAACCATGATTCAAAGATAGATATTGTAATTTTTTCATTGATCATATTGATGAATTTTCTATATAGATAAATGTGAGAAATATAATATAATAATATAATTTTGAGGAATATATTTACATAGAAATTGTAAAATATGTACCAAGGAAGATGGTTGGAGTTGATTAAGGATTATGACTACTCAATAAATATAAACCATATGAAAGGGAAAAGGGTGGAATACGATTTGAGTTGACATGATATTTTTACATTATTTGTGATTAGAATAAAAAAGATCAAATATATATTTATTTTCTAATGATGGATCTAAAAATCATTAATTAACATGAGAAATCCAATATTTCTCAAATAAGAGTTCAACCATTTATCCATGTGATGATCAAATAGGTAAAACATGAAGATACTGAAATTTTAAACAAGCTAAGATATTTTCCGAATTTCTAAAATGATTACTATGGAAAGAAAATGTTATTATCTTGTGTATGATTCCAATAAATATGAAATTTGTAGAAGGAAATATTGGATGAATATCATGGTATATCATTATCTATTAATCCTATATTTATGATGATTTATAAAGATCATAAATATTATTTATTTTTCGAAAACATAAATAGATATATAATATTGTAATCATCTTGATTCTTTGTATGTTAACATTTTAAGGATGAGATACTAAATTCTAAAGGGATGTTACAACTATTACCTATACTAGAATTGACATTAGAAAACATTACCCCAAATTTTGTGTCCAGAGACCCCATAAATTCTAAATATCATAATGTTATTTGGGTTTTATATAATCAGATTATGAAGATAGAACACTTCATTACTATTGTAGAAGATTTCATACATGACCATATTTCTCTAAAACACATTAATCATTTGGAATAGTTTTATAAAGTAGCAATTTCTACTATATCTAATCAGTATATGAGGTCGACCGTGATTTTTTGGAGATTTATTCAAATAGATCAGGATTATTTGTTATGTATCAGTAGTTCTTATCATCCTCAAATAGATGTTCATTCTATGAGAACCATTTAACCCTTGGAGGATATTATGAGATCTTATTCTATGGATTTCAAAGGTGGTTGGAATCAACACCATCCTCTAGTCAAGTCTTCCAAAAATACTATTATTCACTCCATTATTCATATGGACCCTTAAGAATACCTATTTGGAAGAAATTTCAACACTATAATGTTATCTACTGAATTGGATTAATAAAATTCATTTCAACTTTCATTAGTTGAGGAATGGAAGAGAAATTTAGAGTTGTTCAACAACACAACATGTTAAATATGTGTTGACAGAAAATTTATTCTGACAATCATCAGGGAAATTATGAAATCGATGTTGGTGAAAAGCTATTTTTATTAATTTAACTTTGAAATAAGGATATGATATTTGAAAAAAGGTTAATCTTTGTCTGAGGTTTATTTCCCCCATTAAAATTGATTATTGAGTAAGGAAGAGATATTATTCCTTGGTGCTAATATCATACCATTTTCATGTTCATGATGTGCTCTTTGTATCTCGCTAAGAAATTATATATATGATAATTTTCATGTACTAAACTTATAATAAGTACCACTAGATCAGGATCCACTATATAAAGAACAATTGGAGTAAATCATAGATCGTATAGATAATTTTCTATATATCGAGACAACTAAAAAAGGTTAATGTTCTTTAGTGGAGTAATTAATTTTCATAAGGTACATGGGAATCTAAATATGTGATGAATAAAATATATACATATTTTTTTGGAGAAATTTAAATTCATTACTAGAACTAATTTTAATTGGGGTTGAATGTAATAACTAAATATTATTTGATATATTTTCTTCAAAATAATTTAATTACTTTAATAGCATGATATGCACACAATACCGAGTCTAAATGAACCACAATAAAGTAAATCATTATAAAATATACTTTAAATTGGTGGATTTGATAAGAATATAAATGTTTTAAAAATTATATACATATTTATTAGATATTCAACGTATATTAAGAAATACTTTCAATTTTTTTAGTAAATATTTATATGCTTTAAAGAAATTTTTCCTCAAAAGTGGATTTTATTTCTCTTTTTTAAAAATAATATAATAAATTTTTTAAAAATAAGAATATTAAAAAAATAATTATAATTATTATTTAAATAATCATTTCAAAATTATATGTGTTGTTTATCATGATTCTGTGAAATAATTATTTTTCAAGGAATTGTGAAAATATATATTTTTATTGAAAATATACAATTTGTATCAAGAAATTAAAGAGAATAATTTTGTTTTAAAATTATTTATCTATAAAATTATTTAATTAATATGATGAATTATCCAACTTAGTTTATTGGAAGAACAATTACCTTGCATGATCTAAAAAACACATTGTATACTTATGAAAACATTTTTCTTGAAAACTATTTTTCATCGCGTTTTACTGGTTTAATTTTAAATTAATTTATTCTAATTTAGTTAATTGAATTATATAAAAGGGATTAAATATTTTTAATCAAATGATTTCATACAATTTAATATCTCCATGAAAATGTTTTATAATAATGAATAGAAATAACATTAAAAATTTGTTTCCATGATTAATGTTAAAAGTTGTATACCATGGGGATATACTAAAAGATAAGGGTGGGTTTTAGAATTAAACATTTATAAATTATTTTAGAAGGATATATTTTGACATCAATCATTGACACCTTCAAATATATATCCATATAGAATCATTTATCTTTAATATCAAATTATCATATTCAAATCGTTCAAGAAATTCCAATTATTCTCTCTCCTACAAATATAAAAGGAAACCCAACATATAAAATCTTCACACCACATTTAGAAATATATATAAATAAAATAAAACCCAATTATATTTTAAACATAAATTTCTTGGAATTATACGTATTTTTCTTCTCAAAATACAATTTGTGGGTCCTTTTGAAGGGATTAATATGAGACCGACCGATGAAGAGGTAATTGGCATACTCTGCCTCTTTCAATTTTTTCTTCTTATACCTTCTATAAATATATTTTATTCATCATTAAATATTAAATTTAGTATATTAAATTTAATTATAAATTATAATTATTGGAGAAACAGCATTATTCACCCTCATTTGCATCAAATTATATGTGAAGATTTCACTCATGTGTATTTGTGGACTACTACCTCTACGTTGTGATACAATTTATAATTCACCACTATCATTAATGGATAGTAATTATTATGGGTTTAAATTTATTATATGATATTTATGAACTAATTATAGTTTTTAAATCATAATATAAAATTTAATTTATATCTTTACAATCCATTGGAAATGATAATATTACTCATTCATATATAGGGACTACCACATCCGTGAAGAAAAGTGATAGGTTTTTAATTTCAATTTTAAAATGATATTAAGAAGGATGAATTTAATGTAAAAATATATAATTTATGATATAAAATTTTTTTAATGATAAAATAATATTTATCCTTCTTTCATTTTTTCATTACAGAATAAAAATAGTGATCAAACGTTCGTACAATGTTTCGTCTCCATTAATGGTGTAAATAATTTTTATCACTAAATTGTATATAAGAATATGTATACATTTAATATATAACCTATCTATAAAATTAATAATATTATGGGTATAGTTGACCCATTATTAAGGTATAAAAACTGAAAATGTCGAACTAAAAAATCTACGAAAAAACAAAACTTGAAACATATGGAATAAATGATCTAATATGGAATTGTTATTAAATATAAATTGAAATTTTATAAGTATAAAATCTATGATATTAAAATTATTTGAATATTTTTTTTAATATCCACACATGATTTTTGAAATTAACTTATACCGATTTCTATATTTTTGAAGAAAAATTATAAAGTAATTGTCTTTTCATTATCAGAATGAGGCACTTTTGAATTTTGATCACAAATGTGATAGGGGTATTTAGTTTAATGTATATTTCATGAACATAATTTCTGAATTTCATGGACACTCAGTACTATATATATTACGTTACAAGTTTACAGGTTTGATTAAAATGAAATTTTTTCCCTAATATTTGGTAAATTTATTCACATTATTTAATTGATTTTATAATAAAAATTGAATTTTTATAAAGAAATATTAATGTTTTTTAATTTATGATATCATACATTAATGTTAAATAGGATCTATAGGGGATATTATTAAATTATTTCACCCTTATTGTTTCTCTAGATGTTTTATTATTATCATGATGATATATTTATGAAACCCATTTATTTTCCATGGGTTATGATTTTATGAAATGATGATTTTTTTATGAAGCACGTTTAATTTCCATGTTCTATGATATAGGATAACCAATTTATGATCTTGAGGAACTCATATGAATGGATTTTGACTATGGGATGGGTGGGATTGGAATCACATATCCTTCCAATTAATTTATAAAATATGGATATATAATGAGGTAATATGTACTAGAATAGGGAGTGATCCCAGTTCTGTAAGGGACTTTTTCCACTATGATAGTCTTGATAGTGTCCTTGAAAAATGATATGATGGAATATAGAGTAAACAAATCCAATATGATAGTATTGGATGTGATCCTTGACTTGGTATTTTATTTTAGGTGAATAATTGAATTCCAAAAACATTTTTCATATGCCTATTTAATTATCTCAAGGATCTTGTTCTCATATTTTCTTATGATTCATTTCTTGTGAATAGACCATCATTATTACATTATTCAAGAATATTGTCAATGATTTTTTGAGTATGTTTTTTAAATGTTAATATCATGTTCTTGTAATCATATGCTGATGACATTATTACATAATCATTGATATATCTATTTTTACCCTTACTGATCACCCGACGTCTCCCTTCATTATGCTTACATAACCTAGGTTATGAATAATGTTTTTCTATTTTGTATGTATAAGAATATTAACATTCATAGAGATCTTTCTCGGAGATGTTAAATACATTTCATGATGTTAGAATATTTTATATCTACTTTACGAAGACACTAGACCATTAGAGTTCTATCAATGATTTTAATTTTATTAAATTAATAATCATATATATATATATATATATGTAATTTCTCTATATAAAAATTAAGGGTCACTATAATCTAAATGAAAACCAATTATACATAATTTATAAAGGCATAATGTCTGATATCTATCAATTAAATGTATCAACATACTTTGTTTCCCATGTTAAATCCTATACAGGTATAGGTAATCAAATAATCCCATAGTATAATACATATAGTGACCATATGACATAGTGTATATTCATAAAATATATTTAATTTATATGTTATTAATTATTTATATATATATAGACAAATAAGATAAAAGCATTAGTGGTCATTCATATAAATTGGTGATCAAATCACATGCCCCTATCCCAAATTGACAATTGTATCATATAATCCAAAACATGTTTTTTCTATAAACATATTTATTCAATATAAATCTAAGGATTAAATTTCATAAAAATTATAAAATAGGAAAAATCCATTCATATTTAATTCTTAACCAATTACATAATTAGTATAATGCCCAACCAACCATAGATTAGATCATCATTAAAGAAAATCGTAAGAAAGATATAAATTTATTAATGTTCACATGATAGGTATGTTTCCAACCATTAGTAAATGGATTAAAAATGAATCATGCTCTCGTATCATAATAACTACATAGTGTATAACACCCTTTGTGTTATACATATGGGGTCAACCAGAATAAAAAAACTCCATTTATGCATGTTGAGTGTATTATATATCACTAAATGAAATCTTATTCATGATAACCTTAATTTTTTCTCTATAACCTTAAATGATAAAATTATTGACATCTTCTTTGGATACCTAAAATTCCTATATAAGAATACTAAAAAAACTCTACAGAATCCCTAATCTAATACTAACCATATATAATTAACCACAATATAGGACTTATTATTTTTATAATTTTTGTTTATTTTTGAACTCTATAAATCTATATTAAATTCACATCGCCTCATTATTTAACTCTTTGAAAAAAAATATTCCTACTAAAATATTTTAATTGGTAATATCTATGATGAATGTCTCTTTTAATAATTACAAAATATTCATAATAATTTTAATATTCAACCCTTTGAACATAATATTAATGAATCTATAATTGAAAGAAATCTAATGTTATCAGGTCCATGACATGTATTTTTTATGTAGTACTATTTCTATGTTTATCATCATCATATTCATCATGGAACACTTCCATTAAAAAAAATTCAATGAGATCACTTAGGAAACTAAATGCAACTCATTATATTTACTACTTTATTTAATAGCCTATCCTAAACTCTTTGAGATATAAAATGGATTTATATTTACTTTTGACTAATTTAATCATTTACTTATATTAAATTAATTTTTTTATAAAAACATTGTCCCCTTATTCTCTAATAACTATAATTTCTCTCAGATATTACGTTTAGATATATAAACTGTCTCTTTTAGAAAATAACACATTTTTGATATAGGTAGAAAATTAAAAAACATATATATTAACAACCATATATTTTATGGTGTTTTTTTGTGTTGTGAAATATTCTAAAAAGAATATATTATTCTTTAAAATATAATATAATTAAGTTTTTGGAACATTTCCATCAAATTTAACAAAATATGGTTACATAGTTTTTTTCAAGGATAAAACTCCTTCAATAGTTCTATTTTTCAAATAGGATTCTTAAATTGATAAATAATAAACTATGTGGTTCAAATAGATCATTTCATTTTTTTATAAAATATCAATACATACAATCATTCCAATATCATATCTTAGAAAAATATGAAAACACATAATCATTATTCTGATTCACCTGATGTTTAATGTAATCCACTACATCCAATGCCTGAATGTACAACCCCCATTATCCACCACTTGAATTCAAACATTATTATGAACATCAATATTTCATTAAATTTTATCTTCTATACATATTCCTACTAATGTTTTAATATATATTTGGTATCATATATCATGAAAAATATAATAATATATTATTTACATTAAAAAATGGCATGTAATCTCTATAATGTTTCTTACAACCCTGCATGTATTATAGATAATTTGTACTCTAACATTTTTTATATAATTAAAACAATTTATTTCCATTGAAAGTATTTTCTTTAGTTTCTTTTTTTCTATTTGAATGGTATAGTGCCTAAATCCCATGATTTGGTCTAGATCATATTGTACCATATATGAAAGTCATATGGTACAAAATATATTAAATACACATCATATTGTATTCCTTAGTATTTATAGTGTCATAAATCATGACATGTGATGTTAAGATAATGTTATCTTATTTATAAGATATTAATATCTATATAATTCATGCACAAAATCTATTTCTAAAAACAAGGAGAATAAAATAACATTAGAGTTTTGTTCCGGGATGATGGGATACAAGCTATTTTAATTGCATTCAATTTACTCATATATAATTTAATGCATGTGTAAATTCATTGAAATGTGGAGTGTACTCCTAGCTTTTAAAAACAATTAAAATTCCATTAAAACATGTGATATTAATTTTAAACTCTCATTATAATCTATTTTGGCTAACCCTTTTCCCGTGAATGACACTATAATATCATTGGTGTGATGACAATCCCAAACATGAAATGTGTGATTTGGTTTATGATTGTGGATACACCATGAAAGAGGGATATCATTTGTCTTAATTTTTTATATTCATTTGGATTTAATTAATGAATATAGATGGAGAAGCTCATCAGGGAATGGTACACAATGGTTTTCTTCATTTATTGACATAGATGGTATTGGGTTCATGGATAGTGTTCTTGGGATTACATACATATTATTTTTTCTATTCCTTGATTAAGTGTTCATTGATCCATAATAACTCAACATTGGTATTAATTATTTCCCTTGATATTTGAATCTTTAAATAAGTTTTTAAATGAAGACATAATATATCATATTGATATTGTACTTGTACTTGTTATCATTAAAAAATATATTTTTTTTTATTTTATGGTATTTGGGTCGTGGAATATGATATTTGATATCATATTTCAGGATAAAATTTATTTAAATAAATTTTTTGTCTATCAAATCATAAAATATATCATGTTTCATCTCTAGTGATAGATCTAATTTTTATTTTTTGTGAAATGGAGCATCATACAAAAAATATGATACAGTGTATACTGTCAGCTTTAACATCTGTGGAACCAATGAATTTAATATTATCTAGAAACATTTCATAAACTATAGATGCCATCCAATACTATTCCTATGTAAGAAGTGAAATAGTATGAGAAATATACTCATATTAGATAATACACCTAACATTCACCATCACTGTACCATTTTGACATTACATGGATTATTCAAATCCAGGAAATCACTATACTTTGTTCATATTTTGTGTGATTGCTGAATTTCGGGTGGTTATTAATATATAGGTCGTTTTTCATATTTTTTTAATATACCATGGGTCATTATATCAAAAAAAATTATGTCCATGAAAAACAGATATACTATTTAATACTATAGAGACCATGTTCTTTTTGTTAATATCACAAAAGGACTCCCAATGATGCATTCATCCTACACAAGCCCAATTATTAGTCATATAAGATGACTAGTGGAATTAAGATCATAAAAAGTCCTTACATATGACGTAGACATGTAGTTAAATATTATATGAAGGGGAAAATATAATTTTTCAATATTTAAATATTGAATTTAATAGTATGATTTATATATTTTTTATAATTAGAAAAAAAAAATAATGGGATATTAATGTTTTTATAAATGTGGTTATAAATTAATAAAAAATTTCATAATTTTTTTTAAATATATATTCCATTATTATTAAATATTAACATTTCGAAACTCTTTTCCATTTATTTTGAGTAAAATATAATTATGAAATGAATTTTTTATATTAAAAATATAAGTGTAATTTGTAAAAGGTTTATATATTACAATTTATAAAAAAACCAAAAAGAGTGAATATAATTTATAATTACTTAATATGGATTTTTAATATTACATTCACCAGGTGAGAATAAATTAATTCCATATAAAAAGGGTTTTTGACAATTAATCTAATCATTGTTTAAATTTTTTAAAAATTATATATTTACATAATTAAAAAATAACCTAATAGAATTGGAAAAAATGGTTTTATTTTATATAATATCATATATTTTAAGTAAATTTATGATAATGTGGAAGAATAACGAGTTTATATTGATAAAAAATATAAAATATTTATATTTATTGAAATTATGTAATTTTCATAATATATTATTTAATTATAACTTTTATATAGTTCTTAATTTATGAATTTATTAAAATATTTTATCTCATTATTAAATATATAAATTCATAATTTCATTAATAAAAGGATTATTTATTATTAATAAATATATTTTTTATATTATTGATCGGTGAATGATTTAGATTATATTGTTGAGAAGATTCTATAATATAATACAGGCATCTTTGGAGTCACACAATATGTATGATAACTGATTACTTTCCTTTTATCATTAATTTTTCTTGTGTTGTGATAAAATCATGAATTAATAAGTGAATTATACGTTGTACATATTATGTGTTAGAGTAATGATGTAATTAAACTCACTATTGTGTAATGTTTCTCTATAGAGAGGGATTTGATATGGGTGACTCATTATCCATGAGGATCATTCCTAGTTTAGAAAATTAAGGGTATACTATTCATGACTCCAAGCTTACTCATGTGGGGATTATTAGTTTCAAATAATTATAAAACATTACATGATTGTCTTTCATAAACCTAATTCAAGGTATGAATTTTGATATGTTTAAATATAGTTAAATTTTCATTTTTCTTAGAAACAGAATTTGTTAGTTTTAAAAATAGTTTCATCTTAATGTAGTTTAAACATATTGATTTGGGGTTAATGAATAGGATTCAAAAAATACATAATCAAAATCAAGAACACCAATTAAAGGAATAACATGATGTATTATGGTAAGATTTAATATATTTTATAACACTGTGTTATATTCCTTCCAATGTGTCACACATATGACATTGACCATCCAACCGGGTATCCCAACCCAAATATGGATAGCCCTAGATTATCATATGCATTGAAATAAAGTACTAGATCACCCTAATAGGATTACATTCCCATTATTGGAATTTAATTTCGGTTATTCTTATGATGGTTTCCCTAATAATATTAAGTTATCAGAGAAATAAAGATGAAATTATATATATGATGGATTGGTTTAGTTTTTATCTACTTAACTATCAATAAGTTAAATATTATATTAATGGGATGGTTCATAAAATAAATTGAAAATTGGTTTATGAAATGAAATGTGGCCTAAATCTTAGTAAAATATGGACCATGAACCACTACCAAATATGAATGAACTCATAATTTATTTGGAGAAACTATAATACAAGTAACTTATAAATGAGTGTATAACAGGATACTAATTTGGTAAATGATAATGTTGTAGATTAGTAGAATTATCATCATCTAATATAACATTCATATGAAATCCTTTAAAGAGATAAGATAAATTTAATAATCTCCTATGATAGGTGACATAAAAAGTTCTTAATTAAGAAAAATTCCATGTGTTAGGGAAACACTATATCGAATAAACAAATATGTGTAAATTTTGATAAATATATGAATCTAGATGATTATAATAATCCATGAATGATTAATTTTGTGTTTTAAATTCAATAGATTCTATAAACAATTGTAATTTTAGTCTTTAGACATATATTCAATATGACTAGATATGATAATGACTTGGTGAGGCTAGCAAATATCCTATAAATTTTAATTTAGTTGTGAAATTAAATCTATTATAAATTGTATGGAATGATTCATTTTTTCAAAAAAAATTACATTATTTTTTCTGAAGTGTTAAGAATTGATGAACTAGGAATTTGATTTCTAATTTCGGTACAATACTGACAGTACCTGTTGGAAAAGTTCAAACAGAATGAATAAAATGTTGTTTAAAATTATAAGTTTTTTCATTGAATATTCTATCAAGGTCATTTAAACTCAGGGTTATGACAAGATGTAAAGGAAATTATTTTCATATGATGGAATCATCAGTGATAGTAGATGTGGTTGATGAAACATTTTGATTTTTCATAAAATATATCATTGTCATAGAAATTTACTCGTAAGTATTTAATGTAATCTGAAACCAATTTTACACAAAAAAAGGTATTTATTATATTGTAATTTAACACTAATGAAAAAATTAATATATCATGAAGTTTTCCACAAACTGATGGAGAACTTTTTCAAATACATTGAATTAAATGTAGAGGAATATATCTACCACATATGAATCTTAGTAAAATATGCGTAAAGTTATCATATTTCTAATATATAGTGATAGAATTTGTATGTTATTAAAAAGCTTTTAGGAGTAATATTAGATTATTTATTCCATACCTAGAGTCAAGAATTCATATGATTTTATAAGCTGTTTTGAGAAGAATATAAGGAAAAATATTTTATCCATGGAAAATGTATATAAATATATATATATATATATATTAATTTCTGAAGGATTTAATACCATCATACTTGGTGGAATATTTTAATGAATAGTCTTATTTTGAAGAAAATAGTCCAATCACATAGAATATCATTATCATGACCATGATTAGTAAGGCTTACATGGCCGGCGGCTAGCCATTTGTAATATGCCATGTTGTCCTCTAATAATAATTGGGCTAGATAACAATACAGATTAGTCATATCAAACACATGGGGATCCTTAGCCTAATGAACATATACAAAAAAACATATCTAAATAAAAACAGAATGTAAAATTTAAAAATACATCTGATTCCAAAATTCATGAATGCACTATATCCCATGTCATATTTCAACACAAGTACAATATAGAATAAAAGGACAAATATAATCCCATCAAATTTGTGAAAGAGTTCCACCTCTTTGAAAAAGGGATACTTCTATCAAATTTAACTCCAAGATCTAATCAAATTCAATTTAGCTGAACTGTGCTCCACCAACTCCTGGTCTACAGAGGATGACTTTTTAAGGATAAATTCAGGACAAATGTGGGAATATCCCATATATGGATGAGTTTTACATACCTTGTACGATAACCATAAATCACCAAAAAATAATCAAGGGAGTAGTCTTATCATCTTTATTATGATATTAAAATAGGAATATAATACATATTATTAAAATTACATATTTACTAAAGATGTGAAACATTCATTATGTAAGGTGACAACCATGATTCCATCATAGGATCTACCTAAGGATTGATGGTAATACTCCTTTAAGATAACTTACATCATGGTACATTCTTGTACGGATGGATCTCATCTAATAATTTAGTTTTTTTGGTCCTCTCCATTAATAAATATATAGTGTAACTCTAAAGATACTAATATATATATTGGGGATCTCATCCATGGGTTTGTTGGATCAGTAACCAGGGACAGAGTAAACTATCTAAGATGGGGATCACAAGCCATGATCATATCTATTCATATTCTTCACCCAATATTTTGAAGAAACAATATATGATCATACGTAGGGCCACCATGAGGAATTACTGACTTTATCTACTACTAATATTATAGAGTACATTACATCTTATTATTGTGACATGATTCCTTACTATACCATAATGAATTTTTACAAAGGGAACACACTATACAAATACTTGTCTACACTATAGAGGGAATGTTCCTCAACATTCCCTAGAAAAAGAATTTAATGACTATAGATTATTAATGGTGTGTCAGTGATACCATGGGTCTTCTTATGTATGTAGCCCATGACCGTGTACTTTGGCAAGTGAATGTGTACTCTGTCCATGCCTGTGTACTTTGGACATGTCGAGGTTCTCTTTTCGTGTCTGATTATATGGAATTTCCCATGTTATATGGACATTTATGAGATTTGAGTGGTGACCATACACTCTAGTCATTCCCATTTACATGGTTTGTTTGTGAACATTCCACATGGATTAAATGTCTAGCCATTAGAGTCAGGTCACACATTGTGAATAGGGTATACACAACAAGTTTTATTTAATTTTTCACAAAATCAAAATCACTGTATCAAGGGTCAACAAGTCATGTTTTCATCCAGACTACACACCATGTAACTTTTGATTTCATATAATTGAACAGTTATCATAAATTACTAACAATGATGATTCGTCCATCGATCTGGATAAAAAAATCACCCAAAAACCAATATAAATGGTTGGCTGAACATGAAACGTCGTTGTTCAAAAGATTCTGACCACCCTATTTGTGAGTGGATCCTCTTGTCTTACTACATGACGAAACAACCATACCAATGAATGAATGAAATATGATATAGTCTCTAATCCATAACGGATGTCCTACCAATCCACATTACCTATATAACATGCTACTGAACCTGAATATACACCCAATGAATTTTTTTTCACTATTGAATAATTGTAAAATTATTTCCTTTAGGGTATTTCTGGAACCACCATCCAAAAGAAATAAAAATTATAAATTCATGAATAATATGGGGATAAAATAAAAAAAAATGCCTGGAGTGAACCTTGATTATTTTTCAAGTTAGTTACAATCTATTGATTAATCATCTTTTAATGATAGGAATAAAAAAATTATATCTACATTTCTATAAAGATAAAGAAATTCCCATAAATCAACGTTTGTCCAATTAATAAATTTGGTAGATGGATTGTTTCATGTTCAACATGGGATAATCAATATGGGGATTAAATCAAATGAAAAAAAGAATAATTCCTTGAGTTTGGATTTATCTCTAATGAAGAATGGTTTAATTTCATTATAGTTGAGGATAACCAAAACTCTATTGGTGATGACTAACTCCTCGATATTTATTACCAATACATGATCTGATCATCATCATCCAAATACCTCCTCTGCACACTCTGTAAATCCCCAGGGTTATGTGAATAAACCATGGATTTTCCTATAATTTCCATTAAATTGAGGATAGTTGGGTCGTATTAATTTATAATGTATTAAATTAATTTATTAATGTATTTAATTATCATTCATGCCCCAACATTTCTTAAACCAAACACCAGATGCACACAATGGTTTTTTAGTGACTTGAGTAAATAATACATTCTGGATTTAATGGTGGTATTAGATTTCCATTCAGACAATCAATTTTGGTGTTATTATATTTTTTAAAAAATTATGCATACAAGATATAATATGTTTAAAATTTTTTGGATATCAATACTGAGCCTTTGTGGCCCTTGAAATCCCATTCTTACTCAGATCCCCACATCAAAATTATTCATCAAAATCTTATGATTTTATAAAAAGAAAAAAAGTTGTTATAATCTCCCCACCTCAGAGATTTTCATCATGAAAATGTAACTCAAACAGTCAAGGGTACAAATATCACGTTTGGTTCTCCCAATCCTATGTGGTCAACTTAAAATTATTGTTCATCCAATTAACATGCCCCAAAAAAAATTCCAACCCAAATCTGATTTTAACATGTTGATCCTCTAACTCTACCAGGTACTCTATAAAGGTAGTAACATCCATGATGTCCAGATTACCATACTTGATAACATGTAACTATTTATGCACATACATCATAATAAGTGAAACATGAAAGATGATAGTTACCATGTCTAGCTATAGCATTGAGGATAAGTGGTACTCCACCTCTCCAATATTTTGTAGTATTTGGAAAGGGATAATTAAACATTGATATACCTTTCTACCCCATCAAATTCTCTATAACCCTTTAATAGGTGAAACCATTAGGAACACATGGACTCCCTTGATAAGATATATATTCCATAATTTTCAGTCCACATATGAATTCTTGTAGCTCCAGGTAGTGCTCATCCCCTCCCAGATGATCTACACCTTCTATATTATTGACCTCATCAGCTATAGGCCCGTATTTAATGACTCTCTTGTTTCATTCCAGCATAGTGGTAATCTATAGGGTCTCACATAAAAGACCTCAAATGGTGACATACCAATGGTGGATTGGTATATATTGTTATATGTGAAATACACTATGGTTAGATGATTCTCCCAACTATGTCCAAAGTCTTACTTGAAAGATAAAATCATGTCCTCTTGATGTAGAATAATATTCTCATTGTAGACATATATATAGGGTTGAAACACTATTCTCAATCACAATGTAATCTCAATAGTCTCATGTAATATTCTCCATTACCATGAAATGGAGTGCTAGATTGGGTATGAAATATTCTTCAAGAGAACTTCATGAAGTTGGACTATCTCTAACTGGTAAAGTCATCTCAAAATAAATATTGAAGTCTTCAATTATAATTCTAGGAAGTGGGATGAAATGCTGTCTCATTATATTATAACCCCTATAGAAATGTGTCCTCTTATTAATTTTGGAATCCCCATCATGAATTAAATATATCCAACTTTCACATTAACATTGGAACTTAAAGGGGTTGAGCCAAACCCACATGAACATTATATTAATCCTTAACCTGCCAACATGTGAGGCTTCAAGCGATAAAATAAAATACTCAAAAGTTTGTCCCTAGACACCAGAAATAATACCAAATGATTTCATACATATTTTAAACACTTATATGATCCTATATAGTGTAATTATAAAATTCTTTATATTTCGTCTCTTTAAAATCCTACTGTAAAATCACCCTCCCTTGAAAAAGGCTGATATTCTCCACAACATCATAAAATCCATCAGTATAACATCTAATTGATATCTAGACATGTATGGTTTCATTGTTTTTAGCTGAATACCATGACTCACTAACACACTAATGAAGAGAAGGGGGAATAACCATAAATTTATGGTATTCCTCACCAAAATCATCCACCAAGTACAACTACATTGAGGATAATTACTCTAACACCATACTGAAAAACAGTGAAGAATATCTCCAACTAAGAGTATCTTAGACCACATTAAACTTCTTATGAGTATATAATAAATAAAATATATAATAATTAAGGATATATATCTATATCATCTATCTCATGTAATAATCCATTTTAAAAAAATTATACTCGACACTTTATGGTAAGAATAGATGATAAACTGCTCACCCATAAGGTAGTGTCAACACATCATTATGGAGAAGATCACTAAATCAATCTCAAGATTGTTGGTCTTGTAGTTCATCTCATTGGGTCATAGATATCTGGACCCATAGGCTATATATGTCTATATTAGTATCATATAACATCACATTATAGTTTTTGAGGCATTGCAGAACACCACATACACAACCCCCTCCTCTAGTATTCTCAATATGGATGCACTCATCAAGATATTCCATAAATCCTGAAAGGTATACTATGACCTCTCTAGATAG
This sequence comes from Viscum album, assembly GCA_963277665.1. NCBI lineage: Eukaryota > Viridiplantae > Streptophyta > Magnoliopsida > Santalales > Viscaceae > Viscum > Viscum album. The sequence goes on from OY728127.1 coordinate 497,133,614, forward strand.
ATGAATGGATTCCCCTTTCATGTACAATGATATTATAGGGCATGATATACAAGGGAAATTAGGCATGAATCCCCTTCAGTATCTTTCATACCCATTGAAGCCTCGCATATCAGACATGTTATTGGGGATCCATCGAGCTAAAAGTAAAACCAAACGTTTTTATGGAAATGTTTTTCTTTAATATTTATTTCTCTCAGATGAATTAATTATCACTGATGTTTTTCAATTTAGTAGGACAAACATTACCTTTACATGACACCGACTTGGTGTACGTTACACGCAACACTGAGTTTTACCAAACAACTATATACTATTGAAATATTATATATTAATTCATAACCTATAAGTTATGTTAGATGTAATTAATATCACTAAATAACTTTTTAAGACATATTTTTTACAAAAATATAGATTAAATTCATTAGTTACAATGAATAAATTGAATATAAATGAATTTTTTAAAGAAAACTAGTTTTATACTCGAAATGATATTTTATCCTAATATATTAAATTTAATACAATTATTAAATTATATTAATTTAATATATATATATATATATTATTGAATAATTTTTTTGATTATAATATAATATATTTTACAGGTATAATATAACAACAAACCCAATTTCACATATAAAAACAAATATTTTTATTAAGTTACATTTACTGCATTTTGATGGTGAACCAATATTAAATATAAATTTTGGAACTTTTATAAATTTTACATGTCAGAATATAATAATTTTTTTAAATAAGAACATAAAAATTATGTTATGGGGAATTTTGTTACATTTATCTTTGATGTTTCGTTTTTAACGATTAGTGAAAAAATACTAAAATTTAACTCACAACTTCTTTTTCATCTAATTTATTTATAAGGATACATTATATTTCTCATTTATTTTAATTTTTAATTTGATAAAAAATTTATCCATTTATCAATTTTATCTCATTTGAAGAAATTTTACATTGAAATTTGTTATAAAAACATAGCATTATTTGGAATATTTTTACATTAAAAACCTACCTTGTCGTCATGTATGTTTGATAAAATTTAAATTAATTTCATCCAATTTTATGATTTAAATTTTGAAATTTTTTTTACACAATTGGAATCTACTTAATTTATAATTTATAAAAATAACAAATTATTTTTTTTAAATGATTACTAAAGCTAAATAAAATTAACTACAACGATTAACGTGAAATTAAGACTAATAGGGGACAAAACTCAAAACATAAGGCCTAATATTGCCTATAAGAATTTTCAAAATCAATCAAAGGAAAATATTTTTAATTTATCCTACCATGTATCTACTTTTTACAATTATTGTATCCATGTTAAAAAAACACATTTGTTGGGTTTTCATTTTTAAAAAATATTTCAACATTGACACTCCTCCTTGACTATAAGAGGCCTACACTCCACCAAATTCCCCAAACCTCTGAAGAAATATAATATATGTCATGATCTACCCAATTAGATCCTAAATATTCCACCATTACTCTATTAATAATCCCATTGGGAATAAATCCATCCATGGAATCCCTTTGGTGAAAACTAAATGGAGTTACCCAAAGAAGATGTGAAATCCTTCCTAAAGCTCCTTTCTTTTATTTTCATTCTCCACGTCCTCAAAAATACTTATTATATTTTAATAAATGCTAAAATTATCCTAAATATACTGATATTTTTTTACGATAATTTTTCTTCCTACACTTTCAAACACTTCCATCTCATTGGTAACTAACATATTGTTTATGTGTATGGAAAACTACTGCCTCACGAAACGATGATTGTTTATTTTTAATTTACCACCTATCATGGGGTGAATTATGATGCAAAATATATTTATATATAATATATATATGAAATTTATAATTAATTTAATTTTTATTATTATTTAATAACCCATTTCTTTATTCTTTACATTTTTTTCAATTATGACAATTTGGCTTGAGGAAGTGTCGACTAATGCCCCCTCAAAGGGATGTTATTCATTTACACACTATAGAGAATGTATTAAGGATTTGTGTACTGAAATTATATTATATATATAATCATAATTATTTTTTAATCATATTATATACATATATGCATATATGTTATTTTATTTCTTTCATTCAATAAGACAATAAAAACACAAACAATGTTAATGCGTACGTATGACCTACCATCTCCATAAATTTTGTATTCAATATCATATTTATAAATTATATATATTATTATAATAAAAATATAATGAATATACATGATATTAATATCATTTTTTAAATTATTTAAACCCAAATATATATATAGGTACCGAAAATTTAAAAAATTAAGACGCATATGAAAAACAAAGTAGTTATCACTCCAAGTTAAACATTAACATAGAATAAGAAACAAGAAAGTAATTTATAGACATTTTAAAGCCATATATGATATTAGATATAATAATATGGTTCTGTGATATATTTATAAAAAAACTTATATTTCATATTCAAGAATTGTTTATAAGTACGACCAGAGTCAAGACACTTGGTATGAGAATTTCAACTCACATTCAATATTTGTAAAATACATGTCATGTTCACCACTATTTTTATTTGTGAGGTGTTTATAATAATCATGAATTTATTATATGATTATTACTATTAAAAATTATGTTTATTTACATATCCCTTACATGATCATTATTTAATGGGATTTATGTTTCAAAAGGATTTATAAGTGTCTTTCATATGTTTTCAAGGAAAACTATTTTGAAATATTTTTTAATATTTTTTATATGGTTCAATGAAAAATAAATTAAATTTTTTGAAAGCATACCTTATAGTTTCTAAAGTATATTTATGAATAAAATATTATTCAAAATTATTTATGTTTTAAATTTATATTTTCAATGAATAAGGATATTTTCCTTAAGAAATGTTTTTTTAAATAAATTTGAAAATTATTTCCCATAAAAAAATATATGTTGGTGTTACTCGTGAATTTATGGGGAAATAATTAAATGTTTCAATTCATATTAATCCTATTAATGATACTAGTTTTATGGAATTATTTTTAAGACCAATTTTTCTCTTTCAATAGTTATATTCTTATGCAACCTGATTCTTTTCATGTGTTATGCTTTGATGATATGATTATAAAACAATTCTATTTCCCACAGGTTAAAATATGATTACGTGTTTATGAAACCCATTTCATTTCATGGGTTATGATATTATTGTTTATAATATTGTGGAATATGTATGTATGATTTCAATTTGAAAGGGTAGGACCTATATATGCCTCCAATTCATTGGCTAATGATTTATATCTCAAAATATAGACTAACATGGTTTTGGGAGGGAATTTTGATTACTAAGATGGCCATGGGAGTGAACCATGACTACCAAGATGGTATGACGTTTGAACCAATGCTACTAATATGGCCAAGGAAGTGAACCTTGAATACCAAGATGGTCTGGGGAGTGAATTCTAACTACCAATATGGATATGTTAGTGAGTCAATGACAATTATAGAAATCATATTATATGATTATATGTTTTCCGTAATTACATGTTTTATTCCTATGTTATGATTTCATGGATTTTGTTTTTTATTTCCATATTATTAATGTTTTATAATTTCTAATTTTTTTTCAGGATTCATGTTTATAATATTTGATATGAATGGTATGATCTTCTAGGGTGATGCTCATAATCTAATGCCCTTATTCTCATGGGTTTTCTTAAAAGTTTCCCTTGTTTACCATGAATAAACTACTAAGCTCACCCATTTTTTGTTTCCTTACTAATGTAATAAATATATGCATTATGTTTTATGTGTCAAACAAGGTTTCTAGTCATGAAGAACTTAGTGGGAGATAATGTAGATCACTTATGTAACTGTGTTTATATTTCCATGTTCCTAAAAGCACTAGACAAATATGGAATTCGAGAATCTATTTTTGTTATGTTTTAAGTATTCCAAATATGTGATGAAATTTCTATGTACACTAATTCTACATTATTATAGAGGGTATTATAGAAAATTCGTAGTTAACTATTGGATACTTGGATGATAAAACCATAGTGACAACTCTAAGAAAACTTATAAGGATCAGTTTAAGAATAAGGAAAATATAGAAAAATGATCTGTGATTTTGGTAAAGGATGGAGTCTGTGGTTTCCTAGAAATAAATAAATATATGAATAATACAAGTGGAATTGGATCTATAAAAGATGTACCTTTGGGTAAAAATTCCCAAAATTTGTCTCGAGCCTCACACTAGGTAATCTAGTACACTGAAATGGGCCTTTCTACACACCTAGTTTGACACGCCTGGAAGATATTCTTTGGGAATTCACAAACACTTCATGAATAATAATTAAGGATTTAAATATATTATTTCTATGAATAACCTAGGATAAACCTATGGTGTAATAGATTATGGAAGGTTTTATAATGTAGACATACTATTTGTGAGTTTTTATGATTATATTGTTCCAAATTAAGATAATGGTTTCTCACACATTGTTTTTAGTTTTAATTAGTCAATGGAGAAACCTAAAGCAATATCATTAATCGTGATTATGAAAAATAATGCAACAATTGTCCCCCTGGGAAACTAAATTCCAGGGGAGATGAAATTGTAAATCTTGTTTTTATTCTCCCACATCTTTCTAAAGCTTTGAAACATGGTCAACTTCTGAATGAGAAACCAAGGGACCAAGATTTTTTTGAGTCATTCATGAGGAAACATGCACCATATTTCAGAGGGTCTACATATCCAATTATTTATGAACAATGTATTAGTACTACTCAAAATATATTCTACTTTCTCCAGTATTCGGAGCAAGAGAAAGTTATTCTGGCTGCTTATCTTTTAGAAGGTGAAGCAGACTAGTGGTGGAATATAATTATGAATAAAATGTTTTAAGATGATGTGAAATATGTGAATTTATATTAGTTAATGAACTTATTTTTAATAAATAAATTCCTCATATTTTTGATAAGATTATATATAAATAGTTCCATCAGTTGAAGAAAAAGGATGATGAATATGTTGGTACCTACATGGATAATTTCAGGTGACTTGTGAGGTAAGATTCAGAAATTATCATAAACCCCTAATTTAAAGGTTAAATGTTCTTCAATATCTTAAATATAAGTCTCATAAGGGCATTTTACATAATATATTTTAGTATCTATGAAGAAATTTTGTGTTGTCCAATAAAACATGAAATTGTGTTTGGAGTCACAAATCAATCCCATTGTTTTGATAAGAAAAAGTAGAAGGAGTTTAGAGGAAACTATAAAAACCATGAAGTGAATAATTTGATATTACATTTCTTCTCTATGTGTGAGAAGAATCATAGAGAAAATTTATATAAGGGGTCTTATAAATATTTTACGTGTGGAAGGGAAGTCCATCGAGCGTTTTCTTTTCGATATGATGGGAGAGAGATATCTAATAGATTGAATGGATAAAATAATCACAGAATGTACCTCCCACACATTAATGATATAGGTGTAAGGATAATGGGAATTATTCTAACCAGTGGCTAAACACATGGGCTGGTGATGGTGATCAATGATAGTAACCTCTAAAGATTAGGAACTAGGGGAAATCTCACGCAATCTCTATTTCTGAAGAGGGGTGTGATAATGACTTGGAGAAATGTACACATATCTTCTAATCTATAGAAACTAATGTATTCATTGATTCTGGATCTACTGATACTTTCATATCTATAAAATTGAATAATTGTTTTAATATTCCATAAAATAATTAGATGTGGAATTAGTTGTGCAAACCCCTAATGTTATAAAGATTTCATCCCAAGTAATGATTCATCTCCAGTTTACATTTTTGAGAATTTGATTTCTAAAAATATTATAATTCTTAATTTGGTTGTATTTGATGTTATCTTAGGCATGGATTTTATTTCTATGCAAAAATCCAACATCAATTGTCAGGGAATGGAGAAAACATGATCTTATCTTTTATCATTGTTTGATCACTTACCGCACTGAAAAATACATAAACTATTTGTTTGATCCAAAGTACAAATCCATAGTAACAATCCATTTTATAAAAGATATATTTTTATAATAATCAATTTCTAGGTATTTTTCAAACCACTAGAAAAAAAATATAGATGAGGAATACTCAAAGAATACGGGGAAAAAAGTAAAAAACCAAATGTGAGAAATGAAACTCATCCATTGTTTAGGACGACCTTAATCCATTAATGAAGAATCATCAAATAAAGTTAATAATTAAAAAATTATTTATTAACAATTATATGATATAAACTAATATCAATAAATCAACAGCACTCCCTCGATGCAGTTTTTAAAAATTATTTATTTACGTTCCATATGCGATTATTAAAACATAGATTAAATACAAAAAACAATATCCTAACATTAGTTTGAATCTCTCACTAATGTAGAATATTTTAATGTTTTTTTCATTAGTGAGATCCATGAACCCTATTGCTGAAGACAAACTCTTCAGTACATATTATTGATCTATGATCAAAAAAATTTCTTCCAAGGATCTTCACCACAAACTTTTCAAATTCCTAGGGTTATATAACACACTCATAAGCTTTCCAATAATTTTATTTAAAAATTGGAAAGATAATTCAAGTAATTTTAATATTAAATTAATTAATTATTTATTTTAATTATCATTCACCCAATGAACACAACAAAAAAACGTTACATGCACAATCTTTATGTTACACACAGGGTAAAAAATTCAATCTGGATTAAATAGACGTATCAATTTTCCCATTTGAGATTAAAATTTTAAGTTATTCCATTATTTGAAAATAACTTCATAAACATTTTATAATATATTAATTATTTTTATTATATCAATATTGATCTATCTAGGGACCATAATCCCTTGCTAACTCAACTCTTATCTTCAATAATAATAATTACAATATTTCAATTTTTTAAAATAAAATAAAGAATCTATAAAATCATTATTTATATGGATATAATAGGTTATTTTTAAATGTTATAACTCAATAAAATATGTTTTATTTTTTTACTCTAAGGAATTTGTGTATCAAAAAATTAGATTTTTAAGATAACATATTGTCTATTAAATCTGTGGGAGTATTTTAGAAAATATAATTTAAAATATAATGAATAAAATATCATACCACATTTAATTTATAGTTAATATAACATAATATCCTAAATGTTTATAATATGTTTTAGGAAAAGTTTAATGAAAAAAGTTACATTAGGTATAAAAATACTTCAATGACAAAATTGACATAAAGTGTTCCATGGATGATGATGATATTCAAGGAAAGAGGTTTAATATGATAAACATAATTTTTTTACATCATTATATCTTATTTTATGGAGTCAATAGTTTGAAATATGTTCAAGGTGTTGAATATTAAGAATATGATTCATAAGACTCACAATTGATCAGTCTAGTTTTCTTTGTAAATGTTAATTACTAAAGAGTATAGTAGGAATGATTTTTTATGGTTATCTGTACATCATCCATTAAATACCTAGAGATATCAGGATTTTCACACAACCCTAGAATGTGAAGAAAACATAACTTCAGTATAGAAATTAATCATATATAATATGGAAGATTAGTTATTCAGTATAGTTTTTTAATTCTTAAATGAGTTCAAGAATGTGAATTCAATCATGCTTTAAAAAATTTATTCTTCACTATATAATTATTCCATGATTGATGTAGATATATATCAAATTGAAATGATTATTTTCCTCTCATTGTATTTCATTGAGATATACCTAACTTTTGTTCACTATGGACTATTAATTATTCGAATAAAATGCTGATGTTAGTGCGAGTCCTTCCCCTAAAAAGGAAAATTGAAGTTCTTATAAAGAAATATATGATCCTTTACATGAATCATTTCTTTATGATATGGGCTTCTTTATCTAATACCATGTAAAGAAAACTCCATTATAAAATTATTAGGTATTCACCTTCCCTACATCATGTTGAACAGTGACTACATATGAACTAAGATGAAAATGTAGGGGTTTTATAAAAACCATCTATACAATCCAAAAAGAGACATCTCACACATTCCACTTAGTACTAGTACAAGTGAGATTACATTTTATATATACCGATAGAGAATAATAATAAAAATTAACAAGGAAAATTAAACAATATGATCAAATCATATTCTAATACACCTTTCTTTAACAAATTATTTTCATAGAGAAATGCACAAAAAAACTCACCCACTCATTCTACATAAACACACACCCATGCAATTCACCACCCCACCCCCCCCCCCTTGATGGAGCCATATCATCGACCCAAATCACCCCCTTAAAAGTTATACTCTATAAATAGAATAAATAAATTATTGTAAACACATTATTCATTACCAAAGTCGCCACATGCTAATTTAATCCAATGTGTCCCAGTTTTGGTATGACAACCATTTATGAATAAATATGGCCCAATTAATTTTCATCACTAATGAATAAACCCCCCATGAAAATTCTATGTTCCCATGATTACTATATAATTTTCCACTATTTTTTCACCATATAGAATTTTAATCTGATAAGAAACTTTCAATATGTATCATGGTGGAAAAGAAATTCTTGAAAATTATATATTCCAATAATTTAAATCTAATCTGCCCCAATTCCTACACCACAACCATGACATGATTAACAAAAAACCATCTATATTCATCCTATTCACACAAAATTCAAAGATTATTTTATATTTGTCTCACAAAAAATTGCTAATGTTTAAACCCAATATTCCAAATTTATATTTTATCAATAATGTTGGGGATTTCACCCACAACATTTTTTATAAATCATTTTACACCACATGAATGTTAAATAATGATTATTCCAAAACATTATATGGAAAAAAATACAGAAACGTAATTTTAGGAACATTACATATTCATGGTAAAAGAATAATTAGATAGAGTGAGAAGGACCCTACCTTAAACACACTCTCCAATATGAAATCAAACAACCCCTCATAGACTAGGTCCTGAGAAACCATGCTATGGTGTTTTATAATTAAATACTTATAAAAACATTACCTAACCACAATAACTGGTCATAGAATCCCTCAACATGTTTTTCTCCCAAGAGAAAATGTAAAGATAAAGATGAAGAAGTTTAGATGTATGTCTATCCTTTAATACCTATGTAAAATTCATTAAAAAACCAATTTCTGGTGCTGTACATGGAAAATAATCATCAAAATATCTCAAAAAACCATTGGGTCATGAATCCTAGAAAACAAAATGGACATATTATTTTTTCTAGGGATCTATTAGGGTTAAAAATGAAATTCATTGGCCACATAATGTCATGAAAGATTCAGATGTGTTGTTTTATAAACCATAATTCAAGATTAAGGATGATACTACCTAAAAAATATCATGGCCACATAGTTTGGGCTAAGTTTTTAATAAACATTGTTCCCCAACAGTATACCCATCCTTTCTACAATACTAGAGAAACATGATTAAAAAACCCATCTCCCAACCATGAACCATTCCCTAGACCCTTAAAACATTCTACTCGATTACATGGAAATCACAGGGGGCTTCCCCAAACAATGAATTGACCATACACCACAAAGAAACACTTTATAAATTTACAAACCCCTATAGGGAATCATGGAACCAAACTCCACAATTTTAATCTTAATATTATATATATAATTGTAAAATACCCTAAATTGAGTCTTCCACACAATATCTCACAACCCATGGTTTGACACTCAAGAGATAATTCTATTCTATCTTATTTATAACCTATAATATTTTTGAAAAATAATTAACCTTTCATTTCATGATCACAACAATTGAAAAATACAATTTGAATGTATATAAAACATTATCATACCTCAAGTATATCACTTTTTACACATGTACGATAATGTAAATAATCAATATAAAAATAAAAAAACTACAACATTTCATAACATAAACCAGTTATATCTATGAATAATGTTTAGAATAATAAGGTAAATAAACTACTCAAACATTTATAAATGAGGTAAAAATTTATGATCAATTCCTTAAATAAATTATTTATAATCATCTTATATTTTTTATTCATTATGACCATTCTATAAAATAAATAATTATAAAATTTTCACAATTGTTATAACATTAACTTTTTTATATAAGTAATTTACATATATTTTAATAAAATATCATTTATATTTCAAAATATGTGATATTTAAATATAAATAATAAATTTATGAAAATATAAATATTTTATACAAAAATTTGACATAAATCATAAATCTTATTTTTTCCAAATATATACATTAAATATAAATATTTTATATTATAATATAATATATTAAATATTCATAAATAATTAAAAATAATTTTATATTTCACTTCACTTTACAATTTATAAAAATTTATAATTTGATAAACCATATAAATATACTTTAATCCTACATTATATCCACCGAAATTCGTTTCGAATAGGTAAAATACCCTTCAAAGGAAACATTTTTTTGATAATTTTAAAAAATAAATAATTTATCAATGAAATTTTAAATGACATAAAATTTTTGAAATAGATCACAGTGTGGTTTCGTCTAATGTGAGAATCCATTCCTTAAGGGAAAATTGTAATTTTTATCAGTTTATGTTATTTTAATGTTGTTTTTTGTTCTATTGGAGAACCATAACTACAACCATTTTGGATAGACATGATCCATTTTTTCTCCATGTTCATATAATTAAATATGAATTTTCAATATCAACCATGACCTTAAAGAACCTTGAGATGGAATTCCAATTCTCATAACCCTGATTTATTTATTGTTCATCCATGATATAGTCAAGATAATAACTAATTATTTATTATGAAACATTTTCATATTTGTTCAACAAAATAATGACATTGTTACTTAATAATTATAGAATCCAAGCAATTTTATAAAAAAACTATATAATTTTCATAATGAAATATATAATACAAAACCATTTAAATAATAGTCATAGATCTAAAAAATATAATTCTTTATTTTTCGTAATCACTTTTAGAATGCAATCTAAATTATATATAGGTGGATAGAATTACCCTTCAGGGGTTGGGATGAAATAAAACATGTAATGATATCATAAAAATTTAATTACAATCTATTAAAATATATGATCTAACCATTTATTATGATTAAATAAAATATAAAACAGTATATCTTTTTCAATGATGATTCTTCCTATCCATTATTTTTCCTATAACCATGACAAATATTTGGAAGAAATGGCTACCAAAATAATTCATCAAATGGTATTCACACAATAAAAAAATATTTGGAAGAATACATTTTATCTCTAGGCCTTGTGGACATTAATGTTAAAGGATAACAAGTACAAAAAGTAAAATGATTCACTCTAAGGAGTTTCACTAATAAAATTAATATTTCACACATATATCCACCCAAAGATTGATCTTATTTATATATTCAACTATATAACCTCATTGGAACTAACATTTTAATATATATTGATGAGGTGTTTCTCAAACATTAAAATATAACAAATCTTTCCAATATATGGTTTAATTACCATAATGATTTTTTAACATTTAATTGATCATTCTAAATGACAAAACAATAATTATCCCATAATTATTAACATATGTATGATAGTTTAATCTACGATAGAGAGGTTGTTCTAGAAATTTTTGGATAACATATACACTACCATTCATAGTACCAGGATGTTGGTATATTCCCCACATCGGGATAAATCCTAGTTCAATCAATGATGTGCTCCAAACTAGCATTACGTGGTCTTTCTTTTGATGCATATATTCATGTGAAGGATATTTTATGGGTAAGGGATTATGTTATATAATTATTATTTTATTTGTATGTTTCTTCAGTGATGGTAGTATAATTCATGTTTCAATCACCTCCTTAGGGTTGTTTTTAATAGTGAACCCAATATTCATATTGTTGAGTGAACTAACCCAATGGCCATAATAGTATTTCATCGCTCAACCCAATGATTGGTGTGGATTTGATATGAATTTTATATTAATTCATAATAATTTTTTTTTAATATTTGTATATGGATATAGTATGGTTAGTGTAATTGGTTTTTGATAGGATATATATTATTTCAGATTTGAATACTAATTGGTGGGAATGATTTTAAGCGCTCCATTCTAAATTTTTTTACTATGAGTTATTCAATACAAAAAAATTTATTATGTGAGATGTTATTATTAAGATATAATTAATGATGCTTAATAATAACTCAATATTATTACAATGATGAGTGGACTACCATTGTTGGATTGAATTATCTTTAGTATTTTATGTTTCTTTGAGGATTGAAAAGTTTAATTGATTTGGTTTGATATAGATTACCATGGATAGTATTGGTTCATGAAGATGAAACTAAATATTATTATTTTAGTAAATTAATAATAATACATGAATTCCATTTACTTATTCCTTTTCCATTATTTAATATTATACTAATCTGGATAATATATTTACCCTGATATTTTATATAGGAGTGTAGGGTTATTTCTTGGATTATTTAGTGACTTTGTCTTGTTGGTAAGAGATAATAGTAAGATCTTGGTTTTTAGAGGTTATTTAATATATTAGTGATGGGAATCCTCTTTTCCCAATTTTCAAAAGATGGATTTTACAATTATATTTTATAATGGGGTTTGAACCTAAACTTATTGAAAATAGGGGTTTATTATTTTATTTCATTATTAACATTTAGTAGTTGTTTTTTCAAAGTTTTAGTTATCATTTATTTAGGTTATTTGGTATCAAATTTTGATTTATATTTCCTATTCATGATTTAAGTATCCTGGGATTACATTTTTGTATTCTCAAACTCAAACCAATTATCAAAATCTTTCACTATCCCCAATGATAATATAACATTCTTAGAAAACAATTTCATCATCATAATAGTAAAAATTATCAATTTTAAATGTTATGTTAGTTAATTAATTTTTTAATAGTGTGTTCCATTAATTATCATCCAATTAATAGTAAATATTTAATTACCATGAGTATGATATTACTTATAACATGGTTTTTCATTTATTTTAATTGTAATTTGGTTCTGGGATTTGAGACAAACATGAGAATTATTTATGGTATTTGTTTATAAGTGAATAAAAAGTAATATATACTTAATATTTTTCATCCATGATAAAAGAAGAGTATATTTAGTGGTTTTTTGGAGAGGATGGATGTCCCCTGAGGTATGATTGATCACCTATATCAATCTGATTTAGAAATTTATTTCATGGATGTTTAATTATTTTCCTTATAATTTTTCAATATTTTATATCATTTTATTAATAATATTAAATAATTAGAAACTAGTTTTTAAAAAAATTCTTAGCATTATATATCTATTCATTTAGCCTAAAATTCATCACTATTTTCATGACATTTATAATAGTAACCAATTCACCGAACATAGTCTGTTTATTTTGGACATCCACGATGAGTATCGAGCACTAAAATTTTGGTTGTTGACCAAATTGTTTTGGATGATATGTATGATAAGTTCCATGAGAGAGAAGGATAAAATCACTATGTGTTATGAGGTGACTAATTAAAAATATATGAATGTCTATACCTATATATAAGGGATATGAGTGGTTGGATTATGTGATATGGAGGTGGTATATAAAGATGGTAAATAATGTGGTGCAATAGGTGTGATGTGGGTAAGACAATTTGAAGAGAAAAAATCATCATACAATAAGATGGTCAGCACTGCCCATGGAAAATGAGTCTCAAAATACTAAGGGAAACTCGCATTTTATTTGGTGTAGTGAAATAGGGGTTGAGGATGTGAGGTGTTTTGGATCACTCTGTATGAAGATGAGTAGGGTTGTTATAGATGTAATTATAGAAAGAAATTGATGCTAACTTTTTAGTTATAAATCAATTATATTGATAAAATTAAAATTATATTTTTTTTAAATATATATTTTTAAATGTAGATATATGGGGGTTTCTACAGAAGTATTATATTAACCTAGGAAAGGTCATACAAGAGAATAAATCACCCACATGGGGAACATATTTAAAATTTACATTATCATTTTATTAACTATTTATCAATTCAAATTATTTATTAATTTTTTTATATAATCAATAGAAAATAGTGTTAGTAAACTATAGGAAAATCCAAACTAGGATGAGGAGAGGAATCTATAGGTCTAAAATTTTGAAATTATTTTCTATTATATATATATTTTTTTTAAAATAATATTTCTTTCCTATAAATATTTTATTAATATTAGTATTTTTATATTAATATGGTATCATATTTTATTTATATTCCATATTTAGAACTATGATTATGAAAATAAGAAAATTAATCTATAATACATATATGGTAGGTCATTTTTTCCATTAACATGGGCCTTGATCCTGACATGTATCCTCAATAACAAAAAAATTCATTAAATTGTATATTTTTCAACTGAGGTATGTTTTATAAAAAATATTATTCAATGTCACAATATTTTACAAACAAATCATGAATATCATTTTTTTTATAGGCATTAATGTTTTTTGAGGCATGATGAAGGTATTTCAAGTATTTTTGGTGTTTGAATTGATAGAGGCCTAACCTGAAATATATAAGATGGAGATTCTAGGATATTATTTCATGTTGAACGTATTTTTAACATATATTGGACAATATTATTTTTATGTTAGTGAAATTTCAAAATTTTAATTTTTATTTGAGTATGCTCTTTGATGGTCTACAAATTTAAATGATAACTGTTACATTGGATGATCTTTTAATAAACTAGTGATGACATGATTCATCAATATAAATGGTATTAACAAATCATTTAGAATGATATAGGGGATTGAAGATATTAACCATAAAAATGAGCAATTATGAGTATATTGTCATAAATATTTGTCAAGTAATGATCATGTAAAAAATGAAGAGGTAAATTTGAGAAGAAGAGACATGTGGTGGTAACAAGATTTTTCCTACTAGATATCACATGATCTATATATTAATGAGTTTCACCTAGATTTAGTAAGGATGTATGAGAAATGAATGATTAATTTTACAATAAAAATGTTAATTAGGGGTAATATTCGGATTCAATTGTATATAATTTCATTTTCATAAACTCTTTCATCCTGTGTTGTTGGATGATAATATATGTGTGGTGTGATTCTTGTCTAGGTGAAAAAATATCCTATCGTTATTTGTGTAACCATGATAGGTTAATTTATTTTTATCAAAATTATCTCAGTATAAATTGGACTAGATAGTTTTATTATAAATAATTTACCCCAAATATTATATCCAATAAGATGTTTGTTGTTGCATTACGTGGACTAATTATGATGATAATGCTTATTTGTTTCTGTCAAGATATTACTTCTCATCTTGGGTAGTATTATGATTATATTCATGAAAACCTTGGACATTTAATTTTTGATAGTTGTTCAATTTTGACAATACAGATAGTCATATGAGCTAGTTTACAAAATCATTGTATGTTCAAGTGGAGTACTTGACCTAAATTATCAGAAATCATTAGGAAGGTTGAAGTGGTTTATATGGTACTCATATAAAATAGATGGCTTAGTTAATTATGTAGTAATATGAATTAGTCTATTTTATTTATTAAATACTCATAGAGAATAGTGCGAGGTTTATTTGTAAATATATTTTGATGTTATTTTTGTGAAGAGAGAACTATTCACTAAGAAACTGACCACATGATGATATTTTCTTATGTGTGATTAAACATTAAATATATTCATAGAAACTATATGGTTGACTTATTATACACTCCCTCAACCCATATTTGTAGTTTGAAATGGATATATATTCAGTTAATTTATGATAATGAAATATGATGTGATTATAGATTCTACTACCATGAGGAAACTAGACAAGATTTTATAATGATATTGGGATGATCATAGGAAAATATGTGTTTAGGTAATAAAGGGATAAATATATTTAGAGTTGGTTTGTAGATACTATAAATATTTTGATAAAATAATTTGTACTAAATAAAATTTTTATGTTGATTTTGGGGATGGAATACTATAATATATTAGATATATGAAATGTAATAGGAAATATATTTTAATAAATTTAACTTATGCATAGTATCTAGGGAGACTTGAGTATTGGATTTTTCACTTGTTGGATGTTTGAAATAGTTTACCCCTAGGTGATTTTGGTTAGTGATTATAAAACTATTTATGATGATATTATGAATTTATTATTTTGTTTGTATATAATTGAATTGGATGTTAAACTATAGTGGTTTCCCAATTGAGAATCTGGATATACTCACCCCTAATATTATATACATGTTTATATGATTTTTTTGGGTTTATATTAAAATAAACATTTTCTTTGATCTTCAGGATTCAAAGTAGGATCTTGGTATATGGGGGATTGTTTAATATACATCTATGGTATACATGTTGGAGGTATTTTAATAAATTACATAAATGTGGAAGGAATTTTAATCAGAGTTGTAGTTTTCTGGAATTTCTTATTATATTTCATAAAATTCATGTATTATACCCTATTTAGGACAGAAATACAATATATATTGTGTATCATTCATGGTTTGATGGATTTAATTTATTTATTAATACACAATGGTGTTTTTATTGGGTAATTCAACCCTCATCCCTAGTCGCCAGCCCATAACCAACTGTATGTGGGTTTGAGATATCAAATTTAGTATATTTTATATCCTATATGGGATAACTGATTATAGTAATAAAATTAAATAAAATATTATTTTAACAGTACCAAAATATTTTTTGTGGTTTTTTCTAGGGTTTAGATAAAAATAATATGTGATATTTGACTATATAAATTGATTCCCTAAAAATGAAATGATCATATAGAATATCAAATATTTAAATATTTATAAATATCATTTATTTGTAATATTAAAGAGTTCATATTAAGTACCATATAAAATTAAAACATGAAATAAATAACATTTAAATAAAAATAAAGTGTAAAGTTTTATTTATTTATTAAATTATAAAAATTTCCACTATTTATTTATAAAATGGTCATATATTATTACCCAATGTAAATATTTATAAATAGATAATTTATTTCTGTTATTCTATAATTTATTTAATTGATGAAATAATTATTTATATTATGAAAAAATGTAGGAATTATTTTAAAGAGTAAATTTTTTAATGAATCTTATTCTATATATATTAGTAATTGCATGATAGTTAAGGAATAATATTCAGTTAAATTCAATAAATACTATGGACAGTTAATAGTTTATGAATTAAATGTTAACTATTTTTTATGGAATATAAATATTATGTGTTAGAGTTGTATTGGGATTTTGGTCTCTCTTGTTTATTAATCTACAGATACTGGGACATTGATTTAATCATCATTCCAGCCAAGGGGCATACAATATATTTAGAAATGAGGATGTTTGTAACTTATCACACCATAATTTAATATAAAATGAATTTAGTTTCATAGGATTCAAAGAAATTGTAAGAAATATTTTCATATATCTATTGAATTGGATGAATTTATATATGCTTGAATATTATTGGATTGAATTTTTATGTTAGTGAATTATATAATGTGTTATGTAATGTGTCATATATTAATATTTTGTTATATATAAATTTTTTTGAAGGAATGGGATTAAAACTAAATTATTAGATTAATGAATACATGAATTTATATCATCATATATGATGTTGATATGTTTTTCCCCTCAAAAAACGGAGTTAAATATTTCCATCCAATTTAACTCACGTCAAAACAAAAATCATGTGATGTGTCCTTTCATGCCCGAGTTTAGTTCCCAGGGGTTATATTATTTAATACATAGATAAAATGGGGATCCCAAAAATATTTCTAACCAAATATTTTTTTGAAATAAGGGTTTTAAATAGTTTGGAAACCCAAAATGATAGGATTCAATAAGAATACAGGTGGGACAGTCTATGTAATGGATTATGATAATTTGTTGTCCACTCAAATATCCATTATACATTTATTATATGATTGAAATGTCAGCCTATATACATGAATATGATATGTGGGGAATAAGAATTTAGATCCAAATCATCAATGAAATATGGTTTTTATCCCACTAATTTATTTAATGAAAATTTTATAATGGATCTTCATTTTCTTAGGATCTTGTTAATTAACAGTCCTTTTCAAATAATTATAAAGCATGATCCTCGTCTACTACATAAATATCACTTATATACCAATGGAATTGTGTCAATATGATCATACATCAGAAAATGACTAGCTTAATGTAAGAAACTTCATATACTAGTATATAAATATGATAATATGATTATGTAAAAAAAGAAATTTATTTATAAATATAAACCCTTCCCAACAATCTATATTATATTTATCAATTTAAAGAAACAATTTATGTATAAAAATACCAAAGTTGCGTTATTCTATTCTTATGTACTCAACGGGATTGTGTATTATATTGAATTTATGATATTGGGGTTACCAATAAAACATTATAGAGAAAATTATTTTAAATTTCAATTAATTTTGGCTAATGTTTAATAAATCATTGAGAAATACATTACGAACTGCAAACACGGAGGTATGAATTTTACCAATATTTGGATTATTCGATCGTATTTTGAAATTATATAGATGTAAAATTAGGTTCTAGAGGCATAATATTAGAAAATGATGTGAAGAGAAGGGTAAAATAATTCATACAAAGTATATGAATCCCACAATTAGCCTTATATAGGCCATAAAAATTATGGTTCCCAAGGAAATGAGGTCTTCACCCACCATTAAGGGTCTGATGGTGTGAAATAGAGAACTGGTATCTCACCATATGTCCATTATGCCCATACTGATTCAAGTGAGACCCTCAATACATCATATAATGGTATGGGGCTTTTAGAAATTTATTTTTCACCTTTTATTTTTAAACATTCAATTAACTATCCACAAACTACACATCCATACAACCTTTCTCATTGAATATCTCCATCATTTTGGATCATATTTTCATGATTCTTATTATAATTAGACTTCATTCCTTGTTTCATATCACAATATTGTTTTCTAATAATACATTTCCAATTATAAGTGTTTTTTCTCAATAAAATTTGTTTCTCCACTCTAAATACCAACATTTATAGTTTTTATATAATTTGGGGATTATTATTGACCAATATCACATCCATATATATAATACTAATGGGATTCTATGTTTTTAAAGTAGTTGGTCCCTAGATTTTTATTTTACTTATATGATTTTTATATTCAATTTGGAACATGGGTTTTATAGGGTGAGTGTGAATTATTTTGTAAAGGACTAAAATTAATTTCATTGTCTATTAACATCTAATAAAGTGTTCTTGGGATCATAAGTTATCCTCGATGTGGTATGATTTTTTATTGGGTCATCAACAAAATTGTAATAATAAGGAGTGTTATGGATCATTAAAATTTCAACTGCTAAGGGTTCACCTATTTCTTGAGTTAATAAACCTTGTGATGATCTAATAAATCTTCTGTAATGATGGTAATATCATGTATATGAGATTTTTTTAAGGGGATATCAATATGGTTTGATTTTTTATTACATTATAGTTATAATATTTTTTCCCATATGAGAATTGTGAGAGGATATGAACCTTAAAATATTTAATACCTAAAGTAAATTCATCATTATGATTGGGAATGGAAAGGGGATTTTTGTTAGGTCGAATTAGTGTTTGATATGGTGTGAAATTAGACAATATGGCAGTCCATGTTATTGACATGTGATATGGTTTTATATGTAAAAAATAAAATAAATTATTATGAACTTTTAGATATATTTAACATCGTTATGGGATTCGATATACTGTCAATCTATCGACTAATATTGTTGATAGGTTGTAAACAGTGGAAACGAAGTATTAAAAAAAATATGAATATGAGAATATTGATTTTAAGACACATATATGTTATATATTACTATTTATGGAATTGTTGAGTTCTATAAAAACATACACCTTTAGTTGTTTGATTATGGGATTCTTGTCAGATAGTATACTGGTCAACTATGTATTGGGTTAAATGTTAAAATTTGACATTGACACTAATAGAACTGAGTATAGCCACTCACTGGGTGTCCGTTTGATCACATATTGATTTAGTGTGTGTTTTTCATTATTTTTGAATGGTCACATTTTTCTTGAATTTTTATATTTTATATTTATTTTCATACACCATTAATTTTATGCTTTTTACTGTATTACTCACATCCTATATAAACACCTTAGTATAAAAGGATACATCATTCCTAATGATGTATGTAAGGGGAAAATCATTGAAATTTATAGTAAATTGGGATGCATGGTCGGATTAGAAGATCGGTCTAGAAGAGGTCTCAAACCAAGATTTTGTTTTGGGTTTCCACTATTTTGTCTACTATTTACATAATTTTATATTATTGAACCATTGGGTGATCCTAAAACTGATGTGTGATAGTATGATATTTACTTTTTTATCTTTTATGAAATATAATTTTAATTTTTTATGGTTGTTTTCTCACTATAATGTTTATATTTTGATGTTATTTTTTTATTAATTTTTAATTAGTATCTCTTTTGTTTATAATTATACCATAGAATTTATTTTCACATTATGGTATCAATAGACCCATTTTTCTATTAAAAAACCTCAGGAGTATGGGGATATTTTCATGAAGTCATTTAGTGGTTCCTCTTAGAAAACATCATGTTTCCCAATCGCAATATGATATAAAAATATACCAGATCCCTATTTTGTATTTTTATTTAACATTTAGAAAATTTAATATTGATATAGGATTGATAAAAACATTTGAAGGGACCTATGCATGATCTTATGATGCACCTATAGGTTTATATCCAAATTTACTATTGTACAATCTCATTTTTTCAGGATTTAAATTGTCATGATTTCAAGATTTCAAGGAATATGGTGTGTGATTTGATATTTAACATTTTTCTCTTGGATATATTTGACAAGATGGTATGTGTTCATGTATCATATTTATCACATTAGATTCATATTTCATGCATATATTTGTATGTGACTAATAACCTGGTTACAAATAGAAGGATTGGTTAATGAAACTATTTGTAACACCTTATATTCATTTTTCATGTCTATGTTGTTAGTAGAATTTTAGATTACTAACCTTATGGTTAATATATTTAATTTATCACTATTATATGATGAGTAATAATTTTGATCATATGTATATTAAATACCTAACATGAATAGTAGAAAAGTTCAGTTACGAAAAACCTATGTTGTATGAGACCATTATGTGAATTGGGGTATTCGAGTTATGATATCCATTGCCTGATACTAATTTTACAAAATAGTGATATAAATAGTTTTTGTATAATTATTGTTAGTGATATGTTTGGAATTTTAGTGAATTCCCCTATGAAAACCTTTCATGGATTATTAGGAATGAACGTAAGAGTATTCCCTGTGAATTGTATATGAAAAATCTCTATTATAAATGGGCCCGACAAAAAGAACAGAATACCTACCATAATAAGTTCAATGGGTCCTAGAAGACTATGTATAACTGGTTTCCCTACATACATGTGGTACCCTCCCTAGGGCCCACACACATTTCTAAAATAGTCATCAGAATAATGACTATCCATATAGGCCAACACATGTTATTTCAAATGTTCTTTTTCCTCCTTCACACACACCCTAGGAAATATCCCCGATTTTCACCCATCCTGATCACTACTCCAGGAAAAGTATACTAAATTTTGGATTTCTAATCATGTATACTCCCAAAATTAAATGTGAAACTTATTGACACAATACATATCATTTAGTAAATTTACCCTCCAATATTCTATTGTATTGCGTTCACCCCCTACCCCCATTAGTGCACAATATCTTCATTGTAAACCCTAAATATCAATCTAGATAGTTCCTCCGCACATAATAATAGGGTCCTCCTATGATAACAATGTAATATTTATGCCCTGCTAAAAGAACAATCACCTCACCATAACATGGTCATCAGGTCCTGGATTGGTAGGTACCACTACATTCCTTAAATATATATGGTCCCAGCCCTAGGCCCACCCACAAGCCTAAAAGTTTCATCATATTAATAATTTCCTCTGTAGTCCAAAACATGTTCTTTATATTGTTCTTTTTCCTCACTCTCACAAACCATTATAAACATCCTAGAAGGTTACATATCCAAATAACTAATCTTGTCCAAGAACCCTAATATGTGGTGTTTTAATTATGTAGGCTCTTGAAATGAAATTTTACCCTTATTGAAATTTAAATTTCATTAACTCTTTTAACCGTTAAAATTATGGGGTGTTACAGTCCCAAATAGAATATAAGGAATAAATTATTTTCTTTGGGTTATACAATAGATGGATCAAATTGATCCATGATGCAAGTTTTGTATATAATTTCTTATGAGAGGGTTTATTAGGAATCATTTTCCCAAATTCTAGGGTGATGGTGGTCTTTATGTTTCCTTGTTATAGATCAATTCTTTTTAGAGTATCATTAACTAGATAGATACCTCAATTGTTAAAAATATGAATCCAATAATTTCAATTCTAACTGGATTTGGAAATACTGATGCGGTGTATTGGTCTATGAATAATAGTATAAGATTTTATCTTGAATAACTCATATGTACCATTTAATTAATTATTTTTTACACAAGATTCTGAGGTCAAATAATTATTATTTGTTTATGTATTTTTTCGACGTTTAATATAATTTCAAGGTTTTTTTTATTTGATTATGGTTTTAGGTACATGTTTTTGGTCCAGGTTAATATTTTATTCATAACTTATTTCATTGAGGTGATAAACTAATACCTCACCAGTGTGAAAATATTGTGGTTTTTTATGAAAAGATAATATGGTTTATATTATTGATTATTGAAGAAATATATGAAGTGAATAAAAAAATGATTTAATTATTAAATCTATTGGACTTATAGAGAGGTAATTCATTGTAAATGCACCTATGTTGACCTAAGATGGAGGACATTACTTGTGTTTTACTGGTTATTCATGTCTACGAATATCATATAACAGTTTCACTAACCAATAATAGAGGGTTATTCATTCTATTATACTGTAAACTTATAGAGGTTCTGTCAATTATAATATTAGATATGTTCAACATGAAGTGATTGACTAGCTTTTGGATTAGGAACAAGAGAATATTCATCACCCCAATAGTGGTATTGAGGATCTTCTAATCAGTAAGGGAATAATGGTGATCCTAGTCTTTAGGTAAATTGAAATCCAAATAAGTACAATATTACCAATTTTAAGATTCATATTGTGGGAGGTAAATCCCAGGATGTAGGAATTGAATATCCTTCTTTTGTTCACAAAACTACACTTGATAATGTTGATGAACCCCTAAATACATGAGGGAAGATTCTTGTTTTGTTAACTTTATCATCTATTTTATTTGATTTTGCTATTATACATCGATTAATATATGATCCATTATTCATGGATTTGGGTTGATAATTGGAGTTTTAAGTGGAACTATTGACTCTTGATATGCCTTTGGTTAGACATTCTAATTGTATTTAGAGATACGCAATATGTGTAATAGTAGGCTTTGTGTGTGATTTTCAGTGGTATTTTCTAGTAATTAATATTAGAAACTTCATCGATATTATTTTAATGAAGATATTTACTTGATATGAAGAACACAAGGATTTTTAGTGATTTGTTTTTTAACATCCCTAGTGGGACATTGTTATACCTTTTTTTGGAATAGGACTTGCAGTATAATCATTTGGGACCAACACACATTCATATAAGTTTAATCAAATACCAATTTACATAAAATTACATAGTGTGTACAAAATATATGAAACAATTTCAATTTTTTAATTTTTTTTATTTAAGTCAGGATTTATTTTGTAAAAATATTTCTAAGAGTCCACTAGAGGGGGAGTTTAAATTTATAATTGATTTGGTGTCAGGTATAGAACCTATATCCATTCTGTCATATAAGATGACTCCATCAATTAAGAAAGGGACAAATTTATACATAATGTACCCAGAGATTTTTATGTTTTTATACCCCGGTACTTCAACATGGGTAGCCCCTATTTTATTTTCTAGGAAGGGTAATCAATGTTTATTTTTATTTTCTAGTCACTAAAGGTTAAATCACATGAAAATCATTAATATAAATCAAATTTTATACACTAATGACATATTATATTAGATTATGTGATTTAGGTGGTTTTATATGTTTCATTTGATGTCAATGTAACATTTTTTATTCATGTAGACATAGGATGCACCATGATCTTCTTTCAGAAGTTGGTAGGGTTGGCTTGAGTTTCTTTTATTATTGTATATACTAAAAAATCACATCCATGGTATTCATGGTCTTGATGAATAAGTTACTCAACCCAAAACATGATTCATGTGTGTTCCCATTCATCAATGTAATTTTGATATACTCATAGACATGAGTGTACCATAGTCAACACCCAAAGGTTTTATGTGGAATAATGAGAGTGAATCTTCTTCAATCCATTTTTTACATTTTTACTTATAAATAATAGAGTTTTTCTTTATAGGTAATGTCATATTGTATTAAATAATTTCATTATATTTTGATAATTTTTGTCTTTTAGTTTAATGAATTTATCCTTATAACATTTTCTGGATTCATAGATTTAAGGGGTTAATAAGATATTATAGTCAAGTCCATGGATACTTAATTGAATTACAAGCACAAACAGTGACCCCCAAAAAATGGTTGTATATCCAAATTTGTATGATACATTTGAGAGATACATTCAAGATCAAATTATAAGATTCTTTTTCTTGTTGGATATAAACATACCATCTCTTTATAAGCTGTAAAACACATATTATGCAGCATCAAGAGTTTTTTATGGGTAAATCATGATAAGGGATGAGAAATTAATCATTTATGGATCCATATAACTAAGAAAAATGAGAGGAAATACCCAAAACATGATCTTTAGTTTGTAGAGTTTATAGATACATTAAATTAATTCCCCAATTATCTTCTATGTGAGAGATTTATACTGTTCACCAACCACACGATCTTGAAATACATGTTCTCAAAACATTTGATGATCCTTGAGTAGGGATTGTTGGTTGAGTACTTATAAACTTTTTACATTTATATGATATATTTCAATATAAAGGAGAACATATTATATGATGTACGGAGTTAGAATCCTTGAACATAGGATTCATGAAAGGCCAATAACAAGTGTGAGTTGATAAGTCCTTTTTTAGTCACACAATGATAATTTAGAGTATCAAAGATTAAATACATTTAGGGATGTAACAATCACAGCATGACACAAATATATAATGATGGAGTGTAAATTATTAGATGAGGACATCTAAAAAATTGGTGATAACTTATATGTTGGAGATCCACCAACATATTGGACCCTAGATGATGATTGGATATTATATGTCATAGGTAATGTTTTTTTCATTATGAGAATGTGAGAGGAGGTGGAATTACATTAACATGCATTATAATTGTATTTTTAGATTGGACTATCTAATTTTTATCATTATATTAATAGAAAATATCAATGGATCAAGATGAAGAAGAATATATCAGGTTTTGTATCATGATTTCTTGCCTTCCAAAAGGTGAAGTCAAGAACTGGAGACCCTGTAGACTTCTTCATTTCCTAACCATTCTAATTTTTAAATGGGATGAGGTCACTATGGAGTTTTTTCAAGGATCTATTGATGTTTCCTTATGTTATGTTTGTTTTATGGGTTACCATTGATCATTTTACTCGTGAGTATCATTTACTATTAATCAAGGAAACCAAAAAATAAGATGAGGTGTATAGGTTGTGTCTAAAATTAATTCTATGAATATAGAGAGTGATGATTACAATTGTATTGAATTGGGATTCTTGTTTAACAACCATATCTAGCAGTCATTATAGGAATTGGGAACTCATATAAATTTATTAATAGTTTACCATCACAAAAATAATGGGATGTTTGAGCATATCCTTTAGGTGTTATTTTCTTATGGGTAAAAACATTGATTTTTAGATCATGGGAAAATCATCATACATTAGTATAATTCTCATATAGTAATATATATTAGGTATTTTTTGAATATAACCCATAAAAAAATTCTATATTATCTAATGTCAATCTTTTTTTAAGAAATATATAGGTGGATGAGTCATATATAATTCGAAAAGTATCATATAGGAGAACTTAGGGAATATTAATTCAATTTCGATGTACTGTTCAACTCCACAATTCAATAGGTGTTCCTATATAATCCATACACTAAAAAAGTGAGTATAAGGTCGAAGATGAGGTACTAAATAGATATTTCAATGATTATGTCATAAGAGATTATAGATATTGTGGGAGATAAAATCCTAATTTTTTGTTCCATTCAAGAATATCAAGTGTATTTTTATAATTTCCTACTGACTACAAATTTCTTAGAGATAGAGTGGAATTCATAATTTGTTTTTTATATTTTATCTTTATCGATTTCTTATAAACCCCTTTGATATTATTATTTTAATTGATATCAAGATGAATGAGGGTGTATATTTTTTTGGAAAGAACCATATCTATAGTGGAATGTAGTGAGATGATCCTTATTCGGATGTGGGTACCCTACTATTTGTGTAGTGGAGGCATGAATGTATATTAGATGAAACTAAGAGATATAGTTAGATATTCGAGTAGTCTATCAAGATATTTCCTCCAATAAATATTTAGGATCCATTTAAAGTATGATAAGATATATAGTGTGGAGTTTCATCTAACCTAAATAGAATGAGGTATGAATTTGAATTCAATTAATTCAATCCAGGTTTATTTTGGATTATTTCTAATATGGATTTTATTGATAGAGTCATATGAGAAAGAAATGTGAAGGAGGATATGGTGATGGAATTATTAGAATGCAATAGAATCTAATTGGAAGCCCTATTGGGAGCCATTAATAATCTAATTGCCTTGGAAATAGATCTTCCACTATCTCCCTTGAGTTTTGGGTGTGAACTAAAACCTCAATGGCTCATATGAATTCGACTGGAATCGACAAGAGTTCTGATTGGAAGGTCAATCCTTATTGAATGGGTGGGGTGTTTTTTTAATTTTGAATTTAATTTTTTTACCCTCATTATCCACTCCTAAATCTGCATTACAAGATTCCCTTCTTCCATGAATCTCTCCTATATTTTTAATCCCCCTTAAATTTTTTTGATGTAAATTGATTCCATTTTATTAATTGGATTTCAAGAGAGAAGGATGAAACTCTACATTCATCCATATAATTATTTTATCACTTCACATTAGACTTCCATCTTAAAACATGAAACATGGGGTTTTTCTGATTAAGGGTATTTCATTTAAAAAAATTAATCAGTCAAAATTGATTAGATGAGTCAGATTCTATGAAAATATGGAAATGGGTCACTAGATTTTCCCTCTATTGTATATGATCTCAATTTGCAAGTTGCTATGGGGGATTAATTTAATGAGTTTCGATGTGCCATAATTGGATATAAATTGGTTTCTCTTGATGATGAATGGTAAGTAAGAACGATTAAGGCCACAAAAGGTCCTTTGTGTGTAATGCCTTCATTCTATCGTTAAGGATGTTCACGTTAAAAATGGAAGGTGTTGTAGAACAATTAAATTGTATTCCCTAACAAAACAAAAAAATAAACTTCTTTATGGTGGTTTAATAGCCACTATATAATTTTGATGTGGTTTAGAGTGCCTCTAAATAGTTTTACAGTAGTTTCTCAAAAATTTCAGGAAATCATGTTGCACTAATCATATAGTAGTGGAAATAAAAACCATTGAAAATCATTTGGAATATATTTTCTAAACAATCAACAGAACAATGAATGGTGGTTTTAGAAGGTGCATCATCATTTCCTGATGGTTTTTATTTTCCACTTTATTATTTAATTTTTTAATTAACATAATTATTTATTAATAATCTATTATTTATTATTTATCATTTTTTGTCTTTTATTCATTATTTTTCATACACTATATGGATTATGTCTGTAATTCCATTTATAAATCTATCATAAATATGTGTTGCGAGCGATTTAAACCCTTTAATCCTTTGTTATTTTCTACAAACACTTTACCACTCTAATAAACACTTCACGGGGAAAATAATTAAAATTTAATATACTTATATATCTATATAAATTAATACATATATATATATATTATAATATTATTAAGTAATAATAATAAGTAATAATAATAACTAAAAACATATAAATTAAAATATTATATAACAAATAAATATGAAATAATCAAATACTAATTAATAAATTATAAACAACAAAAAATGATTAATAATTACTAAATAATAAATAATAAATAATAAAAATGAAATAATAAATAATAAATAATAAATAATTAGTAATTAGTAATTAATAATAAATATTAAATATATAAATATATAAATACACAATATGGTAATAAATATTAAATTTTAAAAAATAAGTAATAATTAATAATTAATTAATAATAATTTTGAAGGAGTAAAATCATTTTTTAAAGGTTGTGGCACTAAGGACTCTATTTGAGTAAATAAGAAAAGCTATGATGATACAAGAAAAACTACTAGGGAAAAAACTATCATCAGAACGTTTTTGAGAGGGTTCTCATACTGTGAGAACTGATGCGTCCTCCCCAATCATGAGGGTGATTCACCCTCCTTCATGTTTTAACATGCACACATATGTCATCATAATCATCAGATAGCTCGTCGGCAACATCATCCTCCCTAGATTCCAGTCCAGCTAAACAGGCCCCAACATCATCCTTCATGTGTTTAGCTACAACCATTCTTTATCTTTTAATCCCATATTCATCATTACTATCCGAAGAAATAAGGTAAAAATAATTATGTGTAAATAAACTCTTATTTACCTTAGACATATTACCTTGAGAAGAGCTGTTTCCCAGAGAACCAACTGCATATGACTTTCTTTGCATAGAGAAATCAGATGATAGAGCAGGTTGCTTCATATCAAAATCAGATTGCACTAAATCCCCCTTACTGCCTCATAGTTTTTTTACCTAGGCTATGCAAGAAAATTCAATCCGTTGGGGGAGTTATTGAGTGGATTTGAAAGAATTCGTGAAGTGGGGGTGAGGATCTGGTCTTTGGAATTAGCATCTTGAGAAATTTGCTCATGTTTCCATGGACTGATGCATACATGACACCCCTTAGGGAATGAGAAGATCTATCAAATTGCAATTTCATCACCTGAGAATCTTTCATTGGAGAGTCATGAGTAGACACTTTCTAAATTTATAGTTGAATACTACTTCCATTAGATTTGGCATCAGTAGAAGATCAGATATGCTTGAGATAGATCTCCTCCCAATGAGGCAATGTTGAAACTTCTACTTCAAGAGTGGTTTCAATAACTACAGTCAAATAACTAGAATTCAATAAAACTAAAGAACATGCTGCAGGAGAAGAAAAGAAGGGGTATTGATCAACCCTTTGGGATTTAGTCTTATTGTATACCCTATCTTCTCTCTTTTATTTTCCCTTTCTACTCTTATCATTCACCATAATCTACTCTTGCCACAAATATTAGTCAGACTCAACATGGGTAGAGTGCTCCATGTCTTCTTACTATCAACTGATTCCACGTCCTTCACACCTGACAAACCGCTGGATAATATATCGTTAAAAGAAACCACTTTTGTGACATCATTACTAATGTTACCATCTACAGACATTTTCTATTCATCTGCAATATCATTCTATTTTCATTAAGCGTTATCTAAAATTTGATTAGGTGAAATATTATCAGGACCATCATGGGCAGTGAAACAATCCTTTATTGTAGGGTCATCTTTACCAAGCTTGTATTTGACTTCAAAAAAATTAACATTAGAATCATGATTCTTACCAATAAAATTTTTAACTCTATTATAGATATCATATTTTTTAATTATAGGATTAACAGACGTTAATTCCCTTCCGAAAGGTTGTCGATCATGTACCTTAGTGTGATAATTAGAGCACCATAATACTCTTATACATTTTTCTTTTTAGTTTCCTATATTTCAAAAATTCATACAGAATGGAGGTGTTTCCTCATATTCAATCTTAAGAAATATCTCATATTTCGGGGTGGATCAAAACACCTTATCAATTATTGTGTAACATAGATCTACTGATACCAAGACTCGTACACAGTGCCCATAAGAAACTGATTTAGTAGCATAGTCCATTCTTATTGGTATGCCAATGGAAGAGGATGTATTATTCAATTTATCTACATGCCATAGGACCTAGTTAAGTCCATGAATATTAACCGAAACATGTGCACAAGTATCATTGAAGTTTTTTAAGATATCGTAAATCATCTAGTCATAAATTTAAAGTGTTGTTGGTATAAGATTGTTATATCCAATACTCTAAGTCATACTATTAAACTTCACAAAAGTGAAAAGTATATGAATGAAACCTCTTCTAATAGATACACATTTTAAGTTCGTAAAACCCCAAATTTCTTCTAAAAAATATTTGATGATTCCCATGGTTTCATACATTTTTTCAACAAGATTTTAACAATGGTCGTGTGTTTTCAAAGATCTAGCCATCCTGAGATCACATCATCAAGAGCTGAGACATGCAGATTTGACCATTTTTCCACAATGTGGTGTGGTGCTCAATTCATGGGTGGGACAAAGCAACCTCTGAAAAATCTTGAAATGGATGTCAGCTTCTTCAAACAATCGTTATCATCATCATTTCCTCAATCTAGAAAGGACATTTTTTGCTGATTTTCATGCTTATTTCATGTGAATTAGTGCAAATTCAGGCTTTGTGGGTGCACTAGGGCAGATTTGTGAGGAGATGGTGTATGCCCCCTCTCCCATTTCTCCATCATCATGATTGAATAAAATCATTAAAAAAATAAAGAATTATTAAAAAACAAATGATTACTAAAAATTGATTAATAAATTGAAAATAAGAAATCAGAAATAAGAAATTATTAAAATATAATAAAATTTTATATAAATAATATCCTAATAAATAGTAAATAATACATAATACATAATATATAAAAAGTAATAAATAAAAATGTGACCAAATAATAAATAAAAAATATCTGAAAATAAAAAAAGAGTCAATAATAATTAAATAATTATTTATTAATGAATAAATAATAACATAATAATCAATTAATAATTAATTATTAGTAAATATACATGTAATATACTATAAATAATAAAATTAATTAATCATAAATAATTAACAAAAAATTATTGAATATATTATAAATACATAATAAAAAAACTAAATAATCATATATTAATAATTAATTAATAATAAAATTATTACAACTTAATTTTTAATTAATAATTACTAGAAAAAAATAAATGACAACAATTTAAAAAAGTAAAATATATCAATATATAATAAATGAGACATATATAAATAATAAATCAACATATAATAAATCTTTAGAAAATAAATAAAAAATAAAAAATAATACCTTAATCGAAAATTAATAATAAATTAAAATTCCAAAAAAATATTAAATTAATAATAAATAGGAAATAAACTATAATGATAACTATTAAATATTAAATTAGAAAATAATTTCTTAAATTATAATTCAATAAAAACTAAACAATAAATAATAGATCAATAAATAATATATATGTAATAAATAAATAATAAATAAATAATTAATTTATAAAAATTCAAAATAAATATTGAAAAATTATAATTATTAATTAATAACTAATATATATTTATATTTATTTATATAAATATATGTTTTTATAAATATATATAATTACTTCTAAATTTATATAAATATAGTTATATATTTCTTTTAAAACTATATAAAAACCAATAAATATATATAAATATAACCACAGAGACGCACAAACACGCACCGTCCAACAGAATACATATAAATATTTATACCAACATCATATATATAAACATACACTCATGTATCTAAATATACATAAATGGATGTAAATAATTTATGAATATATATACACATACCAAATTTATATAAATATATATAAAAGACACATTTATATTAAAAAATATATTTTTAAAAAAGACATATATAATTATATATTTATTAAAATATATATATAAACATAAGTAAATATCTATATATATTCCAAAATAATATAAAAAATATATAAACATAAATATGTTAAAATATTTACAGTTGTATATAAATGTAGAAAAATATGAATAAATATATATAAAAATATATTCACATATATAATTACATATTCTTGTAATGAAATATTGATAAATATATATAAATTAATTACATGTATTAATTTGTGTATAGTGATACATAAAAATATTTATATAATAGATAATAAGCAATTAAAAGAGGGGAGACCGAAAAAAATGAAACAATGTTAACTCAATATGTCATTAAATACATGGAATAATATCATAGATACCCCAATAAAAATATGATTATACTCTTAAAAGAAGTTGAAATAAAATCTAAGGTTCAAAAATCCAGGTTTCCAAACAAAATACTCATTTTTCTATTTGAATTATATGCCAATTCTTATCATTGGAATGGGCGAGGGATTAAATATTTTTCTAGTCCATAACTGATATCAATAATGGGTTTGATGAAATTTCAATCAAGTTTATGACAACATATTATTTTGGTAATTTATATACTATACCAACAGTATGTTTTCAATTACCAGTTCTAAAATTTCTGGGTTCTAGGAAAATATATTTCACATCTTATGTGATTATGGTTTTTAAGATATATTTTTATAGACCCATCAGGTTTTGGGTTATATAGTCATAATTAAAACTTTTATAGTCCATAGAATGTATGTTATCTCACCTGGTTCATTTTTTATCACTCAATAATATAATAGGTGTTTTACATTATTGATTTTTTCATATAATTTTTTTTGCACAAAAATATTTATTTATTATTTAGGGATGGACTTGGAAGTGATATAAACCTTATATTGATCACTCATTGATTGTGTATATTAGTTCTCTTATAGACTACATGATAAAGGTTGTGGGAAAGGTATAAGTCTTGGTAATTAATAGATATGCGGGGTAAATAGCTTGATTGGGAAAGGGGACAAGATTCAGTGGCAATGCCAAATTTGGTTTTCTATCTTCCTTATATTATATTTTTTTGGTTAAATTTATATAATAAATAAAAATAGCTATTTTTCACATGTTTTATTATATTATTATATTTAATTTGGGTATATCTATTAATAAAGAAACAGATATATTGGTTACAATTTCCTTACAAATAAAAGGTCATACTATCTTTCTAGATAATGGATTATGATTTTTTATTATTTATCTATTATTTATTGTAAAATGATAGAGTTTATAGTCTCCCTATATTATATATAAACCCTCAACACTAGTCGAGAACCACTTTTTCAATGTGAAGTCTACTTGATGTCGCTTGTACTATCATCCTAGAAATATTTGGGATCATTGGGCTGGGGACACTATAAATTGAAATGTTAATAAACATAGTAAAATTTCATCCAATCAACATATATTCATGACTTTGGAACATTCAATTACTTTTTATGTTCAATTTCTATAATGATATTCAATTTCTATAATGATAGTACATAGAGGAAAGGTTCAAAACTTTTTCCGAAGGAATTGATGACTAGTTATGGAATTCCCACACACACTTCATTAATACCAAATAAAGGAGATTATATGGAGATACAATTAATCCACTATGATAAACTATAAATTTGAGATGAAATTGCTTGGAGTAAAAAAAGGGGTGTAAGAAACTCCATGTAGGTTCCATTATATATATAAATATTAGAATAATGAATTAATTTTTTAATGGTATCTCATAATAAATATATAGAAAATAATTATTGTGAATATTTATAAGAATTTAAAATTAAATTGTAACTCATGGGTGGAGTTGGTGTTTGAATTCCAAAGATGATGAAAATAATTGTGACATTAAAAAATATGATCCAATATATTACTTCATAGATAAGGTGGATATGAATAATGTTTTTTTATTTTCATCATGATATTTATTTATGAGGTAAGAGAATTTATTTGTAATTAATGATTATTATGAATAAAATAAGATTATTTTTTGATACACATTATTATAGATTATTTTTTATTTTTTAATATCATTGTAATGAGGTTGAGGAAAAAAATATTATCAATTATAAAAGTTCTTAACAAATATATTTATAAAATTTTTAGGGAAATATTTCCACTACAATAAAGATGGTTATTTGAAAGATTTAAATCTTCTTTGTATAAAATTATTCTAAAAAACATATAATGTTATGTATGATAATGATATAAAATTTATTTATTTAATATTTTCATAAAAATACATATGTATTATTTACTAAAACAAAAAAAAAATTATTTATGAAGATATTTCATAGAAAGTATAATTTCTGATATTCTAGTTGGAGTATATTTTTGATATGAAATTCATATAATTAAAATAAATAATTGAAAAAACGTTTATTAAAATTTAAAAATAAATTTTCATCATAAAATAACATAAAAATGGATTTAAGATAGTGAAAATGCATTAATATAAATTTTATATTCTTTTTTTGATTATAAAGTTAAAATTCAATGTATATATTCCAATGACGATGATGATCAAAGAAATAATTAGAGGTATTTAGAATTACACGTGTTTTTAAGATGATAAAATTAGATGTTGTGATGTAAGGAAGATTTAATATTATATTCAAGGAATTACACATTAGGATTGTGAACCCTAATTTCAATATTACATGGAATAGATTTTATTATAGTAGTATACCAATTAATGGATAGTTGGAGATTATATCATATGGTTACACGGATATTTGATGGTAATTATATAATGGTGTAATAATTTTCACAGATCCATAACATTCAATTACTATATGGTCATTATTTTGATCTATCTTATAGAATATCATTATACTAATTATTATTTATGAAGTTAATAGTATTATTAATGGAGTTTATGAATATATATTATGTGTCATGTTATACAAAAGGAATTTTTCTCTTTATAATTCATTCATATTATCTACATATATGAAATAAAGTTATCGGAATATTTTTCATTAAATTTATGAAATAGATATATCTATAATGTATGTTCATCTTTGAGTATTATATGTTATGATAGCATATAGATATTTCTAATTGTTAGGTTTTATATAGAGATCGAAAGGAATATATTTTTTTTGTGATTGATAACCAACTATTTGTATCACATGGTGTTTTACACACCATGTCATCAGTATATCATGGGTTCATGCATCATATTCATTCTGCATTAACAATGTTTAATAAGATACCCAACATTAGAACATTTATACATTGAAACTATTTTTATTCCAACCCTATGGCTGAGTCAAAAATGGGATTGTTTTGTATTTTTTTAACCATAGTGTTTATTGAAATTATATAAAGATATTACTTTTACACACATATGGGGAGTAAGAAATATATCCCCTCGAAGGATTTAGTATGTGGAAATATATATAAAGAACTAGATATGTTAAATGTGATGTGATATCCTTTTTGATAAATGACATGTTCTTTGCTCATCCAACTGGGTGAAGGATATGTCACATGTCCATCCACTCATCACATTATAGTTGATAATTGAGAGAATATTAGTAGACTATCCTGGATTGGTAATCTCTATATCTTTTTTTCACTTGATTCCATTGATATATTGATTTATGGTTATACATATTATATATAATATAGCTAGTGGATAGAGTTATGGGGATACATTTTTATAATTTATATAACATTATATACCATAGATTGAGTATATTTGGGGTTTTTATAGAGGACACATGCTATCTAAAATATATTAGAGAATTCAAAATTTTTGTCAACGTTATAGTATCTTATAATATTATAATATGTGAATGTAAGGGAGAGAATATATTTTTTATAAAACCTAAAAACATACCCAAAAAGTGTTTTGAAGGATCACTAAATGGTATTTTATTTGTGTGTTCAATTGTTTAAAAATTTTATGTAAGATACATGAAAAATAATGATATATTCATTAAAATATTTTAAAGGATGTACAAAAGTATTTTCGATTACAATTTCACTAGTCATTTAATATGAGATGTAACATGATGTTAAACATTATATAGGTATAATAGGATATAATTTGAGTGGGATATTGATTGATATATTTCTTGAAGATATGATTCATGAAAATTATTTCTTCCATATTTTACGATATAGGAATATCTTATGTCGGGATATAACATATCATTTAATACAATATATGGATATTATATGTCATGGAAATTACATCTTAGGATTTTAATGTTAATATAAAACATCCCCCATTAATTTCACCACTTCTTGATTTGAAATTATAATATAATATTTTGGAGTTTCAAATTAATCATTTGATGATATAAATTATTGGAAGAAAAATGGTCAAATAGATACAACATTTTGGAAACATTCCCCAAATTTATAGAATTAATGTTATATAATTATACATTATTAAAGATCTTCATTTAGTGTACATGATTGTTATAAAAAGAGGGTAAAAAATTTTTATATATATGTTTGTTTGGGTGGGTGGGTGGGTGTGTGTGAATTATTTGTTTGATGAAATAAAAAAAAGTCACCAAATAACTCATTCCATCTTTCGTTAAACATTAGGTTTTATAATACCATGGATTTATGGTAATACATCTCCATGTTTGGGTGGATAAAAATAACTTATGTATTCCGTTTGGAGGATGGATATGTTTTCCACTTAATTATATTTATAAAATTCAAGTTATGGAGGAAATAATTAAATAGTGAAATGGAATATTATTCATTTATGGTTATATTATATTCATTTCAAATTCATTGATGATCATGGGATTATAAGGTTTTCATTTGCATCTGCATCATTTGATAAGTATTTTATTCTCCTTAGAAATCTTTTTACCATTAATTTAAATTTTACTAGATTGAAATATTTGTTTAACTTCATATTTGTATATATTTAAATAATCACATAAAATTCACATCTTCAATTTTAAAATATATCTCAATGTAAACTCCATTTTAATTGATTTAATTGATTCTTGTATACAACTGTAATTATACCATTCAATGTTTCTCATAAGTAAATTTTTTAGTTTTCTTTACCTTACCCACATTATGTAATAAAATGTTATAAGATATCATAAATAAATATGAAAATTTATAGTAAAATAATCACAAATAGTCACTGATTAGCCACTAAATGAGGCTAATATTCATTGTTAATATACCTAATTTTCATGTTCTTTGTTATTCATAAATACCATTTTAGTGCATTTTACACTTTGAACATCATTTCACATTATGATTGTAATACCTTCTTAAAATGCACTATTATGTGGTACATTTTTGAACATCATTTAAAGTACCCAATGATTCATCTGATTTTAAGGAATTTAATTATACATATTTTAATTTGATATTTTTGTAAATTGATCTACACTTAAATATGAACATGTTTGATTCAGGGATCAATGGAGAATTCATGGAGGATGATGGAGATATTTGGCAATGAAAGGAAGCAATTCTGGAGAAGGCAGATTGGACACCAGCCCAATGATGAGACTGTGGGGCCCAACATACAGGCCCAATTAATCCCCAATTTCGTGGGATGTTAGAAGACATGTACAGGAACAAATCACTCTTCAGGAGATAATGCTAATTCGGCCTCCATGGTGGTCATTTAGGCGGCCCAAGTTAGAGATACAATTCTGGGCCAGATTCTGCGGCCCAGAAAAACAGTCCACCAATTTGATCATATCTCGGAATAAACAACTCCAAATGGGCCCAAATTTTCCAGGCGGTTAGCAGACATCCGGAGCTCCAGTTTCTTCTTCTATGGCCCACCCTGATTCGGCCATCTAGAAGGTCATCCAAACGCGTCTGTTCGGTGGATGAAAACTGGCTGCCACCTCGGGTCAAACGTGGAAAAGTCCAAATTCCACAAGCTTTCCACCACCTATAACCTACCAAAATTAATTAAGATGCTTTGTACTGTTGGTGGCTCGACCCAAGGCTCCCAAAATGCCTATTTAAGGCAGTTGTGGTGAAGGAGTTTAGGATCTTGGATGCTTTGTTCAATTGTAATGTTATGCTGCATTTTTGTTGCCTCAATTTTGTCTTTCACATGTAAGTTGTTCAATTCACTTTAGTTTCTTAATAAAAGTTCTTCTTCTACTCTTATTCTGTTGTTCTTAATATCACTATGATACCGTTGGATTAAGGTGTGAATTTATTCACACCAACCCTTGTGAAATTATTCACACAACGGTGGAGTGATCATTTTATTTTTGTTGTTTTCTTTACTTCTCCATTTCCTCCCTTATGAGTCTACTTTCCGCTTCCATTGAAACCATGGGATCAATGGAGGGATAACCCACTTATGGGTTGATCCAAGGGAGTAGCAAGGGGCTGGATTGGATGTTATTTATCACCTAATTAATGTATAATCACTTCTTTAATTGGGATTTTTATTTGATGATTTTTAAACTCCATCATCCTTGTTGAATTTAACGCCACACACTTCAAGTACTAATACGATCCTTTACCTTGAAGTGCTCAAAACTTTGATCCTTCAAGTGTATAGGTGATTAGTATTATAGGGTTTAGGCATTAAACCAGTAAGTGATGATGTTGTTTTATCTCCTTAAATGAACCCATCTCAAATTTAAGAAATTGAAATCATTAAGAAGAAAATACGTCCAATCCACCCCGAGTGATAACCTAGGATCAACTCATTCTTTTAAATTGAATCCACTTAAATATTTTAGATATCTTTAAAACCCATCCAAAATCAATCCAAGTTGGCCACTTCATAGCCAAAAATCCATCCCTTAGTTTGTGTATCTTAGGTATCTTCTTAGGTCTCTGTGGAATCGACAACCCAAGCTACACTACAAGGACCGTTCTACCCTTCTTCTCTTGGGTAAATTTGGGCGTGAACCAAATTTTGGCGCCGTTGTCGGGGACCAAGTAAGTACCTTAGATCCAAAAAAAACCCTTCTTTCCTCACCTCCATTCTTCTACTCTCACCCAAGATCTCTTATCTTGTCTCTTTCTTGCTTTTTTTTTGGCGCATGTCCGCCTACACCCGCGATTTCTCAAACAGACTAGTTAGGGTGGAAAGTCCTAGGATAGGGGAGTCAAGTGCACCTAAGGGATTGTTTAAATCAGATTCAAATATTCTTGAAACCCCAAAGTCAGAACTTGAAACAAGTCCAATGGAGGGTCATCCACAAAATCAAATTGTAAACCCTGGGGGGGATCAAATGGGAAACCAAAACCAAGAAGCTCCAAACTTAGGGAATGTAGTTGATCAAACCATGAACGACTACCTCACTCCAGCTTGGACCAATGCCCCCTCATGAATTAGACACAATTCCATAGGAGACACCAACTACATATTCAAACCCCATGTCCTAAACCACCTTCCAACCTTTCATGGGATGGAGTCAGAAATGCCATACCTTCATGTCAAAGAGTTCAACGACATTGTTGAAACCATGTGTCCCCCACACCAACTAGAATCTGCTAAGATGAGGCTATTTCCTTTTTCATTAATGGATCGAGCTAAAAATTGGCTAAACAACTTGACACCTGCATCAATCCACTCTTGGGACCAACTGCAAAGAGAATTCTACAAAAAATACTTCCCTCATCACAAAACAATTGCACTTAAAAAGAGCATCCAAAACTTTTTTGAAAAAGAGGGAGAGTCATTCTATGAAACATGGGAGAGGTTCAAAGACACCCTAAACATGGTTCCACACCATGGGTTTTCCATACCTGAACAAGTGAGAATTTTCTATGAAGGGTTGGGTCCGGGTAATAAACAATTCATTGACATTATGTGTAATGGAACTTTTAAAAACAAAGCCCCAAATGATGCTTACGAGTATCTGGAAAGTCTGGCTGAACAAAACCAAACTTGGGGAACTTCACCTTATTCTGAAAATCCACAAAGAACCACTGGAATTCATACACTTAGAGAAGAGGAAAGCCTTAGGGCTAAACTCGCAGCACTCTCTAGGAAGGTTGAAGAGATAGACCTTAGGAAAGTCCATGAAATCCAAAATGTAGACCTTGTTTGCACAATTTGTGAAAAACATGACCATAAAACAGACAACTGCCCAACCATTCCATCCATCAAGGATGTTCTTCTAGGAGGACCCCCAGCGGAAGTCAATGCCCTAAACTTTCAAAAGCCCCAATACCAAAACACCTTCAATCCAAGGTACAATGACCACCCAGGCTTCCGCTGGAAAGATAACCAACAACCTAGCCAACCACAGGGACAAAATCCTTACCCCCATCAGAACTACCAAAACCATAACCAGTTCCAAACCCAACCTATCCAATACCAACAACCACCGGTCCATTTTCAACAAACCATCCCACCTCCAAAATATCCCCCTGGGATAAACCAACCTACTCAAGCACCAACCCAAACTGTTCCACAAAGCCTACTAGAACAACTGTGCAAACAAATGGAGAGGATGAACTCGGAGGTATCTTCCCTAAAACAAGAACTTCAAACCATCAAAACAGGAAAGGAAACCATGCCTACTCAGGCGGTGCCATCCTCAACTTCAAGGGGAGAGTCAAGTTGTGCTCAAACAACTCATGAACAACTAAAGGCTGTGACTGTTTTAAGAAGTGGGAAATCAATTGAGAAACCTGAACAACTAATTCAGAACCCACCTGAAGATTCAAACTTGGATGAGAATTCAAGTGAACCACAAGATCAAACTGAGGAAACTGATAACAATGTGAAAGAAACAACTCTTCAACAAACAACCCCACAACCTGCACCATTTCCCCAACGCATGAGGGGGAAATCCAAGCCTGAACTGAGTGAAACATTGAGGGAAATCTTCTCACAAGTCAAGTTGAACATTCCTCTTCTCGATGCAATCCAAATCATACCTTCCTACTCAAAGTACCTTAATGACTTGTGCACTTTTAAAAGAAAATTTTCACATAAAAACCAAGTCCTTTTGGCTTCTAATGTGAGTACCACCATTCAAGGGACCATTCCTCCTAAGTTGAAAGACCCAGGTTGCCCTTACATCAATGTTGAACTAGGAGAAAGCAAAGTTGTCAAGGCCTTGTGTGACCTAGGTGCTAGTGTCAATCTCATCCCATATGTTGTGTACTTCCAGTTAGGCCTAGAAGAGCTCCAACCCACATCTGTCACACTTCAGCTTGCTGATTGTAGCATTAGGGTTCCCAAGGGGATTTTAAAGGACGTTCTGGTAAAGGCTGAAAACTTCATCTACCCTGCTGATTTCATTGTACTTGACAACCATCCAAATTTAGGAAATAAGGAACAAACCCCAATCATCCTTGGTCGTCCTTTCCTTGCAACAATCAACACTGTTATCCGAGTCCGAAATGGGAACATGACCATCACCTTTGGGAACATGAGTCTAGACTTGAACATCTACAATGCCAGCTCACAAATAGGGGATGACGAGGATATTCATGAAGTAAACATGATAGGAAGCATTGATAATGAATCCATGGAACATCAAGGAATATTTGATGAATGTTTAAGTCAGAATGAGATTGATTTCCTTTGTTCACATGAAGGAAGTTTATCTCCTTGGCTCAAATCATTTTCAAATTGCTTCTATAATGATGTCTTAGGACCAACAATCAGTGAAACCTTTCAGGAAAACACATTCATGGAGACAACTCAAACTCCCTTCCCTAACCCAGGTCAATACAATCTTGTGGCTGAAACTTCTACACATGGGGAATCAATTCAATCTGAAAATCTAGGAAACAAATTTGATCTTGATCCAATGCCCCAATATTCTGCTGAAATTCTGAACCAACCAGATCTTGAATTGAAGGAACTTCCTACCTCCCTCAAGTATGCCTTCCTAGGGGAAAATCAAACACATCCTATAGTCATATCTTCTTCTCTTGAAGCCAATCAGGAGGGGATGCTTCTAGATGTCCTTAAGAAACACAGGAAAGCCATTGGTTGGACCCTGTCTGATATTCCTGGGATTAGCCCACTTATTGGAACTCATAGGATTACTCTTGAATCTGAATCCAAACCATGTCGTCAACCTCAGAGGAGACTCAATCCAAATCTTATGGATGTGGTAAGGAAATAACTTCTTAAGTTGTTGAAAGATGGTATCATCTACCCCATAGCTGAGAGTGAGTGGGTAAGCCCAATTCAAGTTGTCCCAAAAAAAGCTGGAATCACTGTGATCACTAATAAGGATGGGGAAATTCTTCCAACTAGGGTGAGTAGTGGCTGGAGAGTCTGTATTGACTATAGGAAGCTCAACTCTTGTACCAAGAAGGACCATTTTCCCTTGCCCTTTATTGATCAAGTCCTCGAGCGAGTGGCGGGTCATCAATTCTATTGCTTCCTAGATGGGTACTCAGGTTACAATCAAATTGAGGTCTCCCTAGAGGATCAAGGGAAGACTACATTCACATGTCCTTTCGGTACCTTTTCCTTTAAACGCATGCCGTTCGGGTTATGCAATGCCCCTGGAACCTTCCAGCGGTGCATGATGGGAATCTTCTCAGACATGGTAGGGGATTTTCTTGAGGTCTTCATGGATGACTTCTTTGTGTTTGGGGATACCTTTGAGGGATGTCTGCAGAATGTGGATAGAGTCTTGTCAAGATGTGAAGAAAAAAATCTGGTCCTAAACTGGGAAAAATGCCATTTCATGGTTAAAGAGGGACTTGTTCTAGGCCATCTGGTCTCGAGTAGGGGGAATGAAGTTGATAAAGCAAAGGTTGACATCATTCGTCACCTTCCATCACCCAGAACTGTTAAGGAAGTGAGGTCCTTCTTAGGACATGCTGGTTTCTATAGAAGATTCATTAAGGACTTTAGTTCAATCTCTCGCCCTCTTTGTGCTCTCCTAGTAAAGGATGCTCCATTTGTTTGGACAGAAAGCTGTGAGGGTTCATTTTCAACCCTTAAATCTGCTCTCACCTCTCCTCCCATTATGAAATCTCCAAAATGGGACCTTCCTTTCGAACTCATGTGTGATGCCAGTGACTTTGCTGTAGGAGCTGTGTTAGGACAACGGTGTGATAAAACTCCATATGTCATTTCTTATGCAAGCAAATCCTTAAATGATGCCCAAATCAATTACACCACCACTGAAAAGGAGTTACTTGCTGTTGTGTTTGCCTTAGAGAAATTCAGGTCCTACCTCTTAGGATCACCCATCATTGTATTCACCGACCATTCAGCTCTAAAATATCTCTTCCAAAAACAAGATGCAAAGGCTAGATTGATTAGGTGGGTCCTTCTTCTTCAAGAGTTCGATTTAACCATTAAGGATAAAAAAGGTGTCGAGAATGTTGTAGCTGATCACCTCTCTAGGTTGGAATTCAAGGACAAATCACATCACCTTTCTGTGTCTGATTCATTTCCCGATGAGAACCTCTATTCTGTGAGTGACTGCCCTTGGTATGCTGACATAGCCAACTTCTTAGTTTCAGGGGTCATTCCAAAATTCTTAGGGACCCAAGCTAGAAGAAAATTTCTTTCTGATGTCAAGCATTATGTGTTTGATGATCCATACCTATATAAGTTCTGTCCTGACCTAGTCATTAGGAGGTGTGTTCCAGAATCCGAACAAGAGTCCATCCTTAAATTCTGTCACAGTGAGGCATGTGGAGGTCACTTTTCCTCTAAGAAAACATCTGCTAAGATTCTTCAATGTGGTCTTTTCTGGCCCACCCTTTCAAGGGACTCCTACACATATTGTCAAAGCTGTCCTAGGTGTCAACAAGTAGGGTCCATCACAAAAAGGAATCAAATGCCACTCACTCCTATCTTAGTGGTTGAAATCTTTGACTGTTGGGGAATTGATTTCATGGGTCCCTTCCCAAACTCTCGGGGATACCTCTACATACTCTTGGCTGTCGATTATGTCTCAAAATGGGTTGAGGCCATTCCTACAAAATCCAATGACCATCAAACTGTGATTAGATTCCTTAAAGAAAACATCTTCTCTAGATTTGGGATTCCTAGGGCTATCATTAGTGATCGTGGAACTCATTTCTGCAATCGCCCATTCTCATCGCTCATGGAGAAGTATGGAATTTCTCACAAAGTGTCCACTGCTTACCACCCACAAACCAATGGTCAAGCTGAGTTAGCCAATCGAGAAATCAAACAAATTCTTGAGAAAACTGTTAATCCATCTAGGAAAGATTGGTCGAGCAAACTCTTAGATGCTCTTTGGGCATATCGAACAGCATTTAAAACTATCCTAGGAATGTCCCCATATAGGTTGGTTTATGGTAAAGCATGCCATTTGCCAGTAGAGATTGAGCATAAGGCCTTTTGGGCAATCAAAAAAATGAACTTTGACATTTCTTTGGCCGGAATAAAGAGGAAATTGGATCTAAATGAGCTTGAGGAACTTAGGATGGAGGCTTATGAAAATTCAAGGATCAATAAAGCTAGAGTTCAAGCCTACCAGTCTAGGAATCTTAAAACTAAACACATTGAACCAGGGAAACCTGTGCTTTTTTATAGTTCTAAACTTCATTTGCACCCGGGAAAGTTGAGGTCTAGATGGTCCGGTCCATACATAGTGCATAAGGTGTACCCCCATGGGGCTGTTGAAATTCAAGATCCCACCAATGGTCAAATATTT
Organism: Viscum album; assembly: GCA_963277665.1. Classification (NCBI taxonomy): domain Eukaryota; kingdom Viridiplantae; phylum Streptophyta; class Magnoliopsida; order Santalales; family Viscaceae; genus Viscum; species Viscum album. Next base: position 497,178,450 of record OY728127.1, read on the forward strand.
AAAGTTAATGGTCATAGAGTCAAACCATTCATAGAACCATTCCAAAAACATGAAGTTGATGAAGACCTGAGTGAACCTACCTTTGATGAAAAAAAAACAACAATTAATCAATAAGGGGTTTATGTCGAGCTAACGACGTTAAACAAAGCGCTGCACGGGAGGCAACCCGTGGTTTTTATGTTTCTAATATTTCTGAATCATCTTTATTTTTCAAATAAAATTACTTAATCATTTTTATATTTAAAAATAAAAAAATAGACTTTTGACCTGTTCTTCTATTATGAGTATGGATGGGTACGAAAGAGGAGCACCATATTCATCCGTGTCACGTGGTGTGATCCTTGAGTAATACCTTACCCAGAAATTTAAAAAGAAGACAATGTATCATCAGTTTATTTTGTTTTTATTATTCAATGGGTTAAAAAAAATATAATAATACAAAAAAAAAGTCCACGCCATAGGCCGTGGGGCAAACCCCGTCACAACCGGTGAAGCCGCGGGGACTCGAACCCGGGACCGAAGGGAGACAGGGGCGCGCGCTTACCACTGACCTGCGGCTTCTTGTGCTACCTTATTCTATAATTTTTATATATATTCTTATATTTTACTTCCTTTATTATATAAATATATATATATATATTGTTTGTTTTGTTTTTTTTGTTTTTTTTTCCTTTTTCCACTAGGGAACTTTGCAAGCGACATGGATATCAAAGGAACAAATTCAAGCTGCAAGAACTTCCAACTTCAACCACCAGGTGACTTCATTCCATAACCCTCATTTTCAATTTCATTTTTGAAATTTAATTCTCTACCTCTACCCCCTTCTAAATTTTCTTTTCTTTAAACACTGGGGACAGTGTTGTTTTAAGTTGGGGGGGAGATAAAATAAAAAAAATGCTTTTGTGTCAAAAACAAAAATTGAATGATTTGAAAAAAAAAGTAAATGGAAGGAAAAATTCCTTTAACTTCGAACATGGTAATACACATTGTACACTTTGAAACTGAATATCAAATAATTTAGCATGCCCTGATTCTGATTTTAATCCTTGTATAATTTCATGAGCATAGATTTTGGAAAGTGTGGCTGTCTAATGTGATATGTCATCATTTATATTTTCATCCAAATAAAAAAATGCCACAATGCACGTCCTCTAGACTGTGGGGTACTAATTTGAATTTTTGGGGTCCCATAATAAATAGCATAGGCTGGTTTTATTTTTATGAATAATATGAGTATTCAAAAAAAAATTAAAAAACAAAAACAAAAAAAATTATTATTAAAAAAATAAAAAATAAAAAAATAAAATAAAAATTTGCGTGTAGAGCAATGGATTGATAAAATGCGAGGCTTTCGGCACTTGGGGATCGTGACTCCAGAGTTGTCTAGCCCTGAGTTTTTCAATCTATCTCTATTTATGGTAATATGAATTTGTTTTTGATTAAGTTAACTCGAGACGATGCCCGAGTATGTGGGCTTCACTTGGTTCCCTAAGGCCTTTGAGTCTGGGAGTCATCGGCAAAGTCTTGCTACATGGGTTAATTTGATTAATTGCAATCTCAATTACTATAGAAATATTGCAAAAAACAAATCAAAAAAAAAGAGGGATGAAGAATACTCATATTAGGATTAAATGTGATTCCACCTAGCGCTTCCATGATTTCCCCCTTGAATGAAAATGAACCCCCATATCTATTGTGATTCACAACACATCATTACACCTAATTGAGTTGGATGAAGTATGATGATGGATTTGATCAAAGGAATGGGCTTGGGATTGAGATCTGCTTATGAAAATATCTCGTATTAAAATATTTTGATGGGTTTCATGATTGTTTGGTATAAGGTTTTTTGGTGATCATTGTGTATTAAAATGTTTTTAGAAAAGGGAATTTGAATTTCATTTTTTGATGAGATATATTTTGCTCGGGACTAGCAAAACTCAAGTTGGGGGGTGTGATTAGCCACTAAATGAGGCTAATATTCATTGTTAATATACCTAATTTTCATGTTCTTTGTTATTCATAAATACCATTTTAGTGCATTTTACACTTTGAACATCATTTCACATTATGATTGTAATACCTTCTTAAAATGCACTATTATGTGGTACATTTTTGAACATCATTTAAAGTACCCAATGATTCATCTGATTTTAAGGAATTTAATTATACATATTTTAATTTGATATTTTTGTAAATTGATCTGCACTTAAATATGAACATTTTTGATTCAGGGATCAATGGAGAATTCATGGAGGATGATGGAGATATTTGGCAATGAAAGGAAGCAATTCTGGAGAAGGCAGATTGGACACCAGCCCAATGATGAGACTGTGGGGCCCAACATACAGGCCCAATTAATCCCAAATTTCGTGGGATGCTAGAATACATGTACAGGAACAAATCAATCTTCAGGAGTTAATGCTAATTCGGCCTCCATGGTGGTCATTTAGGCGGCCCAAGTTAGAGATACAATTCTGGGCCAGATTCTGCGGCCCAGAAAAACAGTCCACCAATTTGATCATATCTCGGAATACACAACTCCAAATGGGCCCCAATTTTACCGACGGTTAGCAGACATCCGGAGCTCCATTTTCTTCTTCTACGGCCCACCCTGATTCGGCCATCTAGAAGGTCATCAAAACGCGTCTGTTCGGTGGATGAAAACTGGCTGCCACCTCGGGTCAAACGTGGAAAAGTCCAAATTCCACAAGCTTTCCACCACCTATAACCTACCAAAATTAATTAAGATGCTTTGTACTGTTGGCGGCTCGACCCAAGGCTCCCAAAATGCCTATTTAAGGCAGTTGTGGTGAAGGAGTTTAGGATCTTGGATGCTTTGTTCAATTGTAATGTTATGCTGCATTTTTGTTGCCTCAATTTTGTCTTTCACATGTAAGTTGTTCAATTCACTTTAGTTTCTTAATAAAAGTTTTTCTTCTACTCTTATTCTGTTGTTATTAATATCACTTTGATACCGTTGGATTAAGGTGTGAATTTATTCACACCAACCCTTGTGAAATTATTCACACAACGGTGGAGTGATCATTTTATTTTTTTTGTTTTCTTTACTTCTCCATTTCCTCCCTTATGAGTCTACTTTCCGCTTCCATTGAAACCATGGGATCAATGGAGGGCTAACCCACTTATGGGTTGATCCAAGGGAGTATCAAGGGGCTAGATTGGATGTTATTTATCACCTAATTAATGTATAATCACTTCTTTAATTGGGATTTTTATTTGATGATTTTTAAACTCCATCATCCTTGTTGAATTTAACGCCACACACTTCAAGTACTAATACGATCCTTTACCTTGAAGTTCTCAAAACTTTGATCCTTCAAGTGTATAGGTGATTAGTATTATAGGGTTTAGGCATTAAACCAGTAAGTGATGATGTTGTTTTATCTCCTTAAATGAACCCATCTCTAATTTAAGAAATTGAAATCATTAAAAAGAAAATACGTCCAATCCACCCCGAGTGATAACCTAGGATCAACTCATTCTTTTAAATTGAATCCACTTAAATATTTTAGATATCTTTAAAACCCATCCAAAATCAATCCAAGTTGGCCACTTCATAGCCAAAAATCCATCCCTTAGTTTGTGTATCTTAGGTATCTTCTTAGGTCTCTGTGGAATCGACAACCCAAGCTACACTACAAGGACCGTTCTACCCTTCTTCTCTTGGGTAAATTTGGGCGTGAACCAGTCACTTTTACAAATTAATCTAAAAAATTATCTCACTGTCAAAAAAAAATTGATAGGATTATCACTCAATAAATTGTTATTCATTCATATTTAATTTGATTTATTATACATAAAAATCTCATTAGCACTAGGTAATAATTAATTACACCCGTGTGTAACATGATTTGGGTATAAGTTGTTTAAGAATCCCTTATGTAATTCCATAAATGATGAAATAATTATTTTTAGGAATTTAAATTTCTCATATCTACTATTAAAAGAATCATGAGATTACTGAATATATAATATGACAAATTAACATAACATATGAACATACCCAACCACTAATTTACAAATGTGATAGATATATAAAAACCTAAATCATATTCCATTATATTTAGATTACTGTCAATATAAAAGAAACTAGTTAAGAAGAAGACATAAAATCCCATGTAGAAAAGGATTTAAAAAATCATATAAGGTTTTCATGAATATTAGAATATAAGAAGAGTATGATAAACAGTCACCATACCATTCACTTCCTATAGTTAGTCCACCTCGTCTATCTCTATCACTGAGTGTTGTGTGTGTAAAATTCACTACGCCCTATTATACTAATTTGTATCCCCCATGGACAATGAGGTGGTGGAGATACTATTTGAGCCATAAGAATTGTTTTATTATAGACATATCTACCATTAATTAGTGGTCAAAATTTATATTTATATTATTTTTACCACTACTCCATACTATTGATGATAAAGTAGAAGTTGTGTGTGTTAAAATAGATTCCACTATTGGAACAATTTCTAAGTCCTATGAAAAAATAATTGTTTAGCACCTCCCCCAAAACATTTCAAAGGACTCCATTTCTCACCTAATAAAATAGAAATACCTTATAATAGTGTCTTATTCTGACATTGTTATACTAGACCTAATATAACATCCCGGCCTAGGAGCTATGTACTGGTGCCCCAAACCAATTTTCTATGTGACCTCATACGCAGCTCCCAATAGGCCAGAGGCCACATACTTGTAGGGATGGTCAAATATAAATAATAGGGAGACTATATCATCTTTTCCAAAGTAGAAAAATAGTGAAAATATATAAGGATAACCAAATCATATAACCCTAACAAGAATAATCCCAATATCACATAATGATCAAAATAGAAAATACAATATCCAAAACTAAAGAGTAGATATTCTGTTCCTAATACGTCCCACACGCTAATATGAAAATCCAAAAATAAATAAATACTTTGAAAACTCCCATGAAGGTATTGAATCATGCCGAGTTCTATCTTCCATGTTCCATCCCAACTCATCCATATAACACTAGGCCTTTTCTCTTATCTTGTCCGATAATCGTTAATTGTGTTTGAGTACTGATCAGGCATCTCGAGTAGAGTGTGAGTAAAACTAAGTAATCCACCACAAACTGCATCTAAAACAATATCATTTCAATAACAATGTATATAGTTTGATAAATAATAAAGTACAATTTATAAGTAAATATTTTTTCCATAATAAATATATCTTTAATTAACCACGTAAACCCACAGGAACCCATGCACTCCCAAACCCTAAATACCTGCTTCAGCCCCTGACAATGTCTAAACCATATAACATAACTATGGTTATCATTTATCATTTCATATCAGTTAATTTAATGACCAATTGGTTCCATATTCAAACTCCAACTCATGGACATAAAATATCGTATCCAGCACCCCTAGTGTATTTAGAGTCAAAGTCCATGTTCACCATCTTAATTTCACATGGGAATTTAAAGCCTCATTTCCTATCCCATAATCATTATATTATATATAAATTTATAGAATCAGTCCCTATACTATAAAAAGTTTATCACGTATGGCTATTTGGGGCTTGAGTCCCTATCGCACACCACATTAATAACATATGTGTATTGGAAGCCCCAATTTGTGTACCACACTCATATGAAAAACAATCACACATGTATCATAGTGTCACATATATTCCATAAATTGACATTAATCATCATTAACCATCATATCAAAATTTCTCAATAATGGTCTAGTGAACCAAATCATATAATCCATTTCCTATTAATTAAAAATCTAATTTAATTTACACACTAAAAAATAAAAATTTCATCATCAAATAAAAATTAAACTAATCAATCAATTCCAAAATAACATTATTATATTAATTGATATAATAATAAATTAATCTAATTACACAATACCAATATCTCATTAATTAATTAAATAATTAATACAATCCAATTTCATAATCACAACAATTTCAACAAATTAATTCATAAATTAATTAATATAAATGAATCCAATTAAACCAATTACATTTTCTCAAATTTAACACAATTAATCTTCACATGTAAATTATGTTAAACTAATTACATGATTCCATAAATTAATAAATCAATTCATTTACTCATTTCAATATTAAATTTTTAGTTATGCCTATTGAAATTTTAAAGCACATACACATAATTGTATTTCAAGACAATGTGAATTTAATTTAAACCACCCATACCCAGATCGTTGGTAAACACTCACCAATGGAATTCTAAAAATTAAATTGGAACAAAATTGATCAATATGATGAATGTGATCTAGATATAAACTATTGGTCCAAGATCAAATTGATTTTATATACTAAAACAGTCATCTATATCCATAAAAAATAGTGTATATTATTCAATTAAATAATGAGGTAAGGAAATGAGAGAGATAGGAAACCAATCGCGGTGAGATTCACACACCGGGAGAGGTGAAGATCTTCTAAAAAGTCTTATAATCCTTAAGAAAAGTGGTTATAAAATATAGGAATTCATACAACAGCCTCCATCAATGATAGGAAACAATTAGGGTCAATTTGGGTTGGGTTAGGGTGATGTCTGGGGGGTTTAAGAATTTAAAATCTCATTTTCGGGTTAATTAAAATAACACACATGGTTTCTTTAGAAGTGGTGCTTTGTTTTCTAAATCATGGGCCTTAACTATGTGCCTCACTTGGGGGCGGTCACAATTACTCTTAAGAGGTCGTATATTTTCTCAACTATACACTAGCCATGCGAATTCTATATGTTTAGGTTTCCATGATTTTCTAAGTCAGACACCTAGTTTGGAAAAACTTTTCACCAACCAGGAACTATCCATCCTCCTTTAAATGTTTTTCAATTTCAGACCAAAACTACCCAAGATAAAACCCAAAGAAGAAGAAATCAAAATAAGGAAAAAAGTAGTTGCATATGAGCTGAGACATGGATTGAAAAGTTTGAGTTCTTACAATCTCCCCACCATATAAAAAATCATTCTTGATCTATACTCTCTAGAATCTCTATGATTCTGAGTCAAAAATATTGGGCCACTGAGCTAACATATATTAAAACCCTAATATTTTAAAAATAAATCTAACATTGAATGCATGAAACACATATCCCTTGAAAAAAACACGTTTTTATAGATGATAGTTATAACATAGTTGCTAAATATAATTTGTGTGCTTCTGTGATTTGAATTTAAAATAAATGATATACAGAGTTGTGATTAGTAAGATATTTAGTGTCTGAGAGGATCAACATACCAAATGGTGAAAAGTAACTTATCATTATGAATAATAAATTACCCTTATAAATAATAATTTAACTTTATGAATAGAAACTTCACCCATGTATGTATAAATATAATTTAGGCACCATATAAATAAGAGTGAATATTTTAAAAAAAATATTAATTATGTGTTGATATTTTTGTGGGTAATAAATATTTAATTAAAATTTTAAATTAAAAAAATTATTTAAAATAAAATTAATTTTTATAAAATCTATTCCCAAATAAAAAATTTCCTATGAATTTACTATAATTTTATGAGACCTCTGTTAATTTTTGAAAGTATAATAAAATCAGTATCAAAATTAAAATATGTATTTTTCAAAAAAAAATTAATATTTTATTTAAAAAATAAATTTCTATTATTTAGAAAATTATTTTGATAAAATATAGTTTATTTTTTGAATTTTACATGTTAAAAAATGGTTTGAGTGAATTTTTTGGATTTTTATGATATGGTTGAATTTTTGTGAATAGAGATATTCAATAATTTATGAAATATAATAAACAAATGAATTTTTTCATCATTCACGAGTCAATGATGAGTTAAATGTACATTAGTTCGAACTCACATGAACTTATTGATATTTTTTGTCACAATAATCAATCATTATTTCCTATCTTGAAAATAATAATAAATTAATTACTAAAATATTCAAAAAACACTCCTCTCCTCCACTATAAAAATCACCACTAACACCCTTTCTCTCCACTCTGATAATCCATGAAGCTTATAAATTTCCAAAAGAAATTCTATTCCCTAATATATCCCTAGATAAAAGAGCTCTTGGTCCTTATAAAAGGCCAAAAACCAACCCTTATGGAGTTTCTTAAGCAAGGGTACTCAAGAGGTAAAATCCTCTTCCTTTTTCCTTTCCATTTCTGTTAAGTTCCATATTTTATTATTATATCCTCACCTACTATGTACATATGATCACAATAAATTTAGTATAATCTATATACTCAAATTATATCATGTTAATTAATGATCCATCATCACTATATGTACTCTCTCTCTCCCTCTTATTTTAAAACAAAACCATCATCTCAGAAGTGCTAATTTACAACCTTCGTAGATGACAGAGTCTTGTTCTTCAATTTATTATTATAGGCTGGTCATGAAATTATATTTATTATTCAACCATATTATAAAATATTTATTATATCTTATTTATTTATTAGGTAACCATATTTTATACATTATAATATATAATAGAAAAAAACTAGTTAGTTGTGATAAAAAACCACCGTAAAAATCTAAATGATTATTAGTAAATGTTTTATCAAATGATTAGTTCACATACTATATATCCAAATGATATGTATAACTATTTAAACTAATTTATATTCATAATTATCAAATAAATTCAATTCTCTATAATTAAACTCATTCCACATGAACTTCCATTCTCATATACAATTATACAAATAATGAAAACCAAGGAAACGAATGTTCCCTACCAATAAAATTGTATCTTATAATTCATTAGAATGGAAAAAAAGAACATAATAAAATGATTATGAAAAAAATGTAAATAATATTTTTTATTTAAATAATTGATGGATTTATTTTTATTATCCAAGACATTATGCTCATGTTAAAAACAAATTTAGACACAATGTATGGGTTTTCTACCCGATCCTCCATTTTCATTTGGGTTACACATTGTCTCATGTAATACCAATTAAATTATAAATTAATATGATATAATCCTCATAAATTATGTCATAATGATTTATATTTTTTTACCAATCATAATTCATCTATATATTATGGGGAGTTAAATTTTTAATAAATATCTTTCTCAATTATTCATAATAAACAAGCCTAATTCTAGGCAACTTCACAAATTTATACCAATTTTCAAGTGCAATATAAAATATATTTTAAGTCACAATTATTTTTATGAAACCACTAATTTGATAATGTAAAAAAACATTAGTTAATTTCGGTATTTGTGAAATAATTTTTACTAAAGAACACTTCTTTTCAATGTAAAAGTGTATTTCTCTAAAAAATTCCTCGAGGATTTTATTTGAGTATTTTTTTCTATTTCAACACCTATCTTGAATATTATGTCTTATAATGGTTACAACATTATTTTAATCATCTACCATATTGTATTAAATGTTTTAATATTATTTTAAATGTGGATGTTCTATCTTGATACAGTTCAACATACTACTCAGAATGGTTAGTGTTTATGTATACCGATTGAGGAACATTATATCCTATGTTCATGTTGTCTATGTTTTTCCCCTTTCATATGGGTAATGAATGGGAAAAAGTATGTGATGGGTGGGAACCTATATAACCACTTAATTCATTAGTTGGTCACTTGAGACAAAATAAAATTGTGTTTCACCAAAGGATTGACCTGTGTATTTTCAGATGTATTGGCTGAGTCGTTGACAATATGTTTATAATATCTGATATTATACATTACATAATTATTGTATTATTAATTGATAAAACATGTGATAATTATAATATTATAATATTAATGGTTATTTTTCATTCTCTTATCATCATTTATATGGCCATATTAATTCATCCTTCATTCCTTCTATTTTATGCTCCATTGTATTTTTAATGACATGTGTTTTTAGTTATTCACCATGCCTAGTGTTTTTTATGATCACTGACAATATATTAATTACACTCATTGAGCATCTAAGCTCACCCAATTAATATGTTTTATTTTCCCTAAGTGATTAAGATAAATATAATGAATGAATTATTGGGATAATTAAGGATTCATATGGATTTCTTATTATGTAATTAATTTTATGTTGTAATCTTGAACATTTGTTTGTATTTTTTTTCCAAAAAACAACAAAAATATTTTTCTTTTAGAATGAAACATTCTTGTAATTATTAAAAAGTAATAAAATATGGTGTTAGTGCTGGGATTCTGGGGATATATCCTTACAATTGGTATCAATGGAAAATTAGTAAAAAACATGGAATATAGATTTAAGAAATATAGTTAAGAGAAAACCCTATGATAAAATTTGAAGATAAACATAAAATAAAACCCTAGAAATTTTTTAAGTAATATATTATATTGATCTTTTTTGAAAATACATATGTTTCTGGATACTACATGTGGACATGGTTTTGGAATAAATGTGACTAGGAGGAACAACTCTCACGTAAGTGTTTTAGGCTTGAATCAGGGTAACCTTGTACATGACAATGAGCATTACAACACACCTTATTTGACACCCCTTGTGGATATGCATAGGATAATTAAAATTTTTGTTATAGTACATTATGATGGATATAAAATTAAAATTTTCCTCAAATAAACCATATTTATGTTTATGGGATTAGAGATGCATAGTATTTCAATTTTTGTTAAGTATTTTTCTAGTTGAGATTATGAAATATGATTCATAACCTAATCTAGTGTATGACATGATTTTGAAATGGTTCATAGTGGAAGGAGTGGAGACCACCTTAATGTGTGTATCCCATTTAGGTTTTTTTCCCTATGGAATATAATTATGTTGGTTCTGTAGTTGTGACTGGTTATAAGTAACTTATAACTATACTAAGACAGTTGACTTAGGTTATTAACAATAACCTTACCCGTATAGAGCACCCTTAACCCCAACATGTTGGAGGAATTTTATACCTATTTATAGGAAAACAACCTCCATAATTTAATTTTACTAAAAATATATTTGTAGCATAGTAGTGGATAAGTTCTATAGAGAAACTATTTCTCACTTTGGGAAGTAACAAAAGAGGGAAGGTTGTCACATGAGTTTATCATTTATCAGGAGAAGTTTAGCAATAGTGGTCACTAACTCATAACACAATGGAGGTGGAAGACATTGAAAATATGAAATGGAGGTATTTTAAGGAGATATTATTATAAAAATTCCTTCTTCATGAATGTTGATCAGATATTGAGAGGAAGTTTTAGAATCCGAGGAAAAAAGATTAGGAGAATGTTCTATATTTTGAAGCTAACTTCACAAGGTTAAAAAGGCATTTTGTAGACTACATACATAATATATGGAGAATGATTGATCTATTATTTGATATTTTAATACCATTCCACAAAAGGTAACTGATTTACAAAACATTATCATCATACGAAGATATAATTTCATGTGAAATCAAGAAAGAAAAATAATTCTCTATGTATTAAAATTTTAAAGGAATGAAATAGAATAATAGGGTGGTAGAAAAAATAATGTATAATGGGAAGAATAAAAAGGGTATTTTTTTACATTGTGATACTTATGAAAATAAACACCTTGGATCCTACCTAAAAAGAAAATGATTCAGTTATAAGTGTTGAGAAAGAGGTACCCAATATCAAGATTGCAAGGGAAAGAATAAATTTAAATATGTTCAATGCTACAATTGTAAATAGGTGGGACATTATGATAATAATTTTCCTAAGCGTTAAGGGAAAATTCCCTGGGGAAGGCCATGGGAGCATGGCCAAGATTATCTGATCTGAACTACTAAAGATGAAGTTCCTAATTTTTTTTTCTAATGTACTATAATCATTTCATCAAACATGGAAAATTATTAATTTGATTTTGGATCATCGTATTCTTTTATATCTTTATATTTTTCATTAAAAATGAATTATTTAAAATTCTCCTAAACAAGGGAGTTGTCATTCAAAACCCCTAAGGGGAGTCTCATTATATTGATGATATGTTAGGCAGTCCCTATTAAGGTATATGAATACGCTTTATCTTCTAATTTTATCTTCATACCTATACTCAACATTGACATAATCCTCGGCATGGATTGGATTTTAAAATATGATTAGAAATTATATAGCAAGAAGAATAAAATTAATATTTTTATGTAAGTTGTGTAATCTGTTATCTTTACAGAAAAAAATCACTATCTGAAAGCTATCTAGATCCACCATTAGCAGCTCTAATAAATACAATTATTAGGGAGGATGATAACTCAATATCTACAAGTGATGAAAGAAATATTAAAATTCATAATTTACCTATTATTAATGAATAAATTTATGTAATTCAATAGGATTTACCTAGAAATCCTCTAGAGGGGGAAATTGAGTTATTTATTGATTTAATTCCCAGTTTAAGGCATATGTCAAATACTCCATATAGAATGGCAAAAGTCGAATCTATAGAAATGAAGAAACAACTATAGAAATGGTGTGAAAAAATTATTTATCCTCCCTAGTGTTTCACTATGGGTAGACCATGTTCTCTTTGTCATGAAGTAACATGGAACTATGACACTATGCATTGAATATGGAGAAATCAATGCTATTACAATAATGAACAAGTATCTCAAACCTCTGATTGATGATTTACTTGAACAACTTAATGGAGCCCAATATTTTTTGAAAATTTTCCTTTGATCTGGATATCATCAGTTGTGTTTCAAGAAGGAAGTTATTCCAAAAATATAATTTTAAACCAGATACGGGCTTTATGATTTCTGAGGAATACATTTTTGATTGACTAATGCACCCAATGTTTTCATAGACCTAATGAATAGTGATTTCATGGAATATTATTATGACATTGTTGTGGTATTTATTGAGGATATCCTAATATACTAAAAAAATCTATGAAGATGATGATAATAAATTGGGCATTATATTGAATACTCTTAGAAGAAACGAATTATATGGGATGTTAAGAAAGTGTGAATATTGGCTTCAGTAAGTTTCTTTCCTTCACCATATTGTCTTTAATAATGGAATCTTAGTTGATCCTGCAAAGACAATGGTTGTCCATGAATTGCCTAATCCAATGAACATAACTGAGGTGCGTTGTTTTATTGGTTTAGAATGTTATTAATGGTTTTTCATCCAAAAATTCACCCGTTTAGCCGACTCATTGAAATTCTTACTCATAATGGGATTAAGGTCATATGAAAAAAAGAAGATGAAGAAATTTTTCATGAATTGAAGATGAGATTAATGAATTATCTGATCCTGAATCTACCATCACGAAATAGTGTATTTATGATCTATAGTGATTCATCAAAATTAGAACATGTCTATATTTTTATAAAGAATGATAGAGTTTTTTCTAATGCGTAAAGGTAGTCAAAAATAATGAATAGAACAAATCAACTCATATTCTTGAGTTATTAGTTGTAATATATTCTTTGAATATATGGAGACAATATCTCTATAAAGAAATTTGTGAGATATATATGGATCACAAGTGTTTAAAATATAACATATCCCATAATGAACTCAACATGAATAAAAGGCGATGGATTGAGCTACTCAAGGATTACAATTGTTCCATAAACTACCACCTAAGAAAGGAAAACAAGGTAGGTGATGCATTGAGTAGGAAGGATCATAGAGTTTTGAACAAAATTAGGATTGAAAGGGGTAATGTTTTCATCGATATATTATGGATGAATATAGGAATTATCATTGAAGGTGAAGAATCATTACTTTTTAAATTGGTTTCCGAACCATATTTGTTTCAACTATTTAAAAAATCCAATTATAAAGATCACAATAATAAAAATAAAGTCAAAGGTATAATTGATAGGATGTCAGTTAAATTCATGTGTGAATATGTAATTTTGAAATTTTGGAAGAGACTATCTATTCCCTCTATACCCGAGCTGAAAAGAGAGTCATTGGATGACTCATATATCTACAATTTCTCTATACATCCATGTATCTCTAGAATGGATAGATATTTTAAGGTTATTTTTTGTGGGAAAACATGAATTGGGAAATTGCTGATTTTGAATCAAGATCTTTAGTCTGTCAACAAGTGAAGGATGAATGACAACATCTTATAAGAGTCGTGAAACCTCTAACTATTCCTATATAGAAATGGGAAGAAATTGCCACAGATTTTGTAATTGGATTACCCAAAAACACCATGAAAGAATAATGTAATTTGAGAAATTGTGGATCTACTTATGAAATCAACACATTTCCTTTATATAATGGAGTATTTTTTACTAGAGCGCCTTGCATTACTATATATCCATGATGTTTTGAGACTTCATAGAGAATATCTCTCAATTTTTTCTGATCTAGATTCCTGATTCACATTTAAATTCTGAAAAAGTCTTCAAAAGTCATTGAATAATATGATTTGATTGATTACTGCGTATCATCCTCAAAATGATGGGTAAACATAAAGGGTGATCCAAATAGTATAAGAAATATTGAGGTAGTTATCAGTTTATTTTAAAGGATTATGGGATCATTATTTAACTTTTGTATTGTTTGAATACAATAATAGGTTCCATTCAAGTATTCAAATGGCACCATAAGAAGCATTTTATAAAAAGAGATGTCATACACAATCATGTTGGGATGAAGATGGTGAATGGAAACATGTGGGACCATAGCTAATGGAGGAAACAATAGTAAATGTAATGAATATTAAACCCCAAATCAAAGTAGATCAAAGTAGGGACAAGAGCTATGTTGATAATTGAATGAAGGATTCATAATTTCTAGTGGGAGATCATGTATTCTTAAAAGTGTATCCAAGGAAGGGTGTTATAATATTTGGGAGGAAATATAAATTGAGCCCTAGGTAAATTAGTGCTTTTAAAATTCTAGAGAGAATTAGAGTTGTGGCTTCTCATTTGGTAATTCCACCTCTCCTTTCTAAGGTATACAATGTGTTTCATGTCTCAATGTTGAGAGATTACATGATAGACCCGACACATGTACTCACTTCTGCATGAATAGAATTGGAACTTGACTTATCTTACTATGAAGAGCATATCTAGATTCTAGACATTAAAGAATTGTTATTGAGGAATTGGACGACTTGGATGGTAAAGGTACTTTATAAAAAACAAAAAATTATAGAGGAAACATGGGATCCTGAGGAACATATGATAATGAACTACCCAAATACTTTTATGACGTAACATTCTGGTAATTTTGTGGTTGAGTTTTTTTAATGGGGGAAGAATGCAACACCAAAATTTTTTAAAAATAAATTTAATATAGAAGTCATGAAACACTGATCCCCTAAAAAATAATAACGTTGTTAAAGGACATAGTTATAACCTAGCTGCTAACAATAATTTTTCTGCTTTTATGATTTTAATTTTAAAAAACTGACATACATGGTTGAAATCAATAAGATATTAGAGTCTGATAGGATTTACATACATTTTTTGTGAATATTAATAAATACTTATTAATAGTAATTTACCCTAAGGAATATTAATTTTCCCGTATGAATAGAAACCTCATCCAAGAATGTATAAATAAAATTTACACACCACATAAATGAGAATGGAAATTTTAAAAAATTAATAATTATTTTTTGTTATTTTTTGAGTAATAAATATATAATTAAAATTTTAAATTCATATATTTATTAAAAATAATAAGTTATAAATTTAAAATATGTAATTTTCATATAAATAATTATTTATTATCAAAATTAAATTTATATTTTTTTTATTTTTTTGATAAAATAGAGATTATTTTTTAATTTTACACATCTAAAAATGGTAAGGGTGATTTTTTCTGATTTTTCTGAAATACATCACTTTTCGGTGAATAGTGAAATTCGATAATTTACAAAATATGCTAAATATTTGATTTAATGATTCATTAATGAGTCATGGATGATGTAAATGGACACTGTATAAAGCTTAAGTGTACGTATTTCTGGTTTTTGTCACAATAATCAAACACTATTTCTTATGTTGAGCAAAACAAAAAAATAATGAATAAGATATTAAAAAATCACTCCTCTACTCCACTATAAAACCCACCACACTTTCTCTTATCTTGACTTTTATATGCCTTGAAGCATCTCAAAATTCTTTTAAAATACTCTTCCATAGTCTCTCTTCATTTCTAGTAGCTTTTGGTCATTCCAAAAGGCCAAAACCCATTCCTTTAAGGAGGTGTTCAAGAAGGTCTATTCAATCGGTAAAATCCTCTTCCTTTTTCCTTCCAATTTCTTTTAAGTTCCTTCTTCTATTATTATATCCCCACATCCTCTATCAAAATCATAATTTTAACTATATTATCATCTATATATATTAATTATATCATTTTAATGAATGATCCATCATCAATATCCTTACTCCCTCTCTCTTATTTGATAAACCGAATCATCGTTAGAGAGGGGCTGATATACAACCATCATAGACGACTAAGTTTCATTCTAAAATTTCTTCTTCAATTATGGTAATGAAATAATTTTTATGGTTGAACCATATTAACAAATATGTATTCTATATTCCATAATTATTCTGGAACCATCATTTATACATGATATTAAATAATAGAAAAAAACTGTTCGTTGTGATCGAAAAACTACTGTAAAAATCTAAATGATTGTCACTATATGTTTTATCTAATGATTCATATTCATACTCTATTAAAAAATTATATGTGTAACCATTTAAATTAATTTATGTTCATTAATATCCTATAAATTCAATTTATCAGAATTATACCCATTCCACATGAACTTTCATTATCATGTACAATTATACCGATAATGAAAACCAAGGAAACGAACGCTCCCAATATTGAAATTTGTTTCCTATAAATCATCAAAAGTCCATAAATGAACATAATAAAATTATTATGAATCCAAAAAATGTAAATATTTTTATGAATTAAATAATTTAGGGATTTAATTTTATTATCTAGGATGTTAATCTCAAATGCAAAACACATTCTGTCATAGGGTAAGGGTTTTCTACCCAAGCCTCATTTTTCTTTATGGATAATCTTTGTATCACTTAATCCTAATTAAATTCTTAATTATTATTATTTACTCCTCATAAATTAGGATTAAATTATTTATATATATTTACCAATCATAATCTATCTCTATTTTATGGGGATTTATATTTTTATATAGATCATTCTCAATTCTTCCCGATAAACATGCATGTTTGAAGGAACCTTCTCAAATTATTACCTATTTTCAAGTGCACTATATAATCAGTTTTAATAAAAAAAATATTTTTATAAAACTGCTAATTTCATCATGGAAAAACTAAATTAGTTCATTTATATTTTTATTCAAATATTTTTCCAAATAACTCTTCTTTTAAAAGTAAAAGCATATTTCCCTTAAAAATTATATAATGATTTTATTAGAGTATATTTTCCATTTCAACACATCTTTTGAATTTTATGTCTTATTGAGGTAAAAATATTTTTTTAACATCTACCATATTTTATTAATTAGTTTATGATCAGTTTGAAATTGGATGTGCAATCTTGATACCATTCACCACACTACTCTGAATGGTTAGTGTTTGTTTGTACATATTGAGGAATGAAATTTCATATCTTCATGTTGTTTATTATTAGCCCCATCCCTATAATGAATTCATTTGAAGTAGAAATTTAATATTTGGGAACTTTATATCCCTTCAAATCATTGGTAGGCCTCATGAGACAAAACATAATTGGGTTTTGTCCAAGGCCATACACTATAATTTTTAGACGTCTTAGATGATCCCTTGAAAATATGTTTTATATGTTCAGTAGTATGCATTCCCTCATTATGGTACTAGTAATTGATAATACATGTGATACTTCAAACAGTATAATATTAATCGTTATGTTTCATTGTTTTATGATCAATTATACGGATATACTTAATTAACCCTCATTCCAGCGATATTATGATTTAGTATATTTTTAAAGGTATTTGTTTTTAGTTATTTATAATCCCTAGTGTTTATTTTTATGATAACTTATATTGTATTACATACCCCTACTGAGCATCTAATCTCACCAATTTCTTATGTTTTATTTTCCCCATGTGATGAGGATGTATATTATGAATAACTTCATGGGATAATCTACGGTCTATGATTCATATGGATTTTCAATTATGTATTTCATTTCAATTAGTAATGTTGATATTATGTTTGTATCTGGTTTTCCAAAACTAATAAATTATTCATTCCTCTAAGATATGACTTTCTTTTAATAATTCTAATGTAATTAAATAATGCACTGGATCTGGGATACTAGAGTCATCTTCTTACACAAATCCTCTTCTCTTTCCCAATATTCCTCCCGAATATCGCCATGTTGTGACAATGCAAGAACTATCAGCATGATCTTCCCCCACAAAACATACTATGATCCAACACTTGTATCAGATTATCCTCAAATGATTCATTGGTATTAATCCCAAAATCGTCCACATTTAAAAAATATGAAGGGTCAGGTTGATACTACTGATGTTTTGAAACATGAAAGGTAACCTTCATAGCACTGTATGTTTGTAAAAGACCTAATTGTTATGCCACCAGCCCGATTGTCTACACAAACTCAAATGTTCCAACAAACCATGGTTCCAACTTTCCTTGTCTCTATATCTTCTATTCACCTAATCATGGAGGCACCCAAAGCAAAGAATAATCGCCCTCAAAAAACACTATGGGTCATCAATGTCAATCAACTTATGAATTTTTTCAAATTTGTGTTGTATCTATACAATTCCTAGTCAACTGATCATATTTTTATGCCTCTTTTATGAGACTTAGTCCCAACTTATCTGACTCACCAACCTTTATCCACCATTGAGGTGATCTGTATAGACTACAATAAAATAACTCATATGGTTCCATCTAATTTGATTCTTGATAACTATTGTTATAGAAGAACCATACCAAATCTAGTTTCCTCTCCCAATACTGATGTACATGAATAGTATGTTTTGACTTCCCATCTATTTTTGGGTTGAAATATATACATAGTAAAACCTATATACCATGATGAATCTATAAGACCTATGAGAATCACGATGTAAAATGTGAGTCATAGTATGAAACTATACTCTATGTAACCTTGTACAGACGGGCTATCTCACAAGAATACAAATCTTTCAACTATTCCATTGATAATGTCTCATTTATTGGAAAGGAGTTTTCTACATTAATCATTCGGACCACAATCACCCAAATCACATTTGTCTTATTAGGAATACTCAATAATCCCACTACAAAATCTATAGTAACTTCATCCCACATCCATTATAGAATGGGAAATGGATATAGTAAACCTATAGGTTGTTAAAGATATATCTTAACCTGTTGACAAGTGTAGTGTCGTGTCACTAACCCTATTATCTCATTTTCCATGTTTGGCCCACAAAACTCTCACTATAGTTCATAGTAAATTTTGATCACAGATGGATGCACCGCTGACTTAGAAGCATGAAATACACGCATCAGCTTCCCATGCTTTCTCAAATACAAAACAACCCATTACCTGACATGGATGATCTCATCCCCATATATTTTCTAGATAGAAGGCGACTTCCCACCTTCATGGATTTCCCTCATAGTAAAACATTTTGGATCCTCATACTATCTATCTATAATAGAGATGAAAAGTGTACTCTACTGAAACTAATATGAGAATTATATACCCCTAACACTCCTAAACAAAAATATGCATATCATCAACATCATGATTTTCCACTGATCACTAGACACCTAAAATTCATGAGTATGTGTTTTCATTCATAAATCATTAGCAGCACTGTTTCCGTTATTGGGAATATATTCTATCTCAAAATCAATTAACTGTGTATACTCAACCCATATCCACATTTGAAGATTAAACTATTAATGTGAAATGATATACAGTAAGATAATGTGAACATTATACAGATTAAATTTTTTTTTAAAATAGATAATACCACAAACATTTCAAGTATTAATCAAATATAAAAAAATCAAGGTAATGTGTAGGGTAATTCCATTCATTTTTTCAAAACTTATATGACCCATATTCCACCAATCTATCTTCCTATATTAACACTTCTCTAATACAAAACATAGAAGAATCACATAACACTATATACTCCACCATTGGATGGGTTAGGATTGAGAAGGGTTCCAATGAAAACTGTTTATTCAACTACTAGGAGGAATACTTGAATGTTCAAGAGAATTAAAACATTACCCCTTTTATTATTCCAAGATGAAGTGGGAAAATAAAAAAAATCTTATATAAATTTATAATAATACCCCACTTTCCCAAAAAATTGCAGATATCAAACATATTCATACTATACTAAAAAAACAAACTACTTATACCTTCTATTTACCTATATACACACCATCACTTGAGATGATGTGACCCATGACGTGTTTTAGGTTGGTCCTAAATCACCTTCTCTAAGATAATGGATGGGAAAAAATGCCTAGAACCTTCCTTAAGCAAGTGGAATGACATATAATGATCCCCAATTCCTGCCTTCAGAAGGCCCCAGAGAAGAAACGAGTACTAAAGGTATATAATCTCACGTAATATGGAAGGAATTTCCCATTTTATGGAACAAGTTCGGGAGATAAGAGGGTAAGTCCCCACAACACCAAGAGATAAATATAATGTAAATCCAAAAATCCATCCCCACAAGGATATTAAAAATAAAATGATACAAATTACATGAATTATCTGAATAAAAGAACCAGAAGAATGAAAAGAAGCAACGACAATTGTCCTGATGCCCGAGCTAGTAAGGCCTGACATGGTCCTCAGTGTCCTCCTAGATACCTGAATGTAGATTTATATTCTTAGGGTGAGTATATTGTCATACTTGGTAGGGAAACCAAAATCTTTCATGCACAAATGGGGAGACATGCTAATACCCCGTGAGAAATAGATGTAACCAAAACACCTAGCATGGAAAACTACCCACACAACCTTACCAAGGAATACATCCCAAATAATGCAAGTCAGGTAAGATAATAGTAATATCACATCAATACTTGGGTACCCAACACCGTTTTCTGTCTTTTCATCTAGAACACCCAATGCATCATACCTCCCCCACAAATCACACTACAACCCCAATACTGCCACAACAATAACCATATGGGTCATCCAAACCACATGTTTTTCCCACACTCAAACACCTAGGCCACCACAACCATACAAACCATGCCTGTAGACACCACGTCCACAATAACCACTCCTATTCCTGAAGACACCCATGCCTCATCCTTATGGAACATGGGAATCAAACCTACCCACACACGCTAGGGCCAACCCACCACGACAGACCCTACCAAAATATTCATGGGCTATAATGAACCTCAGAGCATCATATCATGCACAAAGAGTCTTGGGATACCTGGTGGAGGGACAATAAAGTAGCTAATAACCAACCACTCATAGTAATTTTGGAAAAAACACCCTCCCCTATGAAATGGGGGTGTCCGGCATGATGTGCTCAACATGGTTGGGGTGCGTGTAAGAAACATGAGAACTAAAATTTATACATATAGTTAATAATGAACTCATCCCAACCTAAGTTTCCCAAAACCAACAACCAACTTGAACCCAACCACTCTTGTTGTTACCCCTACATGCACAAGTACAGAACAACCCCAACCAGAGTACACCCCATTTCTGGAAAACAATTCCCCATTGTACATTTTCTCATTATCATGTTCCAGTGGTTCCATTTACATATTCATTAACTAATAAGAATATAACATGTATAACTATAATCCAAAACAAAAACATAAAAAAACAACAAAGAATGCGTTTAAGCATTCACTCTCGGTTATCGTGTAAATAAAAACATTAAAATGGGATCTCTGAGATCCCTCAGAGTATTGTAACCAAACCAATCCCCAAACTACTGGGTCCAAAACATTTGCTACTAGTTCCACATGGACTCACATTCATAACACAATAACCTCATATAAAAATATTCTATTCCCCTCTTTTTCACCCCACAATCATTAATCAGAACAACCATGCATATCATAGAGAAATGGAGATTTTATATTTAGCCATAACAATCGATTTAGTTCCTTGTTTCCATTTGGTAAACTAGGTGGATCACATAGGGGTTCTTATCCATCAGCAATCCATTTAATCAACAATTTTTAAATTATTAATTATTTTCCATGTTACATTCATTCAATAACAAGATTATTTAGAAAAAAGGGATTCATAAGATTTCAAGAAAATACCACCAACAACCACAATTTTTAGTCGATGTGAGCCTATAAAATTCACAACATAAAATGATGTAAAATAAAATAACATCATCAACTTTCCCACCCCTTCCTTATTTTTTAGATCATGTATTATCTTTGTTAATGTTGTTTTCATTTACGTCTCAAGGGAAAATCATAATACACACCCCACAATATCACAATAAAGTGAAATTAAGGAAGAACCCCTACTTAGATTGGATAAATGTTTTCTCCTTGTGCCAAGAACTTGAGATGTCGCGACATGTAGGAAGAACTCTAAGGCTAAGAGGAAACAGTACTAGCACGGGTGCACAATTCATCTTTGGAGGAAGTATCGAGGAGTACAAAGAAAAATGAAAAGGAAGAAGGAATAGACGATCTCATCTTAAGATGAGTCCAGATCCAAAAATTAGAGATACCATTTTGAAGTACATAAATGTTGGGTTGTGTTTTGACCACACGACTCAGTGGTTTCACATGTTTCAATTAATTTAGATTTAATAATTCCACTCAAAAACGGTTGTGATAGACTAGCTGACATGTGTGAGTTGATAGATTTCATTTATATGGATAAAAACACGTAACATGGCCTCAACTAGAACACACTAGAGACTGGAAATAGAAGAAAAGTGTGTGAAACAAACAAAAGGCCACATATTTTGGTAATTCAAGGGTCTCCTAACTCTTGGGGGTTTAAAACATCTTTTATAGGCGTTAAATCGGGATTTGGAAAAGTAATGGACCATGAGGGTCTGGTCCATTACAAGGTCAATCCAAAACTGACACATAGATAGATAGAAATATTGATGATTCTCTCCTTGTATAGTCAAGAAGATGTTAACATATTGGGTATTATTATCACAAGTCTTGAATTACACTATGATTACATCCATAAAAACTAGCACAAACTAATCCAATTATGGGTGGAATATTTTTTTAGTAAGTCCATATACTCTAAATTAGCATTCATCAACCCAAATGACATTATGACAAACTCATAAAGTCCCAAACTATTTTTAGAAGTAGTTCAGCATGTATCAAAAGATCGAACTTTCATCAGAGGATTCCCTATTCTCAATTCGATTTAGAAAAAAACACATGCTCCAATATACTATTCAAATAGTTCATTGATACATTGAAGAAGATTTTAGTTCTTTACAGTAATAAAATTCAATTTTAGTTAGTCAACATAGAATTTCATGTTATCATTAGTCATATTTTCAAAGAAAATTGAAGAACCCTCAGGTGATGTATTTGGACAGATAAACCCATTATCTATCAACTCTTCCATCTGAGTCTTGAGCACTAGAATCTCTGTATGTTCTATTCTGTATGATGGAATAGACACTGGATCCTACCTAGGAATGAGATCAATTGTTATTCAAATATATATCTCATGGGGAATCTCTGAGAAGTCTATTAGAAACACATCCTGAAATATTTCTACTACTATTGGAAATACAACCTTTTTCATAACCCCATAATCAATCAATAGACCAGTAATCATGGCATTGTGCTCCACTAAGTGCTGATTAACTGGATCTGCACGACCTTCCTGGATATCCCATTATCCATGGAGAGTATATTTTTCACCCCCATGAAATGTAAAAGTCACTCTCATTTGGTAAAAATCAATGTGGTCTCAGTATGAAACTAACTGTTCCATACCAATAATTAGTTCATAACCTAACATATCTAGAATATAAATATCCCAACTAAAACGATACTCCCCAACCTCAATAGGACATCCTTTTAAAAAATAAATGTCTCTCGATCGTACTCCCAAAGGTGTATCAATCTTCACGACCCCGCACAAAAACTCCACTTTCAGACTCAACCGATTCTCATGTTGTGAAAAAATAAAATAATTACATGAATAAATATCAAATAAGGAACTTGAAATTGTATATGTTATGATAATAGTACCTCTAATTTTTGACCTTTTAGTCTCAAAATTCATAAATGTACAATGAAAATTATGAAACTGCAATACCCCTTGACTATGTGATATTTCCCAAGTCTCTATAGTTTCCCTACTATGCTAAAATGGGATCACTTTCTGAGAGGAACCTCGTCAACCACCTCGACCCCCTAGCTTTTTCTACTACAATATCTAGACAGATATAGCATAGAAGATCCCTATCCCAAACTCTATTTAATCCCAACTACTCCATCACTACATGTCTATAATGGGTTCCTACAAAACCTCTATAGATGTCCCATACTTTTGGAAGGTTGGAATTATACTGGAGGCTGGAGAAAATATCTTTGACAGTGCTCCAACCTACTTTACTAGTGGAAACAAAATTGGTTAATATGTTGTGTAACTGATACTTCCCCCTTTCCATTTTTCCTTCTACTTTTCTGGTCTGCATTCACATAATGACACCTCCTACAAACAGAATATATACAACTTTGATTATCTACCATGAACCACATGTCATTCACTAAAATCCACTATGAAGTTCCCATTATCTCTGAGAGACTAATCAACCACCTCATCAAACTTGTCTAACCCAAATATGTTAATCTAGTACTAAATATCATTTCTAATCCTATCCTAGAAATTAAATTCTATAATATTCTCATCCCATATCAGCACTGGAGAAAAGTGTTACATGTATTTAAAGAAACAAGTATATTTCATCACAGAAATACTCCCTTGAGTCAACCACATGAACTCATCTTATCTATCATGTCTCAGTATCTCTAGATAAAATTTCTCTAGAAACTTCTCTGAAAATTCCTTCAATTGCATACCATCATCCTACCCTATCTACACTTGAACACCCCATCATGGATTCATTGATCCTAATATCATAGAGGCATCCAATATGACTATATTCTTAGTAGGTGTCTCTAAATGGTCATCTATAGTATGAATAGACTAAATCAAAAACATTGGTTCCTCATATCCACCCTCTTCAATGAAATAAAGAGTCTTTTATAACTAAAACTCATGCATCAAGTCATACATACACTTCACTACCTTCTTAGGTTATCTCTGTATTAGATTCATTTAGTAAGAAATGTTATCTCATAACATCTCTCCGACTCCTTCAACCAGCACTATTGATGTCTCACGTTCCATTGGTGGAGGATCACTGTCCTCCTATGATCATATCAACTAGTGTCATAACGGTTTCATGAATATATAATTACAAAAATATGATTCATGACACAAAAAACAATAGTAAAATAATAATAATAGTTATTTACATCATGCCATAACAATTTATCCCTTATTTTTTCTCTCCACACAGTCAAAACTGAGGCTCAATCACTAACCTTAACCATTCTATATCTATGTGATGGTTAAAAAAGGGTAAACTCATTATCATCATTATAGCCTTATTAGACACCCTTTTATACACATTTTTCATCATTTACATCTTACAATTTTATATTAGGCCCCATTTTGTCAATATCAACTACAATGAAAACATTTAAATTTCAATAAATACCCAAAACCTCAATTTTTGTGCACGCCAAAAATAATACCGGTCACAAAAAATCATCAGTTCCTAGAATGATGCATGTAGTCAAACCCCCCATGTCATACTGGTCAATGAGTAAAATTTCAGAACATCTAAAAAACAATAATATCATCACACAAAATGTTCTTCACTCAAGGTGAATGTGAATCAACTATAACAACAATCATCAAGAACCACAATCCCACCATGGTAGTTGGATTATTCCCTTGTACAAGGTTTATATAGTCTTAGGGACAAGATCATATCCAAGGCCTAACTCATCCTATTCTCCTATCTATATTTACCTAATAGTTACACAAAATAAAAAAAATAAAAAATATAT
Organism: Viscum album; assembly: GCA_963277665.1. Lineage (NCBI taxonomy): Eukaryota > Viridiplantae > Streptophyta > Magnoliopsida > Santalales > Viscaceae > Viscum > Viscum album. The sequence continues at coordinate 497,204,535 of OY728127.1, forward strand.
TAATAAATCATTTAACACCTCATATCAAGTGAGATACACTCGATCCTTAATCTGGTTCGCTACATGGACTCAAGTGCACCTCCCCACATGCCAAAGGCCGCCGAATAGTATAAAGGGCCTAATATTGGTCATGGGAAGACTATACCATCTTTATCAAAGTACACAAAAATTTGAAATAATTAATAATAACCAAATGATATAAATATATCCCTAATAAATTCAAATATCACATGATGATAAAACTGGAAATACAATGTCCAAAACTAAACCATAGATGTTTCATGGAATATATGTGTCATGTGTCAATATAAAAATCCAAAACTAAACAAAGACACTGATGGAAACCTAGAGGTTCTTGAATCATGTTTGGTTCCCTCACCCACGCTCAATCCAAAACTCATCCATTTAACATATATCCCTTTCCAGTATTATCTCATGTAACCCTGAAGTCAATTTTGGTACCAATGAGGAAACCTGAGTGGGGTGTGAGTAAAAATCAGTAGGAAGCCATCAATAGCCTCTAAAATAATATCCAATCAATAAAAGTGTATGAAATTGTATAAATAAGAATTTAAAATACATAAGTAAAGTGTAATCAAATATTCAATTATTCTTTTGTTAACCATATAATCCCCTAGGTTATTGAACACTCATGAACCCTCAATACCTTCTCTTTCATGTGACGATGTTTGAACCATATCATGTAACTAGGTTTTTCATTTATCATTCCATATCAACTCATTTCATGAACAATTGGAACAATAATCTAATTACAAATCAGGGGTGTATAACATCGTGTTTATCACCCTTTAAGTATTGGGAGCCTCACTCCCAGCCCAACACCTCAATGTCTCAAGGGTATTTAGAACTCATTCCAAGTACCTATACACTCTATATTATTCGGGTTTTTGGAGCCTCAGTCCAAGTCCCACTATTTTTTATCACATATTGGTATTTGGAGAATCAGTCCCTATCCCTCACCTCATTAATAACATATGGGTATTTTGATCCTCAGCATGTGTCCCACACTCATGTGTAAAACAATCACATATATATCACTATGTCATATATGTCACATAAATCAAGGTTAGTTATCATTAAACCTCTTATCTTAAATTCTCATTAATGTGTACCATTTTATAATTTATCATCCAAACAGGGTTCAATAGTTTATATCACATTGAATATTAAGAAAAATTGGTATTAATCCACTTAATATTGTTTAATAATATTACACATTAAAACCTTAATTTTTATGTAAAAAACTATTAAATTCCATTTTAAATTAATTTAAAATCATATTAATTAATCCATTACACAAAAATACAAATTAATTAATCAAATTCACTTTCAATTAATCAATAAAATCTACAATAACTATAATCTATTAATTAATTCAACAATATTTTAATCCAATTCCATAATCGTAATATCACCATAATTATTTCACCAATTAAATAATCAACTTACAATTTCAAAATCACAAAAAATTCAATTAATTAATTTAAATTTATCCAATTAATTAAATTCCATTGTCTGGTATTTTACCTAGTTCATCATCACATGAAAATTACGTTAAAGCATTTATATGTTTCCATAAAATAAATTACCAATTAATTAAATCAATTAAAGATTCAACTTTAAATCATGACAATTAATATTTTCCAACACATACACACAATTGGAATTCATGGAAATTGCAATTGAATTTAGACCACCAGCCAAAAAATGCATGGTAAACACTGACCAACGAAATTCCCCAATTTGAAGCTGAACTGCCATAATTATAACAAAGAATGAGATATTTATCAAAAGCCTAGATTCAAGATCAAATAGATTAGATATAAAAAAACTAGATTTAGATAAAAAAACTATCAAATGTAATCATCCCATTAAACAATGAGAGTAGGACATGAGATATACATGAATCAAATTCAGATGATATTCACTTACTAAGAGAGGTTCAAATCTTCAATCAGGGATTCCAATCATCAAGAATGGAAGACTAATGACATAGATATTTTCCATTTATTCTCCTAAGAAGATAGAAAATAATTATGTTCTAATTAATTTGAGTTTGGGAGATGTACTGGGGTTTAGGATTTTAAAATAATATTTTCAAGTTAATTAAAATCACGCACATAGTTTCCTGGGCAAGGGAGCATGGTTTACCAAACCCAACACCTTAATTGTGTGCCTCTTCTCGGAGGGGGTCCATGTTTTCTCATAATACGGTGAATGATTTAAAAAATATGCACCAGCCAATAGAATCCCCTCATATTGAATTGACAAGGTTTTTTGGGATGGGTGCATGGTTTGGGAAAACTATATGCCAATCGTAAACTGCTGCTCATTCCAATTTTCCCCAATTTCACCAAAAACCTCCTAATGGAAAAAAATAATAAGTAATAAAAAATTTAAATTAGTACCTATAAATGAGCTTGAGACATTTCTATAAATGTTCAATATCTTACATATTCCCCTAAAATGGATAAGATATTAGAGAAGTACATACTGCCAAACAATAAAGTTATAATAGAAGTGATCATGTCCATAATGTAATATTTTCAAATCATTAAATGAAACTAAACATCTATTATTTGTATTACCTCTTTAAAATAACTTTGAAATAATTTCTAATTGACAAACGTTCTTGGAGATTAAAATCTCCACCATCATTAATTGATCTAGTCCCTATGCATAAGTTAATAGCTTCAATTTTTCTATTTGTTAATGAATCTATAATAAAATTTACCTGTTAAAGTATTATACCCTCAAATATGTATCTAAAAATATATATAGGTAATAGAGTTTCAAGAACACAAAACAAACTGAAAATAAATTAATACCATAAATCCCCTAAATAATCGTAAATAATTATCACTAATAGTAACCCATTAAATAATTTGAGAGGAAATACTCTCAGAATATTACTATAAACTATTACTATATAATCTAGGTCCCATCCAACATTTTATAATAGTTCTCCCCAAACTTTAACATTACACCCCATAATAAAATTATTGGAGTTAGTAAATAATACATAGATAACATCCAAACAATATATTACATGATTTTTAAATCTTCAATCAAGAACTCAGTCATTGAAAATCATATGGATCTATCAGTATCATAGTCAATAAATATAAAAAAAATATTTTACACCATGTTCTATAATCATCATTTACCTATTTCATAACCCTATAACATGATACTAGAGTATACTTATCCTCAGTATCACATCTTTGATAATTCCTTGGTTTTATTTCTATAAGAATTTATATATAATAAATGACCAATATAATCCCTTTGATAAGAATTCCGATGAATAATACATTTATATTTATCCATATAACCCCATGTGCACTATCATTTTATAATAAAATTGAAAAATAACAATGGGATAATATAAATAACTGATGTATGTTCCTATATCTAAACTGTACCTTGTGAAATCTATACTCATTAGTTATGATATTAAATATATTGTTAAATTAAATGTGCTGGAGTGTGGATCCCAACCACTTATATAGCTAAGATATTTAGTTTTTACTTCTACACTAATATAATTTTTATTTATACCTCATCAAGGAAGAAAAAACCTTACCTTTCCATAGTCCAAATATAACATATATCTTAACTAAATGATTATATACCACTCCATCAAAATCCATACCCATAAACAGACATCTCAAAATCTATTTTGAGAATGTGTATGTCCCATAAATATAACATCTAATAAGACCAAGGATAGAAACCATTCTCAACGGTATAATTCCAACACATTAGATGAATTTCCCAATATAGAAGAAACTTGACGACTAAAATGAATTAGTGAAAATCCCAATTCATGGATAAAATAAACATAAAATACCAAATTGTAACATAACTTTGTAACATAGCTATGTAAATGAACAAATATTAGGTTACAATAAAATGAATTAATATACCTACAGAGGACACATCCATATATCTTGTAAGTACCAAATATTTGAAACCACAATATGAAAATAACATACATTAGTTTACATGAACTCAAAAATTTATTAAACACATTTTAATTATTCTAACATTGATTAGATTTGATACTAACTTAGTCATATAAATCATATATGTAAGATTATAGGTACCTATATCCATATACATAGTGGTCCATCCCTAGAAGAATATTTTAATAACTTTAATATCATGTATGTATAAAAATAAAAGATTTGAAATATTGGTATTTAGAATAACTCTACTCTTCATTATCATATATTAATAAACTATGTCAACTCTCACCATTGTAAAACAATTAACATTATGAATACATAATATATTATCTAATTTATTACAGTACTAGAAACCATAAAAAATCTATCTATTAGTGAAACTCCTTAAATAAAAATTATACACATAATATAACACACATAACTAAAATATAAAAATTTACCTGTATGTAAACATGCACTACCTAATACCATGTTCCACAAATGTAAAATGAGCTACAAAAAACACTATCCTATGAATATCCAAAAGTAGATTTTATGGATGCAAAACTACCAAAAATTGTATTCAAAAAGTAACAATTTCTTCAAGGACTAATTTCCTATAACAAACCTAGTCCCTTGTAAATAGAATTGTGGAGGGGGGGGGGGAAGAAAAGTTCCTAAACTTGATGATCGGTTATACTGAGAATAAATCTCAGGTAATAAAAATTATAGGGAATTTTACTCTCATTAGTGAAGTAATATCAGAATATAATAATGAAAAGAAAACAGTGTCCATGATTTTTTAATAAAATTGGTTAAAAATCAATTGCATTATTCTACAAACTACATCAACAAATCAAAAAGACTATCCATTCACCAAGGAAACCCCATATACCTAAACCTATGATCTACCAATAAACATGTACCACATTAATTCACAATAAACAATGTCAATTGGGAGATATAAATATTTAAAAAACTATTTTCAGTAGTCCATGTGATTATATGATTAAAAAAGTTAGCCAATTGAGATAAATAACTTATAATTCATGTAAACCACAACCATTTTTCAAGGTGGATTAATCAGGTGAAAATTATTTATATAACATATCAGACATAAATAAATAATGTTTAAAATATATCATATTTCAACTAGTAGTACTCCAAGTGAATATAATCATCAAAGCCTAGTCAAAGCCTAGATGTCCAAAAACATCATCAAACCACCTCATCAAAATTTATTATCAATCAAATTACAAAACATAAACATTATGACATACCATGGGACCTATAATAGTGTGCCTCATAAATTAGGATCACTTTGAAGGTCATTAAAATCATATTTTAAAACTTATATCCAATTTCACATTTTTTAATTTGTTTATTATAGGAGCCTAACAATAGAGGGAATTGTTGTGATTTTATTATGATAAGGGACAATACAACTCCCTCAATGTTATTCCAATCCTAATTACCAACAATCATGATGTAAAATAATGTAAAAAAATAAAAAACATCAAAATTTTCATTTATGGTTTCTAAATTTTTAGTACAGTGATTAGCATAAAAAAAATTTAAGAAATCAAATATCTTCTAGAAAAAATTGAATATCAGTGTAATATGGTGGAATTTTTGCAAATAAAAATATGTATTTGATGTAATAAATATATTTTTAAATATAATTTTAATAATATTAATGTTATGTATATAATTATTTAAATTGGTGGGTCATTCCTTCCTATATTCAATACAAATTGCACTAAATCTCGTTATCCAACTCACAAGATCTACGCCACACCGCCCCTATAGGGTGAGTCACCTACTAAATTTTCTCACCATTGATGTATTTTTCATCAATAACCATTGAAAATCTTTTCCATGAACTAAAATCTCTAAAATTATAGATTTATTAACAATGTGTTTAGAAACCCTTTTTTCAAACATGTTATCCCAGGTCCTTAAATCAATGAACATATTTCTATTATTTTACATTAACTTCCCTATATCTGTTTCCCTATCTTAGTAAACAAGTTTTCAGCCTCCAACCACCTTTATTATTTATATTTTTTTCATAACAACTTCCTACTTAGTGACCATAAAAACTTCCATCATTAATGTCATGGAGTACGATGTCGATATTGTCTTCCACCATGATTAGTGGTGGAATAACCTTCCATATAGGTTATATAGTGCATTAGACTTTATGAACCAAATAAATTAATTATAAAATTATATAAACATAAAATTACAATAAACTATATTGAATTATTTTTTGTGCGATGAATTTTGATGAGTAAAACATAAAATCATATATCAAGATAATTTCCATTATTCTGCATTTTCAAAAGGATTTACTACATAATATTTCATAAGTAAATTTCTAAATCAATAGAATATAGGGTAACATAATTATTTAAAATGAAAATATTCATTCTTGTTGTGATTTTCAAGAAATTAAATTTATTTTAATTTAATAAAAATATAAAAAAATTATTATGAAAAAGGTTTCATAATATGATCAAAAATATGTAATATATCACCTTTCATCTCCAAAAACATCAAATGATGCACATAAATTTTATCCGATTTATTTATTGATTTATTTATTAATGTACTGAAACATAAATTTTTTGGAATTACACTAATCTTATAACACATGTTTATCAATAGATTTGAAACTAAAAATAAGAATAAAAAACTAGGGTTATTTAAATTGATAAAAATTTCAATCAATCAATTAAGTGTGACAATGTGAGAAATTTCCATGAAAATTTAAAAACATTTCTATTTTATATTTTAGTATTTTAAAACAATAATTACTAAATTTTATGGAATTAAACCAAAAATATATATTTTGAAATCATATTATATTAGGATTTTTTAATAGATTAAAATCATATCACATTGATTACGGGGAAATAGTGTCACCATCTACCAAAGTGAATTGATTTTATGAATTAATTTTATTATTATACATATTTTGTAACGTCTCGGATCCGGGTGCCACCCAATGTGTGCCCCAATCCCAGTTTGTCAAATGACCTCAAGTGCATTTCCCCAAATGCTAGAGGCTACCGACTAGTAGTGAGGGCCTAGTACTGATAGTGGGGAAACTATTCCCTCATTTTTCAAAGTGTAGCACAGTGGAAAAAAATACAAACATACAAAACCGGAAGTAGTGAACAATATAGACCTGAAATGAAAAACGGAAATGAAGTAAAATATAACAAACAATCATATATATGATGATGCAACATGTCTGTAATTCTATGAAAGTATCCAAAATAGGATACACTGCAATCTGATACAATGTAGCACTAGGTAAAAAGTACATCAAAACAAAACCAAAGAAGTGCAATAGGAACGCAGAAACATCGCAAGCCGAAGCCCGGTCCCATGATCTCCTACTCCTATTCAACAATCATGTACCTATGTAGGCACCCTTTCCCTTATCGACACCTGCAGTGTTATAATCTGTTTGGGCCCAAGACATGACTCAAACAGGGTGTGAGAAATAAATCCTAGTAGGCAACCACCAAATGCTCGTTCCCAACTATTAGTGAAAAGGTGAAAAAACATTCTGAAATAATGAAATGAAGTAAACTAGTAAGTACTCAAAATTAACCATTCCAACCAGTTACATTTCCATTTTAATAATTACTTAACAATTTGATATAATTAAAGTCTGAGTTTTCTGAGACTCAGCCACGACCGACAATCTCCTATACCAGTGCCACAGTAGAAACCACAGTAGGATATCTAACAAGTAAAAGATAATAATAATACCAAGCCTATTCTTTATCTTGGTAGGTACAAAATAAGAAATAACCATAGTGAATATTCAATGTAAACATTGTCCTCAAACATGAAAGACTTTACCCTCAGGAAAACAAAACCCTCAGGTTACAGCCCTCAGGAAGAAAAAATATTGCCCTATGGAATATGAGATATTTCCCCCAAACATGGAAGCTAATACCTATAGGCATAAGAAATGTTTCCCTCATGCTAAACAAAAACTTTCCCTCTAGATAAACAAAACACTACCCTTAGGCATTATAAATGTTTCCCTCAGGATAAACAAAACCTTGCCCTAAGGCTAAACAAAACATATCCCTCAGGCATTTAATAGGAAAAGAAAGTAACCGTGTGGATCCCAACACATAAGCAGGAAATTTATATATTTTTTCTCTCACAAAAAATCAAAACATTCTATAATCATGGAATACCTATGGGTATCCTTGAAAAATGGCTAAACAAGGGAAACAGACCCTCGGGGTGGCCCTATATCAATGCAATGATCTCATAAATCAATTTATATTTATTCATTAGATTAAATATATAATTCTAGGTATCTCAATATTCAATGCCTCTACCATAAGACACCCCGAACATTGGCACGTGGCACAACAGTATAGAAAATCAGCTCAACAGTAGGAATTAACCACAATACCACCTACCTTGATCTCTTCTTATCGATATACGTGAAAGGAACCTCCCATAACAACCAAGAACGATTTAGATATGAGATAATAGAATACCCATTCAATATTATATAAGTTCCCTTAGGGAAATAATTTGATGGAATGGTTCGATAAGAGGGAAGATCTTAATCGTGTTGTTCAAACAAGATTGACGACGGAAGAATCGGAGTCCCAATTCGTGATCAAGATCATTTCTAAGTCTCAACCTCCTCTCCCGCTTCTCATGGTGAGCCCTCTAACTCCATTGAGGAATGAGGAGGATACTACCTATTTTTAATGAAAAAACATAACGACACAGTGTGTACTCACAAGTACACGGTGTGTACTATCATTTTAAACTATTCCCTTAATGGCTACATTCCACCGCCTCACTGTTCATCTGTCAACTAATTACACGGTGTGTATTACTAAGTAAACAGTGTGTACTATCCCTTCCTATAGAAAATACTTTCCACCACCTCACTGTTCACATGCCGACTGATTACACGGCGTGTATTACAAATTACACGGTGTGTAGTTAGTTTTACACCCTTTTTCACCGAGAAGCCTACACGCCCTTTATTCTCATCCCACACACCCAATGTACATGCTGTGTGTACAAAATTACATAGCATGTACCAATAAATTTGGGATTTTTGCAACATTTCCCTTGTTTTCTCAGAAACACTTAAGGAAAAGGAAAATAAGAAACCTGTACATTAAGAATAAGAATCGGGTTCTTACAAACATCCCCCTAAAACCAATTCGTCCCCGAATTTCCCTTCCAAGGGTATTGAAGATAAAGATGAGAATGATTCTTTCCACTGAGCACATATTTCGGAGTCCCTCTCCTAGGTTTTTTCCTACACTCATCCATACTTCCACAGCATACATATGAGAGGAACTGATCATCCTCTAAGAACCTTCATGCTTCAATGAAAAATACAAATCATATGCTCCTCAAAGGATTCATCAACATAAATCTCAAACACCTTGGGATTAAAAATGTGAGATGGGTCTGAGTGATAATGGAGAAGCTGAGATATGTGGAAGACGTTGTGCATGTCTAGGAATCTCTTTGGTAACTGCAACTGATAGGCAACCGGCCCGACTCTCTTCTGAATCTCAAACGGACATACTTACCTCGGTGAATGCTTACCATTTCTCTTGATCTGTCTATGTCCCAACTTCAGTTAAACACACAAGAAAACATGATCCCTGATAATGAACGCCATGGGTCATCAGCGGTGATCAACATAAGATTTCTGATGAGACTGTGCAGCAGGTATCCGCTTTTGAATCAACTGGACCTACTCAGAAATGTCATTCACAAGATGTGGTCCCAGTAAATCTGCATCACCTACCTCAAACCATCACTAGGGTGATCATCATGGCCTAACATATGAAGCCTCATAAAGTTCCATATCAAAAGTTTCCTGAAAACAATTATTGTAGGCATACTTAACATGGGGTATGTGCTTCTCACAAGATCCCCCAAAGTCCAGGATGCATGAACGCAGCATGTCCTATAGCACCTGTATTGTACGCTTTGACTTGCCATCGGTCTAAGGGTGGTAAGATGTGCTAAGAAACACCTGTGTACTCAGTTCCCTCTGAAAACTCTGCCAGAAACAAGACGTAAAACAGGTTTCCCTATCTGGAATTATAGAAAAAGGGACCCCCAGAAGACGTACTACCTCTAGGATATACATATTCCTGATCTTTTCAGCACCAAAGGTCTACTTGATTAGAAAAAAGAGATATACCTTCTTATGTCTATCCATAAAAACTCATACGGAATCATTGCCTCGAGATGACCTTGACAACTCAGTCACGAAGTCCCTCGCGACATCATCCCATTTCCACTCGGGAATGGGTAACTGTTTTAACAGTCTGACTGGCCTATGATGCTCCGCCTTCACCTTATAATAGGTGGAACATCTCATAACAAAACTAGCTACCTCTCTTTTCATTCCAGACACCCATTACAGACGTCTCAAATCACGGTACATTTTGGTAACTCGAGGATGTACTGGCCAAGATGAGGCATGAAATTACTGCATCAACTCCTCATATATATCCATTGGAACCCACACTCGACCATGGATACAAAGTACCACATCATCGCCTATCATCCATCCAGGAGGAGGGTCTTCATTTTCCACCAACTCCCATAGAACTAGGCCTTCTGAATATGATACTTGTCTCATCCTCACTCTATCAGGGAGGGTAGAAGTCACAGCTAAGGATGAAATTTAGGTTCACCCCTGACTATCGTCCACCTCCAAATACATTTTAGAGAACAAAGCCATAAGATGCCACTCACCACTAGCCTCCTGCACTTCCTGTATCTGAGTGCTCCAACTCAGTGCATCAGCTATTGTGTTACCCTTACCTGGTGTATAGGCAAGCACAATGTCGAAGTACTGAAGGTATTAAAGCCTCCTTCATTGTCTCAAATTAAATTCATGCTGGGTAAAGATGTATTTCAGAATTTTTTGGACCATAAAGACCACAAAATTTTCTCCCAAGATATAATGTCTCCAACAGTGTAACAAATTAACTACTGCAGCCTACTCGAGATCATGTGTCACGTAATTCCTCTCAAGTGGCCTCAACTGCTGAAACCCGTATGCAAATTATAACATCATGGTTCTGGAAGCCACCAAGTGGAACCCTGTACCTGGTTGGTCACATGGCCTCAAGCACATTTCCCCAAATGCCATAGGCTGCTGACTAGCAGCAAGGGCCTTAGGTGTGATAATTGGCAAACTATGCCCTCATTGGCAGAGTACACAGTGGAAGTAAACAACACATACAATAGTAGAAGCAGTAAAAATCCAACAACAGTAAACAACAGGAAGCTAAATAGAGAAACAACTAGAGAAAAATATATTTTAATGATTCATGGTACATATATTTCTAAGAAAACAACCAAACAATTCACAATGCATAATATAGTGCTAAACCATGTAAAAAAGAAAACAAAAAAGAAACTCCTCAGCATCATAAGACTTAGCTTAGTCCCATGCTCTCTTGCTCCAATTAAATCAAGTACCCAAAGTCGAAGGGCGCTTTCCCTTGTCTATACCTACTGTAATATAATCTGTTTGGGCCCGAAAGCATGACCCAAACAGGGTGTGAGACTAAATCCCAGAAGGAAACCACCCGAAGATCTATGCTTAATAGTCAGTGAGTATATAGAAGGTAATAATATAGTAAACAGTAATCAGTAAGCAGCAAACATAATGATACACAACAGTAAACAGGATGATACCCAATAGTAATCAACCTGAAGATCAAACAAGCAATAATGAAGCAAACAGCTAACCACAAACAGGAATCCCTCTGGGAAGTACTCACGGCCATCCCCTCTGGTCCTATCCAAGAAGTACCAACAACCCTCTGGGCTGTACAATCATCCTAGCCCCTCTAGTTTGGTCATACGAGATAATAGACTCTCTAAGGAAGCACACTCACTCAATTCCCCTTATAGTTTAAGGTAGTCGGGGACTCTTTGGGAAATCACATAGGGTCAATTCCTCTTATAGACCCAAGGTCAAGAGACTCTCTGAGAAAGCTCCCTCGGTCAATTCCTCTTATAGCCCTGGGTTTTACAAAGACTCTCTAGTGAATCTCACTCGGTCCATTCCTCTTATATCCTAGTAATGGTTTAAGGAATGTTCAAACAAAATAAAGACTCCCCAAAGAAGATCACTCTCTCTACCCATGTATAGTCTATAAGGCTCAAGACTCTCCGAGGAAGCTCACTCAGTCTATCCTCATGTGGTCTATGTTATCCAAGGATCTCTAGGAAACTCACTCTGTTTATCCCCTATAGTCTATAATTTCCAAAACTCTCCCTGAGGAAGCTCACTCATTCTATCCCCTTGTAATCTAAAGCACCAGGTTTTCATGGACCCGTGCAAGTTAGTGCATAATAATGCTATGTGTCCAAAGTAAACCTAATGAGCTACTTGTATAACTAGTCTATAGACAAACAAGCATGTTAGGGAATAGTACTTCATCCTATTGTCACTAGGCATAGAAAACAGGTATAATGGCCAAAGGCAGAACAAGACCAAAAGGTAGTAAACAGAACAAGGCAAGGGTAAAACATCCAGGTATAGAAATTATCCTTACAGATAGACAATTACCTCTACACAATCATAAAAGAAAGGTAGGAAAAACAACAAGGGAATAAAAGTAAACACGCAATACCCCATTCAAGGTTATTGGTGGAAATTGAACATAATACTCAAATACTTCGAACATAAAGGCACAAACCAGCTACCTTGATGCTGGGAGATCGATGTACTTGATCAATGTGGCTTGAATATCCTTAGAACATCATAGATTTATGAAAACACACAAAAACGTTCAACCCATGATAACTTGAAAAAGATGATGAATTGGAAAATGATACTGTAGAAGAAGAAAGATCTTACTGTTGTGGTTCCAACGCAATCAAAGATGGTCAATTTGGAGAATAGACGAAGGCTTGGGGGCTCAGAGGAGATTTGAGGTCGTATGGGATGCCCTCGGTCGATGAAGCGGGAGAAGAAGCGTGTTCTGGCGATTAGACGCGACCCCGATCCATTTAATGAAAAAAATAAAGTAAACGACGTGTACTTTTGGAGTACACAATGTGTACTAGGATTTTTTGTATTCCACCTTTAGCGGCCTCCACATCACCCCACACGACCCTGTGTGCGGCCCAGACATTGACAACACACAACTGCGCATGGCATTGAAGTACACAACATGTACTTATAAAGGACATGATGTGTACTACAGAAATTTCCAGAAACTCACCTTTTCTTAAAAACTCTTGAAAAATGAAAAACATTCCTGAAACGAAGGCCCGGGTTCTTACAAGATTTCCCCCTTAATGAAATTCATCTCCAAATTTCCCTAGCGAGGCGTGGAAGAAGAAACCCCGAACATCTCCGACCACTATGGTTGTATATCTGCCTCCCTCTCCCAACTCTCATCTTGTACACATCCGTGCTGCCATAGCACCTGTGCCAGAGGAATAGACCGGCCACATAGAACATTCATTCTACAACCGAAAATCCGGATAGGATGCTCCTCAAATTATGCGTCCACTTCGAGCCCAACCTCCTTAGGTTGAAATACATGAGACGTGTCTGAAAAGTAACGTCAAATCTGAGAAACATGGAAGACTTCATGCATAGCCCGGTACCTCCGAGGTAACTACAACCGATAGGAAATCGGTCCAACTCTCTCCAACACCTCAAACGGACTGATGTACCTGGGTGAAAGCATACCCTGTCTCTGAATCCTCTTGTGTCCCAACCTCGGTGCGACACGCAGGAAAACCTGATCCCCGACCTCGAACTCTAGAGGTCATCTCCGCTAATCAGCATAAGACTTCTATCGAGACTGTTCTGTATCCATCCTCTTCCTAATCAACTCTATCTGCTCTGAGGTCTCCTGAACAATACGAGGTCCCACCAATGTGGCCTCTCCTGCCTCCAACCAACAATAGGGTGAATGGCATGTCCCACCGTACAAGGCCTCGTAAGGTGTCATCTGAATAGTTTCATGAAAACTATTGTTGTAGCCAAACTCCACAAGAGATATATGCTTCTCCCAAGAACCTTCAAAATCCAGAATTAAAGATTAGAGCATATCCTCAAACACCTGAATCGTGCACTCAGACTGTCCATCTGTCTGGGGATGGTATGTTGTACTCAAAAGTACCTGAGTACCCAAAGCCTTCTAAAGCCACTTCCAAAACCGAGAATTAAAACGTGCTTCCATGTCTGTAACAATGGATTGTGTAACTCCATGTAGAATTAAAATCTCTTGGATATACAACAATCCCATCTCATCAACAGTGAAGGTCTCCTTGATCGGCAAGAAGTGGGAAACCATCATAAGTCTGTCGATGAAAACCCAAACAGCATCATTCCCCCGAGGTGACCTCAACAAAATGGTCACGAAGTCCATCGTGACATCATTCCACTTCCACTCCAGAATGGGTAATTGGTGAAAAAGACCTAGTGGTCACTAATGCTATGCTTTCACCTGCTGACAAGTGGAACACCTCATGACAAAACAAGAAACATCTCTATATATACCTGGCCACCAATACTGGCATTGTAGATCATGATACATCTTAGTGAAACCAGGATGAACTGCTAAAACTGAGGAATGAAAGTCCCACATCAGCTCCTTGCGTATGCCTGTTGGACCCCATATGCATCCCTGAAAATGAAAGAACTCATCCTTGCTCACTGCCCATCCAGGAAGAGGGCCCTCTCATAACACACTCTACCGCAGGACTAGGCCTTCTGAGTGTGATTTCTGCCTCATCTGTACCCGATCATGAAGTGTAGAGGTATCAGCTACAGAATATATAAAAGTCTTACCATGTTTGTCATGAACCTCCAAATGCATCTCATAGAACATATCCATAAGATACCACTCACTACTGGCCTCCTGAACTTCTTGTATCTGGGTTCTCCTACTCAACATGTCAGTCACTGTGTTTCCCTTTCCTGGTATATAGGCAAGCTCAAAGTCGAAGGGCTGAAGATACTCGACCCACCTGTGTTGTCTCAGATTCATATCACACTGAGTGAAGATGTACTTGAGACTTTTTTGGTTAGTGAAGACCAAAAAATTATCTCCCAAAAGATAATGTCTCCAAAAACGTAAGGAATGAACAACGGCTACCAACTCTAGATCATGAGTCAGGTAGTTCCTCTCATGTGTCCTTAACTACCGAGAACCGAATGCAATGACTCCATCTCTCTACATAAGCATAGCTCCCAGCCCAATACCTGAAGCATAACAATAAACATTATAGCTCTTTCCCTACTCTGGAAAGACTAGTTTCGGTGCTTAGTTCAACCTCTCTATCAGCTCCTGAAAGGCTGCCTCACAAAAATTTGAACATTAGAACTTCACACCCTTCTGAGTCAGACCTGTCAGCAGTGCTTCTAATAATGAAAATTCATGGATAAGGCGTCTGTAGTAACCATAAAAAATTAGGAAACTCCACACCTCAAAGATATTCTTAGGCTATTCCCAAGAAAATACTGCCCTCACTTTCTTTGGGTCTACATATACTTTTGTCTCTAAGATAACATTACCCAAGAAGTGAATTTGATCCCTCCAAAAGTGGAATTTTGAGAGCTTAGCATATAACTGATGCTCTCTTAGTGTACTCAGAATGATCTCAAGATGTGTGGTATGGTGGTGTCGAGTTTGAGAGTACACCAAGATATAGTCCACAAAAACCAAAATGAAGGAATCCAAGTATAGATGGAACACTCGGTTCATCAGTTCCATAAAAACTGCAGGGGGGTTCGTGAGACCGAAACGTATAACCATATAATCGTGTTGACCATACCGGGTCTGGAAATATATAAGAGGTATATTAGATAGTTTAACGCACAACTGATTATAACTGGACCTCAAGTCAATCTACGAGAATACTCGGGCTCCTTGAATCTGATCAAAGATATCATCGATCCTAGAAAAGGGATATCGGTTCTTGACCGTCAACTGGTTTAGCTTCTGATAATCCAGAAATAGCCTGAGGGTACCATCTATCTTCATTGCAAACAGGACATGCAAACCCCAAGGAGAAGTGCTCGGTCGAATGAAAACTTTCCTGCAACTCCTCCAACTGCTTCTTGAGCTCCTACAACTCTGGTGTATCCATCCTATAAGGAGGAATGGAAATTGGTGTCGCTCCTGGCACAAGCTCAATCAAAAATTCCACCTCATGATCTAGAGGAAAACCTGAAAATTCCTATGGAAAAACATCTCTAAAGAAATCCACCACTAGAGGAAAGTCCAACTATGATGTCCCCTGGTCATCCAGATAATGACTAGCAATCTAGGATGGAACTTCTCCTGTCCCAAGATGCTATGGGCCTTCTCTACACACTTGGACATCCCACTCACCTCTATGATGAAAAGTTCGACCATCTGGTGATATGAAACTCACCCTGCGGTGATAACAGTCAACGACTGCCTAAAAGGGAACTGAACAGTCCATTATGTGATTTACATCATAGCTCATCGTCTCTAGGACATAGAGGTCTCATAAAAAGTGACACCATGCAACTTCAATAGGCCACTTTCTCCACTAACGTATGATAACTTCTCTAGTCCCCAACGGTGTGTCAAGAGTCTATGTATCCATAGAGGGTAAGATCCAGAGCCCAAGGCTCTCCACAATAGAAATATAGATAATGCTTTTCGTAGAACTAGTATCAAAAAGAGATAAAGATAAAACTGAGGCTAATAAGATCATACCTCAAATTATAGATGGTCTGGGATCCTACTCCTGATGGGTCTTCTCTATAGTGAATGTATGTCCTGTACTGCGGCCCTGCGACCCTGGATGACCACTCTAAGCTGATCCACTCTGCAGTTTCTAGTAACGTGGTGACTGACCACCATAGCCATGACCTCCACCTCGGCCCACATGGTTTGAAGAAATCCAGTTCCTAGACTTGGGAGAAACTCGTGGTGTATCTCCTGAACATGGGGTCATAGAAGAACTCCTACGACCATCTTTAGGTGAGAAGATCTGACAAAAACGCTGAAGATAGTCCATCATGCCGCAAGATTGGCACTCCATCATGTCCCTCTAGCACTGAGGCCTAGTATTCCCACTCCTCTCGCATTGGTAGCATACTAACTGGCTTCCCGAAGATACATTCCTCCTACTCTGATGTCCTCGGGAAGACTCCCTACGACACTTCCTACTATCAATAGGAGGAACACTAGCTCTGGAGGTCGAACCTCCCTAGCTCACTGCTCCATAATACCTCAGATTGTGCTCTGTGATTAGTTCCTGGTTGATAATAGAGGATATATAAGCCAACCTAAGGATGTTCACCTAGGAATGGATCTCCTACCTGAGAATGTCCTCAAAATTCATATCCATGAACAACTCATCACTAACTGGGATAGGCATGAAACGTTGCAGCTCTGTGAAACGAGAGGAATACTCCATCACAGAAAGAGTACCTTACTCTAAGAACATTAACTCTTGGGATCGATCAACCCTCAAGGTCTCCGAGTAGAAGTAATCATAGAATATATGCCGAAACTCATCCCAAGTCTTACTCTGCTGGAACCCTGACTATGAGATCACCTCCCACCACCT
Source organism: Viscum album (assembly GCA_963277665.1). NCBI lineage: Eukaryota > Viridiplantae > Streptophyta > Magnoliopsida > Santalales > Viscaceae > Viscum > Viscum album. The sequence continues at coordinate 497,222,123 of OY728127.1, forward strand.
CTTAGAGGAGTCTCAGAGCATATAGGTAGCGAGATTCACCCTCTTCTCCTGAGGTATCTCCAGATGCTCGAAAATTTTCAGTGTGGACTCTACCCACGACTCTGCAGCCTGAGGTCCTCTATCCCTTAAGAAAGTAAAAGGAGGCTACTATTGAAAACCCCATGTCAACTCTGCCATTGAAAGGGAAGGAGGCGGCGCTCTCTGGAAAGTCTACATCATCCTCAGAAAGGCTTCCCTAAACTAAACATCTGTGCCTGCAATGGGTATAATTGTTGGTGCCAAGGCTGGCACAGTAGGGGGATCTGCATGAGGTCCCTAATTGGCCATATCCGGTGTCTGATCACCGTCTGGAAGCTGTCTTACAACTGGAGGATGTCCCGGTGGCATAATTCTGAAAGGTCAAAAGCACACCTTAGTTCAGGATTATCAATGACCAATAACACAAGAGTACAAGAGGTGAAATGGAGAAAGAAACATTCATGTTTTTCAAAACATGACAATGTGACCTGTAGAAAAACTACACGACGTTTTCTTTTAAGCCATTCACATGGGCGTGTACTTCTGCCACAACTGTTCGTGTAACGCCCCAACCACATAGCCTGTTGTCCCATAACATGGAACGTACTTGAACTATATTCCACTGCCTTAGTCTCCTTACACGGCTAACCCACATGGTCAAAATAATCCTAGACTACACGGGATGTTCACAAAGGACATGGTGTATAGTAGACAAGGTTTCAAGGACCCGTGTTGTTAGTTACAGGGTAGGCTACACGGTTCACTCTACAGGGCATGCTGCCTGAGAACACAGCATGTACTTAAAGGTTTTCCCTGAACCGTGTTGTTCATGACATGGTCGGGTAATTAGGTCACATGGCACAATGTGTGACAATAAGACATGACGTGTAAAGTCAAAGATTCATCAATCTGTGTCGTTAGTCAGATGGGTAAACACACGGTCACTTCAACAAGGCGTATACATACTGTACACGGTGTGTTATGGAAAGATTTTTCACAACTCCTTGTTTCTTCCCACAGAGTCAGTGAAACTCTTAAAAAACTACACGGCATGTATTAATAAATTACACACCATGTATTCTGGATTTTTTCTGGGCAGTAGCTCAGAAACTGCTCCGAAGACTAGAAAACACAAAAAAAATAGTTAAGGTTCCAAATTCTAATCCGTGAGGGGCCTTACTCCCCGTGAATCAAAGCTTGGCATCTTATAATAGTTATAACAAGGAAACCAAGAAATGATACACTAAATTCCGGTCCATGAGGGCCCATAAGACCTCAAGAACCATAGTTTGGCATCCATCTAAGGAAGTAATATACAAAATAATTCTCTATCAAATAGCAGATATTCTATCAATGAACCTATCACAACAGCATATATAATCTACACAATGTCTATCACAACAACATGCAATTACTAATGCATCCTAGATGGAATGGAAAGATTGCATGACATGTGTTTTCTAGAAATTGCCTATATGATGCATTAGTTGGCATACCCTCATCTCATCGGGTTGCGACCGAAATAGAACCGAAATAATGACAATGGTAACAACACAAAGCATGTGAATCACCCAATGGTGAAATCAAATTAACTGTAAAAGTGTAAACCAGTAAAACTGAAATAAACGAGGTAGTATGGATTTTCCCTATACACTGGTTAGCTACTCCCGGGCACAACTTATTACAAAGTACCTATTCCATCCTATCCCTGACTATAGGCTCTAAACAGTAAATCAAGAGAAATGAATCCCGCTGATACAGCATTGTAACATCCTGGTTCTAGAAGCTATCCAGAGGTGTTGTGTACCCAGTTGTTCACATTGCCTCAAGCGCATTTCCCCAAAAGCCAGAGGCTGCCGACTTGCAGCGAGGGCCTTGGGTGTGATAGTGGGGAAACTATGCCCTCATTGGAAGTGTACACAGTGAAAGTAAATAACATATACAATAGCGGAAGGAATAAAAATCAAACAATAGTAAACAGAAAAAAGCTAAATAGAGAAACACCTGGAGAAAAATATATGTCAATGATGTGTGGTATATATATGTCTATGAAAACAACCAAATAAGTCACAATGCTGAATAAAGTGCTAAACTAAGTGGAAAAGAAAATAGAAAAGAAACTCCTCAACATCCCAAGACTTAGCTTGGTCCCATGATCTCCTTCTCCAATGTAATAAAGTACCAAAAGTCGAAGGGCACTTTCCCTTGTCGATACCTGGAGCAATATAATCTGTTTGGTCCCGAAAGCATGACCCAAATAGGGTGTGAGACTACTTCCGGGTAGTCAAACACCCGAAGATCTGTGCATAACTGTCAGTTAGTATATTGTAGGTAATAGTACAGTAAACAGAAAACAGTAAGCAGTAAACAGGATGATACACAGAAGTAAACAGGATGATACACAACAATATTCAACAAGTAGATCAAACAAGCAACAGTGAAGCAAACAGCTAACCGCAAATAGTAATCCCTCTAGGAAGTATGCATGGCCATACCCTATGGTCCTAAACAACAAGTACCAACAACCCTTTGGAAAGTACACTTAGCCTAACCCCTATGGTTTGGTCATACGATATTATAGACTCTCTGAAGAAGCACACTCAGTCAATTCCCCTTATAGTCTAAGGTAGTCAGGGACTCTCTGGGAAATCACACAGGTTCAATTCCCCTTATATCCCCAAGGTCAAGAGACTCTATGAGGAATCTCACTCGGTCAATTCCTCTTATAGCCCTAGGTCATACAAATACTCTCTAAGGAAGCTCACTCAGTCAATTCCTCCTATATCCTAGGAATAGTTTAAGTAAAGTTCAAAAAAAAACAAATAATCTCCAAGGAAACTCACACGGTCTACCCTCGTATAGTCTATAAGGCTCAAGAATCTCTGAGGAAGCTCACTTGGTCTATCATCCTATGGTCTATAATATCCAAGTCTCTCTGGGAAGCTCACGCAGTCTATCCCTTATAGTCTATAATGTCCAAGACTCTCTCTGAGGAAGCTCACTCTGTCTAACCCCTTATAGTCTATAGCACCAGTTTCTCACAGCCCCGTGAAATTCAGTGCATAATATTGGTATATGGACAATGTAAGACAACAGAGATACTTGGATGACCAGTCTATATAATGACAAGCATGTCAGGGAACAATACTACATCCTATGGTCTTAATGCATGGAAAACTGGTATAATGGCCAAAGGCATAACAAGACCAAAAGTTCGTAAACAGAACAAGGCATGGGTAAAACATCCAAGAATAGTAATTATCCTTATACATAGCCAAATTACCTCTATATAAGCATACAAGAAAGGTAGAAAAAAATAGGGGGAAAACAGAAAACAGGCAATACCCTATTAATGGGTATTGGTAGAAATTTCACATAATAATCAAAGACTTCGAACGGAATGGCATAAACCACCTACCTTGATTCTAGTAGATCGATGTAATTGAACCACAAGGCTTGAATCTCCTTATAATGTCGTAGATCTGCAAAAACGCACAAAATGTTCAACCCACAATAACTTTTAAAAGAGGAGGAATTGGGAAATGATGCTCTAGAAGAAGGAAGAGATTACCGCTTCGGTTCCAACGCAATATACGGTGGTCAATTTGGAGAGCGGATGGACACTCAGGGGATCGGAGGAGATTGGAGACCTTGCATGATGCCCATGGTGAAAGAAGTTGGAGAAGAAGTGTGTTCTGGTGATTAGACGCAACCCTGGTCTGTTTAATGAAAAAAATAAGAAAGTACACGGCGTGTACTTTTTGAGTACACAGCGTGTACTAGGCTTTTCTGTACTCCGCATTAAGAGGCCTCTATATCACCCCACATGACTGTGTGTGCTGGCCTAGACATGTCCAGCACACAGCCACACACGGCATCGAAGTACACAGCGTGTACTTTAAAAATTTACAGAAAATCCACTTTTCATAAAAAAATCCATAAAAAGGAAAAAAAATACCTGAAATGAAGGTCTGGGTTCTTACAAGCTTTCCCCGTTAAATAAATTTGTCCCTGAATTTCGCTAGAGAGGCGTGGAAGTAGAATTCGTGAATAGCTCTCGCCACTATGATCGTACATCTGCCTCCCTCTCCCAAGTCTCATCTTGTACTCATCTGTGATGCCATAGCACTCGTACCAGAGTAACAGACCATCCATGGAGAACCTTCATACTATGATTGATAATATGGATAGGATGCTTCTCAAATGATACATCTGCTTAAGGCTCAACATCCTTAGTTTTAAAGACATGATATGGGTATGAAAAGTATTGTCGGAGATGAGAAACATGGAAGATGCCGTGCATAGCCCGGTACCTCTGAGGTAACTGCAACCGATAGGCAAACGGCCCAACCCTCTCCAATACCTCAAATGGCCCGATGTACCTGGGATAAATTATACAATATCTCTGAATCCTTTTGTGTCCCAAACTCGGTGTGACACACAAGAAAACCTAATCCTCGACCTCAAACTCTAGAGGTCGTCTCCACTGATCAGCATAAGACTTCTATCGAGACTGTGTCGTAGATATCTTCTTCTGAATCAACTCTATCTACTCTGAGGTCTCCTGAACAAGACGAGGTCCCAGAAAGTCGCCTCTCATACCTCCATCCCACACAAGGGTGATCAGCATGGCCTACCATACAAGGCCTCGTAAGGTTCCATCTGAATAGTTTCTTGAAAACTATTGTTGTAGGAAAACTCTAAAAGAGCTATATGATTCTCCCAAGAACCTTCAAAATCTAGAATGCAAGCTCGGAGCATATCCTCAAGCACCTGAATCTTTCACTCAGATTGGCCATCTATCTGGGGATGGTATGTTGTACACAAAAGTACCAGTGTACCCAAAGCCTTCTGAATCCCCTGCCAGAACTGAGAAGTACAACATGCATCCATGTCTGAGACAATGGAGTGTGGAACACCATGTAGATGTACAATCTCTCAGATGTACAACCATCCCATCTCATCAACACTGAAGGTCTCATTGATCGGAAAGAAGTGAGAAACCTTCGTATGCCTACCAATGACAACCCAAATAGCATCTTTCCCTTGAGGTGACCTTAGAAAACCGGTCATGACGTCCATCACGGCATCGTTCCACTTCCAATCCGCAATGGATAAAGGTTGCAAAAGACCTAATGGTCGTTGATGCTCTTCTTTCACCTGCTGACAAGTGGATCACCTCAGGACAAAACTATAAACATCTCTCTTCATACCTAGCCACCAATACTGGCAGTGTAGATCACGATACACCTTGGTGAATCTGGGATGAACAACCGAAAATGAGGAATGAAAGTCCCGCATCAGCTCTTCGCTTATGTCTGCTGGCACCGATATGAATCCCTAGAAATTCAATATCTCATCCTTGCCAAATGTCTATATAGTAAGAGGGTCCTCTCCTGACAGACTCTCCCGCAGGACTACGCCTTCTGAGTCTGATAGTTTCCTCATCCATACCCGATCAAGAAGTGTAGAGGTAACAACTACAGAAGATATAAAAGTCCTCCTATGTCTGTCATTTACCTCCAAATGAATCTCAGAGAACAGAGCAATAAGTTGTCACTCACTATTGACCTCCTGAACTACTTGTATCTGAGTTCTCCTGCTCAACACGTCAGCCACTACGTTGCCATTTCATGGTGTATGGGAAAGCTCAAATTCAAAGGAGTGAAGATACTCAAACCACATTCGCTGTCTCAGATTCAAATCACGCTGAGTGAAGATGTACGTGAGACTTTTGTGGTTGGTGAATACCAAAAAAGGCTCTCCCAAAAGATAATGTCTCCAAATACATAAGTCATGAACAACAGTTGTCAACTCTAGATCATGCAATGGGTAGTTCCTCTCATTTGGCCTCAATTGATGAGACTCACACGCAACTACTCCATTTCCCTGCATAAGCAAAGCTCCCAGCCCGACACCTGAAGAATCACAATAAATAGTATAGCTCTTTCCTGGATCTGGAAAGACTAGTATCGGTGCTGAAGTCAACCTCCCTTTCATCTTCTGAAAAGCTGAGTCACAATAATCTGACCATAAGAACTTCACACCCTTCTTAGTCAGACCTGCCTGTGGTGTTGATAAGCCTAAAAATTCTTGGATAAAGCATCTGTAGTATCTATCCAGCCCTAGAAAAGTCTGCACCTCAAAGATATTTTTTGGTTGTTCCCAAGAAACTACTGCACTCACTTTCTCTGGGTCTACTGATACTCTTGTCTCTGAGATAACATGACCCAAGAAGTGAATTTGATCCATCTAAAAGTGGAATTTTGAGAGATTTGCATATAACAGATGATCTCTTAGTGTACTCAGAACGATCTCAAGATGTGTGGAATGGTCATATCGAGGGGGAGAGTACACCAAGATATCATCCACAAATACCACCACGAAGGAATCCAAGTATGGATGGAACACTCGATTCAATAGTGCCATGAAAACTGAAGGCACATTTACGAGACAGAGTGACATAACCATATACTCATATAGACCATACCTACCCCGGAATGCTATAAGAGGTATATCATATGTTTTAACTCACAAATGATGATAACCAGACCTCAAGTCAATATTTGAGAACACTCAGGCTCCTCAAAGCTGATCAAAGAGATCATCGATCCTCAGAAAGGGATATCGGTTCTTGAACATCAACTGGTTTAGCTTCTAATAATCCACATACAGCCTGAGGGTACCCTCTTCCTTCTTCAGAAACAGGACAGGCGAACACAAAGGAGAAGTACAAGGTCGGATGAAACCCTTTGCCTGCAACTCCTCTAACTACTTCTTGAGCTCCTGCAACTCTGGTGTAGACATTCAATAAAGAGGAATGGACACCAGTAATGCTCCTGCCACAATATCAATCGAGATTTCCATCTCATTCTCTAGAGGAAAACCTGAAAATTCCTCTGAAAAGACATCTCTAAAATGATCCACCACTGGAGGAAATTTCAACTGTGAAGTCCCCTAGTCATCTAAATAAAGACTATCAATCTGGGATATAACTCCTCCTAACCCAAGATGCTATGGACCTACTCTACTTGCATGGGCATCCCACTCACCTCTATGAAGAAAAGATCCACCCTCTAGTGATATGAAACTCACCCTACAGAGATAACAGTCGACCACTACCTGAAAGGGAAGTAACCAGTCCTTTCTAAGAATGAAATCATAGCTCGTCATCTCTAGGACAGAGATGTATCATAAGAAGTGACACCCTACCACCTCTAGAGGGAACTCTCTTCATTGACGTATGATAACTACTCTAGTCCGCAACGGTGTGTCTAGAGTCAAATTATTGGAAGAGGAAAAGATGTAGAGCCTAAGGATCTTCACAACAACAATAGATATAATGATATACGTAGCACCGGTATCAAAAAGATCTGAAGATAAAACTGAGGCTACTAAGATCATACCTCAAATTGTAGAGGGTTCGAGATCCTTCTCTTAATGTGTATGCCCCATAGAAAAATTATATCCTGTACCGCGGCCCTGTGACCCTCCCTGATCACTTTGAGTTGATCAAATCTACTGTCACAGGTAACCGGGTTTCTGACCACAACAGCCACGACCTCCACCTCGGATCGCACGGCAATGTGAACTCCAATTCCCAAACTAGTGAGAAACTGGCGATGCATCTCTTGAACTCAGGGTCATAGAAGAACTCCTACCACCAGCTGTTGGTGAGAATATCTGAAAAACCACTAAAGATGACCCATATTTCTGTAAGATCAGAACTCCATCAGGTCCCTCTAGCACTGAGTCCTAGTATGCTTTCTCCTCCCGTATTGGTAGCATACTACCTGGATGCCCGAGATACATTCCGCCTACTCTGAGCTACTCGAGATGACTCCCTGCGGTGCTTCTTACTATCATTTGGAGGAACACTAGCTCTGGAGGTCGAACCGCATGGGCTCACTGCTCTATAATCCCTCAGATTGCGCTCTATGATCAGCGCCTGGTTGACGATAGAGGATATCGAATTCAACCTAAATATGTTCACCATGGAACAGATCTCCTATCTGAGACCATCCTAAAACATCCTAGCCAAGAACAACTCATCACCTATTGGGATATGCATGAAACGTTACAGCTCTGTGAAACGAGAGGAATACTCCATCACAGAAAGAGTACCACACTCTAATCTTATGAAATCGCAGGCTCGATCGGCCCTCAAGGTATCCAGTAGAATTAATCATAGATGATGCGGTGAAACTCATCCCAAGTCATACTCTGTTGGCGCCCTGACTATGAGATCACCTTCCACCACCTCTTGGAGGAGTCTTAGAGCATATAGGTATCGAGCTTCACCCTATTCTCTAGAGGTATCACCAGATTCTTGAAAATTGTCAGCGTGGCCTCTAGCCAGGACTCTGTAGCCTGAGGTCCACTATCCCCTGAGAATTTAGGAGGATGCTGCTATTGAAAAACTCTACGTCAACTCTTCCATCGATGAGGTATTAGGTGGAGCTCCCTGGAAGGTCTGCATCATCCTCAGAAAGGCTTCCCCAAACTGCGCATCATCGCCTACAACTGGTATAACTATTAGTACCAAGGCTGGCACAGTAGGAGGATCTGCAGGAGGTCCTTGATCGGCCATATCCGGTGTCTGATCACCATCTGGCAGCTGACGTACAACTGGAGGACATCTCGATGGAATAATAATGAAAGGTCAAAAGCACACCTTAGCTTAGGATCATCAAATACTGGGAACACAAGACTACAAGAGGGGAATAGGAGAAAGAAACATTCATGTTTTGAAAATCATGACTACACGGTGTGTATTCAAACTACATGGTGGGTTCTTTTAAGCCATTCACATGGGCGTGTATTTCTGCCACAACTGGTCATGTAATTCCCCTACAACACGGCGTGTTGTCCTGCCACACAGCTTGTACTTGAAATTTATTCCCCTTCCTAAGTCTCCTAACATGGCCAACCCACATGGTCCTCTTATTCCTTGAATTCATAGTCTGTTCACGAAGGACACGAAATGTACTAGACAAGGTTTCAAAGACCCATGTTGTTAGTTACACGGCCGACTACACGGTTCACTCTACACGGTGTGCTCTCTGAGAACTCAGCGTGTACTTGAAGGTTTTCCCTGACCCGTGTTGTTCGTGACACGGTCGGGGGCTTAGGTCACATGGAAAAGCGTCTGATAATAGGACACGGCATGTACAGTCAATGTATCATCCATCCATGTTGTTAGTCACATAGGTAGACACAAGGCCACTAAAACACGGCATGTACATACTTTCCACGACGTGATCCTGAATGATTTTTCACTACTCTATGTTTATGCCCACATAGTTAGTGACTTGGTTTAAAAACTACACGGCATGTATTAATAAAGTACACACCCTGTATTTTGGTTTTTCTGAGCAGTAGCTTAGAAACTGCTCCGAAGCCCATAAAACACAGAAATAAAAAAGAGTTAAGGTGCCAAATTTCGATCTGTGGGGGCCCATACTCCCCATAAATCAATTTTTGGAATCTTATGCAAGTTATAACAAGGAAATCAGGAAATGATCCACCAAATTCCAGTCCATGAGTGCCAATAACACCTCAAGAACCACATTTTGGCATCCATCTAAGCAAGTACATTACAAAAAAATTCTTTATCAAACAGTAGATATTCTATCAAAGCGCCTATCACAACAGTATGCATAATCTTCACAATATATATCACAACAACATGAAATTTCTAATGAATCCTAGATGGCATGGTAAGAATGCATGACATGTGATTTCTAGAAAGTGAATATATGTTTCATGAGATGGCATACCCTCATCTCATCGGGTTGCGACAGAAATAGAACCGCAATAATAACAAAGGTAACAACACAAAGTATGTGAATCACCGAACAGTGAAATCAAATCAATTCTAAAAGGGTAAACCAGTAAAACTACAATAAACAAAGAAGTATGGCTTTTCCCTGTACACGGGATAGATACTCCTGGGCACAACTTATTACCAGATACATATTCAATCCTATCCCTAGCTATAGGCTCCAAAAAGTAAATCAATTGAAGAGAATCCCTCCAATACCACTTTGTAATGTCCTGGTTCCAGAAGCCACTGAGAGGCACCCCGTACCCGGTTGGTCACATGGCCTCAAGAGCATTTCCCAAAATGCTAGAGTCTCCGGACTAGTAGCAAGGGCCTTGGGTGTGATAGTGGGGAAAATATTCCCACATTGGAATAGTACACATCAGAAGTAAAAAAAATACAATAGCGAAAGCAGTAAACATCCAACAATAGTAAACATCAGAAAGATAAATAGAGAAACAACTGGAGAAAAATATATGTAAATGATGCTTGGTAGAAATATCTCTAATAAAACAACCAAACAAGTCACAATGCTGAATACATTGCTAATCCAAGTGAAAAAAAACAAAAAAGAAACTCCTCAGCATCACAAGCCTTGATTTGGTGCCATGCTCTCTGGATCTAATGCAATCAAGTACCCGAAGTCGAAGAGAACTTTCCCTTGTCTATTCCTGCAGCAATATAATCTATTTGGGCCCAAAAGCATGACCCAAACAGGGTGTGAGACTAAATCTCGGTAGGTAACCACTCAATGATATGTTCCTAACTATCAGTGAGTATATGGAAGGTAACAGTATAGTAAACAGTAAACAGAAAGTAGTAAAGAGGATGATACACAGTAGTAAACAAGATGATACACAACAGTAATCAACCCACAGATCAAACAAGAAATAGTGAAGCAAACAACTAACCAAAAACAAGAATCCCTCTGATAAGTACTCACGACCATCCCCCATGGTTCTATACAAGAAGTACCCAAAACCCATTGGGCAGTACACTTAGCCTAACCCCTCTGGTTTGGTCATACGAGATTATAGACTCTCTGAGAAAGCACATTCGGTCAATTCCCCTTATAGTCTAAGGTAGTCAGGGACTCTCGGGGAAAGCACATAGGGTCAATTCTTCTTATACTCCAAGGTCAAGAAAATCCTTGAGGAAGCTCACTCGGTAAATTCCTCTTATAGCCCTAGGTCATACAAAGACTCTATGAGGATGCTCACTCGGTCAATTCCTCCTATAGCCTAGGAATGGTTAATGGAATGTTCGAACAAAACATAGACTCTCCGAGAAAGCTCACTCAATCTACCCCCATATAGTCTATAAGGCTCAAGACTCTCTGAGGAAGCTCACTCGGTCTATCCTCCTATGGTCTATAATATCCAAGGCTATCTCGGAATGTCACTCAGTCTATCCCCTATAGTTTATAGTGTCCAGGACTCTCTCTGAGGAAGTGCACTCGGTCTGTCCCTTTATAGTCTATAGCACCAGGTTCTCACGGCCCCGTGCAAGTTAGTGCATTATAATGTTATATGGCTAAAGTAAACCGACAGAGCTACTTGGATAACCAGTAGCATGTCAGGGAATAGTACTCCATCCTACGGTCATAAGGAATGAAAAACATGTATAACGGCCAAAGGCAGAACAAGACCAAAAGGTCATTAACAGAACAAGGCATGGGTAAAACATCCAAGCATAGAAATTATAATTATACATAGCCAAATTACCTCTACACAAGCATACAATCAAGGCAGGAAAAACAACAGGGGAAAAATAGTAAACACGCAATACCCCGTTCAAGGGTATTGGTGGAAATGGCACATAATACTAAAATACTTCGAATGGAAAGGCACAAACTACCTACCTTGATGCTAGGAGATCGATTTACTTGATCCACGAGGCTTGAATATCCATTGAACATCGTATATCTATAAAAACGTACAAAATTTTCAACCCACTATAACTTTCTAAAGAGGAGGAATTGGAAAACGATGCCCTAGTAGAAGGAAGAGCTCACCGCTGCGGCTCCAACATAATCGACAGTGGTCAATTCAGAGAATGGACGGAGGATCAGGGGCTCGGAGGAGATTCACAGCCATATAGGATGCCCTTGGTCAGAGAACCTCGAGACGAAGCATGTTCTGTTGATTAGATGTGACCCCAGTCCGTTTAATGAAAAGAAAATAAAGTACACGAAATGTACTTTTAGAATACATGGCGTGTACTAGGCTTTTCTGTACTCCGCTTTAAGCGGCCTCTACATCACCCCACATGACAGTGTGTGTGGGCCGGACATGGCCAGCACACGGCTACATGCAGCCTCGATGTACATGACATGTACTTCAAAAATTTACAGAAACTCCCATTTTCTTAAAAAATCCAGAAAAAGGAAAAACATTCCTGAAATGAAGGTCTGGGTTCTTAAACAACTACTCGATTGCCCTGCATCAACAATGCTCCCAGCCCAATACCTGATACATCCCCGTAAACTATTTAGCTCTTCACTGGCCTTGGAAGTATCAATATAGGTGCTGATGTCAACCTTCCCTTCAGCTCATGAAAGGCTATCTCACAAGCTTCTGACCAAATGAACTTCATACCATTTTTAGTCAAACCCATCAAAGGTGCTTCTAAGCGGGAGAAGTGGTGTATAAAGAGCCTTTAGTAACCATCTAGCCCCAAAATATCTGTATTTCAAACACGTTATTAGGCTACTCCCAAGAAACATCTGCTCTCACTTTCTCTGGGTCTACCGCAACTCATGCCTCTGAGATAATATGACCCAGGAAGTGAATCTGGTCCATCCAAAAGTATCACTTTGAGATATTAGCAGATAACTGATTCTCTCTCAGAGTACCAAGTACAATCTCCAGACGAGTGGTGTGGCCACGTCGAGTGTGAGAGTACACCAAGATATCGTCCATGAAGACAACCACAAAAGAATCCAGATATGGGTGGACCACATGATTTACTAGATCCATGAAAACTGCTGGCGTGTTTGTGAGTCTGAATGGCATGACCAAGTACTCGTATAGACGATATCTACTCTGAGAGGATGTAAGCAGTATGTCTGATGTTATAACGCACAACTGATGATATCTGGATCTCAAGTCAACCTTCGAGAACACTCTTTATCCTCAAAGTTGATCAAAAAGATCATCAATCCTTGGTAAGGGATATCGGTTCTTAACTGTCAACTAGTTCAATTTTCGATAATCCACGCAGAGTCTGAGGTTACCATCCACCTTCTTAGCAAAAAGGACTGGAAAACCTCAAGGATAAATATTGGTTTGGATAAAACCCTTGGCTTGTAACACCTCTAACTGCCTCTTGAGGTGCTGGAATTCTAGCGTAGCCATCCTATAAGGAGGAATGGACATCGGTACTACTCCAGGAACAAGATAAATAGTGAAATACACCTCTCTCTTTAGAGGTAGACCTGAAAATTCATACATGCAGACATCCCTGAAATAGTTAACCACTGGAGTGAAATCTTTCTAAAAAGTTACTTGGTCATCCAAATATAAACTCGAAATCTGGGCTGTCAGTCCACCTTGCCCACGATGCGTAGGTCCATCTTGGCTTGCATTGACATCTCATTCTCCCTTGTATAGAAACTCTCAACCCTCTAATTATGTGAAACTCATCCTACGATGATAAAAATCTACAAGGGATCAAAAGGGTACCAACCAGTCCATCCTGAGAATGACATCATAGGCTATCATATCTATGACATAGAGGTCCCAAAGAATGTGACACCCACCAACCTCTAGGGGCACTCTTTTCACTGACACAAACCTTCCATTCTAATTCCCAATGGAGTTTCTAGTGTCATGATATCAGAAGAAGAAGAAACATAGAGCTCAAGGCTCTGCACAATGGGTACTGATATAAAGCTATGTGTAGAAGCATTATCAAGAAGTACCAAAGATAATACATAAGAAACTAGAATAGTTCCTCTGATAGTGGAAGGTCTGGGATCCTGCTTCTGTTGGGTCTGTTGCACTGCTTATGTCTGCCTAGGGTTGCAGCCCTACCACACAATCTGGCTACCCTGAGCTGACCCACCCTACTGTCTCTGAGATCCTGGTGTCTGGCTACCACGGTCGCGACCACCACCACAACCTGAACATCTTGATGTATTCCAATTTCCTGACTGGTATGAAGCTACTAGCCCTGATCCTGCACACAGAGTCTGCACAGTTCCCCTCCCACATGTCACTGGTGGAAACTCCCTGCAAAAGACTGAAGATGACCCCTCTTGTTTCAATCTCAACACTCCATTGGGTCACATGGACAATGAGGTCTCTTGTTCCCCTATTTACCACACTGGTATCACATTACCTTACCACCAAGAGAATTCTTCAAGCTAGTATTTCCACCGTGATAGAAATCCATATGGCTCATCCTCTTGCAGGTAGAAATAGTACAACAGACCAATGTCGAACCACCCTTGTCATGACCCATTCCTCAAAGCCCATGACAAGACTACCCCAATCCAGCCTTCCATAGGGCAGGGGATGGCAACTAGCACCAAAGGCATAATTCCATAAAACTATGAAGGAATTGCCTTTATAACCTATAAACACACACACAAGCAAGCACACAGCTGGATGGAACACCAAGTAAAATGTATAACAAAAGAGTGCTGAAAGTAAATGGGGTCAGAATAAAATCCCAAAAGTAATGTACAAGAAACTGAAAGTACAAGTACCACTAAAGAAAAAGGAAAACAGCTACTGGTCCATCCTCTATGGTTTCTACCTAAAGGGTAGGTACCGATGGCCTCTTCATCCTTCCTCGTCTGTCTGCCACCTCCATGTACCGACATGTCATAAGCTCCACCAATGGGTATCGTCCAATCCTAGTACTCTCAGCCTCCGTCAGCACTGTCCGTCGTCTACATCCAACACAACAATGTGTGGGAATATCCCATGTAGGGGTGAGTATAACGTTACTCAGTAGGGACCCTGATACCCTCAATGTCTCACAAAATCCAACAAGGATAAACAAAAAAGTATGAAATAAACAGATAACCATACATAGGTATATGCCCATACAAATACCAAAGTAATTAAGTAATCGATCTCAATCATGAGGAAAACACAAAAGTACTGACTCAGTTCAACCAAGATTTTATTTTAGGGGTAGTATCAGGTAACATCCCTAGTCACATTATCAAAACCTCGGCTGCTGGAGAACTCCTACTCAATCGAGTACAGTGGGCCTACCGTGACACTTAGAGCGCTTCCCACTAACCATGGACTGCTGAGGTACTCCTCCTGTTGAGTACCGTGGGTCTGCTGCATCACACAGAGGCGCTCCCCACCATGCATCTCCTACCACACCCAGGCACTCCCCCTCATAGCCTGCAGAGGTAATCCTCATGTCGAGTACCATGGGTCCTTTGTGTCACCAAGCGTGCTCCACCACCGTGGGTCTTCCGCCACAACCAGGCACTCCCCACTGGGCTAGTAGAGTCTCTCCGAGTCAAACGGTCCACAGTCGTCAGGTTTTATCCAGCTACTAGGTCTCCACACTCTTCTCACTCATCACTGAAGGATCCACTCCACGAGCTACTAGATGATACTCCAACTGTCACGAATTACCATGTATAAGTAACTCAAAGGTCTACCATGTCATAGGGGTCTCAATGCAATAGATGGCGTGTTAATCAGACGCTCGGTCTGTGGGTTATTAACTTTTGTCTCGGGGGCCCGGTTGGATTCGTGCATGATCCAACCTGACTGTTTCCCATCTCAATCCAATACTCATTGGAATATACTCAAAGGGACCGTCATAGTCCATGATTACCAGCTCTACTGACAGCTCATCAAACAGATGTCTGGTGCCAAAGATATGGCCAAAAGAAAGTAAAGGGTCATAGTGGGCCTGGGTCCGGTCCGACCCGGCCCAACCCAGTCTGGGCCGACCTGGTTCAGGTCGACTTGGCCCTACCAGTTTGGTATGTCCCAGCCCGTTGGGTGGGCCATCCCGTTGGGTTCAGATCGGCCCTCTAGTCCTAGCCCAACAGGTCGCGAGGGGCCACGGAGAGCCGAGAGGGCACAGACCAGCCACGAGGGCGCGGACTGTCTACGGGTCGGCGTTAGGGCGGTTAAGCCCAGAGGGATCCGTGTGGGAGATTCGGCCCAGAGGCCTCCACGAGAGTGTGAGCCGATTCATCCGGGGTGTTGTGAGGGGCACTAGAGGCCGGCGCGGCCGGGGCACCGCGAGGGGCGTGGCAGGCCGGCGTGGGTGGGGTTCCGTGAGGGGTGCAGGTTCGGTTGGGGGCTTAGGATGAATGCAGGCGGTGCGACCGGTGTAGCATGGCCTGGCCCAGGGTGGCACGACCTGATGTGCGGAGACCGAGGGGGTGGTTCGGCTGGGGCGTCGGAGCGTCGTGGGGGCGGCACGGGTCGCGAAGGACGCGGGTGGTGTGGTTGTTTCCTTCGTCACCTTCGTCACCTTCAACACCATTTTCACCTTCCTCTTTTCCGAAGAACACAACAAATCAACACAATGGTTACGGATAGGATGATTCATGTTACTTTGGCCTGCACTCTCCGCATTAGGGTGGTAGCATGAGGTTCACCAAGAACATAAACATGAACGAGCATGGAAGATATTTTCAATTTCAATTGTAACTCATTAGTTTCTATTCCTAACCCCGAAAAAGAAAAAGAGGGGAGAACATGGGATGTGTTAATCAAATAATGTTTGAACCCCTACATTTGATCGCTTGATGTCGTTGGCGCAAAAAGGAAGGAGGTGAAGTTGTTGATGTTCGTCTCATCCGCCACGCATCTCCAATTCCAGGATTATGTGTCGATTCTTCGTAGTCGAATATGTGGACGTCTCAGGTCATAAGAAGTCCCAAGGAAGAAGGTCGAAGGTGTTCAGCTTTCTTCATCGGTGGATCATTCTTCTTTGGAGGGCATAATTCTCCAAGTGTTGGGCGTCGCGGCACTGTACCAGTGCTTCGTCTCTTAGTCAAGCCGTCCCAAATCCTCCTCCCAAACTCCATATATATAGGAGTGGGGGAGAGTTATGTAACGACCATGAAATTTATGACGGTTCATTTATTAGGAACCTTGCTAAATTCCAATGACGTTGTTACATAATACTTAAAAATCGTCAATCCAATTAATTTACGTTGGTATAATAAAGTAGTGTGTTGGCCCAATTTAATGTGGAGGAAGTCAAGAGGCTCCTCCACAGTAATTAGGAAAGTTAAGAGTTTATCTTAATTAAACGGGATGTTTAATCCCAGATGGTCCCCACAACCATAACCTCTTATGGGAGGTTAGGCTTGGGTGGTCCCCACCCCCATAACCTCACATGGGAGGTTAAGGTATGGTGGTCCCCACTTATCAACTTTCACATGTAGGATAAAACTCTTGTGGTCCCACCTTAAAAATATTCATAGGGGTTCTTCAAATAACCATAAAATATTTGCATAATTTTTTTTATTTTATTCCCTCACGAAATACCCTAAAAGTATCTTTCACCCTTGACCAACTGTCGATGAGGTGAAAGTCTTATTAAGTGAATATCAGCACTGCGAGTTCAATGGTTCCCTCATATTTCAATTCCAAGAAATGGTTTAAAATATATAAAAAACCTTCTCATACGTTTACTGAACGTACCCAAAAAAGATCAGAAAATTATTACCAGACACCTTTGACCCTCACTGGTCTAGGTTAGGCTCTTCCCAAGTGAAGCACGCCCAAACAAACCCAATGGTACTCTCGGATTTCCATTCCGAGTTACTGTCTAAATGTTATGTATTTTACAATAAAATAATTGTCACATAGTTATTTTATTTATGGACAAAAAATAACATTCAGTGGAGGCCCACGCCATCCAAAGTTAGTATCTTCTTAAATAAAGCATCCCTAAAGAGTTTAGAGGTGGTATCGAATTTAAAATTCAATCTACTGTTTCAGAGTTATAAACATTTGAAAAATAAAAATAATTTATTTTATTATTTTATTAACGGTTATGCCATTATTTGGTTTTCACATAGGAGGCCCGCGCCGACTAAACTTATGTCGCGCTTAGGGTAAACCCGCCATCTTGATCGGAATGGTGCCCTTGGATTTCTGATCCAAGTAACTGTTTAAGATTTATTCCATTTTTCAAGAAAACTGCTTACGCACACTAATTAAATATTAAAAAAACTTCGACGGATCATTTCGGGCACTCCGTGCCTCAGAATCGAGTGCCGTCAGATTTCACAGTCTTGAAATATTCCCAAGTCATTAAAAAAATTACATATAATTTACAGGTCTTTACATTCACCCCACCTAAGGGATTTACTTCCCTATAAGCCACAACTAAACTAAGGGAACAAGTGGGGGTACTGAGCACGCATCTAAGCCTCTTGCTCCCATGTGCTCTCCTGGAGGTTCCCGTGCTACCAGCAAACGTGCATCAAAGGTATCGACTGTCCATGAAGTACCCACTCATGTTGATCATCAATATCTACTAGAACCTCCTTAAATGTCACCCCATCAACGACATCCAGATCACCATGGTTGATGATGTCAGATGGGTCATACACGTATCTCCTCAAATGGGATATGTGGAAGACGTCGTGCACCCGGTGTAACTAAGGTCAAAGAGATAAGTAGTATGGAACCTCCCCAACTATAATAAGGACCTGAAAAAGTCTGATAAATCTCAGAGATAACTTTCCACCCCGGCCAAATATCCATAGTCCTCGTCAAGGGGAGACCCATAGAAAGACGTGGTCACTATCCTCGAACACTAGAGGTCTCTATCTCCTATGGTCATATGACTTCTTCCAACTCTGTGTAGTCTTTATCCACTCCGGGATGATCTACACCTTATTTGTGTTAGCCCGTACAATCTATGGTCCCACTTGTGCTAACTCCCCTGGGTTAGTCTAGAACAAAGGTGATCTGCAGGGTCTCCCATATAATGCATTGAAAGGGTCCATCCCAATGGTGGAGTGATAGTGGTGGTTGAATGCAAACTCCACCAGTGGAAAGTGATCCTCCCAGCTACGATCGAAGTCGAGGACACAAGCACACAGCATGTCCTCGAGGGTCTGAATGGTCCCCTCAGTCAGACCATCCGTCTGAGGATGGAAGGCAGTGCTCAAATAATGTTGTGTCCCAAAAGCCTCCTGAAACCCCTTCCATAGATGGGAAGTAAAAAAAATTTCATGATCGAAGACAATCATTGAGGGTTCCCCATGTAACCGCACAATCTATTGCACATAGAGGCATTCCATGCTATCTACTAAACCCTGATCTCTGATCGGTAGGAAGTGGGCTGACTTGGTGAGTCGGTTGACGATCAACCAAAAAGAGCCATGTTCCCTCGATGTACATGGAATTACTATCACTAAGTCCACTGAAATCCCCTCCCACTTCCACTCTGGGACCCCTAAAGGTTGAACTAAGCCTGCTGGTACCTGATGCTCTGCCTTCACTTGCTGAAAAGTGAGGCACCAAGAAAAAAACTCTACAACTGCTTTCTTCATTCCTGACCACCAGTATTGTCGTCGGAGATCATGGTACATCTTCGCCACTCTTGGATGTATAGCTAGAGGGGATATGTGGAACTCCCTCAACACTTCCTCCCTATGTGACTCCAGTAACATGGTACTTCCTCTGAAGAGGTTGACGTGCTCCCCACCTTCAAAAAATCCATCAGGTGCCTCTCCTATGGATATCTGAGCTCATCGAGTCTCACAGTCAGCATCCCCCCACTTTGCCTCCTTGAATCATTGAAGAAGTAGAGGAGTGACCATAAGAGACAGAAGAAAATTTACTCAAACTCGATCTATAAAGGATATATGAAAGAGGTTAGCTACTCTGCCGCCTCACTCAGCTGCTCCAGGATAGACCTCCGGCTGAGTGCATCTGCTACCAATGTCCCATTACCAGGGTTATAGACTATCTTTAAGTCATAATCCTGGAGGAACTCTAGACACTACTATTGGGAACTGAAAACTAAAAACTTATGCTACCACAAGGGTGAGGCTGGTTGACTCACGAGTGATCAGTCGCACCCTCCTATGCAGGAATTTATCCTCTGCTTCTGGGGTTTTCTTTTTCGCTGACTAAGGAAAATCTCATCCAAAAATTTGTGATAAACCACAAACCTTTTGCCTAATACAGTCAATATGAGTATTAATTTTGGAAGTCTAGTCATACCCAAACTAACTTCGTAAGGCCTCAACACTTCAACTAAAAGGTTCCAACCGAAACTCTCGCCTCAAGGGTTAGATCACACAATCAGCGTAAGTGTGATTATCGAGTCTCCTTCCAATGGTATCTCCAAACCTGAGGGCCAACAAAATGGTTTAACCAAAAACTCTATTTCTTGGACCAGATTCTTGGAAGGAAGGAATGATTGATACCTATGTCTATTGATACAGTAGCTATTAGTAGACACATACCCTACCTCGAATCATTCTTAGAGCCCTAGGGTCTTACTCTTTGACCACTTGCAGCTACTCTCTTCTCCTCGTACTCCAGCTCCCTGGGCCTGGCGGGGACCACAAAGGGGGGTGGTTGTAACATGTAGAAAGGTACACCACCTCATCCTTCTCCCCTAGCTCTGCTTCCACATTCTGCAGCACTACAGATTCATCTATCCCTAACACTTATTCTTCCCGAATTGTTTTTACATGCCCAAGTCTTTAATACAGGCACTGGTTTTCTAATTTCCCACTACTAACCTTCAAGGGTTGCATCTGCTCAACCAAGGATTATTCAACCAAAAATGTTCTCTCTAGAACCCTAACATAAGTAAGAATGCATAGACAAATGGTGCTAGATCAGATGTCCCTAAATACACCCTGCTCAAAGGTTTTAGCTACGAAGCACTGATCATATCATATTCATTGAGTACCAGGAATGATCAGTATGCCTTGATGAGTACTTATCTACTGACATGTCATCCTTCCAAAGCTATAAAAGATCTAGAGAACTCTCAGCCACATCCTCTTACTAGTCCTCAGCTGCCTGTGAGTCGGCTAGCCTCGGAACCTCAGGGGTATTTGGTGTTGAATCACACGAAAGTCACTAATCCTATATGTGTCCTTTTCTAGTCCCTCCAGTTGTAAATGCTGAACAATGAGTATTGATATGGGTAACACACTACCCAAAGTTACTATCTCGGGTAATTGTCCATGTACCGAAGCCTCATCACTCTGTAGACCATCCTCCTGGTATCTCATTGAAGCAGTCTAGTATCTCATATCTGCATCTTCTCTAATGGTGTCTCAAATAGGTGGAAAACTCTATAAACCGCCTTCAACCAGCCCTCAAATGCATGGGAAACCGTCTCACCTCGAAACCTTAGAGGCCTCTACTATTGGAACTCGTTCAACACGCTCAGTCAACGTGCACAATCCGTTAGTACGGCTGGTGGTATCTGCTTCCCAACGGGTAGTGGTGCTGCAAGTACACCACCTGAAGGTGCCAACATAGTAAGACGACCCTGCACTGGAGCCTCATCGCTCAATGGGCTATCAGTGCGTACAACTGTTGAAACTATAGCCAGATATCTGTGTGAATGCATTCTGAAATGAAACAGGTGAACTATGGTTTAAAGTTATACCTGGTGAGATGACCTGGTGATCTGACTTAAATAAAACTTTTGAAAACACACACGCAATCAGTTTTTTTGTGTAGTGAGTCAGAAATAAGAAGTCAGGGTTCTATTTTATGGATATGGTGGTCGCCGCACCAACACTGGACTCCCTGAACTGATAACCACACTCACTACCCTTAACACTATTGCTTCACAGAAAATATCAGAGTCATATGTTCTGTGGTATAACCTACTCCTCTGATACCAATTTGTCACGACCCATGCCTTAGGGCCCATGCCATGACTAACCCAAGCCCTCCTTCCAAAGGCCAGGGGCTGGCTACTAGCACCAAAGGCGTAATTCCATAAAACTGGGAAGGCATTGCCTTTATAACTTATAAACACACACACAATCAAGCACACAACTGGATGAAACACCAAGTAAACTATATAACAAAAGAGTGTAGAAAATAGGGTCTGGAATATATCCAAACTGTAAAGTACAAGAAACTGAATGTACATGTACAACTGAAGAAAAAGGAAAATAGATATTGGGTCATCCTTTGAGGTTCCTACCTAAAGGGTAGGTACAAATCACATCATCAGCAGTCCTCGTCCGTCTATCTCCTCCGTGTACCGACACGTCGTAAGGTCCACCTCTAGGTACTATCCATTCCTATTACTCTCAGCCTCCGACAGTGCTATTTATCATCTACATCCAACACAATAAGGTGAGGGAATATATCGTGCAGGTGTGAGTATAGCAATACTCAGTATGGACCCCAAGACCCTCAAGCTCTCGCAAAATCCAACAAGGATAACCCACAAAGTATGAAATAAACAGATAACCCTACATAGGTATATGCCAATACATATACCTAATATTTGATGTAATACATATCAATCATGAGGAAAATACTAAAGTACTGACTCAGATCAACCAGGATTTTATTTTACGGGTTGTATCATGTAACATCCCTAGTCATATTATCGAAACCTAGGCTGCTAGAGAACTCCTTCACAATCAATTACAGTGGGATTTCCATGACACCAAGCACATTTCCCACTAACCTTGGACTTCTGAAGTACTCCTATTGAATACTTTGGGTCTGTTGTGTCACACAGAGTCTCTCCCCATCGTGGGTCTGCCACCACACCCAGGTGCTCCCCCCTCATATCCTGCAGAGGTACTCCTCCTATCGAGTACCATGGGTCTGCCGCATCACTAAGCGCACTCCTCCACCACGGGTCTGCTGACACAACTAGCCACTCCCCACTTGGCTATTAGAGTCTCTATGAGTCAAATTGTTAGCAGTCGTCAGGTCTCATCCAACTACTATGTCTTCACACTCTACTAGATCATCACTGGAAGGATCCACTATACAAGCTATTGGTCTATACTCCAACTGTCACAAAGTCCCATGAAGAAGTATCTCAAAGATCCGCCATGTCATATTTGTCAGGTCTTACCCTTTTTAGTCCCAAGGGCCTGGTTGATTTTGTGCTCGACCCAACCTGACCTTTTCCCATCTCAATCCATAACATAGTGGAATAAACTCAATGGGACCTTCATGCTCCATGATTACCAATTCCACTAACGATTCTTCAAACGAATGCCTTGTGCCAAAGATATGGCCAAAAGATATTAAAGGGTTGTAGTGGGCCCAGGTCTTCTCCGACCTCATCGGACAGACCTGACCCGACCTCGTTTGGGCTGACCCATTTCGGGTGGACCCGGCCTAACCCGACCCATTGGGCGGGCCAGCCCGTTGGGTTCGGCCTGGCCCGCTGGGCCCAGCACAACCGGCCGTGAGGTGCCGCAGAGAGCCGAGAGGGCGTGGACTGGTCGCGAGGGTGCGGACCGGCCGTAGGTCAGCGTGAGGGTAGTTTGGCCCGGAGGGCGCCGCGTGGCTGGTTTGGCCCGAAGGACGCTGCTAGGGCATGGGCCGGTCCGGCAAGAGTGTCGCGAGGGGTGGTGGAGGTGCGCTCTGTTAGGGAACCGCGAGGGGCACAGGAGGCATGCTCAATCATGCCACCGCAAGGGGCACGAGAGTCCGAATCGACCGGGGCACCGCGAGGGGCGCGGGAGGCTGGCTCGGTCGGGGCGCCGCAAGGGCCGAGGGTTCAGCTGGGGGATTGGGAGGCTGGTGGCTGACACAGCTGGGGCGGGGTGGCCCGACCTAGGGCTGCTCGGTTAGAATGGTGAAGACTGTGGTGGCAGTTCGGTCGGGGCGCCGTAGCATCGTGGGGGTTCCATGGGTCATGGAGGTCATGGGTGGCACGGATGTTGCCTTCGTCACCTTCATCACCTTTTCCTCCTTCAACACCATTGTCGCCTTCCTCCATTTTGAAGAAACACTGCAAATCAACACAAGGGTTATGGAGAGGATGGGCCATATTAGTTTGGCACGCACTCTCCGCATTATGGTGGTAGCATGAGGTTCACCAACTACATAAACAAGAATGAGCATGGAAGATATTTTTAATTCCCATTATCCCTCATTAATTTCTATTCCCAACCTCGCAAATGAAAAAGAGGGGAGAACATGGGATGTGTTAATCAAATAATGAATAAACCCCTACCTTTGTTCGGTTGATGTCGTTGGAATAGGAAGGAAGGAGGTGAAGTTGTCGACGTTCATCTCATCCACCACACACCTCCAATTCTAGTCTCGTGTATCTATTCTTCATAGTCGAAGATGTGGACTTCCCATGTCGGAAGAAGTCCCAAGGAAGAATGTCGAAGGAGGTTGGTGTTCTTCATCGGTGGAGCGTTCTTCTTTGGAGGGAATAATCCTCCAAGTGTAGGGTGTCACGACACTTTACCAGCGCTTCATCGCATGGTGAAGCCGTCACAAATCCGCCTCCCAAACTCCATATATATAAGAGAGGGGGAGAGGTAAGTAAAGATCATTGAATTTATGATAGTTCATTTATTTGGAACCTTCCTAAATTCAAACAATTCTGTTACATAATATTTAAAAAGGTTCAAGACAATTAATTTACATTGGCCTAATAAAGTGGTGTGTTGGCACAATTTAATGTGGAGGAAGTCAAGAGGCTCCTCAACATTAATGAGGGGAGTTGAGATATTCTCTCAATTAAAAGGGAGGTTTAATCTCGGGTGGTCCCCACCACTATAACCTCTCATTGGAGGTTAGGTTTGGGTGGTCCCCACCACCATAACCTCACATGGGAGGTTATGGTATCGTGGTCCCCACTTTTCAACATTCACATGTAGGATAAAACTCCAGTGGTCCCACCTTTACAATATTAACGTGGGTGCTTCAAATAAAAATAAAATATTTTCACAATTTTATTTTTATTTTATTCCATCATGAAAAACCCAAATACTAACTTTCACCCCGACCAACTACCGTCTAGATAAAAGTCTCCTTAAGTGAATATTGGCGTTGTGAGTTCAACGGTGCCCTGAGATTTCAATTCTGAGTGTCGGTTTAAATGTTATAAAAAACCATCCCCTACGTATGCTTAACGTACCCAAAAAAAAAGTTTAGAAAATTATTACCAGTCACCCTTGACCCGCACTAGTTGAGGATAGGCCTTGACCAAGTGGAACACACCCAAACGAACCCAACGGTACTCTCTAATTTCCTATCCGAGTTACCGTTTAAAATGTTATGGATTTTACAATAAAATAATTTTCACTTAATTATTTTATTTACGGCCAAAAACTAACTTTCACTGGTGGCCCGCACCGGACAAACTTTGTATCTTCTCAAATAAGTCATTCCCTCACGAGTTCATCAGTGGTATCAGTTTTTTATTCCGTGTTACCGTTTCTGAGTTATAAGCATTACAAAAATAAAATAATTTATTTAATTATTTTATGTACGGTAATTCCATTTTTGGGTTTTCACATAGGAGGACCGCGCCGACTAAACTTAAGTCGCGCATAGGGTAAACCTGCCATCCTGAGCACAACAGTGCCCTCAGATTTCTGATCCGAGTAACCATTTAAGAGTTATTCCACTTTTTTTTGGAAAACTTCTTATGCACACTAATTAAACTTCGACAGATCATTCCGGGAACATCGAGCCTCCGAATGTAGCACCGTCAAATTTAGAAGTCTCAAAAAATTACCATGTAATTAAAAAAATTAACATGGAATTTCATGTTCTTTACAACCTATGGTCCATACCACTAGCTTCATGTAGGTTCCGCTCAGTAATCAATGCTTGGTTCACAATAGCATGCACAGTAGGCAACTTGAAAACATTCACCAACACTCGGATGCCATATAAAAGACCATCCTCAAAGTGTTTATCCCTCAACATCTCATCACCCACCAGAATAGGTGCAAAACACCGTAGCTCAGTGAAGTGGGCAGAATAGTCGATCACTAACATGGGACCCTGCGGCAGATTCATGAACTCTTGAGCTCGATCTTCTCTTAGCATCTCTGGAAAGAAAATTTCATAAAAGACTGCCTGAAAATCATCCTACACCATTTCTCAGTGATGCTCAGTCTAGGTGGTCACATCCCACCATCTCTTGGTAGAATCATGTTGTAAATAAGTAGTGATCTTGAACTTCCTCCCAAGAGGCATCTCTAGATGCTCGAAGATCGTCTACATAGAATCCATCCATTAATCTACAGAATGTGGTATTCCATCAATAGAAAACATAGGTGGATGCTGCTACTAGAATATACATGTCAGCTCTGACATAGATGTGGAAACCGATAGTTCTCCCTGGATGGTTTTCATGAACCACATGAAGCCTTCACAGAACTGCGCATCCATTCTTGCATCTGGTATAATGGCTGATGCCGCATCTAGAACTGCTGGAGGATAAATCAGTATCCAATGTCTTAACATCTATGAAATATAATTGTGGAAACTCTCTTGGAGAACAACTCATGTTTGTCTCGACGACATGAATCTATAAGGTCAAATAAATGCCTTAATATAATTTATTTTTGAGGTTTCTTTTTTCCAGTTAAGAGTGACAACGAAAAGGGGAAAGATCCCCAAGAACTAGAAAAAAGAGACTATACAACATGTATAAGGTCTACATGTTATGTACTATTAATCCCTTACATGGTCGTGTTCTGATGCCGGCCCGGGCGTGTCTCGACCCTAGGTACAAGGCGTGTTACACTCGCACACGGCGTGTACACCACCCCATTTCGGTAGCCACATGGTCAAGTCCACATGGTCTCTGACCAGTCAAGACTACACAGCGTGTCCCACAGGTACACGATGTGTACTAGAAAAGCTTCACCGACCCGTGTTGTTCGCGACACGGCCGGGTACCCAGATCACACTACACTGCGTGTTTCAGAAAGACACAACTTGTACATAAAAATATAACACTGACCTGTGTGGTTAGCTACACTTCCAGATCCCAATATTACACTACACGAAATGTTCATAATTGACATGGTGTGTATAAGCTAATATTTCTCTATCTGTGTTGTTAGTCACACAGGCAGACACAGGGTCACGACGACACGGTGTGTACAACTAGTACACATCGTGTTCCTCGATAAAATCTGGAAGACCTGTGTTCCCTCCCACATGGTGGGTTACACAGACTTTTACTACAAGACATGTACCTATAATTACATGGAAAGTACTTAGAAATTTTCATTTCTTCCGGAACAGAAGAGTACATGGTGTGTGTTCATAGAACAACATGTCGTGTTGTCTAGGTTTTCGGACATTAAACCTTAGAAACTACTCTGGAGCCCCTTTTCATTAATTTCAAGTGTCGGTATACCAAATTCCTATCCTTGGGGGCCCATACTCCCCGCGAACCAAAGTTTAGTACCCAAACATTCACATTATAGAACAAAACACGAAAAAGGCTAGATCATGATTTTCCAAATTCTGGCCCAAGAGAGACCATACTTCTCAGGAACGAATTTTTAGTGTCCATAAACCCAACCATAACATGTAGAAATACCCCATAAATAGTAGGTTTTTCTATCAAGGTACCTATCACAAAATCATTCATTTTCTATCACAACATCTATAACAACAACATGCAATTTCTAATGCACCGAAATGGAATGGAAACTATGCATGAAATGTGATTCTAACATGTGCATAAATGATGCATGAGATGGAATACCCTCATCACATCAGGTTGCAACTAAATAGAACCCATGTATATAAAAATTTAAATTGCACACCACAAGTGCGTCACCCAATGGTGAAATCTAATCAATTTTAATAATCATAAACAGAAAATCACAATTTAATTCGAGGCAATCCAGCTTTTACCTGTAGACGGGGTAGCTACTCCTGGGCACAATTTATTACTGAATCCCTTAACAATCTACCTCTTTTAGTTGTATCCAAATAATAAAATACCCCAGTGAAAAGAAAACCCCTCTGATACCACACTGTAAAGTGCTAGATCAGGGTTCCACACAATGGGTTCCCTGAACCCGGTTGGTCACATGATATCAAGCACATTTCTCCAATTGGCAGAGGCTACTGACTAGAAGCGAGGACCTAGGACTGATAGAGGGGAAACTATGCTCTCATTTTTCAATGTGTAGCATAACTGAAAAAAATATAAACATACAAAATCGGAAGCAGTAAAAAATATAGACCTGAGATGGACAACATAACTAAAGTAAAAGATAACCAACAGTCTTATATATGATGATGCAACATGTCTCTAATTCTAAGAATGAATCCAAAATAAGATACACTTCGATCTGATACAATACAGCACCAAATTCAAAGTACAAAAAAACAAAACCAAAGCAGTGCAACCGGAACGCAGCACCATCGCAAGCCTAAGCTCATTCCTATGCTCTCCAACTCCTCTGTAACAATCATGTACCTATGTAGGTACCCTTTACCTTATCTACACCTGCATCAATATAATCTTTTTGGGACCAATACATGACCCAAACAGGGTGTGAAAAATAAATACCAGTAGGAAACCACCAAAGGCCTCTTCCCAAATTTCAGGGAAATAGTGCAACATATGTGTCCAATAATGAAATGCAGTAAACTAGAATGTACTCAAATGTAACCATTCCTACTAGTTACATTTACATTTTAATAATTATTTAACCATTCGATATAACTAAATTCTATGTTTCTTGAGAATCGGCCACAACTAACAATCTCTGATACCAGTGCCAGAGTAGAAACCACAAAAGGATATATAACATGAAAAAAGATAATAATAATACTAAGACTATGCTTTTTCTTGTCTAGTACAATATAAGAAATCATCATAGTGAATATTTAAAAGTAAACATTGTCCTCAGACATGCAAGTCCTTACCCTAAGGTAATCAAAAAAGAAACCCTCAGGTGACTTCCCTCAGGAATAACAAATATTTCCCTCAGGCATACGAGATATCGCCCTCAGGCACAGCAGCTACTGCCTGCAGGCATAAAAAATGATGCCTTCTAGCTAAAAAACCTTTCCCTTAGGCTAAATAGAACACTACCCTCGGGCATAAGAAATGATTCCCTCAGGATAAATAAATACTTACCCTCAAGGTAAACAAAACACTGCCCACATGCATTCCCTAGGAAACGCATGTAACCGGGCCAAGGCCAATGCATAAGAGAGAAATTTATATATGTTTCTTCTCATGAAAACTCAAAACATGCTATAATCATGACATACCGATGGGTATCCTGGACAAAGAGATAAACAAGGAAAACACACCCTCAGGGGGGGCTAGATCAAGGAAAATATCTAAAACAATAGTTTATACTTATTCATTAAATTACCTAAACAATTTCAGGTATCTCAATAGTCAATGACTCAGCCATATGAAACATCAAACATTGTCACATGGCACAAGAGTACACAAAATCAACTCGACAGTTTGAATTAACCACAAGACCACCTACCTCGAACTCCTATGATCGATATGTGTGAAAGGAACCTCCCGAAACAACCAAGAACGATGTAGATTTGAGATAAAAAATTACTCTTTAAAACCTAAAAAAGTTCCCTTATGGAAATAATTGGAAGGACATGTTCAATAAGAGGGAAGACATTACCCACAAGGTTCAAACGAGAATGACGAAGGAAGAATCGATGTCCCGGTGAGTGATCTAGAGCTTCTACAAGTCTCAGCCTCCTCTCCCACTGCTCCTGGTGAGCCCTCTGCCTCCTCTATCAAATGAGGTGGCTAATGCCTGTTTTTAATGAAAAAACATAACTACACAGCCTGTACTATTATGTACACTGCGTGTACTATCCTTTTAAACCGTTCCTCTATTGGTTGCATTCCACCGCCTCAATGTTCATCTGCCGACTGATTACATGACATGTATTACTAAGTACACAGTGTGTACTAACCTTTCCTCTGGAGGATACTTTCCACCGCCTCATTGTTCACCTACCGACTGATTACACGGAGTGTATTACTAAGTACACGGCGTGTAGTTAGTTTTTACACCCTTATTCTCCAACAATCCTACACGCCCTATATTCTCATCCAACATATCCAAAGTGCCCCGAGTGTGTACAAAAGTACACGGCATGTACCCATAAATTTGGGATTCTTCCCACATTTCCCTTGTTTTCTCAAAAACACATAAGGAAAAGGAAAGAAGAAACTCATACCTCAAGAATAAGAACTGAGTTCTTACATATTTCACAAAAAAAATTAATTTAGTATCTTATATGAAAATATTTTTTCCATTATGAAATGAATATATATATATATATATATTATAAAAATTTGGAGTTGGGGATCTAAAAAGCTACAAAGAAACATGAAAACACACACATGGAAGAAGCCAGGGAGAGCTGATCTCAAGACCACCCCTAACAACCTACAATACCATTTTCTATTATGATAATCCTAGGGAAAAATATTATATATATATATATATATAAATGTATTTTATAATGGGATAATTAAAATTTCCATAAATATATTCATTCTAGACCTATATAACCAAATATAGATCATATAGAATTAAGATATAATCATTGGTTATAAAACTAAATTCTTTTAGTATATTATCCTTGGTTACATAAATGATAAATTCCCCTAAAATTGTTTTTGAAGGATTTTTCAAGTCATTTGATTGAGATTTTTTTTATTTTGTGTGTTGTTTTTTATCAAAATTTATTAGTGATTATTTTAGAGAAATGGAGAAATTTTATAATGAACTACATAGTATAATAAATGTTGAATTATATATCTTAATTAAAAAATAAGAAAATTTATGGTTATAATTTTAGAAAATTTAAATATTATTTATTTTTAAACTTTTCTATATGATCAACCTAGAACCTGTATTAAGATACATTCATTACATCAATGTAGATAATAATTAATTGAATAGTTCACTAGTTCAAAAAAATTAAATTGTTTCTCATGTTGATATGTAGAAATATAAAATACCATGATTAAGGTATACTGATTACAATATTCTTTTCACATAAAATAATCTTCCATATAATAGATATTTAAATACATAATGTGAGACATTGAAAGAAATTCCTTGATTGGTATTTTATAGTATTTTTCTTTTATAAAACACTCATAAATGATTTAATTTATCCCTAAACCATAATATTTCCATTTAATATAAATACTAGCACAAAGATGGTTTATTTTAAAAAATTCAATATCATGATTCATTTATGGATCGATGTTGTGTATTTATTACAAAGGAATTAATTTTTTCCAAAAATGGTGTGAATAATATGTAACTATGTTGTTAAAAAAATAAAAAATAAATATTTTAAAAATAATTATTGAGTTAATATTGTTTGATTTTCTAAAATCAAAATATAATCATTGAAAAGAGGTTTTATATTCAAGGGTTTTCTGTATCTCATTTTTTCTTCTACTATTTCATCTAAATAACTTACTTATTATCATAAATAACATAAGATTAATCCTTCTCAATATAATAAAATGTAAATTATTCTAAAATATATCATGAAGACATATATTGATTGATTGGGAAATGGAAATTCAGTGTGAATATCGAGAGACATTCGTAAAATACTAAAATATTAACATGGAGAATTTTAAAATGTTGTATTTTTTAGTGTTTAACTATATGAAACATAAGATGGATCATATACAATTCTTATTTTGAATATATTAATCGAAATATTTTTAGGAATATCAACAATTTCAAGTGAATAATGAAGTATCAATTATTAATGTGATGAAGATTAAAAAATAAGGATATATATTTATATATATATTAATTGATCAAAACTACGATTCATAATTATCTTATTTTAAGAAATATTAGTTTGGAATTGTATTTTGTTATTATTAATTATAAAATAAAATCTAAATACATTACAACATCAAATATTGGGGTGTTTATTATTTAATTAAGTAGATAAATTACAATTATTGTGGTTTTTACTTACTAAAGACTAAATATACCTAGTACCACCATTACAAATAATAATATCCATGTACATAATATCTCTAATGTTTCTAGTGGATGGATTAATGAAATGATTTATTGGGTGTAAAACTAATAATTTTAAAAGAATTACATTATGATATTTTATATTTTTTGATAGTTTTTTTATATTTAATGTACATTTATATTAATCCTTAGTATAAATAGTCTTAATTTATATTGATTTTTTTATCCTAAATCTATTTCATGTGATTAAATGTATTAAGAATATAATAAATTATGATATTTTTCCAATTCATATAAATTTACAAAAAGTCATTGAGACAATATACAACGTTTTTTATAATATATTTTATGAAAATAAAAGTTTGGGGGAAATACCATTTTGTTTTCCAAAAATTAAAAATTATTGAAGAAATACATGTTTTTTGATGATGTGATATTGTAAGTGTGAATGTGGGATCATATTGAGATACAATGATTACTCATGATTCACAAAAATTACTTTTTTATTTTAATATCTCAATTGTGCATATAAAAGTTAATATAATGCATAATTTAATTAGTATATTTTATATATATAATGGACAATACTATCAAGTACCTGAGGTCAGAAATATAAAAACTGAATGACATAAATCAATCCATTATTCATTTTCCAATGGAAAGATATTAAATTTTCAGGCCATGATTCATTGTTTCATTCAGGAGGGGATAACTTGGATTTTGCATTAACTTTTCTCATGACAAACATCATGTAAATTTATTCTTTAAGGTCATGTTATTCATTTCTGATCAGGAAATGGTTCTGGTTTCATTTGGCATCATTTTTTTAATATATATATATATATTAAATACTCCACCACTAAATTTGGATTTAAACAATTATATAATGACTATTTGTATTGTTTTATTGGTATGTTTTTTATTAAAATCATCCAATAGGGTAGGCCCTCACATATACCACCTCTCTATATTGTGTAATATTGTAGTGTCATATTAATATTTTCTAAATAAATTTTTACATCATAGATTATTATTATCGTTATATTTGTTTTTATTTCGAAATAAATCTACTACACAAATATTGTTAGTTGGGTGAAAACATGGTTTCATTTTTCTGATAGCCCTTCAGGTCATACTTTTATGCCAGACCAGGAATAAATTTATCAAATCAATCTCATCCTACCCAACTCTCAAGCCTTTACCCAACCAATCATGAACTCTGTAACATCCTATTACTCACATTCATGTAATTAAATTATATTTTATTTTTTTCTTCATTGATAGTGTGTTTTTTTAATAGAGACTAGGTATAAATGTGTTAATGTATTTATGGACTTCTACTTTTGTTCAAAGAATGAAATAATTGGTTTGGGGTTTCTGTGTAAGAATTTATAGTTTCCTACTTTGTGCTAGAAAATTAAACAGTTCGTAAATGTGTTACAAGATGTGTAATTGGTTTCCAAAAATAATTCATGAACCATATGCACAACATGAATGGAATACACTACATGTAGTGGATTCACATCGTGTACTATTAAAATATCAGTTTTTAATTAAAAAATTATGACTTTTTCATTGAACTTGGTCCCCATGGATAACACAATGTGTAATAGGGTTATACATTGTGTAGCTATCATGAGATCGTATTTTATGGTTCTATGCTGATTTATTTTTCATTCATTCTTCAGCATCCTTCCTTTCTCTCAACCTAGATCTCATCTCCGAAAATTTTGGGTGTCTCTAATCAAATATTGATTCATTAGGTGATCACTATAATAAAATGGCACAATAGCCACATTTTTTCCAAAACCATGTGTATATGTATTTTATCAAAACATATACCAATGGGTTTTCCCAAAATAGTCAGTATAGGTATAGTATGGGAACTTATAAACCCGGTTTTTGAAAGCCATTGGTATATGGTAGTTTTTCGATACCTATACCTATTTTTTAACAAAAACTTTGGCGATATGGTTGTTTTTTAAAGACTTATACCCACGGTTTTCCAAAACTGTGGGCATAGATTTCCTGGTTTCTGGCGGAAAAAAAATTATGTGCGGCAACCAATTTCTTTTCACAGTAACACATATTCCCATGGGTTTCTACATATATCCACAGTTTAAATAAATATTTGTAAGTAAATATATATTTACATATCAATAATTCGAATGGAAAACTGGTTAGGTGTTGGAGGAATAAAGAAGTGGTCTAGGGATTGAATCTATGGCAAGGTATTTTATCAAAGCTATACTAGTTGTTTTAAAATAGTGGGTATATGTGAATAAAATGGTGTAATAGCTTGTGAAACCATGGATTGGACCTATACATATAGTTTTCAAAACCTTGGATATGGAACAGGGTATATACTAACACATTTGTTGCCTATAGATCCTTGAAACCATGGGTATAACCTATAAACAGGGGTTGAAGGGATATACCCATAGTTTCATACCAGGGGTATAGGAAAAATTTATAGTAGCGGATTGATATTGTGGTGTTTAGATTATGTCTCTTTGTGAGGGTAATCCTCTATGATTCTTCATTTATTTCACCATGGTATCGTAATTGCATTACATTATCAGATAGGTTGACAAGTGGTGATTTTTTCTCATGTTCCTTTCTTCATACATTGTGTGATCTCATTTTGAAAGATGTTTCTTTATTGGTTGTGTTGTGGAGGTTTTTCCTCAAGGTATGTGTTTTTTTTCTTATCTCTTCCAACCCTTTTGTTTAATTAAATTATTTTTATGGTCTTTAGAATGATTCAATGTCCTCCAATGTGGTTGTGTGTTCCTCCTTTTTGGTGGTTCCAATTACGGGCATGTGTGACAAGAGTTTTGAGGTAGGTGGTTCTATATCAATCTTGTGTAAGTGAAATGAATTAATCCTATTACTGATATAGTGTTTTATTAAATGAAATGGATAATATAATTGATTTTTGTTGTTTTTGTGTAACTTGGTTTTTATAAAAGATTTCATTCCCTGTGTTTAATTAAATGAAAAGGGGTTTTCAATGAATTTTTAAATGGGTTTCAACAAATGAAAATATGAAATGGTTTGATGAATTTGTATGTAAAATATAACATTTGATCATCCTTTTTTACTTATTTGAAAGGTATAGTAACAATAATTTTCCCTATTAAGTGGTTTTATCCTAGGGATTTCCTTTACTCCCTAGTTCTGTTGCTCTTGGGACTTATTAGACATCTTATGGGGTAAATTTTATAGGTTGTTCATTGTCTCTCTAGATGAAATGAATACGTTCAGTGGATTGATGAGTACATGATATTATAATGTGGGTATGAGTTTCTCTCCTATCCTAATCTTGTTTGATCCCACACATGTTGTTACCTATTTTTTTACTTTTTCATTATATCGGTTTTTTATACTTAAATATATTTGATATGATATGTGATGTGGGATTTGTTTTGACAAGATATAACTACATTTATATATGGTTATGGAATTATATGAAATTGATTTACTTATTTTATTTGGAAATGAGGAAAAGGGGGAAATTGAATTAGGGTTTTGTGCCTCTGACATATAAATATAAAATATATAATCATGCATTGTCTTCTTTAAATATTATAATTCTTCAATTATTGTTTAGATATATGATATAGAACACTTGGGTGAGATTATACTGAGCTAGTTATCTCAAACAATGTGTACCCCTTCATTGGTGTGTCAAAATGGTTATATATTATGATATAGGAAAATTAAAGTGCCCGAAATAATGTGGGGAGTTTTTCATTTAACATTGTTTTGGGTAGCTGGTGGTGAGATAGCGGGAGGCTTCCCACATTATCACATGGAGCTGCTAGAGTAGTTTTTTGATTTTTTAGTTCTTTATGGATGGAATATTCAGATGGAGATTGTTTACTTCCTTTTTCTATTGTATCACTTATTTTTTTATTTATCTTTAATGGAATTATTTATATCATTTACCATTTACCTTGATTATTTTTACTTATTCCATGTTATTGATTCATTTGGGGTGAAACCATTCCCTGTATTTTTTATTTGATGCCCATTTTTAAGTCACTAGCCCACGGGGATTGGGAATTCCCTTCATGTATGTGGAGGGTAGTGTCGAATACCAATTTGAGAGTGTATTTGGGTTGGTTGGTTATAGTTTTGTTTGAGAGGCATGATTTTTTTATTTTTTTAGGTTTTGGAATGTTTGATAGACTGGATATATTATTTTTGGGACATTATAGGTAGATTAAAAAGTGTTCATTTAAATATATTTTCATGAAGAGACTCAAGTTATTATGTGAAGATGGGATGTGTGTCTCCTATATTGAGTTTTGATGTCATCAATTTTTTCCTATTGGTTTTCTTGTTTGAATTGAGATTTTTTAGATTTGGATTGTTTCATTTGTTTCAGTGTGAAACTTTATTCCATAGAGACATGTCCAGCGATTTCGTCAAAAAGGGTGCATCTTATGCTCTTGAAGGTAATCCTATGATGGATTAAATATTTATTAAGTATATCAGGTGCATAGTTTCTGCCATGGATCATAATATACGACATGTTCAAAATAAAGTGGTTGAGGTACAACCAGAATCGTTGTCAGAAAAAGATCAATCACTAGAGTTATTGTGTGAGAGTCCCCCATCCATTAAATATACGAATGAACCTAAAGAGGAAACATACTAACCTGATGGGACTGATCATATCTTCAAATTCCTGAATACACCTTGGGGAATCAATGTAAAGTACACAATGTTTATACTTGAGGGTCTTGAAAATATTTTGTGGGATTCAATGGTATAAGAGGATAAGTATGTGGTCTTTGAATAGAAGCCTTTGATGAAACTCTTCCTCGAGAAATTATTTACAGAGTCACTGATGATAGAAAAGTCTCTAAAGTTTCTCTCTTTTCTGTAGCGAGAGCATTCGATGTTAGTGTACACCAATACGTTTTGTGACCTAGTTTGTTTTTCACCAGAGGTTGTAAATAATGAACAGCTGAATGTTCATAAGTACCTATATTTTTGTAATCAGATATCATATTATTGGTTTTTATAATGAATAATACAACCAATGTGGTAATAGTGGAAAATACTATGATGGAAGAAATGAATACCAAAGGCAAGGTAGGATATTTATCCCCTTATCTTTAACCTAGTTGTAGTTTTAGTGGTGTGCAATGGAAAATGAGGAAGTTGCAGGATCACCATAGGAGTGGTGAACGCAGTTACTGGTAGAAGGCCTCTCTAACAAATCTTGTCATAGCTAATGGTGTGCATTAAACATTTTTATAAGTGTGGTAAGGTCATATGAACACATCGCTCTTTTCCTTTACCTGAAAATATATGTAATGGTTTTCAACATTGTGGTCATCTATAGAATTTCTATCAGTTTATGACTACACCTCAATATGTTATAGAATCATCTGCTCTAAATAAAACTGTGGTGAAATTATATGATTCAAATACTAAAGGGATCACAACAAAAGCCTCCAGATTGAATCTCCTTCAAGTAGTAGATGTGTTTCTAGTAGAGGTATATGCGAGTCCTGGGATAGTGAGAGGTACCAACATAATTTCCTCCTTAGTAGCTGTATCTTTATTTGATATTGTTTATTCCAAAAAATTTATAACTTGTTTTTTTAATTGATTAAAATTCAAATGGAACTAATGTCCATTGTTATTGATTTAGAAACACCACTTGGATAGAATAAAGAGTAGTGATTTTAGTGTCGTTCCTGTTCTCTTTCGATTTTTAAGGCATAATTATTCTTGGATTTTTATTTCCTCAATATAGATATATTTGAAATCAACATATACATGGATTGGATTGTAACTCACCATTATAATTCTGATGTTTATAAAAATATTAGCTATTTTCATGTAGTCATTGGGAGGTTTTCAACATTTTAGGGAGAGTCAGATCTGAGGACCGGTCATGAAAGACCTTCTTACCAAGAGCATCGAAATTTTTTTATACTAAAGTAGATGTGCCTAATAATGTATCTTATGTTTTTTATCTTACTAAAATTTTCCTAGTTGATTTATATGTTTTCTTCCAGGGAGGAATGTTGAGTTACAATTGAACTGGGTCTAGGTAAGCAGCTGATGTCAATACCATCTTACCATATGGAAATAGATGAGATAAAAGAGCTCAAGATTATATTTGAAAATATGGTGGTGAAGGGTAATGTAACACTAGTTTTTTTTCATCTGGTATCCCCAATGATCATTTCCAAGAATTCAAAAGGTTCACCCAAAATTTTCATGGAATATAAGATTTTGAACAGGGTAATGGTTAAGGACAAATATCCATTTACTTGTGTGTATAATGTTTTTGATATGTTATTGGGGAAATGTGGATTTCAGTGAAAAATATTCAGTTGGGTTATCATAAACTCAAAGTTTGGGATTGTGATATACTGAATAATTATTTCAAGAGATCATTTATCCATTACCAATATCTTGTGATGTTGTTTGTTCTGACTAATGCTCCAGTAGTTTTCCTGGCATTTACGCATTTACTATTCAATTGGTATCTCAACTCTTATTTTGTAGTATTGATAGATGATATTTCGGTTTCATCATGATCTTAGTGAAGGAACAAGATACATATGATTTTTTTTGGAAATATTGAGGAGTCACCATTTGTATGGAATTATTTCTAAATGTAACTTTTGGATTCAAGAACTGAAATTATTGGGGTTTTTGATTTCTGAACAAGGATTATTAGTCGACCCTATGAATGTGATAACTATTTTTACATGGGAAGAACAATAGAATGTATTTGAAATTAATTTTTCTTGGTTATTTATTGATACTATCGATGGTTATTCAAGGATTTCACAAAGTTGGTAAACCCAAGGACTACACATACAAGGAATGGTTTGAAATTTAAATGGGATGAAAAGTGATAGTATTATATTAATGAGATTAAAAGACATCTGAAATCGTATTCTATTCTAAACATACCTAATACTGGTAAGTGATATATTATTTTTTGTGATGATTTGGGTGCTGTTTTGAATTTTGATCCCATACAAGATGATCATGTGGTAGCTTATAGATCTCATCATCATAAAACACGTGAGAAGAATTTCTCAAAACATGATTTAGGTATTTATGTAGTTATAATTCACTTAGGTTTTGGTAGTATTATCATATTGGGGGAAGGTTCACAATGTCTTTTTTACTATAGGAGTATCATAGATATCTTTTCTCAAAATGACTATAATCATAGATATATAAGGATGGTGGAATAACATCAAACATTTTACTTTGTTATCGCCTACACCCTAGGGAAAGAGAATGTTGTTACGGATTCACATAACTTGAATGTGTTATCAAAATATATATTTTAATTTATGGAAGAGTGGTTCCTAATGTGTCATGAACTGTCATAATGTGGACTTTTCAATGAATCCCCAATCCCACCTCTAATATTCATGGTGATGGTGACTAGTGTTTAGTTAGAATTTCACTAACATAGGAGGCCATAACCTAATTATTTGTGCATATTCACACATCTCTAAGACCATAGAATGATTAAATGTAAAACAACTGATAAAACATGAATACATACATGTATATCCAAAAACCAAACTATGAAAAAAAGTAATGGAAATTGAATAAGGACAAATAGAATCCCACTACAAAGAGTCTAAGAACAAGACCAACCTAAATGTAATTAAGGGGATTTGTGTCAAGTTAACCATAGGATCACACCTCGGTCATTCTGAATCATAAATTCATTCACAGTCATCATCCCTATAGGAATCCATTAAAATTTTTATCTTTTACATAAGACATGAAATGTGCTGGAAAGTACCATTCAAGGGTGTGTGTAACAATACCTAGTAGGACACCTTGAAAAAATAAATACATATGTCCAAAATAATAAAATAAATATCTTCATAGGTATATGTCTACAAAAAATATAACAAGAATGTATATATATAAATACAAAATACACACCTTATAAAGGTAAATTCACAACTATAATGACATACTAGGATTACTACTGAAATATTCCATAAAGAAATCATCCATGAGAACTCACTCCATGAGTCAGATATCACTAATGGTGCCTATCCATTATGTATAAATCATCAAGTCTCACTCTTAGAAGTATAGACATGATGTATGGAGATAATGATACAATTATTAGGATCACACTAAGGACTATAGGGTAAAAAACAACTCAATACAGAATAAACCGCTATGTATAGGATCGTCGTCTGTGTAGCGTTTTTCATGAAGATACCAATAACTCCATCTAGGGAAAGATAGTGATATAGGATCTCAATCCAGGGATCAAGGAAGGATTCCAAAAACTCTATCCAATATCCTACTAAATTAAACACTATACTATGTGTAGGATATGATTCCATATTATCCATCATGGAAGGTTGAAATGGAATGAGCCATAACCAAATGTTTCCAAGCTGAAGAGGACAGGGGATTCAATACAACATTGATGGATTACATAGTGTGTACTAGTAGTACCCAGTATATCCCTCCAACATTGGGTCCAGATTGTGTATCATGGACCCTGACCATGTCCTTGACAAATTATATGGCATGTCCCTCCCATGTACTTCTGATTGAGTCTATGTACATGGATCATCCCATGTACACCTATTATGGCTATGTCCATGTAACCTTTAAGGTGCACACCAAAATAATTTCTCAATGAACAATACATGTGAGGGATTCACATGTTGTGTGATATTTAACATCACTGTGGGAACCCTACCCACTACACATGGTGTGTTCCTCTGAAACACACGCCATATACCACTATATTTCAAAAATCCCACAGGTTTCTCAATTATGTCTTCTTCTACTACTCCAACACCCAAATCTACTATGAATCAGTCTAGGATGAATGAATCTACTCTAGCTAAACCTCACTGTCTCTTCTCATCTTATTCATGTTTCCCGATTTGTAGGTAAATTAGTATTCCTCCATTCTAATCATCATCTCATGTACCAATTGAACCTAGATATCTCCAATCAAATTTGATTCACAATTAATTTAAAAATTTGTATGATCCTTATTCCATATAGATTCTAGATTTATGATATTGAATCATTGTTCTATTAAATTTGTGCACAATGTTTGAATTATTATTATTTGTGTTGAACCGTCAGTCAATCGAAGAACAGCTGATGAACACACATAGATAATGGGGAGAAAAATAAGAAACAAAAAATAGAGTAATGAACCACTACCAATTTTTGTTGGACCCAATATTTTGTTTTTTAAACAATGAATAATGAACCAAATATTAAAACAAATCTCCAAATAAAACCCCATAGATAAACCCATCCTACAGAAATACTGACCATTGAATCAATTCATTGTTCTTTGATTTGAATTCATAGTTGAAATAAAAAAATGTTGTAACTAAAATAAAATTAACATCCTACTTCACTTTAGATCAATCAATAGTAATTAATGGTTTCATGTCACTGTCATTACTGAGATCCACATGTCCTGCTTCACA
This sequence comes from Viscum album, assembly GCA_963277665.1. Classification (NCBI taxonomy): domain Eukaryota; kingdom Viridiplantae; phylum Streptophyta; class Magnoliopsida; order Santalales; family Viscaceae; genus Viscum; species Viscum album. The sequence goes on from OY728127.1 coordinate 497,263,383, forward strand.
AAAATCGATGATCCATGATCCAATGGTTGTTTGTTTGAGAGAAATCCTCCAACACTCTACCCAATGATTCTTATAATTCTTTTGGGTTATGTTTATAACCCTGGAATTTTTCCACTTCCATATCTTAATAAATTTCTTGTTAGTTCGAGTAACTAGAAAAAATAAATTTATTAACATAATTTATTTAAAATTTCCACCCATGATTGCGTCTCAACCATAATTATTTTGGAATTCCTTGGATATATCATTCCTAGTGAAAAACTATTCTTTTAACTCAGTGGATCCCTCAGATTTCTGATCTGGACTTCACTTTATATGTTATTCCAATTTTTTAGTAAATCATAATGCGAGTTTATTTAATATATTTGATATATTTGAAACAATTATTACAGGAACATCATGCCTTAGAATCAAATTTCATCTTATTAAATGGTCTAGAAAATAATCCATAAAATATCCAAAAAAAGAAATGTAAAATTAGAATCATTACATTCTCAAACCTTTTTACATTAGGCCTTGGAAATCAAAAACATGAAACTACACAAAGAGATGTGGGTACTGATCTAGAATCTAAGACTCTCGCTCCCAGGTACTCTCCTAAAGATTCACATACTTCCACTAGAAATGCACTAAATTTCTATTTCTCCCACATTTTATCTTCTCTGGTTGATCATTTATCTCTACTGGATACTTAGTCAATGAAGTACCATCATCGATTTCCATCTCTCCATATTTGAAAATGTGAAAAATATCATCCACATACCATCTCAGATATAAAATGTGGAGGATATCATGGACCTTGTATAACATTAATGGTAGTGATATGTCGTATGAAACCTCTCTAACTCTACATAGTATATAGAAAGGTCCAATGAATCTCATAGATAGCTTTCCACCCCATCTAAATCACTATAATACACATTTATTTGAATCCCATATGAACACATTTTCTCCATCCTTGAACTCTGAAAACCACCACCATTTATCCACACAAGACATCTACTGACTCTGTGCATTCGTATTATTCCCTTAGATGGTCTTCACCATAATAGTAGTGGCTCACACCATCTATTGGCCCATTAGTGCTGAATCTATTGGGTCATTCGAATAAAGTGGTGACCTATAGGGTCTCCCATACGAGGCCTTGAATGATGCCAATCCAATGGTGGAATGGTAGTAGTTTTTGTATTCATACAACACCAATGATATGTGATCCTAGAAAATAATGATAAAGTCCAACATGTAAGCCTGCATAAAATAATCTAGAACCTTAATGATCTACTTAGTTTTTTCATTTTTATGTTGGTGAAACCCCATACTAAAACCCAATTGAGTGCCAAGTGCCTCCCCTAATCTCTTCCATAAATGGGATGTGAATCTAGAATCATAGTCAGAAATAATTATAGGTGGAACTCCATGGAGTCAGATGATATCATGCATGTAGATTAATCCAAATATCTGTAATGAACTATTATATTGAATAGCTTGGATGTGGGTTGACATAAGGATTATTTCTACGATAATTGATATGGCATCGTGTCCCCATGACATATGTGGTGGGCCCATAGTAGGGTCTATGTATATCCCATACCATATCTACATTGGCACATCAAGCTGTTGATCTAAAAACACATGGACTTCATGCTCAGGATGAAATTTCTAACAAGTGAGCCATCGAGAGATAGAATCTATAACTCCATTATTCATCTGTAGTCATTAAAACTAATATTTTTGGTTCGGGTATATCTTTTACACTCCATGATTTTCATAAAAATAATATTTATGATTCTCTCTTAGGACCTCCTATTGTATCATCACTAGAATCACCATGCATCCTTTATAGAGAACAACATGCTCCCCACCTTCAGAAAATCCATCATGAGCATATCCAATTTATATATGAGTACGTACAGTTATAGAGTTATTATCAAAATGTCGTGCCTCTGTAACATTCTCTAAAATCCAAGCGGTAACAACAATTGAATGAATGTAAAATGATACATATCCATCCATAAAGGATAACTTAAATTATACCAACTACTCTTACGCCTCAATCACCAACCATGAACAAGATCAACTTCTGATACCATATTCAACAACATTCCCCTTCCATATAATATATAAAAATTGGAATTCATAACTGTGTAAAAACAATATCTGTTACATATGTATCATGTTGAGATCATTTAGAGAGAATATATAAATGAGACTCTAGTTGTCAGAATATATGGTAAATCACAAACCCATTTGGTAGTGTCACCACATCATTCTTGTAAAGGATACTATTTCAAACTCAAGATTATGGATCATGTAGTTCTTTTTACGTGGTTTCAACTGACTTGATCTATATGTATTCACTGCCTTCTTTTTCATCAAATCACAACCAATCATAGTTATTGATTCAAGGTAGAACACTATTCACTCAACACCTTCCTCTAGAAATCTCATGATGGGGGTGCTCATCAATATTTGTATTAACTCTTAAAATGTTTGTTGGAACCTCCCTATAATTAAAAGGCATCCCCTTTCAGGTAAAATAACTCAAGGAAGCTGATATACTAGGGAAATCAAGAATTATTCTCTAATAATAAAATACAAACACATGGATCCTCGGTACCACCATAAAACTCTTGGATGGACCCCAGGATAACAATGACTTGACCTTTTTTGGGTCCACTAAAACACTGTCCATTGAGATGACAAGTCCCAAAATGAGACCTCATAAATCCTAATCTGGAAACATCGAGAGCTTCAACAAATGTTGGTGCTCTCAGATCATTTCTAAACCTCCCTCAAGTGCCTTCTTTGATCCTCCTCATACATCGAGTACACTAGGATATCATCGATGAAGAATACCATGAAACTGTCTAATAATTGTTGAATGTTCTGGTTCATGATTCCCAGGAAAACTAATGGGTAATTCTTCATTCCAAAGTGCATCAAAAAGTACTCATATTGACCATAGATATATATCAACGTTTTCTATGATATATCCACATCCCATAGTCACAATTGGTGATATCATCATCGAAGGTTAGTCTTCAAGAATATTTTCACCACTCCCAAAACTATAAAGAGGTCATCGATCCTTAGTAGTGGATAAAAGTTCTTTAAATTCACTAGATTTTGGTTATTAGAGTCTATTAATAACCTCTATATCAATTTCACTTTCTTAGTGAACAACATTGGGGCTACCCAAGGTGATACACTATGTCTAACTGAGCCATTCCTCTACAATTGCTCCAACTAAACCCTCAGCATATGAATCTATATCGAATCCATCAAATATGATATCAAATATATCAGATTCATCCTAGGGTGTTGATCAATGTATATGTCTATCCCATTTCAGGAGGAAATCATGTAAAAATCATTAGGAAAGGTTTCCTTATACACTGCCACCATTTCCGGGATCTGAAAAATCATAACATCCACTTCACCAAGGATCATGTTATCCAACTGATGAGAAATTAGTCTCACCCTCATATAAATGAGACCGTATAACCCGACTTAGTTTTCCTTTTCACCCTCAAACTGATATCTTATCCCCATCACTGAAAACACACAATATCCTCTACTCAAACATTCTATATAGGAATGAACTGTTGATAACCAGTACATTTCTAAGATGAAATTATAAAGACTCATCATTACCAAAAACATATCGATATTGAAACTGTAATCTCTAAGATTCCATGCACACTATTAGAAAAAGTTTGTAATTGATGAGTCACATCTCGTCAAAGTCTCCAACCGTAAGAGTTAGGGTAACGGATCTACCAGAATCTTGAAGTCTCACACAATATATGAGGTAATAATGGAATCAAAAGAACCTATGTGTATTATTACTGAAACTCTATTGTAAAAGGAATATATCATACCTCGTATGATCTATAGATCCTCTACTTCATATGCCATAGACTCTAAAAGATTTTCTCATATGTATTCCCCATAGTACTAAGCTTAGTGTGGATCAACTCATGGTGTTGGAAGTAACAAGTTGAAGCTTTTACCACCTATCGATCCATCCTAACTCATATATGATTCCAACATCCATGATAACCTATTTAATCTTATTGTTACCTCTTCATCGGTGGTACATCCATTGTATTCATATTTGTTGTACAATGAGAAAACCATATCCTTCAAGATATCACATGCGGTCACATGAGTAGAACCGCCTGTCTATAGGATGGACATACCCATATTGTTAGCCCTGAATCAATTAAAATCTCTCCTAGAACCTCTTTCTGACATGCGTCACACATCAAGGTCCCGAGGACATTTTTCATCTCCCTACATCCAAATAATCTATTTTTGTGTACCCACTTCTGATAACCACTATCAGCGTCATCTTCTCTTGTAAAATCTCAACCACCAAATATTTATCTAGAACCCCAACATAGGTAGGAATAAACTGAGTTACAATGTTGGGTTGGATGTATTTACACATTACTCAGTCAAAGTTCTAGTCCCAAAATAATAAATCACGAACGATATCCATCGAGTGCTTGTAGAGGTTGTTGATCATTGATGAATACTTATCCACTATCATACATCACTTCTAGATCTGAAGAAGATCTTGTATATGAGAATACATCAGTGTGATTCGAGGGAATTCTGTTATAAAAGTTTTCTATAACTATAAACAAACTAGATTCACCTTTTCATAAATCAATGTCACCAAAACCCACCAATATCTTGTAGATACATAAAGAATCCCTACTTTTATAACATCCATATGATCTCAACTCATGAACTAATGGTTCTCTATCTTTAAAATGATGAAGAATTCTCGTTCTATACACCTCATCAACTAATATTGTGTGTATAATCTACTACTCATCATGTGGTGGTACACCTGGATCACAACCTATTGGTAACATATCTAGAATAGGTCCCATTTTTATGCCTCATCACTGAGCGGAACTTCCTTGTGATCCTAATGCTGAATACTAGCTAGTATATGTCACGGAGGAATCATGAAATAAACATGATGTACCACTATTAATGAGTATATATGGAGAGATAACTCAAGAAAGACATTGAAACCACAAAAAGAATAATATATTATGAATTTAACATTGCTTTACCCTACAACTAGTATCCTCGTGTGCTGAGTTAAGAGGTATGTGATAGGAGTAATAGTTTGGGATATGGTGGCCTCGTCACCAATATTGTAGTCCCTGAATGGAAAGTCGAACTAAAAATAATTAACAGTATTTCCAAAAAATAGTCTCACATAATCAGGTCCTACCACACTATCCGGACATGTTCCAATGGGGAATGTTTTACAACTCCCTAATTCCACCACCCATAGTACAGGGTTGAAAACATGCATCGAGTAAGCATGTCCCTAACATGGGGGGATATCCTAACTACCTACACACTCACACATCTCCATGCCCATACACATCTGATATTCAAACCCACCGATAAACCATGAATGCAAACGTTTAAATCCCACAACCAGATTATAAAAAAAGTATTTTTAAAGTAATCGAGGACAAATAAAAGTTCACCACATAGAGCATGATAATAATTAAAACCTAAAAGTACTGATGTGGACTACTCTCTAGATAACCATAGGAACATTCCTCGGTCTGTCTGGCTCACAAAACCCCACATGGCCCATGTCACTCTAGGATTTCATCAAATGGATGATCATCGGTGTAAGATGTGGAATTTTCAGGAAAATACTATACAAGGGTGATTATAACAATACTTAGTAAGACCCCCTGAAAAAACTAATCATATAACAAGAAGAATGACAATCATCTCTACAAAGGCATATGTCTAAAACACACATAACAATAATATCCATCTATAGTCAATAAAGACATACAAAATTATGTAAAATTCACACCCATAATTATTACCTAGAATTATTCCTTGTAGTCTCCACAAGAACAAATCAAACAGAACATCCTCCATGAGTTAGGTAACACTGACGGTGTTTTTCTGAGATGTACAACTTATTGGATCTCTCCATAAGAGTTATACACTAGAAGTCTGAAGTGAAGGATACATTAACAACCCAAAATTTCATCAATGAAATTTTCATTCTTCTAATTATTTCAAAAAATATTATTCACATAAAATAACTTAGATAAAAAAATACAAACTCTATAAATGATGAATGAATGATATAAGAAGTATTTATAGAAATTGTAGAACATAAACCAATAGAATTGAAACATGAAATTTGGAATAACAATGTGACAATTAAGAATAGTAACATATCCAATAGAAATGTGACCTCAACTAAGAAATTATATATAATATATGGTTATCGTATAAATGAAAATATGAAATATTTTTAACCTGGAATAATTAAATAATTTCTAAAAAAATGATAAATTAAGTTTTGGTATTTTTGTAAAACATAAATGTTTATTTAAAATATTATAATTAAAATAATAATTGAAAACAAAAATTATTTTCAAAAAATAGATTCGTAAATTAATATCTTATATCCTTATGATTATAAGATAATTTTATGAGACCATGAATAATTTTTCAAAGTATTATAAAATCAGTTATATTTTTAAATTTTAATTTTTTTTAATAAATGATGATTTTAATTACAAATTAAATTTAAAATATTTTTGAAATTATTTTAAAATACTGGAGTCCATCTTTTTATTATACACATTGAAAATTTTTTGGGTGATTTTTTTGCATTTTTCTAAAATAGTGGAATTTTTTGTGAATAGTAAAATATGGTAATTTAACATATTTAACATTTTAGCCCAATATATGAATTTTTTACTCATGGTTGAGTCATGAATGATTTAGTATGCCACTATATAAAATTAAAATGGTCTCTTTACAGTATATAGTTCTACGAATGAAAACTATTAACATTCATGAGCCATAATTATAAACATATGAAACAAATATTTAAAAACACTCATCTCTTCCCTCTATAAATACAACCTATCACAACATATACTTCTCACACTTAAGAATTTATGAATCATTGAAAAATTAATCCAAATCCCCCTTCTAAGCCTGTTTTCTATTTTCAGGATCCCTTTTCCAAATAATATATAAAAATCAAGTGCCTCAAGGTCGTTCTAAATGACAATAAATTTTGGATGTAAAATCCCCTTTCATTTTAATTTTCTCTTTTCATTTTCTTATGTACATTATCTACAAACCTCCCCATATCCATGTTATATGATAAATAATTTATAAATTATATACTATTATTTTATTGTGTTAATGGAATAACCAATCAACATTTCTCTTCCCCTCCCCTTTTGTTCTAAAAATGAAAACATTATCCATGATGTGTTGATTTATCACACTCAAGGATAATGAGTTTTCAATTTACATTACCAACTTCACAGATGATAATAAAACCAATTTTATATTTAAAACAGATTAAAATTTACATATTAAAAAATATTTTATTTTCATGAACCAATATTTATACAAAAAATTAATTAAATAAATAAAACTAGTTCGTTATGATCGAAAAACGCATAAATAATCAAAAAATTTATCATTAATGTTTTATCTAATGAATCATACTCACATATAAAAAAATAATATATAAGAACATTTAATAATCTAAAAGTTCATTAATAACATATTATTTCAATTTAGAACAACTATTCCCATTTAACATGATTTTTCACACTTGTATACAAGTAAACTGATCATGAGAACCAATGAAATTAATGCTCTCTAAAAGATTAAATTGAGTGACATAACTCATAAAAAGGACATAAAGTAACATAATAAAATTATAAAAAATAAAATATATGTAGAAGATATTCTAAATTAATGGATTAAATTTTATTATATAGGACATTATGTACAAGTGAAGAAAAATATCATACATAAGGTAAGGGAATCTTTCTGAACATTCTTTTTTTTCCTTTGGGTTAGACATTCTCTATCTTTACCCAAATGTAATTCTTAATTCTTATTATGTACTCCTCATAGAGTCTAGTTATACGATCCCAATAATTTTCGTATCTCAATTCTTCTTTATTTTATGGGGAAAGAAATATTATTATAATGTTCCCTTCTCAATTCCTCATGATATGAATCATCGATTAAAAGGAACCTCCCAATTTTAGACCAATTTTTAAGTACAATACATAATCTATTTTAATACCCTATTATTCATATAATGTCAAGAATTTTATCAGGAAAATATATCTTCTCTAATTTATGGTATTATATTAAACATCATTTATTTTCTTCAATGCTCATTAAGATTTTCCTTAAACCACACAAATGTGTTTTTTATCTAATGTATCTTAAACAATATTTTTTATGTTTCCAATTTATTTTGATATCACTTATAATGATTGATGACTACTACCCCTTATGAATTTCCTAATATGATTTATATACATCCTATCATGGACACCGTTATTATATTCCCTTTTTATGCCTCATGACAAGATTATCGTACCCAATTCTTTCCATGGTTAACCCTTATGCTTGATTCTTCATATGGTATGAATATTCATGAACATGTTATGATGAGTTCTCTAAGATTGTTCTATAAAGAAATTTTTAATGTTTATTCTCATGACACATCATGTGAAATTTTCTTTTTGGTTATCCTTGACTCATGATCCCGTATGCTCAATGGTCTTGGAGGTTATCCTTCACTCATGCTTCTCCATATGCAATGGTTGTGGCAGTTAGAACTGAATCATTCATATTTTAAGTTGTATTTTGTTTCCATTTTTCTATGATTCCATGATTATAAGATCCCATGTTTTATATGTTATTCATAAATATGATTATTCATTTTTCATGCCTTTTTATTTCTCCATGTTAATCATTATATCCCATGTGTTATTTATTATTCATATTCTTATTCACTTAACGGGATTTCTAGCTCATCCCTCTGTTCATGCATTCCTTAGGTTATCCTACACATATGTAGGGGCTTACACTACATTAAGTTCACATTATGAAGATTAAATAAAATATGTTTTCATTTTAGTTTATTTTTGATTAATTATATACCAAATCTTCAAAGGAAACTAGAATTTAAGATCCTTGGTTTGTATTTTAAGGCTATTTATGGTTGAAATCATATAATAATATGAGTTAAAGGCTACGGTCTCTATATTTTTTATCAAAGGATGTTATAGTTATTTTTTTATATTTTGACTATTGATCTTCATTATGAACCAAATAGATATATCTATCCCTAGGGATTTCCTTGATTAAAAAATATGACATACAAAGATTTTATATACATTTAATTTACATTTTTATCCCTCTATGTGCAATTTTTCATTTTTATATTCTTATTAACTTTGTATTAAATCCCCCATAATTGTAATTTGGTTTCCATTTTTTTATATAAATATGAGAACCCCTGAAAAAAATCATTGTGATAGAAAATGTGAATATTTTTCTACTTAAATTCCAAATATGATGGAAATTGGTGATCAAAACCTTGGGGATGTGCTCTACCAATGGGAAAAGACATAAATAATAACATAAATCATTTATAATGACCTTCTTAAAATTGATAGAAAGTTGCTGTCAAATCCTTTTCACAAAAATGGTTTCGCATTTTTAGTGTATATTATAATACCCTCATATTATAACAATGTATTAAAACCATTGACAAGATATTCTATGTCTTACAATGCTATTTATATGGTAAAGTTGTGTTGGATGTCTATTTTTGGATGGGGGAAACAAATTAGTGGTGGAAACTGATCAAGAACAAAAAGAAAAAATAGGAAATTGATTCCATGGATTTGGAGGAATTTAGTAAAATATTTTTCAATAATTATTTTCCCTTAATCCTATATCTCAATATGGAAATGTAGATATTTTTTGTGAAGAAGAAGGAAAATTATTCTATTGTGGCATATGAAGGAAGCATCACAATACTTTCACAATACGCCTTCGACTTTGTCATGATCATTGAATGAAACATGGATCACTTATTTAGTGAACAATAGTTGTGTATATAAAAATAGTTAGTGATTCAATACATTGATATCTATGATGATAGTTTCAATTGTCACCTTAATGTTGAAATGGAGATCAGAGACACTTAGTGGTATCATAGGCCTAGAGATAAAAATAGGACAATAGTGTTGAATATGGTAGGATCAATAGATAAATCCCATGATAGAAATAAAACACTACATCCCAAATGTCAATGTTTTGGGAATTAAAATCCTTAGAACTATCTAAAGGGAAGAAGGAAATCCCTCAAATGTAGTTGAATGGGGAATATGGATAATAATTGTCTATGTGATATGAAGAATCCCATGAATGTGGACGAGTAAAGAATGGTTTAGATCATCACACACTCTATAGTTTAGTGTTTCAACTTTAAGTAACATGGGAATTATGTAAAACATTTACCTATTCCTTGTGTTTTCAAATTAAATCACCCAAAACTTCTAAGGAAACAAGTGTAACAACTTGAGATTTCGTGAAATATGTTTTTTTTCAAATTTAATTAATCATTTTAATATTTTTCATTTCTTGCAACATTAAAAATAGAATTTTTATATTAAATCCATTTGTTTGGATTGTGTTATACTCATCCCAAAGTTATTATGCACTAAAATCAACACAATTTTAACATGCTCTACACAAAAAAACCGAGGCTAGCATAAATCACACACAATATTGACTTTCCTCAATGTCTTGCGTAACATGCCAGACCAAGTGTGACCAGAATAAAATATATTAATAAAAATAATATTATTTAATATAATATATATATAAATTAGTTTTTAAGTTCAAAATAATATATAGTATTAACTAAATTATGAAAATAAATTATTTAACTCACTAGTAACAAATGAATTTTAAATAAAAATAAGAACCAATTGAATATAAAAGGGAATGTTTTTATGGAAAACTATTTTTAGTCTCACAATGATTTTTTATCCTAATAAATGAAATTATTTATAATTAGTGAGTGATATTAATTTAATAAATATATTATATATCCAATAGTATAATTTTTATATTCTTTTAATAGATTTTAGAAACATAGGGTAGGAACAAACCCAATTTCGCACATAATGTCCTGCAATTTTTAAAAGGAAATTTTACCGCCTTTTAATGGAAACACTATTATATATATAATTTTCTCTCTTTTAATAAATATTATTTATCAAAACATATTTAATATTTTATAAAGGAAAATAAAATTTTTGTTAGTGTGAATTTTGGGTATTTTTATGCAAAGATTTATATATTGATGAATAATAATTTTTTTTAATTTTAATTAAAAAATGCGTTTTCATCTATATTTTCAATTTCATTAAATTATTTTATTAATTTATTTTAAATTATAATTAAAATATATTTTTAGCAGATAATTTAATTTAGGTCCTGGGAATCAATTTAAATTGAAATTCTATACATAAACATATAAAACATTTGAATGTTTTTACTTTAAAACCTCATGTTGTTTTCTTACCCGTGGGATTAAATTTAAGTTAATTTACGAAACTTACATGATTTGAATTTGGAAAAATGAAATTCATATTTGGTATCAGAATAATTTATAATTTATAATAAGGTAAACAAATTTATTTTTATCAAATATATTAGGTAATGGAATTTGAATTAATTAAAAATATTAAGGTAAAATTAAGCTTAATGAATGAATAAAAATTAAATTTAAGGTCCCAAATGACGTAGCCACTTATTCAAAACCCATTATATGGAAATGGTTCTTCCATTAACCTTAAATTATTTAGTTTTTTTAATTTTTGTTGACTTTTATTAGGTAAAAAAATTGTTAATCCTAACTTTTTTTCTAAAATACCAACTGATTCATTTTCCCCCATATAAAAAACCACCACATATCGTACTTTCCGACACCTATCAAACGATTTAGTATCATAAATTATATTATCAATAAACAAAAAAAAATACATACCTTTATACTTTAATCCTCCATTTTGGATTAAATCAATCCACATGATCACGTTAGTGAAAACCAAAAGGAGTTACCGAAAGAATGTGTAACATCCTTCCTAAAGATCCATTATCATATTTTCATTCTCCACTAGCTCCACACTCTTTATTCCAGGATTATAAAACAAAATAAGAATCCTAAATAAACTTATATGTTTTAATGGTATGATTTTTACCTGCAGTTACACATAATAACATCTAATGGGTAATGTACATATTGTTTACTTGTATGGTTAACTATAGCCTCAAAAAAAGATGATTGTTCATTTTTTAATTTACCATTTTTAATAGTTGGGAATAATGATGTAAATATTTATTATATGTGATATATGAGATAATTATTATGTTTTTAATATTTTTTTAACTATTTTACAACACATATATTCATACAATAAATTATTTGGTAAATATTATAATTTGTTTTGAGAAAGTGTGGACCACCTCCCCCTCAATGTGATGTGACTCATTCACACAAGACATGGAATGTATTGCATATATTATTATTAAAAATATAGGATATATATGACATAATAATTTTATAATATTTATATTGTATAAATATATACGTATATTTCATTTTCTTTCATTATTTTAATAGGACAACAAAAAGGAAACAATGTTCATGCATACGTACAACCTATCATCTCCATGAATGGCGTATTCCATTTCATATATCTATATTATATAGATTATTGTGATACAAATATACATAATATAAATGTAATTTATATCAGGGGTTAAATTAATGAAATAATTATATTTATAAAGACCAATGATATAATAAATTAAGAAACATGTGAAAAACGAAGAAAATATTACCCAAACTGTAACCTTAACATGTAATTTTTAACAAGAAGGTAATATAAAGTCATAATAAAAAAATGAAATTATATATAATAATAATGTTTTGTGTTTGATTTATAATATACTTATATTTATTATATAAGATATCTGAATGAGTACAATGAGTGTCAAGACATAAGGTAAGGTAATTTCATCTCACATTTTATATCTGCGAGATACATTCCATGTTCACTACCCCTTTATTTTTGTGTAGTGAATATAATGAAATTGAATGTTTCTATGATTATTATTTATAAATTAATAAGTATTTACATATTATTTCTATGATTTTTCATTCATGATATTTATTTTTCAAAATATACCAAATCAATAAGATAGTTTTGTCTCAAATTTTTGTTCTTTGATACACATTTTTTGTAATGGAACTAAATTATTTTTTAAGGTTTATTTCACATTTTATATAATTAATATACATATTTTAATGATATTTTATGTTTCATGTAATTTAATTTTATTACATGTATAGTATAATTCAATGTTACCATGAGGTGAGAGTTTATTCAAATAATCTCATAATTTATCGAGATTGTTTATGATTATGCTTCAATCGATGAAATATTTTGATCCATATCTTAAGGGAACTCATAAAATTTCCTTTAATATATAAATTGATTTTATATTTATCTATTTGTACCATTTTTCAAAATTTGGTACATTATTATATAAATAATTTGTTTTTAATAAATTATAACGTTCCCCTCTATTCCGTCAAAAATCAATGTTCTTTAAAAACCATGTTTTCTTAAAAGGTTTTCAAAAAGATTTCAAGAATTCCTTATAAAATTTTATAGTATTTTCAAAGAAATAGTTTTCAAAAAAAATTGACGTTTCATTTATATTTTGTCATGGAAAATGGTTTTCACGATATTTTTAATAATGGATTATATGTTTTCAAAGTATTTTCAATGAAATGTATTTCAAAACGTTTTCATGTTTATATTATAAAATTTTAAATAAAATGGTTTTCAAATTTTTTTAAAAGATTCATTTATTTTTTTTAAATTATATCCATGAAAATGATTTCGCAATGGTTTTTTGTTTTAAGAATAAATTTTCAATGGTTAAAGGATAATTTCTTCTTGAAATATTTTTAAATTATCTTTCCAAATTATTTAGAATCTAAGATGACATCCATTAGTGCTACAAATGACTTTATAGTTAAATGATTCAAAGGATCTGTTGATTTTATTTATCTGAATGGTTAATCTCTTTATGGAATGATGTTTATGAAACATGTTTTCCTTTTATTGTTTTTATTATTTTGATACTCATTTTTCATTCACAAGTTATATGTTTTTAAAACCTATTTCATTTCATTGGTCATAAATTTGATGAAATGACAATGAAACCTGTATGTTTTTCTACATGTTCTTAAATGATTACATGTTTATTATACCCATTTAATTTCATGGGATATGATATGATTGCTTATGATTTTTTGAAAAATGTATGCATGATTTATTTATGTGACGGTATTTGACATATATCTCCCTATGATGTAATTGGTAAAGATAAATGTTCTAGGAGCTCAATAGGGTACATGGGTTGAAATACCAAGCACAAAAAAAGATGGTACATAGGAGGGAATTCTAAGCTTGAAATAAGAGGTAATAATATGCCAGAAAAAAGAGGGTACATGGTAGACATCTGAAGCCCGAAACAAGAGGGTGCACGGGAGGGATACTCAATCCCGAGACAATGGGGTATCTTAATCTTAGAAAAAGAGGGTACATATGTAGAAATACCAAGACTGAAACAAGAGGGTACATGGGAAGGAATCCCAAGACCGAAACCTATACACAGGTTATTATCCCTAGCCTAACATGTTGTGAAGGACATGGAATGTATACTTGACATATGATTTTATTTTCTTATGTGTTTTCCATATATCCAATGCCCTATTAATATTTTTTTCTTCATGGATTATGTTGTTTATATCTATATGATTTATGTATTATTAAGTACAAGTATTTATTCCTTGACTAATGTTAGTGATCTTTGATTTGTAGGGTAGGGTCTCCTAATGATACAATAATGTTATAATACCCTTATGTTCATGTTATGGTTACTTATTATTTTAATTTAACCTTGTCGAGAATTTGATCTCACTCCATTCTTTTGTTTCTTTTCCCATGAAAATAATGAATGGTTTTTAGGTTGAATTACTAAGGGGGATATAATTGGTGGACAAACTGATGTTATGTAACTGAGTTATAAAATATTTTCCCATGTTTCCAAATGCACTAAACAAATGTGGTATTTGGGAGTCTATTTTTGTAATAATTTATGTATTCTCTAATAATGATGTAATGTATATGTACATTAAGATTGGTTTGTTGTAGTATGTATCACACTGATGGTTTAGTCAACCTTGGTAACTACGATTACCAAAATTAGTGATATCCCTAGTAATATTTACAACGATATTTTTTTGGAATGTATATAAGGATAATTATAAGTATGACTTAAGGATTAGGAAAATGTCCAATAGTTTTGATAAATGATAAACTGAGTGGTGTCCATGAATTACATCCTTCTCTTGAGACTACAAGTGGATGTGGCTCAGAAACAGATGTACGTAGAGGTTATAACATCGAAAATATGTGTCATGACTGACTCTGCGTAACCAGGTACACAAAAATGGTCCTTTTTTAGGTCTACGAGGTTGAATAACCTTATGGTTGGGGGTGAATCAGAGTATGATAAAGTAAAAATTTTGACCCATAGGATATTATTTTGTTATTAAGGAAACACACATCTATATTTCTCCCATATAAATATATGAACAAAAATAAAATCACGCTCATGAAACAATGATTTTTACTTAGTTCACCCACGCTGGGAAATGTCCAAGGAGCATACAACTGAAGATGTTCTATTTCACCAAATTGACTAAGGCTGACTATCAATAATGATTTAATAGTATGGAAAAAAACTTCTATGAGCAGTCTCAGTTCCTTTAAAAGGATTAAGGTCTCTCATTGTATACCCAATAGTCACTCCCTAGGCCTCTATATCTAGCACACTTCCGGTGGAAAGGGTCATTGTCTTCCTCTTCCTTCGCTCACTTATCTTGGAAATGAATTCTCTCACAGTTTACACAAATGTATGTCAAACACATTTTATGGACATGTAGGTCCCCACATTTGCATGAAATACTTCATCCTCCAATTAAAATAGATTCTCTATTCATATCCCTTCTTCACCATCAGATTAAATCTACCTTACCTTGTACTGTTATGTAACAGAAATGACTTTCAAAAACTAATTTTAGGATTTTAAAATCTGTCTTGGGTAAACCATGAACCACATTACTTTGTATTTTTATAGTGTGATAAGTATGATATGCAAATCACCAACTCCGCAAATCGCCTCCAATTCCACATACCGCTTCTCCTCTAAGGACATCCACCACCTTCTCTATCACATACCACCTCTATGTACCGACTCTGCAAAACTTCTCTACAAACCACATCTACAAATAAAATCTCCTTAAAAAAATCCCATGTGTGTTGCACCTTCTTCCACTATGTACCATGACCTTCTTCTTATGTGTACCATGTCCATTACAAGATACATTTTCCAGTAAAAACCTTCGGTGGAATTTCTTTCATGAGAACCACTTTCATAAATCACAGTATACCCAGAAAAAGGGATGTTTTCTAATGATATACACTCTAACTTCTCATAAATGGGATTAGTGCTCCTTATATAATAAAATATATTAGAAAACATTTCAAATCCAAGATTTACCAAGTCATTAATTTGGTACAACCTTTTTCGCATATCACTTCTTTCACTGTGAACCGTACCTATTTTATGAACCATTTTCCCACCATGGTCCATGTATTTCCATTTCACCTACATGGATATATAATCTTTTGTTATCCGAAAACCCATCATACCTTCCACATACCACATCTCTTTTGCCACAAATTGTTACCTTGAACCATTTTGTGTTTTTTGAACCACTCTTGTATACCATTCCGGTTTCCTGGTACACGGCCACAAAACATTTCAATTCATGGTACATAGTCCGCGTTCAGAGATATTTGATTCTATTATCTTTCTAAGTTTTTTTCCGTTCTTTCCATTGTTCAGTCTTATGAACAAAAACCTTATTTTCCAAACAAAATTTCCTTATTTTGAGGCCCAACAATTTGGAAAACATTTAGAAACTACGCCACCGTAAAAAAAATCTTTGGAAAACTCCAAAAATACAAATTCATATATATCTAGATTTTTCATCAAACACAATCACACCCACAACATAACTAGAGGAAACATTGAGATATTTTTTCCCAATTATCTCCCCCTTCAAGTTTGTTGACAACTTTTCTCATAAAAATTATTCATATTTGGATAACACGTTAAGGCTCTTTCCTTCTTCAATCAGAATTGGATTTATGCAATTAAGATAACAATAACATATTTACTCAACACATACACTAAGCCCTCATGATCCATGATTGGCGTGAGAAACTAGAGTATAATGAGATGTTCCCCAATGGATAACATCATTCCTAAAACCAAGTCTTGAAACCAATCGACATCTTTCATAAAAAATTTCCACTCTTGTGATATGTAATCATTGGTCTATTACTTATAGAATATTCATATTTAATACTCCCCATATGTCATAACTCCTCATAACAGCTTCAGCTCCTTTTCAAAACCCTTATCTCGCTACTCTACTTAACAACTTATCCCCATGTCATTTCTCCCTCCGGAACAGTCACAATTTCTCTCCCTTTTCCAATGAACCCAAAGGGTACTTTAAGGTAGTTTGAAACAGGGTAAAGAACACATATTATTACATCAGAGAAATTAGCGTCATACCTCTAGGAGAGGGGATCCCCCATCCACAGTTTTTCAAGTGTGGGAGTCGACTGGCCTCCCAGAGACAGTCTATCCCTTTTGAAAGCTACATTGGTTAAGGCCTTCGTAATAATATTTATAACGTGTAGTTTTGTTGGCACATACTCTATCTTCAAAAGCCCTTGCTCCACCTTCAACTTAATAAAATTATATTTATATTTTAATTTACATTTTCCTTGAGTGATGAACGAGAATTTTGATAATATTTATAGCACTTGAATTATCACAATGAATTATTATCGGTGATTTCATTATGACTACCATATCCTCAAGCTGCTACTTCATCCAAAATAATTGTGTGCATTCATGAGTAGTTGTAATATACGTATATTATGAAATTCCTAATGAAACTATGTTGTTTTTATCCTCAACCAAGAAATACACAACCCACTAAGATAGAAAGCACTGTCAGATATTGATATCCTGTTATCTGCTGAATTGACCCAATCTGCATCTTTATATCCCAACAACTCCTTTGATATTGGTCATTGTACATCAAACTAAAATCTACATGGGCTTTGATCTACTGAAGTATTCTTATCACTACAATCATGTGGCCTTCATTGATTATGATTTGATATTGAACTTCTTGGTATATAGAAAAAACAATAACAGGTATTGTCACTGTTAGATAAAGTAAACATCTAATAATTTTTCGATATTAATTGATATTAACAATATTTCTATCGTCATCATTTGATAATTTCATCCTGGTAGAACCCCAGGCCTTCACCTACTTGGAATTTATCATTCCAAATATTCACTTAACCTCCTTGGATTATTTATATTAAGAAATTAAAGTTCCATTCCTTCCTTCAGTCACTTTTAATCCAAGGAAAAATATTATCTCACCAATCATTGAAATTTCAGACTCAGACTTCATGAACTCATAAAAATGCCTGCATTATGCTTCATTTGATCCACCAAATATTATTTTATCAGCATAAACTGTCACCATCACCATTTTATTACTATCGTTATTGAAATAGATACGTTAATAAACTCCACCTTGTTAAAATCCAAGTAACTTCTAATATTTATCAAGTCACAAATACCATTATTTTGGTTCTTACATCAACCCATATAGTTCCTTCTTCAACCAACAAACTCTATTATCATTTCATTCATGAGAAAACCATTTGGTTTCCCTATATATACTTCTTATTATTGAACTCTATTAAGAAATTCTGACTTTCAATCCATTTGGAAAACCTTGAACATTCATTCTACTATTATGGCCATGAATAAGATGATGGTCTCCCACCATGATATAGGTTAAAATGTATCATCAGGATTAATTTACTCATTCTGGAAGTACCCTTTGAAAACTTGTTGGTATTTGTTTCGAATCACAACACCATATTTATTCATTTTGTTATGAAAGACCCATTTTTTCCTGATGACATTATTGTCTTCTAGTCTCAAAAAAATCTCCCATGATTGATTCTTTTCAATTTGGTCAATCTCTTCATTCATATCTTGAACCCAGTTCACATCTCTAGCTACTTCATAAAAACATTAATGTTCAACCTGTGAGAAGTATGATGCTTGTTGTAGAGTTTTCATTTTCTTTGTCTGAACAGGTATTGTCTAATCAACAATTATTTTTTACCTATAAATTTAATCTATTTTTGATGGTCTCTGGGAACACACTAATTTATTCTCATTATTTGAGTCTTCTTCTAACTCAACCTCTAGAGTTGGAGCATCTTTTATCCGGCTCATCTCTTCCTAACTATCCTCCTGAGACTGATCATGTATTTAAAATATATTCTGTCCATTATCCTCTATAGTCACATCATGATTTTCAAATATAATTACTACCTTCTTATTGAATCATTTATATACTTTTAATTTCTTGGAGTATCCATGAAATGTCCCTTTACATCCAAAAGATTCAAACTTCCTATGTTTCTCCTTATAGAAAATAAAACATTTACTTCCGAAAACTTGAATGTACTTCAGTGAGAGATTATTTCCATATCATAACTCATATGGAGTATTCTACTATTTCTAACAATGTAAATCTCTATATTATGTGTAGAATTTTATCATCAATAATTATTTCCAAAATTTATCTAGAAGGTCATTCTCAAGGAGCGTTGTTCTGCCCATGTTATTGACAATCCGATTTATTCTCTCAACTAATCCATTATGTTGGGGGGTTCATACCATTAAAACCTAATGCCTCATCCCTTATTTCTCGAGATAATACTCCACTTGGCTATTTTTAAACTATGTTCCATTATTTATTCAAATCGTCTGTATTTTCTAACCATTTGTCACTTCACACTCCTTTTTATATCTTGTAATGAAACTGAACACTTTTGATTTCTGGGTGATGATTGAAACCCATTCCATTATTATATAATCATCAATGAAAAGAACATAATATCCCCTCCCATCTATAGAATTTCGTGAAATTGGCCCACACACATCAATATGAACTAAATTATGAAATATTGATGACTTTTTTCATTTATCTTATATGTCTTTCGAGTGATCTTACCTTGTTCGAAGGAATCACACATATGGGTACGATCACTTGATGGCCTAGGGAGATTTTGAGTAGCATTATATTTCACCAGATCTTCCAAGTATTTTTGGCTTATGTGGCCAAGACACTTATTCAACAACTTGTTTTCTTCTCCCTTGAAAAAACACTCATATCATCTTCTCCACCCACAAGGTATAAATTTCCTTTTGTTTGCATTCCATGTAATACAATAGTACCATTTTTGTCCTTAATGGCACATAATTTCTTGGGAAATTTTATGGCATGTTGTGAGTCACATAATTCACTTATAAATAACATGTTATTACTAATACCTTCAACAACCAAGACATTTTCATCTCTTATGTGTTTTCCTAAAAACATTTCTTTCCTAGAGCCAACTATTTTTGACACTTTATCATTACAAAATCTTATGATTCCTTCATTATCATACCTAATTCTTGTCCCCAGATCCTTGTTTCCTATCATATGTTATGTGCATCCACATTCAATGATCCATGTCCCAGTGCCATCTGAGGCCTTGAACACAATTTCTACAACCAATTCATACTCAAATATTTTCATTTTGGTCCATGTTTCTGAATTCTTACATGGTATGGATGGATACTCTCTACATTAGATGGAATATGAACAACCAGATTCATCCTATAAAGTTTCAAATCGATTTTTCATTTGCAACTCATTTGATGACATGTTTTTCTGTTACTAATGACCATCCATAGTATTTTATAGCACAATCCTATATATTGTTGATGAGAAATATCATGCAATGTGTTTCAACACCGCACACCTAAAACAGTGAACATAAAATGTTAACTTATAAAAGTTGAGTTCTATATGAATACCAATTTCGGTCTTGTTCCATATAGTACCACTTTTCTATGGAACAAGCATTTTTTGTGTGTCCCTTCCTTCCACAACAATGTTATCTTATAAGAGGTACATTCCTATAAGGAAATACTATACTACTTGTTATCCCTTGGGTTCTGTAAATCTTCTAATTCTACTTCATACCCAAATAAATTTTCAATCTTGTAGTTCATGCTTATGGTTTGACATCAACTGTAACTATTTTTTTAATCAATCTAGTCAACTTTTATCATCTCTTTTGTCTGTAAGATCTTCATTCCTATTGTCATGCCTGAAACCAATAGTTTTCCATGTTATTTAACACTTCATCATAGACTGATGAATTCTTGTTCAAATGGATACATTTGATTTGTTCATTTCTTGTTTCTGTTAAACTACCTATCTATCATTTATGTTATTAAATATGAAGTATGTAAACAACCACCTTTTCTGAGCTTTCTAGCATTGATGATTTCAGTTTTTAAATTTTTTCATTCCACTCAATCATCTCTTCTTCCTTCTTCTACACACAGAGTTTGGAATCACATACAACATTGTTATATTTCTTTAGTTTGGCTCTCCAAGCATCTATCTCTTCAAGAGAATATTTTAATTCAGCTTGAAGATCAACTCCACCTTCTATTTCATCCACATCACAATCAAATTCTTATTTTATTAAGGAATTTTTAAAAACTTCCACCAAAGAATCCTCTATATGATCCATAGAGTCTGCCAACTCTTCTACCTCATATTATTATGAACATTCATCTTATTTTGAAAAAATATTATTCTTCTTGATGAACATTGTTTTAGAACTTCTATTTCCTTTCTCATTGGATGAATACTTATTTTGTCGAATTCCTTCATTTTCTTCGTCATCATCATCAAAAAACTTATGACATTTTACTAGAAAATTTCAAATCTTTCCACATTATAAGCACGCAAGTGGATGTATACCCTTGAAATTTCCTCTTCCTCCTTGCAGAGTTGAAGAGGGAAATGACATGAAATCACCCAAATAATTTTTCTCCAGACTATTTTCAAAAAAGATATTCTTCATGGACTTGAATTCCACTTCATTCTACATCACCAATTCTGTAGTATCATTATCATCATTTCCCATTTCATATGAAACAAGAGTAATGTTCATGTTATCCAACGTCAACTCCTTTATATCGTTATCTTTCGATACTGAAACATTTAGATTAAATCAAGGTGGAATATTCCTCATGATATTTTTTCAAAATCCTTATATCTTAAATTACTTCTCCAAATCCTTGCATGTCTTCCACTACAACATTCACCCAGTCAAATAATACATCAACAGTTTCATTTGAGTTCATTCTTAGCTCTTCATACTTGTTCTACAAATCCTCCAAATTTTCTTCTTTGACTTTTGAATCTCCTTCATAGATATTCACCATCCTTTCCCACAAAGCAGGTTATGTTTTACATGACATCACCTTCATTTAAATTTCATTTTATAATGATCCTCCAAAAGAATTCATCCTTTTAAAATCAGTATCCAATTCTCTCCATTCAACTTATGATAAGGCACGACTATTAATATCAGATGATATTCTATGCATAGAGGTTGTGAAGAAAACCCTGCCTAATGATCAAAAGTAGTGCTACATCCAATTCTTCTATAGTTTTAAATTGTTCCCATCTAAGATCAGAATTAATTTTTGATTGACCACCTCTATTGCTTCTATAGAAGGAGAACCAATGACTTATAAACATTCTCACTGATACCAATTGTTAGGTCCACAAGGTTGAATACCCTAGGGGGGTCAGGGTATGACAGAATGATACCTTTACCACTTAGGTTCTTGTTTCTATATCAAACAAAACACACTAATCTCTTTATACCATAGAAATATATGAAAAAAATAAAATCATACAATGGAAACACCAATTTTTACATGGTTCACCCTCTCTGGGATTAATCAAAGGATCATACAACTGGTGATGTGGTGTTGTACAAAATTCCATATGGATTTATTCTAATAATGATTAAAAGGTTAAAGAATGTTATTTTATGCCAAGACTCAATGCATTTACAAGGTTAAGGGACTTCTTATTGAATTCCCAAGGATCAATCCCTATGTCTCTTTCTCTTTCACACTTCATGTGGAATGGGTCACAAAATTCCACTTCCTTCATTCATTACAATTGGAAATGATTCCACTCACATTTTATAGACCTGTATGTAAAATGTAATTTATGGAAATGTAGGTCGCTTTATTTTTATGAATCTATGTATCCTCGACATTAGGTATATTCTCTACAGAAGTCCATTTTAAATTTCATATGAAATCTACATTTACACATACTATTTTGTAAATCAAATGTCATTCTCAAATTGATTTGAATATTTTTCAAGATTTCAGGAGGAAATCACAAACCACCTTGTTTCATTTTCCTAATGTGTAATAGGTAAGGAATACAGACCACCTACTCCACAAACTGCCACAAATTCAGCGTACCGCTTCTTCTATCTTGGATGCCTTCCCCTTTTCTATCACATACCGCCTCTGTGTACCGACTCTAAAAACCTCCTCTATGAACCACTTCCAAAAATCACTTCTCATTTGCAGGCTCCCCTGTCTGCTCCACCTTCTTCTTTATCATACTATGGCCTAATTCCTACACATACTACTTCCTTCATAGGATACCATTTCCCACAAAAACCATCGGTGGAATTTATTCCATATAAACTATTTTCAAACTTCATTGAATTCCCAGAGCAAAGAAATGTTGTCTAATGATATACACTATTACTTCTCATTGGTGGGATTATAACTCTTTATATAGAAAAGGATATTTGTAAAATCCACTAATCCAGGATTTACCAAATCTTTCAACTTCATGATTTAGGCATCTTATAAGTAATTTTTCAAGATCATATGGTATCACATTATGATAAATATTTCTCACACTATTCTTTTCTATGATTTAGACAATGAAGATAACTATAAGGATAATTGTTAGCATTAAATGTTTCAGATGTGAAAAGGATGATCATTGTTGAAATCTATTTCCCAATATGAAATCTCATAAAGAGAATCAAGAAGGTGTTATGAGTATTTGTTATACATATAAAGATAAGTAAATAGAAAATGATATGGGAAGGTTTTTTATTTTCATCTAGTATTTTTTAAAATAAAAAAAAAGAAACATGATTTTATTGGGGTTTATGAAACTTAAGACATGATTAATATTTCATATTATACAGAAGAGTTATTAAGGAATATATTAAGGAAGACCGAGTAATGGTTTAATAAAAAAATTGGTTTAATTATGTATTTATGTTTTGGAATTCAAATATTCTGTTCATTAATCATGAAATATATAATTATTTTCAATATAGGTCTTAATCAATTATTATAATGGATATGTTGATTCACGGTGAAAGCATAGAAAATTAATATTTTAATTAATGTAAGGTTACCATTAATGTGATCATGACGTTCACAAAATTTTGTTTATCTTGGGTAAAGAGATAATTAATTTGGATAAAGTAAATTGGATAACACTGATTACCTAGGACCAGATTACTAATTTGTTTAAAATGTGTTCTATGTCAACATGGATGAAGTTTACAATATCTTGGATTTAACGAATATATCTAATAACCATTGGAATAAGTAAAAACACATGTTTCCCAAATGTATTTACAGAACTTTTGGTTATTACCATGTTTCAATAGAATATACCATGAAGGTATTCACATGTTTGGACTATGAAAACCAATAGATACTTTGTGATAAATTGGGGATCAATGTCAAGTTGATTTAGTGAAAATTTTTAATTGTGTTTTATTTTCATCATCCATAAGGATTATAAAGTTGAAACATCTTCTGATTTTTATATTAAACGTAAGATAAAGTTTGTGAGATTAAAGTATTACCTCACAACATAATTATTTATGAATATTGGATAACCTACTCTAGAAATTTATAGTTTATGGTAATTTAAGAGGTATGAGAAGACTTATCATGTATCTCATGATCTGGTACTACTTCAGGAATAAAAAATTCACATTTCTTTTTGGAGAAATTGGTAAAGTGGAAATTGGTCAATATATGACCAAAGGAAGATATTTTACATATGAAAGGGAATGTAATCATGTACGTATAACGTATCATGAATATTATTAAATAATAGTGAAAAGATCTTGAAACTAGAAATATTATCCTAGTACCTTCTTTTCTGATGAATCAAATGGTCCCTTAGATAATCACATATTTATGGCTTTGTGATTATTAAATTTCTCTTAACAAAGTTCTAAATCACTATCCTCAATAACAAGACAGTAATATTTCTCTTCCATTTCTATGTTATCAAATTCCATCTATGTTTTCTTATGTGGAAACCCAGTTATTCCTTACTCTGGGAAACTATTATGGTTCCAAAATTCATTTTTAAAGGATCTTTTAGTGTTCATTTATACGATCCAGTTTTATATTAATGAAACATAATATTACTAATCGTTTGATAACCAAGATGAATTTTGAGGGAGAAATTCATTTTAAGATGTATAATTTAACACACTGAAATTTTGTATAATATTTTTTTCAAGTTAAATTAATCACATTGATATTTTTCATTTCACGCAACACTGAAAATGGTTTTTTATATTAAAGCACTATGTTTGGTTTCTGTTATACATAATTAAAAGTTATCATGCACTACACACATCATTAAATTCAACATTATCTACATGGAATACCAAAGTTTTAAAGAACTAAAAATTTCAAGGATATTTTTTATTAAATACTTAGGAATTTTACAAGTCTATGGATTCTGATGGCTTCTGATTCAAAGGCCCAGGGTGCCTGGAATCAGTTTTTGAAAATATTTTCAGGTACGTTCAGTAAACATACGATCGAGTTTTTATATCTTTTGAATCGGTGCTCGGAATTGAAATCTAAGGGCATCGATGAACTCGCAGCGCCGGTATTTTCTTAAGGGGACCTTTACCGCATTTGCGTTTTATGCGGGTCGAAAGTTAATTTTTGGGGTTTAATCTTAAACTAAATAAAATTGTGTGGTACACAATTTTATTTTATGAGTTGGTTATTTTCCTCCCATGTGTGGATATTTGTGAGGTGGGTCCCACATGATCCCCAACCTTCAACGCCCCATTAATTACCTACAGTTTTCTTTGAAAACTCCTCATTAATGGTGGAGCCTTCCCACCTCCCTCTTCCCATTAAATGTGCCAAATAATATAATTAATGTTAGCATTAATTAAATGGGACCTCTTTTGAATTAATATATGAATTTCATAGCAATTCTATTAATGGGAGTGCCTCCTTATTTTCTTTTGCGTTGGAAAATAACTTTTGGGGAAAAAGGCTCTGGAGAATTAAAAAGTGAGGCAGTCTTTCTTCGATGAAGAACACCATTCTTCAAAAAATAACATCCCTGGTGAAGAATGCGAAGGACTCCTTCCTTGGATTCACCTTGTCGTCAAGGAGCCTACGTCGCCTACGGAAACGACTCTTCCTCCATCGTTGATGGGATGACAGTGTTATCCTACGACGCCTAATTACCACGACATTCGCCTTCCGCGGATCGATGAAGAATTAACTCAACTACGAGACAGGGGGATTTTTATATCTAATATATGTGTTTTATACTCTCGAACAAGGCGTTTAACTTTTGGGTGATGTTTTAAACCACTAACGTTATTGGTACGGACTAACAAACAAGTCTGAACCCACCGCTATTTTGTTCTTGATGTGCATGGTGTTTGGTGATGACGAAATCGGACCGAAATGGCGATTTGGGGACTTCTAAGTAGAGTACAGATCCCAAGATGATCGTAGGCATAGACAGCAGCAAAAATTGATCACCAGAATGACTCTGGTGGCCCGTGGAAGACCGCGGCGATGCGGGTCGCCGGCGAGGCGCCCCCGGCGACCGGAGGCGGCGGCCGGTCGCCTAGAGGTAGCAGTGCCCCAGAACGCCACTGGTAGAAGTCTGCCATGGCACTGGCCGCGGCGGTGAGGAAGGGATCCCGCAGCCGCGCGGGATCTGGGAGACAACGGTGCCAGCCAGGCGCCTTGTTCGTGGAACCAGGGGTCGCGCCCCACCCCCCTGCTCGACCAACTGGCCGAGCTAGCACCCCCCCCCAGCCAATCCAAGGCGGGTCACATGGATTGGGCCAGGCCGCGCCCTGCTGGACCGGACTCGGACCCATGTTGGGTCGACCTAGTTCGTGTCGTCCCAGGGTGGGTTGGGTCGGGTCGGACAGGGCCCAGACCCCCCACTTCGGACTATTTTTTGGTATTTTTCCCATATCATGAGCTACGAAGTTATGATCGATGCAACATTAGTTGGGTAGGAATACCTTGATCTATATGGTCTTTTTGGTATATTACACTTGAGTTTTCGGCAAAGTTTGGGTATGACCGGGTTGGTTTAAACCCGAAACCAATCGGGCCCTTGGAGCAGAAACACTTATAACTTATGGACTGGATGTCTGATTGACGTTCCGTCAACTACGTTGAATTCATTTTTATGAGATAGTTCTTTTGGAATACTCCACTTGAGTTTTGGATGTATCTGGAGTACATTTGGGTTGGTTTTAGCTCTAAAACCAACCGGACCCCTGGAACGGAAAACCAATAACTCTCAGACCGGGCGTCCGATTGACGCACCATCTGTCACATTGGGTTTCATTTGACGAGTAGAAATTTTGGGATACATTATCTTTGTACTTAATGACAGATGATTTATCAACCCCCCTTGCTTGAGGAGCGGACCCTCTCAGAATTGAGTGTGCTGTGTGCGGGAACCCTAGAGCTTGCTGCGACTGCATCTACTCTGAACTAGGATCCTCCGTGGGTTCGACGATGATGTATACCATACTAGAATCCTATGTGGGTTCAAAGAAAACATCTACTGTACTAGGATCCTCTGTGGATTTGACGATGACGACTATAGGACTAGGATCCTTCGTGGGTTCGACGACGACATCTACCCTACTGGAATCCTCCGTGGGTTCGACGATGACGTCTACCGTACTAGAATCCTCTGTGGGTTCGATGGCGATGACTTCTGTACAAGGATACTTCATGGGTTTGACAATGATGATTAATTTAATGGTATCCTAAGTGGGTCCGACAATTCGACTTTTGTTCTAGTATCCGACGTGGTTCCGATAGAGTAGCTGTTCTATTATCCAACGTGGGTACGACAACTTAGCTGGTCTAATATCCTACCTGGGTCTGACTGATTAGATGAATCAGTGGCTACATCTGAGCATTTTTATCACTTTACGAAAGATGTATACCTGTTTGAGCTGAGTCAATGACCTCTGTGTTTTCCTCATGATTGAGATGGGTTACTTGAGAACTTTGGTATATGTATGGTCATATACCTACATAAGGGTTATCCGTTGATATCATACTTTGTGGTTTATCCTTGTGGGATTTGTGAGACCTTGAGGGTCTCGGGGTCCCTACTGAGTATCTTTATACTCACCCCTGCACAGGCTATGCCCGCACTACGTTGTGTTGGATGCCGATGACAGACAATGCTGATCATGGTAGAGGCTTGTAGAGCTGGATGGTATTCGGAGGTGGAGCACTTGGTGTGACGTACACGGAGTAGACGGACGGACCCGTGGTGCTCGGAGAGACTATCTGTACCCACCCTTCAGGTGGGATTCCTGGAGGATGACTCATTGGTTGCTGCTTTACTTTACTGCTTTTGTAATTTCATTTCAGTTCTACTGTACTATCAGTTGGGTTTGTATACTGGCCCATTTAATTTTCATCACTTACTTTTGTACTCAGATTTTCTTAGTGCTTACATAACTTGTGTACTATATTGTGTTTGTTACTATCATAAAGGAAATGGCTTCCCTTTTTATAGGTATTTATTCCTTTGGTGTTAGTCTCTAGCCCCTGGCATATGGAAGGCGGGCTTGGGGTAGTCACGGAACAGGCCCCGAGGGCGGGTCGTGACAACTGGTATAGGTTCTACCATAGAACTCAGGACTCTGGTCTTTCCTTTTAGTAAAGAAATAATGTTATTAGTATTGAGTGTGGTTTTCAGTCTAGGGAGTCCAGTGTTGGTGTGGTGGCCGATGTATCCATACACCAGGACCCTGACCTATGATTTCTGACTCAGTGCACGAAAACACAATTTGTGTGTGTGTTTCCTTTCAAAAGTTTTCTTTGTGATTAATTTGTGTCATCACACCATGTATACTATTTGACCGTGG
This sequence comes from Viscum album, assembly GCA_963277665.1. Lineage (NCBI taxonomy): Eukaryota > Viridiplantae > Streptophyta > Magnoliopsida > Santalales > Viscaceae > Viscum > Viscum album. The sequence continues at coordinate 497,292,674 of OY728127.1, forward strand.
AGCACCTGTTTCATTTCAGGATGGCCCCACAAAGGCAGCCAGCTAGGGTTCCGAGTTACGTGCGAGATGGAATCCCACCAAGCGACGAGGCTTCGGTGCAGGGACCCATCACAACAGAGGCACCAGCGGTACCACTACCAACTGGGCCACCGATACCACCCGCTCTAGCAGCAGAGAGTGCACACCGCCTGAGTGCATTTCATGAGTTCCAATGCCAGAGGCCACCTAGGTTTCAAGTAGAGTTGGACCCACAGGCAGCTGAGGACTGGATGGAGGATGTCCTCATAGTTTTCTTATTGGTAGAGACACTGGCCAACCTCATCGTGATCCTTTCCACGAGTCTCCTGCATTCAACAGCATGCAGATGGTGGATCATGATTCTCCAGGTACATGACGAGACATCTCTACTCTGGAAAGACTTCGAGGGCCTATTCCGGGCAGAGTTTGTACCAGCCACCCTTCGTGAGGTATGGATCCAAGTGTTGATTCATCTACAGCAGGGCAGCATGATGGTATCTCAGTACTCAGTGAGGTTTACTGACCTCTCACGCTTCTCCAAGGACATGGTACGAGACCCATTATTTAGGGTCTGAACCTTCGATCAGGGACTCAAGCATGAGATCAGGGCTTCTATGATCTCCCTCAACATATTGATATAGGTGGGGGTGCTGGAGAGATCCCTTCTAATGGAGAGTGTTCTCGCTAAGCAGTCACCAGTAGCGAGACCCTCTGAAGGACGACATGTAGTAGAGTCTTCTACAGCCGGTAGTAGATAGTTGACGTAGGGGACCAAGTGGACTAGGCCATCAGTTGTGTGACCACAAGATACTGGTTTGGTTGTGTAGGGAACATGAAATAGAGCCAACCATTCGAGGAGAAGGTGGTGATATGCATGCGGTGGGAAAGGTTACATGGCTCTATACTACCCGACCCGCCCTGCAAATGAGTAGCAGGTAGTAGAGGGACCTATCAAGAAGAGGAAGAGGTTCGAACATAGTGCTCCGAGAGTAGGTGGACAGGAGCGGGACTAGCTCCAGACATAGAGACTTTTGTTCATGATGCTTCTAGCTTTGTTGATTTCGTTGTTTGTGGTTGCTTTGTGCCTTTGTACATTGAGCTTCAATAATAAAAGAAACTTTTCCATGTGATGCTTTCTTTCCTACCCTTTTTGTATGGTTTATACTGAGAAGTTTCGGTTAAAACTGGTTACTTGACCCTCACATTAGAGATTCCTACTAGAGGAGACCCAGTGACCACACACTGCTGCCGACATTGTAATTTGACCCTTGGAGACTAGAGTAACGGTTGGATATTTTGGTAGTAGCATCGAGGCCTTATGACGTCATCCATGGAATGAAATGTACCGTTCATGTGAGGATTGACTGTATTAGGTGAAAAGAGTGGTTCATCCAGGTGATGAGACCAGATTTCCCTTTATGGAAAGGGAGAAATATTAGCAGCTCTTGTAGGACGTAAGAGAAAAGGGTTATAGTCGAGTCCTTTACAAATGGCTAGTCACACCCATAGTTCGTTGAGTGAACGATTTATGATATACTCTAATCTCAACAGTCTGAAGTGCATCTTCTCGCAGAAGGACCTGAACCTGAGACAATGACTATGAATCGAGTTCTTACAGAACTATGATGTTGAGATAGTCTATACTCCTAGGAAGGGGAGTATTGTAGTTGATTCTCTCAGCAGTAGATCGAGCATTCAGCTGCAAGGAAATGTGATAGAGCAGCTAGCTGCATTGCAGATATCCTTTGTGGATATAGAATGAGAAACCTTTCTTCAGTCTCTCACAGTAACTCCTCCATTTCTTCAGCGATTTAGAGAGGCAAAACGAGGAGACACTGATTGCGAGACACGGCATGCTCAGATATCCTCAGGGCTGGCACCCAATGGATTTTCTGAAGGATGGGAGTACTTCATCCTCGTCAGGGGCATACAATGGTACTAGTAGCACTATAGGAAGAGGTGATGAGAGAGTTCCACACTTCCCCTCTAGCGGTACATCCAAGAGTGGCGAAGAGGTATCAGGACCTCAGACGATAGCACTGGTGTCTGGGAATGATGAAGGTCGTAGCAGAGTTCGTTTCACGATACCTCACTTGTCAGTAAGTGAAGGCGGAGCACCAGGTACTAGAAGGTTTGGTACAACCCTTAAATGTCCCGGAGTGAAATTGGGACAGGATATCCATGGATTTCATGATGGGGCTTCCACATACATCCAGGGGTCATGACCCTATCTGGGTGATTGTTGACCAAATCACCACGTTGGTCCACTTCTTTCTAATCAGAGAGCAGGGCTCGGTAGATAGCTTGGGATGCCTCTACATTTCTGAGATCGTACGGCTTCATGATTTTCCATCGTCTATCATCTCTGATCGAGATGTTTGCTTTACTTACCGGTATTAGAAGGGGTTGTAGGAGGCTGTTGGGATGTAGCTACACCAGAGCACCGCCTTTCATCCTAAGACAGATGGCCATACGGAAAGGACCATTCAGACACTCGAGGACATACTCCGTTCATGTGTCCATGACTTTGGCCGCAGATGGGAGGATCACCTACCTTTGGTGGAGTTTCCGTACAACAACATCTACCACTCCACCATCGGGATGGAACCAATCGAGGAACTGTACGACCGACCTTGCAGATCACCTCTGTGCTAGACTAACCTAGGGGAGTCAGCACTTGTAGGACCAGAGATGGTTCAGGCTATGACAAAGAAGGTGAAGATCATCCGGGAGTGGATGAGGACTGCACAAAGCAGACAGAAGTCCTATGCTGATAGTAGATGGAGTCCACTAGATGTTCGAGGATGGTGACCACATTTTATTACGGGTCTCACCTCGACGTAGATTACGGTGATTTTGCCGAGGCGGTAAGTTATCTCCACGATTAATTGGACCATTCCAGGTCCTCAGAAAAGTAGGCGAGGTGGCTTACCGCCTGTTCCTTCCACCTCAGTTGCACCGGGTGCTCGACGTCTTCCACTTATCTCAGCTGAGGAGATACGTGCATGACCCGACCCACATCATTGATCATGGGGAGATGGACATCGATGACGGGGATACATTTACAGAGGTCTGGTGTAGATCGAGGATGGATAAGAGTGGGTCCTACGTGGATGGTCGATTCCTCTGGTGCACATTCATTGGCAGCACGGGAACCTCCAGTAGAGCACCTGGGAGGGGGAGGCTTAGATGCATGCTCAGTACCCTCATTTGTTTCCCCGGTTTATTAGTATCTTTACAGGGATGTAAATCCCTGAGGTGGGAGTAATTTAAAGACCCGGAAATTTCAAGGAATTTTTTTCTTAAATACTTTTAAATTTTACGAGCCTCTGGCTTCGGACGACACCTAATTCAGAGGCCCGGTGTGCCCAGAATCAATTTTTTGATGTTTTGTTTGGGTACATTTAGTAAACGTACAAGTGGGTTTTTCTATCTTTTGAAGTTGTTCTAGGAATTGAAATTCGAGGGCACTGATAAACTCGCAGCACCGGATTTTTCTTAAGGGGACCTTTACCGCAATTGCATTTTATGCGGGTCGAAAGTTAATTTTTAGGGTTTAATATTAAACTAAATAAAATTGTGTGGTACACAATTTTATTTTATTAGCTGGTTATTTTCCTCCCATGTGTGGATATTTCTGAGGTGAGGCCCACATGATCCCCAACCTTCAACGCCCCATTAATTCCCTGTTGTTTTCTTTGTCAACTCCACATTAATGGTGGAGCCATCTCACCTCCCTCTTCCCATTAAATGTTCCAAATCATTTAATTGATGTTAGTGTTAATTAAATTCGACCTATTTTGAATTAATATATGAATTGCATAACAATTCTATTAATGGGAGAGCCTCCTTATTTTCTTTTGCGTTGGAAAATCACTTTTGGGGAAAAGGGTCTGGAGAATTAAAAAGGGAGGCGATCTTTCTTCGACGAAGAACAATGTTCTTCAACGAAGAACATCCCTGGTGAAGAACGTGAAGGACTCCTTCCTCTAATGCACCTGGACTTCATGGAGCCTATGTCTCCTACGATAATGACACTTCCTCCATCATTGATGGGACAACACCGTTCTCCCACGACGCCCAATTACCACGACGCTTGTCTTCTTCCGCTCAACGATGAACAACTTCAACTACATGGTATGGAAATTTTTATATCTCATATATGTGTTTTATACTATCGAACATGGAGTTTAATTATTTGGTGATGTTTTGAACCACTAACGCGGTGGGTACAGACTAACGAACAAGTCCGGGCCCACTGCTATTTTGTTCTTGATGTGTGGGGTGTTTGGCGACGAAGAAACATGACTACAATGGTGATTTGGGGCCTTATTAGTGGAGTACGTATCCTGAGATAATCACAGGCCTAGAAGAAAGAAAAAATGGACCTTTGGAATGACTCTGGTGGCCCGGGGAAGACCGCGGCAGTGCGGGTTGCCGGCACGGCGCCATCGGCGATTGGTGGTGCTGGCCGACACCGGCCGGCCGTCTGGAGGCAGCGGCACCCCAGGGCATTGCCGGAAGAAGCCCACCGCGGCATCGGCCGTAGTGGCAAGGAAGGGATCCCACGACCGCGTGGGATCCGGGAGACAGCGGCGCTATCCCGGCACCGTGTTCGCGGAACTGGGGGCCACCACCCCCCCCCCCCTCGGCTGGGTCGGGGCGGGTCACGCGGACCGGGCCGCGACGGCCGGGCAGGGCCACGCCACACGGGGTCGGGCCAGGTGGCACCCTACCAGGATGAACCCAGACCTAGGTCGGGTCGACCAGGTTCGGGCCGCCCTAGGGTGGGTTGGGCCGGGTCCAAACCCCCCACTTCGGACCATTTTTTGGTCTTTTTCCCATATCATGAGCTCCAGACCTCCTATCGATGCACCATCAGTTGTGTAGGAATCCTTGGATTAAAATGGTCATTTCGGTATATTACACTCAAGGTTTCGGTGGAGTTTGTGTATGGCAGGGTTGGTTCGAACCCGTAACCAACTGGGACCTTGGAGCGGAAATGTTTATAACTTAAGGACCGAACGTCCGATTTGAAGTGCCGTCAACTAAGTTGAATTCCTTTTTATGGGATGTTTCTTTTGGAATACTTCACTTGAGGTTTGGATACATATGGAGTATGGTTGGGTTGGTTTTATCTTAAAAACCATCCGGGCCCCTGGAACGGAAAAGCCAATAACTCTCAGACCGGGCGTCCGATTGACGCACCTTCTATCGCATTGCGTTTCTTTTGACGAGACGGAACTTTTGGATACATCAACTCTGGACTTTTTGATAGTTGATGTATCGACCCCCTTGCTCGAGGAGTGGACCCTCCCAGAATAGAGCGTGCTGTGTGCGGGAACCCAAGAGCTGGCTGCAACTGCATCGACTCCGTACTAGGATCCTCTGTGGGTTCGACGACGACGACTATCGTACTAGGATCCTCCATGGGTTCGATGAAGACGTCTACCATACTGGAATCCTCCATGGGTTCTTTGATGACGTTTACCCTACTCGGATCCTCTGTGGGTTCGACAATGATGACTATCGTACTAGGATCCTTTGTGGGTTCGACGACGTCGTCTACCGTACGGGAATCCTCCGTGGGTTCAATGATGACGTCTACCGTAGTGGAATCCTCCGTGGGTTCGACGATGATGACTTATGTACTGGGATCCTCTGTGGTTTCGATAGCGATGATTATTGTACTTTTATCCTAAGTGGGTCTAATAGTTTGACTTCTTTTCTAGTATCCTACATGGTTCTGATAGAGTAGCTAGTCTAGTATCCTACATGGGTCCAACAGCTTAGTTGGTCTAGTATCCTACGTGTGTCCGACAGCTTAGATGAATCAGTGGCTACATCTGATCATATTTATCTCTTTAAGAATGATGTATACCTATTTGAGCTGAGTCAATGACCTTTGTGTTTTCCTCATGATTGAGATGGGTTACTTGAGAACTTAGGTATATGTATGGGCATATACCTAATTAAGGTTTATCCGTTGAAATCATACTTTGTGGTTTATCCTTGTGGGATTTGTGAGACCTTGAGGGTATCGGGGTCCCTACTAAGTATCATTATACTCACCCCTACACGAGCTATGCATGCACTACGTTGTGTTGGATGCAGATGACGTACAACACTAATCGTGATAGAGGCTTGTAGAGCTGGACGGTACCCGGAGGTGGATCACTTGGTGTGACCTAAATGGAGTAGACGGACGGGCCCGTGGTGCTCAGAGAGACTATCTGTACCCACCATTCAGGTGGGATTCCCATAGGATGACTCATTGGTTGCTGCTTTACTTTACTACTATTGTACTTTCTTTTTAGTTGTACTGTACTATCAGTTGGGTTTGTATACTGGCCCATTTACTTTTCAACACTTACTTTTGTACTCAGTTTTTCATAGTGCTTACTTCACTTTCATACTCTATTGTGTTTGTTACTATCTTAAAGGAAATTCCTTCCCTTTTTAGTAGGATATATGCCTTTGGAGCTAGTCACCAGCTCCTGCCCTATGGAAGGCGGGATGGGGTAGTCATGACACGGGCCCCAAGGACGGGTTGTGACAGAAGTTATCATACATTAAACTCAATATATAATTTCCTCGATGGCTTGTGTAACATTCAAGACCGAGTTTTACCAAACTATAATATATTATTTAAAATATTATTATTTAATATAATAAGATATAACATAGCTTTGAGGTTTAATACTATGAATACGATTAACTATATTTTGAATATAATTATTTAATTAATTACCTATAAATCAATTACAAATGAATATAACAACCAATTGAATATAAAGGGAAGGTTTTTATATAAAACAATATTTATGCTCACAAATATATATTATCCTAATAAATTATTTTTATTAATATTAGTGAGTGATATTAATTTAATATATATAATATATATCCATTTACATATTTTTGAAATTTATTCAATAGATTTTATAAATATATTATAGGTATAAACCCAATTACAAACATAAAAACGAATATTTTTATTAAGGCAATTTCGAAGCCTTTTAATAGTGAATGTATTTTAAATCAAATTTACACACATTTATAAAGCTTATATGTCAAGAAGAACTAAATATTTTAAATATTAAAATAAGGATTGTATTTGGGTGGTTTTTGGTATTTTACTATGTAGCATTATATTTTGATTAATAGGTAAAATACAGAATTTTAATTCAAAAACTGATTTTTCATCAAATTTATTTATATGGTAAATTTATATTTTTAATTGATTTAAATGTTTAATTAGATATATTTTTATCTAATAATACAATTTGATTCATTGAAAATAATCATATTGAAATTGAGTTTAAAAACATAGAAAACATTTTGATGTTTTTACTTTAAAAACTATCATTGTCATCTCATATGTGGGGTTAAATTTATTTTAATTTCTTCCTATTCTATGATTGTAATTTTGAAATATGATTTATATAATTTTAATCATTTTAATATATAATTTATAAAAATGTTATCATAGTTTCTAACTAAAGATATTTGTGAAATTACTTTAAATTAATTACAACGATCATGGAAAAATTAAGCTTAATAGTGAATAAACCTTAAATATAAGGGCCCAAATTAACAATACACAAATCCAACACCCCTTTTATAGCCACGATTGAGTCATTAGCCATCGAATATTTGGTTTTTTTATTTTTATCACTTATTTTTCGTAAAAATGTTGGAAAACCAATTGATTTTTCAAAAATACCAAGTGAGTCCTTTTCCTCGTCTACAAAGTCCACCACCTATCCCACTTCATCACACCTATAAAACCACTTATAGTCAACCAATATATTCTTAATAAAGTTTAAAAAACCTCTCAATTACTCCTTGAATCATCTATTTTATTAGAAATCAATCGAATGAAACCCTTTGTTGAAAACAAAAAGGAGTTTCCCAATGAAAATGTAACAACCTTCCTCACACTCCATTATCATATTTTCATTATCCACAACAAAAAATGTCATTATTAAATTATAATATAATATTAAAATTATCAGATATAATATGTTATATTTTTTTTCTATGGGTTCATCCTACACTTAATCATTCTTCCATCTAATTGGTAATAAAGATACTGTTTGTGTGTATGGGGAACTACCGCCTCACAAAATGATGATTGTTCATTTTTTATTTACCAACATTCATGTTTGAGAATTAAGATGGAAACTATGTTTGTAAATTATATATGTGATACTTATAATGTGTTATATATTATTTAATTACTTTACATCACATATCTGTATACTTTATATTTTGTGTAAATAAGATAATTTCGTTGGAAGATGTGTGGAATACTGCCCCCTCCAAGTGATGTGATTCATTCCAAAATTACATGGAATGTATTTATGATTTTTCTAGTCATGTTATATGATATATATGACACAATAATTATACTTTAATTGTATAATATACATATATAAATACAATTTATCTTATTTCTTTCTTTCAATATGACAATAAAAGGGAAACAACGTTCATGTTTACGTACGACCTACCGTCGCTATGAACAGTGTATTCCATTTCATACATATATATTATATAGATTATTATAATACATATATACTGAATCTAAATTTTATTTATTTAATGTTTTATATTATTTAAATCATTATATATTTATAAGGAAAAAAGATATAAAAAAATAAGAAACATGGTAAAAAAAGATAATATTATATGAATCACAACCTTAGCATGAAATTATAAATAAGAGGGTCTAAAAGTAATAATAAAATAAAAAATATTATTAGATATAGAATATTTTTCTGTAATAGATTTTTAATAAACATATATTTATTATATAATTGGTTTGGAAGTTTATTACAAGAGTCAAGACCCAAGGTAAGGGAATTTAATCTCACTTTTTGTATCTGTGAGATACATGCCATGTTCCCCACTCATTTTATTTGTGTGGTATATATAATTCCCATGAATGTATTATATGATTATTTCTCTAAAATATAGGAGAATTTACATATCCCTTGTATGTTCTTTCTTTCATGAGATTTATGATTCAAAAGTTACCAAATCGGTAAGATTGTTTTTTTCTCAATTTCCATTCTTTGAGACACATGTTTTTTTATACACCAAAATTATTTTTTGATGTTTATTTGAAATTTTATATCCTGAATGTTCCTATTTCCATGGTATTTTATTCTTCATGTAATTTCATTTTCTTACATGGGGAGTATAATTTAATGTTTCCAATCGGTGAGAGTTTATTGAATCAATCTCATCATTTATTGAGATTGTTTATAATTATGATTCCATTGATAAAATATTATGATCAATAACTCAATAGAACTAATTATATTTATTATCCTATATATATTAATGATATATACATTTAATGGTACAATTTTTACACTCTTTTGTACATATGATGATTAAGGATGTGTTATAAAGAAATCCCCACTTTACCTCTCTCTTCGGCCAAAAATAATTGTTCTATAAAATCCATGTTTTCAAAAAAGGTACTCAATTTAATTTAAATCCTTATTTATAAGTTTCCAATGTATTTTCAATTAATTTTTTACAAAATAAATTCATGTTTCCTTTAAAGTTTTTCAAGAAGTTTTTTTGTCAAATCAGTTTTGTTCTCTGTTTATATGTTTTCAAAGTATTTTAAAATAAATGGATTTCAAAACATTTACAATTTTATTTTACAGGTTTTGGAAGAAACTGGTTACAGTTTTTTTCAAAGAATTATTTATAATTATTCATTTTAATTTTCATAAAAATGTATTTTGTATGTTTTTATGTATTTATAATCATTTTCCAAAGAATAAAGGATAATTTTATAATGAAATGTTTTTAAGATATATTTCAAAAAAAATTAATTATCTAAGATGATATCCATTTTTTTACTCATGAAATTATAGGAAAATTACCCAAAGGATCCATTCATTTTATATATTGTAATGGTTTATGTTTTTGTGGAATTATGATTATGAAACCCATTTTTCATTAATAGGTTATATGCTCTTGAAACCGATTTATCTTTCATTGGTACATGCTTTTGAAACTCACTTCTTGTCATGTGTCATTATTTTGATAAAATTATTAGGAAACCTATATTTTTTTTACATGTCATGATATTATTACATTATTATTATACTAATTTCATTTCATGGGTTTTTAAATTATTGTATATGATTTCTTTGAACATGTATGAAATATTTAATTATGTAATGGGTGGGACCTTTATCTCTCTCCAATGCATTGAGAAATGGAAAATTTATCATGAAATCAATATGGTTCACCAGTGTATATCACAATCCCAAAACAATACGGTATATTGGAGGGCAGCCCAAGACTGAAACAAGAGGTCATCTAGTGCTCAAAACAATAGGGAACATAGGTGGACATCCCAAGAATTAATCAAGAGGGTAAATGGGTGTGTATCCCAAGCATGAAACATGATGTAATCTTAAGCCCAAAACAAGAGGGTACATGGGTGGACATAGAAATCCTTAAACAAGAGGTTACATGTGAGGTAGTCCTAATCCCGATGCATTTACAAGGATTATTATCCCAACATTGATATTTTGTGAAGGTATTCGAAGTTATCCTTGACATATGATTTTATATTCATATGTGTCTTCCACATATCAAATGTTTTATTCCTATATTATGCCTTCATGGATTATGTTCCTTATTTACTTATTATTTATGTATTATTAATAATAAATCATTCTGACATGATTCATGTTTATGATATTTGATATGTAGGGTATGATATCCTAATGATACAATCATGTTCTCATACCATAATGTCCATGTTATGATTATATATTTCCATTGTTTACCATTATAAATCAATCTATATAACTCCATTCTTATGATTCATTTCCCAATGCTATAAATAATGGTTTGTAAGTAGAATTAACTTTGGGGAAGTTCTTTGTGGGACACACTGAATATCATTTACTGAGTGAGATGGTTTTTGTTCCATGTTTCCAAAGACTGTACTTTGGGAATTTGTTTGTGTAATGTTTTTAGTATTCCAAAAAATTATGTAATGTATATGTACATTAAGATGAGGTTTTTTTAAAAATGTAAGCGAATATTTTATCACATCATTTGAGTTGGATTGTGAAAATGATTATGTGATAGGTACCCTGGTTATTCATTCAAGAATAGAAAATGTACTATTTGATTGTGGTTCTACACATTCTTTCATAACTTTCTTGTTTAGTAGAAATATTCAAATAGCACCATAAAACATATAGGTTTAGTTATTGGTGAGAACATAAAATAGTGATATTTTTTAATCCAGGGAATATAACTCTTTCCGAGTTAATGTTTCTGGACTGATTCTCCCAGAAAAAATCGTCTTGCATCCATTGGTGGTGTTTGATTCAATATTGGGCATGGATTGACACTCTTTACACAAAAGTAATATCAACATTCTAGAAAGGGAGATCACTCCACACATCTCAAGGAATCCTAAAATTATAGACATGTTTAATGAGGTTGAATCTTTATAAGAAAGCTCATCTCAATTATGGATGTTGTTGACTTATGAGAAAGTATATCTATCTCAATTGATTGAGTCAAAGGATATAATCATTCTCGAAGAAATTCCCATTGTTAGGGACTACAATGATGTGTTTCATAATGAATTTACGAGTGTTATTCCAAATAAAGAGGTTGGTATCTCAATTTTACATGTTATCAGATCTCTACCTATATGAAAGACACCTTATTGAATGTCTACCATTGAGTTGGAGGAAATGAATAATCCATATTAAGTGAATCTGGAAAACATTTTTATATAACTGAGCGATTCACTGTGGGGTGAACCAGAATACTTTTTTAAGGAGAAGTATGGATCAATTCTCCTATACATTAATTACCATGAGATAAAAAAATCCTGAAAAAAATAAAAGTATCACCTACTATGGATAGCTGACATACTCAATCAACTACGTGGTTCCTTGTATTTCACTAGGGTGGACCTTCGGTCCAAATATCAACAATTAATGGTGAGGATTGAAGATATTACCATGATTTCCTTTTGAACAATGTATAACCACTATGATTTTATAGTTATTCCCATCCATCTCACTATTTCCCCCACAATTTTCATGGATCTAATTAATATATTCTTTATATATAACCTAATAAAATGTGTTGTTTTATTTATTGATGATTTTCTTATATACTCCAAGAGAATGGAGGAACATGAAGAACATTTGAATATTATTCTAAATAATTTTAAAAGGGACCAAAATTATGAATATTTTGGTAAATGTGAGCTCTTTATAGAGGTGGTATCATTCATGGGGTATTTTATCCCTTGAAAATGAGTATTTGTGGACCCTTCAAAGATAAAGGCATTCAAATAGTGGCCTAGGAAAAAATCTATAATGATGTTCTATAGATTCTATGATTTATCAGGGTATTACTGATGATTTGGGGTGAAATTCTCATGACTTCCAAACCCACTAACCCAGCTAGCTTAGAAGGGATTAATGTTTACCTAGACCAATGAATGTTAGTATTTATTGAAGGATTCGAAAAAGAGGTATATCACTGCACTAGTTATCACACTTTTGATAATTGGTAAACACAATGTGGTATAAAACTATGCTTAAAAAATTGTATTAGAATATGTACTGATGAAAAATGATAAATTTGATATAATTCCCCTCAATGTAGTTAAAAATCATGAGCCAAAATAACCCACACATGATCTAGGGTTTGTGTTTGTGTTCTTTTTGTTGAAAATATTATAGAATTATCTCTTTGGGGAGAAGTGTGAGATATATAATGATCACAGGAGCCTCAAATATATATTCAAACATAAAGAGATTGATTTTATTTATTGAAGATGGTTGGAGCTCATCAAAAATTACAACTACCCAATCTACTACCATGCTGGTAAAGAAAATAAGGTGGCAGATGGTCTACGTATAATGAATCAGGTTTCGTTATCAAGGATGATAATTGAGAAGGAACCAATATTATTATTACTCTAATGTATGGACATGGGAATCATTATGAATGGAAAATCATTAAACCTTTCTCAAATGATTTTTCAACTATCCCTCATGGAAGAAATAATGATTTCTCAACAAAATGTTGTGGTGATTCAGAAAAATATGGAAGATATTTGGAATGGTAAATCCTCGTAGTTCAAAATTGACGAGGATAAAGTCATATAATGTGGTTCATGAATATGTGTACAATTAAATCTATTGATTAAGAAATATATATTGAGTAAAAAACATAGATAAACTGTCTCTATTCACTCAGGGAGCACCAGTATGTATCTAGATCTCTATGAAAACTATTTCTTGGATAATATGATGATAGAGATCACTGAATATACATCAATGTTACTGGTATGTCAGAAAGTGAAAGATTAAATTCAATGCGAAGGGATGATGCAACCATTAACCATACCAACATGGAAATGGGAAAACATCACCATTGATATTATCATTAATTTCGAAATACATATAGTGGAAACAATGTTATAAGGGTTATTGTGGATCGTCTTACAAAGGTATATCACAATATCACATTTTGAGAGACATATCACTCGATCAAATATAATGAATATACATCAAATTAGTTGAGAAACTAAATGGAGTACCACTATCTATTGTATCTACCTGAGAACATAGATTTACCACCATGTTTAAGAAATGCAATCATCATGATCTAAACATTGATTTCATCTTTAGTAATACTTATCATTATAACACGGATGGTCAATTTTTATTGAAATTATTAAAGTAGTGGACGTGTTAAGATCTTGTTCTATTTAAATTCAAGGGATGATAGGACCAACATTAACCTCTAGTTGAGTTCCCATAAAATAATAGTTTCCATATAAGCATCCAAATAGATTCATATGAAGCTCTTTATGTGAAAGTATGAGTAATACTATCATTTTATGATGAATTCTATGAACATGAGATATTATTACCTGAAATGGTCGAGGAAATGGTAGAAAATGTGAAAAGAATTCAGCAACATATTTGGGTATCCCAACATCGATAGAAGATCTATGCATAAACTTGTTTACATGATGTATACATTATGGTTGGAGACAAGGTATTCCTCTACATATCTCCACAGAAGAGGATCATGAGATATAAGAATAAAAGAAAGATATGTCCAAGCTACATCGTCCACATCACGATAATAGATCGTATAAGAGTTATGGCCTATCGAATAGCACATCCACCAGCTATGTCTCAAGTACATGATGTATACGACATATTCCTTTGGAGGAAGTACATTTCAGATTCCTCATATGCACTAAATTTAGAGGTGGTACAGTTGGAATGGGATCTCTCTTATGATGAGTATCCAGTGAAGATCTCAAAACATAATGATAACATTATACAAAACCTGAATATTACTATGATCAAAGTAATATAGAGTAACCTAAGTACGAAGAGGAAAAATTTGAACTTGAAGAAGTGATGAAGGTGATTTACCTCTATATATTTTCACATTAGTATGTAAAATGATATTTTGAGGGATAAATATTACAAGGGGGAATAATGTAACAACCCAAACTTTTATCAATGAAATTTCCTTCTTAAAATTATTTTATATAGTGTAAATCACATAAAATAACATATAGAACACAATACAATATTTATAATCGATGAATGGATGAAATAATAAGTATCTATGGAAATTTCGGAACATAAACTAGATGAATAGTAACATAACCTTCAGAATAGTAATGTATCAATTAAGAATAGTAAACTATCCAATAGAATAGTAACCTTACCTATGGAATTAAAAACAAAATTTTGGAATTTTATAAATTGAAATATGATACATTTGTATCTTGGAATATGTAATACAATGTTTCAAAAATGATAAATTATGTTCTGGTATTTTTGATAAATGAAATTGTTCATTTTAAAATTTATAATTATTATAATTATTTAAAATAAATTTATTTTCCAAAAATATATTCATAAATTAATATTTTTTAGTTTTATTATTATAAAATATTTTTATAAGACCTTAATTAATTTTTCCAAGTGTCATAAAATAAGTTATAATTTTAAAAATAAGCCTTTTTCGTATACAAGATGATTTTAATTAAAAATTATATTTCTCATATTTATAAAATTATTTCCCAAAAATTGAGTCCATATTTGAATTGTACATGTCTAAAAATGTCTACGGTGAATTTTTGGGATTTTTCTAAAATATATGAATTTATACTGAATAGTGAAATACTATAATTTATGGTACATAACATTTTATTCATATACATGAATTTTTAGTCATGGTTGAGTTATGGATGATGTATGTTAACAATATCGTGAAATAAAATTCTCTATTTCATATATATAGTCATATAAATCAACACTATTGATAGTCTTGAGTTGAGATAATAAAAAAATGAATAAAATTATAAAAAACAAAGCTCTCCTCCCACTATAAATTCCACCCCTTTCCATCTATTCTACTCACAAATTAAAATAATTTAATATTTTAAAAATTATACCCTATACTCTTCCCATGTCCTTCCCCCTTGTACAAGATCCTTTTTTCTCAATTAAAGTCCAAACTCAAGTTCCTCATGGAGGTTCTAAAGGAGAAGGAATTCAATAGGTAAAATCTTATTTCGTTTTCAGTTGGACTTTTCATTTTCTTTTATTTTCCTATACTAACCTCCCATTATCCAAGTGAAATGATCCATCTATTATATTTTAAATACTATAATTTTATTGTGTTAATGGAACAACCCATGATAATTTCTCTTCCCATCCCATTTTGTTCTAAAAATGATAACATCAGTATGGATGTGTTAATTTATCACATTTAAGGATGACAAGTTTTCAATTTACATTACTAATCTCGAAAAATGTAATAAAACAAATATAAGTTAAAAAATATTACAATATATGTATTAATTTTTTTTATTTTTAAGAACACATATTTAATCATTATATTAATTAATAAGACAAAACTAGTTCATGATGATAAAAAATGCTTAAATAATCATAAATGTTATCATTTATGTTTTATCTAATGAATCATCATAACATCTATGAAAAAAAGTTATATATGAATATTTAATATTCTATGTGTTCATTACTGACATTTAATTTCAATTATAGACAACTATTATCATTTTATATCATTTTCCATATGTGTATACAAGTAAACTGATCATGAAAACCAAGGTAACGAATGCTCTCAGAAGGATGAAATTGAATTTCATAAATCATCAAAAATTCTCATAATTACCTTAATAAAATTTTATTAAATATAATACATATAAAGGATATTATAACTTAATGGATTTAATTTCATAATCCATGACATTATTTTCATGTGCAGAATACATTTGGACATAAGGTGAAGGATTCATTACGAACCTTCATTTTCCCTTCAGGTTACACTTTCTATTTATTTACCCGGATGCAATTCTTAATTATTCATATTTACTCCTCCTAAATTATGTTCTTATCTTCAACGTATATGTTCCTGTCTCTATTATTCTTTATTTTATGGGAAAATACTTGTTTTTATAACATTCTCTTCTCATTTCCTCTCAATTAAAGGGAACCTCCCAACTTCATACCCATTTTCAAGTACCATCCATAATCTGTTTTAAGCACCAACAATTATTTTAAAATAAATAATTTTATCATGAAAATATATCATTGCTTAATTTATGGTTTTATATAAATTATTATTCCTTTTTTTATTAGAATCCAGTTTTATATTTTCCCTAAACCACACTAAAAGGTTTGATTTAAAATGTTTCTTAATCAATATTTTTACATGTATTCACTTAAATTTAATAGAACATATCATGATATATACCAATTTTACCATCTTAATTTTCAAATATGATTTAAATCCATTCTTTCATCGACACCATTTTTATATTCCATTTTTTTATGGGTTGTGACATGATTATGTTACAAAATTCATTCCATGTGTAACCCTTTTACTCTATTTTTCATGTGGCACATATATTCATGAACATGTCATGATAGGTGTTCCCAGGTACTTATCCAATGCATCAGCGAATTTTTAGTCTCATGATACATCATGTGCAACGGTATTGGTGGTTAACCTTGACTCATGCTCCTCCATATCCAACAGTCTTGGTGGTTATCTTTGAATCATTCTTATATCATGTGGTTTGTTGTTGTCAAATATCTATTATTCCATGTTTACATGATCCTAGGTTTTATATGTTATGTTTCCACATGTTTATTCATGTTCCATTCCTTTTTTTACTTCATGTTATTCCTTCTAACCAATGTTCTATGTTTCATTCATATTCTTATTCCCATAATGGGTTTTTAACTCATCCTTTTTTCATGTATTCCCCAAGTTATTCTCTGAGGATGTAAATTATCATATGATGTTTGGAGCTCAATATTAATATCATATAAATGATATTTTCATTTCAGATTCATTCTTTTAAATTATTTACCTTGTCATCAATATAAACTAGAGTTTTTGATCCTTTGTTACTATTTGAAAGCTAGTTATGAATTAAATCATGTAATAATATGTGTTAAAGGATATGGTAACTATAGATACATAGATAGGGATCACACCAAGGGAAATGGGGTATAAAAAATGAATTTGGAATAACAATCTATATACAGGATTGACTCCCACATAATGGTGGTCAAGATGATACCATGAACACCACTTAGGGAAAGATAGTGATAGAGGATCCCACTACAATCCTCTCAGAAAGATTCCAACAACTCTCTCCATGAATTCCTATTGAAGGGATAGTAATCATATGTATTGGATGTGATTCTTTACTAAACTTAAGGTAATGCATATGGTGAATATACCCTACTGAAATTTTTCCACAATAAAGTATAAAAGTGATCCAAGATAGCTTCAGAGGAGTAAAAGGTACTTCCCTTCTGCACTTGGTCCTACTTAGGTATCATGGAATCTTCCTATGTCCATATAAACGTACATATCATTCCCTACTAGTAGACTTATGACTATGTATATGTAGCTGGATATGCATGTGTATGGCTAGTTTGGACATGTATGTTTACACTTTGTGGTACATACTGATATTCTAGTTCAAGGAACATATAGTGGGATGATGTAACATTCCACGTGATATTTAATTTCACAGAGCAAACCCTATCCACTTCAAAGATGTCCTACTTGTCTTGTTCCACCATAATACATACCATGTATGGCAGGAATTCATAGATCATTTGGTTTTCTCATTTACATTCCCATCCACTCTCTCATCCCATGGATCCACTATGAATCATTCCAGAAAATCACAGATCTACTCTATCCAAGACTCTATGTTGTCTATTTCAAGATTATGGTCACCGTATTTTCACAAGAATCAGATATCCTATATTCTCATCATCATCACACACGTCGCTAAAACCAAAATATCTTCAATTTGATCAAATTCTCTTATTGATACCTTATTTTCATGATCCCTAAGACTTTATGATTCTAGATCTGTGATATTGAACCATTACCCCATGAAACGAGTGCACATAGTTTGATTTCTCTAGATTTTGGTCAAGCCATCATTCATACAAAGAACCGGTGATGAAATCATGTATAAAAATGGTAGAAAACCAAGAAAAACTAATAATATGAATAAAACATTTCCATGTATAGTTGGACTCAATCCATTTCCATTAGAATGATGAAATAAGAACAAAAAATAAACAAAAAATATAATAAATCCCTATAGATAAAACCATCCTGCCAAACCATTGATCCATATACTAGTTTTTTGGTCAACTATTTCACATTATTTCTGTAAATACTAAATTGAAGGAAAATCAAATGAAATTAACATCAAGAATAAATTCGGATCAGTCAATTCTGATGAACGGTCACACATCACTGTCATTGTCGATATCCACACATCTCACTGCACACCAATCAACGACCGATGATCCAGTGGTTATTCATATAAGAGAGATCCTACAACTCTCCCTCCAATAGATCCTTTCTATTTTTAAGGATATATAGTTAACCCTATTATTTTTCCATAGATTTATATTTTTAGAGTTCTTATTAGTTTTGGTAATTAATAAAAATTAATTTATTATTTTATTTTATTTTAAACATCTAGCCATGATCGTGCCTCAACCTGATCATCAGACATGTTCCAAAGTTAAACTATTCTTAGGTAAAAACACTATAAACTCAATGATGAAATATGATTTCTAATCTAAATTTTTTAGAAGTTATTTCCATTTTTTAGGAATAGTGTGAAAAACCCATTCAATATATTTTATATATTTCCTTCATTTATATTGGGGAAAACGGGCCTCAGAATCACACTCCTTCTCAATGATTATTCTCAAAAATAATACATGAAATATTTAAAGATAATACATGTAAAATACTAGTCATTTCATAATGATTCTTTTTCAAAGTTGCATCTAGACGTGCAAGAGCATGTCTCAAGTATGGTTCTAACCCGTTATTTGTAATCATCATCCCTTATTATGTCTATTATGTAGAGTCAACAACATGATATCATGTTTAGAGGAATTATGAAAACACAATATGGTGGGGATGCCAATTCATGTTGGTCACACTTTTCATATGGTTTTCTAATTTTTGGGGATCATTTTTTTCATCCCTGCATCTATGAGGAGATAATTTTTGTTGGATTGTCAATGTTCATAGTGAGCGGTAAATCTGAGCATTGTGAAGATGTGTTATGACATAAGATGGGGATTCTAGTGGCCATGTATGAATTAAGAAACTAATAATTATGTGTCCCTGTATAACTTAAGGAAGATAATCAGAAACCTTAAAATTTCTACATCCTCTTATATTTTCAGTTATGAACTAGGGAAATGTATCCTTTGATATTTTTTCAAACATTACCATTGAATCCCAAATAGAAAAAATATATCTTTGTGGTTCATTATCATTTGAAAAATAGAGATCATTTTATCATGATCATGGTCACTAAAAATTTTGAGGATATAAATAAGCTATATGTGTACAAAACTATGAGGTTACACAAGGATCCTTATGTCATTGTCTTAGATAGGGATTCCATGATTATGATGAGGTTATTTAGAAATCTAAAATTTGTGATAGGGACATAGGTCATATTGAGTAAAACATATCATCCACATAAAAATTGTCACACATATAATAGTATTAAAATTATAGGGGATATTATACATGTATCTGTCATGGATTTATGTGGATCCTAGGATAGTTATCTTGGAATGGTTGAGTTTTCCTATAACCTAAACTATTAATCATCAATTATAACGAATCCTTCCAAGTATTTGTATGGTTTTCCTTACTGATCACTTATTTTTTGGGAATAGGTGGATGAAGCATCATTGGTAGGAATGGGTTTTTTTCAGGATATTTTTTTAATGATTTAGGATATAGGTCACCATTTAGTTTTATCACATAGCTGATAGAAATATCATCCAGATATATGGTGTCATCATTTTAATTTTTTCATAGGAGAATAGTTTTTCTTCAATGTTTCTCTTTTGTCGGATCACCATCATCATGTAAAATAAGAAAATATGAATTCATGATATGTTGGACCATTTGACAGCACTAAGCAGTTCAAAAGGATGCTTATCGATTGAAATTTACTGTTCAGTTTAATGATATAAAAAATATTTTCTAAATTTCTCATCCCAATAAATATCATCTTGACACCTATTATACTCTCAGTTAGGTAGACTATGAGATAGATGAAGATGTTTCTTTTATTGAGCATCAAGTTGAGATCACTAAATCTCAAGTGAATGTATTATGTAGGTTGTTTATTCTATTGGTCAGATTGTTATGGAGGAATGGATTGGATTCTCATGACACATGGGAGCATTAATGGTTAATGGGGGAGCATTATCCTCACCTCTTTACCAGACATCATTCTTCTCCATAGCTTCCTAAAGAAGGAAAATATTATGGTGGGGAGTTGTCAGCATCCTATAATCCTCTATTGGGTAATTAAATTATATTTTCTTATTTTCCTCTTTAATTAAATGAATCATTTGACTCTCAAGGATGGATAATATTTTTAGAGCTTAATGATATAATGTTCGTGGATGTTTTATTTTTTGAATTAATAGAGTCCATGTATAAATGTTTTGAAATATTTATAATTTTCTCCATAATTTTGGATAATTTCTAAGTTGGTATTGTTTTTTTAATAATTTGGAGTCTTTTTCTATGTACATGGAAATTAGATGATGTGTAAAGGGGTTACATGGTGGGTTATTGGTCTCTAGGCACAATTCATGAACTATGTACACAATGTGAAAGGATTACATTTCATTTAACAGTTACATGTTGTGTAATGTTAAATGAGCTTTTTTTAGTTAACAAGTGATGGTTTTTTCAGTGAACTTGAGCCCCATGTATTACATGATGTGTAAAGAGTTACATGTCAGGTAACTATCTGGTGGTCATATTTTAGGGTGAAACATCAATTCATATTTCATTCATTATACCACAACCCTCCCGACTCTTGACCAAGAGCTATTTTCCTGTTAATTTTATATTCTCCATTTAATCTAGATTGATTCATCCAGTGATTTATCACAATTGTACTTGGATTTCATCTCTCTAGGTTTTAATTCCTTTCTTCTTATTTCTTAATTTGAGAATGGTTCCACTAATGTTTTGTTTTATCACATACCATTGACTTGTGGGTATGTTTATTCTTGTTACATTCTAGATCCATTGTGTGATCTCATTCCGACATCCATTTCCTCATTAGTCTTGGTGTGGTGGGTGTGTTTTCTTGATTTATCTATAATTTCTTCTTCTTAGTCATCTATTTTGTTGACATTGATAAATTTTATGACGTTTAGATTGACTCTAGGTCCTCTATTTTGGTTTTGTGTTCTTCCTTGTTGCTGGATCTCATTGCGGACATGTATGACCCATGTTTTTAGGTATCTGGTTCAATATCTAGAACATATTGGTGATCTAAATTTATCCTTTTTTAATAAATTATTTTAATAAATGACATGGCATGATATAACTAATTTATTTGGTGTATTTTGAAATAGGTTCTTATAATATATGGTTTTTCTCTAGTTTTGAATAACTAAAATGGTTTTTTAAAGAATTGTGAAATTGTTTTGTGAAATAGATTTCAAAGCCTGAAATGATGAAATGGTTTGATGAACTGGATTATAAAGTAGATCAAATGAGATGCCTTGGGTTCTTATGTGTAAGGTATTGTAATTAGTCTCATCCACAACCAAGGGGTTTTCATATGGTGTTTTCCTCTACTCACTAGGCCTATTGTTCAAGGGAATTGTTAAAACTTTTGGGGGTTCTCTTATTGGGGTGTTCATATTATCTCTAGATTTGATGCATTTTTCATGTGTCTTGATTTGTACATGGTATTGTATGTTAGGTATCAGTTTCCAAGCTATCATACATGTTCTTATAATTTTTTCATGTATTATTTTTTTGTACTTCCCTGGATTTGATATGAGATGTGATGCATAATTTTTTTAACATGATATATCTACTATGATATATAGTTTTGAAATTTTTTGAAATTACTTTCACTATTTTATTTGGAGGTATTGAAAAAAGAGGAAATTAAATTTGTTTCACATTATTTTTATATAAATTCTATAAAAATATTATCATACATTGTTTTATTCATAGTTGATAATTTTTGGATTATTGTTCAAAGACATGATATGAAACACCTGGTGAGACTCTACTAAGCATATTAGCTCACACCCTTTATACACATTTCATGGTGCATAGACCTATTTATATCATTCAATTAAGGTAAAGGCAAGGTATAGTAGTTAAGCAGTAATGTTCTCTGTCAGCAAGGATTTGTGTAGCAGGAGGTGTGACTGTGAGAGGTTTTCCATATTATCATGTGGATTTGTTTGAGTAGTTATATGGTTTTTTAGTCTTTTTTTGGTTAGAATTTTCACATGGAGATTTTTTTATCATTTTCATTGGTATCATTTCCATTTTTCTTTATCAGTTTTGACATATATTTATATCTTCCATTGTTTCTCTTTTTTACGTACATATATTCCATGATGTGACTTCGGGTTGGGAGAAATCATTCACTTTGATTTGTTTTATTCTTATATGGTAGTCACTAACTTTTGGGGATCAATAACTCTCGTAAATTATGTGTTGGATTGGTCTAATACTAGTTTTAGAGGGTATTCGGGTAGGTTCATTACAAACTAGGTTTTGGGGGTCAATCCTAGAATGGATTCATGTATGATTTTGATCATTTGATAATATTATTACATTCATTTACAACCATAATAAGGAACCTTCCATGTCAATATTCACATTTTAATACAATTTTTAAAAAATATTAAATATTTAGATCATTAATGGGGTAATAAATCATGCTTTTCAGCGTACAAAGGGTTTTTCTTATATAATATGGATTTTTTTCTCATGAACATAGGGAATGACTTATGTGGAATTGATTGAGTTAGAATAATGATGTATATGTTCATACCTAATTTATAGACATGTGAGGTTCATAACTTCTTGGATAATTGACCTTTAGTCAATATATTACCAACTAAATTACTATTTACATTATGAGTTTTATGGGTGTTGGAAAAGAAATATGAAAGTGAAAAGATATAATTTTATTTAAACTCAACCTAACACAAAAATCACACTATGTTTTTGTTGAATCACATCATTTATAGTTCTTATAGATTATTATTGGAGGAAAGTGAATAGGTATTATATGTCATGTAGGATTATTTTGTAGTTTCAAAACACAATTTAAGAAACATGAAAATGAATATGTCAAAACAATATAGTTGAACTAGAATCATCATGGATCATGGTTGTGGTTTTATGGGAAATTTTGTGTATGTATTGGAATTTGGGGAATAATAAATATATTATATATTATCTAGAATAAATACTTGTTATTTATATTGAACTATTAGAGTTTTGATAAGGTAGTGCTTGGACTATGACATTTCAGTATTCAATGTCATGATATTTTGATATGTGACAAAATACATCATTTTTTAATAAATGGAATATTTCTTAGAGCTAGACATATGTGAATTTAATTTTGTAAAAAAATTTAAATTTTTATGATGTCAAATGAAAAATATCTCAATTTTAATATTCAAATTTAATATGTACATAAAATTTATTGTTGAGTGTGTAACATTCATATATCGTGGTAAATTAAGTAAAAAAATATTTGAATCCACTTAAAACAGCTATTATATCTTTTATAACTCCTTCTAGACACATTGAAAATATATTTTGTGACGTGGGTGATATTTTTTATGTTCATCTACATTTGTTTATGGATTTATTCATTGGAATGTTTATATTAAATTATGGATTAATGTGTTTTAGATATTGAGGTATATTATAAGTATTCTATTATACTTATCATATTGGATTGTGTAATTTATTTATGGTGAAAAGGCCAACCATATCATATTGGTCTTAAAAATTTGGACATATTGAATAAAACTACATTACATATGGACATGATCTTGAAATTACCATGTTTTAATGATTTTACGGTGGACTTATTTACCAAAATAGTTATTTTTTCCATAAACCACTGATAATTTCCTTGGGGCCTTATATTTTCATTTTATTTCTAGATAATCCAATTTTTAAATGTTATGAGAGGGAACTCTTACATGGCCTGAAACACTAGTGGAAAAATTCCATATATATCATATAGGCATAGCCGCACAAGGGCAATACAATACCAGAAGGACCAGAACCAATACCCCATACTGAAGAATCCACATTTCATTATCTTCTACATCTGTCACTCTATCTTTTAGTCCTATATTTTCATTTATGTTTAGTCATTTTTATAATCCTAATTTGCATCGTGAACTGGTGTGTTCTAGCCTCTCTAGATGGAACCCTGTAATCCCACTGATCACGTCCCACCAATTATCATATGCTCCACCACTAGTCATCTACTTCCCGTTCCTGGATTTCTGGTTCACTATTTTTGGGGTCTGGAAGCCAATATGGTTAGAAACACAATTTATAAAAGTCATATAGTGTCTTAGAGGCCATGTGGTTTGAAGTCATATGGTGTCTTGAATGTCTTGTGTCAAAGAGTCCCAAATATTTGTCCCATATGTCCAATTAATTTGAATAGTTTCATTGATAAAACAACTCAAAAAATAAACCCCCACATGAATTGGAGTGTGGATTTTTTGATACCATGTAGGTGCCATCACCACACTTTTAAAAGCATGTTGTATGTATTTTTAATCTAACCAATGAGTTTTTGTTATATAATATCCTAAATATATTTTAACATTCTTAGTGTTGATAGTTGGAACTTCTCTTAGATGGAGTTTTTAATATTTAATATAATCTAAGATAGTGTACTGTGGTAATGATAAAATTGAGTATGAAGATATATAGTGATATTTCCGTTGATTTGGTGGTAGAAAATAGAAGTTTATAGAGCCACTTATAACTTTTGAATTTGATATGACTGAGGTTTGTATTTATTTATTCCTATACTAGATGATGGATCACTCCTATTTATTTATAATAGTAAAATAATATCAATAATACAATACACTCCCCATCATTTTAATTAGTATAATAATATATTTCGGGGGACCGTGGAAAGATGTATAGAGAAACTAATTTCTCAATCGATAGGTTGTTGACGTGTAGAAGAATGATGGAAATCAGGAGTTGTTTTTTCATGAGGAGTGTAATGTCCCAGCTTGGATGAAA
Organism: Viscum album; assembly: GCA_963277665.1. Classification (NCBI taxonomy): domain Eukaryota; kingdom Viridiplantae; phylum Streptophyta; class Magnoliopsida; order Santalales; family Viscaceae; genus Viscum; species Viscum album. Next base: position 497,318,429 of record OY728127.1, read on the forward strand.
CTAAAACCGATGCTCCGAGCCAGTTTTCCACATGGCCTCAAGTACAGCTCCTCATATTGTAGGGGTTTGTTACTAGAAGTAGTGATATTATAGTGGAACTTTGAGTAATATATACCCCAATATTAGAGTTCCCAACTAGAATTAATTAACCAAACACCATCTAAAATAGAGAAAGTCAATGAATAACTAAACCAAAACTAAAAAATGTTGAAATCTCAGGAAATATAGACAGGGAATAAGAAGGCATGTCATATGTATGAAAATGATCACCCAGTGGGCCCATCAAACATAAAAAAAAATAACAGAAAAGTAAATACAACATGGCCTACATCCAACCCCGGGCTGCAACACATACCCAGTCTCTAAGACACTGTCAAGCTACTGCAGCTCGACCAATCAACTCCACATGAGCTTGTCGCTCAACCAATCAATTGGGTCCTTGGACTAATACATCATGAATATATTGTTAACATGAAAGAAGACATAAGTTATAATCAGAAACTTAGATGCACGTAATGGGGGTGATAAATAAATCTTAGTAGGCCAATCCCAATGGCGAACCTATAAATTCTTCCATAAGTGAATGACTGTGAATATGATCAGACTAGGTGATACATAATTGAAAAAAATATACAATTTTGGAACCATTGTTCTAAGAACTCAAATGAATTTACATATTACAGCCAATTCCAGAGTTTCTCTGATCTTGTCTTAGTGATCGTGCATCCAAAAAACCTTCACGCTCCAAATCCAAGGTAGCTATAGCCAAACCTGGCCATTTTGTGTACCCATCCTATGATTTTCCTATCATCCGAGATATGAATATAACCCATTAAATACCATTTCATCATAAACGAAATATTATCTCATACATGGGCATCGACAAATCTACCACAGTAACCACAAAAATAGTACTACCAATCTTTGACCATCAATCTAACATCTATCTCATGTATCATAACCATATTTGTTGAAGAATAATTCCAAAAAATAAACTATATATATATATATATGAAATTTATAATTCCTAAATCATCAGTCTATAATCTTAAATATTGATGTAGGGAATCTGTACACCATCTATCTCTGCTAGTATAATAAAAATTCTAGGAGCATTAGTCTGGCACATAACAAAAAATAATACTATTTATGTCAAGAGCCTCAGTTTGAGACTTAATATTTATAGTATACTATACATTACCAATACCTAAGTATAAAGAAAATCTATATATAACAGCGATGGGGCCCAAATAATCACCTTTAAACTCCAATCCAAAAGTATACTATTAGTGTCTAGATCCTCAAACTAACACCATATCCACCGTATACCTCCTATGCTTGGAACCTCAGTCTATTACCAAACCACATTCATGTGACATCACAACCATAATAATCAACAGAATAAAGTATCATGTTTATAACCTAAGTCCATAACTCAAACCATAAACTATCTGTTGATATAGATACAGAGCCTCATTCTAGAAATCTCAATCATACATATACATAACATACTTGTGGATCGTTTTTCCTACTCTATCAGACACAAAAATCCTTAGAAGTAATACAGTTCCAAATTATGGAAACACAACCATATCAAAAAACCCCATGGGTTTAATCAAATTCTCTACCTCAACAACTAATAAAAGGATGAATAAATGTCTATCTCATCCATCTGTATCCCAGCCTCATCATCTCATAAATCGACCCGGTCCCCAAGGGAATGTCCATAACAAACTAATAAAGAACACAGATCTTCTCAGGGTCTTCCTATAAATCAGTGCTATGCATAGACCTCTATTAAAACACATCAACAGTGGTATAACACATTGTATCCTCATAACTAGCACACAAATAGAGGCATCCCCTCCCAATCCCTGGTAACAACCAAACTCTCAAGTTAATACCTATCATAATAAAAATCCTCAAGAGGCCCTCAGTTGCCTCTAATTGAACATCAATCAACCAAATTCAAACTCAAAATCCAAAACTAGACCCATACCATGTAGCATATTCAACACCCAACCACAACATCCAAAATCACTTAACCCTAAACTAGCCCACTGTGGTCATACTAAGGAATGAATTAGACTTAACTCAACACCACAAGATCATCGATTCATAACCATAATCCTATGATTTCAAAAAATCCAAAATTCTCTAAGAACCATTATCCTAAATCCTATTATCTAATCCTCAACATAAATAAACTCAAGAAACGGGTCCTCATATTAAGGAAAAAACACGATCTTCCCAACGTTACTACGTGATCCCACCTCTCGGGATCCATCCAATGAACCTCTTGTAAAGGGACATGCCATGCTCAGGCCTAAAAAATAAATGATATCACGTTCTTCACATAGAATCAAATATATCAACCCAACAATAGGAGGATTCTAAATTAAAAACACTGGGAAATCCTGTTACATACTTGCATGGTCCAAAAACACCATTCAGGAAACCTCTGTATGTCGAATGAATACCGCCATTACAATTTACATTGAAAACATTCAAAATGGACTCCTCTGATGTTCAAATATAACTTAGGGGTGTCAAAACATCCAAAACTCAAAAAAGGGTAATTAAATAGAAACACACAACGTGCATACCATAACACACAACATGTCATACAATTTAACCACATGGGTGTGTACTCTTTCCAAACATGGCATGTAAAACCCATGCACATGACATGTAATATAGAAACACAACTTTTACCCTACATGGGTTACCTACCCCAGTACCTCACATGGTCTGTCCATGTATCCCTATATATCCATGTACTCACACATGTCGTGTCACCCACATAGGGTCTATCTTAGTACCTTAAATGACCATATACGCCATAAATGGTTCATCATTCCTTGTACTTAGACACAAATCGAGTGATTATAAATTGCTTGTCCTGTAGACCACACGTTGTGTCGTCATATTCTTCCCTTCATCTCCAAAAAATAAGAACATATTACATTGTTTATTCAAGCCACACACGGTGTATTCAGGGTTTCCAAACAAGAAGCCCTTAAAGTCCTCCCAAAACCACATTTTTTCCAAAATAAGAATACATTGAATTCTATGGGGTTCTCAATAATCATATAATTACATTAAAATGTAAGAAAAATTCTACAGTGACTAGGGTATAGAAAACAAAAATTGGACTACCTCGTGGCATAAATGTTCATGATTAAGTCCAAATCTGCTTGTGGAAAGTTGTTTCACCTCGATCCACTCATGATCTATGATAAGGATAAGGTCTGAAAGCATCTTCTGATCCTCCCCTATTAGTCATTATGTTGTGTGAGGGAGGTTTCTTTTCCTCTCATACCATGCATATGAACCCTAAAAGGTGAGGTATTTTAATTATTCTGATTTAAGAAAATAATTAATTAATTTCTTGTTCGACAGTCATCTCGAGTCCCAGAAACCTGAAGCAAGTTTATACATTTCATAGGCACAACCCATCATTAAGAAATCCACCACAGAGTCGGAATCTCAATCCGACACACCATTCTAAATATAACGCTAAGCAAACTTGTATGAAAAAAATTAATATATAATTAATTCTATATCAAATATTAATCCATAAATCTAACATCACAGAAATCCACCAAACTATTATCCCAGGGTAAATGGAACACAATGGGACCAATAGAGTGGTTAATAAAATTATCTAATACGATCTTATAAATGACCATTTTTGTCCTAATGAGGACCAAAGAAAAATGATTCAAAATTCAACAAAATTTTCAAAACACAAAACCATCGGTCTCTACTGGAACTTATATGTTCCATTTGATACATAATAATCTCATTTTTTAAGTTACATATATAATGAAATACATTTAATTTCATTATTTTAAATATGTATCATGCATTAAAGAATTTGTTTCAGTGGACTAGAGTGAAAAAATTGTTGTTTGGGATCATATACTAATGTTATAACACCCTAGTTGTTTTGGAATCACAGTCTACTTATAAACAATATGGTTATAATTACAATTTATATATTTTAATTTATTCATAATGGATTGTAATTTTATTTACAAATAATTAATACAAGATATATATTAAAACTATCAATACATTATTTATTCAACAGTTGAACATTATAAATCGCATATAACTAAGTATAAAAAAATAAATTATTAATCACCATGGATAAAATACCTCCATTAATGTGGCATAAACCAGTATGGGGAATATATGGACAAGAATAAAATCTTCATGACTAAAACAGTTCATGCATCATATTAAACCACAAGGGTTACCAATTTCCAAAAAAACTATAATGAAGAAAATCACCTCGAAAGGAGAACTAATTATGAAAATATATATAATATGATATAAGAACTATGCCTTCAGAAATGAGAGTGGAATGATAGAATATTTTTGTAATAAACTCTATTCATTTAAAATATAGTCAATATAATTATTTCCATTGAAAATACAATCATCGGTCATATATCCAAAAGGCACATGAATTTTTTTTATTATTACATATAAAATTCTAAATAATATAACTCATAATATGATTTTAATAATATATATATATATATATATATGTGCATTATAAAAAATATTATTGTTTTTATTATATAATGAGATGTACATATAAAATTTTTGTAATTAACTTAATATAGAATGAGTAGTAAAAATATATTTTAGAATATAAATAAATAATTTAAATGGAATTTGAATAGTGCATTTAGAATAAAAGTAATATTTTTTCCAATAACCATTTTGGTTTGTAAGTTTTTTACAAGGAAATAGATATAATTTAAACTTTTAAAATATTCTTATATATGAATTAATATATTAATTTAATTTTAATAATTTATTGATATGTAATAAAAAAAGAACATGTAATGTATAAAAATTTTATTTTTCTATGAAATTTTTTTTATATAATTTATTTTCATTTTAAACAATTTTTTTAAATTTTAGAATCCTAATTATATATCTAAAAAATATTTTTTGGTTTAGAACATCAACATTTTTATTGTATAATTTTTTTTATTTTAATGGAAATATTTATTTTTTTTCGAAAAATATTGTTTATAAAAAAAATTAACTTAATGATTTTATCATTATATAAGAGTATCCTAAATTATTGAAAAACCTGATAATAAAAAAATATTTTTTTAAAGTAATACAATTTAGAATTGTAAAATATTTATTAGGCATAATGATCCAATGTCCCATATTTTTTAAACAAATTAAAATATTACTTCAGTAAAATAGTCTTTTTATATTTTCTCTGAAATAAGTGTTTTTATGGGGAAATTTGGATTTGGATTTTATTTGAATATGCATAATTTTTTTTTAATATTGAGACATTTATGTCATAAAATTCATTATATATGATACTATTATCTTGTAAAAAAATTTCTAAACATCATAAAAAACTTTTCATAAAAAAACTATTTTATGTATTAAGTGTGTTTATATTAAAATTAACATTTCATCCCAATAAAATAATAATTATATTAAATCCTTTAAAAATTAAAAATAATATGGTTAAAATTGGTTAAAATTTCCAATCAGAATTTTTTATTTTTATTAGTTATTATGTTCAAAAAATTAATTACCAATGTGAAAATTATTAACAAAAGAAGTTAAAAACTAAAAGAAAATGCCTAAAACACAATAATATTCCTCCAAAACGTTTGTATGAGAAGAATATAGACCCAAACACACATCCAAAGAATTAATAAAATTTTATATCTATTATGATTCAATACTAACAATACATTATTGAAAATTTAATGGTTACTTCCAAAATGACCTTTTCTTTCACAAATAAAAGGGAAACACGTCCACCGCATCCAGGATCGCCTATCTTTAATATGTATTCCAGAAATGGTGAAAAAATAATCCTCAAAATACCTTCCTGAACTTTTAAAATATTCTTGAAACCATTATATTGAATAATAACTTCACTTCCAATGATAATTTCAAGACAAATTCATGTCCCCATTGTCAGTATTATCAACTCTTTAGCTTTTCAATGAAATTAAAATTATTAAAATTTAATACAAACATACAAATATAATGATATTTTTATCATATATATACTAATACATTACTATATTAACTTCATTATCATTATCTTTTCTTTTATCCAATCCAATTAGAAAAAAATTGATTTTTCAACCATATGTATGGATGACGACCACCATGAGCTATGAAATTCATTTTTCAAATCCACAAATCATTGATGGTTTGTGGAAATTATTTTTTAATGAAATATTATTTTTATTATATAATTAATTTTATTTTATTATTAATCAGAGAACCTATTAATGATATGATAAATAAATGATCATCATTATACATTCAAAATAAGAAATCTAAAAGGAAAATATTTTATTCAAATTATAAACAAATTTCATATCCATTATTTATTCTTATATTTCATTTTTAATTATAATACATCACGCTAATTAAAAATAAATTTATTCCTTATGTTATATTTTTATTTATATTTTAAGTATATCAACTCATAATCATTAATAATCATTGTGTGTTCATTTTTGGGTCAGGTTGACCACTACCTGGACAATGGTAAGAAAGTATATCCCGGATGATTAGGAAACATAATTAATTATATAACTTGATATAAATATGTAAATAATTATTTTAATATTCAATAAAATATACATCAATACTTAACTCATTAATTTATAAAATAAATTTCGTTGGGTAAAAAGTACAAAAAAAATGTTAGTTTCCAATTTCATATTCTAGGATAACGATTAAACTACTCCTGAAAAAAAATAAAAAAACCCATTAAAATTCATAAATTAATTTTACTATAATTATATTATAATGGGAAACATTTTGATGTTCAATGAGTACCAATACAACTCCTATGAAACCAGTACAAACGATCAAAAGTATAAACACCCGATGGGGGAAAATATGCACCAACTAACTGATAAACAAGTATATAATCATTATAAATGTAAATTATAAATATTGTGAGGTATAAATATCGTTATCAAATAGAATATTAATATACTAATGTGTTTTATATGAGTTTAGATCCCATTATTCTAATCCGTAATAAAGGTAATGGGTTCTTCATCACAAATTTTAATCCCATGATAGATACTTATGTACTATACCATGTTTTCTTTTGAAAGGGGTAATTATTTTTACATTTAATTTTTTACATGATTATATTATATTTTATGGTATTCAATGTTATAATTAATTTTCCACCTCTCATGGGTTTTTGATTCAAAATTTATAAAGGTTTCAAGGGATTTTCAGGACTCAAATATTTTCCTTAGGATGTAATCACTCCTCTTTGACTATTATCATTCAAAATTGATATATTGAAACTATATTGATGTTATTTTCTGTTGAATATATATTTTATGGGGAAATAATATTTTACACACAATTCATCTGCTATGATAATTAAATTATTTTATAAAAAATGTAATAATGTTACAAGTAATTCAAATACCATTAAATAGATTTTTAACCAAGTAAATAATTGTTCTCCATAACCATGCGACCCTTTATAACTAGAAAACTATATTTTCATGTTATCTTATAAAAAATATTTTATAATTAAACAAACAGTTTCCCCTTTGTCTCTAAAAGCAATTTTTATTTCAAAATTACATATGACGAAGCAACTTTTATTCATTCAATTTAAATTTCACTCTCTTAGTGTTTCTTCCATGTAAATAAATACCATTTTTTTTATTCATTTATTTTGATTTGTTCATGGGTTATTTTGGGTGATTGTTTTATGGTTCTACAGTTTTTTTTCCTATCCATGATTGGATCATGGTTAGGTAAAAATGATGGAGTATTACTTTGAAATTGTGCATCATTAGTAGGTGTTCCAATGAAGGAATCATGGTTTTCTTAATGTTAATTAAAAATCAAGTGGAATCCCAATCTGACCATATGAATTTGGATATTTTTGTTTAAAAATTTTAGTTAATGGTTTTTAAATCCATCAAACCATAACATTATGCTTCCCTAGTATTTGAGAATGGGTTCCATGATTGGCACATTGTTTCTTAGAACTATGAAGTCAAACCAAGATATGTGAAATATTTAATATGAATTTTAATTTTAGGAGAAAAAAATTATTTAATTATCCTCATTATTCTTCTTTTAGAATGTAATGTTGTATGATGATACTCTTATGAGATATTTTGAAAAGTCTTTTTTTTTGCGATCATTTTCAATGGATGCTTGGAGGTTGGATCTATATTTTTTTAGTTATGTTCCATATCTTTTTCAATCATCATTGATCTTCTATATATCCTCTAATATCATAAAATTGAAGCTCATATATGGTTTTTTATGAATAATCTAATGTTTATAATGAAATCTAATTTTCCTTAATATAGACCATTCATGGAATTTAGTATTATTTTCCAAATCTATGTGGGCTATTCTTCCTCTTCAAAAATTTATGGGGGGTATGTTTTTAATTTATTTCATTCATTCTGGAATTGATTATTTGGAGATTCATATTCACGAATTAATTTCTTAGGGACTTTACATATCTTCATGGACCCATGGTTCTCCTTTATTTTTTGTTTTCATGTGATCATTAATATTCCAATATTTCAATGTAACTAGTATCAGGAATTGTATTTATCTTAGGAGTCATTATTTGTTACTATTTTATGTAGATTTATAGATTGTTTCAAAATATTTTTTCTAAATTCATACTTAAATAAATTTATAAAATTATTTTTAAAGATATTTCCTTGGAAATATTGTGAATTTTGTTAGGGTTCAAAAATTTATTTCTTCCATTTGTGTTATTAGCATATAAATGTTTTAAATATTAATATTATGGATCCAATGATGAACTTAACATTGAAAAACTTTTACATGGTAAACCGATAGAGATCAATAATGATGTTGGGATATGTCCTTGGAAATGAAGTCTTACAACGTAGACGTGTTCTTCTAGGGTAATGTATGAAAAATGTGGCTAAATATGTGGAAAGAAGTTACTTTTGGGAGTGAAATATTATTCCTGATACATATTTTGTATGGTTAATGCACAGACCAAGTGTCCTTCTAATCATATGAAATGTATGAGGATCCTCACTAACATGGATTTGATGAAAAAACGGAATTTTTTGGCAATTTGTTATCTTTGAAATGTATGTTTTTAATGACATGTAAATGATTTGATAATAAGTCCTATTTTTATGTTTTTCAAAATATCAATTATTATGAGTTTCCATGTTCTGAATTTACTATGTAAATTATATATCCTTCCTTGATTTTATTTAATATATTATAATTATATTTTTTAAAAATTTTCTTATGAAATACTTGGTGGGATAATACTAGTCTTTTTTTCATAAACAAAGTATACACTTTTTGGTGTATGTAGATCATGTTTTTTCAAATGCTGATAATTTAAGGCATCACATATTATTTTTAGGTCTTCCTAGTAAATCGGTGCGTGAGTATATAGGTGACAATATTTGATAGAGAGTTGAGTATTTATTGAACTTGTTCAATTTTTTCCTATTTTTGTTGTCTTTTGATTAATGTTTTATCTTTAATTTTTTCCATTATATTGTGAACTCTTATTAGGAATAACAACATTTCGATTATTTATTCTAATATATTTATATTCATTGGAGGATAAATCATTTTCAATGTTTGCTCATTAATTCTTAGGACCATGTCACAAGACTATTGATTATAAGAATTCTATTAGGGACATGTTAGGAATGGTTTACATTCAATGTAGTTGGGTAATCTAGGATAGATAATGAAAAATAGGTATCAAATTGGAGGATCATTTAATTTCATTTTTGGTATGAATATTCTGATTTATTGGAACACATATGATGTGAATGTGTGGATGTAAGATGTATGTTCCAAGAGGGTACCTGGAAATATCTCATCATAAAGAACCTTCATTTTACATGGTTGGTCATGAATTTTCTCCTTTTTCATGTTGACTTTATTGATCCATGTCATTAGTTTTCCATGTATCTCTATATCATTGATTCACTTTTGATATTTAAATTCAGAGTTGAATCTTGGACCTCATGTTATTATCTCTCTTTATTGGATTATGTGCAGTACCATGCCACCTAGAAGATTCATAATGATTCATTGGGAGGGTTTTTATCAATAACCAAGGTTATGAAACCATCCAATAGACCATAACCTCATGTAATCAGTTGTGTTCAATGTCTACGCTATGGAACAAGATATGGAATATTTCTTTTATCAATGTAGAGAAGAAAATCCTCAGAGGAATGAAAATAAGAATGAAGAGATGGAATTATAATTTTATAAACCATCATTATTCTAATGAAAAAATATTACACACTAGGTAGAATATTGTTAAGGGATGATTGAAAGTCTCAATGATTCCATGGAGACCATGGATTCAATCTGGATGATATGTGTTGTCTTCAAGTTGGAAAGTCAAAGAAAAAATTAGCGGGACTTGTTTGTTTTATCATGAATAATGAGGGCATGGAGGAGAAATATTTTAAGGTTTTATTCATCATTAAATTCATCCCCATGTTTATTACCATGGTTAAATATATATATCTCCTCACCATTTGAGAGAGGGAACCAGGGAGTGATGAGGGATTATAATCTTTTCACCAAAATCACTGTATTTTCACCTGAGGTTCTATCTAATGAGATGAAAAGGTGGAATATGTTTTTGATGGAAATTAGACCTATAATTTAATTAAAAAGGATTCATGATAATACATTATACCTATTTAAAGGAGGTAGATTAGAGTTTTGATGGAATATGTTGTCCTAGGAGATAAATTAGGGTAGACTGTAGTCCACATAAAACTAGTGGTAGCTATAGTAGTTAACATTAATGGAAGATTAAGTATAGTGATTTTAAAAAATTAAATAGTGGTGGTTCTTCAATGAAGCTTACATGGAACTGTCATCAATGCTTGGTGTCTTCAATTGTTATCATTCTATCCAAATGGGGAAGAAGAAGCATTTATTGATCATTTCTCCAAAGATGATGAATATGTTCGTACATTGTTTTCACATTCAAAACATCGATCATTTATTTCATTCTCCACATTATAGTTTTGGTTTTCTAGAACATGTATGATTTTTGGTGTAATTATATGCATAAAAAATAATAGGGTTCTAGAACCAATCCTCTAGATTGATGTAATTACAATCTATTTAAGAGTATTAAATGGAGTTTATGTGGGTCCTACATCCTTAGGAATTACCATTTTTATAGACTTTAGATACTAATTTATTTGATATAGGCGCCTCTCACTCATTCATAATGAGTCCAATAGTTTTTTATTAAAAAAATAAAATGAAAATAATTCCATTATCTAAGGAATTAGTGGATTCTCTTGGAAGGAATGAGGATCATGTATTCTGATTTCCCTCATTCTGTTTCTTTCTGTCCACTATTAAGATGGTTTGGTATTTTTTGGTTCTTGACATTGAAATCATAGATGTTAATATTAGGATGTATTGAGTTATTTTTCCTGATTACCAAATAAATATTTTCATGGAAGGTCTTCCATTAGATCCCCATATGGATAGTATTGTCTGTTTTAAGTAGAATAAGGCTCAAGGGACTGTTTGGGTTGAATATATCTTCAATATAATTGTTTCTTGATGTCCTTATCTATGTCTAATCTCGTCAGAAATCATTAAGTAGTGAGAAAACATACAATGAACCCAACACTAGTATCCTGTAACTAATGTCTAAATTATTATATTGATATAAAATATAAGTAATATAATCTAATAATACTCAAGAGTATTTTACTCTAGGTAAACTTGAAAAAAATGATTCCCATATTACATGTGAAAAAAATAACAAAATAATTTTTCTCTAGAGAATTTCATTAATTAATCTAAAATATCCCTTTATATCATTGTTATTACACTTCAATGATTCCTTGAATGGAAGAAAAATAATGGTGATCTCAAATGTCTGGTAAGAGTTAAATAATGTGTATGATATCATTAATCAATAAGAATAATCAACATGGTAAGGTAAATAATTTTATTCACAGACAATTTAAATAAATTATCTATCATGATTTGATAAGGCCTAACCAATAAAGAAAAATAAATAACTAAACACACATTTAAATTAATCAATAACTTGACTGACATAATTATATAATGAATAGTCAATATGAAAGAGATAATAAATGAACATAGATACCACTTAATCAATAAATTGATTATCCTAATTAGATAATGCATAATGAATATAGAAAGTGAAATGAATAAACACACATTATATATAATAATTAACTTTACAATCATAATTATATAATTCATAATTAATATGAAATGAAAAATATCTGAAAACACATTCCTTTTAATCAATAAACTAGGAATAAAATGAATCCAATGATCATTTCATTAAAAAATATCATAGATTGTAATAAATATATTATAAATGAATTATATGTTTAATTACTGGTAATCATTATTTCGGGAATCATAATACCTTTATTTTATGATCTTTCAAAATAATTTTTATAAATGAAGGGTAAGTATACACCAAAAATCCATTTAACTAATTTTTTCTAACTAATTATTTTAATGAGACTTCTAACATATCGAGGTATTATCTATAACTAGTCTCCATCAATTAACTATATGTTCAATGAATTTATAATTTATCAAATATTCAATTTAATTCATGTATCAATATTCATTATCAACTAATATCCATATTGATTATAGAATATAGATTTATCGTTATTTCCAGAGATGATCAAATAACATTGAATGTAAAATAGGAAATGAAGAAATAATTTATTGATCATGTAATAAGTATGTAAATGATAAAAATAAGGATAATTATTGGAAATTTAATGTTCAAGGATAAAAATAAATGGAATATTACAAGGTAATGTTATTTATTTAGAAGTTTAATCATGAAATTGATTGTTAAAACATTCCATGGTGAGTACTATGTTTAATATCTATATATTGATAGGTTTTTATATATAAATACATTAAACAGTAAATGATTATAGTTGAATTCCATGTATGATTTTAATATTTTTCATATTATTATTCAGGACCATCATTTTGGGAAATAAAATGGGAAATGTGTCATTTTGAGGGACATAAAGGAACTTCACATCATGACACTTCACAGCTCGACATGAAAATGAAAAATGAAGAATAATCCATTTGAAATAGAGGTATCATCACTGGGAATTGAAGATACACATCATATATATCATACATTATGTCTAAATGTACATTGTGTGAAACATGTCATGATGAAACTTGGACATTATACTATGTTCATAATGTCATTAAACGTTTGATCCCTGAACATTACACATTGTGTAATCATTACAAGACATGTAAGTGTTAGACATAATAAAAATATCAAATATTACATGTTTATCTTTGATAGTATTTTTAGCATTGATGACCCAAATAATCATTTAATTCAATATTTTACTCATGTAATCCCATTATTGACATCAAATATTATAAATATAGGTTTTTGAAATGATATTCATCATTCTATCTCATGTGTGTAGAGGATCGAATGGTGGGAGGGTATTATAGGGTTGCATCCCAGATTTCTACATAGATTGGTTTTTGTTCATGTTTTTTATTTGATGCATCATTGAATTCATTCTATTTTTAATTCCAACCCCTTTTATTTCTTTATTTCCATTCTCAATTCATTCATCCATTAATGCATTATTTTTTGTTTCTTTGTTTAAATTAATTTTTACAATACTTTTCATTGTTTCAATCATGGATTTCATTATTTTTAATCATATAATCCTTATATCGATTATTCCATTAATTTCCTAGATTTTATTCAATTTTATAGTGTGTATAATAACCTCTTAGATTTAGGGGTTGATAGTACTGATGCTCTTAATCATTATGAATCTATAAATCAAAACATGGTACCCCTAAGGCTAGTAATTAGGTTAAAAAAATTATTCATCACCTTCTTTTGTAAAACACGAACATAGGATGTGAAATTAAACAAAAAAACCATATTGTATTTGAGAAAGACTGAACATTATCTTGTGATGGTTTATTCACGTAATCTAAGCATAATTAACTATGGTAGTCAGCTATACCCTAACCGTGGGATAGATTCATCATAGGTAGATCCAATTGATTTGACAAAAATGAATTGGTGACCATTTCACTACTTCTCAACCTAATCCATTGGACTACTCCAAGCAAGCCTTCGAATTATATTTTTCTTATACCATGAAATTTACCATGATCCCTTATTTGGGTTTTATAAATTCTCATACCAAAACCATTTCGAATCTCCAAATTCGATTGAATTAGGTTTTGTCAAATGAATTATATGTATTTTTGAGCAATTTAATTTAAATCAATAATAGAAAAAATACAACAATTCAAGTTTAATAAATTTGGCCAAACCGAACATAGTTACATACCTTTTTCCCAAAACTCAACACTGACAACGACTCCCATAAAAAAGAACAACAATGTATAATACCTTGAAACAAAACCTAGAGATTATATCTAACATCACAGATCCTAGATCCATTAATTATTGGATGATCTATAAAAATCCCCAAGGAGGACACTCAGAGAAAGATAAATAATGATGGAGGAAACATACTATAGAATCAGATTACATGCACAATGACAATTGAATGAAAAAAAGAATATTTATAAGGGTTGTAGAGCTTCAAGATCACATAGAGAAGGTTTTAGTTAGAGAAATAAAAAAATTTAGTGGAGGATAAAAGATAACCTCAGCTGCATGTCTTATTTAAAAACCACATTAAAGGTATTACATGATGGTTAACTACAATACATTTTGGGAAACACTTAATTTATGTAACAAACAAGAAATGCATCACCTATAATTTAAAACTGATGATCTATGTTTACAACTGATCTCTAGTTCACCCACGACCTGTAAAGACTCATCACGTCATGTACCCTTCACAACGTAAACCCATCACGAAATATATGAGGAACTATTAAAGGACGTGTAACCTTGTTACAAGACATGTAACCCTCCAACAAACTATAGGAAAAATCCGATTAAATATGAGAGTCATATAAATATCTAACTTCACCACTATAGGTATCCTCCCAATTCATTCTCAACCCTACCCAATCAATATAAAGGAAAAACCAAAACATGGTTAAAGACATACCTTTTAGATTGGTAATGAGATGTTACAATCTCCCCACAATAAAAACATTATGTACCCAGAATGCCTGTAAAGTGGCCTCGAGGTAAATAATATGAGGCCACCTCTCTCTCATTAGAGTCTCATTTTACAAGGTCTAATGATTATCAGAACCATGCTTCTATGAACACAAAACAAAGGTAACATCCTCCCACAAAGTACCTTGGTCTTAGAATCAACTATCCTGACTGGATATTTTGTTAACGAAAAATTAGGTCCAACATCAATATCACTCTAGCTAAAAATATGATATGTACTAGAGTTATAATTTATATCTTTGATAAATGGAATATGTTATGTTTCAACAACCACTGTTTTGGAAGTACTAAATAGTATGCCACTTTCCCCACCATTTCAACAACCTCTAAATTTCCCACAGAATAAAAATAATGTTTCCCTTTTTTCCCATGATTTAGATGACCCAATTAGGGTGAAGCTTTCAAGAAAACATAGTCACCAATTAATAATTACAAAGTTAGATAGTAAAGATTAGTATAAGACATATATCGGATCAGTGTTGTCAATATTCACTGCAAATTATCTGATTCATTGTTGTCTTATTTTACACCAAGATTGGTCCAAACAAGAATCATTAACCAATCTTCGACCAACACAATGGATATTTAAACGTCCATCCATAAAAATCCAAAAATGGTTCCATTATGATTATGGACTGAAAACTATTGTTAAAAAAACATAACCAGCCCCAAATGATGATCCCATGCTCCACCATAGTTGAGAACACATGCGTGGAGCATATTCTCCACAATCTTATAGCTCTCTATGTATAGACATCCAACTATGGAGGGTAGGCTATGCTCAAATGGATGTTAGATTCCAATTCCTCCTAAGGGCCTCTACAAAATTGAGAATTGAATAGAGGATCCCTATCATAAACTATATCAAATATAACTTCATGAAAATTGAAAATATATTTCATGTAAAAACATGTAGGCTATGATTAAATGGACCTGAGATCCCAATGACTCCTAAAGGCCTCTAAAAAGTGATAAGTGAATAGAGGATCCCAATTAAAAACTACAAGAGATATAAATCTAAGAAAATGAACAATATCTTTCATGTAAAAAATCCCAACTCATCAATCTTTGTTATATCTTGGACGATTATATAGTGAGAAAACATGGTCAGCCTATCCAACACAACTCATATTGAATTATTATTTCATTGGGTATGTGGAATCCTAGCCACAAATTCTATAGATATATCATCCCACTTTTATGTAGATACAATAAGGGGATGAAGTAAATGTGAAGGTTTTTGGAGATCACCCTTAGCCTACTAACACGTATCGAAATTATAGACAAAATCATCCATGCCCCATCTCATTCCTATCCACCAAAACTATCAGTGCATATCATAAAATATCTTAGTCTTTCCTAGCTGCACAACTCACCAAGAAACATTCTAATAACCCATTACAGCATTCTTTTCCTCAAACTGTACAACGAAGCAATATCAATAGCATAGAATACCCTCTTTAGAGAGTGACTATTGGGAAATTGTCTCCCACACCATAAAGAGAGTGTATGATTCTAGACAATTCATCATCAGTATCTTGATCCTGAAGAATCATCTCGAGAATATCAAATATTAACTGAACACTATTTAAAGAAACATCATCCCCTTTCTCCGGAACTCCAATATGAATCTATTCAAATAGAGCCATCTAATTCTACTATTCAAAATATTATTTCACTTCATGGGTTGGAAATTTCATTAATGCATTTGTAATGAAATTACCATTCCCTAGGGTGTGGGTGATGTCAAAGATGAGTGATTTCAAGTAATACACCCAATTCTAGGGCAATATATTCACCAAAATTTGGGAAAATATATAACTCAATATTTTGTGGTATAAATACACAATAAACCATTCTTCAAAAAGATAATGTCACCAACACTTTAGAGTGCGTGTCATAGATTAACGTTCAATGTCATGGGTAGGATAATTTCCCTTCTGTGTCCTAAGATGACGTGATACATAAGCCACTACATGATCTCACTACATAAGAACACAACCCAAGATTGAACTCGATGCATCATAGAAGACCACATAGCACTGCCCGGCCTCAGGAAGAGTGAACATAGGCGCAATAGTCAAAATATATTTCTATCAACAAAAGAAATATGAAATTTATCATTCCAAGAAAACTTCAACCCCATCCATGTTAGAGAAGTCATAGGAGAATCCAATAGTGATCGATCCTTCAAAAATCGGAGATAATATCAAGCTAAGCCCCAGAATCTCTAAATCTCATTAACATTCTGTGGTTTTTCCTATGTCATAAAATCCTTTACCTTATTAGGATCAATTGATATACCTGATTCATAAACCAAATGTCCCAAGTGTTTTACTTCCTGAATCAATAAATCACACATTAAAAGCATGGAGTAGAGCTAATGATTTCATGTCAGACTTAGAATTGATCTCATAAGATACATATGATCCTCCATGGTCTAGAGTAGACAAGTATTTCATTAATAATGACTACCACATAGGTATCCAAATGCTCACGGAAAATCCTTTTCATAAAATCCATTAAATCTCCATGAGAATTTTTTTGACTGAATTCCATAACAAGGTACTCATAGTGGTAGTACCTACTCTGAATAGAAATTTTCTAAATATTAGATTATTTTATCCTTAACTGATTGTAACCATAACAGTTGTTGATCTTTGAAAATCACTTCAACCATTTCAACTAATCAAATAGATCATCAATATGTGGAATCATTAACTTCGTCTTCACCATAACTTGATTTATCTTTCGGTAGTCAACACATAGAGGAAGAGAAGTGTAATTTAACATAGAGAATAGAACTAGTGTTTCCCATAGTGACATACTCTAGTGTATACAACCATTATCTAGAATATCTTCCTACCAGGAATTGGAATTTCTATTTTCTACAAGAGACATGTGGTAAGAGGGAATATAAAATGGTTGAGTATTAGATTTTATGTCAATCAAAAACTAGCCCTCCCTTATCAGTGGAAAATGTAAAAATTCTGATGGAAACACATCAGGAAACTAAACGACAACTGGAGGGAGATTACCACTCAATGAATCCTGCTATATATCAGAATAACACACTGATATTACAATCACCAACACTAGATAAGATGTTCTATCTATGGTCAACCTTGGGTCCCATTATCTTTGAAAGATAAGAGACGCACCACGAGGTGAAGTAAGGTAGACCCACCAAATACAACAATCAATATGGGATTTATTTTCCAAGAGAAAAAACATCATGAATAAAATTTAAAGATATTTCATATGGAGAACATGAAAACAGAAATCTAACCTGACATATGATATAGAGAAAAAACATACAAGAAAAAAAAGACCCTTACCTCCCTTTGTGCCAACGGGTGTAGTAATATACATTGAACAAGTTAAAATATTTGTAAGAAGGTTTAACATATTAAAAATATGGGTTGAATTAAAAAATGGGATGAAATAGTATCATAGAGAGTATTCACTAATTACGAAAATATAGTAATGGTAACTCTCACAGTTGTTGGACCAATGTCTACTTCCTCTAGAGACACTTCTATTATGTGAAGTAGCTTCGTTCCGAATGCATGTGGCTGGAACCCTTTTATACATGAAGACTCTGATTTCCCCATTGTTTTAGAATAATCCAATAAACACATTCAACTACACTGAGTAGAAAAGATATAGTAAAATCTATCTAAGTGTTTTGAACATCCATAGTAGCTACAGTTCTTGGGTGCCTCAGTGAACACCCTCATTGAATGTCCTTGCTTCCCACGCTGATAGAAAATAAAAAGACATCCTCCTAGAACTATAGGAGGTCCAGAATTACCCTTCCATTTAGAAATACCCCAATAATCATCATGGTTCCTTTTTACCTTGAACATATTCATGCTACAATTGGGAGAGAAAGAAAATTTTCATAACCATAACTTTCCATCTATGTCCATATCATCCATCATCTCCCGACATAATACATCATCATAAGTGGGTAGCTTCAGTAAGAAAACCTGAAAATGGATATCTTATCATTGTCTGAACTCAAACTTTCTAGCCTTCATCATCTCATTGAATAAAATATCAAGCCCAATTTTCTCTAGATCAACCAATTGATTTGAATACTTAGTCATGGTTTCTTCAACCTACAAAAATTTAAAAAACTCTACATCCATGGGAAACACCATTCACTCTAGATTGAACTAGTTAGTGAAAAGAACATTAAATTCCTTCCACACTAATTATTCATTTTTATTTATAATCACTATATTTTTCCACCATCTCATGCTTAGTCCTTCCAGTTCGACGCAAGAACACATCACCATAGTCTATTATGTTTTCTATATGAACTGAAACAGATGTTCTATCCTACCCAACCATTCCTCAACATTATAGGAATCAGTAGAGCCTTTGAATCTTAGTGGATTCTTGCGATGGAACTCTTGAAAATGATTTTGAATAACACCCTATAGAGGATCCATTGATGAAGCCCAAATTGGTACTAGAGGTTGTTCATTTACTTGAGATTTGAAAATTCATGAAATCAATTTAATGAGATATGGGTCCCTTAGAGGATTCAATCTATGTGGTTCAGTATCCAATTCATCTTGGATCCGATTCGTCCATCTTCTCAGAGGCACGATGCAACAAAAAATTAGAAAAAAACAAGGAATACATTAAAATGACACTCAAACAGATCAACAAGGGAAATTATTCCCAACATATAGAACATTGAGATTTTGATTTCACTCCATCCAAGTCACATTAGCGTAATGACTGGAAATAATCCCAATGATTGCATTCCCTAAGCACCTAAGGAAATTTATGGTTCATTGCGGTGAGAACTGGATAGGCACTCAATCACAACTACATCCTAAGGCCCACAAGATTTAAAAAATGCATACTGACTTCATGACAAAATCTAAACATCCACTTCTAATACGAAATTTTCACAAACATTCAATTGTACCCTAGTAACCTAATAAATGATTTGTTTCTAACATAGACCTATGAGAATTCTCGATCCCCATTGGTAGGAAACAATAACTTGGCATCATAAAACATACAAGTGGGATCAAATTTCACAAAAAAATAGTGGAATCAAGACAATAAAGTCAATATACATACCAAATAAACTCCACTGGGAGTAATTTATGAGAATTTAACATGGAATTTTGGCCCAATGGACTATAACCCAAGAACCTAATAGGTAAAGACAACCAAATTCCCTAAACACACAACTTACATTTTCTATGGTCCAACTACTGGATCCACCTCTAATAGATCATTTCCCATTGCTCGAACCAAGAAAGAGATAATTTAAATACTTTCAAAGGACAATATAGGGTTCAAGATAAAAATACCACTTCATTATCACCATGAATTTCATATCATATGAAAACAATATATTAACCAAAGAAATGATTTCAATTTTAAAATAAATATCTTTTTCTTAAAGCATATTTAAACAAATTGTGTTTTATAGTCAAAATGATGGAAAATAAATTATGGAATGGATTAAAAATGATAAAATATTTCTATGGAATTGTCTTAAATAAAATATTTATTAAATTGAGTTTATGTAAATTATGGATTGTAAATTAGCTTCCCAAAATTGTAATACATTTATATCTCAAATATAAATAACAATCTAGAAAAATGGTCATCTTCTAAATAGGTATGAATGATCACTTCTATAAGAATCCACACACTCTAAGTGATCAAAATAGTATGTGTATATGCACATCACATTGAAAATGATCAAAAGAAACTCATAAACATTCCATCATGGATGTGACCTACAACATTTATGTTTTCGATCGTTGTATAAGCACTGAGAGTGTCAAAAAATCTCATAAACCACCTAAGTCTTGTATGTTATCAAACAAAATGAATAATGGGAAATTAATTTTAAGACTACTTAAAATAAAACTAAATCTTATTCCACCCATTTCAAATTTCAATTTTCCATTTAAAAAAAAATTGGGGTTTTTTTAGAAAAATAAGACTCTTTAACAAGATAAAACCACTAGGTGTGTTTAAAAAATCATTAATCCATTCTCACAATTTAAAATCAACTCAAAACCAATTCCATGAATTTCAAAATTCATTTCAACAACTGAATTCTACAATTTAATCAGAATCATATCTATAGTATCTACTATTTAAATAATAAAATTAAACCATCCAGTTTTCCTAAACACACCTTAAATCAGTGGAATTGGGGTTTTTCTAAATTCTCAAGCCAAAAATCTTTCAAATCTACAAATTCAATGGAATTGATTTGTATAAAACCAATTGAAATAA
Organism: Viscum album; assembly: GCA_963277665.1. Classification (NCBI taxonomy): domain Eukaryota; kingdom Viridiplantae; phylum Streptophyta; class Magnoliopsida; order Santalales; family Viscaceae; genus Viscum; species Viscum album. The sequence goes on from OY728127.1 coordinate 497,339,955, forward strand.
TTTTTTTCCAATTTAATTTTAAATCTACAATGGAAATAAATCATCATATTCACATTTAATCAATTTTTTCGTATAGAATTGAATCGCATGCCTTTTTTCCAAAACTTAACACGTGTAACTACACCTCTCAAGGAGAATGAAGGTGTATAAGACCTTGAATCACACACTAGAGATTAAATCAAACATAATAGGGCATAGATCCATAAATTTCATGATGGTATATTGAGATACCAAAAGTGTAGAATGAGATAAAGATGAATAAAGAGGGAGAAAGATTACATAAAAATCACACAACAAACACAAAAAATATTGAACACTAAATGAGGGGATTTGTAAGTGTTGGAGATCATCAAGAACTACTGGGGAAGGATTTAGTTAGAGTGAGATGAAACTAGAGAAGAGGATAAAATAAATTCATAGCATCACTCTTTATTTAAAAAACCGTAGTTGGGGAATTATGTCGTGACCTGTCCTAGAGGTTCTCATGTCGTGACAACTTAAAGACATCCTCTATTATGCCAGGGGTTGGAGACTAGCACATAGTAGGAATATCCCCCAAATTGGAGGTATTTTCCTAAGTACCTATACACACGCACATATTCTTTTATAATATTTTGTTGTTTCATTTTCCCACCATGAAATAAATTATATCATCTCAATTTTATCTTTCTCATTTGAATCACTTGATTGATATTCTAAAATTACTTAGTTAAAAACCCTCATCCAAAAAATTATTAATAAATCATCCAATAAATTATAAAGTATTGGATATACATAGGTACTATTATATAACACATAAATAGGTTTCTATGTTGAAAAATATTTGTTTCAATTGAATATATATACATTAAATGAATGTTTATATAATTATTGAGAGGGATTTAGGTCATTGATCACAATAATATGAATAATCAATAGAATTTTGTGGGTATAAAAATAAAAAATATGGGAAAAATGAAGAGACAATTTTATTTATTGGATATAGTGGTAATATGATATAATATTTTCAAGATCCTTTTACTAATTTTGATGAATTATTTTACTATTTAAAAATATAATGAAATATAATATCATGAAAAATTTATATCTCAAAAGAACAGTGGAATTCTTTAGTTGTGATTCATTGAGTTCATAATTCATCACTTAATCAAATAAATTAATATAAAAAATGTATTTTTTATGCCCATTGAAATAAACTTAACATTTAAAATATCTTGTTATCAATAAATGGGAGATAGTTATTATTTTCTGTCATTAAATTTTTTACAAAACCATTATGGTCAGCACAGGTTATATAATATAATACATTAATATATATACCACAATAGTAAAACCACAAGTTCAAAACTAAAATTTTATCATCAAATAATATAAGTGAAATCAAAGAAATTTTAACTTTAAGTGGTGGGAGTAAATCCCATACCGTCCATTAGTTTTGTGTTCAAGACTCATGGATTTACCAGACATGATAGATAGTCACCCAACATGTGGGTTTTCCTTTTTCTAATACAATATTATTATAATTTATATATTGTTCCCATATTATGATGATTTATAATTATTATAATTTCAATGATAAGATAAATATTAAATGTTACAAGTACCTTAAATATTATTTCCCAAAAAAATTAATGGACTTAATCATCAAATATAATTTTGATATACGAAACTAATGGGTTCTATTCCTATAAATATTTTCCATAATTATCTGTAATCATATAATATTTCGACAATATAATTTTTCAAAATAGTTTTTTTAATATCTTGATCTTATGATAAACCATAAAATCCTAAACCAGTGATGATATAGATAACTCTTATATTAATTAAGATATATATTATTCTAAAATTTTACCTAATAAATTGATTTTAATGATTATTACAACCAAAATACTATTGGTAAAAAACAATTAAAATTAATTTTTGAATACCAATAATAAATATTTCAACTACATTATTTTGAAAAAGGTCATTCCACAGTCTATGGGTAAATATTTTAATGTGTGGGTTGACATAGATAATTCCAAGTTTCCTTGTATTTAATACAATAAAATATAAATGGATTTGTAACATAGAATATATTTTCTTCCATCATACTCTTCATTTTTCCTCATCAATTAATTACATTAAGCCCAATTTTTTAAAAATTAATAAATTATTCATTTTAAAAATGTTTAGTGGTGTCACATTCCATAGTTCTGACATAATGTAACTCAATCCTTTGTTCCTATATGTCACCCACCATATAATCTCTTAGGTAACTCTATCATACTATTCCTTTTTAGTTTAAGAGTAAGTTAAGGTATTGGTTTTTAATCATGTTTCCGGATAACACATTTGGAATAATCATGATATCTTTTACTCCTATCATCATACCATTTGGTTTCTCATAGTCACTATATTTTTTATCATGTTTGATGTTAAGGTGATATATTTGGGTTCCAGCCATTGACTAAAACAAAATATGATAGTGTGAGCGATAATAATCATAGTGATAAATCCATGCAATTACTTATATGTGTTTAAATAATGAAAAAATTTAGAATCCTGTACACCTTAGTTTTTTCCCTATTTTATTCATTTTTATCATCTATTCAAAACCTTTACAACAGTTTGTATAGAACATTTTAATTATCCAAAGAATATCCCCTAGGAGTGTCAAACAAGTTGTATAGTATGTCATGTTTTCATGTTTCAGGTGATGATGAGGTAAATCCCAATTCTCTCTTTTTGAAGTTGTTACCCCTAGGTACAACTATTCTAGAACCACTTCTATATGATTTTTCAAGACATAGAATTATTAATAGTGAAAATCACATAATCTCTTCCTTAACAAAACTATAGGATTTTATTAAATATATATCCTCAAAGTTTACTATAGTTTTTTGTTCCCTAATATATGTTTATATGATAGAGTTCCCATAGTTTCAAAAAAATCTATATGATACAAAAAATAATGACCCTAACCCCAGAAACTCTAATTTTATGCCTGAAATTTTTAAATTGGAATAAGGTACATAGAATATTATCTTGAAGGACTCGATAGATTAGTAGTTTTGGTACAATAGACACATATATGATTCCCATATTACATTTGAAAACAAAAAATTGAACATATTTTTTTAGAATAATATTATTTCCTCAAGAATATCCTTGAATATGTTTCATAGTACACAACATGGATTATTGGTATGAGAAACAAAATAAGGGTGAGATTAAATTCTCTATAAGGGATATGTACAATAGAAGATATCATGAATCAATAAGAATAATAAATTAAAGGTATGTGACTGAACACACACTCAATTAAAATAATTTTACTAACATAAAAAATTATATAAAGGTAAATATATGAAAACACATTTAATTTAATCAATAAACCAAGAATGATATAAATCTAGAGATAATATCATTGTGAAAATCTCAAGGGTAATAATAACTAAATTTTTAATGATGGAAATTGTTAATCATTATATGTGATGTTATTAAGAACATGATACCACTACCATCAAGACTTTTCACAAGATTGTATAAAACTATAGGAATAAACCTAGTCAATGCTAGATTATCCATTATCTTCTTGAGTCTTCTGATGCATCTTGGGGCTCTGTAATTCTAGACCCCATCTATCACTGCATGTCTATAATACTCCTCATTTATTGAATAATCTATTTAATTCATGTACAATAGTACTTATCATTAAATATCCACTTTGATTTAGTAATTCATATTAATATATATTTTTCATGTTAATCAAATAACATTCAATGTAAACACTTTATGTAAGAATGTTATACTATTCAGGAAATATTAATATCCATGATTCTAATAATATAGATATACTAGAATTTAATCATTAAATATAATTGATAAAAAATTATTCATGTTAAATAAATCAATGAGGTAATATATACACCGCATGAAAGTGAATAGGTGCATATTAACTAATTTGTTTCAATGGAATGGAAATTGAGAAAAAATTATTTACAATGATCATAATGTTGATGTGTGAATTCATAAATGAATATATTGTGTGTATAAAATTTTAATAAACATAGGTATATTGTTTAGTAATCATAAGATAATAAAATTTAATTATACACATAATAATATAATATCAATAGAAAATTAATAATTAATATAACCCAAAGATAAGAAATTGAGTTATAAAATTATTTACAACATGGTATCATTCATAAAAACCCCATTTGATGAAATAATTAAAATTAAAACTTAACATAACATGAAATATTAATTAATAATTATATTAAATGAAAAAAGTTCAGTATATACACCATATAATATAAATAAGGCGTATAACATTACAATATTAATCAATGAAGCAAAATATAGATGAAGTCCCTTACCTAACATTTCCAATGTGTTCAATATGATTTAACCTCATTTATAGTGTTTTGAAATATTTTATAAAATCATAGTAGAACCATATAAAATTCATAATATCATATATTTCTTTTTATAATATTTTATCACTTTTAATTTAATAATATTTCATTATTTTCATTGTTTCTGGTGTTAATTGCCTTATTTTCTCATTCATTCTTTTCTTTAATGTTCTATTTATTGTGAATATTATATTGTTCCATAGCCTCTAGAATAATAGCCAATAAATTATTATAATATTTATATATAATTTATATTTTTTATAATAATATTGAATTTTTTTGAGAAATGTATTGTATTATTATCCCGGAGATGGTAGGTAATACATACACAAGAGTAAAATTTAAATTTTTCAACGATCATTTTGGGAAGGAGATAAGTAATTTATTGATTATATAATTATAATTATATCCTAACTACCATAGAATATAATTAAATATACATATATATATATATAATTTTTGGTTATTAGATAATCACATTGCTTCGAGAAGGCGGTAGTCCACACGTACACAAAAGACGTTATCATCTTTCAATGAAAGAAATGGTAATAAAGAAAATGATATATAATATTTCCAAAGTAATTAATATTTCATTAATATCATAATAATTTTATTTATTTCATAAATATTAATTAAATTTATCTGTACTACCTTCCTTGTAAAGCATTAGTGAAGAATGAATCACATCACTTTGAGAGTGAGTAGTCTGTCGTACACATGGGTGGCATTGTGGTATCCCATAAGGAATGTAATGTAAAAAAAGTATATATGATATAATGAATCCATAGATATAATTATATTAATAATAATATATATATATATTTATTAAATATATTATCATATCAAATTGTGATAGTTGTTGGTGAAAAACATTCCGCATCTGTTAACGAGATTGTTGTATATCATACAAAAGAGAGACCTTATAATTTCTAATTTAAAGTAAGTGGATACATATATAGATAATTAACATAATATAATAACATTATAGTATTTGGGAGAAAATTTTGTTATTATATATGAATAAATGAATAGTATTTGAAGTACGTCAAAGAAGAAATAATACAAACATGAAAAGTTGTGAATTTTACATCATGTCACACTACCTCTTTAAGAATATTCCTAATGTATTTATATAAATGATTATGTTGATATAGAAGAACATCCTAATGTTTTTTAATGAAAATATTAATTGTTTATTCCAATAAATACATCCATGTTTGGATACTACAAGTGGAGGTGGTTCTTGAACATAGTTACCTAGGGGTAATAACTCTAAAAAAAGGAAAGTAATAGAATTTACTATTAACATTTATTAAAACACAAAGATCATATTCATAGGATAATTAATATTTTATATTCCAACAATTAAGAATGATTTAATTGTTATTATATCCCTCAAACACAAGGTTTGTGAATCTAAGATTAACAATCCATAAATATTAATATATGTTATGAATTAAACCATATTTATAATTATAACTTAGGAATTAGAATTCATAATTTTATTACCTATTTCAGTATATTATATTGAATATAAAAGGTTCTTAGAATGAATAAGTGTTTTAATACTCCTAGTAAATGTTGAGATTTCTATATATATAAATCCAATACATCTGTTAAAGGAAAAAGTAAATTATGGATATACTATTTAATATTAATATAGTTATAAAATATAACCTTTCATGTATAGAGGAACCTATTCCATAATGATATTATCCTTTAAAGGATTGTTTCATGCGATATAATTCCCCATCATTTAGTGGGACTACTAATCCAGTTATATCCAATTAATGTTTTTGGTATTTTGAGATTATATTTTTGGACATGGGATATGGTGGATGGTAAAAGATTACAGTTGTGGTGTATTATCCCAAATGTGATGTTGATCGATGTTTCTCATTTATCCAGATTACTAGGGAGGAAGATGAAATAGAACTCATCATATATAATGATTTTAAGGATATGTTCATTGTTAAATATTTTTATAATGTGAAATATATTGAGATGAAGTAATGTTCTTTAGATTAATCTAAAAGGAAGAAGATATTGTGATTTTTTATCTAGTTATGTTATGTATTAAATATGAAAAATTAAATGGAATACTAATCACATTTTTATGGTGATTAAGAAAATTTTTCAAAGGGAATTGTTCTCCAAATTAATTTTTCCATATAATAAAATATTATTATTAACCATTAAAATGGAAAAGTAATTTTATAGAATCAATATATTTAATGGGAATCAAGAGAATAATTGGATATCTGAACACTAAGAGAATGGGAAGGCATCAAAAAATATGATGAAGAAATATTCCTTTTTTTAGGACAATAGAATGAATTACCATGGGAAATGAATGAAAGAAAGAGAGTTCGTTATAAATGTTGAGAAAGGATTCATCTTATCACTGAATGTAAGGGGAAGAAGTAAAAGCTAATTATTTAGTGATACAACAATAGAGATGGGAATCTCTGAAAATGAATGCACAAATCATCAAGGGAATATACCAAAGAAGATGCTAAGGGGAGAACGGCAAGTATTTGTGATCACTACAGTAGAGGTATAATTCTCAGTGATGTTGTGGCGGGTAAATTAATACAATATTCAAATTTATGTAATGTTTTATTTTTTTCTTGATCCTCACGCTACTTTATATTTACCAAGTTTTCCTTGAAATAAATAATTTCCCTATTAATTTAATATGGGATTTGTCTATCAAAACACATATGGAATGTCTTATTGAAAAAAGGATATGTCAAGAAGTCCCCATTAGGAAACGTAAAAATTCCTTATTTTTAGGCGTTATTATCATATATATGATTTAATTTTATATAATCCTTGTTATAGAACGCATTCCAAAATCTGATGAAATAATTTATTATAAGAAAAAGGAAATCCTGGTTTTTGAGGAAGAATTAGAATTCCCTATCATATGAGAAGCCACATCTTCACCAAAATCAAATATAGATCCAAACCTAATAGGTCTGCTAAATGATATTCATGGGGAAAATGATAAAAAAATCTTGGGATGAAGAAGGTAATATTAAAATGGATGATGTACATATTGTATAGGAACATATAGCTGTATTTCTTATGTTATTTCCTAGACATACCTAGAGAATAAAGTTGAGTTTTACATTGATTTAATCCTGGATTAAAGACCAATATCATTGAATCCCTATAGAATGACCACTATAAAATTATTGAAGCTGAAAAAAATAGAGGATTTGGGATATAATGGATTTATTTTCCCTAGTTTTTCACCATGGTGTACCCATGATATCTACATAAAGAATAAATATGGATCCACAATGTAGTGAATTGATTATAGGGAAATCATTGACATTATGATAATAAATATTTTCCCTCTTATTCATAATGAAATCTTATTTGATCTAATTCATAGAGACAATATTTTTTAGAGATTGATATTCATTCTAGGTATCACCAATTCTGAGAAAATAAGGAAGACATTATGAAGAAAAATTTTCGAATGACGTGTGGAAATTATGAGTCTATAGTATTGATATTTGGATTCACTAATACACACTGTGTTTTATGGATATAATGAATAGTTTCATCAGTGAATTTCTTAACAATTTTGTTGTGGTTTTCAGTAATGATATACTGGTGCATTTGAAAATCTTTGAGGACTATGATAATCACATGATGATCATTCTTGAGACTCTTAGAAGTAATGTTTAATACTTTTTCATTTTTTAACTATGATTTATATTTATTGGAATTTTCATTTCATGGAAATAGTATCTCCAAAAAAGGAAACTAAGTTGATCCAGTAAAGTAAAAGGTAGTCAGATAATGGCTTATACTAATGAACATAACTAAATTATATAGTTCAATTGATTTGGAAGGTTACTATTTGAGATTAATTCATAATTTTTCATAATTTGAAAACACATTGAAAAATTTTATGTGTAAAGGGGTTAATTGTTTTGGGAAAAAGATATGTGTAGAATTTTTTGATGAATTGAATAAGAGGTTAGTCAGTGGTCTGATTTTGATTGGACTATCTTTAAGTGATGGGATTGGTATATATATTGATACGTCAATGAAGGGTCTTGGTTGCATCCAAATAAAAAATTATTATGTTATCACATAAAAATTATGGTAATTAATGATTCATGAATAGAAATACATAACCCATGATATCGATTTAGCTGTTGTAAAATTTTATTTGATTATGTGAATATAATATATCAATGGTGAAATATGTGATATATACATGGATCATAAAATCCAAATTTACATATTTTCTTATAATGATATCAATATGAAAAAAAGGATAGGGCTCAAGATACTGAAGGATTGTGATTTCGTGATATACTATAACCCCGTAAAATAAAATAAGTTATAGGATGCATTAAGTAGGAAGGATCATGAATTTATAAGAGAAAAGATGATTGAGATGTATCCAGTGATCATGGATCTAGTAATGATGGATATGTGAGTTACTAAGGAATGGTATACATCAACCATTTTTTAAATGATTAAAAACCAATCATTACAATAAATGATAATAAATTCTTAATCTGATGATGAGAAAATTCAGTGAAAAATTAATTCATTGAATGATGTGAAATTAACATTATTTATTTGTGAAAATGGTGTCCTAAAATTTAGAAGTATATTATGTGTTCCATATATACCTGAGAAAAAAATGGAATTGTTGGGTGACATTCATTGATCAAATTTCAATATACATCCTAGTATCGAAAAAATAAATGGATTTGATAGAAAATTTATGGTGGGATAATATGAAGTGAGATATTATTCATTGTGTATCTAGATGTTTGGTTTTTTAAAAAGTTAAAGCTATGAGTCAACATCTTATATGAGTCATGATACCTCTTCCAATTACTTTTTGAAAATGATATGCCATTAAAATGGACTTGGTCATGGGACTACCAAACACTCCGATAAAAAAAGATTCAATTTGGGTAATTGTTGATTTCCAAACCAAATATACACATTTCTTCCCTATAATAAGAGACTTAACACTTAAAAACCTTTAAAGGATCTATATAAATTATGTTGTGAGAGTTCCTTGAATAGCTCTATCAATTTTTTCTGATTGAGATCAATAATTTACATTATTATTCTGGAAGAGTATTCATTACTCTCTTGAGACTGAGAATCTTTTGAGAACTTCATACCAAACACAAGATAATAGATAGTCCAAAATAATGATTCAAACTAAGTAATACATGTTTATGTCATTCTTATAGGACCTTTAATGTTTTTGGGATCAATATTTACATTTTCTAGAGTTTTCTTATAATAATAGTTTCCATTTTAGTATTTAAATGTTGTCGTATGAAGAATTATATGGAAATTGATGTTATAAATAAACATATTGGGGAAGAGTTGGTGAAATAAAATGTGTCTACCCAAAACAAGTTAATGATACAACAAGAATGGAATAAGTTATTCAACCTCACATTAATGGAGATCATTGTAGGGAAAAATGTTTTTTTAGTGATTTGAGGAAGGATTTGTAATTCAAACTGGGAGATGATGTACACATGGAGGTATCTCCATGGAAGGGTGTTGATAGGTTTAGTGAGAATGTTAAACTAATCCCCATATATATCATATCCTATAAACTTCTTTAAATAATTCGAGTTATTTCTTATCATTTAAAAATGACTCCAAATCTCTAAAAAGTAGAAGATGTGTTCCATATAACTTTGTTATGAAATAACATGCTAGTGATAAAACATGTGATCACCTCTAAAACATAGAAATAGAACAAGACATATATTAATGTGAAAAAACCCATCTGGATTATTGATATTATAATGATATTATTGAGGAATCAGATAACTCGTCTCATAGTGTTACTTTGAGAAAATCACTAAATAGAGAAAGCAATATGGGAATGAGAGGATTTTATAAAGAATAAATACCATCATATAATTTTTAGGTAATATATATTAAATGTAAAGTATTAACATTATTTAATATGTAATAATTTAACACCCCAAAATATTACAATTTATTTTTTTGGAATAAATTTAATTTCCTCGATAGCTAGCGATGCACACTGAGATTAAACCAAACACAGATTAGTCGTGCTTTTCAAACATAATTTTTAGTTAAATTATAAAAAATTTAGAAAATTTATTTGAAAAAATAATTATCATTTTTTATATCAAAATATTAAAATTAACATAGGGTTATTTTTTGGGATTTTCTGAAAAGATTCATTTTTTGTGGAATAGTGAATAATATAAAATTTTAGTTCAAATGTTATTTTAATTTGAATAATTAATTATGTTAAATTATATATTTAAATTTTAAAAAAGAAAAATTAGTTAATTTTAATATATACTAATACAAATTAGGTCATTTTAATAATTTTTATATGTAATTTATGTATAAAAATCCTTTAATATTTTGAAAACATTCACTTTAAAAACCCACATTCTAATCACCACTGTGGTATTAATTTTAAATTAATTTAAACTACTTATTTTCTGAATAATTTGGAAAAACATTGTCTATATTGGGGATCATTATAATTTATATTATATAATAAGGTCAACATAATTTTTTACCATAATTATTAGTGACAAATGTTAAAATACATTACAGTGATTAAGGTAAAAAGAAGATTACTTTGTGGTTAAACATAAAATATATGGTGTAATATTAAACCAAAAAAATTATAAACTACATTTTACGGAAATATTTTGACATAAGAACTTATATAATCTATAATGGTTCATTTTTGGGGCCATGTGGAATGAGAAAAACATGTTTGGATTTCACTCTTAAAAAAAATTATAAGTGTGCCTCTTAGTGTAATTATAAAACACTTACCCCTATCTTCTCCACATTACACCATAGAAACACTTTTTTTTCATAAAATGACTTACAATTTCACATAATAAATTCCATAAAATCATCCTATAAACCTTATAATTGGATGAAATACATCCTATGAATGATTTATTGAAAAACAAAGGAGGATACCCAAACAAGAGGTAATGTTCTTCAATGACAATCTTTATTTTAATTCCGTTTCCACATAATTAAATTTTTATATATATTTATGATATATTAAGTTTATAGTATTCCTTATAATAATATTCTTTATAAAATGGTAATGACCTAAAATCATCAATACTTCCATCAAATGTATTACCAAATCATCATTCATGTGTATGACAGACTACATCCTATTGAGCCAATGCCATTATGTTTTCCATTATCAACTCTCAAGGATGGGTATGGTGATGGATATAAATTATATATACAATATTTCTAAAATATATGTACCCCTAGATTATTTAAATAACATATATATATATATATATTCCTTTCATTCTGTAGGTTAAATGGTAATATTGGTCCTGTTTACGAGGGACTACAACATCCCGAACCGATGTGATTCGTTATTCACTAAAACTTCACATGGAATGTTATAAAGATAAAATTAATTCCTATATATAATATAAATGAAATAATTATGATATTAAATAATGTTTTTAATTCTTTAAATATTATATATATCATTTTATATCATTCCATTTAACACATATATTGATGAAAACATTGTTCGTGTGGGTGTGAAGTATCACATTCATGAATCCATGCAAATATATTTTCATCAGCACAACATAATTATTAAATATATTATTATATAATATTGTTTTTTTGATATCATCATAATCATTCATTAAATGTGATATATTACTAACTACCTTTCCATAATTATCATTTAAAAAAGGAATTGTTACTCATGTGTACGTATGGAGTATCATCCCCATAATTGTAACGTACTTCATTTTTCATTTCCATATGTAATGCTTGGATTTAACATAAAAATTTATATTTAAATATGATAATTATATGATGATTATTTTTTAAGAGATGATTAATCTCTATAATATATGAAATAATTATACCATTAATGATAAAACATGTATATGAAAACAAGGAAATTAACACCCGAAACAATAAAAATAATAAATATTATTAATGAATGGGGGATAAGGTTTTTTAAAATTATCATATGTGATATTATAAATATTAATTGGGTTTTTTTTAAATTTAATGAAATATTTTAACAAAATATATGATTTTAAATCATATTATACCAAAAATAAGAGTAAGGGAACGTCTTTCATCACAATTTGAATTGCATTATAAATTATATGTTATTATAAAACAATTCAATTATATGTGGTGTACATACATCCCCTTTAACATATGAAATCATGAATACATTATTATTCATCTTATTTTGATTCTTAATTTGAATAATTTTATCAAAGGGAATATAAATTAACAATTAAAAAATTGTCAATGTTATTAGGGAATGATTGTTTATTTTGTGATTGTTAACATTCTCAAAAAACAATCAGTTTATTATCATAATTTTTCACTGGGAATTAAATTTTTTCCAAACTTATATATTAATTTATGATGGAGATGATTATTTTTTATACCATATATCATTTTTATATATACTTTCTAGTATGAATGTTATTTTATTAATAGTTACAATATTGATAAATCTGTATCTTTTACTTAAAATAGATATTTGATGTTAAAGCACATTGTGTATGAAATAAAAATAAATTATTCAATAAATTAGAGATTATTTCCACATGAAATACAATGATTGGGTATCAGTGAATATAATACCCTAGATACTTCTATTTTCTTATGGGATAATTTGTTGGACAAGTCAAATAGGTATTTTTCTAGTATTTTTAAAATTGTCTTGAGGATAGATCTTGATGGTAAACCTCACATATGATTGGAAAACATAAAGTTTGGTAATTAATAATTTCCTACATTCTGTGTTCAGTTATTACTATCCATGAATGTTTCACAATGAAATTTTCATTGGATTCATTTCATTATCATTTATTGAATAAATGGAATTTTTTTCAGATTTTTAACTTTCCATATTGATTATGCATTATCTATTTATGATGTAATGTTATTTAAATGGAACATTTGTTCAGTTATTTACCATAATATATTGATTATCCATATCAATACATAATATCTTACGTTGAACCCAACCCTAACTAAGCATTTGATCCACCCTTATGTTTTTCCCTTTCCCGAGTATATGATTATGAATTCTGTGAATGTGTTTCAAGGATAATGAGTTTTTACTTTTTGTAGTATTTAAATTATTTCCCAAATGTAAAATGGGTATCATGTATGTATTTATTTTCCCGTAACTAATATTCTGATAAATTCTTTTTGATTTTGTTTGTATCTATTCAAAATAATAAATATTGACACAATCATTGGGTTAATGGGTTCAAGGTCATAGCAAAATCTAATTTCAAAATGTATTATGTTTTAAAAATAGTTTTCAAAATAAAAAAGGATGATTTAATCAAGATATAATTTTTATGATTTTAAAATATTCTTTTATAAGGCTTTATGGATATTATCAAAGAAATGTAAATGAAGAAATATTTTATGATGTTCTATATTTATAATGTTATATGGAATGAAAACATATCTTCTTCAATAAATGTTTTAAATAATCATTGAAAACATTTTCCATATAATATGAAATATATTGAATCACATAAGCCTTATAGTGGATATGAACATAGGATTACATTCTTATTATTTCTATTAATAGCTTATGTTTACGATGGAATGATGTTTATGAAACCTGTTTCTCTTCTATGGTTAATAACATCATAAAATTTTTATGAAACCCACTTCTTTTCCTAGGTTTAATGGAAATGAAATGATGATATTTATGTCTCTTTTTAATTTGATATGATATAATGAAATAATTACGAAACCCATTTCATTTCATGGGTTATGATTGGATGATTTTTTATGATCTTATGGAACATAAACGTATCATTTTAATTATGTGATTAGTGGGACCTACGTCTCCCTCTATTAAATTGTATAATTATTTATATCTTAATAGATATACATGATTAGAATGGGGTGTGATCCTAGTTTAATAAATGCCTTTTTCTGTTTTTATGGTCTTGGGAGTGATGCTAGAATACTATGATGCTTTGGTGAGTAAAACCATTCTACTATGAAATCCATTGTAGTGATACTTAAAAGTTATGGAAATCATTTTCTATGCTTTTATGTATGAAAAATTTCCATGTATTATACTAATATTATGCCCTGATGGCATGGGTTCATTGTTTCCCTTATGATTTGTGTCTTATGAACATCCCATATATATTCCATAACCCATGATTTTGATTTTTTATATGTAGGGTATTGTTTTCATATGTTATGATCAAGTTCCTATTTTATTTTCCTCATATTAGGTTTACATATTTCTGTTATTTACCTTTACTAATCATTTGAGCACATAATATCTTATATTTCCTTTCCCTAGTTCCGGAAGAATGTTTTTAAGTTGGGTATTTATATGAAGGTTACTTAATTTTGAGAGCTTTGTTGGATACATTGAAGATATATCATTAAATATGAGGAGATAGTATCTAATCTTGAAATACCATAAACAAGTATGGTTCTCAAGCATTTATTTTTGTAATGTAATGAATATTCATCTAAAATGATGTAATATTTATGTATTTTTATCTTGGGTCATTATAGTTTGTATCATATGAATTTTTTAGTTAACCATTGGAAACTATGATGAAAAGAAATTATTGATAAAAAAATATAGGTTTATAATTATATGTCGTGGGATATGAATACAGATATGTATAAGGTTGAGTAAAAGTATAGGAAAATATATTGAAATATTGTTAAATGATACCAAAAGTGTATTCCATAAAATTATATCTCTATCAGGGTATTGTAAGTGTATGTGGCACTGGAATAGAGGTACCTATGCATACCAACACAGAAAAAGGCATATTTAGAAGGACTCAATTATCCCCTAGAGCATGTAAATTGGCCTTGTTGTAGACTTGGTTTGAAATTCATGGGGGTTATACCATTGAAATTCAAAAACTCATCATAAAATATCATGAAATATTTTATTGATTTCCATGAATGACCTTGGTCCATCCTAATGTTCCTTGTATTTAAATTTTGGTGTCTTAATTTAGAAAAACTATATGTGATTTTTCAAGATAATTTTGTTTCCCACTATGATTATTATAGCTCATACCAGTATTTTTTGTTAAAGTCAATCGATGGAACCATCTAGAATATTTTTCACACTAAATATAATAGACAATTAGATTAATATAAGTAAAAAAATGATGATTAATGGATAGATAGATATTATGATTATTCCTAATCAGCTATCATGATCAATTATTGAAAACTGAAATATTATTGATATTCTTAAATCATCAAATAATAGAAATATGAACTTTTATAAAAGTAAATTTGGTAATAAAAAAGGAAAAATGATGCATCTTTCTATAGGTCAAGAATGTGGGAACAATAACCTAGAATAATATCTCAAATAGAGAGTAAGTTGTTATCTGTGTATAATAAAGGTTATAGAGTGAAAAATTTATTTGGATTTCAATGTCTAATACATGGGGAATTTAGAAATTAGATGTTTCAATGCTATAAATTAAGATTTATCCCCTGAAATATGTAATGTAGTACATTATCCAACCCTTGAAGTGAAGGGATTGATATGTGAATGTATTTGGATTCTGAAATTCTATATTAGATGTATTTCAGTAATAGTATTTCATATATATGATTCTAGAAAAATATAATTATTGTGTTAATTTTGGAAGAATATTTTTTATCCTGAAATATTAACATAAGAGTTATGGATAACACCAATTCTTTATGAGTATACGGTTAAACATAATATAATATTTATTAAAAAAACTTTTGAGGTTTTATTTGATTAGAGTTTATCATGATTAAGTATGTTTTCAAAGACATTTATAGTAATATATCCTTTTGGATTTTTATATATTATATTTACAATGTTATTTGAGGATGAATTCCATTACCATTTTTGGAAATATGGTTAAAGGTACTATAAACCTTTAGGGATTATATTATCTTTGATGTTTGGGTAATGATTGGTGGTATTTATAACTTTATTAAGTTACTAAACTTTGTTTCTATACGAAAATATTTTCCTCTCAATCCTCTTGTAACAGTATAAATCAAAGCAATTTTAAGGTTTATTGGGGTACCATATTAAATTGTATCTGACGTTTACATCAAATATTTAGTGATTTTTTTAGCATGCTCTTGATGAAGATTCATGTTTCATCACTATGAATTATCCATAGAAAAATGGTCAGTCTAGAAGAATAATTTAAAACCTATAAGATATGCTAAGACCTAGTTCAATGGATTTAAAATGTTGATGGGATCCACAAATTCCTTGATATTTTGTAGATTAAAATAATATATTTAACTCATGTATTTGGATGGATCTTGAAAAATACCATTAAGGAAATTATTCTATAACCTCAACGTATTGGAATGAAGTTGCAAAAGGATATCTATTGGGACCGGAGAAAACTAGTGATATGGTATATAAGGATAGATACATTAAACAATATGTAAGGAAGACACAAATTTGATATAAATGTTATGCTGATAATTTTCATAGGTATAAATAGTTATAATATATTGAGAAGGTATTTCTATAAATTTTTAAATAAAATAAATATGGGAAAACTAATCCATGGTTATATTAGTCCTTTGGAAATACTTGAAAGTATCTGGAAATTATTTTATCAATAAAATATTCAACAAAAATCTATTAGGTTTAGGATGGGTTATATGTCACTCTTTTTGGAATTATATTCCTAATTATTCTCATGTATTGAACTCAGAGGTAGTATAGTAATAAAATGATCTTTCTTATAAGGAACAATCAATTTACCATCTGGATCATACAAATAAAGATCTATAAAACAAGATCACTCACCTGGAAAATGTTTTGTGACAAAAAAACCAAATTGGGGAAAATAAATATAAAAATATAGATGTAATTATATATAATTATCCTATGTTTTTGGTACTTTAGTGAATAATTTTATAGGAATATTTCTTTTATATGGGGGTTGAATGTAACACCTTGAGATTTTCTGAACTATACTTTTTTAATAAATTTAATCTTTTCGATATTGTTCATCCAAAGAAACATAGATTTTATATTACATTAATAAATACCACATTTAGGATGAATTATACGTAACATTAAATTTAAAATTATTTACACAGAGCACAGAGCTTAGCTAGTGTTACATTCAATAACGAGTTTAAATGAAATAGGACACATTATTAAAATATTATCATTTAATGTGATAGTTAAAAGCAGGCATTTGAAATTGTGAGTATGGATAGGATTTACTAAGGTATGAAAATATATTGTTTTTTAATAGATATATATATATAATTAAATTCTTGGTGACCAATTAATTAGAAATTAAAAACAATATCCATTTGAAAATAAGGGGAATCATTTTATGAAAAACAGTTTTTATGTACACATACATGTTTTATATAAAAAAATTAAATAATCCAAATTAGGGAAATGAATTTAATAAAATTTATATATTATATATTCAATCAAATATAAATATATATTTTAAGTTAGTTTTATACAATTTATATGATAAAATCTGATTTTACAATTAAAAACTATATTTTTCTAGAAATCAATCAGATGAATTTTTCAGAGTTAATATTCCAAAATACCTATTTGGATTAAGGATGTTCATTTAATTTAATGCTTTTAAAAACATTTTAATTATATTAATATGTGTTTAAATTAAAAATTAGTATAATTATATATCTATTAATCTAATTTAGGTAATTTTAATAATTTATATACTAATTGTATTTATAAAAACAGTTGATACATTTGATCATATTACCTTTAAAAACATGCCTTCTTGCTGCATCTGTGAGGTTAATTTTTAATTAAATTTTCAACTTATATTAATTAAATTTGGAAAAATGGATTCCTTATTTTGAATTATAAATATTTATATTATTTAATAATTCCTAATTAATTTTTTTCCATATAGGATGGTAAATATAAAAAAATACATAATGCAGTTACGATAAAAATGGTTTTACAGAGGGTTGAACTAAAAAGATAAATATTAAAAATGAACCAAAACAGACCAACACCCATTTTATGGAAGTACTATAAAAATATATATTCTAGGTTCAATAATTTCAAATTTTTTGATACTTTTTTAATCCAAAAAACATGGTCACATATTTTTCAATTAAAAAATTACAAGTGTGCCACTCACCTAACTTATAAAAGGCCACCCACTCTTTTCTAAAGTAAAAACCTTAAAACCGAATTAGTTTAGAAAAATCCTACCCAAATAAATTCATCAATTACCTCATCTCATCATATAAGACTTATTTATTTTTATTAATACATCCTTTGAATCTTTTCGGTGAAAACCAAAAGATGTTTTCCAAAAAAGAGGGAACATCCCTAATCAAGATTTTTATTTTATTTCTTCTCCCGCCTAATTCAATTCATATTAAAACATGATTATAAGATAACCCAATTATCATCCATATACTTATATTTTATTATATTACAGTAATAAATTCAATCATTCTTTTATTATATCAAATGGGATACAAAATCATCATTTTTCTTTACAACAGACTACTGCAACCAAGACCGATGTCATTAATTTTCCATCAGCACCTCTCACAGCTAGAAATAATTATGGGTTTATTATTAATATATGATATTATTATTATTATTATATTATTATTATAATTATATTACATTTTCCTCTAACAAATCTATTTAGTGAGAATATGATAATGTCGTTCGTCTGTACAGCGGACAACCACCTCACAAAATGGTGTGATTCATTCACGCATTAAATGGTAGGTATTAAGGAAAGATTTAATGAGAAATTTTTATATTTATTACAAAAAAATTATTATATAATTTTAATATTTTATTTATTATAATTTTATTTAACACGTTTATAAAATGGAAACAAGGTTAATGTATAAGTACATCCTACCGTCTTCATGAATGGTCTATTTTATTTTCTATCTCTAACATATATAGATTTATATAAATACATATATAAATAATTTATTTTATATTTATATCATGGTTATAATTTTTAAGGTTATGGAACCATTTTCCATGTATGAGGACCAAAAAAATAAAAAATCAAAACATACATAAAAATCATAGCAGTTATTTCACCAATGTGAATTTAACATGAAATTGTTAATAAACGTGTAATAGATGGTCATAAAAAATAATATATGGTATTTTATATATAAATATTGTTATTTAATAAATTTTTAATAATATTATTTTTATTTTATATGTTTTTTGAACAAAAACTAAGTCTTTCGAGACCTAAGATAATAGATTTCTAGTCTCCCTTTTATTTCTGGGTGACATTTGCACATTCACCCCTAATTTATTTTGTATAGTCTCTATAATTAACCATTGAAATGTTATATCATTAATGTCATTATTTTCATGAAATTTAATGTTTCATATTATGTTATTTTTTATTAGGGATTTCTATTCAAAAGAATAATGAATATGTAATGGATTTCAGTTTCACTTTTTACTTCTATGAGACTTAAGATATATTTCCCACTAATATATTTTCTGTGGTTTATATACTACCCGTGAATTTATTTTATGATTATTATCCTGAAAATTATTGGGATTTGAATATCAATTTTATGATCACTATTTCATGGGTTTTATTGTATAAAAGTTACTAATGTTGAATGGTATTTTTTCTCAAAGTCCATTCCTTGAGATATATATTATATTTTTCACATATAATATTTTAGGAAAATTATATTTATCCCAATTGAAATGTAATATTTTGAATTTTCTATTATCATGATTAAATACATTTCATTTAATTTTATTATTTTAGGTGTCTTACTTTTCAATGTTACCAATGTGGTACAATTTTTATGACAACATATCATCGTTTATCAAGATTACACATCAATATGTTATGGATGACAAAATCATATTATAAATCTCTCATAAATATCATGATATTTTTCTATATTATGGTTATGTCATGATAATACACCTTTTCATTTCATTTTTCTCTCCTTATGTACTCAGGAGTTAAAAATAATGTCTATAAAAATGAAATTATTTCTCTCATTAGTCAAAAACACTTTTCCTTCCAACGCATTGTTTTATAAAAATGATTTCAAATGATTTTTATCAATAACAAAATGAGTCATTAATTAAATTTCCATTTTAATTTTGAAAAAAAATAATTTACTTTTCATATAATTTTATAAAATTTATATTTCTTTTTTACCAAAAATGAAAATGGGATCATTTTTTTAACATGTATAGTATGAAAAAAATTTCCCACTATCATAACCATTTTTATTGTTATAGATTCCATTAGAAAATTAAATGGTTATTTTAAATGAAAAATATTTTCAATTTTTTATGTTGTAAATATAATTTTTTAAAGAGTAAATGATATTCTCATCAAGATTGTTTTTAAATGATATTAATGATTCAATTGTATGTTTTAAAATAAATGGATTTAAAAAATATTTGCATGAATTTTTAGTTTACATTTTTTCATGGGAAAATTGTTTTTTTCAATAGATATTTTAAATGATATTTTGATATCATTTTCCATCTAATAATTCATTTATTGATGTTACATATTCTTTATTGTGGATATGAACCAATGGTAAAATTATTATTTTTTCTCCAATTGGTTTATTTTTATGAGGGAAATATTTTTATGAAAATATTTTCCCTTCTATGGGTAATATAATTAGGAAATTATTATGAAACTAAATTCTTTTCCTGGGTGATGCAATGATATAATGATGAATTGATTATGAATCCAATCTCCTTTTAAAAATTTATGATATCGTGTATTGTTTAAGTGACCCATTTCATTTCATGGGTTATATCATAATGAATATTTTATGATCTTATCACACACAAACATATTATTTTCATTATTTGACTGGTTGGACCTATATCTCACTCCAATGAATTGGGAAATTATTTATATATTATGAGATATAATATACTGGAATGGGTAGTAAACCCAGTTCAGTAATGAAATTGGTCCATAATGATGGTATTGGAAGTGAACCTAGACTACTATTATTGTTTCAAGAGTGAACCCCTTCCACTATAATATCTTAATATGTGATCCTCAACTACTATGGAAATGATTTTATGTACTTATGTGTGCGCCAAAATTCAATTTTTTATTCAAAATTTATTATCTCATATCGCATGTTTTTTTATTTCTTTATGATTCATATCTTATGAACTACCAATCATTATTCCATGACTCAATATATTTATCTTTGATATATATAGTTTGGATTTCATATGTTATACTCATGTTCTCATAAATATATTTTCATATTATATTTACATATTTTTCTTAGTTTCCCTTACGTAGTATGTAAACTCACTATTCTTTCTAATTTCCTTACATAGGTTATGAAGAATGTTTTTATGTAGGTTATGTATTTGAAGGGTACATATTGGGAGATATTTTTATGGTATACAAATGATATTTTATAAAACTATATTATAGTGTATCTTGTCTCCAAAAAAGCTAAATAAATATTATCCTCTTACATATTTTTTTAATATAATTATTATTTATCTAAAAAGATGTAATATTAATGTATTTGATTCCGATTCATTATATTACATTTGATTGTTATCGCTTACCATTACCATTACTGAGATTTTTTCCTCACACATTTCTATGTTTTTCTTTCCACAAGATATATAGAAAATTAATACACATGATATGAATAGTAGAATAGATTGAGTGGATTTTTTTTAGATATCTTGATGTATTAGTTTGAATTATGTATTATACCATATAGTGGGAAAATATCATTTAGATATGAAATACATGAGATTTTTAAATTATAATTTTATCCAAATTCTCTAATAAAGGAATGATAAATGGTCTTGGGAATGTATGTAATACAATATTTTCATTATGCCATATAAGTATGGGATTTTTATGTTTATGATCCTATAGTAAGTATTGAATCCAGTATGTAAAGTTTGTATTTCCAGCACCACATCTGAGAGTACAGGTCCATGATTGTTAAATTCGCATTAGAGAAAAGTTTAAGTAACATTTTCTATTATAATGTTATTTTCTGAGAATGAAATCTCATTTAGAAGAGATAAGTAATGGTTGTTCGTAATTATTATTGTGTAGATAACCCATTATATTATTTGAGGTAATATTTAATATTTTATGGATTATGATAAGTTAAATTTAGTAAAAACCCATACGTATAAGTCTAAGGGATAATTATGTGTATAGGATAATATAATAATGATTTTCTAAAGTAGATATTTTATAGTTTTCAAAAAATAAAAAATAAATCTACATCTGGTTTCTTTCAGGCGGATTCAGTTGTGGCATAGATCAAGTTAGGGGCTACCACCTTAGAATGGTGGGTTGAGTATCAACTCAACCATTACTATGGTTCAGGATGAATGGGACATAGACTACAAACCTATTCAAACACTCATTGGGGATATGGTTTTGTTAATAATACTTATTTTAATTTAATTATGTAGGATTTTTTAAGTTAAGCAATTATGTTATGAAATATTAGAGAAAAGAACTTAATTATCTTACAACCTAAAAATTTGTTGTAAGAGTGCTTTTTTTGGTATTGAAAGATAACGTAAAATTTTCATAGTATAAGAGATTCTATGTTTAAATTTATCATCTAATTATCTTATAAAAATTATCTTACAGTATTCATTACACATGATAAATATAATTTTTCATAGTGTATGAATCCCGAAGTAACAAGGATAACATTAGACTCCACGGACAATGAACACTTTTTCCAAAAGATAAATCTAACTAGATAATAATTGAAGAGATAAATATTTGGATTATAAAAAACTATATATAAATAGTTATAATTAAAAATGGAACATAGGTGATATTTCAAACACACCAAAGAAGAGAAGTAGGGTTTCTTATTGATGTTCAGGTGATGAAGATATGAGTAGAGTGAAGATTTTTCTTCCTTTGAGTCATTTATATGGTAATAATCGGCATGGGGAATGTCTTAATGGAAATTTGGATTTATTTTATATATTTAAATAGAGTTATATTGAAAAAATGAAGTAAATATGAAACACCATATTAACTCATTACAGGGAAAAAACCTACCTCAAAGTTATACCTAAGATATTATGTTGGAAAGCTGAAAAAAAATTATATCTTAGGTTATGTATATATTTTATATACACATAATATTTTTTTAGTGAGTGTTAATTAATATTACAGGGACATAATTTATTTATGTGGTGATTGTAAAACACCAATAATTTAAATTATATATTTTCCATTAAAACATTATATTTCAAATTTCCCTCTTCAAAAAACATCAATCAAAAACTAACTATGGATAATTTAATAACAATTAAGTTATATCTATAAAATTATTTTCTAAAAAATAAATCCCACTAAATTATTAAATATTTTTAGAAATAAAAATATTGTTCTTCATCAATTATGAGGTATTGATAAATTAAATTAGTATAACTAAATAAATAATAATCCCTATTTTTTGTTTAAAAATAAACATTATGGAATTTTTATTTTTATGAGATTTTTACAATACTAGATATAATAAGGATAAAAAATTTTATTGATATGAATAATGATTTCACAAAATAGTTTATTAGTAATTGATAGGCAATGAAAATATGAATAGTTTATTTATTCAAAAAGTTACTTACCTATGAAAAAGTTTTTGATTATAAATATATTTATTATTAAAAAATAAATCATGAAATTTTATATATTAATTTTGACTAGATTTTATTTTTCTACTGTATATATAACAAAAAAATTATTTTAGTTGGGATTTTTGGATCTTTTCTAAAATAGAGGATTTTTATGATAACAGTGAAATATTACAATTTTTACCAAAATTATAAATTTTATGAATTTGTGAAAAAAACCATGAAGTGTTTAATCACATTTCATTGTTAAAATATTTTTTTCAATGAATGAACCAATAAATTAAAAAAATAATATATTTAATTAATAAAATCTATCATTTTCATTTTTTGGATATTACAAATTTTTTCTAATAAAATTTCTTTTTGGTCTTTTCCTTTAATTTAATAATTTTCATGGAAAATATTATTTTCTCTTTATATGAAAGAAAAATAATATTTATTTGAATTATAATTAATTATTCTTGGACATGAAAATTATAGACATTATAAATTTTAAACTACACATAAATTTTAGGTTTAAATACCACTTTTCTAATAACGAGTTTGTATGTTTCGCATGAACTACTGATAAGGGTTATTTTCATATATATATATATATATTATATAATAAAATTTATTTAGTATTTTTAATAATTAGTTATAAATTATATAATAAGATCTATTTTAGTTTTAGGCGTTAAATGTAATTTACATATGTTAGAAATAGTTATGATGTTAAAATAAAATATCATAAAATTGAATATTCTAAGAGAAAATGACTTATGAATATATTCAAAAAAGTGTAGAACTGAGTTTTGAAGTATTATTGACCTTATCTCATACCCCACTCCATTATTTTCTATTTTATTGTCTTCTTCACATGTTTACCATTGGATCTCTTTATATTAAAACGAATTATTAACAAAAATATAAGTCTCATCATTTATAAAAGGGTTCGTTCACCACCCCTTCTTATAAACACAAAGAATTTGGTTTCTTCTATAAACCGTCCCTTTTTCCTTCCCCTATAATTTAATTTTATTCTATTTTACATCTTTTTATAGTATATTACCCCTAGAACACCATTTATAAAGAGTATTCAAGGTACAGTCAATGCCCTAAATATGAGGACTTTTCCCGAATTTCATTTTATTTTCATTCATACATTCTGAAATATAATCTTATAATTCATATAGAAAGAACTTTTTTCTTTTACATAACATTATTATTATATGGGATTAAATATTAACCAAATTTACCATTTTCTATTATCTAAAAATGGAAAAAAAATCATTCACGTGTTATACAGACTACCTCCCCCAAAAAGTGAAGACTTCCATTTTTCCTCAATGCATATCCTCAGGGTTTATAATTGTGAAATTGAAGAAAAAATGTTTTTTATATAATATAATTGTGATTATTACTATAAAAACTCGAATATTATTATTTCCCTTTCATTATTTAAGAAATTAAATGGATAATCATGTGTTGTGTGAACTATAGACTCCACATTGTGATGTATTTCATTTTTCATCATGATTCCTTATTATTTATTATAATACAAAAAAAATATGATTATAAAAAATAAACTTTTCAATATAATGAAATTATTAATTTTAGATAATGAATTAATTTGAAAATTAATCACTTTCTAATCGTAATCATTCAATGATTTTGTTATATTAATTTTTGGGTCGGTCCAACCACAAATTTAAGAAATTCAATGAAATAATATCATTGATTACATTGAGAAACTAATTAATAATAATTTTTTATATATTTTTTAAAAAATTATATTTTAAAATAATAGTAACACTAATATTAAACTCATTAATTAAGATACCATCATTCATATATTTGAAATAACTTCAATATGTTTGTCGCTAATTTTATCTATAATAACCACACAAAAAATCCTATGAATTATATTATAACATTAAAAATAATTATAAATAAAATTTTATAGTAGAATATTATAAATGTTAATTATTAAAATTTGGTGAATAATTAAAAGCAATAATATTATTATAAAATTATATCCAAACGATCATGATTTATTAACCCTAATGGTATAAAAACAATCATTAACAATTATATTCATAATAATTGATCATAAATTCCATTTAAAAGGGTAATTAATATTAATAATTTCATAAAATTCAATATTAATATTTTATTATTTTATAGGATGTTAGAGAAATTTTCAACTTAGTAAGAATTAATGTAAGGTTTTGTGTTAATTCAATTTTTATAATTCAGTTAGAAACATTTTTAGTAATCTATATTGTTCCACTTTTGATTTTCTCTACCTAATGAATACAATGATTTATATATCATTATTCTTTTCTGGGGTTCTACCATCCTTCTTAATAACCTCATTATCATATTATTTTTTCCAAAATTAATACGTACCTTGTATGGGTTTCTTGTCTCTATTTTCCCTCTTTAAAACCTATTTCATAACCTACTCCATGTTTTCTTTTAATTGATGTATATTATAACCTTAGATATTTTATATAAATATTTTATAATTATTCATGGTATTTAATTCTTCATTTCATATTCCATCCTTAAATGGTTTTATATTATAATGACTCAAAATATATAAGTGTTATATGTATAAATATTCAATTTCTGGAGACATGTTTTATATTTCACCCAATATTTTTTTATATAGTGTATTCATTGTCATATTAACTTCATGTGTAATAGATATATTTGATTTCATTATACGTTAATTTCATCCCTCCCCCTATATTCATCTTATTCTTAAATTAAAATTTCTATAATTTTTTTTCATCTCAATTTTTCTTTACTGAGATATGATTCATATTTACCACTATTTTCTGAATTATGGTGTATATATTGGTCATGGATTACCATATAAATCATATAATACTATTTTATTATTTTTTACTATAATTTTTTAAATCCATCATATTATTTTTCTTTCCAAATTTTTCACTATTACATGAATTATTTATCTTCCAATTCATTTCTTATGTGAACACTCTGCATTTAAATACTTTGATTAAATGGTTTACACCAAGATTACATAAACTAATTGATTGGGGAAATTATATAAATAATCATATACCCCTTACTCTATATGGTGTTGGTTTTATGCATTTTTACATAGAAATATATTCATCTTATTGATTATGAAATACTAAAAATCAATTTACAGGTTATTATAATATGGATGTTTATGGATTACTCAAGATTATTGGATATTCATTATATAAATTATTGATTCCATCAAATGGTTAATACATAAGACCCAATATTTGATGTTTATGGCTAAATATATCCCCTATATTTATCAATAGGTCTCATGATCCAAACTATATTGGGTCTTTTTGTTTATGCCTACCTAGAAAATCATATTACCTAGACATCGGGCCTTGAAGGTATGATTGATGATGCTGAATATCTTGATTTTTTACCTAATGAGTTGGATTCTTTGTGTAGTATTATGAAATTCATCACTAAAGAACCAGTTATGTTTATGCATTTGATATATTCATTTCAAATTTTATCAATGGGTATATTAATTTATTTTATTATATTATTATTTAGTATCATTTATTAATTCCATATTATTTATTTTCATCTTATACTAACTTCTGGTATTTGTTTATTATTTTTTACATCTACCCATACTGTTCATTTTATCTCACCCCTTCTTATGTTTCCATTTCTCAAGGTTATGTGAAGGATTTTTCTAGATGACATGTGCAATATGATACCTTGTTTGTAGAATTTGTGGGATATGTTGAATTATTGTTTTTGATTAATTAGTTTTTTTATTATATAAAATATTTCGATTACATGAGAAATATAAGGGCTTCATTGAATTTTTTTATCCTAATTCACTATATTTATAAAACAAGATGTTCATTAGATTGTATGTAATGAAATATTTTCAATAGGAAATGTAATTGTGGTATAGTCATATAAGTGAACCTATAATTAGTATTGATGATAGTAGGTAAGTTATGTGTTTTTGGTATCAGATATGGTAGTGTGGGTTTGGGGAATCATAATTGTATTAAACAAATATTATTTGGTAATGAATTATTTTCAGTTGAGTAATTATGATATGATGTGATGAAGTAGTTATGATATTTTAAGGGTAAAAGGCTATAAAAAAGAGGATTTTGTGATAAAATTATATTTTTATCTGGTTATTATAAATATTTTTATGTGGAATACATGTCGTAGAATGGTGTAACACACTTTGAATTATAATCTTAATGTTTGTTAATTTCATAACTATGATTAATGCAGTGAGTTGATTGAAATAAGAATAGGAATACTATGAAAATTAAGGGAAATTACATATTTTGTTATTAATATTTCAATTCCATTGTCACTTTGGATAATTAATTGATGGTTGGTATTGTGTTATCCATTCATTATGTGACTACCACTTCAGTTATAATCTATGAGTTTCATTTCCCATATTGTATTGGATTCCAGTTAGACACAAACATTCTTGTTTTGTTTTATGCTTTTCAAATGAAATATATAATTAATCAAACATGTTTTTTATTTTTTAAATATATTGAATTCTAAGGTGTTATATTCTATATGGATATTTTATTTTCAAAATGTAATAATATGTCAAAATATGGTTGGGTTGATCATATTATTGTACTTATTGATATTTTGATGAGGGTATTATATTTAAATTAAATTAAAAATTTTGGAGAGTATGTTTTTGTTGATATTGGACATTTTAGAAATAACATGGTAATGGATTAATTATATATGTTTCTAATTTATTCATAGAGGATGTAGAAAGTTTCATCCACATCTACATGATGTATTTGGTGTGGAAACTTATTAGTATAGTGGTATAATCATCCATAATTTATTATTTCCATATTTATGGAATTGAGTTGTAGGGTTTTCCCCCAAATATCTTAGAGTAAATGTATGTTAGTTTGAGTTAAATTTTTTCCAATTATATTTTATTTTAATATTATATATATTGATTAATTTTTTTATTTCTTATATCTTATATGTATTATTGTATTCTTTTTGGTTTTGTGAAATATAATTTTTTTTGGTTTCTTATTGTAATTTTATGATGTTGGATTTTTATATTACTGTATAGAGTATTGTAAATTCAAAATAAATAATCATAATTACTCTTTTACAATAATTTTTGTAATGTTTTATTTAGTTTCCAAACAATGTCATTGGGAGGTGGGTTTTTTGGTTCACTCTTGATTTCTCTACAAACTTAAGGGGATTCCTAGAATGGTTGGAATAGTAAATAATATATTTTTATATATTTTTCACTTCATATAATGCTTCTTAAATGGACGAATTATCTTATAAAATGTTGACATGTAACATGTCTCATGGGAATACTCGATGTACTCTAAAAATTTATTTTTATATACATTATACATTGTTATAAATCTAGTGGAATTATGAAACTGATAAATGTATTCCATGTACTTTTCAATATAATCAATGGTATAGAACACCCATAGATTCTAGAAGCCATGTTGGAGAAATAATAGTATCATTCTGTATGAAGAAGCTAAAAATAGGATCTTTATGATGCACATGACTACTAGCACATTGAGGTATATAGATTATTTAAAAAGGTTTGTCAATATAATAAAGCAGTGGAGAGAACATACCACTAGATGTATGCATGGTATATTATCCCTTTTTATCGAAATATTTGTCCCAGTCATGAAGTGTGATTTTCGATATTCTTCAAAACTATAATGGTGCTAAAATCCCATGCTATATGTATTCCAAATAGACCTAGGTGTTCATTTAATGGGAATTAATTTTAGTGATCATGTATATAAAATATAAACATGGATCTAAATTTAACGGTTTTTTATATTGTGTAACATTTTAGTATTACAAAGATGGAAACTCATAATGAATCTAAGTAGAACACATAATAATTAAAAACACATATCACCATTTTTAGAGGTACCATAAACTCCCTTTATAGATGGATAAATTATATGTAGGGGATTATTAATTCCCAACCCATTAGAGATATATGAATTTGGATTCCAAGAACAATTTTCAGTATTAGATCCCATTATGGAGTCTATGTCATTTTTCGAACAATAACCATATATTTATGTGATCCTGAGTATTCATTAGAAAAAAACACCTATTTGAGAAATTATCAATCCTTTTTATTAAGGTAGGAATGATTTTTTTTAGTAATGTGGACTTATTAGAGTGATTATATTATTTATGTTAATGAGTTAGTGTACCCTTACAACTATGTAGATTTCTTTTGGTGGGTTCAACTTTCACAGAGAGTAGTTGAAATAATTTTAAGATCATGAGCATATTTTATGTGTGTAGAGTTTTACCTTATGATGAGAACAATATTTACATGGAATGAAATAATTAAATCCACCAAAAATAATTTTAAAATACTAATAATTTTCAATGGTTAAATGTTAAAGAACCACATCATATGTGATAAAATCCTTCTTAAGAAGGTCATTTTAGAAAAATTCTCAATGGAATAATTTAAAATTATGTCTTAAAAGGAGGGTTAAATCCAACATAATACATTTATAGTCATACCTAGACCACATAAGATTTATTTGGGATGGTATTTGAAATATCATCATAAAGCCACCTCCACTTACCCCTGTATAGTTTTATAGTATAGGGTTTCTCTTATAGATCTTATAGTGACTCCACCCATTAAATACCCTGTGTTATCTGGACCAGATCCATTCAAATGATGAATCAAATCTTATATAAATTTAATTCTTTTTTAAGTACCTTTTTCCTCTTTCTAATGGTGTGTATTATTATAAAATTCATCCTAATGGTACCTTTTTTTTAAGGACCCCTTCCATGAGTATTCAAACTCCCTCGATGACATAAAATAACAAATTGTATTCCTTTTTATATGGTCAAAATAAAGAAAAAAATTATGGAAGGTATTAATAAAGATTTTTGAATAGTATAGTGGGTGGTAAAAATATAGGTTTTTAAATTTTAAATTAGTTAATGAAATCTAAAATATAATGAAATAAATATTTATTTATCAGTGTTAGTAAATTTTCTAAACAGTAGAAATTAAAATAAAATCATAATGATAAATATATAAGTTTAGATAAAATTTATTATATATCTAATATTTAAACATGTATACTCCTTGAGAGGTATGGTATGCAGTAAATAATTAACTATTTAAAGGGATTCAGTACCCAATTATAAACTAGCTTTTCAAGTGGAGGCATAACCAGAGAAAATAAATAACTTTAAATAGGGAGTAAAATCACCCTACAACACATGATTTTTTTTCTAGAGCCCAAACCAATAATAAGATAAATGTTTATCCGATAATTCACATTCCCAAAGGAATAATTTTTTAGGAAAGGAAAATTATAAATACGGAGATATTTTAAGAATATGTGAATAGTGGAAATAATTATGAACAAAATAAAAGATTCCAGGTTGAAGTAGTTGGTGAATATAGTTGAAAAAACTACAACTGAATATAAATTAGTGGATTATCCCTCCTAATGGGTTAGTAGATATTATACAGTTTGATACTTATTAGAGTTCTTTCCAAAATTGTGAAAAAATTGATCACACAATATCATAAAATTCATTTTTTTGGTCCACTAATGTGCAATAGTTTAGTATATCTACCATGTTAGTGACTAGATAGTACCCTTAAAACATTTTCTAAATTATAAATAGGGACTTAAACAACTATACTGAAATAGAAATTTTTTTGAATAATTAAAATGGTTAATAATATAAAAAATGGAATATTAGAAACAAATTTCACCATTAATAAAGTAAAATGAATTCTTTGTTATTAATTTTCCATAATTCTCATGTAAATAAAAGTTAACAATGTTTTATTTTAAAGATATATAAATTTTTATTATTTAATTTATAATTTCATTAAAATATAATCTATAATTTCCAATCATGGTGTCCCATATATCACCGAATATATTTTCATTTTTTGAAATTGTAAAGTAAAAAAATTTCAAAAAACATGTTTCAAATACATAAATATAAATTTAAATATAAACATTAATTTGTACACTTAAAAATAATATTTAATTTGATCATTATATATAAATTAATGTTTAAAATAAATAACTTTAATAAAAACGAAATAATTAGATAAACTGTAAAATACATACAGATAATAGTGTAAAAACATTATTCGGTACATTTAATCTCAAAAGGTAATTTTCTCATAGTTAAACAATGATTATAAGTTAATTTTTATAAATTTTATCCTCACTCTATGGGGGATATCATAATATACTTTTTGTAATGTCAAAATAATACTATATGAGCTCAAAATTTACATTCATGTACTTATAAGTTTTTCTCATAAGTTTGATAAAATACAGTTATAATTTTACAAAAACACATCTATGGTTCTTGATAACACATGTAAGGTTCAGATAGACATGTGGTAATAATGTTCAAAAAAATGAATAAAATAGGGACTTCAGAATCCTTTATATAATCATTTTAATTTTAAAATAATCATATAAAATATTATTAATACATAAGTAGTTAACACTATAAGAAATTATATTTATCTAGTGAATAAAAGAAATATTAATTTAACTATTTTCTTCTATAAGAAATGAAATTAGTAAAACAAACAAATCCATTATATATTATTAAACTCATGTTAAGTTTAATAAGTAGAATAATTTTGTAACTATGAAGTTTTTTTAATTATTAAGACAAGGTTAAATATATTTGTTATGATCCACCCAACAATATCTCTTTTTTTGATAAATTATAAAACTGAACAAAATCTATCGAAATTCACCACCATTTTTATGTAATAAAAAATATTAATATAGAAATAAATAATTTAAACCATTCTATTACATTTTTTAATGGAAAAAAATATTATTTTTTATAACATGAATAATTAGAAAATATAATTTTTTAATCTGATTATGAAAAAAATATACCATTAAAACAATAATGACATAATATATTCCAAGATTAAAAAAGATTTATCATATTTATTTACATATATAAATGAAAATTAAATTTATTATATATTTAATATATACTCAAAAGAATTTCAGTGTAGAGAACAAGAGATAATTCATATATAAAAATTTACAAATAATTTATCTCTCTAAATTAATAAATTTAAAAGAAAAAGTAAATTCAAAAATAAATAAATTTTAAACCATTGAGTACTTCTCTAAAATTCTAGATTGCATCTATTGAAATAGTTATAATAGTAAAATCCCTTGAAAAATAATTCTTTAAATATTTATGAAGCCATAAAACATATGAATATATTCTAATAATTAATATAATTATAGAAACTTATTAATTATATCAATAGAGTAAGTATAATTTAGAAAGGATTGTAATAAAACCATTATATACAAGATCAATAGCCTTGAAAAGATTTATATAGATAGAAATCTGAATAAAATTTCAAATTTCAACAATAACATTTTCAAATTTAATCATCTAAAATTTTAGTGAATTAATAAGTCTAGTAATGATTTAAAACAATTGATTTTATGTGGATAAAAATTCCAAAAATAATGTCTCCTTTATTAGAATGATCACTAATTAAATAAAATAAAACATCTATTTTTTACTGTAAAGACCCGGAAATTTCAAGGTAAATTTTTTCTCAATTTATTTGGAATTTTATGAGTCTGCAGTTTCTGGCGTCACCTGATTCCGAGGCCCGGTGTGCCCGGAATAAATTTCTGAAGATTAGCTCAGTTACGTTCAGTGAATGAACGAGCAGGTTTTTCTAACTTTTGAACCGGTTCTCGGAATCGAAATCTATGGGCACCGATGAAACTACGACACCGGTAATTGCTTAAGAAGACTTTTATTGGAGTTGCGTTTGCTCAGGGGGAGTTGTTAAAAAATAAGGTTTAAGTGTTAAGTGAAATAAAGTTGTGTCACAACATTATTTCTCTCATCTAAGTGGTGCAACTCCCATGTGTGGTAGTTGGGGTGGGACCCACTTAATCCTAACTCCTCTTGTTAGGATATTAGTGAGGTGGGGCCCACACAAGCCCCCACCTTTTCAAATTCCCTAACTCCCCTAATCACATCTTAAATTATGTGACACTCCCTCGCATTAATGTTTCCAACTTAACTCCATTTAATTTTGACAACTCAAGATTAATTAAATTCAACTTTTGAAGTTTTGAAAAGCATGGAAAAAGAATAAAATAAGGTGAGGCCTTATTTTATTTGGTTGGGGTTCGTTGTGTGGGGAATTTTGGGGAGGAAGCTCTAAACTCTTCATCTTCTTCGTTGAAGAACGTCGTGACCTCGACGAAGAATGCCTTCACCGCAAGGACGGATCGACGTGTCGTTCTTCTCCTCTTCGCAATCGGTGTGAGTCGTCATTCCCTCCTTGGATGTACACCGACGCCGTCAACCACGATGCTGACTTTTGACACCGTTCTTGAGGTAGGGTTCTATATTACATTTGAGTTTATTTCTATGTTCTTCGTTAATTTTTGGCCTCCTATTATCAACATAACTGGAGGAGGTCGGACTGCACGAACATGGCCGAACCTCATCCCCTATTTTGTTGTTGATCACCGTTGTGGTTTGGAACGGAGGCGACGCGGTGCAACGAAACCACGCAGGAAAGGGAGAACCGCGGCCGGAGCGGGCCGCGACGAAGGTGTGCGGCGCCGTCGCGCTACGCCGGTGAAGCCAAAAAAGGCTGCGACCGGTGTCACGACCCGCCCTCGGGGTCCGTGCCATGACTACCCCAAGCCCGCCTTCCATAGGCCAGGGGCTGGCGACTAGCACCAAGGCGTAAATCCCGGTAAAAAGGGAAGGCATTGCCTTTGTAAAGTAAACAAACACCACAGAGTAAGAAATCGGAAAGTAAACACTAGGCAAAAGCAGAGTACAACTGAAAATGCGGAAAAGTAAAAGGGCCAGTATACAAACCCAAACTGAAAGTAAAGTACAACTCGAAAGGGGAAAACAGCAACTGAAAAGTAAAAGCCGCTACACCGAGCTGTCCACTGGAAATCCCACCTGAAGGGTGGGTACAGATAGCTCCACTGCTCTACGGGTCCCGCCGTCCGCTCCGAGCACGTCCCGCCCAGTGGTCCACCTCCGGGTACCGTCCCGCTCTGCAAGCCTCAGCTAAGGTCAACACTGTCCGTCGTCTGCAACCAACACAACGTAGTGCGGGCAAAGCCCGTGCAGGGGTGAGTATAAGCTACTCAGTAGGGACCCCGAGACCCTTGAAGGTCTCCCAAATCCACAAAGGATAAACCACGAAGAAAGGACCAATCACGAAGTAACAACCGGCACTGCTTAGGTATATGCCCATACATATACCTAAGTCATCAATTTCAAATACGCTCCGACCTCCGAGCCCAAGTACAACTCAGTCCACACAGGAAAGTAAATGTATTCCACACAGGAAAGCAAAACGTAATCCACACAGGATAGCACAACACAATCCACATAGGAAAGCAACAGGATTCAGCTCACACAGGTATACTTTTTCGAGAGACGATAAAGATGATCTCTAATCCATCTAAGTCGTCGGACCCACAAAGGATCGATAAGTAACTAACCCCCGCAAAAGACCCACACAGGATCGGGCCCACGTAGGACCTGTAGGCATTGGTTCACACAGGACCGCTGAGCGCAAAGACCCACACAGGATCGGACCCACACAGGATCGGGTCCACACAGGACCTGTAGCACTGATCCACGTAGGATCGCTGAGTGCTGAATTCGTCGTCGTCGAATCCACACAGGATCTCTGTACTTTCGTCGTCGCAGTCACAGTAGTAGTAGTAGCAGTAGTCACAGTAACAGTCGCAGCCAGCACTAGGGTTCCCGCACACAGCAAGCTCGTTCGGAGGGTCCGCTCCACGAGCCGAGAGGCTGATACATCAACTGTCACAAAGTCCAGAGTTGATGTATCCAAAAGTTCTGTATCGTCAACAGGAACTCAACGCAACAGACGGCGCGTCGATCGGACGCCCGGTCTGAGAGTTATTGGCATTTTCGTCCCCGGGGCCCGGTTGGTTTCTAAGGCAAAACCAACCCGACCGTACTCCACCTGCGTCCAAACCTCGGGCGGAGTATTCCAAAAGAACCGTCTCACTAATAAAAACACAACAAAGTTGACCGCACGTCAATCGAACGTCCGTAGCTCAAGAAATGAGTGTTTCCGCTCCGAAGGCCCGGTTGGTTTCGTGAACGAACCAACCCGGCCGAACTCAAAGTGTTCCGAAACCTTGAGTGCGATATACCGAAACGACCGTCTCGATCCAAGAATCGCGTTGCCGTAGACGGTTCGTCAATCGGAGGTCTGTGGCTCAAGTTATGGCCAAAATACCGAAACTGTCTCGAAAATGGGGGGTCCGGGCCCGACCCCCCCCCCCCCCCCCCCGGGTCGGCCCGAACCGGGTCGACCGGTTCCGGGTCGATCCGACCCAGATCCGACCCGGTCCGCTGGACCCGGCCCGGACGGTGGCGGCGCGGCCAGGGTGCCGCGCATGCGCCGCACGCGGGGGGTGAAACCCCCCCTTTCTCGGATCTCGGCCGGCTTTTGCCGGACGTTTTTAATAACCCACGGGACCCGCGGGTCCCTCCTTCTAACCGAACCGGCGGCCGGCACAGCCGACGCCTTCCCCTTCTCCACCGCGGCCATAGCCGCGGCTCATCTGAACTCCGGCGGCCGGCGAGGCCAGCCGCCCCTAGTTGCTCCGCCGCGGCCGTAGGGCCGCGGCCCTTCTTGATCTCCGGCGCCAGCGGCCCTGCTGCCGCCGGTCTTCCCGTCTCGCCGCGGCCCGGAACCGGCCGCGGTGTTCGTCGTCCGGCGCGGTGCGACGGCACCGCGCCCCTCCGCCGCGCCTTCGATTCCCCTTGACGCGGCGTGACGGCGTCGCGTTCTTGATGTTTCTTCCACGGTGCGGCGCGACGGCGCCGCGCAATAAAAATCGAGCGAATAACCGCGTGGTGCGACGGCACCACGCCACCTTGTCTCATCCGCAAAAATAAAACATCAAGAACGAAGGAGGGGGTTCGGCCATGTTCATGCGGTCCGGCCCCCTCACGTTAAACAATAACACAAAATAAAATCCTCACGTTAGTCATGCTAGAACCACGAACAAGGATAATTAAATAAACCATTAACAACAACCCCTACCTTGAAAATTGACGTCGCACGTCGGTTATCGCGGAGAAAGGCGTCACGGCATCAGACGTAGATTCCGTGGACGTCGGGCGTAGATTCTGTGGACGTCGGGGTGCGTCCGAGGAAGAAATGACGTCTCTTCACTTGTCGCTAAGATGAAGAAAAGAGATACGTTGTCGTTGGCGATGATCACCACGGTCGGCGACTTCTCCCTTGTCGAGGAGGAAGATGAAGACGGAAGAATCCGGGACGCCGAGTCTCGAAGGTCGTGGGATCGATATTCTTTGTCGGAGAAGAACTGTTCTTCACGTTCTTCGTCGAAGACGAAGAAGATCTTCAAGTCTCTCAAAGATTCTCCCAATCCTCTCAAGTAACAAAGGAACTAACCCAAAAATAAATTAATCTTACACTTAATTTATTAACACAACCTTTGAAATTCAAGAGTTTGAATTTCAAAAACTCAAAATTTAAACTCACTTATTAATTATACATGAGTTGTATAATTAATTAAAAGTTAAGTTGACAAGCCTTTAAGAGGGAGAGAGGGGAGTTAGGGAATTTGAAAAGGTGGGGCTCGGGTGGGCCCCTCCTCACCTTAATCCTCTCTTAGGTGGTTAAACCACCCAACATCCAACAAAAGATTAAAACCACTTTTAAGATATAAAATAAATATTGTAAAACAAAATTTATTTTACTCTTTATTTCATCCAGAAAATTAAACATCTCCTCCTAGACAAACGCAACTTCGAGAAGGGTCTCCTTAAGCGAATATCGGCGCTACGAGTTCATCAGTTCCCTCGGATTTCAATTCCGAGCACCGGATCAAAAGTTAGGAATTCTCGCACGTTCGTTCACTGAACGTACCCGAGCCAAACTTCGGAAATTGATTTCGGGCACTCCGGGCCTCGGAATCAGGTTCCGTCAGAAACCGCGCTCTTGTAAAATTCCAAAGAAAATTAAGAAAAAATTTCCCTTTAATTTTATGGGTCTTTACAACCGGAGCCGAGTCATGGTGGGAGGAGCATGGTGCCGTCACGCCGCGCCAGAGTACCCAGAGGTCGTGGCCGGGGTGGGCCGTAGTGGAGGGGAACGACGTCGTCGCGCCGCACCGGATAGAAGGAAGTCGTGGCCTTTAGCTGCGGCAGTTCAGAAAGAGGGTGGCCGGACATTCGGCTGCCAACACTCTAGGAGGTGGGACCGGCAGGTCCCACAGCGGCTCTCCGGCCGGCCATTACGGCCGGCTGATTCAGGAAGTCCGAGGGTTGTAACCCGAGGACCTTGGAACGGAAAAGCTAATTACTTTCAGACCGGACAACCATTTTTCGAATCGTTAGTTGCGATGGTAATCATGTTGAGAAACGGTCCCTATGAGTATACCCTATGAGAGTTTGGGTACAACTGAGATACATTCAGGTTGGTCGTACACGAAACAAACCGGGCCCCTAGGACAAAAAGGCTAATAACACACAGACCGGGTGTCTGATTGATGCGTTGTCTGTTGTGTTGAGATTCCTATGACGTAGAAGACCCTTGGCGTACTTCATCGTGTGACTTTCTGATACTTGTAGTATCGACCAATAGCTCGTGGATCGGACCCTCCTGGTGTGGAGAAAGCGGAGTACAGAGTCCTAGTAGATGGCTAAGACTTGACGACTGCCAATCGATTGACTCGGAGTGATTCAGATAGCCCAGTGGGGAGCGCTTGGTTGTAGCGGCAGACCCATGGTGGAGGAGCGCTTGCTTGTAGAGAACGACCCATACTAGGAAGCGCTTGGTTGTAGTAGCAAGCCCACAGTACTCGAAAGTTGGAGTAATTCAGCAGTCCAAGGTTAGTGGGAAGTGCTTTGTTGTAGCGGCAGTCCCACTGTACTCGACAGAGGAGGAGTTCTCCAGCAGTGGTGGTTTCGACATCATGAATAAAATCCTAGTTTGAGATGAGTCTTGATTTCCAATCACTATCTTCGATATGATTGTTTTTCTATCCTGTGTGGATTGGGTTGTGCATTCCTATGTTGATGGGATTGTACTTTCCTATGTGGATTGGGTTGAACTTTGGCTCATGAATTGGAGAAGAACCGGAATTGATGACTTAGGTATATGTATGGAAATATACCTAAGTAGAGTTGGTTGTTACTTTGTGATTGTATCTTTCCTCCGTGGTATATCCTTCGTGGATTCTGGGAGATCATCGGGCGTCTTAGGGTCCCTGCTGAGTATCGTTATACTCACACATGCACGGGCTATGTCCCCACCTCATTGTGTTGGATGCAGACGAAGGACAATGCTGATGGAGGCCGAGTGTACGAGGACTGGACTGCACCTGGAGGTGGACCTCACGACGAGTCGGTACCTGAAGGAGGTTGACGGATGAGGGCACTGAGGAGGCTATCTGTACCTACCCTTCAGGTAGGATCTGTGGTGGACGATCTAGGAGCAGCACTATCTGTACCTACCCTTCAGGTAGGATCCATGGTGGACGATCCAGGAGCTGCTTTTCACCTTCCAGCTGTTTTGTCTTTTACCTTGTACTTTATAGTTGGGATTTTATTTTCGGCCCCTTACTTTCAGCACTTTAGTTATACTGCTTAATTAGTGTTTTCTTCTGCTTATACACGAGTTGTGTATGTTTACATTTCATAAAGGCAATGCCTTCCCTTTTCATTGAAATTTACGCCTTTGGTGCTAGTCGCTAGCCCCTGGCCTATGGAAGGCGGGCTTGGGGTAATCACAGCACAGGCCCCGAGGACGGGTCGTGACAAATTTGTATCAGAGGAGTCAGTTCTACCATAGAACTCAGGACTCTGATAATTCTTTTCTGTGAAGTAATGGTATTAAGGGTACCAAGTGTGGTCTTCAGTTCAGGAAGTCTAGTGCTGGTGCGGCGGTCGACGTATACATACACTAGGACCCTGACTACTGATTTCCGACCCAATGCACAAAAACAATGATTGCGTGAGTGTTTCCAAAAGTTTTATTTAATTCAGCTCACCAGGTGTAGTCTTTGACAATGTTGCATTTTTTTCTTTCAGGATTCCTCATCGCGGACGACCAGCTAGAGCCCCGAGAGTTGTACGTACTGATAGCCCACCGAGCGACGATGCCTCAGTACAGGGCCCTCTTCCAGTTGAGGCACTAGTGGAGGCACCAGCGGTACTACCACCCGTTGGGCCACCGATGCCCCCAGCCCCAGCAGCAGAGAGTGCACGTCTCTTGAGCGCACTGCACGAGTTCTAACGCTAGAGGCCACCCAGGTTAAGGGGAGAGAGGGACCCACATGTGGATTAGGATTGGCTGGAGGCTGTGGTGAGAGTCTTCGGGCTAGTAGGGACGCCAGCAGACTTCATGGTGATCCTTACTACCAGCCTCTTTCAGGCAGCAGCATGCAGATGGTGGAGACTGATGCCCCAGATGCATGACAAGGTGACACTTCTGTAGGGAGAATTCGAGAGCCTGTTCCGGGCATAGTTGGTACCAGCCACTCTTCGACCGGTGCGTATACAGAAGATACTTCATCTTCAGTAGGGTAGGATGTTAGTGGCGCATTATTCAGCGAGGTTCACCGATCTCTCGCGCTAATCCACATATATGGTACGGGACCCGTTATTCATGGCATGATTCTTTGAGAAGGGGATCGGGAAAGAGATTAGATCTTCAGATGTTTCTCAGAGCATTCTGATGCAGACAGGGGTGTTGGAGAAAGTCCTCTTAGTAGAGATTTTCCTTGCTGAGCAGTCTCCAGTAGCAGGACCCACCACTAGCCGGCATGCAGCAGAGTCTTCTACAGTGGGTTGTAGACAGATGATGAAGAGGTCCAAGAGGACGAGACCATCAGGTGGTCGACCACATGACACAGGATCGTGTGTTTGAGGCACCCGAGGTGGAGAACAACTTACCAGGAGCGGACAGTGTTACTCATGCAGTGGGTTTTTTCACATGGCACGTGACTATCTGACCAACCATATAGATGACCAGCAGATAAAATAAGGACCTCATAGGTTGAGGTAGAGGTTCGAACGAGGCGGACCACAAGGAGTAGGAGACCAATGCAGGGGAGCTGGTCGTGCAGCTGGAGGTGGAAGACACTTCAAAGTGTTCCCACCACCACCACCAGGAGGTCCACCCTGCCCACAGGGAACAGGTGGACAGGCGAGAGATCAGCTTCAGGCAGCTGAAGCATACGACTATGGAGCTCCTGAAGCAGGCAGACAAGAGTGGGACTAGTTACAGGCATGGAGACCTTTGATCATGGTGCTTCTAGATTCCTTTTGTTTTTTATTTTGGTTTTATGTGTCTTTGTACCTTGAGCTGCAGTAATAAAAGACACATTTTTTTGTGACGTTTACATTCCTGTCCTCTCTATATGGTTGATACTAAGAGGTTCCTGTTTAAACCGTTGACTTGATCCTCACTTTCAAGATACCTACTGAAGGAGACCCAGTGACCACACACTGGTGCCAACAGTGTGACTCGACCCTTGGAGGTGAGAGTAACGGTTGGATCACTTGGTAGTAGCGTCGAGGACCTACGACGTCATCCATGGCATGAAATGGTATCCTTCATGTCAGGATTGATTGTATTAGGTGAGGAACGTGGTTCATCGAGGGGATGAGACTAGATTTCTCTTTTCAGCAGAGGAGAAATCTCAGCAGCTCTTGAAGAACGTAAACAATGAAGGGTGGGAATGAGTTCTTACAATTGTCTAGTCTCATTCATTGATCGTGGAGTGAATAGTTTACAATTCTCTCTAACCCAATAGTCTCTGGTATGTATTCTCCCAGAAGGAAATGAACCATAGAAAGCGGTGATAGATTGATTTCCTCTAGGACAATGAATTCGTTATAGTTTATACTCTTGGAGAGGGGGATTTTGTAGCAGGTACTCTTAATAGGATATCGGGCTTTCAGCTCTTAGGAGTGGAGAAATAGAATCTGACCGCGTTTTAGTTATCCTTTTGTGGATAGTGATAGAGTCAGCTCGTGTAGAACCAGAAATGGTTCAGGCTTTGACGAAGAAGGTGTAGATCATCCTTGAGTGGATGAAGACTACACAGATCAGACAGTTGTCTTTTGCTGATAGGAGACTAGACCAATAGAGTTTGAGGATGGAAACCATGTTTTATTATGGGTTACACCTCAATTTGGTTTATAGAGATATGTCCCGGGTAGAAAGTTATCTCTGAGGTTCATCGGACCCTTCTAGGTACTCAACAGGGTAGGTGAGGTGGTTTACCACTTGACCCATCCACCTCAGTTGCACCGGGTGCACGACGTCTTCCATGTATCTCAGCTGAGGAGATACGTGCCTGACCCGATGCATATCATCGTTCACGGGGGGTGGAAATCGATGACGTGGCTACATTTGTGGAGGTTCCAGTTGAGATTGAGTATCAACAGGAGTGGGTCCTATGTGGACGGTTGATTCCTCAGGTGCACTTTCACTAGTATCTCGAGAACCTCCAGGAGAGCACATGGGAGCAGAAGGCTCAGATGCATGCTCAGTACCACTTTTTTTTCCTTAGTTTGTGTTGAAGCTTTATGAAGACATAAATCCGAGAGGTGGGAGTAATGTAATGACCCTGAAATTTCATGGAAATTTTTTTCTTAATTTCATGGGAATTTTACGAGCCCGTAGTTTCTGAAGACACCTAATTCAGAGGCCCGGTGTGCCCAAAATCAATTTATGAATATTAGCTCGGGTACATTCAGTGAACGAACGAGTGGGTTTTTCTATCTTTTGAAACGGTACTCGGAATCGAAATCCGAGGGCACCGATGAATCCACGACGCCGGTAATTTCTTAAGAAGACTTTTATTGGAGTTACGTTTGCTTTGGGGATGATGATAAAAAATAAGGTTTAAGTGTTAAGTGAAATAAAGTTGTGTCACAACTTTATTTCTCTCATCTATGTGGCGTAACTCCCATGTGTGGGAGTTGGGGTGGGACCCACTTAATCCTAACTCCTCTTGTTAGGATATTAGTGAGGAGGGACCCACACAAGCCCCCTCCTTTTCAAATTCCCTAACTCCTCTAATCCCCTCTTAAATTATGTGACACTCCCTCGCATTAATGTTTCCAACTTAACTCCATTGAACTTTGACAAATCAAGATTAATTAAATTCAACATTTGAAGTTTTGAAAAGCATTTAAAAAGAATAAATAAGGTGAGGCCTTATTTTATTTGGTTGGGGTTCATTGTGTGGAGACTTTTGTGGAGGAAGCTCTAAACTCTTCATCTTCTTCGTTGAAGAACGTCGTGACCTCGACGAGGAACGTCGTCACCGCAAGGAGTGAGCGATGTGTCGTTCTTCTTCTCTCCGCAGCCGGTATGAGACATCATTCCCTCCATGGATGTACGCTGACGATGTCAACCACAACGCTGACTTTTGACACCATTTTTGAGGTAGGGGTTGATTTTACATTCTAGTTTATTTCAACGTTCTTCGTTAATTTTTTGCCACCTGTTATCAACCTAACGGGAGGAGGTCGGATCGCACAAACATGGCCGAACCTCCTCCCCTATTTTTTTGTTGATCACCATTGTGCTTTGGAACGGAGGCGACGCGCTGAAAAGGCACCACGCGGGAATAGGAGAATCGTGGTCAGAGCGAGCCACGGTGCCGTCGCGCCGAGCCAGTGAAGCTGAAAGAGGCCGAGACCGGAGTCGGGCCACAGCCGGAGGAGCGCAGCACCGTCGCGCCGCGACCGGGGCGGGCCGCGGCGAAGGGGTGCAGCGCCGTCGTGCCGCGCCGGACAGAAGAAAGCCGCAGACTTTGGTCGCGGTGGTTCAGCAAGGGGGTGCTCGGACATCCGACCGCCAGTGCTCCAGGAGGCGGGAGCGGCGGGTCCTGCGGCAGCTCTCCGGCCGGCCATTATGGCCGGCCGATTCGGGAAGTCCGGGGGTTGTAACCCCTGTCCATCACACCTAGGGCTGACCCCACAGGGGTCCGCCATTTTAGAAATCTGGGGGTTGCGTCCCCCCCCCCTCTTCCGCGTCCGCC
The DNA here is from genome assembly GCA_963277665.1 of Viscum album. Lineage (NCBI taxonomy): Eukaryota > Viridiplantae > Streptophyta > Magnoliopsida > Santalales > Viscaceae > Viscum > Viscum album. Next base: position 497,384,225 of record OY728127.1, read on the forward strand.
GCACTGGGTTGGCCGCCCGCGCTGCGTCAGACCTCCCGCGTCGGGGCGGACCGCCTGCGCCGGGCCAGACCGCCCGCGTCGGGCCAGGCCGCCCGTGCTGGGCCGGACCCCCGCGCCGGGCCGGGCAGAGCCCAACCGGGCCGAACCCGAATCTGGGTCGGTTCAACCCGGTTCGGGCCGACCCAGGGGGTATTGGGCCGGGTCGGACTGTGCCCAAACCCCCTACTTTCAGACAGATCCGTTCAAATGCCCATAACTTGGTCTACGGACCTCTGATCGACGCACCATCAGTTGCATTGGGATCCTTGGATCGAGACAGTCATTTTGGTATTTTACAATAAAGTTTTTGGAGAACTTTGGGTAAGACCGGGTTGGTTCGAACCCGAAACCAATCGGGCCCTCGGAGCAGAAACTGATATAACATGAGCTTCAGACGATCATTTGATGTGCCGTCAGCTTTGTTGGATTCCTCTTGAACAGAAAGATATTTTGGTATACTTCACCTGATGTTTGGATGAATATGGAGTATGGTCGAGTTGGATTGTAACCAAAATCCAATCGGACCCCTGGAACAAAAAAGCTGATACCTTTCCGACCGGACGACCATTTGGAGAACCGTCAGCGGCGATAGTAATAATGTTGAGAAACGGTCCCTATGAGTATACCATATGAGTGTTCGGGGTACAGTTGAGATACGGTCAGGTTGGTCGTACATAAAACCAACCAAGACCTCAGGAGGAAAAGGCTAATAACACACATACCGGGTGTTCGATTGACGTGTCATCTGTTGTGTTGAGATTCCTATGACGTGGCAGACCCTTGGGATATTTCTTCGTGAGAATTTGTGATACTTGTATTATTGACCAGTAGCTCGTGGAGCGGACCCTCCCAGTGACTAGAAAGTGGAGTGCAGAGACCTAGTAGCTGACTGAGACTTGACGACTGCTTATTGATTGACTCGGATTGATTTAGATAGCTCAGTGGGGAGAGCTTGGTTATAGAGCAGACCCACGGTGGATGAGTGCTTGGTTGTAGTGGCAGACCTGCGGTACTTGATAGAAGGAGTACCTATGTAGGCTATGAGGGGGTGCACTTGGTTGTAGCGGTAGACCCATAGTGGAAATCACTTGGTTGTAGCAGCAGGCCCAAAATACTAGATAGGTGGAGTACTTCAGCATTCTAAGGTAAGTGGGAAGTGCTTGGTTGTAGTTGCAGCCCCACCGTACTTGACAGAGGAGGAGTTATTGAGCAGCTGTGGTTTCGACATCATGAATAAAATCCTGGTTTGAGCTGAGTCTTAATTTATAATCATTATCTTTGATATGATTTTTTTGCTATCCAGTGTGGATTGGGTTGTGCTTTCCTGTGTGGATTGGATTGTAATTTCATGTGTGGACTGGGTTGAACTTGGGCTTGTGAGTCGGAGCATAAATGGAATTGATGACTTAGGTATATGTATGGTCATATACCTAAGTAGAGTTGGTTGATACTTTGTGATTGTATCTTTACTTTGTGATTTATTCTTCGTGGATTTAGGGAGACCTTCAGGCGTCTCGGGGTCCCTACTAAGTATCTTTATACTCACCCCTGAATGGGCTATGCCCGCACCTCGTTGTGTTGGATGTAGATGACGGACAACACTGACGGAGGACGAGTGTACGAGGACTGGACGACACCTAGAGGTGGACAGCACGACGAGTCGGTACCCGGAGGAGGTTGACGGATGAGGGCACTGAGGAGGATATTTGTACCTACCTTTCAGGTAGGATCTGTGGTGGACGATCTAGGAGATGCGCTATCTGTACATACCCTTCAGGTAGGATCCGTGGTGGACGACCTAGGAGCTGCTTGCCACCTTCCAGTTGTTTTTTCTTTTACCTTGTACTTTACGTTTGGGATTTTATTTTCGGCCCCTTCCTTTCAACACTTTAGTTATACTTCTTACTTAGTGTTTTCGTCAGCTTATACTCTGGTTGTGTGTGTTTACATTTCATAAAGTCAATGCCTTCCATTTTTATCGAAATTTACGCCTTTGGTGCTGGTCGCCAGCCCCTGGCCTATGGAAGGCGGGCTTGGGGTATTCACGGCATGGGCCCTGAGGACGGTTCGTGACATTTACTCTATAATTTATTCAAGTGTAATTGGAAATAGAAATAGAAGATTAGTTATCACGATAAATAATGATCTTATGAGAATAAATTTTAAAATATAATGATTCATTCATAATCCATAAACTTTTAGTACAAAAATTTTCAGCATCTATATATTCAAATTTAGTTGTTGATAAAGAAACTTATAATTGTTTTTTTGAGCTCTAATAAATTATTTATTTCCCTATAAAATGAAATATTTCTGATTTACATTTTCAAACACTTAAATATCCTCTAAAATTGGAATCATAATATGATTTTAATCCAAAAATGTTCTAAATAGATAAAATCATCAAAAAACTATAGTTCCATTATTATATAAAATAACTATTTTTAATATCCTTTAAATGAAATTCTTTAGTATCATCTAAAAATTTAGCACACATGCATACAAAAAACAAGATATCAGGTTTAGAAGAAATTAAATAACATAAACTAATAATAATTCTTCTAAATAGTTTAACTTCAACAGAGTTTTGATCTTTATTTAAATCCAATTTACAATTATTACGCATAGGGTTTTAAAATATTTTAGAAGAATCAAGACCATATAATTTCACCAATTCTTCAAAAAACATGGATTAATTCAATAACATTTTTGGTTTTATTTTATAAATTTTAAGTCATAAAATGAAACATGATTTGTCCACAAAACTCATTAAAAATTAACTAGTCATTAAAATTGATTTTTTTTACAATTTTATTCACTAGTATAACCAAAAACAATAACATCAATATAAATTTTTATAATTAAAATAATTATTTGAAATATTTTTAATAAACCATGTGTGATCTAGTTTATGTTTCTTAAAACCATTATTATATAAAAATGATTATATTTTATTATATCAATCTCTATGATCTGATTTAAGACCATATTAATCCTTTTAGGATTTAAAAACATGGGAATTAAATCATTCATCATTAAAACATTGGTGGTTGATTAACATAATCATCATTTGTAATAAAACCATTAAAAAATAATTTTTTAAACACTATGTATATAATTTATAATGTAGAAATAAGAAAACCTATTAATAAGAATATTAAACTATAGAAATAGTTTAAATCGATTCTTTAAAATCAATATTCTCTTTTTGACAATAGCCTTGTGTAATATTTCATTCATTATTCAAAATAATTCTTTTTGATTAATCCAATTTATTTAAAAAAATCCATTTTATTCCTGTGATATTTTCATATTTTTGGAGATTAAAAAAAGTAAAAACATTATTTACAAAAATCTAGTTATGTTTATATAATATGTAAAATATAAAATTAACATCTTATTCAATAATTGTATTTGAAAAAAACTATAAATAAACAAAAAAATTAGAAATTCAAAAATAAAATCCTAGTTTTAATTCCAAAATCAATATTTCCAATTTCCTTTTAAATAGGGTGATATTTATGATTTTTATTAAATAAAACGATATTTAGAGTAGAAATTTCCCTACTCAATAGATATATTATATTAATTTGATTTAAATTAACAAAAAATAGAATTTTATATTCTTATTCTAAATATCATAATATGAATTTAGTTCAATATTATACTTATCAAACATAACATTATCATATTCTATAATAGTAATTTTTCTTTTAATAAAATCATGATAAAATTTTCTCACACTATATTATCTTAAGAACATTAATTCATTAGATTTATCATCAATAATATCTTCATTATCTTCATTATTAATAATAAAAATATTACATATTAATACACAAAAAAATAAAACATTCAATTTTTTACCTTCCTATAATTCATAACAGTTTTAAATATATATATATATATATATAAATCCATGTAATTAAAATAAAAATTATTTAAAATAACTTCATCCTAAAATTATTTAGATGAAATATATTTCCTAAACATAGTTCTAATAATTTCAATTTCGGTTTGGATTGTTATATCAACAAATCAATTTTATTGGAGATTTATAGGTGCGATAAATTTATATAAATAAACATCTTTTAATGAAAATATCAAAATTAATGTTTTTGAAATTACCCTCCTATGTCATTATGAATAGAAATAATCATTAATCCAATTTCATTTTTAACTAACATAAAAAAATATGAAAATTATCGTGAGTTTTATTTTTATGCGGTAGAATTTATACGAATGAAAATATAATATAATAATCTAAAATATTACAATAGTAATTTCATTCCTTAGATACTTTTGTTTTGAGTAGGAAACAAAATAATGTTTCACTATCTATAAGTATTACTTTGAACATATATGATTTGTTATTCTAAATGAATTATTAGGTTGTTTCCCTTTCTAAAAGTGTCACACACATAAAACTTGTCTTTCTTAAAACAGGTAACTATAGAACAAATTCACTCTTATATGGATTATATAAATGTTTGGAACAGAAATTTTTATGTCCTTGATTACAAAGTAAACTATTATTATTTAGGGTTTTGAAACACTTCACATGTTTAGTAGTTAGTTTTGGAAGTTTAACAATATAAGTATTGTCTTTTTTAGCATATAATACTAAATAATAAGTTATAAAAACAAAATATTTATCAATTTAAATTTTTTTAATAACACCATAACATATTTATGATATTATTTTTAGATTATGTCGTAAAATATTAAATAATTAATCATTAGATTTAATATTAGAATTAGAAATCACAATTTATCTAAATCATTTTACTATTCTATTAAAATTATCTCTAAATATGACAGTTCCACTATCACATATGATGTTAGAAATAAATTTTAATAGGTGTCCAATAATTATCCTAGAACATTCATTATCCATGTATCATACATCATTCTTAAGACATCCAAAATAAATTTCAAAAAAATTTAAATATTATACAATTTTTTTACCCAAGCTACATTAGGTCTAAGAGGGAAAATAAAATTTTTTTTCGGTACCAAAAAATATTTTCAAAAAGTATTATAATTGAATATAAAAGATAAATAATTAGAAATATGAGTTTTTGTAAATCCAATGGATTGTTGAATTCTGGGTAAACATTTATGAACAAAATTTGTTTTCATTCAATGATAAAGGAATATAAAATTTGAATCACTTTCATTAGTAATTATAAAAAATATATTATTATAAATTTGAAGTAGTTGTTTATCATAATATATATGAGTTTTATCATTATTTGGCGTCACATTTTCCATTATTTTTTACAGTTTACATATCCTTGAAAATGTGTAGAAATATTTTTATTTATATTTTAAATATATTCTTCTTTATTTTTAATCAACATCTATGTATATATTCAATATTCATATACATTTTAATTAGTGATAGAAGTAGTGTTCCTTAATTTATGATTTTCATTCAAAATAATTGTTTTTCCCAAAAAAAATTATTATTCAATTTGATTTAAATATATACATCATCAAATTTGAAAACTTTTTTCTCAATCAATTGATCAATTCATTCAATTTATTAATGGTTATTTTTTTAAAATAAAAAACATAATTTGATTATCTAGAATAAAAAATATAATTACTAAAATTATTTATAGAATCCATATAGTTTATTTCATCCAATTCCTTTTAATTTTTAGCCACTTCCCAGGAATAACATTATTTTTTAAAACTGTATTTTTTTATAATTAGTTTTTATATTTGTTTTTGTAATTATTATACTTAATTATATTTATCAATCTAGGGATGTTTGGATTTTAATTCCCTCCTTTTACTCCATGAATATAAATTACTCTTGAACTAATAAAATTATGATTAGTGTAACCAATATTTTTAAATTAATGATTATCTTATTGAGGCTACTTTTCATGAATGTTTTTTAAACCATACTTTGTTATTTTTTTGTAAACACTAGTATCAAGTTGATAAATATTTTATAATTAATACTAATCTTTAGAAAAATAAGATTCATAAGAAATTTTTTTAATATACCTAAATGCTAAAACAATATTATTTAATGTCTCTTTATCTGGTTTGTCCTTAACTACCAATTAAGAATTAAGTAATGAAAAAAATCAGTTCATCCATAGTATATTCCATAGTGTTTTCTCTAATAAATTGAAACATTCATTATGTGCCACTAAAAGGTCTTATAACATTATAATAGTGATTTTCATATCAATTTTATTTGATTAAAACCCATTTTCTAGTGATATCCATGAAATATAATGTAAAAAAAAGTGAAATATTGAAAAAATAAATAATGTATAAGAGTATATTACACTAAATAAGTTGATTCTTTACTTTTCTATTACTCCATATTTTTTTTATAATGATTGCAAAGTGGTAACCAAAATATATCCCACCTTCTTTAGTATCAACGAGATTAAAAGAATCATCTGAATATTAAAATGGGATCCATATTGGCAACATTGTATTCTAGTGCCTTAATATTAAAAGAAGTAAAATGAAGGGATCTATAGGTATCATGGAGTTTTAAACTTCTGTGATTATATTACACAATCTACATCTAGCATATGAATGTATAATTAAAAATATTGATGGATTATTATTGGGTTTTATCATCGATTTATGCATTAAATTTATGGAATAAATACCATTATCGATATAAATTATACATATTAATATGTAACCAAATGATTCATCAAGTAAATTAATACATTTGATGATAGTCATGTGGATGATTGAACTATCCAAATGATACTACTATTATAGGTAGTATGAACTATATTCCCCTTTCTATATGAAAATTATAATTTGTTGGCAAGGCAATATACTACCCATAAGTATGTTATATATAAATATAAATTTTAAAAGAATATCCATCAATATTCCAAATGAACTAAAGTAAAATAAAATATGTTTTATTCCAACATATAATTTATAGTATTAAATAACTAGTGAAATTCATATCCAAAACTAATTTTGGATACCTTATAATGATCTTTTGGAATTCTATAATTTACTTCAACTTGTATCATAGAATATGAAATTACTTCTCAATACACATAAAATACTCTTTGGAATTTACTATAAAACAATTTTAGCATCACTATTTCAGTAAAACTAAATTTCCATTCATTTAACAACAACATGTGACCTAATAATATCCTATAGCATTGAAATCAAATATGAATCTCTGGATCCAAATATTTATGAAAAGATTGGCCTCTAGTTGAGATTTAATGCTACTCAACCTATAACGAGATTTAGATTGATCTCCAACAAACACATGTCTTTATATACCTAATAGCACTCGTCATTTCCATCTGAAAATTTTGATTCTCATATTTTCCTTTTTTATAATACATCATGTGGCCATGGGACATAGATTATGTCAATCCCTTATATAAATAACATTTATTATTGATTCCATGAGTGTAAATTTTTATTATTGATGAATACTTCACATTTCATTCATCCTTATGGATAATCACATAACATGTCACTTATCTAAATAGATATAAAATATCTAGGAATAACCATACACTCACACTATCTATCACAATCTAGGGCCCTAATATCAAACTCATCTTATGATAAGATAAATCCTATCATGGTTTTCCTCAAAAAAATGATATGTTTAACAAAATACCAAGCCACAACCATATTATCTATGTCAATATATATACTTGTGTTAGTATGGTATCAATGTATGAAGGTTTTCATGGTATATATCTCTTAAAAGTCTGGTTGTGAGAACTAAATATTGAACTGTTCACCCCTAGTACACAAAAGACAAGTGTATAACACTCCATGTGGTATCATTAGTTTGTTATTCATTTACCACAAGGAATATTATTCAATTTATCCTCATGGTCATATTATATATCTTAATACAACATCCAAACTCATGATAATCATAAATTTTTTTATAACCTATAATATACCTTATTGATATTCAGTAAAGGATAAACTAAAATTTATACATTTCAAGGTCATTTATTTTTTCACTTCATGAAATGTATATCAATAAATACAATTTTGTAACCGACATTAAAGAATGAAAAAAATAATGTTTTTATTTAAAATAACTGGTTTTAATTTTAATAAAATCATCATGAATTTTAATAAATCCAATATAATCACTAGTTTTTCATACCATACAAGATAAATTTTTTGTTCAACATTATACTTGCTATATTTACTACTTTTGGGTTACTTTTTTAGATCATATGTAATCCATGTCATGTCTATTTCTGACCATCTAATAAAACTCTCCAGCTATACTATTTAGTGAGAAAAATATATGAAATAATTTAGTTTGGATAAGGGTTAGGCTTTGTAATCATATTACTAATTATTAAGCTTATAGAACATTTTCTAAATTATTAACATCACCTCATCAAATTTTACATTTTCAACACCGATTTTTTAGTAAAAACCCTTTATATATTCATCATTATCATCCTTGGAACCTTATTCCATAAATATTTTCCCCTAAAAAATGTAAATAAATACATTTTCATTTAATATTGCATATTAACACCCTTACGATATCAAGTAAAATTACTTTTAAACATATACTCCTATAATATTATATTTGTTAACATTTAACTTCTCTAAGAACAAATATACCCGCAACGACCGCTTAGATATTATATTCTCATCATAATTTTTTAAGATACAAAAAATCTTTTATGTAATGAAATAACATTTATATCTATTCAGTTAGAATATTTAACAAATAAACTATTATTCTCATATCATATATGGTATTCTATGTGTATGGAAATCTTTTAATATAAAATAATATATTATTAAAATATATCACCAATGGGTTGCATGAATTTATCCCCTTATAATTTTAAAAAATATTGGTAAAAACATTTTATCATGGAAAGAACACTTTAATCAATATCTTCTTCTCAAAATATTTTATATAAACTAATGAATTATAAACTATTTTTAAATAATTAGTCACCTCGTACGTATTCATAATAACTATTTTTAATCAAAACACATCTCTTATCCAATTAGGTAAATGAGTTTAAGATAAACCTATTTTACTTATATTTATTTGAACTTGATAAAATCCTTTATATTAAAATCCTTGAGGTAGTAAATATTTAATTCATTTCCTGAGTAAAAACATGAAAATCAATCAATTATTCCTTAAATATTGAACACTTATATATTTTAAACCCTTTGTAATATATACATTTTGTATCTTATATATCTCAAAACTAAAGGCTTAATTTATACAATAAGAATTTATAAAAATAATATTCCATGGATTTTCACAAATTCCTTCAACTATATCTCTCATTATCCATTCAGATTAAATTATTACTCTTCCTTGCAGACTAACCTAGTATTTTATGACCGTAATTAGATTCTGGAAGAATCCTAATAGAAAATTTTGAATTAATTTTATTATTCACTTCTAATCTTTTAACTACTTGTAATATATATACCTCTCTTTTGGAAATATATATCATATAACTAGTTTTTATATATTCCCAAAGATTTCAGAAGATCATGTATTCTTTCATGGAATTCAATAAAATTGATGGAAATATTTTAGTGTTCAGACAAAAAGGTGCCTAGACACACTGAGGGGAGTGTAAATCAGGGTATAGATATTCTATTTCAAAATTCTTCCCACCCCACTGAATCTTGACCTCTATATTATAAGGGTCACATTTTTTCTCTTATGTTGTTAACATTTATCTTGTTCTTTCCTTATTTATCATATTATGATTCTTTGGTTTCAATGCTGAGAAGAAAGCAAGAAGACACAAATATTTTTACTTGTTTCACCATCATTGGGATACATCCAAGGTGCATACAATGGTGATGTTTCATTCTACCAAATAAATTAAAGCTCACTGCTAATTTAGAATGTTCGGGTTGGATAAATTCTATTCCCAGGCTCACTGTCATTACGATATTTAAGGTTATCTCACTGCGTTTCCAAGGGTCACTCCCTCTTCCTCTCTCTCTCTGGCTCACTATTGATATAAAGGATCGCCTTATTCCTCTTATTTTTCTCACTGCTTCGAAAAGATCCATGCACAGATTATTGACATGTATTTCCATTCATTATACCAAATGAATGTATCTTCCATAGTATTTAGATGCTCTTTTTATGTCTAACTTTCACCCGAATATAACTCTCACATTGTAACAGATGTCCTGAAAAATCTTCCAACTTTCACGCAACACAAGAATGACCAGTGCGCTTCTCTAGGCCTAGCACACAGGTTTCACCAATCCACTTGTGCAACACTCCATTCTTCCACTCAAAACATTGGCGACTCACACCCTTTTATGCCCAAACCAATATTGGTGCACAACTATAACCTACACAGGTGTCACAAAACCACTTGTGTGAAACTCCCTTCGCCAACTCAAAACTTGGGTGTCTTAAACCCTTTTATTCCCAAATCAATATTTGCATGCAACTATCAATTGGAGCACAACTTCTGAATATCTTTATACATGCACATCAAAACCACCATATGTGTTCCCAACCACCTACATGACTGGAGCTTTAATTTTCTCTATGTTTTTAGCTTCGTCAAAAATGTGTATGGGTAGCCCTCTATTTATAGGCATTTTGGAACCCCTGAGCATCGGTGCCCAACTCTCCTCTCGGCGTGCAAGTCCAGCTACCCGAGCCTCTATCGCCCTAGTCACTTGCCTGACTAAACCAAAGCTTTTGTCACAACCTTTCCTCTTCCATATATTGATGTTTTTATCTTGAAAATCATATAGTGCACAACATTCCAAGCCGCCAAGACATCGGTGCGCAAGTCCTTTTGCCAAAAAAATTTCTCTATTTGTCGACTTTGAGGCCCAAATGATAAATATAACTAGATAATAATTGAAGTGATAAATACATGGATTATATAAAACTATATATCAACAATTATAATTAAAAATGGAAAATCTGTGAGTTTTCAAACACACTAATGAAGATATGTATGTTGTATTATTAATGTTCAAGTGATCAAGATATCAGTAGAGTGAATATTTACCTTTGTTTGATTCAACTATATGGTAAGAATCTGCAAGGGGAATGTCTAAATGGAAATTTTGATTTATTTTATATATTGAAAAAGATTTATATTGAAAAAAAAATCAAGTAAATATAAAACACCCTATTAACTCATTAGTGGTAAAAAACCTATCTCATAGTCATTCCTAAGATATTATGGTGGAATGATAATTTTAAATTATATATTGGGTTATGTATATATTTTATATACACAAAATAATTTTTTAGTGAGTGTTAATTAATATTACAAGGACATAATTTATTTATGTGCTGAGTATAAAACCCTGAGAATTTAAATTTTATATTTTCCTAGGAAACAAAATATATACAATTTATCTCTTCAAAAAAACATCAAACAAAAACTAACTGTGGATCATTTACTAAAAATTATGTTATATCTATAAAATTATTGGTTAAAAAATAGATCCCACAAAATTATATAAAAAAATTAGAAATAAAAAAATTTATCAATTTTAAGGGATTGATAAATTAAATTAGTATAACTGAATCACTAATAATTCTTATTTATGGTTTAAAAATAAATTTTCTGGAATTTTTATTTTCATGAGATTATTAAGATTCTAGAAATATTAGTGATTAAAGATATTATTGATATAAATAATAATTTCACAAAATAAATTGATTAGTAATTGATAGGAAATAATAATAAGAATAGTTTACTTGTTTAAAACATTACTTACCTATTAAAGTTTTTTGGATTAAAAATATAATTTTTATTAAATGTTAAATAATGAAATTTTATATATCAATTTTGACTAAATTTAAATGTTTTATTGTATTTATAATAAACAAATTATTTTAGTTTTTATTTTTGGATCTTTTCTATAATAGATGATTTTTAGGTCAACAGTGAAATAATACAATTTTTACAAAAACTATAAATTTAATTAATTTATAATAAAGACCATGAAGGGATTAATCACTTTTAATTGTTAAAATATTTTTTCAATTAATGAACCTATAAAATTAAAAAAAATACTATATTTAATTATTAAAACCTATCATTTTCATTTTATGGATATTAAAAAAAATTCTAATATTTTTTTTGGTCTTTTACTTTAGTTAAATAATTTAATTGGAAAAAAATTGTTTTCAATTTATATTATAGAAAAATAATATTTATTTGATTTATAATTAATTATTTTTAACATGAAAATTATAGACATTTAAAATTTTACACTACACATAAATTTTAGGTTTAAAAGACACTTTTTAATAATGAGTTTGTATGTTTTACATGAACTATTAATAATGGTTATTTTCATATATACAAATATATATTATCTAATAAATTTTTCTAGTATTTATTGTTAATTAATTATAAATTATATTACAAGGTCCATTTTAGTTATAGGAATCAAATTTAATTTACATATGTAAAAAAATAGGTATGATGTTAAAATAAAATATCATAAAATTGAAAATTGTAAGAGTAAAGGACTTATGAATATATCTAAAAAAAGTTTAGAACTGAGTTTTTGAATTATTATTGACCTTATATCATGCCCCACTCCTTTATTTTACATTTTAGTGTCTTCTTGGCATGTTTACCATGTGATCTCTTTATATTAAGATAAATTATTAACAAAAATGACATTCCCATCATTTATAAAAGGGTCTTTTCACCAGCCCCTCTTACAAACACTAAGAATTAGGTTTCTTCTAGAAACCATTACCTTTTTTCCTTCCCCTATAATTTTATTTAATTCCATTTTACATCTATTCATTTTATATTGTCCCTAGAACTCCATTTCTAGACAGTACTCCAAGGTATAGTTAATGCTTTAAACATGAGGACTTTTCCCTAATTTTATTTATTTTTATACTTACATTATCAAATATAATATTATAATTCCTATATAAAGAATATTTTCCTTTTACATAACTTTATTATTAGATTGGATTAAATATTAACCAAATTTACCATTTTCTATTAAGGAAAAATGAAAACAAATCATTCACGTGTTATACAGACTACCTCCACCAAAAAGTGACCACTTTCATTTTCCCCCAAATAGATATCTTAAGGGTTTATAATTGTATAATTGATGAAAATATATTTTTTAGAAAATTTAATTGTGATTATTGATAGAAAAACTCTAATACTATCATTTCCCTTTTATTATTTGAGAAATTAAATGGACAATTATGTGTTGTGTGAACTATAGACTCTAAATTGTGATAAATTTCATTTTTCATCAAGATTCGTTATTACTTATTATAATAAAATAATATATGATTATAATCCATAAATTTTCCTATATAATATAATTATTGATTTTAAATAATGATTTAATTTGAAAATTAACCACTTTCAAATCATAATCATCCAATGATTATGGTATGTTTATTTTAGGGTCAATCCAACCACCAATTTATGAAATGCTATGAAATAATATCTTGGATTACATTAAAAAATTAATTAATAATAATATTTTATATAAAATTTAAATAATTATTTTTTCAAATAATAGTAACACTAATATTAACCTCATTAATTAAGATACAATCATTCATCTATTTGAAATCACTTAAATATGTTTGTCGATAATTACATCTATAATAACCGTAAAAAAATTCTATTGAATGATATTATATCATTAAAAATAATTATAAATAATATTTTATAGTAATGTATTGTAAATGTTAATTTTAAATTTTTTTGAATAATTAATAGCAATAATACTATTTCGAAATTAGATCAAAATGGTCATGAATTATGACACCAAATTGTAGATATAAACAATAGATAACTATTATATTCATAATAATTGATCATAATTGATGTTTAAAAGGGTAACTAATATGAATAATTTTATAAAATACAATATTAATATTTTATTTATTTGATATGATGTTATAGAAAATTTCAAATTAGTAGGAATTTATTTAATGGTTTGTGATAATTCAATTTTCATTATTCTGTTACAAACATTTTTACTAATATATACTGATTCAAGTTTTATTTTATATAACTAATGAATAAAATTTTTTATATACCATTCTTATTTTCATGGGTTCTATCATCAATCTTAATAACCTCATTGTCATATTAATTTTACCATAATTAAGATGTACCTTGTAAGGTTTTCCTGTCTCAATTATCTCTCCTTAAAATATATTTCATAATCTACACCATTTTTTCTTTTGTATGATGTATCTTCTACCCTTAGATATTTTATATCAATATCCTATAATTATTCTTGCTATTTAATGCTTCATTTCAAACTCAATCCTAAATAGATTTATATTATAATGGCTCAAAATATATAAGTGTTATATGTATAAATTTTTAATTTCATGAGACCTGTTTTACATTTCACCAAATATTTTTTTATATTGTGTATTCACTATCCTACTAATTTCATGTGTAATGGATATCATTGATTTAATTTTATGTTAATTTCTCCCCACCCTCATTATTATTTTACTCTTAAAATTATATTCTTATATGGCTTTTTTGCATCTCAATTTTTCTTGACTGAGATATGATTCGTATTTACCACTTGTTTCTAAATTATGGTGTATATATAGGTCATGAATTACCATATAAATCATTAAAAACTATTTTATTATTTTTGACTTTAATTTTTTAAATCCATTAAATTATTTTTCATTCCAAATTGTGCACTATTACATGAATAATTTATCTTCTAATTCCTTACCACTATAAACACTCTACATTTACATCCTTTGATTAAAGGGGTTTCACCAAGATTCCCTAAATTTATTTATTGGGGAAATAATATAAATAATCATATATTTGTTACTCTATATGGTGTTTGTTTTATGCATTCTTATATATATATATATATTCGACTTATTGATAATGAAATACTAAAAATCAATTTACTTGTTATTATAAAGTAGATGTTTATTGATTACTAGTGATTATTGGTTATGTATAATATAGATTATTGATTACATCATATGGTTAATACATAAGACCTAGTTTATGAAGTGTATAGCCTAATATATCCCTTATATTTTTTAATATGACTCATGATCTAAGATATATTGTGGGTTTTAGTTCGTACCTAACCAAAAAATGATATTACATAGACATAGGGCCTTGAAGGTATGATTGATGATGCTGAATATCTTGATTTCATTACCTAATTAGAGGGATTAGTTGTCTATTAATATGAAATTCTCCACTATGGAACCAGTTATGTTTATATATGTGATATATTCTTTTCCAATGTTATAAATTGGAATATTAATCCTTCAATTTTAGTCTATTATATTATTATTTAGTATCATTTATTCCTTCCATGTTATTTATTTTATTCTTATACTAACTTATGGTATGTGATTATAATTACATATATCTACCCATACTATTCATTTTACCTCACCCCTTTTTATGTTTCTATTTCCCTAGGTTATTGGAAAGATTATTCTTGATGACATGTATAAATTGATACCTTGTGTGTAGAATTTGTGGAATATGTTGAAATTTTTTTTTAGATTAATTAGTTTTTTTATTATTGAAAATATTTCCATTACATGAGAAATATAGGGGATTCATTAAAAAATGTTTTATCTTAATTAATTAGATGTTTAGAAAATGGTCTTGGTAATTTATGCAATTAAATATTTTCATTAGGTAGTGTAATTATGGGATAGTCATATAAGTGAATATATAATTAGTATTGACGATAGTAAGTATGTTATGTGTTTTTGGTATCACATATGGTATTGTGAGTTTGGGGAAACATAATTTTATTAAAAAAATTATTAGGTAATGAATTATTTTCTATTGAGTAATTATGATAATATTATATGTTGTAGTTTTGATATTTTATGGCGACAAGGCAATAAAAAAAGAAGATGTTGTGATAAAAATTATATTTTTATCTGATTATTATAAATGTTTTTACATGGAATACATGACGTATAATGGTGTAACACACTTTGAATTGTAATATGAATTATTTTTAATGTTATAACTATGATTAATGAATCATGTTGATTGAAATAAGAATAAGAATACGATGTAAATAAAGGGATATTACATTGTTTTTTATTAATACTTGAGTTACATTGTCACTTTTGTTAATTCAGTGACTGCTGGTATTATGTTATCCATTCAATATGTGACTACCACTTCATTTATAATCTATGAGATCCAAGTCCCATATTGTATTGGATTCCAATTTGACCCCAACATTCCTATTTTATTGTATGGTTTTCAAATGAACATTATCATTAATCAAACAATTTTTTTTATTTTTGTAATATATTGTCTTCTAGGGTGTCATACTCTATATAGATATTTTATTTAAAAAAATTAATAATATATCAAAATATTGTAGGGGTGATAATATTATTATAAATATTGATATTTTTATGAGGGTAATATATTTTAATTCTATTAAAAAATTTGGAAGAGTAGGTTTTTGTTGATATTGGACATGTTATAAATAACATGGAAATGGATGAATTATATATGTTTCTAATTAATTAATAGAGGATATATAATGTTTCATCCAAATATACATGATGTATTTAGTGTGGAAAATTATTAGTATAGTTCTATAATAATTCCTAATTTATTATATCCATATTTATAGAATTGAGTTCTAGGTTTCTTTGTCCTAAATATCTTAGAGTATGTTGATGTTAGTTAGGGTTAAATTATTTCCAATTATATATTATATTAATATTATATACATTGATGATTTTTTTATTTATTATATATTATATGTATTGTTTTATTATTTTTGGTTAGGTGAAATATAATTTTTTTGGTTTCTTATAGTAATGTTATGATGTTGGATTTTTATATTACTATTTAGAGTATAGTAAATTCAAAATAAATAATGAAAATTCCTCTTATACAATAATTTCGGTAAAGTTTGATTTAGTTCCCAAACTATGTCATTGGTGGGTGGGTTTTTTGGGCCACTCGTGATTTCACTACAAACCTATGTGGATTCGTAAAAAGGTTGGGATATTAAATAATATATTTATATTTCTTCTTCACTTAATATAATGTTTCATAAATGGATGAGTTATCCTATAGAATGTGGACATGTTACATGTCTCATGGGTATAATTTATGTATTCAAGAAAATTATTTTATTATATACATTATAAATTTTTATACATCTAGTGGACTTATGAAACTAATTAATGTATTCCATGTACTTTTCAATATAATCAATGGTATAGAACTCACATAGATTCCACAAGCCATGTTGGAGAAATAATAATATCCTTATGCATGAAGAAGGTTAAAATTGATCTTTATGTGCCACATGACTACTAGAATATTGAGGTATAGAGATTATTTAAAAAGGTTTCTCAATCTAATAAAGTGGTGGTGAAAACATCCCACTAGAATTAAGCCAGGTATTTTATCCATATTTATAGAATTTTTTCCCATTCATGAAGTGGATTTTTCGATATTCTTCAAACCTATTATGGTTCTAAAAACCCATGTTATATGTATTCTAAATAGACTTGGGTGTTTATTTCATAGGATTTAATTTGATAGATCATGTATATAAAATGGAAACCTGGATCAAAATTTAGCTTTTTTTGTATTGTGTGTCATTTTAGTATTACAAATATGGAAACTCATAATGAAACTAGGTAGAACACATAATAATTAAAAAAAATATCACCATTTTTAGAGGTACCGTAAACTCCCATTATAGATTAATAAATTATATGTAGGGGATTATTAATTTTCAACCCATTGGAAAGAGTTGAATTTGGTTTCGATGAACCATTGTCAGTATTAGATAATAATTAAAAACACATATCACCATTTTTAAAGGTACTGTAAACTCCCAGTATAGATTCATGAATTATATGTAGGGGATTATTAATTTTCAACCCATTAGAAAAAGTTGAATTTTGTTTCCATGAACCATTGTCAGTATTAGATCCCATTGTGGAGTCTTTGTCATTTGTCTCATGATAATGAAATATTTACGTGATCCCGATTATTCATTAGTGAACAACGTCTCTTTGAGAAATTTTCAATCTTTTTTATTGGGGAGGTAATGGATCCCTTGTATTCATGTGTAATTCTTAGAGTGATTATAATATTTATGATAATGAGTTAGTGCTTCTCTTACAACCATGTAGATTTTTTTGGTGGCATCATATTTCACAGAGATTAGTTGCAAACATTATAAGATCGTGGGTGTATTTTATGTGGTAGAGTTTTACCTTATCATGAGAAAAATATTAACATGGAATGAAATAATTAAATGCAAAAAAAATAATTTTAAATTACTAATAATTTTAAATTGTTAAATTTTAATGAACCACTTCATAAGTGATAAAATCCTTCTTGAGAAGGTCATTTTAGAAAAATTATCTATGGTAGACTCTAAATTTATGTCTTAATAGGAGGGTTAAATACAACACAAGACATTCACAGTCATACTTAGACCACATATGATTTATTTGGGATGGTATTTGAAATATATTTGTAAGGCCACCTCCACATACCCCCGTATAGTTTCATAGTAGAGAGTTTCTCTTATAGATATTATGGGGACTCCATCCATTAAATAACTTATATTATTTGGACCATATCCATTCAAAGGAAGAATCAAATTTTACATAAATTTAATTCTTTTTAAAGTGCCTTTTTCCTATTTCTAATGGTGTGACTTCTTTTAAAATTAATTATAAGGGTACCTTGTTTTTTAAGGATACCTTCCCTGAGTATTCATACTCCATTGATGACATAAAATAACAAATTGGATTTCTTTTTATAAGGTAAAAATACTAAATAATTATGGAAGGTATTAATTAAGATAATTTAATGGTCTAGAGGGTGGTGATAAGATATGTTTTGATATTATAAATATGTTAGTGGAATATAAAATATAATTAAATAAATATTTATTTATCAATGTTAGTAAATTTTCTATATAGAATAAATAAAAATAAAATCATATTGATAATTATAGAAGTTTAGATAAAAAAATTATATATCAACTCTTCACACATGTATACTATTTGAGAGGTATGGTATGTAGTAAATAATTAGTTATTGAAATGTATTTACAACCCAATTATAACCTACCTTTTCAAGTGGAGGCATAACCACACAAAATCAATAAGTTTTAATAGGAAGTAAAGAACAATACCACACTATATATTTTTTCTAGAGTCTAAACCAATATTACAATAAATTATTGTCCTATAATTCACATCCCAAAAGGAATAATTCTTTTGGATGGTAAAATCATAAATATGAATATATTTTTATAATATTTGAATGATGTAAATAATTATGAAAAAAAGAAAAGATTCAAGGATGAGGTTGTTGGTGAAGATATTTGAACAAACTACAACTCATTATAAATTAGTGGATTATACCTTCCAATTGGTTATTAGATATTGTACAGTTCAGTACTTATTTGAGTTCTTTCCAAAAGTGTGAAAAAATTGATCATAAAAGATCATAAAATTCATTTTTTTGGTTCACTAATGTGCAACAGTTTAGTATATCTACCATGTTAGAAACTTGATAGTTCACTTATAATTGTAATTCCAATATAAATATAGACATAAAAAACTATAGAGAAATAGAAAATGGTTTTAATAATTAAAGTGATTAACAATATTTAAAATGAAATATTAGAAACAAATTTCACCATTAATAAAGTATAATGAATAATAACTTATTAATTTCCCATAATTCTCAAGTAAATAAATATTAACATTGTTATATTTCTATGATTCATAAATTTTTATTATTAAATTTATAATTTCATTAAAATATCATCCATAGTAACAAATCAAGGAGTCGCATATATCAGTGAATATATATTAATTTTGTGAAATTTTAAATTTGAAATAATTTCAAAAAAAATATTTCAAACAAAAAAATATAAATTTAAATGTAAACATTAAATTGAACACTTCAATATTATATTTAATTTCACCATTATATATAAATTAATTTTAAAAATAAAAAAATGTAATAAAATCAAAATAATTAGATAAAATATAAAATACATAGAGAAAATAGTGTACAAAAATCATTAGTTTCATTATTTCTCACTAGGTATATTTACCCATACTTCATAAATTATTATAACATAATTTTTTAAAAATTTACCCAAACTCTATGGATGGATTCATAATATTATTTTTGTAATGTCAAAAAATACTACATGAGCTCAAAAATTACGTTCATGTCCTCATAAGTTTTTCTTATAAGTTTGATACAATATAGTTACAAGGTTATGAAAATCCCAACTGTGGTTCTGACTAACTCAAGTAAGGTTCACATAGACATGTGGTTCTAAATTTCCAAAAAAAATAATAAAACTAGGACTTTAAAATCTTTTATATAATCATTTTACTTTTAAAATAATCATATAAAATATTATTAAGACATAACTAGTTAAAACTACAAGAAATTATAATTATATAATTAATAAAAGTAATATTAATTTAACTATTTTCTTCTATAATAAATTAAATTATTAAAACAAATAAATCCATAAGAAATATTTAAAATTTTGTTAAGGTTGATAAAGAGATGAATTTTGTAACAATGATTTTTTTTAATTACAAACACAAAATTAAATATATTTGTTATGATCCACTCAACAATCATTCTATTTTTTAATAAATGACAAAACTGAAGAAAAACTATTGAAAATCACCCCCATTTATTAATTAATCAAAAAGATAAATATAGAAATAATGAATTTAAATCATTCTCCTACTTTTTGTAATTGAATAAAATTTTATTTTTTGATAACATGAATAATTAGAAAATTTAATTTTTTACACTGATTATGGAAACAATATTAATTAAATCATACCAAAGATTTAAAATACCATTAAAATAATAATGACATAATATATTTCAAGATTCACGAAGATTTATCATATTTATTTACATATATAAATAAAAATTATATTTATAATAGATTTAATATATACTCAATATAATTTCAGTGTAGAAAACATGGGAAAATTCATATAATAAATTTACAAATAATTTATCTCCCTAAATTAATTCCAATAAATGAAAAAATAAATTCCAAAATAAATAAATTTTAAACCATTAAGTACTTCTCTAAAATTATAGATTTCATCTACTGAAATAGTTATAACAGTCAAATACCTTGTAATAAAAATATTAAAATATTTAAGGAGCTATGAAACTTGTGAATATGTTCCAAAAATTTATAAAATGATGTAATCTTATTAATGATATTAATAGAATAAGAATATTTTAGAATTGTTTGTAATAAAACCATGATATACAAGATCACTAGCCATGAAAAGATTTATATAGATAGAAATCTGAATATAATTTCAAATTTCAATAATACCATTTTCAAATTTAATCTTCTACAATTTAATTGAATTTATAGGTTTAGTAAAGATATCAAATAACTGATTTTATGTGGAAGAAAATTTCAAAAATAATGGCCCCTTTATTAAAATAATATCTATTAAAACGATACAAAAAAATCCATTTTTTACTATATAATTTTGTCAAGGGTTATTGGAAATAGAAATAGATGATGAGTTATGATGATAAATAAGGATATTGTGAGAACAAATTTTAGAATATAATGAATCATTCATAATCCATAAACATTTGGTACAAAACTTCAGAGAATTTATGTATTCAAATTTAGTTGTTGATAAATAAACTGATAATTACTTCTTTGAGCTCTAACAAATTAATCATTTCCCTATAAAATTACACAATTCTGAGTTGCATTTTCTAACAATTAAATACTGTCTAAAATTTGAATCATAATATAATTTTTATCAGAAATAGTTCAATCTAGATAAAATAGTCCGAAATTTATAGTTCCATTAATATATCAAATAACTATTTTTAATATCCATTAAATGAAATTTTTTAGTATCATCTAAAAATCTAGCACACATGCATTCAAAAAACCAGATATCAGTTCTAGAAGAAATTAAATAATATAAACTAATAAAAATTACTCTAGAAATTTTAATGTCAATAGAGTTTTGATATTTATTTAAATACAATTTAAAATTATTACACATATGAGGTTTTATATGTTTTACATCAATCAATACCAAATCATTTCACTACTTCTTCAGAAATCATAGATTGATTAAATAACATTTCTGGTTTTATTTTATAAATTTCAAGTAATAAAATGAAACATGATTCCTCCACTAAACTCATTTAATATTAACTAGTCATTAAAATAGAATTTTTTTACAATTTTATTCACTAGTAGAACCAAAAACAATAACAAAGATATAAATTTTTACAATTGAAGGATTATTTGAAATATTTTTAATAAACCATGGGTGATCTAGTTTATGATTATTAAAACCATTATTGTAAAAAAATTAATATATTTTATTTTATCAATTTGTATGATCTCATTTAAGACAATATTAATCCTTTGAGGATTTAAAAAGATGTTAATTAAATTTTTCATAATTAAAAAATTGGTGTTTGATTAACATAATCTTTATTTGTAATAAAACCATTTAAGAAATAACTTGTTATACCCAAATTATATAATTTACAATTTAGAAATAAGAAAAAAAAAATCTGAAATATTAAATTATACAAATATGTGAAATTGATTATTTAAAATCAATATTCTCTTTTTTATAATAGCCTTGTGAAATATTTAATTAAATATTCTAAATAATGTTTTTAGATTAATCCAATTTATTTAAACAAAATCCATTTTATTCCTGTGATATTTTTATATTTTTGGAGTTTAACTATAGTAAAAAAATTATTTATAAAAATCTAATTATGTTTATATAACATCGGAAAAATAAAATTAATATTTTCTTTAATAATTTTATTTGGAAAAAAAATGAAAATAAAAAAATAATTTTTTAGAAATTATAAAATAAACTCCATGTTTTAATTCCAAAATCTATATTTCTAATATCCTTATAAATATAGTGATTTTTATGATTTTTTTATTTAAAATGATATAGAGAATGGCTATTTCCCCCCTTAATAGATATATAATATTAATTTGATTTAAAATATCAAAAATTATAATTTTTATATTCTTATTCTAATTATCATATTATGAATTTATTTTCATATTATTCTTATCAAACATAACATGATCATATTCTATAATAGTGATTTTTCATTTAAAAAATCATAATAAAATTTAATCACATTATATTATCTAAAGAATATTAATTAATTATATTTATCATCAAGAATATCTTTATTATCATTATTATTAATAATAAAAATATTATATATTAAGACTCTAAAATATAAAACATTCAATTTTTTACCTTCCTATAATTCAAAACAGTTTTTAAAAAATAGCTATAATATTCATTAAAATAAAAATAAATAATATATAAAATAGATTTATCCCAAAATTATTTAGGTGAAATATATTTTCTAAACATATTTCTAATAATTTTGTTTGAATTTTGGTTCATTGTTTCAATAAATCAAATTT
This sequence comes from Viscum album, assembly GCA_963277665.1. Taxonomy (NCBI): domain Eukaryota; kingdom Viridiplantae; phylum Streptophyta; class Magnoliopsida; order Santalales; family Viscaceae; genus Viscum; species Viscum album. The sequence continues at coordinate 497,407,781 of OY728127.1, forward strand.
ATTGAAGAGTTAAAGGTGTGAAACATTATATAAATAAAAATTATTTCATGAAAATATTAAAATTCATGTTTTTTAAATTACCCTCATCTATCATTATGAATAGAAGTAATAATTAATCATATATCCTTTTGATGTAACATAAAAAAATATGAAAATTATCGTGGGTTTCATTTTTATGAGGTATAATGTACACGCATGAAAATATAATATAATCATCTAAAATAACAATAGTAATTTCTTTCCTTAGATACTTGTGTTTTGAGTATGAAACAAATAATGTTTCGCTATCTATAAGGTTTACTAAGAACATATATTATTTGTTATTCTAAATGAATTATTTGGTTATTTCCCTTTTATAAAAGTGTCACACATATAAAACATATCTTTCTCAAAACAGGTAACTCTAGAACACATTCCCCACATATATATTATATAAATGTTTGAATCATAAATGTTTATATCATTGATTCCAAAGTAAATTGTTATTATTTAGAGTTTTCAAACACTTCACATGTGTATTATTTAGAGTTTTTATCAATTGAAATTTTTTTAATAACATCATTATATAATTAGGATATTATTTTTACATTATTCTATAAAATATTAAATAATAAATGATTAGATTTAATATTATAATTTGAAATCACAATTTCTCTAAATTCTTTTACTATTCCATTAAAATTATCTCTAAATGTGACAATTCTTCTATAACATTTTATGATAGAAATAAATTTTAATGGGTGTCCAATCATTATCCTAGAACATAAATTATCTGTGTATCATACATCATTTTTAAGACATCCAAAATAAATTTCCTAAAAATATAATTATTATACAATTTTTTATCCTAGCTACACTAGGTCTAACTGGAAAATTAAAATTTTTATTAGGTACCCAAATAAATTTTGAAAAAGTAATATAATGGAATATATAAGATAAATAATTAGAAATTTGAGATTCTGTAAATCCAATAGATTATTGAATTTTGGGTAAACATTTATTAACATATTTTCATTTCATTCAATATTGAAAGAATATAAAATTTTAATAACCATTATTAGTAATTTAAACAAAATATTATTATAATTTTAAGGTAGTTTTTATCATAAACTATACCAATTTTATCATTATTTGGTTTTACATTTTCCATTATTTTTTATAGTTTTCATTTACTTGAAAATGAGTATAAATATTCTTGTTTATATTATAAATTTCTTTTTTTTCTATTTTATCAACATCAATGTAGATATTAAATATTCATAATAATTTATATTAGAGATAGAATCAGTCTTCCTTTATTTATGATTTTAATTCGAAATAATGTTTTTTCCCAAAAAAAATTTATTATTAAATTTGACTTAAATATATTGATCATCAAATTTGAAAAAAAAATTTCTCAATCAATCAATCCCTTCATTGAATTTATTAATGGTTAGTTTTTTAAAATAAGCATCATCCTTACAATATCTAGAATAAAAAATAAAATTATGAATCTCATTTATTGAATCCATATAGCTATTATCATCCAATTTCTTTAAATTTTGAGCTGCTTTACTAGAATCATAGTATTTATTAAAACTCAATTTTGTTGATAATCACTTTTTCTATTTTTTTTACTTTTTATCCTTAATTGTATTTATTAATATAGGGATGTTTGGATTTTCATTCCCTCATTTTACTCCTTGAAAAGAAAAAATATTTGATGTAATAAAATTATGATTAGGGTAACCATTATTTTTAAATTAATGATTATCCTTTTGAGGATACTTTTCAATTAAGTTTTTGAAACCATAAATTTTTATCCTTTTGTAAACTATAATAACAATTTGATAAATATTTTCTAAATTGTCCTAAATTTTAGAAAAAGAAGATTCATAAAAAAATTATTAATATTCTTGAAAGCTAAAACAATATTATTTAATGTCTCTTCATCTGGTATGTCCTTCACTTCAAATTAATACTTAAGTAATGAAAAAATATGTTAATCCATAGTATATTCCATGATTTTTGTTCTATAATAAATTAAAACATTCATTATGTTCCACTAATAGGTCTTATTAGATTCTCATAATTATTTTCATATCAATATGATTTGATTAAAACCATTTTTCTGGAGAGTTCCATGAAATATAATGTAAAAATTGTGAAATATTGAACTAATAAATATTGTATAAGAGTACCCTACACGAAATAAGTTGATTGTTTACTCTTTAATAGCTGCAAATTTATTTTATATAGTTCACAAAGTGTTAACCACAATATATCCCACCTTCTTTATTATCAATGGGATTAACAGAATCATCTGAATATTCTAATGGGATCCATATTCTCTATAATGTATTCGAGTACCTTAATATGAAAAGAATTAAAATGAAGGGTGCTATATGTATCATGGAGTTTAAGAAATCTGTAAGGAAATCACACAATCTACATCTTTCATATTAATGTATAATTAATAATATTGAAGGATTATTATTGGGTTGTATAATCTATTTATACATTAAATTTCTTGAATAAATACCATTATCGATATAAATGATTCAAATTCATATAAAACCAAATGTTTCATCAAATAAAATTATAAATTATATGATAGTCATTTGGATGATTCAATTATCCAAATGATGCTACTATTATATTTAGTATGAACTATATTCCCCTTCATATATAGAAATTATAATTTTTTTGCTGGCCAATATGAAACCCATAAGTATATCATATATAAATACAAATTTTAAGAGAATATCCTTAAATATCCCACATGAAATAAAGTCTAATAGAATTCATTCTATTTGAACTTATATTTTATACTATTCAATAACTAGTGAAAATCACATCCAAAACTAATTTTGGATACCTTCTAATGATCTTTTGGAATTCTATAATTTACTTCAGCTTGTATCATGCAAAATTAAATTCCTTCTAAATACCCATCCAGTACCCTTTGATATTTACTTTAAAACAATTTTAGAGTAAATCTTTGACTAAAACTAAATTCTCGTTCATTTAACAAGAACGTATGACCCAATAAGATCCTATAGCAATGAAATCAAATATGAATCTATGGATCTAAATATGTATGAAAAGTGTGGCCTCAAGTAAATATTCAATGCTAATCATGCTTTAATGGGATTTTGAATGATCTCCATCAAACACATGTCTCAAAATTTTTAATAGCACTTGTTATTTCCATATGAAAATTTTGATTCTCATATTTTCTATTTTTATAATACATCGAGTGGCCATTGGACATGGATCATGTCAACCCCTTATAGACAACACATTTACTCTCGATTCCCTAAGTGTAAATTGATATGATTGATTAATATATCACATTTCATTAATCCTTTTGGATAATCACATCAAATTTCCCATATCTGGATATATATAAAATATCTAGGAATATCCACACACTCCCACTATCTATCACAATCTATGGCCTTAATATGAAACTCATCTTACGATATGACCAATCCAATCATGGTTATTCTCTAACAAATGATATGTTTAAAAAATACCTATCCACACCCATATTATCTATGTCAATATATATACTTGTGTAAGTAGTGTATCAATGTATGAAGGTTTTCAGGGTATATGTCTCTTAAAAATCATGTTTTGAGGACTAAATATTGATCTATTCACCCCTAGTACACAAAAGACATGTCTATGACACTCCATGTGGTATAATTTGTTGGTCATTCATTTCTCACAAGGAATATTATTCCTTTTTTTCCTCATGGTCATATTATATATCTCAATAAAACAACCTGACTCAAGATAATCATACAATTTTATTATAACCTATAATATACCATGTTGATCCCCAGTAAAGGATAAAATAAAATTCATACATTGAGAAGTCGTTTATTATTTCACATCCTGAAATTTATATCTATAAATAAAGTTATGTATCCTACTTGAAATAATGATAAAAAAGATTTTTTGTTTAAAATAATTTGTTTTAATATTAAGATAATCAACATGAATTTAAATAAATCTTATATAATCACTAGTTTTTCATATCATATAAGATAAATTTCTAGTTCACCCTTATACATGCTACATTTTTTAGTTTTCGGTTACTTTTTAAATCATATGTATTCTATGTCTGGTCTCAATTTGACCATCTAATAAAACTATCCAGCTATATTATGTAGTGAGAAACATCTATCAAATAATCAAGTTTGAATAAGGGCGAGGCTTTGTAATCATATTACTAATTTTTCAACTCCTTGAACATTTTAAAAATTATTACCATCACCTCATCAAATTTTACATTTTCATCTCCGATTTTGTAGTTTGAACCCTTTATATGTTCATCATCATCATCATTGTAAACTTATTATATCAATATTTTTCCCTAAAACAATGTATATAACTACATTTTCATTTACTAATTCATATTAACACCCTTAAGATATCAAGTAAAATTACCTTTAAACATACACACCTATAATATTTTATTTTTTAACTTTTAACTTCTCTAATTACAAATATGTTTTCAATGGCCACTTAGATATTATATTCTCATCATAATTTCTTTTTAATATACAAAATCCATTTTATGTCCTGAAATAACATTAATATCTATTCAGTAGGAATATTTAACAAATATAATATTGTATTTATATCATATATGGTATTCTATGTGTATTGAAAAAAATTTCATTTAAAATAATGCATTATTAAAATATATCACAAATGGGTTGTAGGAATTTATTCCCATATAATTTTAACAAATAGTGGTAAAAACATTTTATCATAGAAATGATTCTTTTATCCATATCTTTTTCTCAGATTATTTTATAGAAACTGATGAATCAAAAACAATGTTTATATAATTAGTCACCTCATAAGTGTTCACAATAACTATTTGTAATTGAAACACTTCACTTATCCCATAAGTGAAATGAGTTTAAGATACACCAATTTTACATAGATTTATTTGATATTGATTAAATCCTTTATATTAAAATTCTTAATGTAGTAAAAATTTAATTCATTTCATGAGTAAAACCTAGAAGCTCAATCAATTATTCCTTTAATTTTGAACTATTATATATTTAAAAAACATTGTCATATATACATTCAGTAACTTTTATATTTCAAAATTAAGGGTTTAATTTATACAATATGAATTACTAACAATAATATTCCATGGATTTTCATAAACTCCATCAGCTAAATCTAAAAATATCCAATCATATTATATTATTACTTTTCCTTGCATATTACCCTTGTTTTTATGACCATAATTTGATTTTAGAACAATCATAATAGAACCATTTGAACGAATTTTATTATTCGCTTCTAATATTTTAACTACATGCACCTTATATACCTCTCTTTATGAAATATAAATCATATAACTAGTTTTTATATATTCCCAATACTTTTAGAATATCAGGTATTCATTCATTGAATTCAATAAAATTGTTGGAACATTTTTAGTGGTAGGACCAAAAGGGGCCTAGATACCCTGAGAGGGGGGTGAATCGGGGAATATATATTCTATTTCAAAATTTTCCTACCCTACTGGATCATGAATACTATTTTATAAGGGTCACATTTTTTTCTCTTATTTGGTTAACATTTATCTTGTTCTTTCCTTATTTATCAGATAACGATTCTTTGTTTGCAATGCAGAGAAGCAAGAATGCAGACACAAAGTTTTTTACTAACTTCACCCTCACTGGCTACATCCAAGGAGCTTACAAAGGTGATGAGCCTCTCAACTAAATCCACTAAATCTAAAATCCAATATACAATGTTCGAGCTAAATATATTTTATTCCCAGGCTCAATGCCCTTATGATATTTAGGGTGAGCTCACTTCTTTCCCATGGGTCACTCCCTCTTCCTCTATCTCTAGCTCACTACTGGTATAAAGAATGACCTTATTCCACTTCCATTTCTCGCAGGTCTGTAAAGGATCCACAGATGGTTTATGTATATTTAGGTCCCTTAATTATCCCAAATGAATGCATCTTCCTCTGCATGTAGATTCTCTTATGAATTCCAACTTTCACCCGAAGATTAATCTCAAATTTCACCGGATGTTCCAAGAAATCTTCCAACATTCGTGAAACCCTATAATGACTGGCTTGCTTCTCCAAGCCTAGAGCACAAATTTCACCAAACCATTTGACCGACACTCCAGCCTTCAACTTAAAACTTGTGTGACTCACCCTAATTTATGCCCAAACCAATATTGGCACACAACTATAACCAAGCACACTTCTTCAAGTCCGTCAGGCAAGTTTCATCAAACCAATTGTGTGAAACTCCCTTCTACAACTCAATACATGGGTGAATTGAACCCTTTTATTCTGAAATCAATATTGACACGCAATTGTAAATTGGAACGAAACTTTTTTATATCATAATACTTGCATGACCTAACTGCCACTTGGGTGCCCAAACCACTTGCACGACGGGACCATGAATTTTTCCTAAGTGTTGAGCTTTGTCAAAAATAAAGAGGGTAACCCTCTATATATAGGAATTTTGGGTACCTTGAGCGTTGGTCCACAACTATCCTCTTGGTGTGGTAGTCCAACCGCTCGAGCCTCTGTTGCCCTAGTCACTTGTGCGCCCAAACCCATGCTTTGGCGCCCCTCTTTCCATTGCCATTTTTTTTATGTTGAAAAACATTTGGTACACAACTTTCCAAGTTTAGTATACAAAAATGTGTATGTCGATTTTACAAAAACACTTTTCTCCATTTGTCTATTTTGCGGCCCAAAAATTTGGCAAGCACAGGAAAATAGTGCCACCTTGTATCTACTCTTTTTATACCACCTACAGATCATCCATTTTTTTCAAGGTTCATTAATGAATCATATTTTTTTACAACATCCCTTGAACTCAAAATCACACATTGTAAACCCCCGTTTTCAAAAAATTTGGACATCGTGGTCTACGAGGTCAACAACAGAACAGGTAGGCTGGCTTTTTCAATAAACACAATCTCCTAAAAAATGATTCAATAATACCTTGAATGATTTTTTCCCAACATTTATTAATTAAAAATGGATAACTTCTCTAACCTAGAAAGTGTATCTAATATAATAATTTAATATTATTCTATATCTAATAAAATTTCATGGATACCACTAGTCTTATTGATTCATCAATATATTAAATTATGATTAATTTCATTTAAGACACCCATTAAACATGAGTATATGGGACAAAATATCTTAAATCATTAACTTACCCAATATTAATGAATACATGAGTGGATACTAATATTATTTTAGCTATTTTGAATATGTTTCCTTCAAAATCATAAATAATTCACATTATTCTTATATAGAATAATATATCAATATCTTGAAAATATTTGACACTTGTTTATTGAAGACGGATTTTTTTGACCCATTGTAATTTTTTATATACTTTTAATTAAATAACCTATTTCTTTGCAGAACATTTATTATGTTATCATTGTTAATGACCACTAACATTAATTTAATCCTTTTTAAATATTGATTATAAAATTTATATTGATAATGGTAATAATGATATTATCTACAACAGAATCTTTTAGAAAAGGAGTATCAAATATTATAAACCATTTAATATGGAATTATTTTAAATGGGCTTCGATAAAAATGATAGACCCTTTTGAAAATACATAATCACTATTAGTTAAACGGATTTGTATTTCACTAATAAAATAACCCTGCTTTTTCAGGGAAGCCACCTCAAAGCTATTTCTGTTGGGAATCATCCCAATCATATCATACAAGTCTCATTGATATTTGAGAGGACATGCCTTTTTCAAATCCATAATATGGATAAACACAACCTTATTCATGTGTAATCCCTACCATTGGGGTTTTCTAGCTAGAAGAACCAAAATAAAAAATCAAAAAAGGGCTAATTAAAATAAAATATCGGGTCACTCCAATTTTTCATGAAACTACCCAAGTATGATCAATTATCCCTCATTATTTTCTTTCCTTAAACAACGTAATCCATAGGGACCCTGTATCAGCATTAAACTAACCTTAAAGATGATCAAGGTCTAGAAAAGTGCAATATATGAAGGAATATAAAACATAGTATTTTACGAGAATATAATATCACAATATTATCTCATTTTATTCACTTTTATGTTTGAATTATTTTAGTGATTTAAGTTTTTAATCATATTCCCTCCACAAAATCCACATAATCAGACAATATTGATGTGTAATACTTTACACAACCCACATGTTTTTGTTACATATATAAAAATATGTGTCATAAATATTCATGAATATCTATATGCATCATATAAATATTGAACATGGACACTTCATGAAAATCAATATAGTTATATGAGATTAAGAATCTCTAAATGTCTAAGCCTAAAGCAAGAAAGAGCCAACAAAATTCAATTTCCTACAAAACACATAAGCCTCTAGGTAAGTACATAGTTTTAACACAATTTTGTCTACTTGGGGATAATTTAGTCATGATATAATTTATTTCATCAGTACTCTAAAACCTAGTATTTACAAATTATATACCACAACTAAATTCATGAAAATTACATGAGTTAAAAACCATGTTTAAGTTATAATAAAACATAAAGTCATTATTATAAAATGCATGTAATTTATATATCTATTAATATATAGTTTATAAATTAAATTAAGACATGCACAATATTCCCATTTCAAAGAAAATTAAATAAGAATTCAGTATATAAAAACCTTAAATTAATTGAAAAATTAAAATATTTAATTATGAGATAAATTTTTATGAAAAAATAATAAATAAATGATAATTATAAAACCCTATATAATGTTTCTTTTTAATATTACGTACATTCCATAATTTTGAAAATAAATATTTTATATTCATTTCAAAATGAACTCTATCATATTAATTATTATACAACATTTTCATTTTAAATATATGTTATTCTATAAATTATAATTAATTTATAGTCTAATTTCAATTATGTAAACCTTTTACGTGGTCTGAATATCTTATACTTATTTATTTATTAATCCTTGATCATAATAATAATAATAATTAATATATAAATATTTATAAATAATGAAATAAGGCCAAAATATAAAATATTTATTTCAGTACTATGATGATTATTAAGTCATGAAAAAAATAATAAGATCTATTGTACTATGATCTCCATTCAAGAAAATATAAAATTGTAAAAAAATAAGGAAATAAAGAAATATTGGACTTGAATACCTTATGCTGAGGGGGCTTAATATGTTTCATAAAGATCACAAATTTGAATTCAAAAGACATTTCACCTCCCTTGATATCCATGGGTTGTGTAAAATAATTTGACATTTGGATGGGATCCATTATCAATATACAATTTTTGTATAATTAAAAGTGTAAAGAAGGATGATGAAGAGGGCTACACATATTTAAGAGTTTTTCTCAATTGTGTGGGAATCAGACACACTACATCCATCATATGGTTGTATATTTTATATGAAAAATGGAATCCCATTGGTTTGTCGCATTTAATAATGAATTACAACACCTGATTAAATATTGTATCTGAAATAAATGCATCTTATCAATTTACTCCAAAAAAATCATATAATGAAATGCAATGTTAAATTATAGTCATGTGGATGCTCAAACTGTCAAACAATAAATATTAACATAGGAAGTATAAACGATATCCATCTTTCTATATAAAAATATTAATTTCTTTGGAAGACGGTATACATCCCTCTAATATATCATATATAAATATAGATTTTTGGCATATCTATTAAAACACATATATTTAAAACACCTAAATTCATTATTTATTACATAAAGATACACCTAGTCCAACCCTAAAAGATACAGTGGCCTATTTTCATTGGGTAATTAGATACAGAGCACTATAAATTTAATCTTGGGTATAATATAAATATTTACAAATGTCATAATTTGTCCTTAATTTAAATTTATCTTATTAAACTATATGGGATATCCTAGGTACATACATAATAAAGGGGTTAGATATAAAGATCGATATAGGAATAATCAAATCATAACCTGATTATTGTAATAAATGTTAGTTAATACGAATGTCAGTGTGACAAAAAAGGGGTGATAACAATAAACCTAAAAATTGATTTATGATATAATATTATAAAATTAAAGAAACATATAGCTGTGGTAATAACCTAAAACACTCCATCATAAGAATAATTTTAGGATAACCATGAATTTTTAATAAAAATCATGATTATGATGAACACCCATAAACCATTAATGGAATCTCTTGAGATAGAAACATTACCCAATTCATTGGATGGATAAATAATTATGGGATCAACTATCATACTCATATCAAGTATATACGTTATATTTACACATAGATTATAAAACATAAGAATTATTTTAATCTCCTTTAATAGTATTAATTTTTTATTGGGTTATATACATGGATTACAAATTCAAAGAATTATTAGAACATCTAGGTGAATACCATTGACTACAAATGTGGATCGGTATTCAATAAATAAGTGTTTGGCCTAGAAAATCATAAGACAATTTGTCATCATAACAGTTGTATATAAATATTCATGGATTCGTTTAATGATATTTCAATTTGTTATATCATTTTTGAAAAATCATATAGATAGTAAAAGAGATGCGTGGAAATAAATTCTAACAAGAAAAATTGGAAATCATATAGAATAATACAAAGAAGGTGCTAGAATTAAGAGGATGAGGGGAAAATCTCCTTACCTTTAGATAGTGCAAATAAAAGATTTGTTTGAGCTTCATAAAATTTTGGTAAAACATTTTGGGGGATTTAGAGTGGATGGGGGAGAGGAAATTTATGATAAATAGTTTTTTAGTGAAGAGGAGTGGTATTTTGGGTGGGTATTTATAGAATAATAGAGGGTAATACATTATTAATTTCTAAACCTTTGTTTTGGAATATTTATAATAAAACAAAAAGAACTAAAAACCTTCCCATGGATTTTTCCCATGGTTTCTACCATGGAGGATCCATTTTTAATATTATTTATGGACATGAATTGACCATATTAGAATAATTGAATGGGTGATGTTGAAGTGATTCACGATTTTAAATAATTGATCCTAAAAATAAAAAACAAAAATATATTCTATACGATTCATCAAGTGCTTGTAAAATTAATCAAATAACATAAAATAAAAATTATTATAAATATAAAATTCATGTTTTATCATTAGTTTCTTTTATGAAATATAATACATCTCATTGCGGTCATTATAATGTCATGATAGAAATAATATATTTGTATAGTATTTAACATTTAACAAATAATATGAATATATCAAAAAATTATGAAAAATTCACCATTGAATAATTTAGACATAATAATTTAAAAAAAATATTTATTTTACTAATATATTTCTATAAATATGATAATTTACAAATTTAAATAAAAACATTATTTATTTGGAATTATTTTTTTATAATAAATACTAATTGACATTTATAAAGATTACACTGAACTTCATAAAATTAAATTATAAATTTATATTAAAATTATAATAATAAGTATAATATATTCAATTAAAATTAATCTTAAAAATTCATGAATTGATCATAATATCTATTGAAAGCATATATTTTCCAAAAAAAATTATATCAAATTATAATTTTCATCAAACAATATATAATTGTATGTGTAATGTAATAATGGAAGTAAAATAAATTTAATCATTGTTTTATTATGATGAAAACATATAGATACATACTGTTTGGGTCTACATTAATAACCCTTTATTACTAAAATGGACACCTTACGGGTAAAGTGTTTGATGGTGGTGCATTCTTATAATGGTTCAACGAACATGGTCTGGGTCATGATCTTGGTAATCATAAATTTCTCTTATGAATGGTTTCATTCATATCTCAATTATTAAATTTAATATTATTATTAATCATAGGAAAATCCTAGTTATACAATCTCCCTTTAAAGCTCAAAAAATTGGGCATCATTAGGTATGATCCTACAGGTCAAGGTCATCCCTTCTATCCATTTCTGTTAGAACTCATCAAAACTCTCAATATATACTAATAATAATTTTAATTATAAAACACCATATACACAATTTTTATGGTCCATAATGAAATTTTAGACTCAAATAGATATATTTTATAATGGTCCAAAATTACTAATGTAGTTCACATATCTTCAATAACAAAAAATTTTAAAATGAATCTATTAATTAAAAAAAGAAAATTTATTTATAAAATAACAATTTGATATATTATTTTCCACATTTGTGACTTCACCCTTTAAATTTAATTTGAGACACTAAAGAAGTTGACAATAGTAATTTTTAATTACTTATTCTAGTTACCATGTGGCTTCCTCAAACTTGTTGTTCAAGAAAAGAATTTTATAATATTATTTAAATTGATTTTTATATGTTTAAATCTGTGATCAATTATTACCACAAGTTTATACTCATATGAATAATAATTATCCATAGGTTCAACTAATCAGTTTAGTGCATGTGATTGTTCTAGTATGTACTTCCTTAAGATTGATACATTGGACACATCATGTACTGGTGATAGGTTATATTGTGGTTCCAGTCATAATTCTTGAACTCTGATGTGATGAGGGATATCAAAGAAGATAATATATCTGAGACTAATCTTCCCATTCTTCCCAAACCTTATTTCATTCTAGCACAATGATATATAAGGGAATATTTTATCTCTATCCTCAAACTCTATGTCAAGTAGATGAGTTCCCATATAGATTTTATGTCACCTTTGCACGGATGTAATATGAAAGTGAAAGGATTTAAACTTCATAGAAAAATATTGGATAATATTAAGTCTAATTAGATTTTATCTCATAGATAATCCCATCATGCTGGTGTCTATAACCACTTCACATATAGAGCCCCATAAGGTTTAATTCCATTAAAATAACAAAAAACATTGTCATTTGATAACTCTAATAAGTATAAGTGATCAACCCAACATCTTGGGAAATCTATTGAACCTGACCTCAATATATCCTCTCTATTCTGATTTTTTTTACAGAACAAACTTTTAATCGTTATAATTTTTACCAATATTCAATTATGTATCCAATTCTTGAGGAATGATTCTCCATAACCACATGGTAAACCTCATATATCGATCAGATACAATGGAGAGTGGAACTCTTTGTAGTATTACCACTTCCCTTGTTTATATCATGGGGAGTTATTCAAGGAATAAACCATACATGATAATAATTAAATGTGTTTACTTTGTAAAGATATTAACTACCACCCATAAAGTATTATGATCATTAAACATTTTGGGGAGTCCTATTAAAAAATCCAGGGTTATGTTTTCACATTTCCATAATAGTATGGTAAATAGTAAAAATATACTCTAAGACTTATCTCATTTAGCCTTCACTTGTTTGAATACAAAGAATCAATATAAAAATTCTACAATAACTCTCCTAATTTTATCCAAAATTTGTTTTTATTTAGATTTATATAAATCTGATTGATTCTTCGATGAATAGTAAAAAATAAAATATGTGTATCATCAAGATGATCTCTCTTTTGATCAGGTTTTTATGAATCACATATATCAGTTCCAAGCATTATATATCCATATATAGAAATGTTTATCTATACACTATTACTACATTTCATTATAGATCCATATCCTATTTTTGAGCCTCATTGATCCTCTAAAGAAGTTATATCAGAAAAGTTATTTGGGAACATTAGGATAAATAACCTTTTACTATTACCATGTAGGTATTTGGGATGTACATGAAAATTAAATCTCTTTCAATCATCCTCGTGGATAGGGATACATGATCCATTCAACTTAGATCATATTCCACATGATTCACATTCTCGTGATGGTAATGGATTAAACAATCATAATCTATGTTTACCTCTAACCACCTACATTGGAACATATTAAAGTCCATTTCTAGGATTATATACCTAATAAATTTATGACATATATATGACATAATTATTACCATAGAGATTATGTATCCAAATATTGAAAATAAATATCCCTACAACCAATTCTAGATCATGTGTTTGGTAGTTTTTCTCATGGATAAATAATTGGATGGAGCCCTATGCTATTAAATTATAATCATTCATGAGTAAAAAAATTAAATAAGATATATGATACATCTATTTAGATCATAACTCTTTCTACATTGGTGGGTTATGTGATCACATGGGCAGTGATTATCCAATTCTTTAACAATTTAATTATCTCCTCACATTAGTTAGTCAAGAAAAACATCACTCCCTTCTAAGTTAAAATTGTTATTGGGATTAAAAATGCTGACAATTTTCTCATAAATAAATTATAGGTCATAGATAATCCTAGAAAACATTGGATCCCCATTAATGATGTTGTTCTGAGTCAACCTTCAATTGTCTTTCGTGTTGAAAGGTCCATAGATATATCGTTGTTGGTCATTGAATTCCATATGAGTGTCACATACTTCATAAAAAACATATATTTGTAGTAAATTTCAAATAAATTTTCTTTTATTATGAACACCAGTGAAGAATTAAAATTCACCTCTCAATAAACATTCCTTTTTAGGTATTTAAGAATATCGAATATAAAAACCTCCACAAATTTTCCAGAGAAATATCTAATGACTTTATTAATTATTTTCATGAAGATATATGGGTTATTAGTGAGTGTAAATGTAATTAGAATAAACACATACTACTCATACCTAATAAGAAAATAAATCTTAGTGATATCCTCCTTCTTCACATTTATATGATAATATACCAACTGAATAAGCTCTTCAGAGAAGTACTATGTTCCATGTAGTTGTTAAAACATGTCATCAATCTATGGAAAAGGAAAATAATTTTTTATTTTGATAGTTTTAAGCTAATTATAATCAATGTAGAGGCCCATTTACCACTCCTTATTCGTGATGAATGGATCAATACAACCCATGGTGAAGCACATGGGTGTATAAATATTTTATCTATATTATATGGTATTTTCTTCTTCATCTTCTCAAGTTCAACATTGCCCATTCTATATTGAGTCTTTTATTTTGGAAAATATATAGCTAAAATATCAAATGTGAAATAAAACCCACATCTATGATAATTCTAGGTAATTATTTATAAAGAAAATATGTTTATCCCCCCACAATGGGTATGTCCACAATGATGACTTTCCTTAGTCTCAATAATTTGTAATAAATACACTTTCAAATTTGATAATAATACCCATGATTAATATGATGATTCCCAAATTGATTCTTCCTCCTCCATGAACATGTATAGAATTGGAGGATGAATTGTGATTTAGAGAGTTATTTACTTATCTCAGAAATTTATGTTTTCTCCATACAAGGAATTAGAGTCCATACCATAAATACCACTAAATTTCACTAAAGGGAATACCATAAGTTTCATAGGGTGGTTAATAAAACAAATATAGACAATTGATATATAATATACTTAGGATTCAGTGATTAAAGTATTTTAAATTTTCACTAATATCACTATTTCCATGTTTTTATGTGTGGTCTCTAAATAGTGATACTATACTTGTGTGATATATAAGAATCTGTAGAACCATAATCAAATAAAATATTTATTATACATGAATGAATAAATAGTTTACTTGTCACCACATCACTTTCGGGATCCATCTCTACAATTATGAAACAAGAATCTCTCCATTGCATTATATGACTTTTTTCATTGGATATCATAATCAACCACAGGCTTAGTGCATTGGTTTTAATAGTTCCCTTATTCCATATAATTTAATTATTATAAAATATGTTATGGGTGGACTAGAAAATTACAATCCTAAATCACATTGGTGGTCTTCTCCCATCGTCATTCAGTAGATTGGTGACATTTCATCCCATACCTAAAACATTTTTTTATACCCATTAGGTAATTTAAGGTGATGCTTCTTCTTTCACTTTTAGAATTTGGGGCCTTGGAATTTAATAACACCATGATATTTTTCCATCATTCTGATAGAATTAATATACATTATCTTGTTCTCATATCTACACCAGTGAGGACCATTATATTTTTTTATCTATTTGGACATTGAGGGTACATGAGAAAACTTTCCCATAGCTTTCAATTTCTCAAATCACTAAATCTCTGTGTAGAATTATCATTGGCATACTGAGGAAGTGGTAAACATTAATTTTGGGTTTAGTGAAAAGTAAAATTGTGTATTAGGGAATTATTTTTAATATCATGTTATGCACCGAGATGGATTCATTTTCATTTTCCATGAGGCTAAAGAAATTCAACTCCATTTTATGGTGGAGAGTGTCCGTAAAATATTTATTAGGAAATAATTTTTTAAATTATTTTAAAACCATCATTATGATATCTCATTAGGGATTTATATTTTTATCAATGTCTACTATTAATATTCATCTCCATCTATATGATAAATTGATATCATCATCTTCTCTTAGTAAGAGTCGTGAAGGATGCAGAAGATATTTTCTATAGTCTCGATCCATTATTCCATGGTTAAAGGATCAAATTATCCACTGAAAGTTGGGGGCCCTTTTCATGTAATATTATCAATTGAATAATTCTTTTTCTTAGTGTATTGTGGATTTTCCACATGAATTATGTTTCTATTTAAAACATGAGTTAATTAAAAATTTATTTCTATGATGTTACTATCTCCTTCTCGCATATAGTTGAGCATGTCATTATGGTAGTCATTAAATTTCCCATCACATTAGTTGTTGACTCTGTTCCTACTATTTTTAGAAATTTAATAATATAAAGGGAAAAAGGTATTTGATTTTTCAGACTATTAATCATGTAAAGGAGACACAATGAACATTGAAGGGATAACACATATATAACATGATTTCCAAAACATATGAATTTATAGGATTAAATAAACATTATCCATGATCTATTTCCTAAAAAAATATTTTACTTTTATTTTTATTCCCCCCCAATAAATATTCATAAATTTCTTCTTAATTTACTAAGTAATATTCCCTAAGAGTGTTAATCCAGTTGTGCAAAAAGTCCACTTTGTTGTGAAAAAAGTGTTGATCAAGTAAATACACAATGCTCCCTTTTGGGGTTATTTCCCCTAGGTAAAAATATGTAGGATCCACATCCACTTATAGTATGGAGACAATGATTTTGATTACTAAAAATACTATTACATTAAAATTTCGAAAATTTTTGGGATTGTTTCTTATGATTAGACTTATCTCCAAGGCATTCAATAAGGTTTTATAATCTAAAACCCCAAGAATAAATATTCCTTTCTATGATACCAACTATGAAAAACCAAATATTCTGTATACACTAATTCATGATTTATTATAGAATGATACAATTCATAATATTCCAATAGAGTGAATGTTTTAGTGTCCCCAGGTAATTAGATACATAGAATAATTACATGAAACAGGCTTACCAAAACATTATCTAAAAACATCAATTCATTTCCCAAAATTCCACTAATCTTCCAAAACTAAATATAATAACTTGGGGAAAACATAAGAAATGGTTGATACATAATGCCTAGTTGAGGATTAACAAAAGAATAAAAAGATGAATGTAATTCCTGATTTTCAAGATGTATGTCAAGGTAACATGAAAGGGGTTAGAATCATAATCATGAACATTAAATCATGATAAAATATAATGATATCAAGGTAATATATGAATCTAGAAACAACATAAACCATGATATCATAAAGAAAATTTAAATTCAAACCACCAAGAAATAAATAAATATTTTTTATGATAAACTCCCACGAACCATATATGATATATCATGACATAAAAACATTTCTCAATTCATTTTAAGACTATATAATTATGATTCCAACTTTCATATTCATATCATTTATATGTTTAAGTGTTCCACATAGACTATATAATATTAGAAAGCCTTTAACAATCATTAATCCCAATATTAACAAATATGGGTCAAATACGTAAAATTACCTAATAAATTAAGGATATATACTTTTAGGTGAATACCCTTTAGTAGTAATGGGTAATTTTATTGCTTATATAAATTTTTAGAATATAAAATTATGAGATAATTTCTATATATTAATGGTTATACATAATGATTAACGGGGGGTTTAATGATATTTTATAGTAGTATATCTATACATGGAAAAAATAATGATAATAAATTAATATGTAAAAAAAATCAATCTTGGAGATTTAGAATTCAAATAGAATAGGTCCAAGATAGTTAGAGAAGAAAAATGAGAAGATATTCACATTACATTGAGAGGGTGCATCTCAATGTTTTTTAAGAGATTTAGAACACTTTTGGAAGAATTTATGAATGGATAGAGATAGTAAATTCATACTAAATGATTTGTGTGTAGTGGGGAGTGAGAATTTGGGTGGGTATTTATATTAAATTGGTGGGGAATTCATTATTAATTTCTAAACATAGGTATTTGAATCTGTATAACAAAATAATCTAAACCACAATCCATCACATGGTTTCTCCCTTAATTTCAATCAAAGTATAGTATTCGTTAATATTTTATATTTTCATGAACATAACATATTAAAATAAAACCATGGGTGAAGTGGAAGTTGGTGATGTTCATAAATAATTGAATTTAAAACAATAAAATATAATATAGGTTCTATAGAATTCATTAAAGGTTTATGAAATAAATAAAATCTCAATAAAACGGGTTATTTTATAAAAGATAAATAAATTTGGTCTTTTATACCTGTTAAGGAATTATTAACATAATTTTTGTGTCATTATAACGTCAGGATACAAACTATATATTTATATCATATTGATTTCTTATACAAAAATTCATGCATCTTAGAGAATTGTGAAAAAATCATCATTTTTCTAATTTGAATGTGCTAATTTAATATTTAATACTTATTTTATCAAAATAGATTACTTAATATGAGAATATATACTTTTAATTAAAAATCATAATTTATTATAAGATACAGTTTTAGGAAAAATAATTTGTATACCCTTATAAATATTACATTGTACATCGTTAAATTACATTATATTTATAAATTAATTAATATTATTTAATAATAATATTATATTAAATTAATATTTTTGTTAAAATTCTTACATTTGTAAAAAAGTGTTTTAAAACCATATATTTTCTAAAAACACAATTTTGATTTTATCAAAAATTATTTTTTATCAACTCCTATGAAATTTTATAAATAATGTTATAATGAAATTGGAAATTTTATATTTATTTCATTACAATGAATAAAAGAAAAACTCATACTACTAGGTTATAAATTCAAAACCCATTATTACACATGTGTATAAACAAAGTGTAAGGACTTTGATGGTTAATATTTAACTAGGTGGTTCAAAAATAGGTTTGAGGTTGTGATCATGATAAACATGGATGTGTCACCTAAATGGATTCACTCATGTTTCAGTTGTTGAATTTAATTAGGGGCTTGTTCAAGTGAAATTTAAAGTGATTCCATTACCCTGTGATGCTTTAATAATAATTCTTCTTAGGGTTTGATCCAACTAGTTGAGGACATCACTTGTTCTATCTATGTTACTTATAAATTATCTTAACCCTTAATATATAATAATCCAAATGGTCACTGTATAATTTATATATTATCAATGATTAAGGGGATTAATGAAGTTTTAAATGGGATAATATATATTTCATAATAGTAATAAATAACCAATGCAGTGAACCTATTTTCTAATACTACATTATTTAGTAATGAATTTATTTATTCAAAGAGTACAATTCATTTTAAAAAGAATGGGATGTTACAATATATCTATAAACCACTTCTTCGGTATTTATCTAAAAACATATTCAATAATGTCATAATTTTAAATTCATCTCTAAGAGAATTACATCGATTTAAAATTCTATTAAATTGATGAAACATCTTGTTAGGAGTCTCACCATCTCCCATCATGATGACATCATATTCACCTCAAATCATTACAAGCTTGGTCATTGTCAACTTATAGGAGGAAAGGGGAGTAACTTCCAAAATTTCCCAAATTTCATGATTATATTTAAAAAAACAAATAAAACAAAAACCATTTCTATTAGTATAAAAATAATTTATAAGGAACATTAATTAAATTACATATACATTATATAACTTTAACAGAATATATAAAATATTATAAAAACATACGCCCAATGATTATATTCATCGAGTTCCTTTAGAAGCATGTAAAGATGAACACTAGTTCATAAATGAGCTAAATTATCTCCCACTAGGTTATTACTTACTATCACTATTCTTATAAACATCATACATAATACATATCATCATAAATTGGGGAAGGAATCATAGAAATGGGTGACCATAGATTTCTTGTATGGGTAAAAAAGTGATCTTAGATACTCAGTATGGGTAATCATGGGCATGTGAGTATGAGAACATGATCATGCAAATAGAAGATCATACCCTGCATATCAAATATCACAAACAAGAATCATTACATAAATATTGATAGTTAATAAGAAATTAATATTATGTAATTGAAGAAAATAATCAACAAAATCATAACATAGGAATGAGACATGTAATTATGGAAACACATAAGTATACAATATGATTTCCATAATAACCAGGGCATCATGACCAAGATCAACTTAATAGTATGGATTCACTCCTCCTACCATCTGGGTAGTCATGGTTCACTCCGATGGATATCATAATAGAAATACATCACTCCTTATATCATCTTGGTAGACATGGTTCACACACATGGTCATCTTAGTAATCAAGGTTCACTCCAAAGACAATATTTGTATTTCTCATGTGATTAGAATAAATACCCAATGGATAAGGGGGAGATATAGGTCACAACCATATCATAATAAAATCATACATGTATGTGACAAAAAACCATAAAAATCATATCATAAACCATGAAATTATATGTTTCTCCAAAAAAAGTAATTATATCATAACCCATCAAAAAGATATAGGTTTCATAATGGTTTCATAAGAATAACCCATGAAAAGAAGCTTGTTTCAAAATAATATAAACCATGAAATAGAAACAAGATTCATAATCATAATTCTATAAAAAATAACCATTCATAGAAAGAATATTAATGTATATATTTAATCATTTCCCCATAAAATCATTAGTAACACCAATGGATGTTTTCCTATTTGGGTTATAATTTTGAATGATCTATTAATAACTTTTGTTGAGGAAAATATCCAACTTCGTTGGAAAATAATTTTTAAAAAATAAATCCATTTGAAAACTATTTTATTTCAAAAATAAACATGAAATCTTATAATTTAATTTTGGAATCATTTTGAAAGCCTCTTTCCTTGAAACTTATAATGAATATTGAAAACCATTTCAAAACTGTTTCCTTGAGAACATATTAAAGACCATAAAAATCCTTTTGAAACATAATCCAAATTAAATAAATATAATATAATATATATGAAAATACCCAAAAATTTAAAAATTTGTATCATAAAATTAATTCATGTGTAGTATGTACAGCCCAAAAAAGAGAATAATGGTGAACATGTCATGTGTCTCACTAACATATAAAGTGAGATAAAATTCCCTTACCATGTGTCTAGAATCCTTTCATACTCATACAGGCTTCATGTATAATAAATATATGTTTATAATAAATATTTTAGAGTATAATATTATTATATAAAATATCATATATGGTTTTATTATGACTTATATTACTATTTTTTAACTATTCTATGTTAAAGGTTTACATCAGGTAATATCTTCATTTTTCTTCGTGTGTGTCTTAATTTGTTATATCCTTAGTCCATATACATATATCATGATTCATATAATGTAAATAATGATATAAATATAATTAATTCTCATTATATTTATATTATTATAATCTATAGAATATAAAAGTATAAAATGAAATACTCTATTAATGGAGATGGTAGGTTGTATGTATGAATGGACGATGTTTCCGTTTTATTTCCGTATTGGAATAAATAGAGTCAATTACATAAAATTATTTATATGTATATATATAATTATTCTATTATAATTATTTTTTTCATATATATTATATAGGTTCCCAAAAAACATCTTTAATACTTTACATGTTGGTTTAAAATGAATCACATCGCTTTGAGGGGGTGTTAGTCTGCACTTCCTCAATGGAAATTATCATATTTACAAAAGAATGAAAGTATAAAGATATGTGATTTAAAACAATTAAATAAGATTAAATACATTATAAATATCATAAATATTATATAAAACAATATTTTCCATCATAATGTCCACTATGAGATGGGGTAAAGGAATAACGAACAATCATGATTTTGTGATGTGGTACTTCAATGTAAAAATAAATAGTATGTTTGTTACCCATTAGATGGAAGTGTTTTAATGTAAAGGAATAAATATTATCCTAATGAAATAATAGTATATTTATGATACTACTTTTTTGTATAATAATGTAAAAATGATAGTGGAGAGGATGGAAATGAAAATAAAATTAAAATGTTTGAGGGTGGATTCCACCTCTTCTTTTGGTAACTCCTTTTGGTTTACACCAAAGGACTTCCTAGGATTGAATTTGTACCAAAGGGAGGAATAAAGTATGTAAGTAGGGATTTTTTGGAAATATTTGGGTAAATATTAACATATCATAGGTGGCCTCATAGGTTTTTGGATGTGGGAGGAGAGGAGGCATTTTATAGTGGAGGAGGAGTGGCACTCTTGTAATATTTTCAAAAAGGGAAACTGCACCGCCCATTTTTTATTATAAGTTCATCCAATAATGGTAATATATTTATCAAATTGAGAATAGGGTGTAAATATTTCCATGCAATGGATTTTGGACAAGTTTATTAGTCCTATTAAGCCTTATGTTTAGGTTTTAGTCCATTGTTAATCTTAATTTAATCTTAATTGTTGTAATTATTTTTAATTAACTTCACAATTGATTTATGTAAAAAATTATTGATATTATTAAAAATTAGAAATTATCATGTTTAAAAAATATTTAATCCATTTATCCAAATTAAAATCACATAGGTGGCCTAAATTAATTTAAACTGAATCTCATAGATGGGATAACTGATCGAGGTTTTAATGTAAAAATGATCAAATGTTTTCTAGGTTTTTATAACGAATTTCAATGTTAAATTTCCTGTAATGACATAATTTGGATAAATTGATAAAATATGATCTAATTATTCATTAAAATCAATTATATATATAATTTATATTTATAATTGAATTAGATGAAAAAATTAATTTTGACTTGAACGTTATCATTTTTCATTATTCATTAAAAAATGAAACATCATTGAGAAGTACCAAAAATCCATCCAAACCTAATTTTTATATTTATAATTAAAAAATTAAGAGCATTTTGACGTATAAAAATTATAAAATTTCCAAAATTTATATTTAATGTAGGTTTTCCATTAAAAGGAAAAAATTACCTTAATTAAAATAGGAGTTTTTATATGTAAAATTCTGTTAATTGTTATATTTTTTTTATAAAATATATTTGATGAATATAAAAAGTATTTTGTTGAATATATAATATATATATTAAATTAACATCACTCACTAATTATATTTAATTTATTTTATTTTGATAAAATATCTTTATGAGAGTAAAGAAACTTTTCAATAAAAAATATTCCATTTATATTCAATTTGATCATTGTAACTAATGAATTAATTTTATATTTGTTTAAACTATGGGTTTTTGTAAGTTAGTTAGTAATATTCATAATCTCAAACATAATGTCTTCGTTATTTCTTAATATATAATATTTAAATAATATATTTTTTCTTGATAAAAATGGTGCTGCAAGTAATGTACGCCAAATCAGTGTTGTGTGAAAGGAATGATTGACTATGTAAATTGAAAAAACATTGAAGAAAATTAGTTCATTTGAAAAAAAAAGTTTCATAAAAACCTATGGTAATACATTATACCCCCTTAAAATGAATTTCTCCCTTGAAAGTTGTCATTATTTTTAAATAAAAGAGGATACATCTGAATCATAATATCTCCAAGTTCCCAATTATCATCCTATAGTTGCTGATTTCTCTACAAAACTTTGAATAAGTGAATGGTACTATTTCACAGATCGTTCTTCATATGATCTATAATTTCATCTGGTTGTTCCTTGTAAAAAAGTTCCTCCTCCAGAGGTATTACCTTTGAGTTCAGAATATGTGAATGATCATGTATGCACTTCCATAGGAGAGATACACAGAGCACATCAAGGTCTTTAGATATTTTTTTCAAAGTACCAAGCGATAGGCTACTATCTTGATATGATCAAGAATATCAAAGGGGCAGATATACCTGGGGCATAAATTCCCTTTCTTCCCAAGTCTCATAACCATCTTCTGGGGAGATTTTCATATAAACACATTTTCCCCAACATCAAATTTTAGATCATGTCGACGGTTATCAACATTAAATTTATGATAACATTGATCCGACTTGATATACTACTAAATGGATCTAACCTTATCTTCCATTACATCAGCAATCTCAGGTATCAATAGCTTTCTTTGTCTAAATTCATCCCTACATATTGAAGCTCAACATTTCCTCCCATATAGGTATTCATAGAGATACATCTAAATGTCTGATTGAATGTTATAGTTTTATGAAAACTCAACTATATGAATTTTTTGATCCCAAAAACCATTTAAATATAATGAACAATATCAAAAAAATCCTCTAGGGTTTAAATTTTTCATTAAAATTGACCATTCATTTGAAACTGGTATGCAGTGTTAAAATTTAATTCTGTATCAAATGCTTGCTGAAGAATTCAACATAATTTTTAGGTAAACATCATATGCGGATCAGATAAAATTGAATGTTGTACTCCATATAGCCATACCACTTCCATAATGAATATCCTAGAAATATGATCCAGTAACAAATCTTCTATGATAAAAATGAATTGTACTAAATTAGTAAGGTCATAAACTACCACTCATATAGTTTTGAAACATTTAGATGTTTTGGGTAGTCTAATGGGAAAATCTATAGCTATGTTCTCCCACATCCATTTTAGTATGGGTAATAGATGCGACATTTATTTGTACATTAATCTTTCAATCATGACATTATGGCATACCAAGCACTGAGATACAAAATTGTTGATATCTCTCTTCATGTCATCCCACCTAAAATATTCTCTCAAATATATATACATGTTTGTTATAATATAATAAATAGTGAATGAAGAACTTTGAATATCCCCTAGAAGATCCTTCTTAAAATCTGGTATGGAAGGAACACATATATGGTTCATTAACCTTATCATTGTATCCTAATCATGGTTTAAATTAATGAA
The DNA here is from genome assembly GCA_963277665.1 of Viscum album. Taxonomy (NCBI): domain Eukaryota; kingdom Viridiplantae; phylum Streptophyta; class Magnoliopsida; order Santalales; family Viscaceae; genus Viscum; species Viscum album. Next base: position 497,433,115 of record OY728127.1, read on the forward strand.
CATTTCTAACATTCTTTTGCATCTTTATATCTTTTTTCTACACCTCCTTAATCTTCACTTGGATAAAGGGTTGAACATTAATTTCATAAAGATGTGATTTTACCCTTCCATCATGATTTCTAGATCCATCCATTTAAAATCCATAAATATTGGATCTTTTTTTCACCTCTGTATATATAATCTTGCATGATTCTTTGAACTAGAAGTAGCTGCCCCTATGTTCTCTTTCCTAGGGTGGTAATATATTGAGTAGTCATAATTCATTACAAGATCCTACCATCTTCTATGGAACATGATTATCCCCTTATATATGAATATATATTTCTTACTTTTAGGATCATTATATATATATATATATATCAATAATTTCTCTAAAAAGATAATTCCACCATATCATTAATTCAAAAATTGCTACAAAAAACTATAAATCATGAGTTTGGTAATTTTTCTCTTGATTCTTCACATTTCATGAGGAACAAACTATAACCATGTTATTCTACATAAGAACACATCCTAATCCCTTCTTGGATTCATTATTATAGGTTAAAAATTCTTGTAAAGACTTAGAAATTTCAAGGAAAATTTTTTCTTAAATTTCTTGGGAATTTTACAAGAACGCAGTTTCTGACGGCGCCTGATTCCGAGGCCCGGTGTGCCCGGAATCATTTTTCCGAAGTTTAGCTCGGGTACGTTCAGTGAACGAATGAGCGGGAATTTCTAACTTTTGAACCGGTGCTCGGAATCGAATCCCGAGGGCACCGATGAAACCGCAGCGCCGGTAATTGCTTAGAAACACCTTTTTCGGAGTTGCGTTTTCACGAGAGAGGTTGATAAAAATTGTGGAATATAGAATAAAAATTTAACTACAATTTCTATTTTCTCTAAGTGGATTTAAGATTTTGGGTGGAAGTTGGGTAACTACCCAACTTCCCATGGAAGGTTATGAGAGTGGTGGGGCCCACACGAACCCCACCCCTTCACATTCCTTAACTACCTCAACTCACAATTATATTTGATAACTAAAGATTTGATAAATTATGATATTAATGAAGTGTGTTTAATGTGAGTGTTTGAATTTAAAACTCTTGAATTTCAAACCTTATGTTGTGTTAATAAAATAAGTAAGGGACTTATTTTATTTTGGGTTGGAGGCTTGTTGCTTGAGAGCTTTGGGAGAAAAGCTAAGGGAGACTTGAGTTTCTTCATCCTATTCATTGAAGAACATGAAGAACGTGAAGAACGCGAAGAACGCCGGATTCCTCGGAGGTCGACGTCTCCTTACGTGACGCCTCTTACCGCGACGCCGATGACATCTTCTTTCGCGACGTCTCTTTCCACGACGAATCCTCGTTCGACGAACCTCCGTTCAAGCTACGCTCGAGGTAGGGGTTAATTTATTTATTTTGTTCGTGATTACTACTTTGACGTTCTACGTGGAATATGACCAATTGATATCGATTAACAAGAGGGGGCGGACCGCACAAACACGGCCGACCCTCCTCCCTTATCCATGTTATTGTTTCTAATGTGGTTGGAACGGGAATGGCGCGGTGCTGTCGCACCGCGCGGGATCGTGTGGAAAGTAATGCGCGGCGCCATCACGCCACACCGTGAAATTGAACCAAGTCACGGCGCCGTCGCGCCGCGCCGGAGAACCGTAAAAACACCGCGCCCGGAGCAGGGCCGTGGTGGAGGGGTGAGACGCCGTCGCGTCGCACCGAACGAATGAAGGCCGCGGCCGATACCGGGGCGCGGCGGAGCTGGGAACCTACGGCCGGAAGCACGCCGCCGGTGTCGGAGCAGGGAGGGGACCGGTCGTCGCCGGTCTCGTGGTGGCAGAAACCGGCCGGCCAGGGCGGGCCGGCTGGGCAGGAGAGGAGCCGAGGGTTCAAACCCCCGGTCGGCCAGCTAGCGGCCCCCATTAAGGGGGGTCGCGGTTACAAAACGCGGGGGGAAGCCCCCCCCCCCCCCCCCGCATACCGAATGTCTCGCCCATTCGGCCGAGCCAGCCGGCACCGCACGCCGGGCCGGGCCACGCCAGCCGGGCCGACCCAGGGGGTCTCGGGTCGGTCCGGGCCCGAAACCCCCATTTTTCGGACCCTCTTCGGTCTTTTTTCCATATCTTGGGCTACGTACCTCAGATCGACGCGCCGTCAGCGGCGATGCGATCCTTGGATCAAGACAGTCATTTCTGAATATCGCACTCAAGGTTTCGGAATACTTTGGGTTTGTCCGGGTTGGTTCATACACGAAACCAACCCGGGCCCTCGAAGCCGAAACGCTCATATCATGAGATCCAGACGTCCGATTGACGTGCCATCGATTTTGTAGGATTCCTCTAAGTGAGACGGATCTTTTGGCTTACTCCGCCCGAGGTTCGGATCCAGTTGGAGTATGGTCGGGTTGGTTTTGACTTAAAAACCAACCGGGCCCCTCAAACGAAAAAGCCAATAACTCACAGACCGAGCATCTGATTGACGCGCCGTCTATCTCGTTGAATTCCTCTTGATGAGGCGGAACTTTTTGCATACTTTTCCTGAGTTTTGGTTGCTGTTGGATAGTGGCCGGGTTGGATTGTACCCAAAATCCAACCGGGCCCTTGGAACGGAAAAGCTGATATCTTTCATACCGGACGTCCGTTTGATGAACCATCAGCGGCGTTGGTGATCACATTAAGAAACGCTCCCTATGAGTATACCCTATGAGAGTTCAGGGTACAGTTGAGATACGGCCGGGTTGGTTCACTCACAAAACCAACCGGGCCCTGGGATGAAAAGGCTATTAACTCATAGACCGAGCGTCCGATTGACGCGCCGTCTGTTGTGTTGAGACCCCTATGACGAGGCGGTCCTTTGAGATACTTCCTCGTGGGGCTTTGAGATACTTGGAGTATCGACCTGTAGCTCGTGTAGTGGACCCTCCCAGAGACGAGGGTACAAAGTATGGAGACCGTGTAGCCGACTGAGACCTAACGACTGCTTGACCGACTCGACTTGGAGTGAGTCGACTAGCCCAGTGGACGGAGCACTACTTTGTTTGGGTGCAGACCCATGGCGGATGGAGCACTACTTGTGTGACAGTGCAGACCCGCGATACTCGTCCAGAGAGTACCTTTGTAGGCTACTAGGAGGTGTGCACTACTGTGTTTGGGTGGCATACCCCGACGGGAAGCACTACTGTGTTTGGGTGGCTGACCCGCTGTACTCGACAGGAGGAGTACCTCAGCAGTCTTAGGTTAGTGAGCAGTACCTCGGAGTCATGACAGGGCCACTTTACACTCCAGAGATGGGGCTCTTCAGCAGTTACAGTTTCGATAATGAAAATCCTGGTTTGAGCTGAGTCTATGACCTTTGTGTTTACCTCATGATTGAGATCGGTCACTTGGAAACTTAGGTATATGTATGGGCATATACCTGGGTAGTGGTTATCCATTGATTTCATAATCTTTGTGTTACCTCATGTTTGAGATGAGTTACTTGAAAACTTAGGTATATGTATGGGCATATACCTAAGTAGAGGTTATATGTTGAGATATTCTTTGTGGTTATCCTTGTTGGTTTTAGTGAGACCTTGAGGGTCTCGGGGTCCCTACTGAGTATCGTTATACTCACCCCTGCACGAGATATGCTCGTACCTCGTTGTGTTGGTTGCAGACGACGGGCAGAGCTGACAGAGACTGAGTGTTCGAGGACTAGACGATACCCGGAGGTGGACCACATGACGAGTCAGTATCCGGAGGTGGACTTCACGGCGAGACGACACTCGGAGGGAGTTCACGGGCGAGAACATTGAAGAGATTCACTATTTGTACCTACCCTTCAGGTAGGATCCGAGGAAGACGACCCAGGAGCTGCTTCCTTTCTTCCAGCTATTTGTCTTTTTCGGTTGTACTTTCGTTCAGTTGTAGCTGTACTTTCAGTTGGGTTTGTATTCTGGCCCATTTACTTTTCAGCACTTTCTTTTGTACTTAGTGTTTTACTTCAGCTTGTACTCTATGGTGTTTTGTTTACTTTTATAAAGGAAATGCCTTCCCAGTTATCGGGATTTACGCCTTTGGTGTTAGACGCCAGTCCCTGGCCTATGGAAGGCGGGCTTGGGGTAGTCACGACACGGGCCCCGAGGACGGGTCATGACAAATTAGTATCAGAGGAGTCGGTTCTACCACAGAACTTATAACTCTAATATTTTCTTTCTGTGAAGCAATAGTGTTAAGATTATTGAGTGTGGTTTTCAGTACAGGGAGTCCAGTGTTGGTGCGGGCGGCTGACGTATCCATACACCAGGACCCTGACAACTGATTTCCAACTTTGTGCACGAAAACACTAATTGCGTGTGTGTTTCCAAAAGTTTTTAAATGTCTGCTCAAACCAGGTCAGCTCACCAGGTATAATCGTTTGACCGTGTCACGTTGTTTCTTTCAGGATGCCTTTCCACAGATGACCAGCTAGAGCCCAGAGGGATGTGCATTCTCACAGCCTGCCGAGCGATGAGGCTTCGGTACAAGGCCCTCTTACAGTTGAGTCACCAGCGGAGGCACCAGCGGTACTACCATACGTTGGGCCACCGATGCCACCAGCCCCAGCAGTAGGTGATGCACGCCACATGAGCGCACTGCACGAGTTCCAGCACCAGAGGCCAACCAGGTTTCAGGGAGAGACGGACCCGCAGGCGTCTGAGGATTGGCTGGAGGCTGTGGTGAGAGTCTTCAGGCTAGTGGGGACGCCTGCAGACTTCATGGTGATCTTTGCTGCCAGCCTTCTTCAGGCAGCAGCAGGCAGGTGGTGGAGCCACTTGTTCCAGTTTTGCGACGGGATGACCTTCGCATGGGAAGACTTCGAGACCTTCTTCAGGGTGGAGTTTGTCCCAGTAGCTCTACACCCCGAGCGTGTTCAGGAGCTGCTGCCTTTGCTGCGTGTTTTTCGATCAGTAGTCGAGTCATCTGTGGGCAGTAGACAGATGATGCAGAGGTCCAGGAGGACCAGACCAGCAGTTGGGCGATCTCGGGGTTTAGGACCAGTAGTGCGGGGCACCCGGGGTGGGGTCAGAGCCAGCCATACGAGGAGAAGGAAGTGTTATGAATGCGGCAGAAAGGGTCACCCGGCACGTGACTGTCCGACCCCCTGCACTGTCGATCCGTAGGCGTTGGAGGAGCCACCGAGGCAGAGGCAGCGACGAGTGCTTGAGCAACAGCCGAGCAGTGGACAAGGTAGTAGAGCTCCGGGAGCAGGTGGACAGGATCGGAACTAATGGATACGTCCCTTGTACTTCTAGTTCCATATTTCTGTTGCATTCGTGTCTTTTACTATGAGCTGCAATAATAAAAAAAGACACTTATCCTTGTGATGTTTTCTTTCCTGTCCCTTTGTTTGGTTGATACTGAGTGGTCCCGGTTAAAACTGTTGACTTGACCCTCACTTTCGAGATTTCTACTGGAGGAGATCTAGTGACCTCACACTGATGCCGACAGTGTGACTCGACCCTTGGAGGTGAGAGTGACAGTTGGATATCTTGGTAGTTACGTCGAGGCCTTACGACGTCATCCATGGCATGAATACATCATTCATGTCAGGATTGACTGTATTAGGCAATGGGCGTGGTTCATCCAGGGGATGAGACTGAGTTTCTCTTTTCGGCAAAGGAGAAATTTTAGCAGCTCTTCCAGATGATAGGCAAAGAAGGTGTAGATCATCCAGGAGCGGATGAAGACTGCACAGTGCAGTAAGAAACAAGAAACCGGCGCCAGTCTTAGAGACTCGAGCGTGTTAAATGTTTCAAGAAGAGTAAGCTTTAAGGAGAGATGAGTCTGCGAAGTAGCAGACTTGGAGGCAGATCTAGGAGAGCAGATTGAGGTGGTGTACATCTTAACATGCTACAACCACCCTCCTTAGTTATCCCCGCCAGGCTCAGGGAGCTGGAGGGTGGAGGAAGAGTGCGGCTGCATGCGGTCAAGGAGTGTGACCCAATGTCTCTAAAAATGATTCAAGGGACAGTCTGTGTCCACTACTAGCTGTTGTAGTAATAGACGTCGATATGAATCATTCCTTTCTTTCACAAATATTGTCCCAGACCTAGAGTTTCTGGTAAGTCGTGGACTTTACCCTCACGTTTGGAGATACCTTGGGAGGAGACTCGATAATCACACTTATGCCGACGGTGTGGTCAGACCCTCGAGGCAAGAGTTTCGGTTGGAATCTATTGGTGGTAGCGTCGAGGCCTTACGACATTGGTTTGAGAATGGACTGGGCAATCACAGTTCATACACAAATTGACGGTATTAGGAAAAAAGGTGGGGTTTAACTACGATGTCGGGAAGGGTTTTCCTTGGTCGTCGAAAAGGAAACCCCAGGCAGTACAGGATAAACTCATGCACAAGAGGGTGTGACCGATCACTCTTGAGTAGGTCAACCTTACCCTCGTGGCAGCAGTCGTTTTGAGTTTCAGTTCTAACAGGAATTGGAGACCTCTAGAGTTCGAGGATGACAATCACGTCCTTATACAGGTCTCACCTCGACGAGGTTTACGGAGATGTGGCCAAGGCGGCAAGTTATCTCCGAGGTTCAACGGACCTTTCTAGGTCCTCAGCTGGGTAGGCGAGGTGGTTTACCGCTTGACCCATCCACCTCAGTTGCACCAGGTGCACGACGTTTTCCAAGTATCTCAACTGAGGTGATACGTGCTCGACCCTTCGCATATCATCGACCATGAGGAGCAGAACGATGGTGATGGGGTTACTTCCACGAAGGTTCCAGTGGAGATCGAGGATCGACGGGAGCAGATCCTACGAGGACGGTCAATTCCTCAGGTGCACTTTCTTTGGCAGTACGGGAGTCTCCAGGTAAGCACATGGGAGCGGAAGGCTTAGATGCGTGCTCAATACCGCTTTTGTGACCCTAGTTTGTGTTGAAGCTTTACGGGGACGTAAAGTCCTGAGGTGGGAGTAATGTAAAGACCAAGAAATTTCAAGGAAAATTTTTTCTTAAATTAATTTGGATTTTTACAAGAACGCAGTTTCTGATGGCGCCTGATTCCGAGGCCCGGTGTGCCCGGAATCATTTTTCCGAAGTTTAGCTCGGGTACGTTCAGTGAACGAACGAGCGGGAATTTCTAACTTTTGAACCAGTGCTCGGAATCGAATTCTGAGGGCACCGATGAAACCACAGTGCTGGTAATTGCTTAGAAACACCTTTTCCGGAGTTGCGTTTTCATGAGAGAGGTTGATAAAAATTGTGGAAGATAGAATAAAAATTTAACTACAATTTTTATTTTCTCTAAGTGGATTTAAGCTTTGGGTTGAAGTTGGGTAACTACCCAACTTCCCATGGAAGGTTATGAGAGTGGTGGGGCCCACACGAACCCCACCCCTTCACATTCCTTAACATCCTCAACTCACAATTAAATTTGATACCTTAAGTTTTGATAACTTATGATATTAATGAAGTGTGTTTAATGTGAGTGTTTGAATTTCAAACTCTTGAATTTCAAACCTTATGTTGTGTTAATAAAATAAGTAAGGGACTTATTTTATTTTGGGTTGGAGGCTTGTTGCTTGAGATCTTTGGTAGAAAGGCTAAGGGAGACTTGAGTTTCTTCATCCTCTTCATCGAAGAACACGAAGAACGTGATGAACGCGAAGAACGCCGGATTCCTCGGAGGTCGACGTCTCCTTCCGCAACGTCTCCTTCCGTGACGCCTCTCACTGCGACGCCGACAACATCTTCTTTCACGACGTCTCTTTCCGTGATGAATCCTCATTCGACGAACCTCCGTTCAAGCTACGCTCGAGGTAGGGGTTAATTTATTTATTTTGTTCGTGATTACTACTTTGACGTTCTACGTGGAATATGACCAATTGCTATCGATTAACAAGAGGGGGACGGACCGCACAAACACGGCCGACCCTCCTCCCTTATCCATGTTATTGTTCCTAATGTAGTTGGAACGGGAATGGCGCGGTTCCGTCGCACCGCGTGGGATCATGTGGAAAGTAATGCGTGGCGCCGTCACGCCACACCGTGAAATTGAACCAAGTCGCAGCACCGTCGCGCCGCACCGGAGAACTGCAAAAACACCGCTGCCGGAGTGGGGCCGCAGCGGAGGGGTGCACCGCCGTCGCGCTGCACCGGATGAATGAATGTCGCGGCCGATACCGGGCCACGGGGGAGCATGGGAACCGGCGGCCGGAAGCGGGCCGACGGTGTCGGATCAGGGAGGGGACCGGCCGTCGCCGGTCCCGTGGTGGCAGAAACCGGCGGGCCGGGGCGGGCCGGCCGGGCAAGAGAGGAGCCGGGGGTTCAAACCCCTGTCCAGCCAACTAGCAGCCCCCATTAAGGGGGGTCGCTGTTACAAAACGCGGGGAGAAGCCCCCCCCCCCCCCCCCCCGCATACCGAACGGCTCGCCCGTTCGGCCGAGCCAGCTAGCGCTACGCGTCGAGCAGCGGCGCTGGGCCGCCAGGCCGGGCCGTTCCAGTTGGGCCGGGCCGCGCCCAGCCGGGCCGACCCAGGGGGTCTAGGGCTGGGTCGGTCCGGGGCCGAAACCCCCGTTTTTCGGACCCTCTTCGGTCTTTTTCCCATATCTTGGGATACGGACCTCCGATCGATGCTCCATCAGCGGCGATGCAATCCTTGGATCGAGACGGTCATTTCGGTATATCGCACTCAAGGTTTTAGAATACTTTAGGTTCGGCCAGGTTGGTTCATACATGAAACCAACCGGGCCCTCGGAGCGGAAATGCTCATATCTTGAGCTCCGGACGTCCGATTGATGTGCCGTCGATTTTGTAGGATTACTCTAAGTGAGACTGATCTTTTGGCTTACTCCGCCCAAGGTTTGGACGCAGGTGGAGTACAGTCGGGTTGGTTTTGACTTGAAAACCAACCGGGCCCCTGGAACGAAAAGGCCAATAACTCACAGATCGGGCGTCCGATTGATGCGTCGTCTGTCTCGTTGAATTCCTCTTGATGAGACGGAACTTTTGGGATATTTCACCTGAGTTTTGGTTGCTTTTGGATAGTGTCCGGGTTTGATTGTACCCGAAATCCAACCGGACCCTTGGAACGGAAAAGCTGATATCTTTCAGACCGGACGTCCGTTTGACGAACCGTCAGCGGCGTTGGTGATCATGTTGAGAAACAGTCCCTATGAGTATACCCTATGAGAGTTCGGGGTACAGTTGAGATACAGCCGGGTTGGTTCACAAACGAAACCAACCGGGCCCCTGGGACGAAAAGGCTAATAACTCACAGATCGGGCGTTTGATTGACGCGTCGTCTGTTGCGTTGAGACCCCTATGACGAGGCAGTCCTTTGAGATACTTCTTCGTGGGACTTTGAGATACTTGGAGTATCGACCTGTAGCTCGTGGAGTGGAACCTCCCAGAGACGAGCGTGCAGAGTACGGAGACCGTGTAGCCGACTGAGACCTGACGACTGCTTGACCGACTTGACTTGGAGTGAGTCGACTAGCCCAGTGGACGGAGCACTACTTTCTTTGGGTGCAGACCCATGGCAGACGGAGCACTACCTGTGTGACAGTGCAGACCCGCGGTACTCGTCTGGAGAGTACCTCTGCAGGATACTAGGGGGTGTGCACTACTGTGTTCGGGTGGCATACCCCAGCGGGAAGCACTACTGTGTTTGGGTGGCTGACCCGCGATACTCGACAGGAGGAGTACCTCAGCAGTATTAGGTTAGTGAGCAGTACCTCGGAGTCGTGACAGGACCACTTTACACTCCAGAGACGGGGCTATTCAACAGTTACGGTTTCGATAATGAAAATCCTGGTTTGAGCTGAGTCTATTACCTTTGTGTTTACCTCATGATTGAGATCGGTCACTTGTTAACTTAGGTATATGTATGGGCATATACCTGGGTAGTGGTTATCCGTTGATTTCATAATTTTTTTGTTACCTCATGTTTGAGATGAGTTACTTGATAACTTAGGTATATGTATGGGCATATACATAAGTAGAGGTTATCTGTTGAGATATTCTTTGTGGTTATCCTTGTTGGTTTTAGTTAGACCTTGAGGGTCTCGGGATCCCTACTGAGTATCGTTATACTCACCCCTGCACGGGCTATGCCCGCACCTCGTTGTGTTGGTTGCAGACGACGTGCAGAGCTGACGGAGGCTGAGTGTTCGAGGACTAGATGGTACCCGGAGGTGGACCACACGACGAGTCAGTATCTGAAGGTGGACTTCACGGTGATACAACACTTAGAGGGAGTTGACGGGAGAGAACATTGAAGAGTTGCGCTATCTGTACCTACCCTTCAGGTAGGATCCGAGGAAGACGACCCAGGAGCTGCTTCCTTTCTTCCAGTTATTTGTCTTTTTCTTTTGTACTTTCGTTCAGTTGTAGCTGTAATTTCAGTTGGGTTTGTATTCTGGCCCATTTACTTTTCAGCACTTTCTTTTGTACTCAGTGTTTTACTTCTTCTTTTACTCTGTGGTGTTTTGTTTACTTTTATAAAGGAAATTCCTTCCCAGTTATCGGGATTTACGCCTTTGGTGCTAGTTGCCAGACCCTGGCCTATGTAATGCGGGTTTGGGGTAGTCACGACACGGGCCCTGAGGACGGGTCATGACAATTCTTCTCCACTACAGTGCAATGTAAGCACATGTTCATTGGCTAACCTTTTCTCCAATTCCCTGATATATTCTTGACATTCATCTATCTTGAGGAACATGATTCCTTTTTGAGTTAACATGGTTATAGGATTAGATATTCATGAGAAATTTTACATGAACTGTTAATAATATCTTTAAAACCCATGAATGTAATGGATCTTAGTCACAATGGTTGGTTTGGGATAGCATTCAATAGCTACTATTTTTTTAAGGATCTACTGTTATACCATCTTTTGAGATTATGTAACCCAATTAGGAATCCTTATTCATATATATTTCACACTTTATAACTTTTTCAAATAGCCTCACATTCCTTTGGGTATTTAGTAAAATTATTATGTGGTCTTCATTATCTTACTTTATCTTGGAATACAAAACAATGTCATCAATAAAGACTACCACAAACTGATTAAGGAAATCTCTAATGATTTTATTCATTAAATCCATGAAGATGATAATTGAATTAGTAAGGCCAATGGAATTACAATATATTCATTGTGTCAAAACCTTGTATAGAATGTTTTCATAGGAATTTCCTCTTTCTTGACCCTCAATTGATGATATCCAGAATAAAGGTCAATCATGGGATATTATAGAGCTCTATATAGTTGATCAAACAAGTCATTAATACAGGGAATATGACACTTGTTCTTGAAATTGATTTCATTCAACTCCCAATAATCTAGGAAGATTAGAATTTATCCATATTTATTTTTTCACAAAAAAGAATATGCACCCCCAAGGTGACACACTTGGCTGAATAAATTACTTGTCATGGTTTACTTGGAGTTTCTTCGTCAATTCCTATAAATCAATTTGGGTAATTCTATATGGATTCTTTTTAATTTGTGTAGAATTATTTATGAGATAAATTAAGAATATATCATCATATTTTGGGGGATGGTTAGGAAAATATTTCGAAAATACGTCCACAAATTCTTGAGAAATGGGCATCTCATTGATATTGATTTTCTCCCAAACAATTTTTCACAAAAAACTCTTCCAAATGGGAATTAAGAGCTATATAAGGGATGTAATATCCAATGTAAGTTCATTCTTATGGTCACATTATTTTCCAACCATATGAGGGTATAAAATATCAAAAACAACATATATTCCTTGATAATTTATGTGACCTTTATGGAGAGAAAGAAAATTAATTCCTTTGATGACATAAAATTCAACCGAAGGATGAATGACATGATTTAAAAGATGCACATATAACAATTTTCCTCATGAGGGGAATCATAGATTTGGTATGAAATTAACATACCATTTGGGGTTTTCACAACAAATTCCACATCTAATCATTTTGGTGAAATCATAAAACCCTTATCAATTTATTAAGATATGATTGAGTAAGTAGATCTAGAATAAAATAATACATTATCAGTTATTGAGTGGATGATAAGTGTACCTTTAACAACATAATTATGGAATCTCGTATCAAAAATAGCGATTATATGAGATTTCCCCTTGTCCATTAGCTTAAGATGTTTTTAACGTCAATCATCATAACCATACATTGAGTTTGGGTACTGGTTAGCATAATCCTCATTTTCCATACACCTCTACAATTAAAGCATGGGAGGTATATTCTGTGTCTCTTTTTCTCCATTTAAACTATTAGATAACTTCTTCCCATCACATCAGTAATTAAATGAATGATGTACTTCTCTTCCACACAAAACAATTTATCAGACCACTTAACGAAATTTCCCTCGTGATTCTTCCGACACTTAAATCATAAAGTAAATCTCGTCATCATCTATTAATGGTTTTTATAGTTTTCTCTAAACTCCATATTCCATTTCATGTCAAAAATATGGGATTAATATATGAATCTAACTTCCATTTAATCTTTTATTGTATAACCCACAATCTCTTCAGAGCAATTATAGTCTCTTATAGAAAATTACCTTATCATAAATTGATTCAATTCACAGAATAACCAATCACCATTACATTCATATTGGATAATAATTCATGAAGCATACCTCACATGTCTTGTGAAATTATCCTCATAGCTAACAATAGATTAATAGTTTTTTTCTTCAACACTAGAAACTCTTTTTCCATCTTTGTATGAAGAATCATCATAAGGTAATTATAGAAAAATATGTTCTTGAACTCTTCCCAATCCATGGATTAAAATTAATCTTCCTACCTCATATTATTAATAATAGTCCACCACTAGTCTTATACACATTATAATAGATAAATATCCATAATTAATTTCTTATACACTAAACACATGATAATAAAGAATATATTTCTTATAGTAATGATCCATTGTTCAGATGAAAAAAAGTCGAACAAAAGAGCTACTGAAATAAGGTGAACATTTCCACATGAAATACTCAACAATATATTGTTCCCTACATTTCTCATTAGGAAGTCCACCATGATTCATATCATTAAAATGTATTGTTATCATAGAAACAATTTTTTTCCTTTCCAACTCACAGAGAATTCAGTTTCTTAGGGGGGGAATTCATTGCATTATCCTTCACAATCATAATTAATGTAGTTCTTCTAGGTTCTATCCATTGACTAAAATATAATTCAAAGAGTAAGAAATTTTTATCATAATCTGGAACCACATAATCATGAAAATTCTCTTATAGGATTTATAATTTATGAATACTTCATTAATATTTGATGTCGTAGGATTATCCAAGGTTATTCATAGTCATATTATATTTAATTACTTTATTATTGTTCATGAGGAGTTTTTGAATTAAAAAAGCTTTTCCCATGTTAGGATCAAACCAGGTGTGTAGTCATGCATTTTTTCATGTAGCAGGTTACCCTGAGTCAGGCCCGGGACACCTTGTCGATGTTGTTACTCATAGGTACATCTATTCCAAAACCACATCAACTTGTATTATCCAGACAGGGATGTATTTCTAGGAAACCACTCTATCTATCCATTACCAAAATTTGAGGACATTTTCATATAATTTTATTTATCATTATACTTATCTGTGGTCTTGTCCATATGTTTCCCACAATGGTTTTATCATCCTAGTTTCTAATTTTTTAACTAAACCGTTTCTATGATAAAAACTATAACGACCCAATCTTGATTTACATAGAAATTACATCACTTTTTCTTAATACTTAAATCATTACAAAAACTAATGTCCAAATACCATATTAGTCTAACACCTTTGGAACCATGGAAATTTGAACACATGTATATAAGTGAGAGAAATTATCTCCCAATAGGTTCATCTTGACTAGAACCCTTCCTAGACAAATCATAATTAATTCATATCATATTAAATTTGGAAATGAAACAAAAAATATATTAGTAAATGTTCTCAGAAAGGGTAAAGAGGGGACATATATAAGTATAAACAGACGCATAAGGCTTTCAGAACATCATCATGTAAATAAAAGATCATACCCAACATATAAAAGAATATATATGGGAATCTTGGCATAAATATTGGGATTTCATAATACATCATAAGGAAATGAAAAAAAATAATCCAAGAGAGTATAAAATTATAATAATACATAGAACTTTGGAAGACACATAGGCATATAATATGTTTTCCATAGAAACCAAGGATTCACTTCCAGTACCATCATAGATGTATGGGTTCACTCCCCATACAATAGAGGTATTTGTTGCTCACTTCCATGGATATATAAGAAGAATGATTTCACTCTTAATTCCTTCTTGGTAGTCATGGTTAACTCCCATGGTCATCATAGTAGTTAGGCTTCACTCTCAAGACCATCTAAGTCAATCAAATGAGATGTAACTCTTTATGCAATTCATTGGAGGGAGATATAGGTCACATACATATTATAGTTATATCATAAAAAAATTCACCAAAAAACATAACAATAATATCATAACCCATGAAATGAAATTCGTATCATAATGATGTAATCATATCGTAACATATGGAAAAAGATACAGGTTTCATAATTGTTTCACAAGCATATCCTATTTTAAGAAGTTGGTTTCAAAAGCATATAACCCATAAAATAGAAACTTGTTTCATTATCATGATGACATAAAAATTTAATCATGTAGAGAATGAATATGTAGTGAAACATTTAATAGTTTCCTGATAAAATAATTAATAACACCAATTGATATTATCATAGATTGGAATGAAATTTGAATGATCTTTTTAAACCATATGTTGAGGAAAATATCCATCTTCATTGATTTTTTTAAAACGTAAAATCTTTTGAAACTATTTTATTCAAAAATAGAATTTAAAACATATAATGAAATCTTGAAAAAAAATTGACATAATTTTTCCTTGAAACGTATAGAGAATTTTGAAAACCCTTTCAAAATCAGTTTCCATAAAGACTTATTAAAGTATAAAAAACATCTTTAAACAAAAAGAAAATTAATTAAATATAATATAATGGATATGTAAATACCCATTAATTTATTAATAATAACTATAGAGTACATCATGAGTAATATATACTCCACACAAAAGTGAACTGTTCAAAACATGGCATGTATCTCACTGGTATAAAAAGTGAGATGAAATTCCCTTACCTTGTTTCCTGAATCTTTTCAAACTCCTAAAATATTCACATATAATAAATTTATGCTTTTTTTAAATTTTTACATAAGTATATTTTTATATAAATTACCATATATGGTTTTATTATGACCTTATTTTACCCACTTGATAACAATTCCCTATTATGGTTTCACTTTAGGTAATATCAACTTTATTCTTTACATTTGCTTTTTTTTATATCTTTAGTCCTTATGATTATATAATTATTTATGTAATGTACAAATTTATATGAATGTAATTTATATTCAGTATATTTTTATTATAATAATCTATAAGATATAGATGCCTGAAATTGAATACACCATTCATGAAGATGATAGGTTGTGCATACGCATAAACTTTGTTTCCATTTTATTGGCGTATTGGAAGAAAGTGAGTAAATAACATATAAGTATATATATATAATTATTAAATTATAATTATTATATAATATATAACATATAATTTCACTAAACACAACCTTAATAAATTCAAAGTGTTGTTTGAATGAATCACATCACTTTGAGGGGGTGGTAGTCCACATATCCTCAAATGAAATTATTGTATTTAAAAAAGATGTAAAACATAAAGATATGTATTGTCAAATAATTAACAAAGAATAAATAAATTATAAATACCATAAATATTATATATGAATAGATTTTACATCATAATTTCCACCATTAGAGGATGCATGGGATGAATTAACAACCATCATTCTATGACAAATTAGTTCACCGTACACATAAACAATATCTTCATTACTCATTAAATGGAAGTGTGTGTATTTTTAGGTAGAAAAATTATCATAACAACATCTCATTATTTTGAGGATACTATTTTGGTTGTATAATAATGTAATAATGTCAATGGAGGGGATGGAGAATGAAAATAAGATAAAGGATCACGAGGGAGGATGTTACCTCCTCTTTGGGTAACTCCTTTTAGTTTTCACCAATGGACTTCCTTGGATTTCATTCTTACAAAACCGAATATTCAAGGAGGAATAGTGGTATGTTGGTGATATATTTGGAAATATCATTCCCAAACTTATGTGCCTTGATATCCTTATGGTAGTGGGAGGAGATGATTATTTTTATAGACGAAGAAGAGTGTCCCTCTTGTAATATTTAGGAAAAGGTAAACACCGTCTTCATTTTTTTATTGAAATTGTATCCAATAATGGTAGAATGTAAATAAAAGGGTGTATAGGGTAGAAATATTTCCATAAAACGGATTTTTTCCTGTTTATATGTTATATTTGGCCTTAAGTTTATGGTTTAGTCTGTTATTATGATTTATTTAATCATAAACATTTTAATAAATTTTTAATTATCTTCACTAATACCTGTGGGTAAAAAACAAAGTTGATATTATTATACAATATAAGTTATTATGATTAAAAATATGGAATATATATTTTTAACTTCAATTTAGAGAAGTGGTATAAATTAATGTAAATTTAATCATGTATATGTGATGACAAAGTGGGTTCTTAATGTAAAAAAAATGTTGAAATGTTTGATAGGTTTTTATAACCAATATCTATGTGAAATGGATTATAATATACTAAATCAGATATATTGAAAAACATTTAACCAAATAAAACATTAAGAACTTTTAAAATTATAATTTAAACTAAACAACACATTATATAAAAAAAATGAGATAAATTTTAGCATTGTTTTCATATTTATTAACAAATAAATCATCACATAAAACCCAAAAATTAACCCTCACTAAATTTTTATGTGATTTTCAGAAAAATTAATTTTATTATAGCATATACAATTTATAAATGTACCAAAATTTATATTTAAACTAGGTTCTCCATTAAAATGTATAAAACTAGCATAATAAAAATACAGGTTTTTATGTATAAAATTTTCTTGGTTCTTAACATATTCCAAAAAAAAAATATTGGATTAATAACAAGAATATTTTATTGAATATATAATTTACATACATATATATATATATTACTTTAATATCCATCAATAATTTCATTTAATTTTATTTATTAGGATAAAACATATTTGTGACCATAAGAATATTTTTTTATAAAAAAACCTTTTATATTCAATTAGTTCATTGTAACTAATGAATTCATTTTATATTTTTTGAAAAAATAGATTTCCATAATATAGTTATTAATTTTAATAACTACTAAATTTGCAGCTAGGATATGTATTAATATATATTATTTTTATAATATATTTTTGTTTGAAAAAACTAGGTGTTGTGTGTAATGTATGCAAAGTCAGTTCCATGTAAAAGGAATGTTTTCCTAAGTGAATTTCCAAAAATCAATGAATATTAATTCATTAGGAATAATAGTTCCATAAATACTTAGGGTGTAACCTATTTAAGGTCCACAACTTTGTAACCGAGAACATATTAATCAACATCACTTCATAAAATAAGATCATTTTAAAATCAGGTAATTTAATATATTTTACCAAAGTATTAAAATTTTCAATTCTTGTTTTTTGAGATAATTATCCATTTAAAAAATTAAATATAAATTATCAAAACTATCAATATGAGGTTGTCTCTATTTAATCTATTTACCATTTAAAATAGTTCAACTCATCTTAAATATCATAATAGTATACTATAAAGTATAAGAAGAGGTTAGAATATATAATATTAAATTAATAATGATTAACAGCCACAAAGGGTAGGCTCAAAGACCAATTATCATGTCACAATTAAAATATTTTATTGGTCTACAAGGGTTGTGAATCAAAAAAATTATTTATATTTAATGAATATAATTTAATCTTTAAAATATTTAATGATTTATTAATTTTCCAAAGTTAATCCATTATTTTATTAGTAGAAAGTAAAATAAGAACATGATTATTTTTATTCTTGTTCATATAAATGTGTTCATACATCTACTCTTCACATCCTTCAACTCTATTAGAGGTATAGTTTACATAATATTTATATGATTTAAATGGGATCACAACCCAATTACAACCTAACGCTTCTTGTTGAGGAACTAAGACACCACAAAAATGAATTTTTGGGGACTGAAAACCTGTTATAACATTAGATTTTTACAGAGAGTTGTATCCCACAAAAAATTGAATTTTCAGATCAAAGGGAAAACCCCAAAACATATATTAATTTTAAATGGAATAATAAAAAACTAAAATGTAGTTTTACAATAAGTTAATGATTGGAAAATTAGAAAACATGCTCAGAGAGACTATGTCAAGGTATTTGATGATGAAAATAATATCATAGAAATTTGTTCAAGAGTAATTTATTATTATTTCCCATCATGGAAGTAAATATTTTTTAATTCATTAAAACCTTCATAGTTTTCTTGCTATGTATAAAAACTAATATCTCATGATCATGAAATTCATTCATTGTTTCAATAATGTTTTGCAGTCATGTATATCTCTCGTATCAATTACGTGGTTCTTCAATTATAGATTTGTTTCCTCTTTAAATTTAGGATTCAATATCTACATAACAATCTGTAGTGGTTATCAAAATTCAAAACAATAATTATAACGATACGTGAATAATACCCTAGATTTTCACCATTAATAATGAATTGGGAATACTTAGTTGTGAATTCCCCCAAATTATAAAGTGAATGATTAGGAACAACTATATAAATTCACAATTAAAAAATTGTATGTATAATAATTGAATGGAATCAAAATATCCTATATAATATTCATTCAAGGTTTCCCATAAATCTCACAACATAGTTTTCTTTTGAAAAAATTGATATTGGAAATAGATTCTAAAAACAGGTTTTAGATTCAGAATGATATATATAATAACACCCATAGATTTACTGATATAATTATTTTAAAATAAATATAATTTAATAAATGGCTTGCATTACACAGAATGTTGAGTTTAAATAAACCAAAATATACTATAGAATTATTATTTAAATATGACTATTATTACATATTCATTAAAATATTTATATACGAATTGATATAACTAAATTATAAAAATTTATGGTTTATTATTATTTAATTATAAAAAAATTATAAATTAAAATAATAACCATTTGAGGTTAAATGTTACGTTTTTCTAAAAAAAAAATATTTACACTCGCATTGTGGGTTTATCTAATAAATTAATATTATCATAATCGTTGAATTATTTTAATTAAATTTATATATTATCTATTTAAAAAAAATATTTTATCAATAAATTAATATTTTTATATAAATGAGAAAATAATAAATCCATTTTTATCCTTAAAAATATATTTTCCCAAAAAGTGGATTTAATCGTGTTCTACGTAATTATTTTAAAATTATTTTATTCCAATTACAGTTATTTAATCGAAAAAATAGATTAAATATTTAGAATCATTATGTTCACATTTTTTAACTAGTCCCCATTCTCCTTTGGTCATTATTAATACTAAAAGTGGTATAATTTATCACCTCATTAAATGAAAAATTAGGTAATAAAGGATAAAAAGTAAAGTGATTAGAATTTTAAATTTATCAAACACATGAAATTATCTTATTAGAAATTTTTAGTTAGGAAATATACATCCAAATCATGAAAATATTTCCAATTTTATAAATTTTTCTTTTATATTAACCTTTATAATATTTTATGTTATGAAAAATACACAATATAACTATCTTGACTTTAAACATCTGTTTTACTTTCAGATTGGGATAAAAATATGTTCTTGATGAATAATTAATTTTATTTTTTACATAGGGAAACTAAATTTTTCATGGAAATTTATCTATTAGTTTTATTGAATATATAATTATCTTATACTCTTTCACAATGTTGACACAATAATTATTCAATTTTTAGAGAACTAAAATAAATGATTTTAGTAATATTTTATCTAATTTAATTTGGAATAATCAGGAGTCTTATAGGTGAATATATAATACTAGGGGTGTGTTTAAGGATAATATTAAAATTAAATATTTATCTTGATGTCTTTAAAGTACAATTAAATGAATTGTGTCAAAAATGAAAATAACGATATTTTATGTAAATAATATTTTATTAAATTAAATAAAAAACATATAAAACATGAAATTATACAAGGGGGGTAATATATGGTTAGAAATTGCATCTATTTTCCTTGTATGTAATATTCTTCACCATATAAGTATAGTTAATCAAATTGGGATTCAAAAATACTTTACCACAGTTAAGGCTAAAATTTGTTAACTATAATGATAAACCAAATGATAAGGTGTAAAATTATACTTAAACCTAAATAGTTTTATTATGTGATTATTTTTCAACCATACCCTATGTGAAAAGAAAATATCAATCCATTTAGAAATATTTTTTTAGAATGATTTATTTATATTTTAATCTTTTTAGTAATTCAATTGTGTCATTTCCCTCCCTTAAAGAATCACGCCTTTCCTCTCTAATCTTCACACCACTACTAGAAACCCAAATCTAGTAATACCTAACCATTTACCTTATAAAAAAATTGAATCCAAATTCTATAGTTTTTTTCATCCCATAATATCATCCCTATGGTCCTTTAGAAGATATCCAAAGGAGTTATTTTAATGAATTGGTAGTCACATTAACTGGTCACTGTATTATTTTTAATTATAATATTATAACCACTAAATATATGTTACTTATCAAAATAATAAAATAATTATCCTCAACATACATAAATTTTATTATGTTGGTAAAACCTTTATATCCACCCTCTTTTCTATCTATTGAAAAATGATAAGATTGCTAATGCATGTGTACGAACTACGAGCTACATGAAGCGATGATATTCATTTTTATATTCTTCTTTACATGGATGGTATTATAGATAGATTTTAAAAAAATATCATATATACGATATAATTATTTTTTAATGGTGAATTATTATTTAACCTTCATTAATTCCATCCATGGAATTTTGAAAACATCTTTCATTCATACTCATAGATATCCATCTCAATGAATGATGTAATTAAATTTTATTTATCAATCATCAATGTATTAAGATAATCAAATATATAGTGAATATAATATATATATTTAATTATAAAAATTATGTATATTATTTATCCACTATCATTGAACATGGACCGAAACCATCAAACAAAAACATACAAGAAAAAAGATGTTATTAACTAAAATAGAGATTAAAAAAAGAATTTGTAATAAACAGTTGAAAAAAGTTATAAGTAAATAAAAAATGGTACGATGTATATGATTATGGATTTAAAAAAGATATATAATAAATATATACATTACATATAAGAGTTTCAGATACATATGATTAAATTCGATCTTAGGGTAAGAGTTTATTTCACAATCTCAATAATATTCAGGATTTATTATATTTATGTATCCTCATAGGGGATTATTTTATCACAATATCATGAAAACATTTCTTCAACTAGGGTTATTTTAAAAAATTATATGTTTTCTTATTTCAACACTTTATGTACTCATGATATCGAATTAATTTTTTTAAGGATAACTAAAATTTCTTTTCAACTTGGTTGGGAATATTTTTCATCAATGTATATATTTTCATTTAGACGATTAAGAAAATGTTTTAACTATTTTATAAAGATTTATTAACGAATTTTATAGCTATATTTGATTTTTTTAAAAAAATTTATTGAAAATAATATTATTATCATTTTTAAAATGGGGTACCTTTTAACTTTTAATGAAAAATGTCAAATGAATATTTTTTAAACTAACCATTAACATAATTTACCCCAATAATAAACAATCAATTATTTGAAGCATAAATTGAAATATTCAATTATTATTTTCAAAGAAAATATTTTTATAGTTTTAAATAAAATTTGTTTTTAGATTTTATTTCAATGTGAAAAGGTTATTTTTATCAATAATTTTTTAATGTTATTATTATGGTATTTATATTCATTAACCTTTAGAACCATTTATTTTACTTAAACATAAATAGTAATATGTTTTAATGATTCCATTTTTATCATTTCTCAATATTGTTTATGAACTTTTCTACTAGGAATTTATGATCATTTAATATACTTGTTCATTCTATACAAAGTGATATTTTATTATTAATACATGTTTATTAAGCTATATTATTAAATTATATAATGAATACATTTGAATTATTATGTGAAATGTGGGGGATAAAATTACATATCCCCTTGATGTATAAGTTGGTATCATGAGGCAAACTAAATTGTGTATTTGGATGAGGCCTTACCCATTTATGTAATATGTCTAGGTGTGAGGACTAAATAGTATGTTTTAGATGTATAATATTATATATTTCATCAAAGTGAAATCAATTATTTATGCATATGTGACTATATGAATATTTATATATCCACGGATAAATATCATTCTTATGTGATTATTTTTTTAGATTTATTTGACTATCATTTATTCCATCCATATTATATTTTCCTTATTAGCATCATTTTTAACTATAACATTATTATGTATTTGAGCTCAACCCTTTCTTATATTTTCATTCCCCTTGATTCAAGTAAGGTTATTATTATTTATATTCAAGGGAATGATATATATAATGTGGGTGTTCTAGAAGAAAATACTATGTTGAATTTTCCGTTTTCAAATTTAAAGTGGAATTCATGTATGTATATAGTTTTCTAATTCTAATAAAATATTTAGTCCATTGGGTTGCATTCAAATATATCTAGTATTAATTTAATAAACTATCCAATTAAACAAGGCTATTAGTATCATGTTTTTTGTATTTGGTAACAATTGTAGTTTTATAGTAACTATGTGAACTATATTTAAGAAAAATTAGATTATGTAATGATAACCTAGGAAAAATTTGACGATATGTCTATATATCTGATAGAATACAAATGTGTTAGTAAGGGATAGATTTTGTGATTTTCTTAGAAAAACTTCCATATCAGGATACTACATGTGGGTGTTGTTTTGGAATAGATGCATCTATGGGTAATAACCCCGAAAAGAGTTGGTTCATGTATATATCTGCCATCATTCTGGTGCACAGTGATTGTGCCATTATTGAGCATAGATATTGACACTCCAAAGATATATTCTTGTATTAATTAAAATTTTCTTCACAAAACATAATGAAGGATTGAAAAGAAAAAAAATTCTGTGAATAAATTACTGAAGAAACTCAGATTAATATTTTTTCATTAGTTTTGAATTACTTTTAATTTATATTATGTTCTTCACTAATTTATAATTTATACATTTGATTCATAATTTTAGGTTCTAATATATTGTATTCCATTTTTTATAAATGTTTACTATAGTTAGTAACATAATCCTTTTTAATATAGTTAAAAATCTATTTGTAGCTTATTAATGTATAAGTTTCATAGAGAAAATGTTTCTTACTATTCGATGTAATTTAATGGAGAAGGTTTCTATTGATTTTTATCATCTCTTTGGGGATGTGGATCAACAGTTGTCATTTATTCAAAACACAAATGATGAAGAGAAAATAGATAGTATATAATAGATTTATTTTAAGGATCTTCTTGTAGAAAAATATTTTTCTTGTAAATACTAAGAATATATGAATAGAAAATTATTAAATATAAAATAAAAATGAAGTGGAAAATGTTTCTATATATATGAAACCAACTTTATAGGGTTATAAATTAATGTTTTGAACCATTAATGTAATCTAAGGAGAGTTATTGAATATTTAATAGATGTGATTAATCCATTACATAGATGGGAAATGGTCAACCAAAAATTCTCATCATATATGGATATAATACCATGTGTTTTCAAGACATTGAAGAAATTGACCAAGTCATATGGCTTTGAAAGAAGTAAAATGAATTAGATGACAGAAGAAAAAAATTAGAGAAGGTGGAAAAACATAATGGTTAATTTTACAACATTGTTTACTAATTGAATTAATAACTTGGTACATGTGTAAAAGGAAAGTTAATTTTCATTAAGTGTGGAGGAAATAGTCATAATTATCTGTAATAAAATTTAATGGGAGAAGTAATCACATATAATGATTTAACATTAAAAATGTGGGCCACTATTCCAACCAATTATCAAAACATCAAGGGAATTTCTAGTAAAAGGAACTATGGGGATCAGCCCAAACTAATGAAATTGTGATTATTGATGTGGAATTTCCTTGATACATATTGAAAGGTACAACTATCACACACTCAAAAATTGTAAATGTTTTATTAGATTCTGATTCTCCACCCTCACATTTATATTTGATCAATTTTTTAAGGGAATCATAATAAGACCTCAATGATTATATTTTAAGTTTGCTGTGAATTATTTTAATTTTAAGATGACAAAATATTCAATATATATTCCCCCCATGACAGTCTTTTTTGATAATTTTTATGGAATATAGTCTTATTAACACAAATAAATATTATTACATTGTATATAACATAATGACTGACATGATATCTTATGTCATAGTTTCTTCAAAATTATAAATTTAATTAAAGAATAACATAAAAAATCTTCATGTAAAATTTATATCCTTCATCATATGTTCATCCTATGCTATATTTACATCATCTAATATCCTAATGACATATATTAAATGAAAGTGGTGAGAATAAATCCCAATAAGTGAATAAAAAAAGGTAATGGAACATAAATGATTATCATGGACAACAAATGAGGCATAACATGAGAGAATAATAATAAGTACCTCATAAATAACATAGAAATGTGACTACAACATAAAATAGATATATTCAAAATAACATCCCAATGGTTTATTACAAATGTGTTATAAATTGTAATTAATGAGGTTATACACCATGCTATTGTAATAAATGTCATATATAGATATAAATTATTTACCCGTTGAATTAGAGTACAATTAGGATGCATCATTAAACAATATTAATACATTTGTACTATAAATATCATAATAAAATATTTCATAAATAACCTATAGAAAATAAATCATGTGTTTTATTTAAATTCATTGCATATATAATTGCATAAACACTTGAATAGTTAATAATTATTTTTCAAAGAAATGAGAATGGTGGTATCATACATATAAATCCATGAATAAATTAAAAAATTACATCATGTTTAATATCCATTGATAATAATAGTATTAGGTATTCACAATATAAGAATATTTCAAATAAAATATACAAATTCATGAAATGAATTCAGTAGCATGTAGTATAAAGCATGGTTTAATGATATTTAATAATGAGGGGGGAAGTTGTTTATTTATTTTTAAACTAATTATTTTGTAGTAAAGGGAAAATCAACGGATTTGGAGTAAAATGTAATTCATCATCTCAAATGAGTTACTTCAATAGGGAATAATAAGGTAAGAATTTCATTACCTAAAATCCTTTATTTCATAAAATTTTGGTTTCTGGAAAAATAGACATATTTTTATTAAAATAACATAAATGAAGTGAGATATGTTTGTTTTTAAAACTATTTAACATTTACAATCATTTTATAATATTTCTTAATTTCAATCATTAATGTGAAAATTTTAGGATATGGTATTTTCTAAAAAAAACTATTTTTCTTTAGTTTCACTAATTTTTAATGGGAATTTATACATTGGAAAATTAATTATAAATTCCTAAAATAAACATATTTATAATTTCATGTTTTATAAATAATTTCTTATAATGATATATATTTTTGGTGATAATTAAATAATTGGAAATGTTCTCGTTGTTGGCTAAACGACCGTTAACAAGACATTTCCTAAAGGGGGGAATGAGATATATAATATGTGATTATTTAAAATAAAATTTTTATTATATTAACAACATAAATATAATTTTAATATATTATATAATTTATTTTAGTATGTATAAATTTTAAAAAGAGAAGTAGGATATGAAATTCAAGCAAGAAATTGTATTAAAAGGACAAAAGGAAATTGTTTATTTCTTGAAGTCATTCCTTATCTACGGCCCAAAACATCTTGAAATTTAGATGTTTTATTACTCTGTAACATCTTTAAGGGTCATAAGGGGATTAGGGTTGGGTAATTTGGTAGAGGTTTTGTTTTACTTTGTGTGGGAGGATTAATTTTTTAAAGGAAGGGTGTTATTTGTACTTGAAGATATGGGTATTTTTAGAACACAAAATGTAATAAAATATAATTTCAAGGTAATATATAGAATACATATATTTTTAAATTTTTTAAATATATATGAATTCAATAATGTGATTTTAAAAAATTAATACACATTATAATTCAAATTTAATATTTTAATCAAAATTAATGTCGAAAAAATGAAAAAAAAATTATTTAAAAGAAATTCTTCTAACATTGGAATTTGAAAAATGATTTTCAGGTTTGGAAAAATGTTTAATGTTTCAAAATTATAAAATTATATATTTAAATTTATTTTCGGAAGAAATAAAATTTTCAAAATTTATTAATTCTATATTTAATCATTATTATGTCATAAAACACATGGTACTTCAGAATTAGTATTTTAACTATTCATATATAAATTGTAGAATTTTTAAAAAATTAAAAAAACATACATAAATCATATTGACATCATGATTTCAATAATGAAATTAATTCTATAAAAATAATTTCATAACATAGGTTAATGTTATCTTTTATATAAAAATTATGATTTCTGGGAGATACATTAAAATAAATTTTATTAAAAATAATGTGTATATTTTTCAAATTGAAATTTTTTTTATTTTGTTAAAATATTTATATTATCTTAGATTACTCATGATAATTATTATTGATAACCCATTTTGTTATTTTGATGTTAAATTTCTAATCTAATAGTCAGATTAATATTCCCAAGAATTTGGTTAATATTCTTAAAGTCATATTACTATTCCAATGGTCTTATTATCTCTTATAAATACCTCTTAATTATATTATTTAAAATTTAATATAATTCCAACCAATTTTTTATTTTAATTCAATAATGGTGATCTGTTTAATAAAATTGGTTTCGTGTCTATTGTCATATTCATGGGATGGATGATTCATGTATATTAGAAAAATAAATATTCTACAATTGTAGTTTATCTATTTTATATGTTTTTATCCCAATATAATGTTTTTAATATCATGTGTTTAGTTGTAGATTAATTTAATTATTTTAATAATTGAAATAATTTTTTTCTTGATTTTCTTATGTGTTGTATGTTTATAATACAATATAATAAAATATAGCACACATTAATTCAGAAAATAAATATTTCCCATATTGTTTGGTTCATTACATATTTCTTCCTAATAATCATTTTATTCTATATGTAATGTAATTTTATGGAATTTTGGGTGTTTATTTTCTTCCCAGTATAGATCCCATTTAATTTTTTGAGGAAGGGAAGTTTCATTTGAAATTGTGAATCAAACATCAATAGCTGATTAGTGTAAGGATGAACATAAACCCCTGATGGAATTTACTTCCATAATATGGTTATTTTCTACTTATTAATGATTTGTATTGATCTAAAATGGTTGGGGGGATATTCTATATTAAAAATGAGCCTATTGTTCAGAAATAATTTTGATGAATTTTTGGAGTACATTCTTAGTCATTCCTCGAATCATGAAGATGATTTTTGAATAGAAGTCACAATTTTTTCTACATATATTTCAAATAATATACATATAATGGCACCAATTGGGTTGAAATAATAGAAATTAATCTCCAGTAAAATCTATATAAGGGATTAAATTGGCTAAGTGGTTCTCTATAGTGTTCACCTATTCATTTTATTATGATGAAATATGGTTACAGGCATCTTTGAATTGATTATCTAGAACATAAAATGATAACTATTTATAACAGGTATCATCTAGCACGTATTAATGATATATTTAACCAATTATGAGGAGATATATATTTTTCCTTGATTTATCATCACTCTGGGTATAATTATCTAAGGAACAAGGAGGATATAACCAAGATAGCCTTCCATACTAGGTATGGTCACTGTGAATTTATAGTATTTCCATTTCGACATACCAATTCTCATGTTATCTTCATTGATTTAATCAATAAGTACTTTAAATATTACCATAATTAATTTGTGGTAGTATTTATAGATGATAATTTTATATATTCAAATAAAAATTAAGATAATGATGAATATTTGAAAGAAAAAATTGAAGACCCTAGGGAAAGAAAATATTGTATGCTAAATATTATAAGTGTTAATTATGGCTTCATGAACATTCATTTTTGA
The DNA here is from genome assembly GCA_963277665.1 of Viscum album. Classification (NCBI taxonomy): domain Eukaryota; kingdom Viridiplantae; phylum Streptophyta; class Magnoliopsida; order Santalales; family Viscaceae; genus Viscum; species Viscum album. The sequence continues at coordinate 497,461,462 of OY728127.1, forward strand.
TTTATGTAATCCCAATAAGGGGGAAATATGAGCATCATTCATTGATGATTATTATTTAGATATTTCTTAGACTTACTATGGTCAATAAAATCAATTTTTTTCTAGGTTTTTAAGGATACTACTGAGGATTTGTGAGAGATTTCACGTAACTATATAATCCGCTCACCATTTTGAATCAAAATAACATTAATTACTTATGGAAAGAATAATTTAAAGAGAGTTTCAAATAAAAGAAGATAGGGTTGGTGGATAATCCTATTCTTACTATAACCTGTATTGGAGAATGTTTTCTGATCATTAGTGATTTATAAAATAAGTTAATGTTATTTTTATTCATGAAAAATGACATGGTGGTAACATATTCCTCTCGCCAGTTAAAAATTCATGACAAAAATTTCCCAAGTCATGATTTGATGTTGGTAGTGGAAATTTTTTCATTATAGATATGAAGGAAATATATTTATGGAGAATGGAGTGATATATATTGTCAAGACCCTTCCTTGGGGCCTATTCCGTGACTACCCCAAGCCCGCCTACCATAGGCCAGGGGCTGACGACTAGCACCAAAGTCATAAATCCCTAAGATGGGAAGGCATTGCCTTTAAAAAAGGTACACATATACAATCAGAGTACACAACTGGAAGAAAAAAACTAAGTAAAACTGAATAAAAAGGTAGTGATGAAAGTAAAGGGGGATGGAAATACAAGCCCAACTGTAAAGTACAACGAAAAGACAAAAAAAGTACAACAAATAGTTGGAAAGTGTCTAGAATCTCTTGGATCGTCCACCATGGATCCAACCTGAAGGGGAGGTATATATAGCCTCCTCAGCGCTACACGTCTATCTGTCACTTCTGGGTACCGTCTCATTGAGAGGTCCACCTCTGGGGACCGTTCAGTCCTCGTACACTCTGCCTTGGTCAGCGATGTCTGTCGTCTTCATCCAACACAACGAGGTGCTAGCATAGCCCATGAAAGGGTTAGTATAACGATACTAAATAGAGGACCCTGAGACCCCCGAAGGTCTCCCAGAATCCACTATAGATAAACCAAAATAGTAAGATAATATGATAAAGTATCAAAAATCCTTACTTGGGTATATGCCCATACATATACCTAAGTTACCAATCTCAATCCGGCTGCAACTCTTGATCCCAACTATAATATGTTCCACAAGTGTAGAAACACTCCACAAAAAAAGTAAAACACAAGGTGAATCTCATAGGTACAGCTCATAGAATAAAGCTACATGGGCTTTGTAGATACCCAAAGATTGACATACATGGACATTACATTACTTTTTCAGAATAATTAATACAAAATGAAAACAAACACCCAAGGACCATAATAGTTTAGTTTCTTTGGAAACTCGGAACATAATCTTCTAATCATGGTGAAAGATCTTCAACATCTCCCATAAAGATCTTCCCCTTTTGGTTTTCTTACCTAAAACCATTCTTTATATCCTGGGGAAAATAAAAAATAAAAGGGTGAGCTCAAATTCTCAGTAATGGTAAACATAGAGAACATAAAACAATCCATAAACATTTGAATGAAAAATCTTGAACATAAAATCTAAATATCAAAATCTTGAGCAAAGACATAAATATTGGAAGTATGTAATGAACATATCATAAAGGAACTTCAATCATGATAAAATAGCATGGGAATAAAACATGTGATTGTGGAAACCATTAAGCACATGATATGATTTCTATAGTAGCCAAGGCATTGCTGCGAAGACCATCTTAGTGGAAAAAGTCCCTTTTTGAATCGAGTTCACTCCTCATTCCAGTCCTGTATTACTGAACCAGATTAACATACCATTCCATCCATGTCTATCTCATCATATATAAATCTTTACCCAATGCGTTGAAGGGATATATAGGTCCCACCCATCTCATAATGAAATCATTCTTACTTGTGCCACAAAATAAACTTAAAATATTCATCATAACCCAAAGAATAAAATGGGTTTCATAAACATAATCCCATCATCACATAATCTATATAAAACAACTGGATATCATTTCATTATAAGAAAAGTGAAACCATTTAAATCATAGAAAAATTATACTTGAAACATACACATATGAAATAATTCCATTTTATATGGAAAATGGTTTTGATAAAACACTTGAAATGAATTCTTGATAAAAATATACTTTCTTCTTCAAAATAAATTTTCTATTCACAAAATTCCATGAAATTTTAAAATAAATGTATTTTGTTGAAAATAGTCATAAAATCTTGTAGAGTAAGCTTCATGAAAATGAGGCATTAAGAAACTGTAAATATTTGTTCACACCGTATAAGTTAAAAATAACATTTTTCTCGTACTTTTGTCGGAAAAGTCAAAAAGTTCCCCGTGTGGTAAAAAAAGTAAGATTACTTTCATATCATGTGGTAAATTTCAAAATTGGGTAAAAAGGACATTAAAAATACATTAAAACATTTTTAGAAAACATGGGCATCGATGATAACAATAACCCCAGTAAATACTTATGAATAACAATCTCGTATAAGAATGAGATTGGAATAGTTATCCCTTACCTTATGTCTGATATGATTCGTATGTATCCGACCATCCAGTATAATGATTTAAATAATGTCATTGACTTATTACAGAATCATATTCATTGTTATGATATCATATATGTTTCACTTATGACTTTATATTACCTGTTCGTTTGTAAATCCCATTTTAAAGCATCGTTTTGGGTAAAACGTTTTATTTATCGTACGTGTTTGGACTTGTTTTTCGTGATATTATTATTACCTATATCATGATTTAATTACTTCAAGAATGTATATCAGGGTTTATATATCATATATATTCAGTATATATATATAATAGATATATAAATGAAATGAAATACACCGTTCATGGAGACGGTAGGCCGTACGTACGCATGAACGCTGTTTTCTTTTCCTTATTGACTTGAATGGAAGTAAGTATATGAAATATATATATATATATATATGTATAAATAAATACAGTAGCTTAATTATGTCATATATTCCATTATTATTCATTATATATACTTTATAATCATTCTTGAATGTTTAATCATGGAAAATGAATCTCATCGCGTTCGGGGAGACGGTAGTCCGTACGTACGCACGAGCGATGATATCATTACCATGATCATTGAATTGTATTGAAGTGTATGTATAATATTTCCGAATAAATATCACTTTACAATAATCATATATAGTTATTTATTTACACCATTATACCCATCCAAGTAAGGTGGTGGTCGAAAACAGATTACACTACGGCGTGCAGACGGTACTCCGTACGTACGCACGCGCGGTGATTTCATTTTCTGTAGGATGGATAGAAGGTGAAATAGGGTTGTTTCATATTTATAGTAAAATACTAGTATATGAGTGATACTTATGTTATTACTTTATAATGATACAACTAAATAAGAGGAAGTAGAAGAAGAAATAAATTTGAAAGAATCGGTAACGGATATTAACTCTTCTTCGACACGGCTCTTTGAAACCTCCTCTTATGGCACTAAAATTGGTCTGTAAAGAAGACCAGGACCTCTATAATATTACTAGGGAAGTGGAGAAGAGAAATATTTAGGGGTTTTCTGAGCATGAAGGCTCAAATTGGTGTGAGGAGAAGAGGGAGGAGGTTCCCTTTTATAAGGGAGGAGAGGGTCACCCTAGGAAAAACTTAAAATATTATTTTATAATAAAGTCATATTCGGTTTTTAATAGCTTAAAATTGATTTCCTTCGAAGATAAAGTGGGTATGGGTCTAAATTCTCTCAACTAATAGATTTTAGACAGGTTTGGGACTTTATATTAACCTTATATTTTAGTTTTAACTCTAAGTTAATTAGATTTACATTTACCATGTTACTTTGTATTTTTATATTATATAGTTAATAAACATATCATATACATCCAAGAGTCCCCCAAGTGGTCCATTAATGATAAACCAATCATGATATAAGTATCTTGGCCGAAAAATAGATTGTTAAGATTATAATAACAATTAATAATATAAAATTTGTTTTAAAAACTATTTTATGTCAATTTTGACATTATTTGGTAGATGATTTTTGTGAAAATCATAAAATCATGATTAGTTCGAAAAAAGTTAATTAAATCAATACTAACATGTCATATTAACCTATAAAATTAGTTTAATTCATAAAAAGTCTCAAATTACATTTATTTGGGTATTTATAACATAAATTATGTTAATATTTCATTAATAAGATAATTACTACATCATAATTGTGTCATAAATAAATTAAATTACTTAATGTCTAAAAATTATAAACAAAATACCATTATGTAGGAAATATTTTTATATTTCTAATGAATATTTATATCCAAATTTATCTTATGTATAACCCTATATTAAAAATGATTTTGTTATTAAACTTTTTTTTAACTATTTTAACTCTATTTCAAATAAAATAATAATAAATGTCCTACTCTAATCCAAGTGAACCTAAAGGGTAATATTTTTTTCCTAAGTTTTTTTTTGGTCTAATTAAACTTATCCAATAGAATTATGACATGTGTTAGGGTAATAATAATATCATTGTTACCCTTAATTACCATATTTACTTTTTACCGTGGTAAATAATAGTAAAAAAGTTACTAATCACTGAAAATTATTTTTATCTTATTGAACCAAATTTTACTCCTTGATATTAACCGTGTCTCTCAGATTTTCGAAATTCCACTCACAGAAGCAGTAAAATTATGTTTTATCTAAATTTTCAAATTCTCCTAGGAGGTGGGTAAAAGACGGTGAAAAGTTCAATAGAATTTTTATGTATCTAAAATTATTATAAAATGACTTCAATGAATTACATTGAACTTATATAGGTATTATGTATCAGTTTTTACCTAAAATAAATTTAAATAAAATAAATATTTATTTACATAAAAAGTTGGTTTTTAAATAGTAACCCAATGTTTTCACTATTCATCAAAAATTGAAACTTTTCAAAAAAATACCAAAAATTTACCCTAGGCTAATTTCGATATTCTGAATCCAAAAATAAAGTCCATTTTGAAATATAAGATTTATAAAATTTCAAAAAGTGGGTATTACTATTCATAACAGCTAGTTCATAATAATATTATAATAATATCTTGGTTAGTGAAACTTGGTATTGCGTACTACACATGCTATCGAGGAAGTTCGTGATTTCGTGTAATGCAAGCCATGTCAGGGTTGCGTGTAGTGAAAGACTCTTTTGTTATTGCGTATAAAAAAATCCAACCATATTTAAATTATACATTGAATAAATATATATATACACTCAATGTTGCATTGAATAATTACTATCAAACAAACTTGAAATTGTGTTTAACACGATCCAAGATTAGTGTTGCGTATACTGAAAGCTAATATAGTGTTGAATATAGCGCTAGATAATCTTGGTGTAGCATACAACAAAAGATATGAATGAAATTAAAAAGAATATATCTTATAAAATCTTAGGTTGTTACATTCTACCCCCCTTAAAATGAATTTCTCCCTCAAAATTTGTTGGGGGTAATAAATGGTTTACTACTTGTATGTTTCTTTAATAGAAACCCACATCCTAAAAAGAAATACCAAAATTGAACTTTAAAAACTAAATTATGAAATGTAATGGTTACCCATATTAACTAATAACTAGGTTTCCACCTAGAAGAACATGGGTGAAAATATGGATATGGAAGAGAAATATAACCATCAAGTTCTGATGGAGAGTGGTAGAGAACATGGCTATGAAAAATCCAACAATAAAAAAGCCATAAATTTGTGATTATCTAAGGTTCAATCTAATTCATCATATATAAAAGCACAAGGACGGCATTTTTGGTTTTCAATATCATTTCCCTAAAGTTGAAAAATTGGAATTAGAAGAAATACTTACTTGATTTTTGTACAATATCACTGTTCTTTGTTCCTTGAACAATTTTCACTTCATCTATTAAAGAAATTAAGTTGAGTTTGTCTTATGTGAAGTGTTAGCAGATCATGCGATAGAATTATAGGTCATTCCATCTTTCTCAAACATAAAGTTATCACAAGTTATATACATAAGTACATCTATGATGAGGTTAATCGTATATGATTCCAAAAAATGGACTTATACATAATCTATCATACCGCTTAATAAAATAAAACTAGTGTCTACTAACCAGGGACTTCCTGTAGACCAATGGTAGATGATAAAGGCCTGTCGCACTTCGGTTGTGGGTTCGATTCTCATAACCTTGTCCGACGCGACGGGTTGTCGCCCGTTATGCATGTTTTCCATTTTCTTAAACTACACTATTATAACATTCCATCAATAATATAGAAAAAAGTTCTAGCCTTAAACAATACTAACTTATGTCCAACATAATTCATTCGAATCTTTAGGCTTATCTAAAATACTTCTGTCCAAGCTCATAGTATAAAGAAAACAATTACTAGAAATTTCATCTACCAATCATGTGAATACCATCATTTATTCCCCATATATCATACGATATATCTTGTTGGTCACATTCCAAACATGTGAAAACCTTAATCATGTATTCTCTTGAAACATAAATTACCATAGAAACTTAGTGAAAACATGAATGATATCAAAAGTTAACTCTTTCCACATACCAAAATCCCAAAAATTCTTTATACTCAAACCATGATATCACTTTGTCCTTATATCAGTCATGAGCTCATGAATACTATCAAACATATTATTTTCTCTTTATCCCTTCATTATGTGCATATCATCTGCTTTACAAAAATATTTCAATCACTTTTCATGGTTATCAATGCCATATTCTTATGGAAAACCATAATGGACCAATATATAGGTATTCCAATATACCATAAAAGTACCTCAAAAACATTATTCTTGAATACCAATACATAAACACTTTAAACCATCCTCTTCAATGATTGTCATGGAATAAGTTCTTCCTTGATTTAGAAGTAACCTCTTAGTTCAGGGCATTGAGTTGGGTAATGCCCATGTTCTCCACAGATAAGTCATTGAACTCTATAACAGTCTATCACTCTATGACCCTTCTCTCCACATAGATAACATCTTCCCCTCCATTTGATGTATTCATCAAGGTTCTTCTTTCCTTCTTTAGAAATCTCAATCTTCCTTTCTCTATGCTCCTCAACATGCAATCATGCATAAAAGTCCATCTTCCTCTTATTAGTTGAGTCGGGAAACTTACCAAAGTTGAGGTTATTGATCATATTATGAGATTTCTGATTAGGAAGAATACGATGTTTGGACTTCTCAAATCCCATTTCATTTGGTTGCTCATGAATAATATCATTCCATTGTCCATCATATTTTCCATTATCGTGAATCTTCAGGTTTCCATCAATTTTATAAAACCCAAAAAGAATAGTGTGGGAGGAAAAAATCATAATCAAGGTGGATTACGTTCAATATCTAACATCTTAGTTTTAATTCTAATATCGTTTCCATGTTTCTAGGACTATAACCTATACTTATACTTAACCTTAGGTACATCCCTAGACAGACCTTAGAAAAATATCAAGGGATCTCACTAAAGTTTTCGTATCCCAGTTTCCAAAGGTTAACTAAACCTTTCTTCGGATACAAACTGTAGAGACCCAAAGTTTGATGTACATGGACATTAAATTACTTTTTCATAATACTTAATACATAACAAAAACAAACACTCAAGGACCGTAATAGTTTAGTGTCTTTGGAAACTCGGAACAAAATCTTCTAATCATGGTGAAAGATCTTCAACATCTCCCATAAAGATCTTCCCCTTTTGGTTTTCTTACCTAAAACCATTATTCATATCCTGGGGAAAAGAAAACATAAAAGGGTGAGCTCAAATGCTCAGTAAGGGTAAACATAGAGAACATAAAACAATCCATAAACATTTTAATGCAAAAGCTTGAACATAAAATCTAAACCTCAAAATCTTGAGCAAAGACATAAATCTTGGAAGTACGTAAGGAACATATCATAAAGGAACATCAATAATGATAAAATAGAATGGGAATAAAACATGTTATTGTGGCACCCATTAATAACATGATCTGATTTCCCTAGTATCCAAGGCATTGTTTCCAAGACCATCTTAGTGGACAAAGTCCCTTTCTGAATCGAGTTCACTCCTCGTTCCAGTCCAGTATTACTGAACCGGATTAACTTACCATTCCAACCATGTCTTTCTCATGAGATATAAATCTTTACCTAATGCATTTGATGGAGATATAGGTCCCACCCATCTCATAAAGAAATCATTCTTACTTGTGCCACAAAATAAACTTACAACATTCATCATAACCCAAAGAATAAAAAGGGTTTCATAAACATCATCCCACTATCACATAATCCATATAAAACAAATGGATATCATTTCATCATAATAAAGGTAAAAACCATGTAAATCATAGTGAAATTATACTTGAAACATACACATATGAAATAATTCCATTTTATATAGAAAATGGTTTTGATAAAACACTTGAAATGAATTCTTGAGGAAAATATCCTTTCTTCTTCAAAATATATTTTCTTTTCACAAAATTCCATGAAATTTTAAAAGAAAAGTATTTTGTTGAAAATATTCATAAAATATTGTAGAGTAAGCTTCATGAAAATGAGGCGTTATGAAACTGTAAAAATACATTCACGCCGTATAAGTTAAAAATAACATTCTTCTCGTACTTTTGTCGAAAAAGTAAAAAAGTTACCCGTGTGGTAAACCAAAGTAAGATTCCTTTAATATCATGTGGTAAATTTCAAAAATGGGTAAAAAGGACATTAAAAATACATGAAATTATTTTTAGAAAACATGGGCGTGGATGATAACAATAACCCCAGTAAATACTTTCGAATAACAATCTCGGATAAGAACGAGATTGGAATAGTTGTCCCTTACCTTATGTACGATATGATTCGTATGTATCCCAAACTCCTATAAAATGATTTAAATAATTTCATTGACTTATTACATAATCATATTCATTGTTATGATTTCATATATGGTTCACTTATGACTTTATAATTCCTGTTCTTTTTTAAATTCCATGTTAAAGCAGTGTTTAGGGTAAAACGTTTTATTTATCGTACGTGTTTGGACTTGTTGTTCTTGATATTATTATTACATATATCATGATTTAATTACTTCCATAATGTAAATCATGATTTATATATCATATATATTCAGTATTTATATAATAGATATATAAATGAAATGAAATACACCGTTCATGGAGACGGTAGGCCGTACGTACGCATGAACACTATTTTATTTTCCTTATTAACTTGAATGGAAGTAAGTAGATGAAATATATATATATATATGTATACATAAATAAAGTAGCTTAATTATTTCATATATTTCATTATTATTCATTATATATACTTTATAATCATTCTTGAATGTTTAATCATGGAAAATGAATCTCATCGCGTTCGTGGAGAGGGTAGTCCATATGTAGGCATGAGCGATGATATCATTACCATGATCATGTAATTGTATTGAAGTGTATGTATAATATTTCAGAATCAATATCACTTTAAAATAATAATATATAGTTATTTATTTACACCATTATACCCATCCAAGTAAGGTGGTGGTCGAAAACAGATTACACCACGGCGTGGAGACGGTATTCTGTACGTACGCACGCGCGGTGATTTCATTTTCCATAGGATGGATAGAAGGTGAAATAGGGTTGTTTCATATTTATAATAACATAATAGTATATTATTGATACTTATGTTATTACTTCATAAGGAAACAACTAAATAAGAGGAAGTAGAAGAAGAAATAAATTTGAAAGAATTGGTAACGGATATTACCTCTTCTTCGACACGCCTCTTTGAAACCTCATCTTAGGGCACTAAAATTGGGCTTTGAAGAAGACCAAGACCACTAGAATATTACTAGGGAAGTGGATAAGAGAAATTGGTAGGGTTTGGCCGAGCATGAAGGCTCAAAGTGGTGTGAGGAGAAGAGGGAGGAGGTGCCCTTTTATAAGGGAGGAGAGGGGCACCTTAGAAAAAACTTAAAATATTATTTTATAATAAAGTCATATTCGCTTTTTAATAGCTTAAAATTGATGTCTTTAGAAGATAAAGTTGGGATGGGTATACATCTTCTCAACCAATATATTTTAGACAGGTTTGGGTCATTATATTAACCTTATCTTTTAGTTTTAACTCTTAGTTAATTATATTGACATTTACCATGTCACTTTGTATTTTTATATTATATAGTTAATAAAATTACCAAATACATCCAAGAGACCCCTAATTGGTCCATTAATGATACACCTATCATGATATAAGTATCTTGGCCGAAAATTAGATTTTTAGGATTATAATAATAATTAATAATATAATATTTGTTTAAAAAACTATTTTATGTCAATTTTGACACTATTTGGTAGTTGATTTTTGTGAAAATCATAACAGCATGATTAGTTCTAAAAAAGTTAATTAAATCAATAATAACTTGTCATATTAACCTATAAAATTAGTGGAATTCATAAAAAGTCTCAAATTACATTTATTTGGGTATTTATAACATCAATTATGTTAATATTTCATTAATAAGATAATTACTACATCATCATTGTGTCATAAATAAATTACATTATTTAATGTCTAAAAATAATAAATAAAATTCTATTATCTAGGAAATATTCTTAGCTTTCTAATTAATATTTATAGCCGAATTTATCTTATTTATAACCCTACATTAAAAATGATTTATTTATTAAACATTGATTTTAACTATTTTAACTCTTTTTTAAATAAAATAATAATAAATGTCCTATTCTAATCCAAGTGGACCTAAAGGGTAATATTTTATTCCTAAGGTTGTTTTTGGTCTAATTACACTTATCCAATAGAATTAGGACATGTTTTAGGGTAATAATAATATCATTTTTACCCATAATTACCCTATTTACTTTTTACCGTGGTAAATAATAGTAAAAAGTTACTATTCACTGAAATTATTTTTATCTTATTGAACCACATTTTACTCCTTGATATTAACCGTGTCTCTCATATTTTCTAAATTCCACTTACAAAAGTGGTAAAATTATGTTTTATGTAAATTTTCAAATTCTCCTAGGAGATGGTTAAAAGACGGTGAAAAGTTCAATAAAATTTTTAGGTATCTAAAATTATTAAAAAATGACTCCAATGAATTACATTGAACTTATATAGGTATTATGTATCAATTTTTACCTAAAATAAATTTAAATAAAATAAATAATTATTTAAATAAAAAGTGTGTTTTTAATTAGTAACCAAGTGTTTTCACTATTCATCAATAATTGAAAGTTTTTAGAAAAATAAAAAAAATTCACCCTACGCTAATTTCGATATTCTGAATCCAAAAATGAAGTCCATTTTGAAAAATAAGATTTATAAAATTACAAAAAGTGGATATTACTATTCATAACGGCTAGTTCATAATAATCATATAATAATATCTCATTTAGTGAAACTCAGTATTGCATACTACACATGCTATCAAGGAAGGTCGTGATTGCGTGTAACGCAAGCTAAGTCAGGGTTGCGTGTAGTGAAAGACTCTTTTTTATTGCTTATAACAAAATCCAACCATATTTCATTTATACATTGAATATATATATATATATATACACTCAATGTTGTGTTGAATAATTACTGTAAAAAACATGAAATTGTGTTTAACACGATCCAAGATTAGTGTTGTGTATAATGCAAGCTAATACGGTGTTGCATATAGCGCAAGAGTATCCTGGTGTAGCATAAAACTGAATATATGAAAGAAATTAAAAATAATATATCTTATAAAATCTCAGGTTGTTACAGGCTTCACCACAACTCAACCATGAAGAAACATCTATGAAGAAACATCCACCATTACTTAGGTATATGCCCATACATATACCTAAGTCGTCAAGGGTACACATATCATACATGAGGTAAACACGAAGGAAAATACTCATCTCACACCAGGTATACACAACATAAAAGAGAGTAAGAGATGATTAGTTGTAGCTACTGAATCATCTTTCACTGTTGAATAACTGATATTTGCAGAAACCTAAAATATTAGTCTATCGAAGCCGTTGATCCTTCATGGGATCTCGGTACAAAAGTCATTGATATCGAACCCACGGAGGATCCAGGTCCAGTCTCATCGCTTTCAAAACCAGGGAGGATCCAGGTCCAGTATCATCACTGTCGAACCCACAGAGGATCCAGGTCTAGTCTCTTCGCTGTCGAACCCACGGACAATCCAGGTTCAGTCTCATTGGTGTCGAACCCAAAGAGGATCCAGGTCCAGTCTCATCATTGTCAAACTCACAGAGGATCCAGGTCTAGTCTCATTGTTGTCGAACCCACGGAGGATCTAGGTCCAGTCTCGTCACTGTCAAACCCACAGAGGATCCATGTCCAGTCTTGTCACATTCGGACCCACAGAGGATCCAGGTCCAGTCTCTTCACTTTCGAACCCATGGAGGATCCAGGTCTGGTCTCTTAATTGTAAGATTGATTTCCGGAGGGTCCGCTCCTCGAGCCAAGTGGTGATACATCAACTACCACTTAGTCTTCAGTTGATGTATCTCGTAGTTTCCTCTCATCCTAAGGAAACCAACACGACAGATGATGCGTCAATCGAGCGCCCGTTCTGTGAGTTATAGGCATCTTCATTCCAGGAGCCTGGTTGGTTTTTAGGTTCAATCCAACCCACCTATACCCCCAACTGCTTCCAAACACCAAGTCGGTTTTTCCAAAAGAACCGTCTTGCTCCAAGCCTTCCATTGTTGTAGGCGGTTCGTCAATCGGACACACGTAGCCCAAGGAAGGGGCGAAAATGTCTAAACTGGATAAACTGGTTCGGGTATAGGCCAACCCAGTTGGGCCGACCCAGCCTGACCCAGTCTATACCGGGGTCCGACCCGATTTGTGGATCCAACCCGGTCTGAGAAAATGGCCTGAGCTAAGGGGACAGCCCGACCCAAGGCGGCACGACCAAAAGCAGCGGGGCCGAAGGCGTCCTGGCCTAAGGCAACCCGACCGAAGGTGACCCGGCCTAAGGGGGCCCGACAGAAGGCGGCCAGGTTTATGAGTGGCCCGACGGAGGGTGGACCGACTGAGGGCGGCCCGGTTGAGGGTGGGTCCGCCGACACGATGGCTCGTGTGGACGGCAGGCCACGCCTGGGCGGGTTACACCCCTGCCTTCCCTAATGGTCGGCGCATGGCGCGCCTGGCTAGTAACCGCTGGACCCAAAGGGTCCACCTTGTAGCAAGCTCCGCCAACCGGCTTAGCCGACCACCCCTGTTCATCCACTACAGTGCAACGGCTCCACGGTTCGACTGGGTTGCACGTGCTGGGACGGCGCCACACCACCTGCGATGTGGCCGGCCTGACCACGACCTCCAGCTCCTCTGTGCAGCGCAACGGCGCCGAGACTCTTTCATTTATCACATCCCTCTTCACCTTGGTTCCTCTCTGGTGCGGTTTGACGGCATAGTGCCCTTCCAGCTCCGCAGCGGCCCCCCATGGCCGCGGCGTGGTTCTTTGCATGGCGCGATGGCGCCACACCCTTCCAGTGGTCCGGTAACCCTTGCGCCACCGACATCTTCTGCGGTCCACCCCCATCGTCAACAATAAAAAAACTAAAATGGGGAGTGAATGTAACACCCCCGAATGATAAAGGGTTAATTAGCTAAATGATATCACTCATTTCAACAAGGTACAACTTCTTTTTTGGGAGACTATCTCATTAGAACTCCACAGTTAATAATGCTTGGCCTAGAGTAGTGATCAGGATGGGTGACCTTCTGGGAAGTTTCCTAGGGTTTGTGCGAGTGAGGACAATGCACACTGGAAAAGAAAAGTGTGGTCCTGTGGGGACTATCATTAGTCAGATGACCCATTCAGGCATGTGGGTGGTCCCCATGGTCGGGACCACATGTCTACAGGGAAAATGGTGGGTGGGGCCTAGTTGTTAAATTTGGTATCAAAGGTGGTACCTAGCCTTAAGTGCAGTGCACTGCCTGAAGGTGTCTACTGAGCCCTGCTCTCTGATAGGTAGGAAGTGGGACAACTTGGTGAGTCGGTCTATGATCACCCATATCGAATCGTGACTCCGGGATTTACATGGAAGAACCATCACGAAGTCCATGGACATCACATCTCACTTCCACTCTGGGATCTCTAAGGGTTGTACCAGGCTTGTTGGTACTTTGTGCTCTTCCATCACTTGCTGATAAGTGAGGCATCGTGAGACAAACTCTGCTACCGAAATCATCATGCCTAGCCACCAGTGTTATCGTCGATGGTCCTGATACATCTTCTCCACTCCTGTATTTACCTTAAGAGGAGATGTGTGGAACTCCCTCTACACTTCCTCCTGAAGTGAAACAGGTAACAAGGTACGTCCTCTGAAGAGGATGGTGTGCTCTCCACATTCAGAAAATCCATTAAGTGCATGTCCTTTGGATATCTAAGAACGCTGCGTCTCACAGTCAACATCTCTATGTTGTGCCTCCCTGACTCACTGAAGAAGTTGAGGAGTGACTGTGAGAGACTGTAGAAAAGCTTCTCTATCACTATCTACAAAGGATATCAACAACGCGGGCAGCTTCTCTATCACCTATCGAAGTACCTGAATGCCAGATCTCTTACTGAGAGCATCTTCTACAACATTCCCCTACAAAGGAATATATACTATCTCAAAGTCATAGTCCTGGAGAAACTCAAGCCAACATCGTTGTCTCAGGTCCAGGTCCTTTTACGAGAAGACACACCTAAGACTATTGAGATTAGAATAAATTGTAAACCGTTCACTCAATGAACTATGGGTGAGACTAGCCAATTGTAAAGAACTTGAATACACCCTTCTTTGCCTAGGTCCTACAAGAGATTCCAAGATTTCTCCTTTGCCGAAAAGAGAAATTATTTCTCATCCCCTGGATGAACCACATTTTTTGCCTAATACAGTCAATCCTGACATGAATTGTACCAATTCATGCCATGGACGATGTCGTAAGTCCTTGACGCTACTACCAAGATATCCAACCATTACTCTCGCCTCCAAGGGTTGAGTCACACTATTGGAATCAATGTGTGATCACTAGGTCTCCTCCATTAGGAATCTCGAATGTGAGGGTCAATTCTAAAATTTTAACCATAACCTCTCAGTATCAACCACACAAAAAGGCAGGAAAGAAAACATCACAAGGACAAGTGTTTTTTATTACTGCAGCTCAAAGTACAAAGACACAAAGAAACCACAAACAATGAAAAAAACGAAGCAAAAAAATTCATGAACAAAGGCCTCTATGACTGGAGCTAGTCCCGCTCTTTTCCACCTGCTCCCGGAGCTCGAGGTGAACTGTCTAGGTGGTGGTAGTAGTGCTCGATGACTCTGACCACCATCTGCTGAAGGACCTACTCCACTGCTTCATCCTCCACTTGGCTGATGCTCAAGCTCCTGCCACTACCTTTGTCTCAGTTTCTCCTCTAATGCCTTCTGATCAACTCTGCCAAGATTCAGACAGTCATGTACCATGTGACCCCGTTTCCTACAGGAAAAAACAGACCATTATCCTTTCAAAGCTCTGTCGGCCTCGGGTTCCCCACACCCCCAATGCCACATCTTGGGGTCATCTAACAGAAGATCTAACCAACTTGTGCCCCCGTTTCATATGCCTACTGCATTCTACAGATGACTCGGCTACTGTCGGTATGCACTGCGACAAGTGCAGCAGCTCCTAAGCACGCAAAGAGAGTAATGTTTCTGGTACAAACTCCACCCTGAAAAGACCCTCTAAGATCCCATAGGTTAAAGTCGTATCATTGTAAAACTGGAGCATCAGGATCCACCACCTCTCAGCTAATCCCTGTAGGAGACTAACAGCTAGGTTCACCATCAAGTCATTGGGTGTCCCTACTATGTGGAAAACTCGTGCTACAAACTCCAACCAGTATGCAGTCGTCTAAAAATCTATCTAGCCACGAAACCTCAGAGGCCTCTATTGTAGGAACTCGTGCAATGCGCTCAAGTGGCACTCACCCTCTTCTTCTAGGGCTGGTAGAAACAGTTGCCCAATGGTTAGTGGTACCGCTGGTGCCACCGCTGTGATGGGGCCCTGCACCGAGGCCTCGTCGGTCAGTGGGATACCATCGTGCTCTCCACTCGGAACCCGTGCTGACTAACTAAGTGAAGACATCTTGAAAAGAAATAGGTGTTCCATGGTCAAAAAAATGTACATGGTGAGCTAACACAATGTAATTAAAAAGAAAACTTTTCAAAGGAAACACACACGCAATCAGTGTTTTCATGCATTGAGTCAGAAATCAGAAGTCAGAGTCCTAGTGTATGGATATGTCGGCCTCCGCACCAACACTGGTTTCCCTAAACTGAAATCCACACCCAAAATATATAATATTATTTCCATTAAAATAATTAGATTCCATGCTCTGTGCTACAACTGACTCCTCGGATACCAATTTGTCAAGACCCGTCCTTGAGGCCCATGTCGTGACAACCCCAACCCACCTTCCATAGCCCAGGGGCTGGAGACTAGCACCAAATACATAAATCCCTAATATGGGAAGGAATTTCCTTTAAAAAAATTAATCACACCCAATCATAGTACACAATTGGAATAAAAACACTAAGTAAAACTGAATACAAAGGTAGTGATGAATGTAAAGGGGGATAGAAATACAAGCCCAACAGTAAAGTACAAGGAAAAGACAAAACATGTACAACTAAAAGACAAATAGCTGGAAGGTGTCTAGAAGCTCCTGGATCATCCACCACGAATCCTACTTGAAGGGTAGTTATAGATAGCCTCTGCAACGCTCCACGTTTTTCCGTCTCCTCCGGGTACTATCTCGTCGACAGGTCCACCTCTGGGTATCGTCCAGTCCTCGTACACTTCGCCTCAGTCAGTGTTTCATGTCATCTACATCCAACACAATGAGGTGTGGGAATAGCCCGTGCAGGGGTGAGTATAACGATAATCATTAGGGGACCATGAGACCCCTGGAGGTCTCCCAGAATCCACTAAGGATAAACCATAGTAGTAAGATTCTATCACAAAGAATCAACCATCCTTACTTAGGTATATTCCCATAAATATACCTAAGTTACCAATCACAATCTTGTTCCAACTCATGAGCCCAACCACAATCCATTCCATATGTGTAGAAACACTCCACAAAGAAAGAACAAAACAAGGTGAATCCCATAGTTACAGCTCACAGAAGAATGCTATGTGGACTTCACCAAAACTCAACCATGAAGAAACATCCACAAAGAAACATCCACCCTTACTTAGGTATATTCCCATACATATACCTAAGTTGTCAAGAGTACAAATCTCATAAATGAGTTAAACACAAAGTAAAAGACATAGATCACACCAGGTATACACAACTTAAAAGAGAGTAAGAGATGATTAGTTTTATCCATTGAATCATCTTTCACTGTCGAACGGAAGATATCTGACAAAACCTAAAACAACAGTCTATCGAAGCTGTCGATCCTTCTTGGGATCTCGGTACAAAATTCATTGTTTTCTAACCCACAGAGGATCTAGGTCCAATATCATCAATGTCAAACCCGCATAGGATCCAGGTCTAGTATCATCATTGTCGAAGCCACGAAATATCTAGGTCCAGTCTCATCACTCTCAAACCCACTAAGGATCCATGTCCAGTCTCGTCGATGTCGAACCCACGGAGGATCCAGGTCCAGTCTCGTCACTATCGAACCCTCACAGGAACCAGGTCCAGTATCATCACTGTCTAACCCATGGAGGATCCAGGTCCAGTCTCATCACAGTCGATCCCACAGAGGATCCAGGTCCAGTCTGGTCACTATCAACCCCATGGATGATCCAGGTCTAGTCTTGTCATTGTCGAACCCACGGAGGATCCAGGTCTAGTCTCGTCATTGTGCGTTCGATTCCGGGAGGGTACGCTCCTTGATCCTAGTGGAGATACATCAACTACCATGTAGTATTGATTTTATGTATCCCATAGTTTCTTCTCATTATAAGGAACCCAACGCGACATACGGCACGTCAATCAGACACCCAGTTTGTGAGTTATTGGCATTTCTGTTATAGGGGCCCGGTTGGTTTTTAGGTTCAATCCAACTAGGACATGCCCCAAATGCATCCAAACCTCAATCAGGTTATGCAAAAAGAATAATATCTCTCCAATACTTCCATCTCCATAGTAGGTTTGTCAATCAGATACCCATAGCCCAAGGAAGGGGCGAAAAGGTGTAAACTGGCAAAACGGGTTCGGGTCCGTTCCGACCCAGTCGGACTAACCCAACCCGACCTGGTCTATACCGTGGTCAGACTTGGTCCGTATATCTAACTTTGTCCTTGAAAATGGCCTGATCCAAGGGGACGGTCTGGACCAAGGCGTCCCGACCGAAGGTGGCCCGACAGAAGGTGGCCCGACCTAAGGCGGTCCGGCCGAAGGTGGCCCAGCCTAAGGTAGCCCGATTGAAGGCGGCCCAGCCGAGGACGGCCTGGCTGCGGGCGGCCTGGCAGGGGGCTGCCCAGCAGAGGGAGGCTCGCCCACGTGGCCGGTGGGCCATTCCTAGGGGGGGTTACTCCCCCCTGCCTTCCGAAACGGCCGACACATGGCGCGCTGGCTTGGTAACCACGGGACTCGAAGGGTCTCGCTTTTAGAATTCTCTAGCGGCCGGCTCAGCCAGCCGTCCTAGTTCCTCCACTATAGTGCGACGACATCGTGGTTCTACTGGGCTTTGCACGGCGTGACGGTGTCGCGCCCCCTCCGCCGTGTCCCTTCCTGGTCACAGCCTCCAGCTCCTCCGTGCAGCTCGACGGCGCCGAGCCTCATCCATCCACTGCAGCCCTCCTGGATGTGTTTCCTTTACGACGTGGTGCGATGGCACCTCCCCCTTCTTGCTCTGTTGGGGCCCACCTGTCCGCGGGTCGGTTCATTGCACGGCACGACGGTTCCGCGCCCTTCTGGCGGTCCAGCGGCCCTTGCGCTGCCGACTTCTTCTGCGGTCCGCCTCCGTCATCAAAAATATAACAACCAAAAGTGGGAGTGAATGTAACACCACCGAATGATAAAGGGGTAAATGGATAAATTATATGACTCATGTCAACAAGGTGCACCTTCCATTTCGGGATTTGGTCTGATTAGAACTCCACAGTTAAGCATTCTTGGCCTGGAGTAGTGATCCGGATGGGTGAGATTCTGGGAAGTTTCCCATGGTGTGTGTGAGTGAGGACAATGCACATTGGAAAAGACATGTGTGGTCCTATGGGGACTATCATTAGTCAGATTACACGTTAAAGCATGTGGGTGGGCCCTATGGTGGGGACCATGTGTCTGTAGGGCAACTGGTGGGTGGGGCCTAGTTTTTAAATTTGGCATCAAAGGTGGTACCCATCCCTAAGTGCAGTGCACTGCTTGGGTTGAGATGTAGGGCCCAAAACGATGATGTTGTGGTCTAAAGGGGGGTGAATGTAACACCATTGAATGATAGAGGGTTAATTGGCTAAATGTTATGACTCATGTCAACAAGGTGCACCTTCTTTTTTAAGATCCTGTCTGATTAGAACTCCACAGTTATGCATGAATGGTCTGGTGTAGTGATCAGGATGGGTGAGGTTTTGTGAAGTTTCCCAAGTTGTGTGCAAATGAGGAAAATTGACACTGGAAAAGACATGTGTGGTCCTGTGGGGACTATCATTATTCAGATGACCCATTCAGGCACATGGGTGGGCCCCATGGTGGGGACCACATGTCTGCAGGGCAACTGGTGGGCGGGGCCTAGTTGTTAAATATATGCATATCATTAAATATTGAATTATTTATTTACAACAATTGTATTGAATATCTTCCAAATAGGATGGTTGGTGTTGATAAAAAATTAGTACTTTTCAATTGATTACCACCCTGGGAAGGAAAGTAAGTTGGTTGATGCTCTGAGATAGAAATAAAATTTTAGTTTTTCAATGATGATTACTAAAATAGATACAATACTTATGGATTTTCAATTCATTTATCTTAAAATAATGAGTAAATAGTAAGATCATATATTTATCAGATGAATTTCAAAAAATCTATCCATGAGAGTATTTATAAGGTGTTAAAGAAGTATGATGTATTATATAAGTAGGTGATGATTGTTCAATATTTTAACAATGGTCATGCAAGAGTAATAAAGTTTAATAATTGTTTATGTATCCCGTAAATACTATACATGGAAAAGGTGATGTTGGATGAAGCTCACAGTTCATTATTCTTTAGTCATCCTGGACATACAATGATGTATAGTGTTATGAAGGAGTATTTCTATTGTGAAAACATGAAGAGAGATATTTTTGATTTTGTATCATGGTCCATATATTGCCTTCAAGTAAAGGCTGGGAGACTAAAATCTATTTTTATGTTACAAACATTACTTATACTAGAATGGAAATGGGAAAACATAACAACGGATTTTTTCGGACTCCCCAAAATGTCAAAGGACACAATTCTATTTTGGTTATAGTCGATCAACATGTGAATTTAGAGAAATTCATTGTTATCAATGAATACTTCTCTCTTAATCAGTTTTCCATAATATACATTAAAATATTGGTAATGTTTCATAGAGTATCAGATTCTATTATATAATATTTGGATTCAAGGATTACCTAAATATTTTAGAAAATTATTTAGTAAAATCTAGATGTAGTATTGAACTTCAGTACTACATATCATCCTCAGATAGATGGATAGTACAAGAGGACCATTATAACTTTATAATACTAGTTATGAGTATACCATGCGGATTTCAAATGTGATTGGGATCAATACTTTCCTTTAGTATAATTTATTTTTAATAATGGATTTCAATAAAGCATTTAGATAGATCCCTATAGAGCACTATATGACACAATGTGTATTACTACCGCATATTGGGATGAGTTTGAATAAATAAATCTATTATGACCTAATAAAGATAAGGGAATGTTATAGAAGGTTAGATCCATTCAATGAAACATATGGGCACCTCAGAGTAGACCGAAAAGGTTACAAGGACCTGGCATTAAACATTACATAATCATGAATTAAATGAATAATTCACATTGAGGATATTTTCAGGTTTAGAGTTTTAGAAAAATATTCCATAACTATTACATATCAACTTAAAAGTTACAGGTAGACACTACTACTCAGTATCCATTTTAATCTTAAAAAAACTCTTAAAAAGAAACATGTCTAGTTCCATCTTTTAGACAACATGATTTTTCCTTAATTCCATCCTAGTCCTTATTCATCTTTATGTCCTGTGTAAAACATTTCAAAAACATGGGATGAACATAAAAATCTTAGTAAGGGTTATAAAATAAGGAAGGAAAACATTATCCTATCATTAAATAAAAATCAATAAAACCATACTTTTCAGTCATGACATACCTTATGAAATCATAAGATTTATGAATAACACACATAAATCATAAATCATAAAGGTATTTTATGGTATTCATAACATACTTACATTGTAGCTATCATAGCAACCTAGGGTGTCACATTTGGAATACCCGTCACAGTATATTCCCTAAATCCCTTAGGAGAAACATTCATGTTTACCTCTGTCACGTTAACCAATGCATTGGAGAGCTATCTTGGGCTCACCCACCCTAGGTTTATCACGAAACAACCAGTATACGTAAAAAAGGCCCAATAACCATAAAATAATAATAACACATAACACATGTATAAAGGAATGATACAATTTCCATATTCCAATATATCAAATCTAGATATTGAAATAACCAATTCTTTTTCAAACCATTTTCAAAACCATTTAAAACATTTTATAAAGATATTTTTGAATCAAAGTTTCCCATACCACTTTTAAAATTTTAAATAAATTATCATTTGAATACATTATTTCCCATATAAATAATTACTTAAAATCATTTGGAAAATCATGGACATTAATGATAATAATTTAGAAGAATAAATGTTTAAGACATTTAAAACGATATTTTAGTTAAAGAGTTTTTCACAAAATGAGAGACTATTGAATACAAATAATTGAAGAATAACATTGAATTACAACATTATAATACCATTGGAATAAAGTGATTCGTGATATAATATTCCAAATGACAGTATATACACAATATAAAAGTGAATTGGTTTATAACAATAATAAAGCCTTAATAGAATGTAAATTGACATGAAATCACTTATAAAAATTCAATCCTTGGATTACGGATAAATAAATTACATAATAATGTGTGACAAATATAAATTCACTCAATATTATTTGATATTAATTGAAAATAAATCATATAACATTCACACACATTCTTTTTAAGACAAAACTGATGACTTAGACGTATAACTCAATGAATGGAAATTGAGTTAAAATTACTCTTATCAAGTTCATATCGGTGACTTGAGGATTTATCAATGGAGTGATTATGTGTATAAAAAGTATAACCACATAAAGGGTAGTGTAAATTACAACAAAAATAAATAAATATTGATTCCACACATAATAATAGCATGACATTATTAAGAATTAGAAGATTAACCAGGGAATGGAAATTGGGTTAAAAGGTTCCCTTACCGATTTGTAACTTACGAATAATTCAACCCATGAAAGAAGGATCGTAAAATGAAGATTTAATTGCACATAAATTTAAGTATATTACAAAATTAATACATTCATGGGTAGTATATACACCACACAAAAGGAAATAGTGGCCAAATATAGCATGAATCTCACGGGAATAAAAAGTGAGATGAAAATATTTTACCATGTTGTAATCAGTCAAGTCGTATGACAAAAATTTAATAAACACCAAATTATTAACAGAATAACATAAATATAAAAAGAATCATGATAATATATATCAATTGGAAGTACAAAATACACCACTTTCAATAAAATAATTCAAACAATGGTAATCTCATGAAATTAAAAGTGAGATACGAAATCCCATACCTCGTGTCCGACTTGATTCGTTTATTCCTTGTTCTTCCTAAATAATAAACTAAAGTAAATTTATACATGATTAATAACCTTTTTCAAGTTTATTATTCCTTTTATATCACTTATTACCATATCATAATCTCTATGTAATCATTTATGTTAATAACGTTCGTTTTGTCGATATTTGGTACATGAGTCAAAAATGGACTTCTTATAATTACTAGTTTTTCACATAGTCAAAAGTTCATTATATACATAATTATATTCATGATTTATATATCATATATATCATACATATACATTATATAAATATATTTATAATAGTACATAACATTTGGAGGTAAGAAATGAAATTCACCGTTCATGGAGAGGGTAAGTCGTACGTACGCATGAACACTACTTTCAATTCTATTTCTTATTTTAATGGAATTAAAACATAATTATACAAAGGTATATTATAATTACATTATAATATCATATATAATATCATTAAATCCATCTTTATATGTTTCACATATGTCATTAATGAGTCATATCTCCTTGAGGGGGCGGTAGTCCGCACTTCCTCAAATGAAATTATCGCGTTTATCCATAATGGAAACCTTAAAGGTATGATATAAAATAAAAATAAAGAAGCATAAAAAACAAAAAAAAAATATATATCATATATAAATATAGTTTCATCTTAATTTCCACCATGAGAGGTGGTATGAGATAATCGAACAATCATAGTTTCGTGAGGTGTTAGTTTTCCATTTATAGAAAAATTATGTTCTTCACCTATTAGATGGAGTTTTGTGTAATTATAGTTAAAATCAATATTATAAAAACATGATTTTATATTTATAATACAGGTTTTTTTATAAAATAAATTAATAAAAATATTTTAGGGGTTGTAGAAGTAAAATAAATGAAAATAAGTTAAGAGAAACTGTTACCTTTATTTCAGTTAACTCTCTTTGGCTTGAATCAAAAGGACTTCTTGAAGTGCCTTATACCTAAGGTAAGGATTCTAGGAGGAGGATAGATATCATTATAGATTATTTACGTAGGGGTTGTATGATCCAAGGGGTTTTAGTGGTGTGACGAATGAGTTAAAATTGAATGATTTTTATTAGGGGGAGGAGGGGCCCTTTAGGAAGGTGTGAACATATTATTTTATTATATAATGATATTTGGTTTATAAAGGTCCAAAACTAATAAATTTATAAGATAAGATGACTAATGGTCGTAATAATATCATCCAATAAGAATTGGACCAGTTATGGATATTGTTTTAATATATATAATCTTATTTATTTAAATAATTTATTAATGAGGTAAATACTACATCATTATTGTGTCATAAATAATTTAATTTTTATGTTGTCTAAAAATTATTAAAAATTACAATGATGTAGGAAATATTTATATCTTTCCAATTCATATTTATAGTCCAAAAGGCATTTTATATAACCCATTTTAAAAATTAATTTATTAAAAGATATTTGTTTTTGACATTTTTGCCTTTACTTTAAGTTAATTAATCTAAAGTGTCATTATCACTCCCATGTGATTCCATGGGGTCCCAAAATCAACCCAATTATGGACATGGTCGTAATTGACTCAAACAATAATTTTAAGACAAGTTTTAACGTAATTTGGTATTATTATAATACTCTTTTACCTTGATTATCCTATTTACCATTAACTATGGTAAATAAAAGTAAAAAGTTACTATTCACCAAAAATTATTTTCATCTTTTTGAACCAAATTTTACTTAATAATAACAACCATGTATGTAAAATTTTCAAAATCCAATTCACAGATGTATTAAAATTTCATTTAAAAGAAAATGTCAGATTTTAAACTACTACTTAGTGGTTTCACTATTCATCAAAAATTGATGTTTTTCAGAAAAATCCCAAAAATTCATCCTAAGATATATTTGATATTCCAAATTCAAAAATGATGTCTATTTTAACAAATTCAAAACATAGAACTTGAATTAATTAATTTAAAATTAATTCCCATTATCAAAACAAATTGCGTGTTTTGAGGAAACATTAACTATGAAAAGATTGATACTTTTTTAAGTCCAATTTCAAAGTTAAATTAATTATAATGACCAAAATTAGATTAAATGGAAAAAACATAATATAATTACACATTAAAACCATTTAAAAAGATAATCTATCCTTATAAATAAATTATATTAAAAGGAACTCTTGAATTAAAATACAATATTTGTCACTATTCATAAAAAATGAATTTTATCAGGAAAATACCAAAACAATTACAAAAAGTAAATTTTTTTGTCCCAATTATAAAGAATAATTTTATTTTGTCAAATGGAACATATAAAAGGGACCAAAACTAGATTTAAATAGGGTTTTCCATTTAAAGTCGATAAATAAACCTTTTAAAGTAAATTATTTTTAAAATTAGATTCATTCACATTTTAAGTCTCTAACTTTTATTGGATAAATGTAAAAAAACATTTAACAAGTATGTATAATAATTTTTTTATTTAGTTCAGTTCATTCCCACCATTATAAGGGATAGGCATTAACTAACATTTAAAATATTAATATTATACTACTAGTGTGCAACATAAGATTTCAAAGAAACTCATTGTTGCGTATCGGGTACGCCATCAAACATAGCATCCCCTTTAAAGTATAATTAATATTTAGTTCAAAAATATTAATAAATATGAATAATTTTATGTTCCTTATTTAACTATGATATTACAAATGATATGCTTAAAATCATCAATGTGATCTAGAGTTTGAATATTGTGATAAGGTATTTTTATTAATTTCACCATGGATAAAGGTAGCAGGATTCAAAAATAAAAAAAATGATTCATATATATATCATCCCATTTTTTAATCTTAATCATTTTAGGGAAAAAAATTATCACATGGATCTTCCTCTAAATCTATCTCAAGTCCATGATGTGTTCCATGTATCTCTCTAAAGGAAATACATACATGATACTTCACTTGTACTGATTTCAAAATCCATAACATAAGAGAAAATTAAAATATATTAAAAAAAGATGATAGATATTTTATATTATATGAAGAATATGATATGAAACAAGACTACACACCTGTTCAATATTTTTTTGGAGAACACATAACATTGAGGTTGCTAAATGGGAACTACAGTATGGGTGGAGGTAGATGTATCCTCTGTTTTATATATCAGATGAATTTAATTTCATGGGATATATTATTTAAAGGGTGCTTGAATGTATCAAAAATATATTTTATGATATATTTCATTTTAAATAAATTAAATTTCTTCCATAGCTTTTGTTCCATGCAACACTGTGTTTAAGGAAACCATGATATACTATTGAAATATTAGATAAATTTCAATATTATAACATGAAAATTAAATGTAATATATCTGAATTAGACTATATATGTTAGGAAAAGTATTTTTTTATAAGGAATTATTTATCAATTGATTATAAATAAAAATAAAAAACATATGGAGGTAAGAGTGGTGTTTTTATAAAAACATTGTTTCTTTAAACAAAATTTATTTTTATCTTAATAATATAATTTTTTCATTAATTTTAATTTATTTTACTGAAATATATATATAATATATTAAATAATATTTTTATCACTCATGTAATATTTTTCTAGGCATGAGATAAGAATAAATCTAATTTTATGCTTAAATTTGTATTTTATAAAAATATGTTTTCATCAAATTATGCACACTTATTTTCAAATTAATTTTAACCACATATAATGATTGAAATATGGAAAATTGAAACCATATTTGGAATATGGTGGTTAATAGTTTTAAAATATTCTCCTTTTATTTTTTTTTGTCACTGTTAATTGTATTGGTGATAAAAATTATCACCACGATTAAGGGTTAATTTTGATAATTGTGGGAAAAAACTAATCTGATAAGGCCTAAAAATATCGATAACACATACCTTTATCCTATTGGGTGAGTTTAATTCATCAATTGCGTTCCATTTCCCTAAAATATGGCCACATGGTGACATTTTTCTTTGATATAGACCATTATATTTTTTTTATGTACAAAAAAAATACAAAATGTCACTCTCATGAATTTATGCTTCCCTATTATGGTCACATAGTGAAATAGTAAGTAGTGAATGAATATTAATGTCCTATTGTGAATAATGAAATTATTTTTATAATGTTAATTTATTTCTATTTTTTACATACTATATAATCTTCATAAATACTTTTATGATTCCCGCACAATATTCATTAAAATTATTGGAAAATAAATAAATTATATTAAAAATAATATAAGGGATAAAATTTGGAAACAATATTATGTTTCATGAATATTCAAGATTATTATATAATATTATGAATTTATTAAAGGATTATACTCTAATTCCATCTTTTTATAATTGTCATTAAAGTCAAATTAAATGAATAATGATTATTGTAATATTTAGTGAAAAAATATTATTAAGTTAATTTAAATTCATTATGTTTTTTAAATTTAAAATAGGGATAATATAAGGTAGAAAATATATTCTATTTTCAGTTTATTAAGCAATTTTTACATTATTGAGAAATTATAACAACTTATAATTGAAAAGTCATTATCATGATTGTGGTTAAAATATGTTGACAGAAGGATTAAACAAAATGATAATGTATAAACCACCACATAAACATATCAAAATTTTATTTTTTTATGGTATTTAAAATGTATAATAACCTATATATTATTCCATTCCCATTTAATGCTATTTCTCATGAGAATTACTTTTTACATTTTTTATCATTTTTTAATTCCAAGTGTGTCCCTTCCCTCCCTTATAAAAGGACACCCCATCCCATTATTCTTCACACCACATTGAGAAACATATACTAAAAATAAATTACCATTTATCTTCAAAAAAATACAAATAAACATTATGGAGGTCTTATTATTACAGAAATACCAACCCTAGAATCTTTCAGAGTAGATCTAAAAGAGTTTTTTCACTGAAGAGTTAGTCCTCTAATGGAATCACATTATTTTTTATTCCTATTATACTTCCTTTAGATATATTTTATTTATAGTAAAATAATATATTATGTATAATAAATATATTTAATGTTTTTATGATCAATAAACTCTAATTATTCACCATTTCCCATCAAATGAAAAATGATTGTGTCACACACATGTATGTATGGACTACAACCTCCACAAAGAAATGTGATTCATTTTTCATTTCTAATTTACGTGAATTATAATAAATTTATAATTAATAAATATATAAGATATATAAATGCAATTACTATTTTAAATTGGTAAATTTTTATTTATCTTTGTTGTTCCTTCAATTGAAAATTGAGAAGGATGTTCATCCTTACGTACGGTATACCATCTCCATCAATGGTGTAATTCATTTTTCTATCCAAGTATTTATATATTACTATAAATAAATATATACATAATAAATATTATATTAACATAATGGTAAAAATACTTGAGATTATTGAACGATGATCAATGTACAATACCCAAAAATATCACACCAAGACATTCATGAAAAATGAACCAGTTATTACATGAAATAGTGATTTTAACAATGAATTGGTAATAAAAGGGTCATAAAAGATTATCAATAAAACATATATATGGTGTGATATATGTTATTACGGTTCTATAATATATTTATTATAAGTAAATAATTATTATAAAGGATTTTTGGACACATAGGGTTGATTTCAAACTTAAGGTAAGTGTTTATTTCATAATCTCATCATTATTTGGGATTGTGTATGATTATGTATTAGCTAGGGGAATTATATTATCAATGTATCTTAAAACCAATATATTTTCATATCATATGTTTATATATTTAAATTATAATATTTCTAATCATCATCTTCTTTATACATACATTGTATACAAAAATAATGTTTTCAAGGAAAAAGAACATTGTTTTTCTACATAGTCGGGAATTGTTTTCATCCACAACCATATTTTCCTTGAAATGATTCAAAAATTATTTTTAATGTTATCCAATAATTTATTAAATAATTTTTTTTTGATATTTTATTTTTATAAAATTTTTAAAATGAAAATTTTTATCATTTTAAATGAGGAATTGTCTACTTTTTATCAAAATTGAGAAAGAAATCATTTTTTAACATACCCGTAATGAATAGAATTTCCAAACATAATGGCCAGTAAATTTTATAATATTCCTTTATATGTTTCCATGGATATTTTAAAATATAAAAAATCAATATGATTTTGGAATGTTTTTGTTTTCAAAATAGAATTCCTAAGTGCAAATGGTAATTTTTTAGAAATATTTTTAATAGTCTTTTTATTGTACTGGTTTTCATCAATTAAAAAAACCCAATTACTTTACATATGATACATTAGGTATATATTTTAATAATTCTATCCCTATTATTTTTTTTGGATTATTTATGATGTGTTTTACTTGGAAATTATTAAAATTATGTATATTATTTCTTCTATGATGGATTGTTTTTGTTACTATAAAATTTTGATTATGTTATATTGTATATCAATATAATTAATTAATTATAAATATTAATTGATGGGTGGGGATAGAATTATGTTTTTCCTTGATTCATCATTTGTCTCATGATACAAACTAGATTGATTATTTGGATGAGACCTTACCCATATATGTAAGATTCCTAGACACGAGGCCTTGACGGTATATTTCATATTTATGGAATTATGAATTCCAGCATTATGAAATATGTTATTAATATACATGTACTTATTTTAATAGTTTTGATATCCATGGAAAATTTTGTATCTCAAGTTATAGTTTATATGTAATTTTTCAACAATAAGTTATTATTTAATTATTATCAATTCCTTATTAGCTTATATTGTATACATACCCATACTATGAATTTAATCTCCAACCTTTTTTATATTTTGTTTACCCAGTATTCCATTAAGTACATTATTACTCATATAAAGTTATTTTCTACATGGAATATTGTCTATTCCAGATAAAGTAATGCTTTTTATTTTATGTTTTATAATGAAATGTATAATTCAAGTATGTTCCTTGTATTTTGAAAACAAAAAAAACTATATGGTCCTTCGGGATGCGATCCATTTTATCTAGTTCTAATATAATAACTAAAAGACTAACTCTGGGATACTAGGTTATGGGTTTTTTTATACAAAAATATATATTCTTCTTTAAATATATATAAATCATTTTAAATTTGATCGTTAGTTATAAATTATAGTTTTGAATCAAATAAACCAGTGTAATAATCAACAAATATCTAGATAAAAAATCAAGAGAACTATAACAAAAAACACAATGAACTCATTTTATATTTTTTAGATCATAAAGTTCATTTTTAGTAGTTAAAAATGCTCATAAGGTTAATTTATATATATTTCATCTAATATTTTAAGGATGAGCTTGTATGGTTCATGTCATATGGTTCAAATAATACTAGATGAGTTTATAAGGTTTAGGAAATCAATCATATGGTTATCTCTTAAGGATGAGAAAATACATCAAAAAGGTTAATACATACATGTTCAAGGTTAAAATAAACACATGTAAGTTATAAAAATATATTCGCATATATGGTTAAAAACAACATTCCACATTTACTCTTAAATAATTCATATAAACATTATACTCATTAATTAATACTATGAAATATTTTTATGAAATAAGTAACTAATTATGGGAGAAATTTGATTTATCTAATTAACAAAGGAAATATTTATTCCAATTTTTTTATTCTTTAATTAATGAATTATTTAAAATAAATAAATTCATTAGATATTTTATAACTCTAGTTATATAGAATAAGATGGGAAATTTTATAATAATTAGTATTTTATAATTATAAAAACCTAAATAAATTGAGTGGTGAAGATCCTATCAATATATTATTAAATAGATACCTCCTCCAAATCCTCATGATTTAGACGTCTTGGTTAGTATGAACAATAGTGTGATCCTTTCGATAATTAATTTCGTTGATAATGAGAATCATAAATCTTTTAGGAAATGTCCAATAGTAGACCTCCAAAATAGGTATAGTCACCTGATTCTTATCAATCACCTGTTACATTGATATTGTGGTTCCCTATATTTAGGAAACTTTTGAAACGTAAAATAGATCAAAAAACCCATCATATCTTCTCTATATTTGTCTTTGGAGATAATATGTAATGACCCTGACCCCAGTATCCAAGTTCTAGTGTCTACTTCTCAGCTTTGTTATAAGATACTATCGATTGGATCCCAAAGGACTAAATAGTTTAGTAGTATTGGGAAAATAGATAAATACATTATTCCAAAATTATATTTGAATACAAAAATCACAACATAAATTTTTTCGATAATATAATTATTCTGTCTAACAAATCCTTTCATATAATTCCTAGTACCCTACTTGGATTCATATGAAAGGAAACAAAATAGTGGTGACCTAAAATACTTAGTGAGTGTTATGTTAAGTTAAATACATCATGTATAAATAAAGTATAATCAATAATTAATTTCAAATATGTAAAGGTAAATATTTATACATACAAAACATTAAATCAATAACATAACTCCCATGATTAGACATGTGTGAAAAGAAGGAAATTATTAATATTTGAAATCATGATCTCATGCATCCTGATACCTTTACCATCACAACCTAGTTCTAAGATAAATTAACTAATGGGAATGTATACACAAGAAACCCATTTAAATAAGTCAAAACAACTGATTCATAAAATGATACTACTAATGCTTCAAGGGGACATCAATAACCAAGCCTCCCCTATAATTATATGTCCAACCCAATCCTCAAATATCTAAAAATAATCTTAATTGATGAATTATTATGCCTTATCCAAAAATATCCATATCAAGTAAAGGATATGAAAATATAAATATTTCCCAATTTAATTAAATAACATTCAATTTAACCTCCATGTGTAAAAATGATATACTATTTAGTAAATAATTATATTTTTTTATTATAATATTCATATATAATATAAATGAAATGTTCAATGAAAAATGATGACACGTAAGTTTTTTTCTTAATATAATTTTAGCATTCATAAAATTAGTCAAGAGTTGAGTAGCGACCATTGGTATTAAAAATATTCATCACTAAATAGGTATTCATGTTAAATGCATCAATTTGGGAGTATATACAGAAAATACAAATTTATTGTGTCTTATTATTAAATATGATTAAATGAAATGAAAATTGAGATAAAATCCATTATAATGTCCATACCATTGAATTTAGGATTAATCAATTGATTAATTATGTGAATAAAATTTTAATCTACATAAACAATTATAAATAAAATGAAAATATAATCAAAGGAAATGACACACAAATTTATTCAATATGAAAGACAACAGAGAAGTAATATTACCCAATGACATAAAATTGTGTTATAAAATTACATACCACCTGGTAACAATCAAGTGAAATACCATTTGATGAAATAAACAAAATTAAAAATAAATTTACAATAAAGAATTTAAGATTCATTATATTACACGTAATATGGGAAGTATTTACACTATATAAAAGAAATTCTTTGGAGAACAACAAAATATGCCTCAATGGAGAAAAATTGAGATAAAGTCTCTTACCTCGTGCATCCTTTTGGTAGAACTCACATTAGTATCTTGTATAATGGTTTCATTAATGTTTTTAATTTATACCCAAAACATTTTCATATTAATAATATCATATATGATCCTCTTATATAATCTTATCAATTGTTTGTTAATAATCAATCATTATTACTATTGTTTTGGGTGATAATTTCCTATTTTTCTTATGCATGTTATGTCTAGAAAGCTTAATTTCATTTTTACAAGATATAGTAACATAATATAGAGAATTATATTAATTTTATAAACATCACCTTTATATAATTGATTCATTTTTCTAGTCATTCTTGAACTTTGGACTTTGAAAATGATCTATATACTTTCGTGGAGAAGGTAGGCTATGCATATGCATGAGAGATTATTTCATTCCCATAATGGGTAAAATGGGTAATAAATTTCAAGGTATTTTAAGTATCCATAATAAATATAATGTCAAATATATGACATATATTCATAAAATTTATCCTTATTACCTTCTATAAAAAGAATATGTGAGAAAAATAACATCACATCGTGAGGTAGTAGTCCATATTAAATATGGCCGAAATTATCATATTTTAAGTGAAATGGAAGGTAAAAAGTTATATATGATATTATAATCATGAAAATTATATTATATCATAAATATGAAATATAAATATATAATAAATACAAAATTTTATCCAAATGTGAGAGGTTATTATGGGAAATGAGTAACATAATTTCACGATGCGGTAGTTTTTTGTACATACGACCGATGATTTTGATTCCCATTTGGACAAAGAGGATAATGATATAGGTTATTATATTAACATAATAACATCTGATTATATGGTTTATATTTATTTTTATTATTATAATTTATAATACAAATCATAATAAAAAAAATAAAGAAATAAAATGTGATCTGTTAAATAGATAACCTTCTCTTAGAGAAACTTATGTTGGATATCCTCTTATGGACACTAGGGTTGGTACATTTTAAGGACCAAAATCTTTTGAATTTGTAAAATTATGGTTTTTAGGTTTTATATAGGGTATTTTTGAGGAAATTATTTTCAAAGGTGGGAATATGTGAGAGGACAGGCTTCCCTTTTTTAATCGAGGAGTAGTGACATTTCTATTAATATACAATACAATTAAAAAATAGAAAGTCTCTCTCACACATAGAGCCTACAAAATTAAAAAATAATTTAGTTGATGTAATTTCAATTATATTAAAATATCCACATCATGAAAAGAATCATTTTTCAAAAGTTTTTTCCCTTCTCATTTATATTTTCTTACTTTTACAGTTTAAATTTTTACAACGGTAACAATTTTTTAAAACTAAATAATTTATACATTAAGAATAAAATAAATAGTGAATTATTACGTAAAAAGGAAATAATTATAATAAATATTTAATCCTATATATCAAAAATAAATAAATTTGTTTTTAAAAAATTATTTTACACAAGAGCTTGTAATGTTGAAATCTTCATTTTACCCTTAATTACGGTAAATAAAATTTAACACCATTACTGATCATTTTGATTAAATATTAATTTTAACTTATTAAATATAGTTAATTAATATTACTCTAAATATTAAATCAATTTTATAAAATTATATTTTTCAAACTGTTGTAATTTAATTTAAAATAAAAATTATTGATGTGGAAAAAAGGGTGTTTTCATGAAATGTATTTTTGGAGATTAAGATCATCTTATTGTAACTACATTACCAGTAAGAATCAAAATATAGATCTAAATTAATATACTTAGATATATAATTAATAATTTTCATTTAAATAATTCCTCTTATTTTTAAATTTTTTTTAATGATATTGAGGGATATTATACATTTAAAAACATTTTTCATAAAACATTCCTTTTACTCGTAAGAAATAAACATATACCAAAGATGGGTATAAAGATTATTAAAATGTTATAATTTTTTTTCATATATAGCTAAATAATAAATGTTTCAATTTGAAATTAAATTAAATACATAATAGGTCATTTAAATTTATTATTTTATGAAAAAGAAATGACAGCTTTACAAAAATGAAATTTTTCACTATTCACTAAAAATCAACCTTTTTAGAAAAATCCCAAAATTCACTTGATGTTAATTTTGATAATATAATTTAAATTGGTATTTTTTTATACACTAAAATTTCTAAATTTGGTTTAAATTAATTATAATTTCCAAGAAAAAAATACATGTTAATAAAAATATTGAAGAAAATTTATTTTGAAGCATAAATAACTTTAATATAAATTTGATAGTTTATTTAACAATAATTTTTCAATAAAAATTCATTTATTAAGAACTAAAAATATATATTATAGTATTTTTAATCATATTTATATCCACCAGTTCAATAATTTGGTTACAATAATAATATTTAAATAATATATTTCTCAGTTTGTTTAAGCTTAATGTTGTCTGTAATATACACTATTGAACGTAATATTAATCATTTAAAACTTTAGGTTATCATGTAATGAAACCTATAAAAGATATTAGAATTATTTAAAATAATCCTACTTTAATATATTGTGATGTTACATTCTCCCCACCTTAAATAAATTACATCCTCACAATTTGATCTTGCACTTGGAAATACAGGGTTTCAAATTTGAAAACTCCTTTGTTGAAAAACCAAATAATAAAAAGGGTTCACAAATATTTATCTCTATAATATATGTAGTATAGTATTAATTCCATCTATAATTACTTATAACTAGGTTTTCATGTATGATAAAATTGGTTGGATGTTGTAATATAGACAAGGAAAAAGATCATAAATATTTATGGGGGTGATAAATATCATTTATCACATGAAATTGATTCACTAATAGAAAGTTAAAAACCTAAAACCCATAAATATATAATGAGTTAAATGATCATTGATTTATCATATGTTAAGGTAATATTATATCATTTTGGTTTCAATTTTCTTTTTCTAAGAGTTGAGGGATATTTTTACTATCAAGATAGAGAAAACAAAAAAAATAGTTAAATGATATTATTTATGTATAATTTCATCATTTTTTTACTTCAGTCACATTCCAATAAATTGATTAATCCAAAAAATGAATAACCAATTTTAATTATTTATTCCTAATGTAGTAAAATTATTATTTTACCAATCTTAATATCTATAAATGAATAATAACCCATCCAAATATTCATTAAATATTTAGAAAAACTAAAATAGTTACAAGAAATGAAAATAATAATATTAATGTATTATACATAATATGTAGAAATAGTACAATTTAATTCAAAATTTCTACCCAATGGTTCATCATAAATTATTCCAAAAGTAAATAATTGTACATCCAAATTAACCCCAATATTTTCAACATTATATAATTGTTTCACCACAAGTGTGACCTTATACCTTTTAACCTACATCCAAAAAAAATTTAATTTCCTTCTTCCTATATAATCTTTTATACTAAACCTAGTGTCTATATATACCTCAACCCAATAAAAAATCTCCACAAATATTATGTATTACATGAAAATCCTAATAATTTTATCCTATAATATTTTTCCCTAAAAGAAATATATTATTTAACCATAAAACAATTTATTTAAAAAAATAAAATGTGAACCAATACATCCTATAGGATAGTGGTAGGTTCAATTACTTTGTCACCTTTTAGATGTGGGTTCAAGCCCCATAGCCTTGTCAAGTACAATGAGTTGTCACCCTACATGTGGGATGAACTTTTTCTAAAACCATATTAATATAATTCCTATATAATTTCCAAATTTTTATGACCCATATTTACAATAAAATAAATGGTAATAAAATTCATATAGGTTACCAATGCCAAAAAAATTATGTCCACAAAATACAAATTAATTCTTCCTTAAATATATTTTTGAAAAAATAATATAATAAACCAATGTATTCTTTTTCCATAATTGTCTCCCAAAATACCAATAATCATGATAAACTCCCCACTATAT
The DNA here is from genome assembly GCA_963277665.1 of Viscum album. Taxonomy (NCBI): domain Eukaryota; kingdom Viridiplantae; phylum Streptophyta; class Magnoliopsida; order Santalales; family Viscaceae; genus Viscum; species Viscum album. The sequence goes on from OY728127.1 coordinate 497,498,053, forward strand.
AAATCCTCAAATTGGGTTTTTAGGATATTCAAAATATGATCCAACTTAAAATCATAAACCCATGGTGGTACATAAAAATAATAAATTATTGTCATCTGAATCATAAACATTTTTTCATTATGGATATCCAAATATTCAATTCCATTATAGTGGATTGTAATGAAAATATAAATTTTCCAAATCATATCCCTTTGGTGTTCTAGACCAGGTATGTGGTAAGTATCATTATTGTGGACTAGGTGATGATAGAATCAAAGCCCATTGAACCCTTTTCTTAGTTCATCCACCTATATACGACTATAAAATAAGTTATTCAACCTGTAATATCCAAACGAGGATTTATTTCTTTTAAAATAACATAATTTATACATTATCAAAACATTATATTGTTCTTCGGTGTAGATCATTAGAGAGTATCCTAGGTTTTTTTAATTAATATATGTTTTCATAAATTTATCTCCCTTGGTATCTTCTAAGAATTATATAATACCAATTGTAAAGACCCTAACACCATTATCCAAATCCATTATCTAATTGTCTACATTGTAATGAGTTTCAATTGATCATATCCCAATGTTCTGAATATTTTAGTACTCATGGTAAACTAGATACATACATGATTCCAATTTTTCATTTTAACACACAAATTAAAAATATTTTTTTCATGAATATCTTTATTCCCACTAGCATATCCCTTCATATAATTCACAGTACATTTCCTATATTTTTAGGAAAGGGAAAAAGTAAGGGTGATCACAAATTCCTATTAAGAGTTATGTAATGAATAAGATATCATTAATAAATAAAGAATAATTCATAAATAATGATCCATATGGGAAGATAAATATATAAAAACAGATGCAATTAAATCAATAATTTATCTATAATGATTTGATAAGGTATAATAAATAGATAATGGTAAATAGATAAACAAAAATTCCATGTAATCAATAACATTATCATAAAATTAATCCACATAAAATAACAGTGCAATAATTTCATTATTAACAATTAATGAATTCAAAATAAAGGAAATGATTAATATTGGACATTATGATATCAGGCATCATGTTAAATTTACCATCAAGACCTTATGCCAAGATAGTTAAACTGAAGGGTAGGTATACACAAGAAAACTATTTAAATAAGTCTATCCAACTAATTCATATCATGAGACTACTGATTCCTCTAGGATATATCTATACCTGATCCCCAGATGTAATTTCATGTCCAATTCATTCCTAATATATCAAATGCATGATTTATTTAATGAATCAATTTTCCTTCCCAAAAAATATCCATATTTAGTAAATTATAAATATTTATCAAAGTTTTCCAGTTAATCAAAAAAACATTCAAAGAAATTACTAAACGTAAAAATTCTATATCTTTTTGGGAAATAATCATATCCATCATACAAAAATATTAAAATTTAATAGACATGTAATGTCTAGTGCAATAGTATAACAATTATATGACTCAAAAATAGTTAATTTATAATTATCCATTTTAACTAAATCAAATGGTTAGTATATACATCATATAAAAGTGAATAGTTTCAAGATAAAAAATATATCTCAATTGAATAAAAATTAAGACCAAATCCCTTACATTGGTTATACTTTTAATGTGGGGATTCAAAAATGGACTGATTATGTTTATCAAATGAAACACCACATAAACAAATATTAAATACATCATAAAATAATAAAAATAAATTAGATATATACTATTATATTATCAAATAAATAGATAAGTGAAATAATGTAATGAAAAGATATAGTGTTTTTAAATTACTTACCACTTTGTAATATTATATTAAAATAACCTTGTTGAAATAAATCAAATTCAAACTCTAAGTACTATTAAATATGAATTATTCAGTATATTTCATTTAAAAGGGGATTTATGTACACTATATAAAAGAAATTATGTGCCCAATAATGAAGTATTTCATAATACAAGGAAATTGAGATGGAATCCCTTACCTCATGCATTATTTTGAACAAACACACATTAATTAGATTTATAATGTTTTTAATAATGTTATTAATTTTTACCAAGACCATGTTAATTTTTTAATAAGATATACTATCCTATTTTAACTTATTATAACTCGTTCGTTAATAATTTTTCATAGATGCTATTTTTGGGTGTTAATTGCCTTTATTTCTCTTATGTGTCTTCATCAAGGTTCTATATAATGTGTATTAGAAATAGTTCAAAAATATCCTGAATTATATTAGTTTTAAATATATATTATTTCCTTAATTTATATATATATTTTAAACATTATCAAAATTTGGACATGGAAAATGAGTCACATATCTACGTTGACAAGGTAGGTGGTATGTACGAACAAGAGGCAAGTTCACTATATTTATGGGTCTAAGGGTAAGAATGTTAATAATATAATAATTTATAAGAATAATAATCATATCATATATAACACATATGTTAGTTAAATTTGATTTTATTACTTTCCTTGTAATGAAATCATGAAAAATAAATCACATCACTTAGAGAGGATGTGGTTCTTCGTACACACAAGCGACGTTATAATATTGAAAATAGAATGGAAAGTAATCATTTATATGTGATATTATATATGTATATTTATAATTATATATTAAATAATATATATATATAAGTTAAATCCATCAATATATCCAATAGTGATATGTGGTTATGGAAAATAGGTTACATTAGTTGGCGACAAGATAGTCTACATGACACATATTCAATAATGTGTGTTTCCATTTTTTGGAAGAGGAATTGGATTGAGGTTATTACATTAACATATTAACAACTCAGTATATTATATACATAGGTTCTATTATATTTTAACATTTAAACCATATTTGATTGTTTTAAAAGAAGAAAGAAAAAAAGGACTTCATTAAAATGATTTACATATCGTAGAAAAAACTCATTTGGATATCCTATAATGGACAGTAGGGTTGGTTTTATTCGAATACCAGGTGATATGGAATATGGATATGAATTTTGGGGAGGAATTATTTATATTTTTTGATGAGTCAAATGGAACTATAGGTGGGAATAATTGAGTGGAGGGAGTTCCCTTTTATAATAGAGGGGGAGTGTCAATTTTATAATTTCTAAAAATTATTCAATAATGTGAAGTCAATCACATCTAAAGATCCCATAAAATAAAACAATAATGGATTGAGGGAATATAACTTCATGAAAATTCTCAAAATCATAAAAATAAAAATTTTGTAAACATGTTATTCTATTATACTCTATGTTTACATACTTTTATTATTTTAGTTTTTACTATGGTACTTAATTTTTCTAACCTATTTAAATTATCATTTAAAACAAAAAAATTATAATATATTATATAATTTGGAAATAATTACTCTACAAATTAAATTAAATTTTTTAAATAAAATTTATATTTTTTTGTAAAAACCAATTCTCATAAATGTGCTTCTAATGCACAAAACCGCTTATTGACATTAACTTTATTAAATAATACTTACTGTATTTACTTATAATTTTGACTAAAAATTTTGATTATCTTATTATATAATATTAATTATGATAAATGTGTATATAGAACTATTTTAATAAATTATATTCATAAAAAAAATTATTTATTTTAAAATAAAACAATAGATGTGTCTAAAAATAAGTTTTCAAGTTAAACATTTTTTAAGAATAAATGATATTATATTAACAATATAAATATAAATAGTAGTGAGATTGATTTAGATTAATATATAAATATATAATATATATTTTTAATTTAAATAAATACTAATTATTGGTTATTTTAATTATTATAAATGGAGGAAAATTTTTATTTAAAAATAGTTTTCAGATAAATGTGTTTTTAAAACAAAAAATAATGTTATTAAAAAAAATTGTTAACATTATTTAAATTAAATAAAATAATTGTAAAATTTAATAAAAAATTTACTTATAAATTAAATTCAAATCATAATAAAGATTTTAAATTTCATCATTTATTGAAATTAAATGATAGTTTTATAAAAATTACTATGTTTAACTATTCACTGAAAAGTCTCCCTCTTGAGAGAAATCCCATAATCTCACCCTAAGATAATTCTGATACTATTTTTCAAAAATTTTATTATTATTATAAAATAAAAATTCAAAATGTGGAATAAATTAATTATAATTCCCAAAATTATTATGTAAAATAAAACAAATTTTAAAGTAAATGTGTTTTGAAGCATTAATTATATTTACTAAAACATTGATAGATTATTTACTAAAATTAGATCAATAAATTATTTTTGATTAAGACATAAATATATATATATATATATCCTAATTAAATTATTAATATTTATTCATATAAATTAATTTCTTAGATTATAAAAAACACATTTAAATAAATTGTGTCACTTGTTGAGTAAGATCAGTGTTTCATGTTATATACTCTATCGAACATATTGTTATTATTTTACAATCGTAGTGTTGTGTGTACCACATGATTTCAATGTTATTGAATTTATTTAAAAAAAATACATTAAAATATTAGGTTGTTATATCAAAAGAATCTATTCGACCTTATTTTATCTAACTAATGACTTGGAGAGGTAAATTAGAAACCGATTCGATGTAAGTCCCAACTATTCTTCGCTAGAATATATCATGCATGATCCCCAACATCCTTTCCTTCATAGTAATGAATAGATAATAAATAACTTGAAAGGAATTCTCATGCATAAGTCCCACATCAATCATTTCTATGTAACTTAAAACTATTATTACATTATGAAATAATTTGAACAACCAGGTCTTGGTATTATTCATATGACATAAAATTACAAGGGATGATGGTCTTGGTTTTATATCCTTAAATGTGACATCATTAGTCTTGAATATACAGAATTAAAATTCACTAATCTATTCATGGATGTATGTCCTTAAAAGTTACTACAATTTTCCTTATCACATGGACATTAAAGGTATATTGTCTGTTGTTAATCACACCAACGATATGGTTTTTGGTTCCATTAATAAGAATACATGGGTAGATCATATCCTAGGAATAATACCAACTCTAAAACACCTATTTCCTCCTTTTGTGGTGATAAATTATAGGGCACCCATATTTTTGGATTTAAACCAAAGAATAAATAACCATGGAAAGGGAATATGTAAAACCTCTGAAACATATAGCAAAGATAAGTATCAAATATATAGATATCAAACAAGTCATATTTATAGAGTTTAAATCATTTCATGGTGCCAATAAATTAATTTCATGATATCGTAACTGGTTTTGATAATAAGAAATATTTCATGAAAAGAAATTAAATGTATGATCCATTTGTGGATTGAGAAACATAAGTCTTGATGTAATGAAATGAACTCCAATATTCTCAACTTTAACATGAAATTTGATAAATCATTATTTTATTCTAATGACCACCTATATTTTGAAATAGGGACAATAACCAAACAAATGTAGGCATGAACATGAGAGGGAATATAGACACTTATAATGAGATAAAATATAATGTACTATATCTCTTACACATTTTTTCATATTATTCTTATAATAAATTATTTTTGATACTACCATAAAATAGAGGTATATGATAGCGGCCCATCATTTCATACATTACTATACCATCATTTTAATGATATAAAACATAACAGTGATATGATACCAGATAAAATAGTTTATTATCTTGGAAAAATTAGGACCATACATAATTTTAACAAAATAAAACATATTTTTTTAATACCCCATCTGTATCTTTAAAATCTCATGTTCCCATTAGAATAAGTCATCGCCTAAGGATATATACCAAAGGAAATGGTGAGATAAAATCATAGTTAGAGGATAAATAATGAATATGAATCAATATAAAATTGGTGAGAATAATAATCATCATCATAAAAAATCATTGGATCATCCTCATAATCATGAAAGGAAGAATACATGGAATGTGACCATGTATAAAAATGAAGCACAACCTCTTAGTGGTCAAATAGCACACATAGTAGTGAAAAAATATTAAATCATGTTCTATCATAACATATTTCCATAATCATAACATCATAATTTTAAAAACATCTAGCATTATTTTCACACATAATATATATCATATGAAAGGCAACATCACATTACCCAATTCAATGGAGTTCAATATATTTCTGGGTGCACCCGTCACATCATAACATTTACATAGTCATCCATGAAACGTAGAACATATATCAATCAATTTCAAGTTCTAACCCGTTTAATGGAATTATTTTCATATATATTTCATCAATAATTAATTAAAATGGGTTTCATGAATGAAAAGTGAAAAAAATTGGTATAAGATTCATCATTCTTGAGCAAAGAAGAAAGAACTCAAGATGAGTCAAAATATGTTTTGGAAAGAACAGTTACTTTGGAAAATATTTTTATTTGTAATATAATATGATTATAATAATTTATATACTAGAAAATAAATGTTTTGGACAATGAAATTATATTTTTGGTATATTAAAATAATATCAACACTGAAATTTGGCATGATAAAAGAATAACCCAAAAAATATTAGTTGGGTTCAAGAATCCCCTTACCTTATATATCAATTATTTAATCTCATTAATATAATTTATAAAAAATTAAATTAATTAATTAATTAATAAATAACATTTTACCCATTTTTTTATAATTTTATTATGTTCTTTTATGGAAATTTTTATGAGTTATAGGGTTCAATTTCATCGTTTTTGGAGTGTTCATTTTCATAGATTTCATGATTGGTTCACTTGTATACAAGCATGGAAGTTCATGTAAGATGATAATAATTATTTATAATTTAAATAGTGTTTTACGAATGAACTAAAATGTGTTTAAATGTCCTTTTATTTCATTTTTTATATCATTATTATTCATTAGATAAAATGTTAATGATTAAAATTTAGTTTATTTTTGCAGTTTTCCTGTCCAATAAAAATAATTTTGTTTTATTAAATATTATATTTATAAATTAGTTCATTAATGTAAAACAAGTTATAATATTAATATTAGAAACATTTTAACAATAATTATGGTTTTATAACAATTTTTGAGGGTATTAATGGAAAATAAAATCTCATTGTCCACGAAAGCGATAAATCAACACATCACGAACAATGTTTTCATTTTTAGAATAAAAGAAGTGGAGAATCAGTTTGATGATTGATATTCAATTAACACAATAAAATTATAGTATATATATGATACTTTAGATATCATGACTCTTTTCATATGATAGGTGAGGAGTGAATAATAAAATAAATTAAATTAACAAAATATAGAAAGCAGATTTTACCTCTTGAATTTATTCCCCTTGAGAACCTCCATAAAGATACATTGGTTTGGTCCTTGGATCAGACCAAAAGATCATGTAAGTGTATAAGAGTCATGGTAAGGTAATTGGGTAGATGTTAGGTATGATAAAAAAAATAATAAGGTGTACGGAGAAGAGGCACTGAGGGGTGGTACACATAGTGGTAGGATAGGCGGTATTTATAATTATTATATTCATTATTTTTTAAAAAAATTTCTCAAGACTATCAATTGTGTTATTATATATATCAAAAAATATACAAAATAATTAGTATTATTTATATATTATGTTGATTAAAAAATCCATGACTCTAAAATTCATGTATTTAACTTATAATGTCAAAAACCATAAATTGTCGTATTATACTATTCACTGAAAATTCAAATATTCTAGAAAAATATAAAAAATTCACCCTAACAATTTTTCAATATTTATCTTTCAAAAAATGTATCTATTTTAAGAAAAAAATATAAATATGATAAGTTTTTTTTAAATCATTATTTATATGAAAAATATTAAATTTAAAATTATAACTAATTAAATGAAACTTTGAACAATTAATTAAGGTATCATAAAGTTATCTTATAATTATTATACAACAAAAAAATTAATCAATGAATATATTTTATGAAAATAATTTTTCTTTTAAATCAATATATTAATTATAAACTTGTAAATAATAATTTCAGTTGCAAAAAATTACAACTCTTAATTTATATTTTTTTACATTTAATTTCTTATACCTTGATATAATTATATCATATTTTCATTTATAATATTCCTGCATTTTATTTATAATTTCATAGGTTTGGTTACTATTCTATATGTCAAGTTACTATTCTTAATAATCATATTACTATTCCAATGCTCAGGTTACAATTCCATCTGTATAGGTTCATAAATTTATATAAATATCACTTATTTCATTCATTATTTGTGAGAATGATGTATTTATTAAGATATTTATGCCATTTATGTGTTTTAAACCATATATCATAATTATAATAAGAGAAAAATCCATAGATAAATGTTTGGCTCATTACATTCTTCCCCCCTTTTGAAATTTCTCCCTCAAATCTTCCCCTTATGTACTATGGTGAAAAAATGTGAGTGTCTATCTCATTCACTACTTCCTTTGGTTCCAATGTTTCCTCTTCTCTCTTATAATTCCTCCACAACACTTTGACATGATGATTTGTCTTATTATGGACTTTTTATCTACAGTCCTAGATCTTCATAGGATTCTCTTCATATGATAGGTTGTTCTCCAGTTGCACCACCTTTAGATTTATTACATTTTTCAGGTTAGGCATGTACTTCCTCATGATAGATACATGGAAGGCATCATGAAAATGAGCTATATTTGGTGGGAATTTCAATTTGATTGGCCCTTAATCCTTTGCGATCTAGAATATCAAAGCGGGGAAGTACATTAAGATAATGTTACCTTTCTTTCCAAACTACAGGACTCTTTTTCTTGGTGATATTCATAGGACAAATAATTTCTCCAACATCGAACTCCAAGTCCCTTCAACAGTTGTCATTAAACTATTTTTCCAACTCTGACTAGCTTTGATATATTTTTGGATGTCTTGAACCTTCTCTTTCATCTCTTTCTCAAGATTATGACCAAGTATCATTCACTCTCAAAATTCATCCAAATATGATGGATTTTTTCATCGATTCCCATATAGAGGTTAATATAGATACTAGAGTAGAAAATTTTATTGTAAGAGAACTCAACTAATGGGATATATTAATCCCATCCAACTTTTAACCCCATTGGGAAGTATCTTAAAATGAACTTCAACATATGAATAGTATATTCAAATCAGACATTAGTTTGGGGGTGATAGGTTGTACTAATATTCAATTTGTTACTCAAATAATGTGGAATAAATCACCAAAACAGACATTAACCATTGATCATGATCAAAGATAATCAAAAATAGAACACCATGCGTTCTCACCACTTTCATTACATGTACCACTTCATGTTGTTTAAGAATGAAATATTCCCAAATATCAATGAATTGGGATGTCTTGTTCATTCAATACACCACAACCCATTTTAGATTGTTTCCTTTGGATATCTTAAAGAGACCGGTGAAAAAGTCCATATGGGCATTCTCCCACTTCCATCTTGGTATAGACAATGGTTGAATCATCCATTTAGACTTCCTTCTCTCTAATTTATCTTTCACTCAAACCATGCACCTTGCAATATATTATGCAATCTCATTTTTCATATTGTCTGACAAGAAGTGTTCATATAGCCATGGTATATCTTGGTACATATAGAATGGAGGAAGAAAGGTGATATATGTTCATTATACAATATATCTTTATTTATATATGTTTTGAAGGCACACATATCATCATTCCAAACCAAATCATACCATCATAATATATTTGGATCTCATTTTTTGTTCCAATATTTACTGCATTAACCTTCTTTTTTAACTCCAGATCACCCATTTTCACCTCCTTAATCTTATCATAGATATATGGTTGGGAAATAATTTGGGTAAGGTAGGATTTATTTCCAATCATTATTATTTCCAAATAAATTCTTTGGATTTCCATTAATATAGGATATTTCTCAATTCTCATAATGTAAAGAGTAGTAGGATCTTTTTAAAATTGAGCATCAGTTGCATTATTCAACTTCTCCAATTGATAATGAATGGATAAATCATTGTGCTTTAATAACTCTAACAATGTTTTTTATTATTTAAATAAGTGGGAGAGGAGAAGAATTAAGATGAGTAATTTTTCATAAACATGATAAAATCCAAAGTATACATGAATTATGGATAATTCATGCTTCTTGGGTAAGGATATATTAAGAAAGAATAAGGAAGGAACTCAAAATAAAAGAAAAATTGTGAAATCGCTTACCAAAATTCCGCAGCCTAACGGCTACACAACATGGTTTTAGAAAATATTAAAAAGAGAAGGGACAAGGGTCACCCATCCAAAAATAAATCATAATATATATAAGATCAATAATAATACGTAAATAAGAACATGGTATGGAAAAATGAAAATTATACCACATAAAAGAGAATTTGAAAGGAAAAAAGAATGAAACTGAGAATTTTCTTACCATGTAGAGTAACTCTTAGAACATGAAGTTTGGGACCTTGGGGGCTTGAGGAAACCATGGGAGGATTACTATGAATTTAAGGAGGCTAGAGCTTCATTGAGGGAGAATTGGGATGAATTTAATGAAGGGAAGAGTTGGTATTTATAGGAAAAGTGAGGAATTATTTTAATAATTTTCAAGGGACACCTCATGGGTGGTATTTGCAAAACCATGGGATTTCACATGGTATTTGATCATGTTATAAGCCACTTGGGACACCTCACACCTTATCTAACTATACAAAAGTCGACCATATTTATGAAATCATTTTTATTTCATTAATGATGTCATTAACACACCGAAACTAAAAACTGTACTTTTTACTATTCACCAAAAAATGAAATGTTTCAGAAAAATTCCCAAAATTCACCCTAACCATTTATCGATGTGTAGATTTGAAAAATGAAGTCTATTTTTTGAAAATAATTTTCTAAATATTATTAATTTAATATTTAAATAAAACCATACTTAATTCAAAAATTAACAGTTCTAATTCTACAACTACTTTTTTATCACAATGAAAAATTAACCAAGATGTTATTATCTTTTATCCTTTGGAAAATAAAATAATAATAAAATTTACTATTCATTACAGTCATATTACTATTCATATTACTATTCATTAGTGTATGTTACTATTCACCAAAAAACAATTTGATTCCAATAGACTCCAAATAAAATACTGAACACAATTGTAGATGATAGTTTCTTGAAATTCAAAACATAGAAGTGGAAAAATTATATTAAAAGGCTAGTTATAAATATTAACTTAAAAAAATGTTCCGGACATTTATATTTATTTTTAGAAAAACTTGGGGTGTTACATTATTCCCACCTTCTAGAAATTGCGTCCTCGCAATTTTATTTACTTATTAAACAAATGAGGGTACTTTTCCATCATAGCATTTTCAGACTCCCATGTTGCTTTTTCAACCATGTGGTTTCTCCACAAAACCATTACCTAGTGTATTAACTTATTCTGCAATACCTATTCTTATCGATCAAGAATCTGAACTGGTTTCTCTTCATAAGAAAGGTTCTCTTCCAGCTGAACTGCTTCTGGGTTCAATACATGTGATAAATCTGGCACATTCTTTGTCAATATCAAAACATGAAAAACATTGTGTACCTTAAACAAACTCGGAGGCAAAGCTATGCAGTATGAAACTGTTCCAACATTATCCAATATTTCAAAAGGACTGATCAACCATGGACATAGTTTACTTTTCTAACCAATATGTATCACACTTTTCCAAGGAGAGATTTTAAGGAAAACATGGTCACCTACCTCTAAAGAGAAGTATTTCCTTCTATTATCTGCATAACTTTTCTGTCTGCTCTAAGCTGTCCTCATGTGTTGTTGGATCATCCTCACATTCTCAACCACTTCTTCAACTAATTATGGCCCCATCAACTTTCTTTCACTAACTTCATCCCAAATCACTGGAGTGTGACACCGCTTTCCATACAAGGCCTCAAAAGGTTCCATCTGAATACTGGAATGAAAACTTTTATTATAAGAAAACTCAACTGAAGAAAGATGTTGATCCCAACTTCCCGGATAGTCCATTGAACATTCTCCAAGAATATCCTCCAAAGTTTGAATCGTTTGTTCTGAATGCCCATCTGATTGAGGATGAAAAGCTGTACTAAAATTTAACTCTGTGCCCAACGACTTCTGAAGTCCCTTCCAAAAGTTAAAAGTGAACCTGGGATCTCGGTCAGACACAATGGAAAGAGGAAATCCATATATCCTGGCAATCTCCTTATGTTACAATCGAGAAATATGATCCAAAGTCATTGTATCTCAAATAGAAAGAAAATGTGCAGAATTTGTTAGCCGATCAATAATAACCCAAATCGCATTGTTACCTCGAGGAGTCTTTGGTTGTCCCACCACAAAGTCCATGGATATATTCTCCCATTTCCACTCTGGCACTGGCAAAGGCTGAAGCATCCCCTTCGGTAACTACCGCTCTACTTTAACCTGCTGACATGTCAAACATTTCATTGTAAAATCATCAATATCTCTTTTTATCCCATTCCACCAATAATACTCTTGAAGGTCTCCATACATCTTAGTACTGCGAGGATGAATAGAAAATGGAGAACTATGATCTTCACACAACAATTCTTTCTTCAAATATGAATCACAAGGCACACACAACCTTTTTCCAAATATTAAAACACAATCTTTATCAATATTGAATTCTGGAAACTTACCCATTTTAACCAATTATACCATTTTATGTAGCTCACTATCTTCCTTCTCTTCTTGCTTAAATTTGTCTGACAATGAAGACTGCACTGAAACATGAAACAAAACAGATATATTCCCTGCACCAAAAACTTCTAAGCCAAAATTCATCAAATCATTAATCAAGTGATCATGTTCTAGACGTAGCATGGTTAATGATGCATGATGTTTCCGACATAAGGCATCTTCCACTTTGTTTTCTTTTCCAGGATGGTAATTGATCGTGAAGTCATAATCCTTTATCAGTTCTAGCCATCTTCTCTACCTCATGTTTAATTACTTCTGAGTGAATATATACTTTAGACTTTTATGGTAAGTATATATTTGGCATTTGGTTCCTTATAGATGATGCCTCCATATTTTCAAATCAAAAACCACAACTGCCAATTCCAAATCATGTGTGGGATAATTTATCTCACGAGGTTTATGTTGTCTCAAATAATAGGAAATTACCTAATCATTATTCATCAAAACACAACCAAGTCCCTTCAAAGAAGCATCACTATAGTTGATAAACTCACCATTTTGGGAAGGTAAGGCCAAAACTGGAGCATTCACCAATCTCTTCTTCAGTTCTTGAAAACAAACATCGCATTCCTCTATCCAAAAAAATTTATCCCCTTTCCATTTTAGCTTAGTTATCGGGCTAGATAACCGTGAAATGTTCTTAACAAACCATCGGTAATAACTTTCTAAGCCCAGAAAACTATGAATCTATGTAACATTTGTGGGTCTTGGACATTCATCAACTAATTTTGTTTTGGTAGGATCAACTGTTATTCCATCCTTATTTACAATGTTCCCAAGAAAAGAAATTTTTTACAACCAAAAATCACACTTTCTGAATTTTCCATATAGTTTCTTTTCTTTTAAAGTTTGAAAAACAACCCTTAGATATTTTTCATACTCCTATTTATTTTTAGAAAATACCAGAATATCATCAATAAATACCACCACAAACGTATCCATGAACTCATGAAATAATCTATTCATAAGATTCATTAATACATTAGGTGCATTAGTTAATCCAAATGGAATAACAACAAATTAATAATTCCCATATCTAGTACGAAAGGCCGTTTTCGTGAGTTCATCCTCCTTCACCTTCAGCTGATGGTATCCAGATCTCATGTCAATCTTGGAAAAGTGCCGAGCTCCCTGGGGCTGATCAAACAAGCCATCAATATGTGGAAAAGGATACTTGTTTTTAACAGTGATGTTATTCAAAGCTCTGTAATCAATGCAAAGTCTCATGGAACCATCTTTCTTTTTAACAAACAAAATGGGGGCTCTCTATGGTGAAGTGCTAGGATGAATGAATCCTTTTTCAAGAAAATCCTGCAACTGATTTTTCAATTCAAGAAGTTATATTAGAGCCATACAATATGGGGGTTTTGAAATTTTCTTGGCATCAGAAACTAATTTAATTGTGAATTCGACTTCTTGATCAGGTATGACATCGGGTAACTCATCTGGAAAAACATAAAGGTATTCATTTACCATTGGAACATCATTAATTTGAATAGTTCCCTTGTTTTCAACAATATGAGCAAGATAACATTCATTTCAATATTTAAATAGTTTCTCAGCTTCCTGATATATTATCAATTGTATGGGTTTATTCTTATATACAAACTGAAACACTTTCTGAAAAACAACTTATTTAGCTCTACAGTCAATCTTAAATAACATCAAACTCGACTAAAGGTAAAACAACAAGGTTTTCATGTAAATTCTTTCCACAGACCATAATAGAAAGATTCTTATAATTCTTCTTTGTTATAACATTTCCCCCTTGTGTTTTAACAATAAGTTTGGGTCTCATTTATTGAGGTGATATTTCCAATTTCCCAGAAAATTTATCAGATATGAAAGAATGTGTAGACCCCGTATTAAACCAACCTTTAGCAAAATCTGAGTGAACAAACAAAGTAACTGATTAAACTTCATTGGATGGCCCGACATCTGCTGACGTAGTCGCAAAGGATCTCACTACACCTTTCTTCTTGTAGTCTGGATTCTTTGCGTCATTCAGATCTCTCTTTGGGTAGGAATTTTCCTAATGACCAATTTCACCACATTTAAAACACTTCCTAGTTCTACTAAGACATTCCCCAGGGTACTTCTTTCCACACTTTTCACAAAATAGAAATTGGATTTTCTTACCATCATATTTCTTTGGTTGATTCTTACCCATTGCTTTCCAACTGGACATCTTCTTCTCTTTGTTGCCAAAATTCACATGATCATTATCAAACTCCATATATACCCTCTCATCACATCAGTCAAGTTTCTCATAACTTTTGAATTCACGGGAGGACAACTCCCTTCGATGCCTTGTCTTCAATCCTGAGTAAAAGCGGTTGATTTTTCTATCAAGATCCAGAATATGATTTGGAGCACACCTCTCCAGTCGGGTGAAGTTAGCTTCATACACATCCATTGAATCTTCCTCCTTCCATTTCAATTCAAGTAATTGCTTCTCCATTATTAGTCGCACCACCTTAGGAAAATATTTTTCAGGGAAAAGACTTTTAAATTTATCCCACTATAAGGCATCAAAATATTATCTACCCCTGATATTTCTTACCATTGACCACCATTGATCATCTTCCCCTTAAAAATGATAAATGGAAAGACTTACCTTTTGATTTTCTTAACATCCCATAACATCAAATATCTTTTCAAGTGCTTTGATCCATCCTTCAGCAGCCATTGGGTCAGAAGATCCATTGAATGCAGGAGGTTGTTGTCTCATAAAATGTTCCACCACTTTCATGTTCCGTTATGGTACCTATATTTGTTCTATTGAATGGATGCCACCACCATTTATTGCCTTCGTTAGCTGAGACTTTACTATCACAAACTTCTCAGTTCCAATCACTACCCTCCAGGGTTGTAGTTCCGAAAGGATGTCATTATGTCGTTGCCTCTCTTCTTCAGCATCCTTGTTCCTTATGCTGACAACCATGCTAAACAAACCTTCCTTAGATGAAGCAACATGGTAATATTTAAATTCTATAACATTTCAAATTAAACATAGAGTAAAAAACATTTATGGTATTCTATTAATATCACCCTAACCCCAAAAGTTATCTAAACAATCCTCTGATACCAACTACAAGGACCCGACCTTATTACATACATAATCTTGAGTTTTGTTAAGAAAAAACTTCCTTTTACATTTAGGATCTTTTCATGTATATATATTTATACAATTATCACTAAACATTCATAACATTACACATTGTTACATAGTGGATACCATTAAAACAGTTTCTGTTTTTTTTTTCTCAAAATATAAAACATTAAAACATAAAAAAAGACTCTTTAACAATTAATCAACATTTAACGTGTCTTCCTTCCTTGTATTACACATCCATTAACCTGTGAAAAATTCATTTAAAAACATGGGATGAGCACAAAAGCTCAGTAAGGGAAGGAAAAGAAGGAAAAACCACATTAGTCCATAAATACTCATAACGTATGGAAACATTTTCAAAAGACATGATTGTCACCCATAAATACTTACTTCTTGTAACATGAGATTTAAAAAAGATCCAAAAAAACATGAGAACATAAAAATAATAATAAAGGTATATTGTGGAATTACTTACATAATCTTGTAACCATATTGGCTACCTTAAAATTTGTAACCCCCACTGCTACCTTCCTTTGTGTAACCATAGCAGCTACACTTGGAGTAACCATACGGCCGACCACCAACATACTCATACCCAATGCATTGGAGGGAAATATAGGTGCCACACTTCATTATAAATAATTCCCAAGAACCAAAAAATAATCATACAAGGTGATTAATTCCATAAAAACATTACTTTGGAATTTCAGAAAACCGAATTTAAAAAGGGGATTTTTAAAGCAGTACCCCTAATAAATATCATACAATTGAAGAGAAGCTTAGTAAAGTGGACGAAGTATGTATATATACTGTAAATACACATAATAAAAGATTATATAATCATAAACCATCATAAAAAAAATTTAAATAGCACGTAAATAATGAAGTAGAAGGTTAACCCAAAGAATGGAAATCGGGATAAGAATTCCCTTACCTCGGGTTTCTCTTACTTTAAACTTGTTTAAACCTCCAGTATAATGGTTAAAAGAGTGTTATTAATATTTTTAAGAAACATTTTCATGATGATAACATCTTATATGACCATTTAATAACATCTTTTCACCCTTAATTGTTATTATTTTTCCCCTTGCACTGTTCTAGGTTGAATTCTTTACATGATTTCTATGATTGGTTCATGGTGGACATTCTTGTCAATTGGAAGTGAAAATAAAGAATTGGAATGGAGTAGTATTTTCATATAACCATTAAAATAAAGTATTTCATTTATCATTTTTAATTCTTACATGAAGATGATTCATAAGTTAGAACATTAATGATGTTCGTTTAGATCCTTTTAGTGGTTCTTTGATAATAACAACCTCGTTTTGTCTTATAAATTAGAACAATGAGTAAAAACGAATTCCACAACAATGGGTGAGTCATAAAACATGTATTATAACCTGGTTCAACCATATAAATTGTTTCATTACCATACATTAAATAATTAATGTATTTTGAAATCACATCATCCACGATGTCGGTAATTCGACACAAACGGACAATGTTTTTTATTCTTTAAATAAGTGGGAGAGGAGAAGAATAAAGATGAGTAATTTTTAATAAAAATTATAAAATCCAGAGTATACATGATCTATATATAATTCATTCCTCTTGGGTAAAAATATATGAAGAAATAATAAGGAAGGAACTCAAAATAAAATAAAAATTGTGAAATCACAAACAAAAATTCGGCAGCCTAACGGCTACACAACATGGTTTTAGAAAATATTAAAAAGATAGGGGACAAGGGTCACCAATCAAAAAATTAATCATAATATAGAGAATATAAAGAATAAAAATTAAATAAGAATATGTAATGGAATCTTGAAAATTATACCACAAAAAAGAGAATTTGAAAGGAAAAAGAATGAAATTGAGAATTTTCTTACCTTGTAGAGTAACCCTTAGAACTTGAAGGCTGAGACCTTGGGGGTTTGAGGAAACCGTTGGAGGAATAATATAAAGGTAATGAGGCCAGAGAATAGTTTAGGGATAATTGGGAATGAATTCAATGAAGGGAAGAGTTGGTATTTATAGGAAAAGTGAGGGATTATTTTAATAATTTTCAAGGGACACCTCATGGGTGGTATTTGAAAAACCATGGGCTTTACCATGGTATTTGATCATGTTATAAGCCACTTGGGACACCTCACACCTTATCTAACTATAAAAAATTCCACCATATATATGGAATCATTATTATATCATTAATGATGTCATTAACACACCGAAACTAAAAATTGTATTTTTTTACTATTCGCTGAAAAATCAAATGTTTCAGAAAAATTCCCAAAATTCACCCTAAACATTTGTCGATGTGTATATTTCATAAATGAAGTCCATTTTTTGAAAATAATTTTATAAATATTATTAATTTAATATTTAAATAAAATCATACTTAATTCAAAAATTAACAGATCTAATTCTACTACTACTTCTTTTTCACAATGAAAAATTAACCAAGCTCTTATAATCTTCTATCCTTAGGAAAATAAAATAATAATAAAATTTACTATTCATTAGATTAATATTACTATTCATATTACTATTCATTATGGTATGTTACTATTCACTAAAAAAAAGTTGGTTCTGATAGACTCCAAATAACATACTGAACACAATTGTAGATGACAATTTCTTGAAATTAAAAACATAGAAGTGGAAAAATTATGTCAAAAGGATAGTTTTAAATATCTAATTAAAACAAAGTTACATGCATTTATATTTATTTTTAGAAAAACATGGGGTGTTACAGATAGCTACAAGACGTCGTGCACCCGGTGCAACTAAGGTGGAAGAGCTAAGTGGTAAGCCACCTCGCCTACTCTAATAAGGACGTGGAAAGGTCCGATGAATCACAGAGATAACTTTCCACCTCGGCCAAATCTCTATAGACCTCATTGAGGTGAGACCCATAGAAAGATGTGGTCACCATCCTCAAATTCCAGAGGTCTACGTCTCCTGTCAGCAAATGAAATCTTCATGTTCTGTGTAGTCTTCATATGATCCTGGATGATCTGCACCTTCTCTATGGTAGCATGTACCATCTCTGGTCGCACTAGTGCTGACTCTCCTGGGTCTGTCCAGCATAGTGGAGATCTACAAGGTCAACCATACAAGGCCTCAAAAGGTTCCATACTGTTGGTGGAGTGATAGCTGTTGTTGTAGGAAAATTCCACCAACAGTAAGTGATCCTCCCATCTGTGACTGAAGTCGAGGATGCATGCATGTAGCATGTCCTCGAGGGTCTGAATTGTCCACTCAGTCTGACTATCTGTCTGAGGATGGAAGGCAGTGCTCAAGAGAAGTTGTGTCCCGAAAGCCTCCTGCAACCCCTTCCATAGCTGGGAAGTAAACTGTGCATCATGGTCGGAGACAATAGAAGATGGTACTCCATGTAAATGTACAATCTCATGCACATAGAGGCATCCCAAGATCTCTACTGAGCCCGACTCTCTGTTCAGTAGGGGGTGGGATGACATGGTGAGTCAGTCAATGATAACTCAAATCGAATCGTGAAACCTGGATTTACGTGGATGACCCATCATGAATTCCATGGATATCCTATCCCACATCCACTCTCAGACCTCTAAGGTCTGAACCAAGCCTATTGATACCTGGTGATCCTCCTTCACTTGCTGACAAGTGAGGCATCGTGAGACAAACTTTGCTGCCACCTTCTTCATACATGGCCACCAGTGCTGTCGTTGATGGTCCTGATACATCTTTTCCACCCCTGGATATACTGCTAGAGGGGAAGTGTGAAACTCTCTCTACACTTCCTCTTGAAGTGAAACTAGTACCATGGTACGTAATCTGAAGAGGATGATGTGCTCCCCACCTTCAGAAAATCAATCAGGTGTCTTCCCTATAGATATTTGAGTATGTCAGGTCTCATAGTCAGGGTCTCCACGATGCTCCTCCCTGACTCACTGAATAATTAGAGGAGTGACTATAAGAGACTGTAAATAGGATGCTCCATCCCAATCCACAAAGGATATCTGTAAGGAAGCCAGCTGCTCTGTTGCCTCTCCCAGCAGTTGTATATCAGATCTCCTACTAAGCACATCTGCAACAATGGTACCCTTCCTAGAATTATAGACTATCTCGAAGTCATAGTCCTAGAGGAACTCAATCCATCACTGTTGTCTCAGGTTCAAGACCTTGTGAGAGAAGATATACCTGAGACTCTTGTAATCCGAGTAGACTGGGAAATGCTCTCCCATCAGATAGTGCCACCACATATTTAAGGCGAAGACCATTACTTATAACTTTATGTCTTGGGTAGCATAGTTCTTATTGTGCTTTCTTATCTGCCAAGAACCATACTCGATCACAGATCACTCCTGCATCAGGACACACTCGAGTCTAGTCCCTGATGTGTCACAGTAGACAACGTACCCTACACCTTCCTTCTCGAAGCCTCAGGATGGGAGCACTAGTCAACCTCAGCCTCAGCTTTTGAAAGATCTGTTGGCAGCTCTTTGACCATACGAATGGTTTCCACTTCATTGTTAAGGATGATAGTGGTGCTAAAACTCTGGAGAAGTCTGGAACGAATCTCCAATAGTATCCAGCCAAGAACAAGAAACTCTGTACCTCCGTCATACTCCTGGGTGGCTCTCAAGATAATACCACCTCAATCTTCACTAGATCCACTACAACTCTAGCCTATGAGAAGACATGTCCCATGAATTGAACCTCTCAAATCTAAAATTGGAACTTCGAGAGCATACCATAAAGGTGGTGCTCTTGGAGTGTGTCCAGCACTACCTAGAAATGGTAGGCATGCTCCTCCTCAGTAGTCGAGTAGATCAGAATTTCATCGATGAAGACTACGACAAAGAGATCAAGGTATGGCTGGAAGATCATATTCATGAGACACATGAACACTGATGGAGCATTGGTTACACGAAAGGGAAAATCCATGAACTTGTTGTGGCCGTACTGACATATGAAGGTCATCTTCTGTATATCCTCGTTTGAAACTCTAAGCTAATGATAGCCTAATCTGAGGTCTATCTTCGAGAACCATCGAGCTCCGTTGAGCTGATCAAAGAGGTTGTGAATCCTTGGAAGTGGGTCCTTGTTCTTCATGGTCTCTTGGTTCAGGTGACGGTAGTCGACACAAATCCTCATGCTCCCATCTTCCTTCTTGGAAAATCGAATTGGGGTTGGCCAGGGAGAAACATTGGGCCAAATGAATCTCTTCTCCTACAAGTCCTCCAACTGTACCCTCAGCTCGTGAAGCTCAGCAGGAGCCATCTGATATGCTGGAGTAGATATTGGTGTCGTCCTGGGGTAAATATCAAGGTAGAAGTCCACCTCCCTGTGAGGAGGTAGTCCTGGAAAAACATTAGGGAAAACATCCGCATACTGATCCACCACTACAGGATAACTCAGACTCTCCACTCCAACTGCTCTGATGGTAAGGCATGCCAACTGATGAGTGATCGGCCAAACCCTCCTCTGAGTAAGTCTGTCCTTTGCTGCAGAGGTTCCCTTCTTGCCGGTTAAGGTAAACCTAGTCCCATCTGTGCATACACACCGCACTTTGAGCCAAATATAGTCGATCTGAGCATGGACTGTAAATAACCAGTCCATACCCAAGATGACTTAGTAAGGCCTCGACTCCACTATGAAGAGATCCCAGCCAAAGATCTTTCCTCCTAGAGTAATCTCACACTGTAGGAACCAGTGTATAATCATCGATTCTACTCCTGTAGGAGTCTCTAATCGTGAGGATCGAGCCAACACCTCCGTCAAAATCTCTTAGCTCCGAACGAGGGCA
Organism: Viscum album; assembly: GCA_963277665.1. NCBI lineage: Eukaryota > Viridiplantae > Streptophyta > Magnoliopsida > Santalales > Viscaceae > Viscum > Viscum album. Next base: position 497,519,726 of record OY728127.1, read on the forward strand.
GTGGCAACGAAAGAGTGACTGGAACCTGGGTCTATAAGAACCGTATCATAGGTTGAGTAGACACATATTGTACCTTGAATAATCTCTAGAGCACCATGGTCATATGTTTCAGCTTCCTAAAGCTTATCTCTCCCCTATCCACATGCTCCCTGTGGTCAGGGTGGACCTCCTGGTGGTGGTGGTGGCAACACATCGATACGTCTTCCACCACCATCTACGTGACCATATCCTCTATCATGTCTGCCTGCGCCCTGTGGACCACCTCGATTGAACCTATACCTCTTCCTGGGAGGTACCTCAACTGTCTAATGATCATCTGGACGGCGGGTCAGACAATCACAAGCCATGTGACCCTACCCACCGCATGAGTTAAACTGTCTGTTCTTGGCATATTTGTATCTTCTCTGGGTGCCCCGTACAATAGATCCTGATTCATGTGGTTGTCCACCCATGGGTCTGGTCCTCTTGTACCTCTGCGTCATCTGTCTACTACCAGCTATAGAAGACTCTACTGCTTGTCGAATAGTATCGGGTCTCACTGCTGGTGACTGCTCAACCATGAAACTCTCTACTAGGAGGGATCTCTCTAACACCCATGCATGCGTCGAGATGCTGAGGTAGATCATCGATGCCCTGATCTCTTGCTTGAGCCCCTGCTCAAAGGTTTGGGCCATAATGAATGGGTCTCGTACCATATATGTGGAGCAGTGAGAGAGGTTGGTGAACCTCACTGAATACTGAGCTACTGTCATGTTTCCCTACTGCAGATGAAGTAACTCCTATATCTGCACCACACAAAGGGTAGAAGGTACAAACTCTACCCGGAACAGGCTCCCGAAGTCTTTCCATAGAAGTGTCACCTTGTTGTGGACCTGGAGCATCAGGCTTCACCATCTCCCTGCTGCTTCCTAAAGAAGAATCACCATGTAGTCTGCTGGTCTCCCTACCAGCTTGAAGACCCTCACCAAAAAATACAACAAATCCTCAACCGCCTCTGGGTTTGTCTCTCCCCATAACCTGGGTGTCCTCTAGCGTTGGAGTTCATGCAATGCGCTCAAGTAGCATGCATCATCTGTTATTGGGGCTGGTGGCATTGGTGGCCCAAAAGGGAATGGTACCGATGGTGCCTCTGCTGGTAAAGGGCCCTGCACCGAGGCCTCATCGCTCGGTGGCTTGTCATAGCATACATCTCTCAGGGATCTAACGGGTTTTCCACAGGGATGAATCCTATTAGAAATAGATGCGACACAGTAAAAATATTTATACCTTGTGATCTGACCTGGTTGAGCTGACTTAAAGAAAAACTTTTGAAAATACATACACAATCAGTGTTTTTGTGCACTAAGTTGGAAATCAGTATTCAGGGTCTTAGTGTTTGGATACATCGGCCACCACACCAACACTGGAATCGCTGAACTGAAAACCACACTTAGTACCCTTAAAAATATTTCTTCACAGAAAATAATGATCAGAGTCCTAGGTTATGCGGTAGAACCAACTCCTCTGATACCAATTTGTCACGAACCATCCCCCAGGGCCCCTATCCGGACTACCCCAAGCCTGCCTTCAGTAGGCCAGGGGCTGGAGACTAGCAGCAAAGGTGTAAATCCCTAAACTGGGAAGGCGTCGCCTTTATAAACTCAAACAAACACAACAGAGTACACAACTAGAAGTAAAGCACTAAGTAAAACTGTATACAAAGAGAGTGAAGTAAAGTAAAAGGGGTCGGAAATATAAGCCCAACAGTAGAGTACAATACAACTGAAAAGTACAAATGAAAGTAAGTAAAGTAGGTATTGGGTCTTCCTCTAGGATTCCTACCTAAAGGGTAGGTACAATTGGCCTCCTCTTCACTCCATGTCCGTTCGTCCTCTTCGTGAACCATCACTCCGAATGGTCCACCTTCGGGTACCGTCCATCCAGCTACTCTCTACCTCAGTCGGTGTTGTCTGTTTTCTGTAACCAACACAACGAGATGCGGGCATACCCCGTGCAGGGGTGAGTATAATGATACTCAGTAGGGACCCCGAGACCCTTAAGGTCTCACAAAATCCAACAAGGATAACCACAAAGTATGGATTCAATGGATAACCATTACTTACGTATATTCCAATACATATAACTATGTTATTTAGTAACTCATCTCAGTCATGAGGAAAACACATAAGTAATTGACTCAGCTCAACCAAGACTTTATTCTCGGGGTAGTATCAATATGAACCCTCGGCTACTGTAGAACTCCTTATCTATCGAGTATAGTGGGCCTGCTGCGTCACACAGAGGCATTTCCCACTAACTTGGACTGCTGAGGTACTCCTCCTATCGAGTACCGTGGGTATACCGCGCTCACACAGAGCCGCTCCCCACTGTGGGTCTGATGTGATCTAATAGAGGTGATACCCCTGGTAGCCTGCTGAGGTACTCCACTTGTCGTGTACCTTGGGTCTTCCAAGCTCATATAGAGGCACTCCCCACCATGCATCTGCTGCACTCACACAGAGACTCTCCCCACTAGGCTTGTTGAATCACTCCGAGTCGAATCGATCAGCAGTCGTCAAGTCTCGACCAGATACTAGGTTCCCGCACAAATGCATGCTCATCTCTGGAAGATCCGCTCCACAAGCTATTAGTCGATACTCCAACTATCAAAAATCCCCATGTAGAAGTATCTCAAAGGTATTCCTCGTTATAGGGGACTCAACGTAGTAGACGGCGCATCAGTCAGACGCTTAGTCTGTGAGTTATTGGAATTTCTGTTTGAGGGGCCCGGTTGGTTTTTAGGTTCAAACAAAACTAACCGTACTCTAACTGTGTCCAAACCTCAAATGGGGTATTCCAAAAGATCTGTCTTGCTCTATGATTTCCATCATCGCTGAATGTTTGTCGATCGGACACTCATAGCCCAAGATATGGGCATTAGGGTGTAAACTGGCCAAAGCGTGTCCGGAACGGGGTCCGACCCGATCTGCAGGTCTGACCCGGTCCTAGGGGGTGGACCAACCTGAGTGGTCGGCCCAGCCAGAGTGGGCGGCCCAGCCTAAAGGTGTCCTGGACCGAGGGGGCGGCTTGGCCCAAGGGGGCGGCCCGACGGCCCGGGTGGCCCGGCGGCCCAGCGGGGGTCCACCATAGCTATGACCAGGGGGAAAATGTGCACACCCTAGCTACCCGAACAGCTTTTCCGTTCAGCTATGAGCCAAAACCGGTGCCAGGAGGCGTTGGTCTAGCACCTGTGGGACCTGAAGAGGTCATGTTCTTCTCTGCTGGCTGAGCAGCCAGCTGATCCACCTACTCCGTTGTGGCCCGCCCTGGCCATGGCTTGCCTTCTCCACGTGGGGCGACAGAGTCTCTCTGTTGCACCTCCTCCGCCACGGCCTGTCCTGGTCGTGGCCTCCAGCTCCTCCGCGTGGTGCGACGGTGCCGCACCTCCTTCACCGCGACCCGTAATGGCTGCGGCATCCTGCTGCCCTCTGCACAGCGTGACATTTCTACGCGCCTTCATCGCGGTGCACCCTAGAAGCAGATCTCCTTTCGCGCAGCACGATAGTTCTGCACCCTCTTACTGACCCAGTGGCCTTGCGCCGCCTGTTTGATCGCGGCCATCCATTCATTGGTCGTTGTGCTTTTCCTCGGTCTGTTCCTCCAGTGGCGTCATTGCACCGTTGTCGTCATTAACAAAAAAGAACAACAAAGAGTGAGGTTCAGGCCTTGTTTGTCCGGTCTGATCCCTCCTCATTACAGTGATATAGATCATAAATTCATATTCCATAATTTGAATGATGAAGAACGGGTACAAAAACAATTCAAATCCCCTACCTCACTTGTCGATCGCTGACTGTGGAAAGATATAAATGGAGGACATCGATTCATTGACATCGGGAAGCGTCTGAGGAAGAAGCATCATCGGCGTTCTTCACTGTCGGCTCCTTCTCTTTGTCACAATTAAAGATCGATGGAGAAGTTTTTCTTTCTTTGGTGGTGTGTGTCATTCTTCGTTGGAAGGATGATGTTCTCCAAGTTCCTCTCCCATGCTCTACCAAAAGAATGCACCAACCAAAATAATGGGTTATGATAACCCATTATTTAATTGTTGGCCAAAATAATTCTAATGGTTTAAATAAAATTAATTGAATGAGTTCAATAAATTAATTAGGAGGGTTGGAACCATAATGAGGGATGTCCAAGAATAATAAATTAAATGAAGAGACTTGGCAAAAATATAAACCATGGATTTTTAAAGGTTTTACCACTTAAATGGGGGGTTTAAGGGGTTTAAAGACCGTGTGGCCCCCCACCAAGAATATCCTCCCAAGGGAGGTAATGTGCAGGTGGGCCCCACTACCATAACCTCTCATGGGAGGTTATGGTGTGGTGGCCCCCACCACTAACCTCCTCTTAGAGGTTTTAACCACCACGAAATAAAAATAAGTTACACTTATTTTTTAACTTATTAAAAACCCAAAATATAACTTCCATTCTCGTTAGAACGCAACTGCGGTGAAGGTCTAACTAACTAATCACTAACACTGCAAGATCAACGGTGCCCTCATATTTCAATTCCGAGCACCGGTTTAAAAGTTACAAAATCCCAGTTGTACTTTTACTGAACGTATCTAAAAAAAACTTCATAAAATGATTTCGGGCACACCAAGCCTCGAAATCAAGCACCGTAAATTTTTTCAGACTCGTAACAATTCCATGAATTTCTGAAAAAAAATTCCACAAAATTTCCAGGTCTTTATAGGAAACATGATTTAAAAAAATTAATCATTTCCTATATTAAAAATTCAGTTATTTTTATTATCTATGTTATTTTTTCCTTCAAATATCTATGGTTGTATTTTAATTCTTATTTTATTGACTAAATGGCATGTGTTTTAGTAATTTTTCATTCTATATTGATTATTCCTTATAGGTATGATTTTATGTCATGTGTTCTTACCTATAAACCATTCGATGATAATTTTCATTTTTTAAATATTTTATCCATTTTAATTACACTTATTGTTCATTTGATCTCACACTTATTTTTGTTTCCTACCCCAAGTTATGAAGAAGAAAAAACTGAATAAGTTTACAAGGATACTGTTCATTTAATCTTATTATGTGTCTTGTTATATTTTATATTTCCCAATATAAAATGGGTATCATATATGTAATATGGTTTTTAAAAGCTTCTAAACATTTGATCCTTTGGTATTTTATTCCTTATAATCATGAAAATATTGTAAAGTAATACACTCGCTTCGGGCTTCTAGGGCTGAAGAATTATAGTTATTATTATAGTATGTTTAGTGAAACTGTGAAATTTATATTTAGAAAATATTTACTAGGGAACATAACCCTAAGATAGATATTGAGTATAATTATAGAAGAACAATCTATAATTTTTTAAGGTGGAGATTATCTGGTTCTTCCTCAAAATATATCTTCGTCTAGATACTACATGTTGATGTGGTTCGAGCACATATGTACATAGGGGTAAAAACTCTAAAAAGGTGTGTTGGAACTTACTCGACTATACCTGGTACATGAAAATGTCCCTTAATGTGCACCTATTTTGACACTCTCATGGATTATTCTTTGTACAACTCACATTTTATTTACACACCATTATAAATGATTAGAAAGTTAACATATCCTCATATAGACCATGTTTATTATTATGAGATTAGTTATAGAAAATTTCATCAATTTATCAAAATTGTTTCATTAGTTTTGGGATTATACATTATTGCACATATTTTTTTGATTTATTCTAGTATATTAAATTTTTTAGAAATGGAACCTAGATGGAATAAGAGTACCAATACTGATGGATAATTTAGAATTTTCCCTGTTGGGGAAGTTAATATATATAGTATTGTAAGTAAGAAAGTTATGGATATATTAGGTAAAAATATTCAGGTTATCAAACATAAAATTTACCTGATAGATCAATCTATATCAAAATAACATTCTCTAATGTTGTATCTCTTTATTTGATAGAATCCCCCATCGTTAAGTGGGACTACTAATCCCATTGTAGATGAGTAATAGATTAATTCTTTGGAAAATATATTTATGGCCTTGGGATTAATTAAAATGGAAATGGTTACACTTTCAGTCTAATGTATCAATGTTTATGTTGATAAATGGTGGTACTTGGTCAAAAATAATTACGAGTAAGAAGAAATAAAACTTATTGAATGGAGAAATTTTGAGCATACATTATTGGAAAAATATTTCCCCCCTAAAAAACAAATTGTGATGATGAGAAAGAACCTTAGATAAAATTAAATAGATGAAGAATGTTTTGTGGGTATGAAACTACCATTAAAACGTTATAAAGTTAAGGTAAATATTTAAAATTCAATATGGAGTGCCATATTGACCACTTTTTTGAAGGATTCCACCAAATCATCAAAGGAATCCAATTTCTCAGAGTTTTTATTCATATAATGAAATTGAAGTATGTGTTTTGAAGATAGAGAAGGAATTATCAAAGTCTTATTGATTCAAATTGATGCAAGAGAAAAAGATAATAAAAGATAATATAATAGATAAATTGAAGAAGGGAATGAATTATCTTCCAACATATGATAACTATGGAAATATTCACTATGGTAAATTCTTTAAAGGATAAAGTGTTTTTTATAAATGTGTATAAAAGGGTCTCTGGTTGAAAGAATGAGAAAGTAATGAGGAATAATCCGATATTCATTGTTAAAAATGTAAGGAGATAAGGCATTATGAAAATTAATACACTAAAAATGAAGAGAATATACCTCAAAAGAAGCTAATGGATTAAGTTTAAGCATATATTACAGACACAAGTGAAGTTGAATGACTAGTGTCTTTTTTGATCTAAGAAATATTTTATACAATTATTTTTTGTATGATTGTCTCATTATATGAAATAAGAAATTTATGAATATTTTTCTGTAGTGATTTTCCATTAAGTATTTGTGATCATATATGGAGTGGAACCAAGAGAAGTGATTTAGGAGAAAGTTAATCTTTTTGGAAAAGACATGGATGGGGGAAAGATAATACTTAATATATTCCTAATGTTGAGATGATGATATTGGATAAATAGATGATTGATAAACATAATATAAATTGGACATTACTAACTATAATTTAAACGGTTATAAATTGTTTGATCATTATCTTTGGGAATAGATAACCATTTAAGAAATGGGTTATGTTTAACATTGGTTATGGTCTTAGAGGATGATCTATTAAATCAAAATATGATGAAACATACGCCAAGAGGTGATGTATACATTGTTTAAGGCATAATGAATGTGTAGGAGTGTTTTTATAGTAACATACATTTACTTATATCCTTATAGAGTGAAATATTTTTTCAAATCTAGGAAAAGGGGCTCAAAACATAAATATTGTCATATTATCAACATTTTTAATGATATCAATGTCCTTTTTAGACTTCTAATTTAGAGATTTTGTGGTAAACAATTGTCATTAAATTTCTTCTATCACCCTCCTTTAGAATGTGATAGTTATATTTTTCTTCTATATCTATATTTTTATTAATGTTCTCTAATTCAAAAACCTAGTTTTGTGGTGGTTTTCACATTTCCTTTTTTATAATTTTTTAGAAGACGCCTAATTAATAATATTTAAAATTTGGGTTTTTAAAATATGATATTTTAAAATATTAAACTCTTGAGTACCAATATCATGTTTACATTTCTAGGATGCAATTTAATTATGGTGGGGGCAATATAATAGTTATAAATTCTAAAGTATGAACATTGTATTTAATAGCATATATAACAAGAAATTATAATAGTTGAATGTAATATATCATCCCATGAAATTATGATATATTTAATATTTTAAATAAATATATTTTGTATCTTATAATGAATTCAACACTAGGATAACTTACATTACATGCAATGAAAACTTTGTCTGATAATTTGTGTTACGCACAAAACCAATTTTTACCGAATAAAAATATACTATTATAGTATTATTATTTAATATAATAAGATATAACATAGCCATTAAATTATAGGTTATGAATTTAATTTTATAAGTTATGTAAATATATCATAATTAATTGGTAACAAATTAATTAGAAATAAATATATAAATTAGATTAATGTAAAGGGAATAGTTTTATAAAAAAAATATTTTTATATCCAAAGGATATTTATCATAATAAATTAAATTAATTAATATTATTGAATGATATTAATGAAATATATATTATATATTCAATAAAATATTTTTTAAGTTCATCTAATAGATTTTATTGACATAATATGGGAACAAATCTTGTTTTACACTTAAAATTTATATTTTTCTAAAGAGTCCATTTTCCCATATTTTATTAGAGAAAATATTTTAAAAATTAATTTTGGAACATTTATTAATATTTATATGTAAATATAAACATTATTTTTGATATAGGAACATAAAAATTTTATTAGGATTAATTTTTGGTATTTTTCTTTGATGATTCATATTTTGATGAATAATGCAAATTACTAAATTATAAAAGAAAAATAATTTTTTATTTAATTTATATATAAATATAAATTATATATTAAATAGTTTATAAAGTCAAATTAAATCAATTATACATCAAATAATACAATTTATATCATTAGATTATCTTTCACATTGATTCTTGATATAAAAACATTTCAAAATTTTGAACATTTTTATTTTAAAAGACCTCTTTATCATCTCGTCTACATGATTAAATTTAAATTAATTTTTTCCAATTCGTTGATTTAAATTTGAAAAAAAGGATTCCATATTTGGAGTCAGAATAATTTATAATTTCTAATAAGTTAAACAGTTTTTTGACATATATATATTTATAAGAAGACATTAAAATTAATTATAGTGATTAAGAGAAAAATTATTTAAACATAGGAACAATCCTTAAACTTAAGAGTCAAAAAAGACCTATACACATGCCCAAAATACCTTAGATCAAAAAATTTTGAACATATACTCGCGTTTTTGGAATTTTTTTCGTTATTTCATCCCCATTACTTGGATAAAACATGGATGGAATTCCGTCTTTCAAATATTCTAAGGAATGGCACTCCTCCTATACTATAAAAAGGCACTCACCCCTCCCAATTATTCCTGCCACTAAAAAACATTATATCATCCAAAACCTACACAAATAATATGATACCTCCCTCCCATATTCCTAGAAGCCACAATTTTTTAATATATCAATCCATGTAAGTATTTTGTTATAAACTAAAAGATTTAACGAAATAAGAGGAGTTTAAACAATGTTCACCCAAAATAAAATTACAAGTAAGGGATTTCTTCTTAATTTAAATTCTGTTGAGATTTACTTTTATTATGGACGATTTCACATTGATGTGTTGTATATACTACCCCTTTGACATTTAATATCATGATTCACTTATACATCATGGTTTTCTTAGGATCACATTGAACTGTCTCATCGATGGGGTCATGACATGAAAATCACCAAGTGGTAAACATTATCTTTTCAAAATCACTTTATTTTCAAATTTTTTCCTTCTATTGAAATAATCTATCTCTTATAAAATTAATTAATGTACATTACATTTAAGAAATACATATTCTCATGTAATGGATATCATTGTTTTTTAAATCTAATAACATTTTTACCTATGGTGTTCACTTTGACAATAAATTTAAATGTTGATAAATATATATATTTTACTCATTACATATATTTGATTATAACAAATATTTTTTTTATAATGTCGATTATTAGATAATTGAGAAATGATTTGGAAATACACTATATGGGTTGGGTAGTAGTCAATGGAAGCCCCTCGATGCATCAGTAGTCTCAAGAGACGAATCAGTTGGCCAAAGGAACATATTTTAAACTATCATGAGAATAAATCTTGATGGCAATTGTATCATGTTCTTCAGAAACATGACATCCCATCATTAAACATTGAATCTGTTGATAAATAATTTATCATCATTATCCATGATATTTTTTTTATTTGACATATCTATGGACCCATTTACTTTCTTAGTTTATTGATTAAATTTCATGTGTTATAGTTATCTACTATTCCATATTTATTATGCCTTATCTATAAATTTTTTATTTCATGTGTTCCCATTTATTACCTTTCTATGATAACTATTTTAATTTATTCAATATTTATTCTTTTCTACATACCTTTACTATAAATTATGTCTCACCCTTATTTATTTTTCGTCTCAAAAAATATGAAGAACAAATCATTGAATAAGATTTCAAGGATGTTTTTTGTTTCATTTTATTATCTATCATTTTATATTTTCAATTTCCTTATGAAAAAAATTGAATAATGTATATAGTATGGTTTCCAAAAAATAATGAACATTCAGTCCTATAGGATTTTATTATTTTTAATCCTTCCAAGGTAATAAATTAAAGCAACAGATCTTGGATTATGAGGTTGGTGAATTACATAAAATTTTTATAGGTTTAGGTGTTGTTTTCACAATTATCTCTTAGTTTTGACCCCATGCTAATTCTTTTGATTTTTTTTAGGATATCATTGTTTTTTATAATTCAAGGGTCACATTGTTTATAATAAAATGCTAAATGACACTAAAATTGACAATGTTTAATATTATAGACCATATAACATTTATATGGATGATTATAATATTTATATTAATTTTAAATAATAAAATAAAATATTATTTTTCATAAGATATCATTATATAACTATTTCGAATAATTCACATAGTTTTACATTAGGGAAATAATGATTAGAATGTATTTCCAATATAAAATTTTAAATCATCAAAAAGATGTTATATTTAATTAAAAAAATTTGATAAAATTTTACTCACACACAAAATATTTCTTTTAGGTTTTTTAAAATCATTTACATGTTTTTTCTACTACTTTCTCATGAAATGTATCTGAATTGAAAAATAATTTAATTTAATGAATATATAAAAAATTAAAATTTAACTACATTGATAAAAATAATTAACTCATATTTTTATTAAATATTGATTAATGAACAAAACCTCTTTAAATTCCTATGATAAAATATTAAATATTTTAAAATATAGAGAGTGATATTTTTATTTTATTCTTTATTAAGAATCTAATTAAGGTCATTATCAAAGGAACGTGAAAATAAATTTCCAAATTTTTTTAAATATTTATGGAAATGGAATATAAAGACTAATAAAATTAAATAAATAAAAGTTTAATAGATAATTTTAGGCCTTATAACATTTATTTTATCATTAATTACCTGATTTACCTTTACCAAGGTTACAATTATTTACTAAGGTTGCTATTCATAAAGACAAAAAATAGAGAACAATTTACCAAATTTAAACCTCATAAATCCTAATATGACATAAGTTTTTATGTATTAAATTTCTATAAGTGGATGAAATCAATTAAAATATAAATATGTAAAACGTAAGGATTTATGTAGATAAATTTGTTTTTAAGACCAAAAATTTACCTATACCAAAAAGAAATAAAGATAATTTTTATGTAATTAATTATATTATTTATAATTAAAGGATTCATATGTTTATTTATAATCAAATATTCCTTTTAAATTAATCTATTTTTTAAAAAAATGAATATTTTACAAATAATTAGTAAATTGACTATTCACTAAGAAACCAATATTTTCAAGAATAACCAAAAATATTGTTATAAGATAATTTTGAATTGAATATATCAATAATGTGGATTATTTTATTAAATTAACATTCTAAAATTTAAAAATTAATCTTTTAAATAAAAAAATCTAATACATGGAATTTAATTTTGTTAAAATAAAAACTATTTCATTTTTGAATTAAAAACTAGACTCATGTTTTATAAATTGATAAAATTAGTTATGAAACAAAATATAATTATATATTTAATTAATTAACACAAATATTCACTTAAAAAATATCCAATAATTACATAATTCCTTATATTGATCAAAATAAAAATCATTTCAATGGAATGTATTTAATCTTTAAAAAGAACATATTTTAAGTCATTAAGTAGACAAAATAATTTTAAATGTAAAATAATATATAATTTTAATATATAATACAACTTAAGATATTAAATAAATATATATAAAAATTATGGAATATAGAAGTTGTTATGTATGTAGTTTAGTTTTAGGTAATGCGTCATGTTCCCCTTTCGACCATGGGTTCAAGACTCATGTCTATTTTAGATGAAATGGGTTGTCACCCATCATGTGGGCTACGCTTTTTCAAATAAAAAAATTTGTTAATTAATAAAATATAATTATACATGAAAACAATTGAGGAAAATTATTCAAGATTTTGGGGATAAATATGTATATAAATGCATAGTTTATTATGTAATAGATTCATTTAGTTTAAAAATTTATATTCAAATAAATTTAAAGAAATTAATTGTAAATATTAGGATATTGTATAGGTCAAATGGAATTTAAGGCCAATATAATTCCTCTCAAACATCTCCATTATTATGTTTCTTTGTAATGATATTTTTTTACCTAATGTTTAGTTGGACCATTCACAATTTTTACTAACCCACATAAATATTAATTTAAAAAGGTTTCATCCTTGAGTGATGGATGGATTTTTTTTAATATTGATAGAACTGATATTATCGAAGTTAATTTTCATAGTATAGTTCACTTAAACTCTCATTTATCATGTTATTACTTCATCCATAGTAGTTTTTTTCAAGAATGAGTATCCATAATATATATAATTTCCAAAATTCTTAGTGAAATGATATATTATTTCATTTATGTAAAATAAATAAAAAATTCACCAAGATATAATAAAACACCAGATGTAGAAAATATATCATTGGCCAAACTGGCATAATCTTTATTTTTATATTTCAATGACTACTTATTTAATAGTAAACCATAAGGAAGACCAAAATTCAATGTGGATTCTATATACTACAGTATTATCTTCACAAATAGAAACAGGATTTACATGGGATCACCATGGAAATAAGTAGTATAATAAGTGGAAAACAAAATTTTGGGTCTCTTCATTATTAAGTTAAAAAGGCTATCAATGATTTTCCTATATTACATGTCATTTACATCCTAGTTATAGTCATCCCTTGATAACCTCATTAATTTATAAAAAATATTATTCATTACCTTGAAATAATTTATTAAATAAAATTAAAAGATTATTTGGTATCTATGGATGAAGTGATAAATCTTCCACGCCTTTCTATCATAAAATAAAGTCCAAGGAAAAATTCCCACTCTCCAATCATCGTCATTTCATACTCACACATCAAGAATTCATCAAATTGATTTCATTGAGCTTTTCTTGACCTACTAATTATTATGTTATCATCGTATATGATCACCTTAATCCTTTAATCACCTCATATTAATATAGACTTTAAGATAAACTTCATGATGTAGGAAACTAAGTTATTGTTTGTATTTATCTATTATAGTAGTGATATTTATACTTTTTTATCCCTCATATATCAGTTTTATTCAAATTTTTTTATCATATTAATTAATTGAAAACCCATCAAGATACTCAATGTAACCATATTTTCCATATATTTTGTTTAGAAAAAAAATATTATAACCAACATGGATACCATTAATTCCCACTACCTCGATGTGGAAAAAAATAACTATATTGTTTCAAAACTATCCATGGGGGAAAATTAATCATCTATAATGATAACTTCAATATAGGTGCATCTCTTGAATACAAGTAATTTCTTATTTTAAATCATCAGACCATCTTCAGTTTTTGGTTATAGAAACCCCATTTTGGTCTTGAAGTCATTATTATCTATTGTACTTGAAAGGATCTCTCTTGTATAATACTTAAAATTTTGTTACATATATTCAATAATTTCTTGGTCCCAATTCCTATATTTATAATATTCCTTAAAAATATTAGATCTACCAAATACAAATTTTCTTTTTGTTACAAATACTTCATTCTATTCATTTACCATATTTTTCTAATCACTGTTGATATTCTTATCATCAATATCATCTCCTCCATTTACTTTCTATATTGTTTCTTATCCAACATTTTTATCCTCAATATTATTATCAATTTATGAATAAACATTGTCACCATTCTCTCCCCTAATCTGATAAAATCATCATCGCTCTCTTCTATAATGTGAATATTATTTTCATATAGAGTATATTCAATTTTCCCTATTGTTGATGTATTGGATTTGAAAAAAAAATCTATTTTTTATTAAAACACTTATATTATTTTCTATTGGATGAGTATCTATGATATATCCCATCAATTTGATGGAAAACATATTTCAATATTTCTCATTATTGATAAAAAAAATAAGGATTAATATATATTACCACATTTTATTTTTTCCATGAAAAATATTATATGAATTCTTTCTATCTCTCATGAACAATAAAGTTAGATTAAAAAAAACTAATATCCTAATTTATTCCCTGTAATTTTTATCTAATAACCCTCTCCCAATAAGATTCATTCATTCCATTTTATTGAGGATCTAGTTCCTCCTCTCAACCATGCCATTTTTTTGTTGAATTATCACCACTAATACTTGGTTAATTATAACATGTTTCTCAATATAGTCCACTAATTTGATCTCAATAAACTCCATGACATTTTTTATTTAAATTTTCAAATAAATATGACCAATAATATTTAATTATTTATTTCAATAATGAAATATTCAATTAAATACCAAGGAATTTTGGGAGATGAATATCAAATAGGTCCTCTTACTATAATAATTAATAAACAACACATTGTATCTATTTCTAGAACTATTTTATAGTGACATTAGTCCACAAACATTAACATATATCAATTAATGAAACCATTTTGATATTATATATTTATACATATATTAATTTTAAATAATTATCCCTTTTTGGAAAACATTTCATGTGTTTGTATAGTCATGTAATATTTTATGTATATTTCCATCACTATATTTCTCCACCGTATAATCTAAGACTTATTTACTCAAAGGAATAATTAATTTATATAAAATTGTGTTTTCATTCCACCTATGATAAAAATCATTTATATTATTCTATGCTGATGAGGTAAATATTTCCCTTTATGTGATTCACTTTCATCACGAATACAATATATTATCCATTGATAATATAAATATTCTGAGTGAAATCTATTTCATATTCCAAGACACACAATTGACATACACGTAAATGTTGTGACTAAGACTGTTAAAAAATAATAAATCCTTACATATTATGTCTTTTCCCAAAAATTTGTATTTTTTTGATCCAATTATATTCATGCATTCATCAGTTTGAAATTGTTTGAAACATTCATTTTCATATGTGATATTTATTAATAGATCCTTATTTATAGTCATATAGGAATTATATATTAGATCATGAATCCATACACTACCGCGATCTATTTCTCTAAAGGAAATATCTTCAACTACTTCCCTTTCATATCTATTATTCTAAATTATTTTATTTCTCTTCACATCCAATGATTATTTTTATGTTTGATCTTCAACCAAATATGAATGACCAACTTCATCATGAAACCAAAAATATCTATTTTTCAGTTTTATCCAACTTGCTGATTCCTTTTTTTCTTGGTATTAAAACATTTTGTATTCATAGGAACATCTCTATTTTTTGATGAGAAAAACCTATCCATATGAAAATATACACCACACCCAAAATATTGTCCATATAAGGTATATTGGAAACATTGAGATTTTATTGGATACCTTTATTGATTTTGTTCCCTTTTGTGCTTCTTTGATATCAAACAGCCATTTTAAGAATATATTTCCTCTCCAAAATAATAAAAAAAAATTTGTATTTTTATATATATTTTAAATGAAACTAGTAGAAATTTTCATTTTTTAGCCTTTCAAAATCACACCCAAAAAACCCCTCTACTAAGGAGTGGGTTCTTATGGTTTGGATTATTCCATCACAGTATTCTTCTTATGATCAAGCCACATACCAGATTTATCATTTTGATTTTACTTTTATTTCTATGGATAATACTCTAACTACCCTACAATGCTAAAATGATTATATATAAATTTATTTTTATCCTATTTTATTTGATTTCCCTATGTCATAATGAAAATCAAGAGACCCTCTTAATCTTCTATTTTTCATAACTGATAGATGAATTATCCATCAATATCTTCAAGATGTTTAACTTGATATAAAACTGTGTTAGTCCAATAACATAATATCTATTAATACTCTTAATTACTATGTTTTTACACAATAGTAATATCCACTAATTCAATATTTTCACATTTGATATTTTAATTTTCTCCTTGAACTTAAACATTCCTTTTAGATATTACTATATTTTAAGTATTAGTGTTAAGAACCACTCCATAATATTTCATTGACATGGAAATCCAAACATCTTTCTCATCAAGTCAAGCCACTAAATATTCATTGAAATAAACACTTATTTCTTATTTTCCTTCTTTATAATTGTTTTCTTCCCATGTCATTGAATATTATACAATGGAAATGAGAACATATTTTTTCATTACAATCCTTAAAATTTTTATCTTTTATTTCTTATGAGATATAATACTCTTATATAACTATGTTCTTCTTCGTGGAATTTTTTTTCTTTGTGATCCACCCACCCATTGGGTTCTTTAATTTTTTCATCATGGAAACATTATTAATATCTTGAAACATATTGGGACACTATTCTACGAGTTACCAATAATTTCCAAATCAAAAGAAACTGATTATATTTTTCCATTTAAATATTATTTTACCCTCTTTAAGATTTAATAAGAGTAATTACCCAACTTCATCATGTTATTATTCTTCCTGATCAATCTCTATTGTGAGATTATTAAATGCCTTAAATGAAAACTCCATATACTTTTTTATCCAAATCCTCATTATCATCATTATTTATATTATATATGACAATAGAACTATGGAGAATATCCAATTTTACCTCATCTGGATCATTATCTTCATGCACAAATACTTTGGGATTAAAATGATGTGTCAACCATATGAAGATGATCTTGAAGATTATCACATCAATTAGAATTTTTCCAAGACCACACATATCCTCCATAATAACATTCACCCAATCAAATAGTAAATCAATTGGTTCATTTGGGTTCCTCCAAAAGTACATTTACTTATTCAACATAACATAATGTTTATCTTATCATATGTTTGAATCTCCTTTATAGATATTAAGAAATATTTCAAACATTGAATGCGGGGGTTTACATGAAATAACATTCATGTAAATTATCCAAGATACACCCTAGTGTGGATTATTCTAATGTTAGAAACCATTTATATAATTTCTCCTTCTGATAAAGATACATTTTCCAAAATGATTAAAATTCTAAAAATGGAAGTAATATAAATTTCTATACCTAAAAGAATAAAATAGGGTTTCATCCCATTATTCTATAGTTGATTATTATTTCATTGAAAGAATGAAATTGCTTTATTATTTATAGTTTCCATCACTAATGCCTATATAGAGATTTCACTTACTTAAACCTTCAATTATGATACAAATTTTTGGTTCCATGTTAGGTAAATACCTAGAATGCAGGTGAATTAAGATATGTATAGTTATTACAACAACCCTATACAGTGCTCTTATACCACTATTTATTGGAACACTTATCTACCTAAATATATATATATATATAAAGGGATAAAAAATATAGTGATACAAAAAAGAAATTTATACTTTGTTTTCACTCCCTAAAAAAATCAAATGAATATAAAATGGTGATGTACAGATTTTTAAAAATCACTAAGTGCACTTCTTATTTGAAATATTTATATTAGACTCATTATCCCCCTATATCACTACCAATCACATTTATTGATCATACTAATCTTTTAATCAAACATCATTCTTGTTTATAATATTTGAAGTGGATCATTATCCCCACAGTTCACTAAAAATAATGTTTACAATGTACACTACTCTCTTAATTAATATAATTTTTCTCTATTGATATATGATCACAATTTCAATAAAATATTCCCTAGTTGTATTACTTTAACCTTATTTACACAAAAATATTATCATGAAGCTGTTATTTCGGCAGAATGATCAAATACATATTGCCAAAAAAACATTAGAAAAACTGAACATTGGTTCAAAAAACATCCTTATTAAAGAAATTATTGTTAAAAATGGTTTCACAACAATGGATTGTGGGACTTCCATTCAACATACAATTAATGTTCAATTGAAATTCCCACCACTAAAATATATTCATGTATGCATTACATGAAAAAAAAAATTCACTCTACATTATGTCTTCTTCACCACTTAATGATAAAATTAGTGGCCTATATATAATAAAAAAACAATCCTTTTCTCAACTCTTTTTGTAGTTGTAGAATTTTCCACCTCATTATTATAATGTCATATTGTTCATGAAACTCCCTAACATGACTTCATCTAATTTTCATGACATTAAACCTAACCATTGAACGAATCACTCATTTTCTCAAAAAAAATTATTCACACTCTTCTTAAAAGGGCTTTAAACTCCTCCATATCCATTAATTAATGATTACACTCCATATTCGTCTAATCTTGATACGTGTTAACATGATTTGTTAACAAATATAACCCAAAACCACTGAAACATAACCTTGGGTTTTTTTCTAACAACTCGTTTATATAATGTAATATAAATTTAAACATTTTCTCAAACATCAATCTCTGATCCAAATAAATGATTATTAGTATAGAAATTATGTTATTATTATTTTTTATCTAATGTTTTGTTTAATGGATTTTACATTCTATAAAAAAATTCCACTAGATTAGATACCAAAAGGTAATTGTATCTAAAATTATCCATGATTTATAGAGTTTTACACTTTTCTTATATATTAAATCATAAAGTGACATTTATATTCTTGAGTGGAAATTATTTTTTTTAGAGAACCCACCTAGATGAAGTTGTTTATCTCAGCCTGCTTTGATGTCTATAGACTAACCTTTCATTATATCCTTAGGTGTTTGGATGGTTATTTTTTATTTTCCATAATTCTATAAATGAAAGGTTTTATGAAAATTAATCATTTTTATCATGTTATGTTGAATGATTTAAAATAAATTTTAGGTGATCCTTATAACATAATAAAATAAAATCAATAGCAATGTTATATAAACCCACACCACTTCTCTGATGAAAAAGTTAGTCATTTAAAAAAATGAGAGTTCTTCTTGAATGAAGATGAAGTGATAATTTTTTTCAAACAATCCATTATAAACCATATGTTATTGTCTCTTTTTGATTGTTATGGAAATACTGTGAAAACATTTATGGTGATGTTCTCCAAGATCCATATTTTAATAGGTAATGGTCTCATATTTCTCTTGGCCTTTTTTATTTCTGACTTAAACTATTATAATACAAGGAAATTTGATATATATTAAGAAATCTACTTTTTCATATTATCCCTAAAAATGTTCCCTCAGAGATCTATATACATATTTTTGCTTCCTGAGTCAATATAAAATTTTGATCTCAGGGTAATTTAAGATAAGTCATTATTTATCATTGGATCATTGGTAAACATAGACATACTCTAAATCAAACAACTGAATCACTTTCAATGTTGAACTATTTTGATTTCCCCTACCATATTACCCCCACCATGTTTTTTATCTCCAAATAATCCATATTAGTATCCTTAATCTTCTATAGGATATATGGTTGAGAAATCATTTAATAAAGGTTTGATGTTATTCATTTATTTTCGGCTCTCATTGTCATCCTCTATAGGTCTCGTTATATAGTAACATATTTAATACTCATCATTGATAATATTATGATATATTTTATATATAAATAATCTATCACATTATAAAACACTATATAATTGTAATAGATTAAGGCATCATATTCATTAATTAGTCGTAACCTTTATTTTTTGGGTTCCGTAGATCTTTCTATGTAAATATATGAATTGAAATTTATTGATATTTATATTTTCCAAAATTCTATCAAATAAGATAATTTCTCCAAATAATCAATAAAATATTTCTAAAAATAACTCTATATCATGAATTGGATAATTTTGAACATGAATCGTCCACTATATTGGGGATTAGGCTATCATATTATCATTATATATGAGTAAACTACCAAAACCACTATTTTGAGTATCATTATATATAAAAATCCTACTCCCCGTGATGTTAGTGTTAGTAAAGATATAAAAATTAACATATCCTTTAAATATAAGAAAATCTATTCACATTAATCAATACTAAAAATAATTACCCTTTTCTAAGATAATGTGGTCAGTTGGTTTGATGAACAGGATAATATTCCTAGAATCCATTGATAAAACTCAACAAATCTAAGAAAACGGTGGATATTTGTTATAGATGTTCTTCTGTATTATTCATATATTAAATTTCTCGTTAATGTATCAATAATAATCATTATGTATATGATACCACAAACTTGTAATGTAATTTTATTTCACCAAAATTATTTTTTTTTTAACTTTTCATACAAATTCCCCATTCACAATGTCTTTATCATAATAATTATGTTCTTATCATGTTATCACATTATATTGGTATATATGATAATATAATCTATAAAAACCATTATAAATATGTTATGGTAATATCCAAAGACACTAATAATCAATTCCATGAACATTATTAGATCTTTATTGAGTTATAATGGTAACATTATGATCACATATTGTGAATATCTTATGTGAATGAATGTATCATTCCATACCTTTATTTGTTGATATCAAATCAAGTTTTCTCTTTGAGTAATGATCCATGTATAGTTGGTAAAATAGGTTATGAATTCATGGAAGATGATAATTTTTCTTTATTTAGATTTTATTAACCACAAAATAATAAATTTAAAGATTAATTGATCTATCCTTTTTCTTGAAAAATTGAAATAGTGAACCCTTGTAGAATATAAATTTAACATATAATCCTAATATTGAAATTTTGAGATTCTATGTGTGGTAATTCTGTTGGGACTCATGGATTTGGGTAGAGATCCATATATAAGTCCTACTAATAACATAACTTCTTGATCTTGAAGGATGTAAGAAAACTATTTAGGGAATCCAATGCTATATTCTCCCATAATGAGTGTTTATTATAGGGTGATCTTTCCTTTTTTCAGCCATTTTATCTAGATATAATTAATAATAAATCAAAAATATCCATTATATAAAGGAGTTTCAAAGGGACATTCATAATTTATCATTCTTTCATATAATATTATAGGGTGGTTTAGGATATAGAAACTAATTTCTATCTCTTGGAAGTTGTTCTTGGCTATATATAAGGATATTGTAACACCCCAATATTTTATGAGATATATTCTTTTTATTTTATTTTATTTATTGTGTTTTACTCAACACAAACATTCGGTTCCTCTATATGTTACACCGTATTATCTTGTAGTATATGCAACACTATTCTTGGCATGCATTACACACATGAGCGACCTGCTTCGATAGAATTCATTGTACATTATACTGAGTTTCGAAAAACAAAGATATATATTAAATTATTATTATTGGAAATAAAATTGACATTAATAATAATATTAACCACACTTTGAATTTTATTTAACATTAAAATTCATCATATGTATTTTTTAGAAATGATAAAACAACAAGTTTATTTTCTGAAAAAAATACATATTTTTAAAAAAAAATAGTTTTACTGACTTTTGATGGCACACCCATTTTAAATATATTTTTTAACACTTTTATATATTTAATTTTTCAAAATAAAATTATTAATTGGAATTGGGACATCAAAATTTAATTTTCATGTTTTTTTAATATTTTGGATAAAATTAATATTTCAATATATAGTGAAAGATACTGCATTTTAATTCAAAACTACCTTTTCAATAAATTTATTTATATAGTTAGATTATATTTTTAATTTGTTTTAATGTGTAATTTGATTTTTTTTGTTATCATTTAATTAAATTTTATTCATTGTAAGTAATTTTATATTTAAATTGGATATAAACACATGACAATTTTTTGATAAGTTTTTACTTCTTAAAAACCCAATTTTGGGTTTTTGACAATAGGAATTAATTTTAAATTAATTTTTTAAAATTCCATGTTTTGAATTATAAAAAATTTATTCCATATTTTTAAGTAGTGGGTCCAAATTATGTTAATGGTTCATGTTTATTTTTTGGATATTATGAATAGTAACTATAGTAATTTTATTTACCACAGTTAAAGATATATCAGGTAAATTAGGGAAACTAACCATGCGATAAAGATAATAAAATTACCCTAACACATAAAAAAATATTATTGGATGAATTAAAGTCAAAACATATCACCTATGGGTTGGAATTGATTCATTTAATTGACTTTTTTCTATGAAAGTGATCTAATTCTATGTAAAACAAAAGAAGGTGACAACAAGTAACTCTCATACATCTTATAAGTATAATAATTTTAATATAATGATAAACATGATAAAACATAAAAAATAAATATTTTCCATAAAAATAATGAAATTATATACATTATGTGAATATATTTTAAATTTCTAGATAGATAAATAATTACAATTAATAATTACACAATAGTTATGTTGATTTAATTTTATTGATAGAAATATCAAATAAATGGTTTTAAAAATAATAAAACAAATATCATATGAAATAATAAATTTTCTCCACAAATTTCCTAGGTGAATAATACAAGTTAGTATTGTATTAAATATTTTGGTTCTAATTCATATTCCGTGTGGATTTTATTTAAAGTCATATAAATGAAGTGTCAAAATTGGAACTTGATTTTTTATAAAAATAACGTATTATTAAATTATTTAAAAATAAAAAAATATATATTTAAAAATTACAATATGAAAAATATATGGTCTAAAGTGTAATAAAGTATCCAATTATGTACAATTGACAACACATAGGTAAATATATTTAACTGTTTATTATTTTGAATATTATTACCATAATTAAAATTGATTAGATTAAATAAGGATAAATCAATATGATAAGGTTTAAAATAAAATCAAAACCTGTCAAAATTTTATTGGTTGAGATTATATTGAGAAAAATTAATCTTATATTATAATTAATAAACTTTAGAGGAATTTTAATTTAAATATTAATTTATATTAATTTTATATTTTTGGTATTTCAAACGGTGCCTTTCCACTCTCTTATAAATTGTTACTTTTAATTATCATTTAATGAAACCTCTAAAGCCCTTTGGCTTGCCCAAAACCTGCCCAAATTTCATTAAAACATCCCTCAGATAATCCTATAGAACAATCTTTGTGCAAAAATATATCATAAGTAGTCTTTTTGTGCATACCAAAAAGAGATACCTGAAAACATGGTAATTGTTTTATCATACTATTCACAATTATTTTCTTCTTCTACATCCTATTCTTATGTTGTTTCCATAGTAAATTAATAAATATAGTATTTTAAACATTCTAAGATGTTATTATTACTATGCTACAACCTTATACCTTTTTTTATCTATCTTAAAAATAACAATATCACTATGTGTGCGTATGTACGACATATTGTCTCCAAACCGTGGTGTAATTATTATTCAACAATACACAATTTGAATGGGTATATTGATGATTATAGTGAATTTAAATAATGAATATAATTGAATATGTATTCTTTAAAATTCATATACCTTCCAATTCCATACTATTTAACCATCAAGAGAATGATATCGTCGCTTGTGCGTACATATGGCTTACCATTTCTACGATGCGATGAGATTCATTCTCCAAGATAACAATTAAAGAATAATTATAAGGTATATATAATAAATAGGCATGAAATTTATGACATAATAATTCTTATAGAATTATGTTTATATATATTTATATCATTTACTTTCTTCCAATCAATTCAATAAGCATACGGAAACAACGTTCATGCGTATAAACGACCTACCGACTCCATGAATGGTGTATTCCACATCATTTATCTATCTATTATATATATTTATATACTAAATATATAAGTTATATAAATCATGTTTTACGTGCTGGAAATAAGTAAATCATTATATATGTAATAATATCAAGAATAACAAGTCAAAAAAAGCATTCGATAAATACAATGATTATTACCCAAAACATTGCTTTCACATTGAATTGATAAGTGAATAGGTAATATAAAGTCATAAGTGAAATATTTATTATTTGATAAATATTATTATGGTTCTTTAAAAAGTTAATAATATGTTTAAACCAACTATATAGGAGTTTCAAACACATACGAGGGGTATCAGACCTAAGGTAAGGGATAATTTTGAAATCACATATTTTTCTGAGACTGTTTATATATAAGTATTTACTCTGGAATATTTATCATCAATTTCCAAGATTCCTAAATATATTATATTATTTCTATTATTATTATATTTATAAAAGTAAATTTTACCCATTGGTGAATATTTATTAAACAATATTGAGGTAATTTGTATTTTGTTTTCCATACGAGGTACTTTTTGAATTTTCCAACAAGAGTACGAGAAAAATGTTTTTTTAATTTATACAGCATGAACAGATTTATATATCTTCATAACTCCAAATTTCAATGATTCTTCCTCTACATAGTTTTAAGTGTATTTTCAACTAAATTACTTTTACATAAAATTTCATTGTATTTTGAGAAAAGAAATCATTTTTAAAGAAGAAATGATATTTCCTTAGGAATTGAGATCACGTGTTTTATCAAAAAATATTCCATCTAATATGACAAAAGGTTAGGTTTCTATCTCTATTAATAAATTTCTTTGATTTATTTTATGATTAAATTATTCTTTTGAAGTCTATTTATATTATATGGATTATTTTATAGTGGAATGATGTTTAAAAATACCATTATATTTCAAGGGTTATGCTATAATGAATGATTTAGGTTTTTTTGGAACGTGTAAGAATGGTTTCATTATGACATGGGTGGGACCTATATCTACCCAAAATTCATTGGGTAAATATTTATATCTAATGATATAGACATGACTATAATGACATGTAAATGTAGTTATATAATACATGGTTGGAACGATAAATAAATCTATTTCAGTAATACATGGTTGAAATGACAAGTAAACCCGGTTTAGTAATGGGCTTTGTTCACTACGATGCACTTGGTAGAAATTCCTTGGCTACTATGAAAATCATTAGATGTTATTTTTTTCCAAAATTCCATGTTTTATTCCAATGATATTATATCATGGTTAATGTTCCATTATGATCTATGTCTTATGTACTACCATGATTTGTTTCATGACTCAACATTTTGATGTTTAAACTTTTGGTTCACGTTTTTACATTCTTATGTTTATAGTTTTCCATCTAGTATCCATGTTTACCCTTACTGAGCATTTGATCTCACCCTTTTTATTTTTTCTTTTCCCTTGGAAATAATAAATGGTTTAGGTAGGCAAACAAAAGGGAAATATCATTATGGGAGATGTTTATGATCTTTCACCAAGATAGAAGATTATGTTACATGTTTCCAAAAAAAACTAAACTAATATGGTAATTTGGAGTATTTTTGGTTCTTGTATTATGTATTTCAAAAAATAAATGTAATTTCCATGTATGTGAATCTTGGGTCTTTACATTTGGTATCAGCGTGATTGTTTAGTTATCCTTTGGAAACTAGGATGTGAAAATATTAGTGAGATCCTTATATATACTTATAAGGTATGTATAGGGTTTTCCCTATGGGTAAGTATAACAATGGGTTATAGTCTTAGAATTATGGAAAAAATCTTGAATAAAATAGGATTAAACCAAATATGTTAGATATTGAAAGTAATCCCCCATTGATTATGTTTTTCCCTAGTACATTTTTTTCTTCTCACACTATACTTATTGGTTTTAGACAATGTTTGAAGCCTAAGGAACCGTTTTAATGATCAATGAACTGGGAAATGCAATGAATATCCTCCTGATAAACCAAATATTATGGGAGATGGAATAAAAAATATTATTTCTTTACATAAAAAAGCTATGAATCATTATTGACATCCAAATGAGTCGAGAAGGGAACAACATTCTATTGAGTCCTTCATAAGGCAACATCCACCTTCTTCTAGTGGGACTTCTAATTCAATTTTTGATGAACAATGGATCAGTACCCTAGAAAAGATATTTTCCATCCTTTTCTATTCAAAATTTGAAAATTTTATTTTGGTTGTTTATCGTTTATAAGGCGAAGAAGACCAGTGGTGGACTCTAATCATGAATACATGGTAGCGAGATGAAATTGAATTCATGGAATGGGATGAGTTTAATGACTTATTTTCAATAATTTATTTCCTCATATTATTAAAACAAAGATAAAAAGGATTTCCTTGAGCTTATAAAAAAGAGAGATTGGGATTTTGGTACATACAAGGAATATTTTTAAAGACTTTCAAGGTATAATTCTGGTTTTATCATCCCACCAGAAAGTAATATTAATCGATTTTTCAATGGATTAAAACCATGTCTTTGATGGGAATTATCTATAAGATACTTTAATAGCTATGAAGATAATTTATGTTGTGCTATCAAGGTATAAATGGAAGTTAGTGTTATATATCAGTCTCATGGTTTTGATAATATTTAAAAGGTAGAGTTCAAGGGAAAATCTCAAAAAAATGGTGAAAAGAAGATGAATGTTTCCTTATGCTCAAAGTGTGGAAAGATACATGGTGGGGATTTTTTTAAAGGCACTAGAAAATGTTTCAAGTGTGGAAAATAAGTTCATTAAGTATTTTTGTGCCAAAGTGATGGGAAAATTGTTTCTAATGATGGGAATAGAGAAAATACTACATAGAACTCACTACAACCACTTCAATGCTACAGGTGCCGAAAATGGGGCATTATGATAACCAATGTCTTAATCCAATGGTTAATGATTATCAAGGCAGAAAACATCTTAAGGAAAATGACAATGGAAAATAAAATGCGATCATAATTGGTGATATTGAGTTTGAAAAAAAAGGGGTGGAATGATTATGTGTTTATGTAATGGGATTCCAAAATAGTGTTTTATAATCTCTTTTATAGTATTCTGGAATATTGGAATATATATGTATTGTTCCATTGTTGTATTCCATAAGTACATGGTACTGGTAACCATGAAAATTTATTGAAATAATTACGAAAAGAACATGATATGCGCATAATGAAGGGATAAGGATATAATGAGATGTTTGATAGTGTTAATGATCTCATGAATAATATAAGCAAAAAGTGATATCGTGGTTTGAGAATATAGAATTTATGGTATTTTTGGTGTCTGGAAAGAGTTAATTTTGAAAAAATGCATTTTTTCACTATGTTTCTATGGTAATTGATGATATTATCATGTTTCTAGAGAATAAAATATTAATTTATTCACATGTTCAGAATGTGACAACCATGAAATGCTAAATAAGATATAGGAGACAAATGTTATGTCAATTTAGTTCACCTATTTATAAAGGTTTACTTTTTTAGTTTTTGGAATGATTGTAATTTTATCCATTTATTAACAGTATAAGTTATATTCTGATTGAAGTTTGTAAGATTGATGTATTATCTCACTGTAGGTGGACTTAAGCATAATTGATAATGTGTTCAAACCTTTTTTTGAGACAAATGGAATTACATACCATTATACTAAGACTTCAAGAATGAAAAATAGAACATCATTTCCTTAAATAATAGATTAAGTGGGAATTGTTCAAAGAATTACCAATGATGATATTATACTAAAATCAAGTATGTTTTTCTCCTCATGAAAAAAAATCATGAACTTTTTGAAAAGTGTCCTAAAACCAAAAATGTTATCCCAATACCTTATTATCCGATTAATTAGATGGTCCCATAAATCTTTTTAGATTTATGCATTTCTGGTAGTTAACTTTCTCTAAACCATATTCTCTATCACTTTACATCAGAACTTGATGGTTAGATTTCTCTTCCATATCCAGGTTTTCACTTCACACCTATGTTATCCAATGCGGAATCCCAGTGATGAGTTTCTTTGGGTAACTGTTTTGTTTCTAACATTAATTTTTAAAATGAAGTTTTATTATTCCTTTTTACATTGTGATTTTCTATGAACGAAACATTCAAGTAGTAGTCCTTTTAAAACCCTAACGAATTTTGAGGGCGTAATTCATTTTAAGGGGGGGTAAAATTTAACACCCCAAGATTTTATGAGATAGATTATTTTAATTTTATTTGATTTATACTATTGTATAATACACTAATATTAGGTTGTGTTATATTCAATACTATATTTTCTTGCTCTATACACAACCATATTCTTGGTTTGCGATACATGAAAGATTGACCTTCCTCAATAGCTTGCTTTATACGGCATACTGAGTTTCATTAAACAATGATATATTTTTAAAATATTATTCTGAGATATTAACTAGCTATTATGAATAGTATTAACCATATTTTGAATTTTATATAACATTAAAATTAATTTTATGAATTTTTATCAAATATATAAGAATAAGTTCATTTTTTTGGATAAAATAACTATTTTTCAAAAAATGCAGTTTTGCATCATTTTGATGGTGAAACGATTTTAAATCTAGTTTTTAACACTTTTATATGTTAAATTTTACAAAATATACTTCTTCTTTGGAATTAAGATGTCCAAATTTACTTTTTTTGGATTTTGGAGTTTTTTTATAAAATTAATATTTTAACAAATAGTAAAAAATACTACATTTTAATTCTAAATTGTCTTTTCATATAATTTATTAATATTGGTAGATTGTATTATTAATTGGTTTTAAAGTTTTATTGGATTTTTTTTTATATTTTAATCCAATTTTGGTCATTGGATGTAATTAAAAATTTAAAGTTAACATAAACACATGACAATCTTTTGATAAGTTTTAACATTATAAAAACATGTTTTTTGGTTTTTGAAAACGAGAATTAATTTTAAAATAAATTCTAAAATTATGTATTTTGAATTATGAAAAATGGATTTCTTATTCATAATCAGTGGGTTTAAATTATGTTAATGGGGTACTTTTATTTTTTGGATATTATGAATAGTAACTGTGCAAATTTTTATTTACCACTTTTAAAGGTAAATCAGGTAAATTATGGTAACTAGCAATATGATATTGAATATAAAATTATCCTAACACATTCCAAAATCATAACTGATTATTAAAAGTCATCCAATATCACCTCTCAGTTGGAATTGATTCATTTAATTGACTTTTCCATGAAATTTATGTAATTATAAATAAAACAAAAGAAGGTGACAACATGTCACTCACATATATCTTATAAGTATAATAATTTTAATATAGTGATAAACATGATAAAAATAGAAATAAATATTATCCAAAATGAAAATAAAATTATTTATATTTTTTTATTAATATTTTTAATTTTTCATGATTAAATAATTACCATTAATGGTGACATAATAGTGATGTAGAATTTATTTTATTGATAGAAATATCCAATTAATGGTTTCCAAAATATTAAAATAAATATCATATGAACTAACTAATGTTCTAAAATAATTTTCTAGATGAACATGGCATGTTAGTAGTGCATTAAATATTTTTTTTATAATTTATCTTCTCTATGGATTTTCTTTAAATTCAAATAAATGAGTAGTGTTAAAATTGACAAAATTTATATTTTCTAAAAATAACGTATTATTAAATTATTTAAAAATCAAACAATTATTTAAAAAATCCACTATGAAAATTATATAGTCTATAATTTCATAAATTATCCTGTTATAGACTATTGACAACACATAAGTAAATATCTTAAACAATTTATTATTTAAAATTTAATTACCACAATTAAAATCCAAGAGATTAAATATTGATAAATCAAAATGATATGGTTTATAATAAAATTAAAACAGGTCCAAATATTATTGGTTGAGATGATTTCTACCCAAACTCAGCTTATCATTCAAATAATTTACTTTTGGGGCTTTTTAATTTAAAATTAAATTTATAATAATTATATAGTGTTGGTATTTCCAACGGTGCCCCTCCCCTCTCTTGTAATAGGAACCACTCCCTATCTTTTAATAGCACCTTAAAAGTAATATTTTTGGTCCAAAACCTAACTAAATCTCTTCCCAACATCCCTAACTTCATCCTAAAGACCACACTTTTGGTATAAATCCATCATAAGTAGTCCTTTTGGGAAATCCAAAAGAAGATACCCGAAAAGAGGTAATTATTGTATCACCTCTTACAAAATTATTTTCTTCTTTTACTTTTATTATATTGTTTCGATACTAAAATAATAACTCAAGTATATTCAACCTGGTGATATGTTATTATTATTATGGTACAACCTTATACCTCTATTCATCCATCCTAAAAGTAATAATATCACCATGCATGAATTTGTATGGCTTACCATCTCCACGTCATGGTGTAATTGCTATTCAAAAATACCTAATTTTGATGGGTATATTGATGAGTATAATTATTATGAATAATTAATATAACATAATAATTATTATGTAAAATTAATATTCCATTCAATTCCATACTATTTAACCATCAAGGGAATTATATCGTCCCTCATGCGTACGTACAGCTAACCGTCTTTACAACGCAATGATATTCCTTATCCATGTTAACCATTCATGAATGAATATATGGTATATATAATAAACAAGCATGAAAAATATTGTATAATAATTCTAAAATATATATATATATATATATATCATTTACTTTCTTCTGTTCAATTCAATAAGAAAACAGAAACAACATTCATGCATATGTACGGCCTACCATCTCCAAGAATGGTGAATTCCACATAATTTATCTATTTGTTATATATATATATACTAAATATATATGATATAAAAATCATGTTTTACATTATCTAAGAAATTATTTCATGATACAAGTAATAATATCATGAATAACAAGTCAAAAAACAAACAATTAATAAAACGATTATTACCCAAAACATTGTGTCAAATAGAATTGATAAATGAATGGGTAATATAAATCCATAAGTTAATTATATATAATGTCATAAATATTATTATTGTTATTTTATAAGTTAATAATATATTTATACACAATACATAAGAGTTTCAAACACATACAAGGGATATCAGACCTAAGGTAAGGGATAAATTCACAATCTCATTATTTTCTGAGATTATTTACACATAAGTATTTAATGGTGTAAATTTTTCATCCAAATCCATGTTTACTAAATATATTATATCATTTATATTATTATAATATTTTTTAAAGTCAATTTTACCCATTGGTTAATTTTTATTAAACAGTATAGTAGGAATCTTTCTTTTTTTTCCATACGAGTTGCTTTTTGACTTTTCCCACAAGAGTATGAGAAGAATGTTTTTTTACTTATACGACATGAAGGGATTTTTAAATATTCATAATTCCTTATTTCCCTAAATATTTATCTAAAATGTTTCATTTTTATTTTAAACTAAATTATTTTCTTTTAAAATTGCGTCGCATTTTCAGAAAATAAATCATTTTTTAAGAAGAACGGATATTTTCTTCGTGAATTAAGTTCAAGTGTTTTATCAAAATTATTTTCCATATAATATGACATAGGGTTATATTTATATGATAATTATTAATATTATTGGATTTTTTTAGGATTTAATTATTTTTATAAAGTACATTTATCTTATATCAATTATGTTTTGATGGAATGTTGTTTAAGAATCCCATTTTATTTCATGGGTTATACTATGATGAATGATTTATGTTTTTACGGAACATGTAAGAATGATTTCATTATTTAATGGGTGGGACTTATATCTCCCTCCAATTCATTAGGTAAATATTTATATCTAATGAGATAGACATGACTAGAATAGAATGTAAATCTGGTTTAGTAATACAGGGCTGGAGCAGTAAGTAATTCTGGTTCAACAATACATGGCAGGAACAACAAGTAAATATTGTTTTGTAAAACATGGATGGAATAGGAGTTAAACCCGATTTAGTAATTGGAATTGTTCACTGTGATGGTCTTTGAAGAAATGCCTTGTCTATAATAAAATTCATGTTATGACTTGTTTTTTACAACAATTCCATGTTTTATGCTGATGCTATTATATCTTGGTTAATGTCCTTTTATGATCTATGCCTTAAATACTGCTATGATTTATTTCATTACTCAAGATTTTGATGTTTAAAATTTATGATCATGTTTTCAAATTATTATGGTTATGATTTTTTTATGTTCTCTATGTTTACCCTTACAGAGCATTTGAGCTCACCCTTTTTATGTTTTCATTTCCCCAGGACATAAAGAAAGGTATTAGGTATGAAAACAAAAAGGGAATATCTTTATCGGAAATGTTGAAGATCTATCACCTAGTTAGAAGATTATATTCCATGTTTCCAAATACACCAAAATAATATGGTCTTTGGCCGTCTTTTACTATCTTGTATTAAGTATTATATAAATGTAATGTAATTTCAACATACATCAAACTTTTATCTTTATAAATACTCATCCCCTGACCATAATAGAATTAAGTTCTATCAAATTAAGTACAAAAATGTACATTAGTAGAATCTTCCCATATATACTAATTGACGAAGAGTTTTATATGTGGGATGTAATGATTTCAACACCTGGTGTTTCCATTGATAACTCGAACTCCATTTTTTAAAATGTTGTTTCGATATTTATTTTGAATATTCAAGACATGAAAAAAAATTTATAACTTGAATAAAATACAATATTCTCTATTAATGAATGAATAATATATGTATATAGCATTAATTTATTTTGACGAACCACATTATATGTAGTGGCAGGATAATATCATTCATCTTCCCTTATATATTGAATTTTTTTATGTCGGTTATCCTTAATGACCCTTGGATTAGTGCATTAACATAGTGTCAATGTTCATTATACCTAAAAAATTTACCTATGGGTGTATAAATGAGCACATCCTTCTATTATACAATTAAATTTACTAGATTATTCATTTTCTATCATCTTTAATTAACTGGATACTATTATTCTCCAAAACTAACTCAAGTACCTATAACATTGAGGTATTTCCCAAGATGATTCTTTCTAAACTTATGATATAAGGGTAGTTGGATATTCTTTCTTATAGGATTATTACTAGTTATACCTCTAAAGTTACACTATATTTTTATCTTCTCTTAATTATCCCTAAAACCCCATTAAGAGTCACTAATTTCCATCTCATATTTATGGTCACATCAAACTATTTATTTATAGATACCAATGTATCAAATCACTAAATCTTTTTAGAGAATCTAATTAAAGCTGTTAAATAAGTGTTCAAACTTTATTTGGCGTCTAATGACATATCTATAGGCTAACTATTCTTGATTTTTAAGGTTTTCCTCACAATACCCATATTATTCACCACCCCACATCTTTAGAATAGGAAACACCCTTTTCATTTTTAAATGGATATTTTGAGGAAAATATTTAATACTATTTTAAATAATCCATAAATTTAATGTGTTCCTTAGTATTTGTATTCTTTAATATTTTTCATCCATGATTGACTTTTTCCTTCAAATTATATATGGAAAAGGTGAATTTTTCATTCTCAGTGTATTTGAGGATATAAAATATATTCTTAATAAAATTAATCAATTACTCTATTGTTAAGGGATAACAATATCCACTAAAGGAGAGATTTTTTTTTATTTCACTTTTGGTATGTGAAGAGAGCTTAAATTCCCATGATTTTGATGATTATACATTAGATAGATAGATGGTGAAATCTTCTATGATGATAAAATTTCAACTGAAATAGTTTTCAATTGTAGCATGTGGTATGATGTGTTGAAAAATATTATTTCAAATGTTTATACAGTGGGATTGGTGTCAGGTTAAGTGATATAATGAATAGGTTTTATTGGTTTTTTTTAACATATTATGGGGATCATATTGGGTAGACCATGATTTTAGTGGATAAGGTATTTCTATTTCAATAATTGATACTCACTATATATGTAGGTGAGACCCCAATATTGGATATAAAAAGATAGTGAATTAATTACTCTATGATGAATGTTGTTGAGGATTACATGTATTTAAAAATCTATTTTTTAAATCTTGTAACCTCTGATTATAATGAAAAAATAATCATTAAAATTTTTCTCATGTAAGTTGGATACATTTTCCAAATCACATTAAATTTCATTTATTTTTTCTTACGAATATAAGTGTGGTGTGATTTTTCTTGAGTTTCATGTATGGTACATCATTTTATAGTGATATGGGTCTGACACTTCCTTTCTTATGGTATACTAAGTTAGAGGAATTCTATCTAAGGACCTAGTATTTCTACAATGTGCATCATTAGGTGTATTTATGTTTGATGAAGTGCATCAAGTAATGGGATGTTGGGTATTTGATAAGGTTGCACCCCAATAAGAGGTATGATAGACAGTTCTTTTTCTGGTGTAATATTAACTAGTAGATATTATGGTTTATCTCACTCAAATCACACTTGGAGAAAACACATGTTTGACTCACCCTTAACTTTGATATTATTTTTAATTTAGAGTTGTGAAACTATAAGTGAAAATTATAGAATTAGATAATTGTAAGGATAAAATTAATAAGTTTGACATAACATATTTTTATATTAGATAATGTAAATAGAGTATCATCTCATTTATATGTACATGGATGTTCCTCTAATAGAATTTTATCTAGAAAAAATATAAGATAGAAGAATGGGAACAGTTATATAGTAAATAAATACTATTGGTTTATTATGTTAATGGCATAAAAATGGAAAATAAAATATAATAAAATATTTTTAGTAATTATGGAGGAAATATTGATTTAGTGTTTGAGGATATCTAGAATCTGATCCTAAATAAAGATCTTAGGAGGAGATAAATAATTGTACCATATAGAATTTTTCATAATATTGATGGATGAGGGTGGTCATCTCTATAGAAGTAAAATAGAAATAAATAATTGAATTATAATTAGTGGGAGAATAGTATAAGAAATAAAATTTTACATATTCATATATATTGGAGATAAGGGGGAATAAGACATTTCACAAAAAACTTAAATGTAGTGAGTCGATCCCTAGAAGAACCTAAAATTATAAATGATTAAAATATTATATTATAACTAAGGGAGGAAGAAAATTGTTTCTTAAATGTAAATATTTTATTATGTTCATCAATGATTTAATGAAGAGAATCACTCTACTCAACTAGAGAAAATAGATTCATATATAATTACTTGTCTTCCAATTTCAGAAATGCACATTTTCAGAAAAATGGTGCGTTAGAGATCATAGAAAAAGGTGATTCTAATGTGGGGGTGAAAAATGGAATATTCTTGAAGATGAATGAACTTAGGCACACCTCAATGAAATGTGATAAATTATTATTAAAATGAAAAATGGATATGGAAATATGTGGTACTATATTTTCTAATTTATTTTGAAATGTGGCCTTATGATTTATTATGGTTTCATGATGGGTGAAAGATAAGTGATTTTATCTAAGTAGAAGATAATAGGGAGGCTTAATTGATAGTGTTTTTGTTATATACCAGATATAATTTTCTCATAACTACATGATTTATAGAAAATATTTCATTACAAAAATTCCAAAAACAATTTATTTTTAATGTTTTATTGAATTAAGACACATCATTAACTAATGTAAATCAGGAATTTCTCATCAAATGGATATTGTTTCCACTACACAATGAACTACATAGTCAATATTATGTCAACCACAACTCCCATAAGTTATTCTAATTTAATAATCTACTACATATATAATGTTTATTACTTTTATTAATAACATTAAAAAATTCAAAGATAATAGGGTGAGATCAAACACTTAGTAAGGGAAAACATATATTAGAAACTATCATATAATATATAAGTCATGAATAATATGGAATAGAAAAATTATAATTAAATAATGAAATAAAAATCATCACATAAACATGAAATAAATCCATGTAAATCATAATATTGAAATAATCACATGGATATGAAGAAACTATTTTATATTGGTAAAATGAATAATTTTAGACATAATAATCCAACCAACAAGGCCTCATGAAAAGACTTCTTATATAAATAGGTAAGGAATATTTCAAATACTCATTTTAGTTTCTCTTTTGAGACCTACTAATGCATAGAGGGGTTATTATAGGCTCCACACATCACTAATTAAGTGTGAAGAATTTATCTTATAAATGAATGAATAAACTATATAATACATAACCAGAATTTCTTAATAATCATTAATAATTATTTTTGAAATGAAAAGTATAGATATTTTCAGTATTTACCCCAATCAATAAATTGAATATCTCTCCAGGTATATATCCCTCCAAATAGATCTCTAAAGTGTAATTGGTATACTTTTAAGACAATAATTTCACAATTTAATAAATATTAATTATTTAACATAGTCAAACTAGAGAAATAATTCAGGTTCTATCATTAGGTTATATCATAATTGAAACAGAAAAACTTTGAAGGATATTGACATTGATTAAAAACACATCCATAAGAATTATATAAACACATTAATTTCATATGTAAATATTACATCATTTTAAATGAATATTCATTACATTTCACAATAATCCATTCCTTGGGATTATAGTGGTATAGTGTCTTTGGAAACATGGATACATAAAAAAATGGAACATAAAATATCTACATCATTTTTCAATTATGTTGTTGAAAAGAAGAATTGTTTTAGACATATCATAGGAAAAAGATCAAGTATTCGACATAAGTATGACATGAGAAAATATTATAAATAATGTTCAAATGAAAAATGTGTTGTAAGGTATTATTATATAGATGGGTATGTATTACACCGCACACTTTCACATCCATCATTCGAGCACAATAATCTAGGACCCTAAAGGAACACATCAAATTCATTTCTGTGAATTTTTTATTTGACAGGGTGTATGTCACATGATTTACCTCCCTATATGAATGTGAGTTCACTAAATAGAGATGAGAAAAATTACTAAGATTGTCAATACATTGAGGTAGGATTTATCACATCACATTCCTTGTTTTTGTTTGTAGGGATTTGATCACAATT
The DNA here is from genome assembly GCA_963277665.1 of Viscum album. Taxonomy (NCBI): domain Eukaryota; kingdom Viridiplantae; phylum Streptophyta; class Magnoliopsida; order Santalales; family Viscaceae; genus Viscum; species Viscum album. The sequence goes on from OY728127.1 coordinate 497,556,862, forward strand.
TTAGAGTCAAATTCAATCCATAATCAGTTCCAGTTATTTTGATTAACATACATGACCTAGGTAAGGGAAACATAATAAAGGGTGAGATCATATGCACAATAAGGGTATAAATAATAGATATCAATCAATGATCATAAGATAATAATAAGAGAACCATAACATAATTAATACATAATTAATAGTACCTAATAAGTTAATGATCTTTAATCTTGAAACATGGTGTAATGTTTAAAAAATATATATAATACAAAAGATTATAAAATCATTAATAATCATTCATGATCCATGAAAATATATCATAATCACAATTCATAAATTTTTTAAATAGAAATTATAATATAAAATCAATTCCATTATCTTGGATAACTACTCATACTATCATAATGGATTGGTTTTACTCCCCATTCAATCATTTCCTTAGTCAATGTTCATTACCAAGACTATATTTTTTGGAAAAATTCCCATACTATCCTTGTTTAATTCACCATTAATTCCCTTATTATCTCATTTAATATCTTTATTTACCCAATGAATTTGAGGGATATATAATTCTATCCCCACCAACCACATAATAAAAACTATAAATATTTATCCCACCATATCATAAAAATTCATCACATAATCTTGTCATAACCAATGGAATGGTTTCAAGTTTCATGAACAATTCATCATCATAATAATAATCCATCAAAATAAGTAATAAATATGGTGACATTGGACCATATCCCAAGTAAATAATATGAAATATGAAAGTAATTTTTATAGTTCAAAAATTCATTAAATGACTACAAGGACATTTCTTGAGGAAAATACCCATTTTATTTAATATCATATATTTAGAATCTAAAATTTTAAAAATAATTATGCAAAATGATTCTTTAATAAGAACCAAAGTATATTTTAAAGGAAACATTAATGAAAATAGTATTCATTACTGTATATAATGTTGTTTATGGATTGAATGTTAAGATAAAAATTCATTCCACTTTGTGTAAAAAAAATTGAGAATCACCTTATTCAAAAAATAAAAATAATATTCATTGAAAAAAATTATATAGATACAAAAAAACGGGTGAAAATTAATTTAATAAATTATTGGTTGATATTAAAAAAATTCTTGAAATCATTTTAAAAAAATACATACAATAATGAAAATATACATGGATGAAGAGAAAATCATGGTTAGTATCCCACAAAAACCATCTTTAGGTCTCATGAGTACATAAAGAGTGGAAAATGAAAGTATAAAATGAAATATATAGAAATATCCATATAATAAAAAATAACATAATTATTGTGATGTATTGATCATATAATTTCATCAATATAAAATTTAATCATAGACAATCTTGACAAAATGAGTTGGAAAAATAAAACACTTACAACAAGCCTTTCTTGCATTATAAGTTCTCTACCATCATGTATAATAAATTTAAATTTATTATACTTCCATAACCAAACCATAAACAAACCTATTATACTATACATTTTTGACTTATGACAACTTATCACCCATTAATTAACAAAATTTCATTATTATTATAATTTTTCATGTTAACTACCTCATATTTCATTTCAGTTTTTGTTTAGTGGTTATGTTCATTTCAATTTGATCATGGTAACTTCATATCAATAATTTTAATAACAATATACTTTTCATTTACATTCATTTTATACATATAGATAACTATTCATATAAAGTGGGGGATGAAAAATTAATTACATCACTACATAGAGTCGGTAATATGTTTGTACCCCCCGAAATATGTTTTCATTTTTCAATTGATGGAATCAACTAATCATAAATATTAATTAATATTTTAAGAATAATTATTAAAAAATTAATAACACATATAAAAAATAATTTTATTATAAAATCAAACATGAATGACTGTGTTGTAAAATGAGTTGTATCAGAACATGAATGGGGTAGTCCACATATATGCACAAGAGATACATTTACATACCATTGGAATAAGATGAGATAGTAAATGGTTCTGACATAACAATAATAAAATGATAGTATATTTATTATATTAGATTCATCATGTTTTTTTGGACACAACATGTTTTGATAATGTAGAAGGGGAAATAAAATTGAATGATCATAGTTAAAAACCTATACCACTTCTTTGAGAGACCGACTTTGTATTACTCATTAATCCTAGAAGGGTAAGTATTAATAGAATACCATAATATCAATGATTAAGGGAAGGATTATTGGAATGTTTTTTATTAGATATTTTACAATCTAGAAGGATTTTTTTGTTAATAATAGAGGAGAATGCGTAACCTTTTATAACTGAGGGGAGGGACATGCATGGAATTTATTAAAAAAATTCAATGATTAACAGTCTCTTTCATGGGATAGTATATCATAATAGATAATTATTTGATGAATTGATAAAAAAAATGGAAATATTTTCATAAAAATAACAATTTTATAGATGTGGGTGGAAATACTACTCTTATCTCATGGTTTAACCAAATTAAACCTGTCTTAATGTTTAAATTGGAAACAAAATTTTATTGTTTTTACTGTTTACTGTGAAATAAGTTATGTTTATATAATTAAATTTTATTAATTATATTAATTAAAAATATGTAATCTTTTACCAAATTCAATATCAATATTTTCAATATTTTAATTTTTATTAATAACACAGACCATAATGAAAACTTGTTAAAAAATAATTTTTAAGCGTAAGACATAATTTACATCAATTTCCTATGTTCTTAAAATTATAAAATGAATGTTATAATATTTTATTGAATATTAAATCTAAAAATTTCATAATAAAAATTTATAATAAGTGATTAAATTAAATTACTATGTTAAAAACACATTTCATGTATAAAAAAATTTAAAAAATTTTGTTTTTTGGCCAAAAAAATAATATAGACCAAAGTAAAGTATAATGTTTATTCTTATATAATTAATTAGATTGTTAATAATTAAATGATACTTGGGTATTATTAATATCATTTTTGAAAAATAACGGTACATTAACTTGAAATTAATGGATAAATTTTATAGAAATAAGAATTTCCCCTATTCACTAAAAAATAAATCTTTGCAAAAAAAATCTACAAATTCACTCTAAATTAATATTGAAATAATTATTTTAAAAACTATAATAATTCCCTAAAATTGAATTTCTATAAATGGTACAAATTAATTAAATAATTTACAAGAAAAAATTAAATAAAAATTATTTTTGATGAAAACATAATTTTGTAGTGTAAAATGACATTACTCGAAATTGAGTTCTTATTTATTATGAATTAAAAAAATTTACTTATTAAAAAAATTTATAAATATTTTTCAAAAATTGTTTTTTAATATTCATTTCCACTAATTTAACACCAAATTAATAAGGGTTTACTATATCTTATTTCACATAGACATGTGGTTGTAGTAACACAAGCTATCATATAATCGAAGTTTTATTTCAATGAATATAAAAACAAAATTTTCGTATGTTATATTATAACCTAATTTAAATAAATCTAAAAATATAAATTTCATCATTATAGTACTAAAAATGAGGATATCCTTATATAATCTCATTCTCAGGTTCCCATGAAGCCTGCTCAAATTTATAATTCTTCTAAAGAAATTTAACTAGGTGAGTAATATTCTCCCATAAAACATTATCTCTATGATCCATGATTTATACCAGTTTCTAATAGGAAATAAAAATCTCTTTTACAATAACATATTATTTTAGTGCATGTTATGTATCTTATATCTACTTCTTAAGGTGGAATATATAGTACACATCATGAACTTGAGAGAGGTTTGGAAGGAGTGCCAAGTGATAAGCAATAGTCCCTACTCGATCCTGAATCTCAAAGGGAACAATTTACCTAAGAATTAGTTTTCCATTATTTCTAAATCTCATAAAGTTTTCCGTTATAAAAATTTAAAGGAAAACCTTCTCACTAACATCAAATTCTAGATCTCCCCAACTGTTGACTATAAAACACATTTGTCAGCTCTACGATGCATTAATATGTTCTGGAATGGTTTGAACATTCTATTCCATTTAATTTCTAGATTAGGTATCAATATAACTCTTTCTAAAACATCATCATAGTATGATAGAGTTATATACTTATGTCCATATTGGGCCTCATAAAGATCCATCTGAATGCTAGACTGAAATATATTACTATAAGAATGCTATATTAATGGAAGTTTTTAATTCCAACCCCCTTTAAAATCAAGATAAAAGGATCTCAACATATCATCCAGAGTATTAATGGTCCTCTCGGGATGACCATAAAACTAATGATTGACATATGTATTGAAATACAATGATATATATAAATTTTTCTAATAATTTTTTCATAACATCGAGTTAAACCAAATATCCCAAAAAAATCATGATTTCATACTTCATGTTTCCTTACCACTTTATTAATGTATATCTTGGAATGATGATCAAGAAATAAATATTATAAGATATCAATGAAGTGTTCTAACTACATAAGTAAATCAACTAAATCCCAAATAACATTATCAAATTTATATGTCTTAGGTAGTCCATGAATGAAATCCAAATTGAGGTTTTCCCATTTCTATTCTAGTATGGATAATGGTTGTAACATAATAATATAACTATATCTCTCAAACATAACTTTCTTACAGACCATGCACCGTGATATAAACATTTGAATATCCCTATTTTTGTTTTCCCACTATAAAATCTCTTTTAGATCTCTATACATCGTAAGACATCCAATATGAATAGGTAATGATGATCTATGAGATTTTTCTAATAGAACTTTTATTATGATTGGTCTTAATTGGATAGATACTTGGTTATTTATCCTTGTTATTTTATCATACTCACTGTTTAACTCAGTAACATTTCTCACCGTATTTTACAGCTTCATATCTTCCTTTTTAAGTCATTAATCATTTCATGGGTATATGGATCAAAAATAAATTGAGAAAGATTTCATATTCTCCAATATTTTTTGATTTAATTGTACTTCTCTTGAAAATAAAAAAAAATTGATCTTTTTTAACATTATAATACATAACCCAAAATGATCCTTTTGAATCAATAAATTATACACCTTATTCACTTTCCCTTGGTTGAAGTATATTAAGAAATCATAAACATTAAACAACCCCAACCTTTTTCTCTAGACCATATTTAACTCTTTCTGGGTGAATATATACTTTAAACATTTATAGTTATTAAATATGTTACACTTTTCTTTATAAATATAATTCCTCCATGTAATTATTGTAAATATTACTTCTACTAACTCCAAATCATGGGTGATCTAGTTTATTCATGAACCTTCAATTGTATTTAAGCATAATGATTCACCTTATCATTCTTCATGACAACACATTCCAACACTTTCATTGAATTATCACCATAAATAACAGACTGTTATCCACTATAGGGTAGAGTGAGAATATGTGCACTCATCAAACTTCTCTATATTTCCTTGGAATTAGCTTCACAGCCAATAGACCAAAGGGAAATCAATACCATCCATGTTAACTTTGTGAGGAGATTATATATCCATATAAATCTTATATAATGAATCAATAATAGCTAACCAATCTATGAAATCTACAAATTTTAGTAACAGTGGATTGTATGGTCAGATTCTCAATAACATTAATGTTTGATGGATCCACTGGTATACCCTCTTTGGATAATAATTTACTTAGAAATTAATCTTTTTGAACAAAAAAATCACACTTAATAAATTTTTCATCAAACTTATTATTAATTTGGATCTTAATAAAATACTCAACTAATCTTCATGATCTTCCTTTCACATAGATTATACAAGATTATAATCTATTAAGACATATAAAAATAGATCAATGTAGTATTTAAAGAATATTTTAATTAATTCTAGAGATATAGTTTTGAAATTAGTAATACCAAATGGAATCATTATAAATGTATAGTTTCCATACATCAATAAAAAGGTTTTCTTGGGTAAATCACCATACTTATCATTCAACTAATTTTATCTAGAATAAATATTAATCATGATAAAATGGTGAAATCCTTATAATTAATCAAAAAAATCATCAATAAAGGTCATAGGATACTTATCATTTATTTTGATTCTATTAACATCACGATTATTAATATTGAGTTACATTAATCAATATTTATTCTCAAGAAAAATACAAGTGTTCCCCATGGTGATTCACGTGGATAAATGAATCCCTTATCAAAATTATCCAATAGGTACTTCTTTTATTCCTATAACTCAATTTGGTTAATCATATATAGTGTCGTCAAAATAGATGTAACACTGGGTATGGTTTCTATTGAAAAATAAAATTCATTATTTGGATATATACTATGAAGCTCATCGATATTTTCATCAATACACTCCCATAAAATAGGCATATCATCGATATTGTTTTTCTCCCCAACAATATGAGATAATTACCCATATTTAATACGAATAAATACCCATGAAATCTATGTAATATCCATTATAAGTTAACATTTTTCCTCACAGTGATAGATAATCATATCTTTTTTCATTATATAAAATGTGATTTCCCTTCCATAGAAAATGATATGAGATTTATATAATGAACCCCAATCCATTAAAAAAATAAAAACAAATTCAACTGGTGGAATAATTACAAGATATTTTGAAAGAACATTCCCACAAACATTAATTAGGGATAATTCATAGACTTAAAATGCACTCACCCTACCACTAAAAGTTTTTATTATTCTTTCAACATCTACTCATTGAGGTACTAATGTGACACCCATAGTAAATTTTGGATATATAAAAGGGTTAGTAGATCTAGAATCAAATAATTCATTAGATGTTCTATAGTTCATGGTAACGTTTCCTTTAACCATTTAATAATTACACCCCACATTGGAAATAATGATCACATTAGATTTACCTTTGACTCTAGTATTAAGAGGTTTTTCATGAATATCGTCATCATTAACCATCAATTTAAATAACTAGTTACAATATTGTCCACACTCCTTCCAATAATGCAATAAGAGTGTGGTGGCCCACTCAATGTATATTTCTATCCATTTTCATCATTATCTATATTAATCTCATTACTTAAATATTCAATTTTCTAATGGACTTCATTAACACAATTAAAAAATTTACTTTTCCTCTTAAGGAAATTTCCTCTATGCTTCATTTTATACTACTAAAATAATGGAAAAATAGCATTCCTCCCTAAATGTTTTTGATATTATAATTTCCATTTAATCCCATCATTCATTTCTCTTAAAAAACATGTGATTAATGGATTAATCCAATTTTTATTTCCACCATCATATAACTTTTAATGATTTTGTTATAGCTACAATTGTTTATAATAGATAACACCATTTTGAGAATTGGTTTTAATCCTTTTAAGAAAAGATTAATATTATGTTATATTCAATAAAAAAATACTAGAATCATACCTCATGAGCATTGTAAAAAAAATTCATAGGTACCACTAGATTCATCTTCAACTTATTTAATCTCAATAATTACTTCTCCATCATAAGAAAATGAATATATATAATGTTCTTGGTGAAAAATAAGTTCTTAAACTCATCTCAAATAATTTTTTAAATTTCATCTTATTACCTTATATTCTTGATATCATTCAATCAAGGATTTACTCCATATTCAAAAAATAAACATCTAATCTATCCATTTAATGTTCAAATCATTGGAGAATAATAATTACTTATTCAGTGGTACTAATCATTTTCTCCCCAATTATGGTTTCGGTAGACCTACTAAAATATAGTGTGTATATCCACATAAAAGACACAATATTACTTTGTTCCATTATTTTCTAATTTACAAGAACAAAATGATTTATAGATTGGAAATTTTGTGTAATTATAACTAAATGAATTTTAATTTAAGCTCATTCATCATTTAGTTACATAGGTGTACAATCATTACATTGTCCATCAAATTCAATATTAACATAGTTCTAACTAGTCTACCCATTTAATAAAACCAAAATATCATAATATGCGCAAAATAATCATAGTTGTAAATCATATTCTCTTATAAATCATTTATATGATGTCCAAATCATGACACTTTCTTTTCAATATATGACACATTATGTTTATACAAGGTTATCCATGATCCTTATCATTTAAAATAATTCATAATGTATATTAAAAATGTGATTTATCATAAGAATAACCATTGACAGTGTAAAATCATTTTTGTAGTAATTTCCCATTCACTGTGGCCCATAATGATGGTCGACATAAATTAAACTAATTTTTTAAATTTTTATTACCACTTGTTTCGTCGTTTTAAATACTACATCCACTTTATCATACATAAAAATATGAATTTCCAATAAATCCCCAGTCCTTTAATTAACTTAACATAAATTTTTCTTCTATACATTGACGTATCCTAATATTTATCACTAATTATTTCTCATCCTAGTTTCCAAATGTAACTAAACCATGCCTATGACCACTATAGAGACCCATATATCTCATACATAAATACTACATAATTTTAGATTAATAATATATGAATTCCACAATAATAGGATAAGTAAATAAAGAATATTTTGGATAGATTCATCATATAATTTCGTTATCAAAAAATTTAATCATAAATAATCCCAGTAAAAATAAAATTGTAGTAGAAATCTCTTATCTTTAGTTTGTCTTACTTTATAAGAAATCTGAACTCAAATATAATAAATTTAAATTTATAATAAATATATACGAGAACCATAATAATATATATAATATCATACATATATTACTTATAACATCTTAACATCATTCTATTAATGATCATTCATTACCATCTTCATTTCGAGTGATAAATACTTCAGTTTACGTGTTTTTTTGGTTTGGCGGTTATGATCCTTGCACCATGATCATGGTAAATGATTCTAAAAATTTATAATAATGATATTAATGTCATATAAATTCATTATATAAATATAAAAATCCATTTATATATAATACTAACAAAAAAGGAATTACGTCACCATGTATATATGGTAGTCTGTAATTACTGAATAGTTAAATTTTAATTTTTCTATAGATATAATGAAAGAACTGTAGATATTAATTCATATATTAAGAATAATTATTTTAAACTAAATAAAATATATAAACATTAAATCTATAATTATAAAAACCATTAATGAGAGTGGTGTAAAATGAGTTGTATGACTATGTGAAGGCAATTGTCCACACGTACGCACAAGAAATACTTTCTTCTCCCATTGGATAGAGAATATGAGGTAAATCAGTGTTACACCATCATAATACCATCTCATTGTATTTATGATAAAATATTCATCATTTTTTTATAGATTCAATCAGTTTATTGGATTTATAATAATAAATAAAATTGAATGAGTATGGTTAATGTGTATACCACCTCTTTGAGAAAACTTTTTCAGCTTACTCCTTAATCCTAGAAGAATTTGTCTTAAGAGATGTAAAAAAAGAACTATTATAAATAGAATAATTATATGATGTTTTTGGATTTTGTATTTTAGAATAAATTAGGATGTAATTATGTGAATAATCAAATAGAATAGGTGTGATGTAATAAGTGAGGGAAGGGACACCCATGGAATTTCAAAATACATTTCAATGAATTAAGGTCATGTTCATGCAAAGTGGATACAAATTGATAGGGATTAGATGGTTGAATAATATAAGGATAAAATATATTCAAATAATAAAATTTTATAGTTTTCAGTTTAAATACTAATCTTATATAAGGGTATAACCCCCCTTTAAATTTGTTTTAACCATAACCATGGTAACAATTTTTTTTTTGATATATCTATTCACTATGACTAAAAATTAAGTTGAAACTAGTATATTATATTCAACCTGATTATTATAAATATCGAATAAATTTATCATAATTAAATTTATATTTGTATAATAATTTAATTTTAATTAATCTCACAATCTATAATGAAACCTCATTTTTTTAAAAAAATATTTTTTAAGCATAATCCGTAATATACTTATATTCATGACATGTAAAAACCATAAAATGAATATTAGAATATTATATTCAATATATAATCTATTTATTACATTTAAAGCAATGATATAAAGATGTTTAATTAAATTATTACGATAAAAATAAATTGTACGAATAAGAGAAGTTTTTAGAAAAATGTGTTTTATGTCTAAAGTTAAAATTATACAAAATTCAAGTAAAATGAGGATTCTTCTATAAAAATTTATATGGTTTATAATTAAATTATAATTAAATTAAATTGATAAAAAATTATAAAAATAGTATTGTTAATATATTATAAATGATATTTTATATAAAAATGGGTATTTATCATTATTCACTAAAAAATAATTTTTTCAAAAAATCCAAAAAAAATCACTTTAAGATTGTATTGTAATTATGATTTTAAAATTTATATTCATTTGATATAATAAAATATCAAAAAAATTTATAAATTAATTATGTTTTTTTTTTGCGCAAAAATTAACAAAATCCATTTAAAAACAAACTATTTAAGTGTAAAATGACTATTGGAAATTGTGTAATTTTTATTATTTGTTACTCATTAAATTTGAATTAATAAAAACATTTATATATATTTTTTATAAATTGTTTATTAATATTCATACCCTAAAACATGACTACCATTTTATAACAGTTTATTATATCATGATTTTATAGACTCTGAGTTGTGTGTATATAAATCTATCAAATACAAGATGTTTTATTTAAAATAAATACAAAAAAATCATATAGTGTTACAAGAGGGTGAATTTTTATAGTATCACATATTAAAGGTTTGATAACCAAAATTCAATCTCTTATATTTATATTTAATAATCATATTTAAAGGGTTATTCGTGAGTTATTTCTCCAAATGAGATATATATTTTAGAGATAATATGGAAATAGAATCCATATCAAAAAAACAAATTTAATAAAACATTTTTCCAGTGTAATAATAGAAGATGTGATATGTCACATTCAAAATTAATTTTCAAAAATATAACGTACTTTTTTAAAAGCATTTACTTTTATAAAGAATATTCAATAATGGAGCCTTCAAAATGTTATAATGGTTAAATTTAAGAGAACTATAGTGGGCAATAAAAAGATAGACATTTATGAGAAATCCCATTTTAATATTTTAAATATAACTTTTTGAAACCAAATCATAAAAAGGATAATTACAACTCATTTTGAAAAAAGTAATGAGGGGAAATTAATTTTTTTAATATTTAATATATAATTAGGTTTGAATATATAATGGGGAAACATTTTCTGAATAAGATTTTATAGACACTAAAGATAATGCTCATTTAGAATGAATGGGAATTATTCCGAATAATATTGTACATTTTTTAAGAAGAAATTATTGAATGAAATGTTTTTTAATTAAAAATGTTTAATTCTCAAAAAATATTGGGGGTATCATTTTAAATATAAAATTTAAGAATATACGTTACATAGAATAATAAATTTTAACAAGTACAATTATTTCCCAATTAAATGATATTTTCTTTGAAAAAATCACATAAAAAAATCATAATCATATGGAAATTATTTTTTGATAATTAATTTTAACTAAATAAATATAAATTAATGTTCAAAAATAAAATTATTCAATCATATGACAAAATAATTTAACATAGAATAGTGGGGTTGACGAATATTCAATTTAACTCAATAAAAGGAAATTAACTTATAAAAACCCCCTACAAATTCTCTAGCAGTTGAATCAAAATAACAGGATGAAGGGGTACACGAAAAGACATAAAATCCCATGAAAATAAATAATTTTTTAAATATTATATAATAATTGGTAAGAATATTAATATATAATAAGAATAAAATTCTGGATGAAAAATCATATATTAGTGACTGAAAGATGAGTTAAAAGAAACCACAACATCATCATTATCTATTGAATTACAAAACCCCTAAAATGTAAAACATGGGATAGATTTTAAATATAATATTCAATTTTATAAAAAAATTATGATAAAGTAAATACATTTCTAACATATTCACCACAAAAGAGAAAAAATTTTTAATATTCATCATATGTTAATAAATATAAATTTTGATAAAAAAATATTACCTTTAATCATTCTTAGTCGACTATGATCAAAAGAATTGTATAAAAAATAACTATATTGTTAAAAAAAATTAAGAACATAATTCACACATGTAAACTTTTAAAAATTTATTTTCTCATCATTTATTCTAAATATTAAGTTAATTGTTTCTTTTTCATCGTATGGGGTTTTTAGAATCAATTTTTTATTACAACTATTTTTGTAATGGTGGATTCACTTTATCATGGATTTAAAATTTAACAAAATGACATATTTATAAAGAATATAGTATATGTTTTATAACTATATGTAATGTTATATTTTCATTTCATAACTTTGTTAATTATTAATTTTAATTATGATGCTGGTGACCAGATATTTTTGAAATTTTTAACAAACAAAGTCATCATACAATAAAAATATATAAAATATAAATATAATATTTCTAGAATTATAAACTATACAATTATAATAAATTAATTTCTAATAAAACCATTAATTATGTTTTTATAGTCACCCATGATAGAAATTTATATCATTTTTTATGTAGGAGGTTATACCGACCTAAACAATTGAAGGTTATAATTTATGGATGAGTATGGTTAAGAAAGTGATTATTTTTTTAATAATTTAATTTTTAACGAAGAGTAATGATATATTCTTTATTTAAATAAGGGTTTGAAACATATTTTAATATATTTTTACAAATAATAAAATATTAGTTTAAAAAGAAATATGTCACAATCAATGAGGCATTAATCAGCATGTACGCACTAGTGACACATTCATTTTTCATAGATCAGGTAGGAGATGGGGAAGGTATTGTGATTTCATATTGATAATAATTTTATGAATATATTATTCATACATTATATATACTTTTATTAAAATCATTGTAATGTGGTGATGAAAAATCAAGCATTTCGTTCATTGAGGCGGTAGTTCAAATGTATACATGAAAACATCCTAATTTTTTTAATAGATTTAGAGGAATGTTGAAAATTGATATTACATTATTATAATAATATTTCATCATTTTATTAAAACTTATGTTTTCTTTATTTCATTGATAGAATTGGATTGAGTGTACAAAAGAAGCAGGTAATTAAGATAGCTTGGTTTAGAACATTACCTCACCATTTAGATATTCTCCCTTGGGTAAAAACTTAAGAGGATTTAGCTTGGTATTTTGGAATGGAAAAGGATTCAAAGAAATAATGAGATGGGGTAAGAATGATGAGGGTTGATTATTTTTCAATTTAATTATTTATAATTTTTATATAAATAGGTTGGAGGAAATCTATTTTTATTTGTGAGGGGATTGATGTTTTTGTAAATATAAATTCTCAATATCAAGAGAGAACTTATTTCGAAGGTAAAGTGAAAAAAATATGAGAAATAATGGATTATTGAATGATTTATAGGTAATAAACCATCATAAAATCATTTTCACACATGTTTTGAACATTTTTTTAATTTTTTTACTCTCTTATTTTTCAATTTTCCTATTTTTTATTTTTTCTATGTTAATTAATTTTTATATAAGTAATTTAATCTTAATGACTAAAACTAAAAATAAAATTATTATATATTTTAGACCTAATAATTCCAAATAAAAAAAAATTCAAATAATATTTATATATTTAAGAAAAATAATTTATTAATATTAACATACATAACACATAATTTTTTTTAGAGAAAGTTTATTTTATGCATAAAAATTATGATTCGAATAAAATTATAAATATTTTTGAATTATTTGAAATTATTTGGTTTAATATTATCCAAATAAGTTTTATATATATTTAAAAATAATCAAAATATAAAATTACTACTTTTGGATATATAGTTAAATGAAACAAGAAAATAATAGTTTAAATATTACTTGTGTTTTAAAATGATAATCATTGGTTTTCAAAATTCAACATTAAATTTTTAGATTAATCAACTTAGTCCTTAAATGAATATTTTCCCAATAAAAATTTTTTATAAGATTTTCAACAATAATTAGTTTAATATAATTTCAAAAAATATGTTGTAATGGTAAAAACTATATTTTCACTATTCACTTAAAAGTTAAATATTTCTGAAAATATTGAAAATTCACCATAAGTTTATTTTTACAATTTGACACCAAAAAATTAATTCATTTTATCAAATTTATTTTTTAAAACTTATTGAAATGTATTTTAATTTAATATCAAATAACATGAAATGTATTTTTATTAAACATATTATTCATGTTTTAATATATTTCCATTCATTTTTTTCATTTAACTGAAAATATAATTTTAAGTAATATTAACATGTTCATGCAATCCTAATTTCTACTTAAATAATAAATTGATATCTAATTAGAATTCCTTAAATTAATATATTTTCTTATGAATGTTATTAGTAGTGTTTTTGATAGAATAGATATCATGAAAATTAGTATGATCTTGAACTTCTCACAAAAAATATTTCTCTCATATCATAATTATTGTAGTTCATTTTGGTCCGTGTTTAGGTAAAACCCTTGTGATGTCATATCCTTTCCAAGTTTGTAAAAATGAGTCTCGTAAGAAAGATTATCACTTCCTATAAATTTTTATTCTACCTTCATTATTAATTGATTTTAATACTATTAATTCAATTTATAGTAGCATTTTCAATGAGCATTACAATGGGGAATCCCCTAATCTTCCATTTGATATGCTCAAGAGAAGCGGGTGAACTTGTAGAGAGAAAAATATCTCATAAAAATATATTAAAAAATTTATATAAATATTCTTTACATTAGAAAAAAAATGTATCTAATTATTTTAGTGGATTAGTGTCATTGGAGACTATGTACAGAAACATCTATTTTAGTGAAAGATAGTCAACATCTCTCATAATGACATTCCCTTTAATACACTTCATAAACATTCGTTATGTAAAACCTTTATTCATAACCTGTGAAGGAAAAATAATAAAGGGTGATCTTATCTGATCACTAAGGGTAAAAATATATAAATATATAAAAATAACATGAGTATAAGGGTTTACGAACATGATCATAATATATGAAAATCATAACACACATATAAAATATCAAAATCTTGTGTTATGGTATAAATATTGGAATTTCATAAGACATAAATATAAACTGAATAAAATAACATGCGCCATAAGGATATAACTTTGTCATAATACATAGATTGTTTTCATATTTATAATAATTTAAAATCACGTGTAAAGGCTACCTACTCAAACAATAATAACATGTCAGGCTAGGGATAACCACTTATGTACCTACATTGGGATTTGGATAACCTGTCAGGTACCGGCTTTTGGGCATGGTAAAACCTCCCATGTACTCCCTTATTGGATTTGGATATCCACTAATGTACCCATTGAGCACGTAAAACATTAATAATTACGCCATTCATTGGGAGACGATATAGGTCCCAACCTTATTGTTTATAACATAATGACATTACTTTTTTATATCATAACCAATATCCTTGATTATAATGTAACTACCATCACATAATAAAATTAAAAAATGTTAATTCCAAAAGATCATAAAAATTAAATCATATCATAACCCATTAAAAGAAATGGTTTTTATATATATTTCATTATTTCATCATAGCATTACCTATGGAAAATTATCGGGTTTCATAATCATTTAATCATAGTATGACCATTGAAGAAGAGATATATTTTATCAAAACCATTTCATCATAAATTTTAAATATTAATAGAACTAATATGAATGGTAACCGTGTATCCCATCACTAGTAAAAAATAATTAAAATCAATGGATTTCATCTTTCATGAAAAAAAATTTGAAATTATTATTAGAACATTTCTTACCGAAAATAACTTCTCTTTAAAAATAATTTTTAAAAACAAAAAATTCATAGAAAAATTGGAATCTAATTTTTTAGATAATATTTGAACCTTATAATGTAATATTTATTCATTATCAGTTGGTCATAAAGGAAAAAATTTACATTTATGTCAAACAAATAAATTAAATATTTCTTTCACATTTTTGACAAAATCCAAACCTACATTGTTTGGAAAATGACATTAATATTTAATAAAAATATTTTTTAAAAATTAATTTCTTTTTAAAAAATATAACTAGTAAATAATTTATAAAAATTTATAAAAATTTGAAAAAAAATTAAAAAAAAAATAGAAGAATTGAGGTTTTTCAATCCAAGAGAAAAATAAAGATGATTTTTCTAAAAACACATTCTATTGAACTCATGAGTATATAAATAGATGAGAATGGTAGGGAAACATTTATTATAAGGAAATATATAGAAGACAATAAAATTCATGAGTGTCTAAATATATAGTTCACAAAATATCAGCATCAGAAACATAATAAAAATCAATCCAACTAAATCATGTGATTATATCATAAAACCCATTCCACACTTCTAACATTAAATCATAAATACCATGAAATAAAAAAATTAAATGAAACTTATAATATATTTAGAATAAATAAATTCATTATATTACAAGGAATGGGTGATATATATACTTCACATAAAACAAGATAAGTGTCTAATATAAATTATTTCTCAAAGAAGGAATATTGAGAAACAATCCCACACCACTTTGGAAACTTTTGAACCATAAACCCAGGAAAATGTGATCATAAAATGGTTATTTAAATCTATATAAATTAAATGATGATCATAGTAAAATAAATTTAATGAAATTATATACAGCACATAAAAAATAGGTGGTGAATATGGAATTGTCTCACAGAAGTAAATAGTGAGACAAGAAATCCCTTGCCTTAAGTCATGAATTCATTAATTAATGTTCAAAACTCCTTGAAAAAAAATATATTTATATTATAAATATATTAAATTAAAATAATTATATATATCTTACCATATAATATTTATATATTCCATTTTATTACCCATTTGTTAACAATTCCATGTTATAATCATGTTTCATGTAATAACTACTTTCTTTTTCCTATATGTTTTGATTTGGTATTTAAAATACTATTAAATTTTTTAGGTTTAAATAATCTATATAATAATAAAAAATGTTATAATTATAATAAATATTCATTATATATGAATGTATAGTAATCTGTAAAATTTATACATATAAAATGAAATATGCCATTCATGTAGATAGTAGGTCGTACATACACTTAAATGATGTTTCATTTTCAAGTTAGATTGATTGATAGGATGGTAAATAATATATAACCACTAAAATTAATTTTTATGTCTTTTATATCATATATATTCATTAAATATACCATTTTTTACTTTCAATGAATATTGTTAGTGAAAAATTAATCTCATCGGTTAGTGAGTCATTAATCTATTGTGCTCACAAACAACATTATCGTATGCCCCACAGAATTGAATGTAAAAGTTATATTTGGTATATTTATTATAGATATATTATTATTTAAAACATATTATATAAATTCATTTAATATATTTATTTTAAAATCCATGTAAATTTGAAAGGGAAAAACACATCACATCATTTTGCAAAGCGGTAGACTGTCATACGCATGAGCAACATAATTTCATTACAACTGATTAGTAGGTAATAATTTATATGTTATATAATAATTCAATAGGTATAATAATATCATAATATAATATATAAAAATTAAATCCATCATTGTATCTATCCATTAGTTTTTGTGATGGAAAATAAATAACGCATGTTCATGAGGAGATAGTTTACCGTACACACGAATAATGATTTCCTAAATGATTTGATAGAAGATGAGATGTATTTAGGTAATTAAAATAACATAAAAACATCCTTGTATATTTAATATACTGAGGTTATTATATCATCCTTTTTTAATAACAATTGATGGTGGTGGAGGATGAAATAAAATAAAAATCATTGTTATGGATGCTTCGAGTTATTTGGAAAATTTGATTTCATTTGCACCAAAATCCATACAAGGGTATATTTCTGACCAATATAAGTCTTCTAGGATAATAGTATGGGATTATGTACGTTATTTTTGTAATTATTGGCTGAACCAATGGGTTTTCTAAGTGTTAAAAGTAGAGGAGAGGGGTGTCCTTCTATAAGTGTGGTGAGTGGCACAACTGTAATTTCTAAATTTAAAAGGTTATACCCATGTTTTTAAAATATAGGTAATTGTAAAAATTATAAGATATAATCCTGAAATATTCCAATATATTTATTTTTTGTAAGGTTTTTGCTCATTTTTAATCCTTATTATTTTAGTATAACTCCTAGTAAACCAATTTTTACCTAGGCTACAATAATTAATTCTTTCATGTTTCTACTATTCAATATGGTAAAAAATTGTGTTCAAAATATTTCATAATATAAATTGTTTCTATTCAAAAAAATTTGTCTATTTTCTTTAATTCTATTTACATAAGTGTAAAATTTAAATTCCAAATCAATCAGGTAGATGTGATGAGAAAGAGATTTTCTAATGAGAAAATGATAAAAATTTTAGAATGTTTATATATAAAAATTGAATAAGAAATATATTCGAATGAAATAAATTATATATATATATAATTTCACTAAATTCTCCATTAAAACAATATTAAAATAATTTTAAATATTTTAAATTATTTTAAAAAATGATAATTCTTATTAAAAGCAACTAGTTTTCATTTTTTATCAACAAAATTAACTTTTTAGAACATTATAAAAAATTAAACATAATATAATTGTGAAATTTTGTCTTCAAAATTGAAATGTAGTTTTTTAAATGAATTTTATAAAGTCAAATAAAAATAGTTTAAAAAACTGTGAAAAATGAAAGAGAACTACTTTTTAGAAAAGTAAATTTATTTGTAATAAAATTTAATTTATTTTTATCTCTTGTATAAAACAGATAAGATGAATTTTAAACAATTTAATTTGATATATAATACAATCATTTCCTTGATATAATTAACCGAAATTTATTTATTTAATTTATTGACATAAAAATTGCATTTCTAGGAATAAAAATAGTTTTAAAGAAAAATATTTACTTCATTTTAAATTGTTTTTATTTTCAGTTGAAATACAATTTTCACTAAATAATGATATATATATCCATAGGTTAACTATTTATGTTCATAATGTATTTAATTCTTCTCATACCAACCATTCCACTAGGTAGGTGAAAACTAACATTAAATAATCGTATTTTAATAGTATGTTGTGTTTTGTTTAAACTCAGTGTTTCATGTTACAAAAGCTACACTTAGTGTTGCATGTAAATAATGTTAGAGTCAGTGATTAATTAAATTAAATGTAAAATCTATGTTTTATGTAATTCAAAATATTAAAAAGATTAAATTAATTTGAAATATATAATTCCTAAAATCATGGGATTTACATTTTACCGCCTTAAATAAATTCTATCCTCGCAATATAAACTAGTTCTCAGTAAAAATGGTTTATAATTTTAAAGAAACATTTTTTGAAACCCACATCATAAAAAGGGTAAATAAAACATCCTCCTTAAAACAAAGAATGGTATGTGTGAAGGTCATCTGGAATAACACATACTAGGTTTCACAGTAGGAGAACTTATGAGGGATGTGAAGATTTGGACATGGAGGAAAATAATGTTGCCAAAAAATAACAGAGATTGATAGAGATCATTGATCACATGAAAGTGAGTTATCATGATAAATTCAACATCCTCCAAATCTTAAACCATATATGTGTACAAAAAGTGAATAATATCATTAGAAATGACGGTAATATGATAAATTTTTTAATCATAATACTTTTTCAAAGTTGCATAATTTTCAAATGATGATATTTTTATATGATTTAATTCCATTTAATAATAAAAATATCATCCTTTAGTAGTTATTCAACCAATTTTCACATCATTTTTTAATTTATGAAATGATGATATTTTTATTAATTCTTGATTCACTAATAGATCACAAGATTTATAATAAAATAATATGTTATTCCTTCTATTTCTATTTATCATTATAACTAAATGTTTAGAATATGTTATCAAAAATGGATAAATATTCATATGGTGAGGTAAAACATTAATATCTAAATCCTCATCATCATTAAAACATAAACCATTACATAAATTGTAACACTCAAGAAAATATCAAAATTCAAAATTTATAAATAGGGTCACTCAAATTACCAAATAGGAAATTAACATTAATACCCCAAATATCATTATTATCTATTAATGGTCACAAGTCAAATATTTAAATACCTTGGTCATATATTATCCTGAATAATGTTAATATCTATTATTACCATAAATCCTCAATTAAAAAACTCATTCATCATCATTCCTTAAATATGAAAACATTTTATTAAATATATTCATTAAATCTTAAAAAGTTATAAACTCTTTCAATGATAACATAAACTACCTTTTTAAAAAATCAATAATCATTTCCTATATAATCAATACTTGCACCTTTACTTTATCCATATAAATCATCTATTTATCCCATCATCATTTTATGAACATCATGAACATGTTGAGGGTTATAATCCCTTAATCAATTGTTTTTTTTAAATAACACATTTCCATTAAATCACTTTTCTATGTCATCAAAATCATTGAACATATTCTAGAAAATCCTTATTGAAAAATCATACTGAACAATCCTTACATATTTCAAAATTATTGAATTCTAATAAATAAACACTTCAATAATTCCATTTGATTCTTAAACTATTAACTAGACATCATCATCTTACTCCTTAATACCTCTTTCCTTTCATATATTATTTATAGTCTCTTCATCATCATAAAAAAATTAATTATACCACCATGTTGATCCTCTTATTGATCTTTCCCATAGCACATCGATTAACAATATTTCTATACATTCTATTGTTAAAACATTATTCTATTTATAATAACTTAGGAAGACCAATAATCTTAACCATTGGGTTAACTGAACTTTTCATTTTTACTCTGAAATTACTTTTTATGATCCCTTCTGCTACACAAATAAAACAACTTCTCATCCCTTTGAGATATTACATTGAGTAATTTTTCCCAAATTATCGACATATAAGAAGTATGATCTTCTTTAATCCTCGTTATCCATCACCCATACTCTTAACTAACAATATCATTCTATTTTTCGGGAGTCCAAGAGTTGGTTCATGTGAAATTTTTTAATCATGTATCCTGACAAATATTTAGGTATAATCATAATATCCTTCACCCCCATCATCATCCAATTTTGTTTCCCATCAATATATTTTCTATTACATTAAACATTAATCAAGTTCCTTATAGTTCCTACTATTGACTAAAAAAATCATAGTGTGAGTAACAATATTTATAGTGGGAAACCACATAATAATGTAAAATAACCTATAGTATTTATAAATCATTAGATCTTATTTTAAATATATAACACCTTATGCATAACCGTAGTCATTAATGGTCATTATTTAAATCCATCATAATTATTTTTAAAGAGTTTGTGAATTTCCAAAATATATCACCCAATAGTGTCAAACCAAGTGTCCAGTAAGGACCATTTTTCTACACCAGGTAATGATTGATTCCATATAAATATTCTATTTATTGAGTTATTACCCCTAGTTATCTATGTGCCAGATCAATATCCCCTTATATGTCATGAACTAGCACATTCACCCTAGTAACTTGATAACTAATCTAGTCCTCACATATTTAAAAGGGAGTTTCTGATCCCTAGGGGTTTGCGACTAGCGCCTGGCATCATACAACATGAAAGTGGGAAAACAATTCCACAAACACAATATAAATAGGATAAAAAATTCAGTATAATTACAAATAAACTCCAAAGGATAATTGTACCATATGTCAAATAGGCATAATCAATCCAAAGTACAACTCAAAGTACCTGAAAATAGGATAACTACCCAAGTCAAATGTAATGAACTCTCTTAAACTAATGATCTATAGTTACTACCTTGAGAAATTGGTGCATTTCCCATTCTCGAACCTAGATGAAGATAATAAACAAACACTTGAAGGCATAGGCAGGGTGTGATCTAAAATCCCAATATGTTTTCACCAAATAATTTTTAATAATATTCAAACATTTAATTAATAGGATAAATCATTCTATTTTGAATAAAAATTAATGAAATTTCAAATCATATTTAAAATCATAACAATTTAAATTTAAAATTATGGAAATTCTATAAATAAAATGGCTTAATAAAAATTTTATATAAGTAGTTTATATAAATTCCTAAGTCATGTAAAATAGTTCACAAAAACAATGGAATATCTTTCAAATACAAACAAATGAAACATATAGAAAACTTCCAAAAGTTATGATACTTCCATGATATGGGACTCCCTCAAACTCGAATAGTTTTCTCATCAATATGTGTACACATATCCTCTAAGATACTAACCAAGGAAGACATGCCACCATCCCATTGGGGATGTGACTTACTGCATTTATGTATTATTTGTTTTGTAAATCATAGAGTGATATTCGAAATAACTTTCTTATTGAATTAGATTCAATATTAAATAATTAAATAAATGATGGGAAATTTATTTTAATACTACTTAAAATAAAATTCATCCCATTCTCCCTTTTTGATAAGCCAAATTTCCAATTAAAACCCATATAGGTTTTTTAAACATGTAACGCCTTTTTCCAAGATAAATATAGTGGGTTTCTATCAAAATTATTTAAATCAATTTTATAAAAATGACAATATGAAATAAATTATATCAATTTAATTTCAAAAATTAAATTCCAATATTAAAATTTAAAAAAATTCATTTAATTTCACAAATGCACCCCAATCCACTAGAATTGGGGCGTGGTTACCAATTTGTGAATAATCAAATCCAAATACCCCAATTCATTTGAAATATTTTTTTAATAAATCAAATGAGTGAAATTTAATGCAATTGAATTTAAATAAAATAATATAATTTTAATCATGAAATCTAGCATTAATAAAAATTGGTCATCATAATGGAAACACCTACCTCAGGATCATGAAATCTAAAAAGACCATGCCCTAAGCGGGAAACTCCAATGAATATCATTGGAAATGAAGATCCATGAATTAAAACCTGGATTATATATCTTAAATAAAAAAATTTAGATTCTCTAACAATATGGAGATATAAGAAACCCTAGGGAGGAATTGAGAGACAACATGAGAAAGTGAACAAGAAGAGGAAACCTACTAGGTTCATATCGAACATTGATTCTGATATCCTTAATATATTTTCACAATGGATTAAAGGGTCCAACAAATTGTCTTGGGTGCTGCCAAGAAGAGAAAAAATTAGGGTGTTGAGGTAGGTCTTCTGGACACCTAAAAATTTGGTTTTAATATTTTTTTTAAAAATACTTTCAAATTAAAAAATCTCATTCATACAGTAAGTTCAGCAGGGTCACATGGTTAGGAAAATCGTGAACCCTAACTTTTTACCCCCTATAATGGGGTATCATTATTTCTACTAGGTAGTTTCATGGTTTGTCAAACTGTGTTCCATCCATAAAAATCCCACTATCTTGGTTTACACAGTTTCTCTTTAGTGGGCACATGGTTTGGGAAATCCATGTGCCAACTGTCCACAACCCAGAAACTATCAACATTTTCCAAAATTTCATGAAAAATAACCACAAATAAAAAAACCAAAGCATGATAAAAATATGGTTTTAGTAATACCATAAAATAGTAATAGGATATTACAAAATCCCCACTATAGAAATATGGTTTCCCCTGAAATATAACTCAAAAGATTCCATGAAAAAAATGAGGCCACTATTCACCCATTAGTGCCTCCATTTCATATGACTCATATAAATTAGAACCATGCTACCACACCACTTGAACCAAAGGTATCTTCCTCAGATGAAGTACCTTGGTTTCAAAATAAATTATCTTAAATATACATTCTATCACAAATAAATAATTTACAACATCATGATCACTCTATCTCAGTGTAAGAGATAGATTAGATAGATAATTATGGAGATTCAATATGTGGAACATGTTATGTATCAATATCAGATTCAATGGAAGTTATAAGTTGTATGAAACTTTCTTCACCTTCCCAACAACCTCAAAAAGTCCCAGAAATGAGGATAAAGTTTCCCCTACCTCCCAATCCATTGATGACCCAACTGAGGTGAAACATTAAATAACACCAAGTCATAAACTAAAAACTCTGTAGCTCTATAACGATGTTCAATATAAAATTTATATCTTACCTATTCCATCCATATTCTATTATGAGTCAACTAAATATTTTTTTCACCTCTTAAATCAATTTTGGTCCAACCAAGAAACTCTCACCAATATCTAATCACCATAATGGAAAAATACAAGGATATCCATATAGGGTCTCCAAATAAGCCATTATGATCACAGATTGGTAACTATTGTTAGAAGAAAACTCAACCGGCATCAAATAGTCCTCCCAAGCCCCACTAAAATAAAAAACACAAGAATAGACCATATCAACAAGAATTTTTATAGCTATTTATATATGGATATCTGACTATAGATGGTATTATATGCACAAATGGACTTAAGATCCAAGTGCCTCTTGAAGTCCTCTACAAAAATGAAAAGTGAACCAAGGATCCCAATATGAGAATATATCATATAGAACTCCATGCAAACAAATGATCGCATTCCCATATATATATATATATATATATATTATGACTCCTTGGTGTTGGTTGGGTATCGAATGGTTATAAACTCATCTGTTTTAGTTAGTAGATTGACCACAAACCGTATCAAATACTTCTTTCTCTGGGTATATTGAAAACCAATCACAATTATAATTGAGATTTCATCCCACATAAAAGTTGGGACTAGAAGTGGATGAAGAAATCCTGATGGTTTCTAATTCTTGGCCTTGAGCTATTGGAACTTATAATAATGAGATATAAAATTAGTAATGCCCATTCTCATACTGGGCCACCAGAATTTTCCCAACATGTCATATACCATATTCATATATCCGAGTTCCACTTCCCACTAAGAATTATGGAAATACCTTGTAATATCTCTCCTTACCCCGAATGGTACAACATAATGATTATGATATCATAGAATTACCTCAATGTAGAATAAATAGTCAGGCATGGAATCCCCATAACAAAATGAGTATCTAATTATTTGGAACACATCATCAAGATATTTTTCCTAAAGAATAATCTCAGGATGATCGGATTTCAACTAAACACTAACCATGAAAACCTCAACCCTAGAATATCGAACTCCAATATACAATTATGAAAATAGATCTATCATGTTCTACTCTACCAATTATTCATTTTCAAGCTCGGTCAAAAGATTCATGATCAGTTCAACTTTGTTGATATTCCATTTCTATAGTGTGTAAGTAATGACAAAGTCAAAATATTTTAGGTATTCTACCCAATTCTTCTATAAAAGATTCAAATATTTTTTATAGAATATATAACACCGTTTTTTTGTTAGAAAACATGGGAAACATTTCTAAAAAAAGTAATTCCACCAGCTATTATGCTCGTGCATCATAGTTGCATGATAACGGTCATGGTTTAGATGATTATTCTCATGTGGCCTATGATGATGAGATCTAGAAGAAATGATATTATCAATAAGCATTGGAAAAGAACACAAACATAAACTCGATGAAACACAAAAGACTATATATCCCTTCCCAACCTCTAGAAGAGTCAACACCATCGTAGTACTCATTCAATGTTTCATCTCAAAAATTGAACTTTGAAATTTTTCATCCCAAGAACACATTACTCACATCTAAGTTAGAGTGGTCATCAGAGAAGCCAAAATTGAGAATTCCGTAACAAACCAATGATAATTCCAAGCTAAACCCAAGTTTCTCCAAATATCAAAAACATTTCATGGTTTTTTCGAGGTCATTAATGTTTTTTTTAACTTTTAAGATCAAATAAAATACCATTTTATTAGACCATGTGCCACATGAAATTCACCTCCCAAATCCAGAAAGCACATTTCAAAAGCATGGAATAAAGTTTTTTTTCTCAACAGTTTTAAAAATGTTCTAAAATAACACATATTATCCTCCTCAAACATATATTAAACGTGGTTTTCTTCCAAAAATACTACAATGAATGTATAAAAATACCAATGGAAATAATGTTCATTAAAGACATAAAGTCTATATAATCATTGTTTAAACTAAATGGAATGAACTGTTACTCATAATTTTCATACTAACTCTAAAAGGTGATTTTCAATATTTGAAATTCTGTTATTCTCATCTGATGGTAACAAAATCAAATTTTAGTCTTCATGAACCACTTTTTACATTTAAACTTGTCAAATAAATCATCAATATCTGGAAATGGATACTTCTTATTTACTATGACTCTACTGAGTTTTTTTATAATAATCACATAGGTGAAGTGAACCATCAGTTTTCATATAAAAGGTAACTAGTTCCACCCAAGGTGAGACACTCAAGCTTATAAAAACTTTCTCTAGAAGATCATCCAACTGAGTCTTCAACTCTTTCATTTTTATTCATTACATACCATAATATGGAATAGACACTATTTGAGTACCAGGAACTATGAAAATAGATAGCTCTACCTCCCTTTCCAGTCAAAAACTAGAGAAGTTGAAAAGAAAAACTATTGGGGAAATCAATGACACCGTGAGGGAGATCACAACATGACAATTATCACTGTATATCCAAATAAAACACAAATATTCTTTCCCCAAATATATATAAGAATGTATAGATCTTCTCGACCTCGAGTCCCATTCTCCTTAAATGACAAGGTAAACCCTATTTTCTGTGGAAAAAAGGCCCTAAGAAGATAGAAATCAATCTGAGATTTATTGGAAAGGATCTAATCCAACCCGAATATGTTGTCATACTATTTCAATTCAAAAACTCGAAAACTACAAGGAAGATCGACATCTGATTGATATAAAACACAAGTGGGGCTATAGAGACCATATTCTCTATTTATTATAAGGGGTGTAATAATATCAATCAAATAAGATAAAATATCTATATGAAACTTTATTATATTAACAGTACTGGTTGAAATAAATGAATAAGATGTACCAGTATCAAATAAAGAATTCACAAATTCTGAATCTATAATGATGGTTCCTCTCGTGGTTTCTAAACCCAAATATAATAACTCTTGATACTATTCTAATACGTGAAGAAGCTTCGTTCCGGATTCCTGTAGGTAAAACCCATGTATCCTTGAAGAATCTAATTTATATACAGTTTTAGAAGGAATTGATGATATCGTGCCACAACATAGAGTGGAATAGATATGTAAAAACTTCTACAAGTTACCTGAGCATTAGTAGGAACCACATACCTAGGTTGCCTCAATAAAAACTGTCTTAGATTGACCAGGATTTCCCTAAGAGTATAAAATAAAAGGGCATCTTCCAGGCACTGTAGGAGGTCCAAAAAAACATTATGTTGAGATCCATCATGAGAATCATCATACATCAAATTTCCTTTAGATGAATTCATAAAACCACTGAAAAAAAAAAGAAATAGCATCATCCTTAACATACCACCCATGTCCATTTTGACCATCATTTCATTATTTAGCACATAAATATAAGAAGGTAGCATCTAAAATAAAAACTAAGAAATAATATCTGATTGAAGTCCCAAAAAGAACGTTTGAGTCTTCATATTTTAATTTGATAATATTTCATGTGATAACTGCACAATCTCAACAAAATGGTTTTCATATTCTGTCATAGTCCTGTCCGACTACTTGAGTTTGAAAAACATGATAGCTTTGGACAACACTGTAGAGTCTGGATACAACATATCAATGAAAATATATTTAAATTATTTCCTCTCTAAGAACTCATGTTTCTTATCTATCACCATATTATCCCTCCATGTCTAACTCAATACCTCCAGGAAAAAGGTGGAACACTTCACCTTGATCTCATCAGGTGTCTCCAAGAAATCAACCAAATTCTCAGTATTTCTAAACCACACTTCATCCACTTTGAGATCATTTGATCCTTTAAACACTTGTGCCTTATGGTGAAGGAACTCTTGATAATGATTCAAAAAAACATCAATCTGATGTTTAAAATATGGATACAAAATGGGAATTGGTAGTGGTTCATATCCTAGTGCTTGGAATGTTCACACAATCACCTCAACCATAATTGGGTCCACAAGTTAATTTTTTCACTGTAGTTCGACAATAGATTCGTCCTAGATCCAATTATCAAATCTTCATAGAGGAATGATGCTAAAAAATATTTGCAGACAGTGTTCAAGACATCATATTTACTCTCAAATAGAGCAGCAATGGAAATTAATCCCAACAGATAAGAACATAATATTTGGATTTCATCATATCCTAATAATAAAAACATGTAAAATATTATAACTAATCCTTAAGGATAATTTCCCAAATCACCCTTGTTGAAAAATATTAGTTATAGTGAGAGATGGCTATACACTCAATCAAAACTACCTCTAAAGTCCTGACAAGATTAATCAACTCCATATTGAAAACAAGGCTTGATGAAAACACTACACCATTGATATAACTTGGTCATGAACCATCTTTTCTATTCTGGTAACCAAATAACTAATCTGGTCCTGACAAAGCCAGAAAGTTGTCCACAATCCCCACGGGTTGGAGACTAGAACCAAGAAACATACAACATGAATTTGGGATTGAATTTTCCCAAAACACAATGGTATCAAGATAAATAAAACGTAGTATGAATACAATAAAAACTCAACATGGATAAGTTTACCAAAAATAAAACATGCATAGACATCCCAAAGTACTACTCAAAGTACCAAAAAAAAGGATAACTTCCCATGTCCAAACAGAAAAAACTCCCCATGACCAAGGATCAATAGCTACTACCATGTACAAGAGGTTCCTTAACCCTTCATTACCCAAGATGTATTTAATCTTCAAAATCCAAAAAACATAGGTATGGTGTGAGCTAAAATTCCATTATCTTCTCCCCAAGGATTTCATAATAAGATTCAAAATTTTAGTTTACAAAATAAAGATTGTTATTTTAATAAATAGGCATGTCATTTAAAAGGATATTTTAAGAAATCATTCATCACATTTCAAATGGTAGAAATACTATAAAACAAATGTATTAATAATCATCTTATATATATAGTTTATATTAATTAATAAGTCATGTAAAATAGATTACAACAAAAAGTGGAACATATTTCAAATAGAAAAAATCAGGCAACCTGGTCATGTGCCAAAAGGTATTATATTTCACGGCCATGGTTCTCCTTCACACTCATATATTTTTCACAAAAATTTGGGTACACACGTCCTCCTCGATACTATCCAAGGAGGACACGTACCCTTCCCATAATGGATGTAACCAGTGGAATTTATGTATTGTTAGTGTTGTAAATCGTAGATTGTTTTCCTGAATATCCCACTAACTACCTAGGCTTTAATGTTCTCTAATAAAATCAATGATATGAAATTTATTTTATGAATAAATAAAATATAATTATACCCATTATCCACTTTCAATATTTGAAATTTTCATTTAAAACCCAAATAGGGTTTCTAATCCAATCATTACTTTTCAATGATAAATACTATGGGTTTATATGAAAATAATTTTAATCTATTTATCCCAAATCCCAACGTCAAATAAATTTGACAAATTCAATTTCAAAATATAAATTAAAAAGTTTAAATTTCAAAAAAATACGACAATTTCACAAATACACCATAATTTATTAGAATTGGGGGTTTTCCCCAATTTGTTCCAAATGAAATATAGATCCCGCAATTTAATGGAATTAGGGTTTTAATCAATCAATTGAATGATATTTCATGAAATTAAATTTAAACCAAAAAATTTAATATAAATCAATAAATTTCGGGATAATATAAATTAGCCATTATAACGGAACCACCTACCTCAAGATCATATAATATCAAAACACCAGTCCCTACGAAGTAAAATCCAATGAATATCCTCAAAAATGAATATTTGATATTAAAAAAATATATAAAGGTTATTAAAAGAAGATATTAGATTCTCTAACAATACTGATATCTAGGAAACCGTTTGAAGTAATGGAGAGAGGGTGGGAGAAAGAGAGCAGGAAAAAGACACCTACTAGGTACAGATCTATTGTTTTTCACCAAGCAACGATCTTCTTTTGGAAGGGTGTAAGGGTTCCAAAATTTCCTTATGGGTGATTCTTTGGAAGAAGAAATCATAGATTGTCTAGATATGTATGTCAGGAACCGTAAAAGGATTTTTTAAGATTATAGAAAAATATTTTTAAATTAAAAAATTACCATACGCACAGTAAGTTGGGTAGGGCCACATGGTTAGACAAACCATGATCCCTAATTATGTGCCCATTTTTATGGGGTTTCATGGTTTCTCCCATGTTGGGTATAATTTTTCAAACCATTTTCTAGACATGAAAAACCCCACTACATGGGTTTGCACGGTTTCCCCAAAGTTATTGCACGGTTTCAGAAAACTTTTCACCAACTACGGATATCCTAATGTCATTCAAAATTTTACAAAATTTCATCTAAAATAACCCTAAATTAATACCAACCAATAAAAAATAAAAATAGGGATTTAGGAATACCTGAATATAGTAACTTGATGTTACATTATAGTATCCATACACAGATGTAATTTCATGGAAACTACACTCTTTATCCATTTACACAATTTTAGTAAATTTTGTAATAATTTGAGTAATCCTTAGGCTTATCCTTATATGTATCCCTAGACATTTCCTTGTTTTCACTTTGTATCTAAACCTTTCCAGTGATAAAAACATTATTAGTAAGGAATTATTTCAAATGGATTATAATTCACCCCTATCCAGGAACTCCATGTGTAGGTACACCTCCATGGTGGGATGAACTGATATCCCCAGTGGAATCCCTTTCCTCGTGAATCCCTTGGACAAAGATCCATGCTTCGTCCAATACAGACACACCCATGTGAGATCTATCAAGCCTTAGATTACTTCATTGGTCTCTAATACCAAATGTAGAGGCCAAAAATTATCATGCATAGATATTACATATTTTCGATGAATTTTAATTAAATTATAATGATACACACTTGAGGATCATAATGGTTTAGTGCCCTTGAAAACTAGGTACAAAATCTTATAATTTGGTAAATGGTCTTCAATATCTCCCATAAAGAACCTCCCATTTTGTAATCTTCGTAAACATACACTATATAATAATTTATTCATAACCTTGGAAGGAAACATAATAAATTACGACATCATATGATCATTAAAGATATACATGGGTAATAAATAAACATAACATGAGTATAATGATATGAGAATATAAGAATAACATTTGAAAACAATTCCCTATAAAATAAAGTTGAAACTATTTTATCATGAAATAATAATAAGAAATTCACAAGACATGAATATTATAGAATTAAATGATTATGAATCATTATAAAAAAATCTCAATACATAGAATTTTGGGATATAAAATATGAATATAAAATCTTATGTTAAGTTTAACCATCAAGACATGCATAATATGTTAGGCTTGGGATAACCACCCATGTACCATCGTTAGGCTAGGGATAACCTCCCATGTGACCACTTTTAGGTTTGATATAACCTCTCGGGTACCATATTTTGGGATTGGTATAAACTATCATATACCCTTTGATCTTATATATCATTAATCATTACATAATGCATTAGAGAGCGATATATCTCCCAACCATCTTGGTAATACTTTAACCACCATCCTTAATTATGATAAGACCTCCATCCTTGGATATAATGTAACCATTATAAGATAATGACAATAATACATGTGTTTTCCAAAATATCATAAAACATCCATTATATATGAATCGTTGAAAATTAATTGTTTTAATATTCATATCATCATTTCATCATATCATAACCAGCCATGAAGGAAGCATGCTTCATAAACATTTTATCATGGTATATCCCCTAGAAAAGAAATATGTTTCAGAAAAATAATATCATTATAAATAGAAAAAAATTAATAGAAATAATAATAACTGTATCCATTGATCTTATCCAAGGTAATGTATAAGTAACATCAAATGATGTCATCTTAGATGAAAAATTATTTAAAAAATCACTGGGAATATTTCCGAAGGAAAATAACATTTTGGTAAAAGATAACTTATTAAAACAAAAAACCATAAAAAAATTTGGAAATTTTTTTTGGGAAATAATCAATGAAAAATATAATGTTGTCTTTTTAATAAATGATTTGATTGTGATGGTGGATAATACCATTCCTTCTGTACATGTTAAAATAATGGATCATTTCACATTTCTAATAAAGGATAAAACAAAAATGTTGGCAAAATGATATAATGGTAAGTTTGAAAATATATTGATAATGGTCAATCAAGGTTGAATATTTCATTGATAAATCATTTATATAATGTTAAAAAAATTAAAACATTTTTTTCAAAACAATTTGATTGAAGAATTTTTTTTTTCTATCGATGTCAGAAATAAAGATGATTTTTATTAGAAAACTTATTTTGAACACTTGTGTACATATATATAGTAAAATGAAGTTAAAATATTTATTCTCATGAAATAAAAATTTTAGAATAAAAAATTGGTTTTGTGATATATGGTTTATGGTATTTCATAATCTGAATCGTAATCATAAACAATCCAGATAAACGATTAGATTGTCTCATAAAACACATACCTTTATTGTAACGTTGAATCGTAAAAACTATAAAGGATATCATTAAATTAAATTAAAATAACCTGATAATATAAAAAAATCATGATGTAACATGTAAAATTGACTTTATATACACCTCATAAATGGATATAGGTTCATAATACAACGTATGTCTCAGAGAAGGAAAATTGAGAAAAAAATCTCTAACCCATTTGGTAATTTTTGAAGCATAAACCCATGAAAGAGTGATCATAAAAGGGATAGGTCAATAAATAATAATTTACATTAAATAATCATAAAATAACCTCATGTTTATTTTATATTCTATTTAAAATAAATAGGTGGTGAATATGGCATGTGTCTCATAGAAGTAAAAAAGTGAGACGAAAATCTCATAAATTATGTCTCCACATCTTTATACAATTTTACACAATCTATATAATGAAAATAATTTCATTATAAATATATTTAAAAAAATAGTTATATAAATATATCATACCATGTATGATTTACTTATGACCATTTATTACCTCTATTTTAAAAATTCCACATTAATGTCTTGTTTCAGGTAAAAACTGATTTGCTTTTCTTGTATATTGTGATTTTTTATTTACAGTCCTCTTACATTTATCGTGGAAAAATAACCTCCAAAATATTAACCATGATATAAATATAATATATATTCATTATATATGTATTTATAGTAATCCATAAAAGTAAACAATATAAAATAAAATACACCATACATGTAGATGGTAGATCTTACGTATGTATGAATGTTGTTTCCATTTTCTCGAGATATTGAATGAAATGAAGGTAAATAATATATAACTATTAAAAAGTCATTATTGTGTTATATATATCACATATAATCCATATATTTAACCTTATTACCTTCTTTTCAATGAATTAGTGAAAAATGAATCACATCGCTTCCTAAGGTGATAGTTCATTTTACACATGAACGTCATTATAATATCACCCACAGAATGGAAAGTAAGAATGAATATTTCATATATATATTAGATAGTAACAATTATTTAACAATTATTATATATATTTAATTAATATATAATTATTTGTATCCATTTGAAATGTAAAAGAAAAAATACATTACATTGTTTCACAAAGCAATAGTTCACATTTCACATGAGCAACGTTATTGTTTTCCAATAAGTTGTAAGGTAAGAAGGTATATGCATTATTATAATTCCATATATTTAATAACATAAGAACATAACATTTAAACATTAAATCCAAAATTATCTCCCATTGTGGGAGTTTTTGATGAAAAAATTAACATCATTTTGTGAGGTGATAGTCTGTGATACACATGGATGATGATTC
This sequence comes from Viscum album, assembly GCA_963277665.1. Lineage (NCBI taxonomy): Eukaryota > Viridiplantae > Streptophyta > Magnoliopsida > Santalales > Viscaceae > Viscum > Viscum album. Next base: position 497,590,994 of record OY728127.1, read on the forward strand.
TGTAACATAGTTGATGAAATTTAATATAAATATAGGTCACTAAATTAAGATAAAAACGTAATTGTATAAGAAAAATAGTTATGATACTATATCATCATGTTTTAGTAAGAATTTATTGAGTTATAGAAAGAAATATAAAAAACACTTTGTTAGAGGTATTACCTCTTGTTTGGAAATTGTTTTTTGGTTTCCATAAAAATCAATACTATAATGTGTTTATGAAAAAATATATGACTTATAGAATTATATGAAGCATGTAAATAACTTATTTGGTCTTGTATTTTACAATTCAATGTGTTTTAGAAGTGTGAATAGAATAGGAGAGTGAGTGGTATTTTCTAAATGAGGTGAGTGTCACAATTGTAATTTCATAAAACAAAATGTGTACCCACATTTCTCATATGGAAAAATTCAAAAAAAAATATTGTCACTATAAAATATAAGGTCTATATATTTCCAACCAATGTGTTTTGGAAATGTTGTGAGTCATTTTGAACCATTATCTTTTTAGTATAACCCATAGTAAACCTATCCATTAACATAACTGTGGTAATTATTTTTACTAGTTTTACAATTTATTATGGTCAAATAATAAATAGAACTTGTAAAATAATATGTATTTTTTTTAATATGAGTTCCATTTTCCCATATTCCATTTTCATATGTGGGAAATTTAAATTTAAATTTAACCCCACAAAAGTAACAAAAACTGGTTTTCTAAAGAGAAAATGTTCAAATGATTTAAAATGTTTTTATATAAAAAATACATAAAAATTTAATCTAATTAACTAAATTGTACTAATAGATGTTTAATTGAATTATTTTTACCTTTAAACACATATTGAAATAATTTATATGTTTTTAAAAGCATTAAAATAAATATAAATTCAAAATAAATCCTGTATTTTTCACTATTCCTTAAAAAAAATTTACTTTTCAAAAAAATTAATAAAAAAATACACCATAATATAATTTCGAAATTATTATTTCAAGAATTAATTTCAATTTTTCAAATACATTTTTCTAAAAATGAGAAAATATAATTTTAAAATAAGCACAAAAATGTGACGACAAAACTTTTTAGAAATATAAATGTTTCAGTATAAAATTAGATTTATTATTATCTATTGTATAAAACACATAAGATGAATGTTAAAAAATTTTAAATGTATATATAATATAAATAATTAATATATATAACTCAACAATATTTAATTATTTAATTTAATGTGATAAAACTCATTTTTATGCATAAAACATATTTTTCAGAAAATAAATTCCATTATTTTTATATGGTTACTATTTTTATATCTAATTAAAGTGATAGAAAAAAAATTATTATAAATATGTGTAAACCATATATTTTCATAATTTAAGAAATCAAATTCATACCCACCATTCCAAAGGCTATGTGATTTCTATCAAATTAAAAAAAAAGTATACTTTAATGATATGTCATGATTTATTTAAACATGGTGTTTTTTGTAATGTAAGATACGCTCAATATTGTGTATAAGGCAAGAAAAACTCATTATTCTGTGTAACAAAAGTTAAACTAGATTTTTCATGTTGAAAAAAATATCAAGTATTACACTTATTTCATAAAAATATATTTCATAAAATCTCATTGTGTTATAGAACACCGGCCTCATCCTTCATCCCCCTATATTAGTGTGAATTATTAGTAAAAATTCATTTTGATTCTAGGTACATTATTTTCTATTACTGTGAATTGTTAGTAAAAATTCATTTTGATTCAAGGTACATTTTTATATTTATTAATCCTTATTTTCTTTCATGTTTTAATGATATTGGGTGATATTGGTTATGGTTTTGAGAAACTTTCAACCTAATAATGGTGTAAATATTTCGTTATAAAGGTGCTTCTACTAAAATATCATTAATTTCATCCCCATATAATGTCTAGTTGTCAAAATTCCTTGATTTATTGAAGGAATTATTCGATTCAAATGTTTAATGTGTTTTCATTTTAATTATATTAAATTTCATATCTAATTTGAATCAGTTATTGGGGATATTTACAAGAAGATAGCCAATGGTGTGTGGAAGGTCCTTAGGGTATTGATGGATGTGATTATAGTGTGGCTGGAAAGCCCGATAACCAAGAGTGTTTGTGATTTCCATTTGATCTATGTTGATCTTGAGTAATTTCGAGTATGGTTTTTATGAGATATGTGTCTAATGAAATATAATTAATGAGTTGTGTGGTTTTAGAAATCTCCATAGTGTATTATGAATGTGTTTTAAATTGAATATGCTATACTTTCACACCACTAAGGATGTTGATATATTTAATTTAGTTTTGTTTGTTTACTAAATAAGTTTTTAAAATAAAAATTAAAACCCCTTGAATGAAGAATGTGATATGCCACATTGGGCATTTAGAACTATCTTGATTCCTTGGTCACCAATTTACAATGGATCGCCTGGTTACTTGACCTAAAATTCTATGAAACCTCATAGTGGACATAATTGATGAGCTGGGAGGAATGGAAAAAGTTATTTTATATGTGAGACTTAGTGATATACTTAAGAACTCGAGATACTTGATTAGCAAAGGTGTGATCTTTTTCCTTAATGACATTGTGACCTGGGTGAGTGATGATTACTTTAAGATATAATTATCCTTGGTAGACAAACAATAGCTTGCATAGATGTGGAATGGATATGTGGACCAAACTAAATGAACCCAAGAGACATCAGGATGTATATGATCCACCTCTCTAGTTTGTTGTTAGAACGTACCCTGTGAGACAATGAGGTCATTCCTGATGTGGGGTTGCTAGGGAATGTGGAATACCTCTTAAAGGTAAATAGTTTGCGTATTTTTATTTAAATGGAGGAATAAATTAGTTGTATCAATATTGTGACATGACCTTTGGTGTTCAATGTATATACCATGATAATATAATGAACCTTAGCAGATGCAGTGGGGTACAAATAATGATGGTGGGTTTCTGGATTCATCTAACCTTGACATTTATTTTATTATTATTGAATTGGTATATTACCTAATAAAAGATGATATATGGTTGGTACTTCCATGTAATTATAGCTTGATACACAGATTTGATAACATGGACTTGAAGCTAGGTATACTATTGGATATTCCTTGGAGTTGGAACATTGATGTTGGACTACTGTGGAATGGTACACCATAGTCATGATGATATAGTTTGACCTTCCATGTATTTGGATCATAGTGTTGGAGATGACATGGACTTAGATCTCATTTTTGGATCAACCAAGTATTTAAAGCTCAGATGTTGTAATATCATGGGATGGGTCCCTTGAGTCTGAATGATTTGGTTGGGTTACAGACCTTAGGATTGATAGTAATTGGTGTCTAGTACAATTTATGTATGGTAATTTTTTTAGTTGTTTATTTATTTATTTTGATCATGAAACACGCATATTTAACTAAATTATAATTATAGAATGTGCTTTTTTTGTGGTTCTCTACTAAGTTATGTACTCAAACCATTAAAGGGAAGCCACTATACTTGGGAACCCAAGTCTCGCTCATTTATTACAGGTTTAGATCATACAGAGGCCTAATATTTCTGGATCAAGTTGCAGAATATTAGATATGATTTTGACACTGGTACATGTTATAGCACAATGATACAGTAGGGACAATATTATAATTTATTCCATTACTTTTTCGAGATACATGAGGTTTTACTAGTGGGATATAAACTTTCATGTGATTTTATACCCTTTTTCATTATTTTTATTAGGTGGGATTTTTAATTATTCCAACATTCTCTAATGGTTTTTTGGGGATATTTATGTCCTATTATTTATCTATTATCATGGTATAGTGACCCACATTTCTCACTCATAAATATTACACATTATTATATTTATATTCATTAAAAATAATTTTGATCTATTCCAGAATAATATAGGATTAGTTTATTTTGAAAAATTGATAGAAAAATATATTCATAATTGATCTACATTATATCCCACTTAGTTCTCCACTAATACCACCCTTGTTAGACACATCATAATTAAAATGTTTTTCATATCTAGGGTAAAATAAATCATAATAAAGAATGATCTCATATGCTCAGTAATGGAAGATAAGGGAGATATCAATGATCCTTTATAAATTATAACATAATAATTATTATGAGAATAAGATCATAGCCTTTTAAAATCATACTAATCATTTATTATATCTTAATCACGAGTCATGGAATTAAACATGACTATATATAAGACATGAATCATAATGGTATCAAAGTACATAATCCATGAGAACATTAAATTTTCATATGATCATGTTATAAATTTATTTGAACAAATAATTGAAAAGACATAATTATAGGAATCCTATGTCAAGGATACCCATCGACACATTCATCACATGTTAGGCTTGGGATCAATTCTTGTGTACCTTCTTTGGGATTGGGATAACTACTTTTGTACCATATTTCAGGATTGGGATAATCTCATATATATCATTTGAGCTTAGAGAACACTAATATCAACAAAATTCATAATATTACTATATAATTCTAGTCTTCTTTTTTTACATAATCATAAATCCATTCATATGTATACCATAAGATCATGAAATCATTCATCATGACATAAAAAACAGAAATTAAAATCTGTTTCATCGATATGTAACCATCATAACCATAAACCATCCACAGTAAGAATAAATATGGAATCATAGGATCGTATCTGTAGTAAGTACTAAATAAAATCAATGGATAATATCATAGATTAAAATATCCATTAAAAGATAATTGGGATATTTCATGGGAAAAATACCCTTTTAATTTTTAAATCTCATATTAAATTATAATGATTATCAAATATTAGTAGAAAGCCTTTCATTGAAAATAACAATTGAAACATGTATAGGATGATTCAAATGATTTAGTTTCCAAGACCTTATGAAATTTTGTTCATGTCGTGAATGTTAAAACAAATATTCCTTTCAAACATTCAATAAAAAATCAAATGTACATTATTAGAGAAAAATTAAGAATATTCCTTTTTTAAAATAAATCAATTATGGGAAAAATAATATTAAATAATTGGGCAAAAAATAAAAAATTTCATTGAAAACATTTTTACTAAAAATGTATATATAAGAAAATATATTTTTTGCTAGAGAGATAAATAATTTTTTTTCCCCTTTAAAAAATCCATACAGTTTCTTGAGAAAATAAATTGACGAAACATATTGGAAATCATGTAATATAATGAAATAACTATAATATAATAAAGATAAATGGATTTATAATGAAATTATCATAAAATTTCATTCAACATTAATTGAACCATAAAAAATCACGATTAAAAGGATATTGAAACATAACTCTCTTACCTCGTGTTAGAATTGACTTGAAATTACATTAACCTCATATATAATAAATATAATTTTATTATGATTCTATAATAAATTAATTTACATATATATAAACTTATTTGATACACATATAACATTTTAATGCCCATATATTATAAACTCCTTATTAAAATCGTCATTTCCTAGTGTGAACTATTTATTTTTTTCATTATAATTTTGGTTTGGTAGTTTTGGTCCTTGTACTTTTATCATGTTCCCATAATCACTATAATTTTAATATTGATATTAATATAATATATATTTATTACATATATTTTTACATTTATCTTAATGTTATAGATTCAAAAATGAATTGCACCATTTATGGACATATTGGATGTACATAAGCATGAACAATGCCCTCACTTTTAATGGATGGAAAGAAAGAAAGGAAAATAATAAATAAACTTTAAAAATAATTATTTTATCATTTATATAGTATATATTCAATAAATTTATCCTTATTTATGTCCATTTAAATCATAAATGAAAATTGAATCACGTTGCTTCATGGCGGTGGTAGTCTACATGTACGACTGCGTGATGTTATCATTTTCCAACAGATTGGATGATAAAATGGTACATATGATATTATAATTATATAATAATAAATACTTCATAATAATCATATATAAACATTAATCATTCCAAAATAACCTTCCACGAATGATGGTGATGGAAAATAAATTGCATCACTACGTGGAGGTAGTAGTCAACACATAAGCACGAGCAATACTTTGACGTCCAATTTGACAAAATGGATAGGAAAATGGTAATTATATAATAATAATATTATTATTAATGTATATTTACTATAATTAATATATTATTTTACAATTAATACAATATATTTAGTGGAGGTATAAGACGTAATAATTATAAAAATGATATGTTAAGAAGATCACCTCATCTATGAAATGCCTACTCTAGATCCCTTATCAAGGACCCCTGGAATGATCATTAAAGAAAACCATACCCTCTAATTCAAGACTATAAAATTTATAATATATTTTTTAGTTATGGTTATATTTATATAGATCAATGTCTGGTACATAAAAGAGTGGATGGGTTTCCTTTCATAATGCAGGGAAATGACAAATTTGGAATTACATAAAATATTTATATATAAATAGTGTATTTCTCATGAATAATTCTAAAAAACTCCATTTATTAAAATTATATTAATATATGGAAAAAATATCACCATGAAAAAATAGATAATTTTTTTTGTTTCATTTTGATACATTATCACTTTTTTTAACCCCTTCATTCATATATTTTAAACATAATTGTGATATCGATTTTCTAATATTAAAAGGTTATAATTTTAAATATAACATATCATTTATCTCATAAATGTTAAAGAGTGAACATTTGAGACCATATGTTTTCCTAAGTATCCTTCTAAATGGTTTTTATGAATTTTATTTTATTTAATAAAATACTATTTAATATAAAATAACATTAATTTATTTTCTAACATTATTGACATCATTTAAATTTAAAGACATCAAGATAGTAATTTAATTAAAATATAAACTGTTATAAAATCCACAATATGAATTAATCATCTTTAAAAAATTTGGTGAGGTATACTCATCGAGACAATATTACTTTTATAAATTTTAAAATCTTTTTCCTAGTTTTATTGTAGCTTTCACAGGAACTGTGTCAATGTTATGTAAGCATTTAAATTAATTATTTAATCACTAAAAATTAAATATAAATAACCATGATAAAAAATTAATTCATATTTAAAATAAACAATTAAAACTGAGCTTATCCACTTTTTTTCATTGTTTAAAAATTTATAGATATTAATTTCATGAGAGTGACAATTTTTTATTTTTATTATTTAAAATAATATAAAGATCCTTATTATGGGAAAATGGATCAAAAATGATATTTATTAATTTTTTTGATCATTGTTGTCTAATTTATTACATGAAATTAAATAATATAAGAACTTTTGTTTAGTTTGAGACCTTATCTCATGGTTGTTACCCTATTTTACTAATTTTATCCTTATATAGTTGATAAATATTTACAACAGTTGTTGTTTATAATAGAAAACATAAAAGAGACATTGAAAAAATTTGAACCACCTAATTCCAAATATTGTATCCAATTTTCAAAATTCAATTCATAGTAGTGAAAAATTTTAATTTAAATTAATCCCTGAAAACATGATTACAAAAAAAATCTAAATTTTTTTTCTTATGTATTAAACATTTTTTTCAAATAATACAACATAAAATAAATTACCATAACCTTATTTAGATTATTAATAATATTAATGAGATAATTTATCTTTTAAATACATTATAAAATAAAATGGATGTTTTAAAATATTTTATATGAAATGATCGTTTTCAATAAAAAACATTATTTATCATTATTCATTGAAAGAATAATATTTTATGAAAATTCTAAAAATTCACTCCAAGCTAATTTCGAATTGTTTTTTTCAAAAATAACATTAATTTTTTCAAATAAATTTTACTATATTAGTGGAAATTAAGTATATAATTTTTTTCTAAAAATAAATAAAATCTATTTTTGATGAAAAATGTGTTTTTGAAGATTATATTGATTTTTACTAAAAATGGATTTATCCCTTATAAATGAATTTTCTTGATCTAAAACCATTAAAAAAATTAAATTTTGTATTGCTATTCATTCCTCCATTTTAATTTCTATGTTATAATAGTATATTATATTATCGTTCATTTAAACTTGAGGATGTGTGTATCACACGCTAACAAAGAAGTTAAATCTTTTTAAAGAGAAATGTATCATAAATCTCAGGGTGGTACATTATATCGCACATAAAATAAAATTTTCACTCAAAATTATTTTACTTTTATATAAATAAATGGGGATATATTAGTTTCATCACATCTTCAAGTTCCCATGTAGCATTTTTGAATTTCTTATTACTCCATAGAACTTTATCCAGATGTGTAGCCTTATTCTGTAGAAAATTATCTATATAATCTAATATTTCTAATGATTTTTCTTCTTATTAATGTTCATGATCTTGTGGTATATACTATGATTTCCCTACATGTGATCAATCATGTATGTAATTCATCAGAATAGATAAATGAAACATGTTGTGAACTTGAGAGAGGTTTGATGGAAGTATCGAGTAATAAGCTACTATCCCTACTCGATCAAAAATATTAAAGGGGCCAATATACCAAGGGTTCAACATTCCCTTAAATATAAATCTCATAACCTTATTGCATGGATAAGTTCATAGTAATACCTTCTAACTAACATAAAATAATAGATTTCACTAATAATTATCAATATAAATTTTTTTCGACTCTGACATTCATTGATGTGATGTTGAATGGCTCTAACATTCTCTATAATTTCATCGTCTAGTTGAATCCCAAATAGATTTAATTCTAAAATAAAACCCAAAAAATTGGAGTTCTACAGATAATTCCATATATGTATTCATAAGGATCTATTTGAATTCCCTAGTGAAAGAATTTATTGGATGAAAACTCAATTAATGGAAAGAATTGATCCCAAAGACATCTAAAATCTTTATAATAAGATCTCAACATTTCCTCTAGTGTTTGAATGGTTCTATAGGACTCAAAAATTTTCAATGGATGTTATGTAGTACTACAATAAAACTCTATCTCCATATTATTCTAAATACCTCTCAGGGACATTGAGGTAAACCTTAGATCTCGATTAGATTCAATAAAATGTTGTAATCCATGCAATCTTTCAAATTATTTCATATTTATTTTATAATGTTGATCAATGGATAAATCTTCCTTGATAATAATGTTTCTTTTTCAATTTTTATTATATTCTACTAAAACCCAAATAGAATTATTTCCTTTATAAATATTGGGGAATCAAAAAATATTTTCATTAGGATGTTTTTTAATTTAAATTATGGTATTGGTAGTGGTTGTAAAATCCACTTAGAATTGTATCACACAACCTTAACTTTATTACACACAAATAAATGAGATACATACACTGCAGTATCTATCATCATTTTGTTTCACTCAAAACCCTCTTTCATAGCAATATACATCTTTTTTACTTCCGGGATGATTAGGGAATGATGAACAATTTTATTTATCCAACATCTCCTTATTCATGTATGGTATTAATAGAACACATGAATAGTTAATTAAAATTATCATTCTACCATAATAAAGGATGAACTGATGAACATGTCTGGCCTTCTTTTACATATCTGCATCTACCATATTCACTTATTTAATCATCACTTAGATAGATGGTTGAACACTCATTTGAGTAATATAGGATTTTTCTAATTCCATCAAGATATCTAGATCCATCATTTGAAAATATATAATATTGGATATTTTTTATCTTCATCATAGGTAATGTAACATGACCCTTTGGAATAAGTCACAAACCCTTATCCACTACAAGGTAGTGTAAGCATAGATTCATTAAATAAAATTCTCTTCAATTCCTTGAACTTTTCCTGACATTAATCTGTCTAATGGAACATGACTCCCTTCTATGTAAACATGTTTATGGGATTAGATATCAATGTGAAAATATTCGACAAATCTCTCTTAATATAAATCCAAATGATGAAAACTATGGATCATAGTCACAATTATTATTTTGGTCCAAAGTTCAATAACTTCTATCTTAGAATGATCCATAGATATACCGTTGACATCGATTATAAGACCCCTAAATGAATGTTTTTCTAATGACTCAGATTTTCCTTCTATTACTTTTCGATTTTTTTGGATTATTTTTTAGACTAATCACTAATAAAATGTACAATTCGAATGCTAGATGTTCTTCGAATAGATATCTAAAATATATTAAATATATTAAATAGAATTCACATGTATTTTTCCTATAAATGTGAATTAGATTATATAAAATGTCCCAAATCAGAAATATAAGGTTATTGTTGAGTTTAGAACATGAGTTTCACACTAGGCCAGACATAACCAATCATAGCACGGAGCATTTTTGAAAAATTATTCAGGAAGTGAAATTGAATAAATTAATTAAATAAATTATTTTATTCCATATTTTGATAAAAGTACAAATTTTTAAATATAACTATATATTTATGTCAAATTCTTAGGGTTATCCACATAACCCTCGAGCTGTTGGAGAACCATTGGAGAGATCTTTGGAGGATATCTCTCAAAAAATATCAATTGAATCATAGATTGGAAATTGATGTGCTGTCAGATTGGAGGATCTCACTAATGGAAATGACATCGGATAAATCATCATTTTTTATCAATCCAACTTGAGTTAGGATAATTGTTTGATTGGATTCTTTAAATATTTCTGATTTATATGAAAAACTACAATCAATTGACTAATAAATTGATTCATGGATAGGTCTTTTTTCGGGATGGGTTATCTATGGAGATCCTTATGGGGAATTTATTTTTGATTAATTAGTTATCTCTTGGTTAATTTTTCTAATGGAAATATATCAATGGAAACACAAAAATTGGTTGAGGTTCAATCCTCATGTTTTTTATTGTACTCTTCTTCCCTATTTCTTCATTCATCATGGTTGATCCATTGGTTTTTAGTTCAATGTATATAAGAAAATCAAATTTTTCACACCCATTTCTTGGTGAAATGGATCAAAATTTTAGATTCATGCATAGCGTGACATGAAAATTATGTGAAGTCAGAAGAGGTGGTAGATTAGACGATTTTTGTTTAACTGATTCGTGTTCTTGGAGTATGATGGAGGATGATGCTTGTAAATGATTTCCAAAATGAAATTTAAGACTAGAATCTGATGTTCAATGGAGGTTGGGTTCATCCAAAGTATATCCATGATTCCGGGTGAGTTTATGATGAAATTTGAGGTGATGATGGAGAGAGCTTACACATAATGAGGAAATTGGTTTCCTAAAAATTCCGAATGACATTCCATATACTACATATGTACACATCGTGTAGGGCCCTCTCATTAGTGGCTAGGGTTTTAGGATGATGTTAATGATCACATGGTGTGTGGGGTCACATGACATGTGGACCCTCCTCGATGGGTTAGCATGTACCTCAGAAGGTAAATGGACTTAACCACGGTAAAAGCATATGTCCATATCCATGTATTTGGACACAATCAGAAGTACATGGGAATGGGCATGTTTTTTACTTCCCAAAGGAAATAACCATGTTCCATTTACATGGGTAGGACCCATTGCCGAGGGGACATGTCGTGTACTCTTTCATAGTAATCTTGGTGCCCTTTTCCATTATATCAATAAAATGTTTCATTATAGTGATTTCCCTATATCTTTTCCCAAATGGTTAGTAATGTATATCTTTTGACTTATATGACAGTGATCCCAATAGTAAGAAGTCTTGGATATATTTGTCGGAATCCTTCTATGAGTCCCGAAGTTATATCCTCTCTCGTCTTCGAGTCATATGTGGATTTGTCTATATCATCATGAATAACACCAAATGGGTGTCAATACTCTACTTATATTGTTAATATAGATTGGTTTTTTGGTATAACCCATGTCCTTTGGAGTGATCCTCATTTTTGTCATGTATCTCTTCGGACACCTAGCATATACTTCTAACGGCGAGACCTACTGAGCACTATCTCTTGGAAGGACGTCATAAGTGATATATGACTCATGGGGTGTGTTCTCTTAAATGAGACCAATGTGAAACCTTTATGATGGGATCAAAGGATGAAATTATAGTTGTGACATTACCTTGTAACTATTTTTCTCATTACATATATCTGGATATTCTTATTATGTATATTATAATGATATAACTTTGTATAGATGGTGGTTATTATTTTGTTATATTCATTGTGGTTTCTGGGCTTCAAACTTGGTATTTTTATACTCACCCCTGCATAGAATATTTCCAAAAATGTCGTGTCTCGTGTAGATGATGAACCTCTTGATAGAGTTCTAGAGGGACCAGGACCAGACTGTGATCATTTTTCCAGATAGACCAGGGTTTGTTCATGCGGTATCATAATAGTAGTCCCCATAAATATTTTATAAGTTTGACCTATATTTAGACTCATTGTGGTGTTATTTTATATTGACCTTTTTAATTTCCATTAATTATTTTCAAACTCTAGTTTTTTAATTTATATATATCAATTCATTATTTTGAATTTTTTTACCTTTTATAATTTAATGGTAAAGAAGATGTGTTCGTTTTATAGGTACGTAGGCTAAGGCCGCCCCTTTTTTTATATGAATACTTGATTCTAGTTTCTAGAAACTATCTTATTGGATGTGGGATTGTGGGAGTCAAGGAATTGGACTCATTTGGATAGGTCGTGAAAGAATATTATAAGAGGATTCAGTTCTACCTTATGAAGGAGTCAATGAGTTTGTTTTGGGGCAACATTGTGATGTTTTTTGAGTTCTTCTATCATGTTATAGACTCCAGTGATGGTGCGGTGGACAGTGTATCTATACAATAGGACTCTAATCACCTACCTTTTGACTCAGTACAGGAGATATTTGGTTCTAGATAATATATTGGTACATGCATCATATAGGAATAGGTGGTTGTTTCCATATTGTTTTTGATTCATCTCTCTAGATTTACTCATTTACCATGGAATATCTAATTACATTCAAGATGAATCAGTGATGTATCCCATCTTGGAATAAGCAATATGATCATGAGTATAATCCCCAAAATGATAATTCATCAATCCAAGGACTATTTATAGTTTTAGTACCTCCATATGGTGTAACATCTATATCACCACCTATTAATAATTATATGGTACTCACAGTACCAAAATATGTGTTTCATAGGCTGAGTGCACATCATGAGTTTTATGGAAATCAACCCCTCTAGTTCTGAAATTAACCAAATACATAAGCATATAAGGATTATCATGAGGTGGTGAAATAATTTTTCTAACTATCCGATAAACCATCAGATCATATGGTGGTTCTAGTAGTGATCCTTATTCATAGCTCAGTTGGGTGATGGTGGGGTGTGGTGACTCAGTCTTATGAAAAGGAGACACTAGCATGGTTAGAGTTTTAGAGACTTTTCATAGGGGAGCATTATAAAACTATGATGATGGATGTATATACCTGGGTTCTTTTATATATTTATCTAGACATCACAACAATATATAAGTGTTCATAAAGGATCACTATCATCTACAAGTACTCGATGAATATGGTTTGGCATCAGTTCTCTCAAGATGGGTCCTTTGAGTGAGGATTATATAGAGACATTAGATATATCGTTATAAATATATCAATTTATAAAAATTTAGGGGTTATAGGGTGAGATTTTTTGGTTTAGAGTTTCTTGGTTGAGATGTTGGAGGTGGTGGTTACCAGCATTGGGAATGACATAGTAGAGACTTCAGTAGCGGGGAGCCCACGTCATGCATAAGGACATGGGATTGAGAGAAGTTTTAGGAGGAGGTACGAGGATAGAGGGTCTATTGTTTTGGGGTAATATGATAGCTCTATTCATCCTAGAGAGATGTGTTTATACTCTTGTGATGGTAGGGGACATCTCTCATGAGATTTTCTATCCCATCGTACAGCTTACAAGGAAGCAGTGGACAGGCCATTGAGATAGAAGAAGTGGTAGAAGCAGATAGGTCTGTAGGGTGGTGGATATGTAAGAGGATTTAGGAGAGTAAATGGATGTGGTATTAACTTTTATTAGTTACCACAATGGCCACCTAGTGGTCTATTCCAGTCTAAGGGAGATTGGAGGACAGTGGCGGGTGCAGCTGTAGGTGGTTGTGGATTATGACCAAAAGAGTCCAAGAATGATTAGAGGTATGATCTATGTCTTTTAGACCATAGTTGTTTTAATTATATACATAATTTATATTCATTTCTTTATTACCATATATCTAGATCGAGAATTAATGATTCATGTAGATCCCCTAGCTCAAACCTTGCGCTTGGAGACTTCTACTGGAGATGAATCATTGATCGCACAATTATGTTGATAGTCTGACCTGACACACGCAGTTTAGAGTTTCTATCGGGATCACCTTTTATCAGTGATGATATAAGGCCCCGGCCTTAAAACTTACTTAATATTGAATTAAATGAATAATTCACATTGAGTATCTTTTCAGGTTTAGAGTTTTAAAGAATTGGGACATAACTATTACATCTCAAAAGATTACAAAGTAGACACTTCTACTGAGTTTCCATAAAAAAATTCTTAAAAAGAAACATGTCTAGTTCCATGTTTTAGATAGCATGAATTTTCCATGATCCCATCCTTGACCCTATTCCAAATTAAGTCCTGTGAAAAACATTTCAAAAACTTGGGATGAGCATAAAAAGCTCAGTAAGTGATATAAAAGTACAAAATGAAAACATTATTCCATGTATGAAATCATACTTTACTCATAAAAAATAATCATTTTAACATACCTCATCAAATCATGAATAAATCATAGAAATCATAAGACATAAAAGTAACTTGAGGCATTCATAACATTCTTACGTAGGGAGTAACCCTCATGGTTACGTTTGGAATACCCATCACAGTATATTCCCAAAATGTCTTTGGAGAAACCGTAACGTTTAACTCCATCGCGTTACCCAATGAATTGGAGAGCTATATCGGGCTCACCCGCCCTTAGTTTATCACGGAACCAACCGTCTTCATAACAATGCCCAAGAACCAAAACATAATCGTATCACGTAAAACATGCCTAAAGAAAACATAACATTTCCACATTTCAATCACAATATATCAATACAACACATTGATATAATAAAAACATTATGAAAACCATTTTCAATACCAAAATAAAAGAAAAGTAATACATGGTATTTATTTTTCATTTTAAAAAAAAAGTTAGGTTATGGCATGTAGAGGAATCCGAAACTCAAATAATGTTCACGGTGGAAGAGAAGTCGTTGTCGCTGCATACGTACGACAAAAAAACATTCATTTTTTCATTTAGTAAAACACTTCGTATAAAAAAACATTCCTTTTGAATAAGCATAAAAGTCAAAGGGGTTTATACACTGTATAAAAGAAATTTGTGTATAAAAAAAATTTGCCTCAATGAATGGAGATTGAGACGAAGTCCCTTACAAAGATCATTTTTTAAATAAAATAGATCTATTATGTGTAATCACCATAAATAATGTAAAAATACAAGATAGGACATAATAATATCATGAAATAATTTGAAAGTAGGAGATTAACACAAAGAATGGAAATTGGGTTAAGAAGTTCCCTTACCTCGTGTCTGACGTGACTCGATTGCTCTTTAATCTCCTAAATAATAAACTAAAGTTAATTTCTAATTGCTTAAGAACCTTTTTCAAGTTCATTATTCCTTTTATATCACTTATTACTGTGTCATGAACCCTATGTAATTATTTATGTTAATAACGGTCGTTTTAACGATCATTGGTACTTGAGTAAAAAATAAACTCTTTATAATTACAATTTGTTCATGTATCCATTATATCTAGAGTTATATTAATTATTTATATATCATATATATCATATATATCCATTATATACATTCATTTATAATATTTCATAACATTTAGAGGTAAGAAATGAAATGCACCGTTCATGGAGACGGTAAGCCGTACGTACGCATGAATGCTACTTTCATTTCTATTTCGTATTTTATGGAATGTAATCATAATGAAATAAAGGTATATTATAATTTCAGTATAATGTCATATATAATATCATTAACTCCATCCATCATACATCTCACATATGGCATTAACGAATCAAATCACTTTGAGGGGGCGGTAGTCCGCACTTCCTAAAATGAAGATATCGCGTATACCCATAATGGAAGCCATAAAGGTATGCCATAAATTAAAAATACAGAATCTTAATGAAAAAATAAACATATTATATATCATATATAGATATAGTTTCATCTTAATGTAAACCTTTCAAGGTGTTAGAAGAATATTGAACAATCATCGTTTCGTGAGGCAGAAATTCACCACCCACGGAAACAGTATGTTCTTTAACCATTAGATGAAGGTGTGTGTATGTGTATCTATAATAAATCTCATAAAAACATCCTAGTATATTTAGGATACTGTTTTTGTTACAAAAGAAAGGAATAAAAAGAGTTTAGGGGGTTGTAGAAGAAAAATAAAACATAAGAACACAGGAGAAGACACTACCTTTAAAACGGGTAACTCTTTTTGATTTGAGATCAAAGGCTTCCTTGGAAATACTTCTGCCCAAATTGAGGCTTCTAGGAGTAAGAGAGGGATTTGGAGAGACAAAATGGTCATGGGTTGTCTGAGCCAAATCCTTTAGAGGTGTGGGTATGGTGGTAGAGGTGGGGGCCTTTTATAAGAGGAGAGGAGGGGCACTCTTGGAAAGTTATAAAAGGTTACTTTATTATAAAATGATATTCGAATTTAAAAGGTCCCAAATTTTTATATTTCTAGTATAAGGTGATAAGAGTTCTAAATCCACCCATACAATAGGTTTTTGAGAGGTTTAGGTCTTAGATTTTACATTATCTTTTCATTTTATTTAAATAGTTAAATAATGAGGTAATCGCTGCATCATCATGGTGTCATAAATAATTTAATATATTTAATGTCTAAAAATTATAAAAAAATATCATGATGTATGAAATATTTTTATATTTATAATTAATATTTATAGTTAAAATATTACTTGTATAACCCCATTTAAAAATTGTTTTAGTAAAACAACACATGTTTGTGACATTTTTATTTTAACATTAAATAAAACGTTATTAATGTCATTTTCCTGCCAAAGTGGCTCCATGGGGTCCCCATGTTGACCCATGGATTGTCTTGGTCGTCCATGACACATCAAATAAGGGTAGTACATGTGTCAAGGTTATTTCATATTATTAAAACATTATTTTTACCATAAATTACACTAATTACCTCTAATCGCGATTAAAAACTTAAAATTTACTATTCACCAAAAAATTATTTTAATCCCATTGAACCACACATTAATTCCTAATGAAAACCATGTATGTAGTATTTTTTAAATTCAAAACACAGAGGTGGTAAAATTTCATTTAAACAAAAAATCAGTTTTTTTAAGTACCACTTAGTGGTTTGACTATTCATCAAAAATTGATGTTTTTCAAAAAAATACCAAAACTTCACCCTAAGCTATATTTGATATTCAAAATTAAAAAATGATGTCTATTTTAAAAAATTCAAAACATATAAGTTACATTAATTAATTTAATAATTAATTCCCACTGTTAGAACAAATAGCGTGTTTTCATGAAACAATATACATCAAAAGATTGACACTAGTTTAAGTCCAATTTCAAAGTGAAATTAATTCCAAATACCACTATTGGATTAAATGGTAAATATATACTCTAATTTAACTTTAAAACCAATTAAAAATATAATCTAATAATATAAAAAAATTAGATTTAAAAGCAGTTTTGAATTAAATTACAACATTTTTCACTATTCATTAAAAAATGAACTTTACCGGAAAAATACCAAAAATTTACACAAAGTAAATTTTGATGTCCCGATTATAAAGAAGAATTTTATTTGGTCCAATAGAATGTATAAGAGTGACCAAAACTATATTTGAATAGGGTTCTCCATCAAAAGGGGGTAGTTCGACCTTTTAATGAATATTAGAGTATCTATGCCTAAAATTGAATTCTTTTTGTATTTTAAGCCTTAATATTTTATTGGATAAATGTAAAACCATTTATCAAAAATATATAATCATATTTTAGTTGTTTCTATTCATTCCCGCCAATACAACAGCTACGTGTTAACTACCATTTAAAATACTATTATTTTATTACTAGTGTTCAACATAAGATTTCAAAGAATATCTTTGTTGCGTATAGGGTATGCTATCGAACATAGCAACCCATTTAAAGTAAAATTAATATTTAATTCATAGATATTAATAAATATGAAAATGTTTTATTCTTTATTTACCTAGGATGTTACATCATTCCCCCCTTTTGGGAATTGCGTCCTCGCAATTTTATTCACTTATCAAAATAAGTGGGGGTATTTATCCCTCATAGTATTTTTAGATTCCCACATTGCCTATTAAACCATATGGTTTTTCCAAAAAAACCTTTACCTAATGAATTACCGTATTATACAACACTTGGTCTCTATGGTCAAGAATCTGGACTTGTTTTTCTTCATAAGAGAGATTCCCTTCCAACTGAACTACCTCTGGGCTCAAAACATGAGCTGGATCTGGCATATACTTTCTCAACATCGAAACATGAAAAACATTGTGTACCTAAGATAAACTCGGAGGTAAAGCCACTCGGTAATCAACTGATCCAACTTTTTCCAGAATTTCATATGTTCCAATGAACCATGGACTCATCTTTCCTTTCTTACCAAATCGCATCACACTTTTCCACGGTGAAACATTGAGAAAGACATGATCACCTACCTCGAAAGATAGATCCTTCCTCCGGTTATCCGCATAACTCTTTCTCCTGCTCTGAGCTGTTCTCATGTGTTTCTGAATCAAATGAACTTTTTCTACCATCTCTTCTACCAATTCTGGTCCCATCAGCTTCCTTTCACCCACTTCATCCCAAAAAAACTGGAGTTCAACACCGCTTCCCATATAATGCCTCAAACAGTGCCATTTGTATACTGGAATGAAAACTGTTATTATATGAAAATTCAACCAAATAAATATGTTGGTCCCAACTTCCCTGATAATTCATCGAACACGCACATAGAATATCCTCCAAATTCTGAATTGTTCGTTATGGCTTCCCATCTGATTGAGGATGAAAAGCTGTACTAAAATTTAATTCAGTACCCAACAACTTCTGAATCCGTTTCCAAAAGTTAGAAGTAAACATGGGATCATGATCAGATATAATGGATAAGGGAAATACATGAAACCTGACTATCTCTTTAAGATACAATCGAGAAATTTGATCTAGAGAGAATGTATCTTGAATAGGAATGAATTGAGCAGATTTAGTCAAACGATCAACAATAGCCCAGATTATATTATTACCTCGAGATGTCTTCGGTAATCCCACAACAAAGTCCATGGATATATTTTCCCATTTCCACTCTGGCACTGGTAAAGGCTGAAGAATCCCTTTCGGTAACTACCGCTCTGCTTTATCATGCTGACAAGTCAAACACTTCATAGTAAAATCAGCAATATCTCTTTTCATTCCATACCACCAGTAATACTCCTGCAGATCTCTGTACATCTTAGTACTGCCAGGATGAACTAAAAACAGGGAACTATGAGCTTCACATAACATCTCTCTCTTCAACTGTGAATCACAAGGCACACATAATCTCTTCACAAATCTCAAAACACAATCATTATCAATGTTGAATTCAGGAAACTTACCCTTCTGAACCAGCTCTACCTTTTTCTTCAACTCACTGTCTTGCTTCTGTGCTTTGTTGATTCTGTCTGATAGAGAAGATTTCACTGATAACTGAAACAAAACAGAAGGACATCATGCACCAACAACTTTTATGCCAATTTTTATCAAATCCTTAACCAAAGGATCACGTTCCAAATGCAACATTGTTAAAGAAGCATTACTTTTTCGACTCAAAGCATTATCCACTTTATTTTATTTTCCCGGATGGTAATGAATTATACAATCATAATCCTTAATTAATTCTAGCCATCTCCTCTGTCTCAAGTTCAATTATTTCTGAGTGAATATATACTTTAAACTTCTGTGATCGGTATATATTTCATACTTTACTCCATACAAATGATGCCTCCAAATTTTTAAAGAAAAAACAACAACTTCTAATTCCAAATCATGTGTATGGTAATTTTCCTCATGAGTTTTCAACTGACGTAAAGCATTTTTAATTACCCGATCATTCTGCATAAGGACACAACCAAGTCCATTCAACGAATCATCACTGTATATAACAAACTCACCATTCCTGGAAGGAAGTCCCAAAACTGGAGCATTCACCAATCTTCTTTTCAACTCCTGAAAATAATCATCACATTCTTTTGTCCAGATAAACTTAACACCCTTCCGAGTTAGCTTAGTCATTAGACTAGATAACCATGAAAAATTTTCAACAAACCTTCGATAATAGCCTTTAAAACCAAGAAAACTACGAATATCGGTTACATTTGTAGGTCTTCTCCATTCTTCAACAACCTTTGTTTTTTCAGGATCAATAGTTATCCCATCTTTAGAAACAATGTGACCAAGGAAAAAAATTTGTTGTAACCAAAACTCACACTTGCTAAATTTTCCATACAGTTTCTTTTCTTTTAAGGTTTTCAAGATAACCCTTAAATGACTTTCATGCTCCTCTTTAATTTTAGAAAACACCAAAATATCATCAATAAACACAACCACCATTTATCACCTGATTCAACTGAGACATCAGTGTAGTAAACTGCTCAATTCGGATTCCGACCATCTCTGGTTACTGATTCGAAAGGTCATTATACTCTGTATGCCTTCCTAGAAAAGCTACTTTGTTTCCTCTATGGAAAACTATTCTTATCACAGAAATATCTCAGGCGAAGCAACATGGTAATATTTAAATTCTATATCATTTCAGTCATACCATAAATTAATTTATAATTTAACAATTTTTTAATTCTTAAAGTTGTCTAAACTGACCTCTGATACCAATTATAAGGCCCCATCCTTAAACCTTACTTAATATTGAATTAAATGAATAATTCACATTGAGTATCTTTTCAGGTTTAGAGTTTTAGAGAATTAGGACATAACTATTACATCTCAAAAGATTACAAAGTAGACACTTCTACTAAGTTTCCATAAAAAACTCTTAAAAAGAAACATGTCTAGTTCCATGTTTTAGATAGCATGACTTTTCCTTGATCTCATCATTGACCCTATTCCACATTAAGTCCTGTGAAAAACATTTCAAAAACTTGGGATGAGCATAAAAATCTTAGTAAGGGATATAAAAGTACGAAATGAAAACATTATTTCATGCATGAAATCATAATTTACTCATAAAACATAAGCATTTTAACATACCTCATCAAATCATGAATAAATCATAGAAATCATAGGACATAAAGGTAACTTGAGTCATTCATAACATTTTTACATAGGGAGTAACCCTCATGGTTACGTTTGGAATACCCATCATAGTATATTCCCTAAATCTCTTCAGAGAAACCTCAATGTTTAACTCCTTCACATTACCCAATGCATTGGAGAGCTATATCAGGCTTACCCACCCTTAGTTTATCCTGGAACCACCCGTCTTCATAACAATGCCCAAGAACCATAACATAATCGTGTCATATAAAACATGCATAAAGGAAACATAAAATTTCCACATTTCAATCACAAGATATCAATACAACACATTGATATAATAAAAACATTATGAAAACCATTTTCAATACCAAAATAAAAGAAAATTAATACATGGTATTTATTTTTCATTTTAAAAAATTGTTAGGTTATGGATTGTAGAGGAAGCCGAAACTCAAATAATGGTCACGATGGCGGAGAAGTCGTTGTCTCCACATACGTACGACAAAAAAACATTCCTTTTGTCGTTTATTAAAACGCTTCGTATAAAAAAAGATTCCTTTTGAATAATCGTAAAAGTCAAAGGGGTTTAGACACCGTATAAAAGATAGTTGTGTATAAAACAAAATATGCCACAATGAATAGAGATTGAGAAGAAGTACCTTACAAATATCATTTTTTAAATAAAATAGATCTATTATGTGTATTCACCATAAATAAAGTACAAATACAAGATAGGACATAATAATATCATGACATAATTTGAAAGTAGGAGATTAACCCAAAGAACGGAAATTGGGTTAAGAAGTTTCCTTACCTCGTGTCCGACATGACTTGATTGCTCTTTAATCTCCTGAATAATGAACTAAAGTTAATTTCTACTTGATTAAGAACATTTTTCAAGTTCATTATTCCTTTTATATCACTTATTTCCAGGTCATGAACACTATATAATTATTTAAGTTAATAACAGTCGTTTTAACGATCATTGGTACTTGAGTCAAAAATAAACTCTTTATAATTACAAGTTGTTCATGTATCCATTATACCCAGTGTTATATTAATTATGTAGAAATCATATATATCATATATATCCAGTATATACATGCATTTATAATATTACATAACATTTAGAGGTAGGAAATGAAATGCACCGTTCATGGAGACACTAAGCCGTACGTACGCATGAACGCTACTTTCATTTCTATTTCGTATTTTATGGAATGGAATAATTATTACATAAAGTTATATTATAATTACAGTATAATTTCATATATAATATCATTAACTCCATCCTTTATACTTCCCACATATGGCATTAACGAATCAAATCACTTTGAGGGGGCGTTAGTCCGCACTTCCTAAAATGAAGATATCACGTATACCCATAATGGAAGCTATTAAGGTATGACATAAATGAAAAATAGAGAAGCTTAAGGAAAACATAAAAATATTATATATCATATATAAATATAGTGTCATATTAATGGCCACCTTTTGATGTGTTATAAGAATATTGAACAATCATCGTTTCGTGAGGCAGAAATTTGTCATCCACGGAAACAGTATGCTCTTTAACCATTAGATGAAGGTGTGTGTATGTGTAGCTCTAATCCTTCTCATAAAAACATCCTAGTATATTTAAGATACTGTTGTTTTTACAAAATAAAGGAATAAAAATATTTTATGGGGTTGGAGAAGCAAAATAAAACATAAGAACACAAGAGAAGACAAAACCTTTAAAACGGGTAACTCTTTTTGATTTTAGATCAATGGCTTCCTTGGAAAGACTTCTCCCCCAAGTGAGGATTCTAGGAGTAATATAGGGATGTGGAGAGACAAAATGGGCAGGGTTTGGCTGACCTAAAGGCTTGAGAGGTGTGGGTAAGGTGGTAGAGGTGGGGGCCTTTTATAAGAGGAGAGGAGGGGCACTCTTGGAAAGGTATAAAAGGTTACTTTATTATAAAATGCTTTTCAGATTTAAAAGATCCCAAAATTATATATTTCGAGGATACGGTGATAAGAGTTCTAAATCCACCCATCCAATAGGTTTTTGACAGGTGTAGGTCTTAGATTTTACATTATCTTTTCATTTTATTTAAATCGTTAAATAATGAGGTAATCGTTGCATCATCATGGTGTCATAAATAATTTAATTTATATAATGTCTAAAAATTATAAAAAAACTATCATGATGTAAGAAATATTTTTATATTTCTAATGAATATTTATAGTCAAAAATATGACTTGTATAACCCCATTTAAAAATTGTTTTAGTAAAACAACACATGTTTGTGACATTTTTTTTAACATTAAATAAAAAGTTATTAATGTCATTTTCCTACCAAAGTGGCTCCATGGGGACCCCAAGTTGACCCATGGATTTTATTGTTTGGCCATGACATATAAAATAATGGTATGAAACGTTTCAAGTTCATTTCATATTATTAAAACATTAATTTTACCATAAATTACACTAATTACCTCTAATCGCGATTAAAAACTTAAAAGTTACTATTCACCAAAAAATTATTTTAATCCTATTGAACCAAATTTTACTTCCTAATGACAACCATGTATGTCAGATTTTTGAAATTCAAAACACAGAGGTGGTAAAATTTCATTTAAACGAAAAATCAGTTTTTTTAAGTACCACTTAGTGGTTTCACTATTCATCAAAAATTGAAGTTTTTCAGAAAAATACCAAAACTTCACCCAAAGATATATTTTATATTCAAAATTAAAAAATGATTTCTATATTAAAAAATTCAAAAAATATAATTTATATTAATAAATTTAATAATTAATTCCCACTGTCATAACAAATAGCGTGTTTTTTTGAAACAATATACATCAAAAGATTGACACTAGTTTAAGTCCAATTTCAAAGTGTAATTAATTCCAACAACCACTATTGGATTAAATTGTAAAAATATATTCTAATTTCACTTTAAAACCAATTCAAAATATAA
Organism: Viscum album; assembly: GCA_963277665.1. NCBI lineage: Eukaryota > Viridiplantae > Streptophyta > Magnoliopsida > Santalales > Viscaceae > Viscum > Viscum album. The sequence goes on from OY728127.1 coordinate 497,615,379, forward strand.
CCTAATCATATAAACAAATTAGATTAAAAAGAGGTTTTGAATTAAAATACAACATTTTTCACTATTCATTAAAAATGAACTTTATCGGAAAAATACCATAAATTTACACAAAGTAAAATTTGATGTCCCAATTATAAAGAAGAATTTTATTTGGTCCAATAGAATTTATAAGAGTGACCAAAACTATATTTAAAGAGGGTTATCCATCAAAAGGGGATAGTTCCACCTTTTAGTGAATATTAGAGTATCTATGCCTAAAATTGAATTCTTTTCGTATTTTAAGCCTTAATATTTTATTGGATAAATGTAAAACCATTTAACAAACATATATAATCATATTTTAGTTGTTTATATTCATTCCTGCCAATAAAATGGATACGTGTTAACTACCATTTAAAATAATACTATTTTATTACTAGTGTGCAACGTAAGATTTCAAAGAATCTCTTTCTTGCATATCAGGTACGCTATCGAACCTAGAAACCACTTTAAAGTAAAATTAAAATTTAATTCATAAATATTAATAAATATGAAAATGTTTTATTCTTTATTTACCTGGGATGTTACAGATGAGGCCTTATGATGTCATCTAAAGTTTGGAATGTTTATCTATAGTTAATTCTTATATTGACTTTTTTAGACAGAGGATGTGGTGTGTCCATAAAGATGGCACCGAGTTTTAATTTTTTTGTGAAAAAAAATCCATGTAGTGTAGTATGGACTCATTCATAATAGGTTTCACATATTACTCATCTGTTGGATAGAATAACCTTTGGTGTAGTGAATGTTATGAGTATTTAGTTCCTTGTAGTGGTGGTGGTGTATGAGGGTGTCTTTCAAAATTATTCTCTATGATTACCTCATTATCAGGAGATAGACTTCTATATTTATATACACCATAGGATGACTCTGATATCCATCCAATCATATCATATAGATCCTATAGAGATTCATGAGATGAGGGTGTATATGGAGGTCTTTCAAAAGAATTTGTTTGTTAGACCAAGTGTTTTAGCCTAGGTAGGCCGAATATTTTTTTTCCAAGAAAGCGGATGAGATATAGATGTTATGTTTGTACTATCAATTCTCCATCAAGTTGAACATGAATAAAAAGTATCCACTAACTAGTATCCTTTTATTATTTGATCAGATTATAGGGGAACATTGGTTCTCGAAGGTTGAAATTAGGTTAGGCTATCACTAGTTTCATGTACGAGATAAGGATATAACAAAAATTAATTTCAAATGATACGATGGTAACTATGGGTATTTGGTGTTTCCCATTGTAATGATGAATTACAAAATAGTTTTAGTGGGGCTCATGAACCAGATATTTAATCCTTACATTAAAACTTCATGGTATTCTTCATTGATGAAATCCTTTTGAACAAATCGTCTGAGGAGGATCACGTGAGACACTTGAGGATGGTTATGGATGTGTTCTTTGAGCACTAGCTTTATGAGAATATCTTGAATACCAATTTATGGATACATGAGGACCACTATTTGGGATAAATAACCTCACTAGATGATGTGTATGTGGACCCAACGATTTTCTTACTAGTGTCATCTTGGTAGCCACCCAAGAGTGTGAGGGAGGTACAGAGATTCCATGGGTGGGCTAACAATTACTGAGTATTCTTACCTCATTTACATAGGATATCATCACCCATGACATATTTGACATTAAAATGGAATCCATTCATGTTCACATTGATGTGGCAGTTGGATTTTTTGGAGATGAGGTTGATATTATCAAGTTCGCTCATCTGGAGATTTCCAGAGGTGGGTGTCGAGTGTGTAGTGTTCTGCAATGCATCGGGAAATAGGATTTGTAGCCTTTTGATGTTGATTATATAACTGATTTCCAATGGTTCTATCAGATGAGACCACATGATTAGAAATACGCATCCCGTGATCTTGAGTTAGTAGCAGTATTGTTTGCAATGAAGATGTGGTGACACTACCTCATAGGTGAGTGATTTATCTTCTATTGTGAACATGAGTTTATCAAGTATTAATTATATCATAAGTATATCAAATTTACAAAAATTTCATGGATAGAGTTACTCTAGGATTATGAATTTTAGATGACTATACTCATAGAAAGGGGAATGTTCTAGCATATGATCTCAGTAGGAGATCTTTTTTTATAGTTGTTGAATGATCCATCGAAACAGTTGTCCTCATTATAGTTATCCATTATATATGGAGATAGAGTATATTACCTCCAATTGAAGGTTTCTACCCATCCTCTAATGAAGTGATTATGTGAATCTCATCTTGGGTATATAGACTATGAGACCTTACATACTCATGTATCCACTGGACATGATCCTGATAAATTTTCTAAAGGTGGAGTGCATTTCATTCTTTTCATAGGATGTACAATGGTACCAAATTTTTTTAGGAGGAGGTTATGAGGGAATATCGTACATCACCTATGGTGGTACATCTATGTGTGCAAAAGATGTACCGATACCTCAGACTTCATTTTTTATGGTCAATGATAAATAAGGGAGTTGTAGAGTTTGTCTCTCAATGCCTTAATTTTCAGCATGTGAAATCTAAGCACCATATTTCAATAGGTTTTGCTCAACTCCATAAGGTTCCAGAGTGTAAGTTGGCTAAGATATACATTTAATTCATGACAAGCATACCAGGTATGTCCACGAGACACAATTCCATCTGGGTTTTGTAGACAGACTCTCCAAGTCGGACCACTTCTTAAATATTTAGGATCAAGGTTCAGTAGAGGGCATGAGACACATCTACATACCTGATATTCTCGTACTCCATGTATTTCTATCGATGAAATTTTTTTACTGTGATACTCACTTCACATCTCAGTTATGTAAGTGATTGTATGAGGTATCTGGGACTCATTTCAACATGGGCACAAAGTTTCACCCTACATCCAGAATGAGCAAACCATTTATGTTTTAGAGGATATTTTGTAAGAATTCATGTTGCACTTTGGAAAAATTATGAAGGATCACCTATGACATCCCTCCATTTTATTACATAACTTTTAATGAAATTTCATAAACAGAGGATCCTTAAAGTCTAGTGTCTTGGAAATCATGAATAATATACATGAAAACAACATAAAACATTTTTATAATCCACCTTTAAGGATTCATCATAAGTTCATCCTAAGGAAAAAAAAATCATCTCATAACCTGGAGACATACATCAACGGATAGGGTGAGCAGAAGGCCCAGCAAAGAAAGCAAGTGAAATAGTTTACATTTGAACATGAACTATATCAATAAGAAAATGGAAATAAAGAGAAATATAATAATAATATTAAATTGAATCATAACATTAAAATTTGGAAGCAACACTTAAATTTATACATTCATGAACATATCACAAAGGATCATCCCTAAGGTGTCATAAAAAAAATCCAAGGTTATTCACCGATGTATCGTGGAACTTGTCATCTCTAGATGTTAAATTCATTACCCAATGAATTGGAGTTCTATCAGGGTGAACCATTAATATGTATTTGTTTTAATTTGAGACACATGTATCATAATCGAACATTTCACAAATAACCCAAAATAGATTAAAATAAATTGGTCTCATATCCAAATTTTGGGGTTTTAAAATGTGATTAAAAACTAGATCATTATGTCATTTATAACCCATGGAAAGTGAGTGAGGGTTATATGAATGTCAATTAAAGAATAAAATATATCAATTTTATGTCTTTATAAATACCCCTAGAAACTAAACAGGTTTGGGTATTCATATAAATAAAATAATATAATTTCATGAGAAATAGAGAGAGATTTTGAGATGAAATATCAACTACAAAACGACTATATAACATGGTTTTAGAAAACATTAAAAAATAGGGGACACGGGTCACCAACTCATAAATAACTCAAAATGCAGTACAGGGAAAGAATACAATTTAAATAAGTTCATGGTATGTATTTTTAAATTATATACGACATGAAAAGGAAACATGAAAGAAAAGAGAAGATGTGATTTCATTTATGAAAATTTGGCAGCCTAACGGCGTCAAAAAAAAATTCATAAAATCCATTGATGAGTGTGGAAATTGTCTCTCATCAATTAGAAATGAAATTGGTAGTAATTAGGATATATAAGAACATACCCCCACATAATAAAATGGAAACTAGAAGACATTACATAAAGGAAGTCGTGACTTATAAGAGAATGGTGAAAGGCCCCCTTATATTAAAGAGTAACTTCAAAATCTCAATGTTCTGGACCATGGGGTTCCTGACGACACCTTGGGAAGATTACATGGGGGTAAAAATAAAAGAGCTTAGTTGAGGAGGAATTTTTAATGAAATAAATGATATAATGTGTTGGTATTTATAGAAAAAGTGAAGAAATGTTTTATTAATTTCCAAGGGATACATCGTCAATGATATTTGCAAAACCATGGGCTTGTACATTGTATTTTCCCATGTTATTGGCCAATTGGGACACCTCATAACATATGTTACTATTCAAAATTCAACCAAAATTTATTACATAATGATTATATAATTAATGATGTTATTATTCCCACTAAAACTCAAAACTGTATTTTTACTATTTGCCGAAAAACAAAACATTTTATAAAAATATCATAAATTCACCCTGCTATAATATCAATGCTCTGAATTCAAAAATGAACACCATTTTATGAAAATAATTTTCTAATTATGAGATATGTAATATTTATGTAAAAACACTATTTACCCCCAAAAAAATACTAATACAAAACTAATAATTTCTAAAACAGTTATTTACTTATGCAATTATATCACATTAGCATTCATAATGCCTAAATTGAATATATACTTTCTTAAGTGATGTTAATATTCCACCAGTCACATTACTATTCATAAGGGTAATTTTACTATCCATGCTTTACTATTCACTAAAAATTATGTTGATCTTATTAGACTCTAAAATTCATAATGATCACAACCGTAGAAGACCATTTTTGTAAATAATTTCACATTATTAATTTTTTAATGTATACAAAAATATTTTAAAATACCATTTTTTCCAAAATTCACCAAAAATATGAAACTTTTATAAATTCATCCAATATTTATTTTAACATTTGAAATCCCAAAATTGAACATAATAAGAAAAAACAATTTTATTTATACAAAAGGATTATACAATATAGCTAAGGTCTCATTACATATCCCCTTATATCACCTGCATAAGACCTAAGTGTAATAAGTGATTTGGTGATAGAATCTTGGGGTGACTCAGAAAACATTTCATGAGTGGTGATTTCTATCATCTTGAACTTTTCCCATAAGCAATTTTGTTCAAGATTTAAACGTTGAAGCTCAGCTATGCCTTCATCCAGAGCAAAGCCCAGAGATGCTACCAACTTCCCAAGGTCTGACAGATGGGATTCATATGGCCTGAGTCTACTAGATGAGTCCATCAACTCCTATTTATGTATTAATTAACAAGGATCACTTGTATTTATAAAAAATAGTCATAAATTGAAGAGTTTAGTTTCCAACAGTCATATTGACCTGCGGTCATATAACAGTTGATACCCAATGGTCTCATTCTAATTATTCTCACATAATTAATTAAAGGATATAGTTTTTTTAAGTATAAAATAATATAACACACAAATTTATGAAATTAATAATTTTCAAAAGTTTGGGTCATTACATTCTTCCCCCCATAATAAATTTCATCATAGAAATTTCAACTTGTACTCTCATAAGAGAAAAGGTGTGGGTACTTCTACCTTATAGACTCCTCTAGTTCCGTGAAACTCATCATATTTTTGGTTTCTCGACAACACCTTAACAATGTGGGTAGACTTTTTGCATAGAACCTTTTCTCTATGATCCCTGATCTCCACCTGTTGCTCCTTGTAAGAGAGTTCATGTTCCAGCTTTACCACCTATGGGTTTCGTACATGTGAAGGTTCAGGTATGCACTTCCTCAAGAGGGATATGTGGAAGACATCATAAACTTATGCTAGATTTGTAAGAAGTGAAAGTTGATATGTCACAACTTCTACGTGATCATGGGTTTCATAAGGGTTAATGTACCTAGGGTTGAGCTTCCCTTTCTTCCCAAACCTCTTGACACTCTTCCAAGGTGAAATTCGAAGGAATAATTTTCCACCAACATCAATATTGAAGTCCATTTGATGGTTATTGGTATATATCATTTTCTGAATCTGTGTAGCCTTAATCTATTGTTGGATGGAATGGACCTTTTTTGTCATCTCTTTAACAAGATTAGTCCCATGAATCATTCTCTCACTAGCTTCATCCCAAAAAGAAGGAGTTCTGCATCGTTTCCCATACAAAGCTACGTAGGGTGTCATTTGAATGCTCAAGTGGAAGTTGTGTTTGTAAGAGAACTAAACTAACGGTAGATTTTGAACCCATCCATCTTTAAATTCTATTGAGCATGTTCTCAGCATGAAGTCGTGTGTTTGAATAGTCTTTCCAAATTTGAAATAAGTTTAGGGGTGATAGGACGTACTGAAAATCAATTTAGTAACTAGATCATGTTGAAGACTTATCCATAATTTTGATGTGAACCTTGGATCATGATCTGATATGATATAATGTGGAACTCCATGCAACCTTACCACTTCCACCATATAATTCCTGGAAAGTTGATCAAGAGAGAAATCTTCCTGAATAGAGATAAAATGGGCAGTCTGGGGGAGATGGTCCAAAATAACCCATATCGCATTATTTCCTTTGTATGTTCTTGGGAGACCACTGATGAAGTCCATAGTGATATTTTCACACTTTCATGCTGATATGGGTAGTGGTTGCAATATTCCTTTAGGAATTTACCACTCTTCCTTCACTTACTGACATACCAGGAAACTTTAAGTGTAGTCAGCAATATCTCTTTTCATATTATTCTACCGATAATGATCACGAAGGTCTCAATACAATTTTGTACTTTCAGTATGTATATAGAACATAGAGACATGAGCTTCATCCATCAACTCCTTCTTTATTTCTGTAATAGATGGAACACATAGTCTTGTATGAAATTTTAGTACACCTTCATGATCAATATTAAACTTAGGAAACTTTCCATCCTTTGATCCCTGAAACATCTTCAGTAACAAAGGATCATCTTTATAAGAATTCTTGATATTTTCTAGCAAGTACGGTTGAGAAATAATTTGGGTTAGGGTTGATGATTTCCAATCCCTTATAATTCCCATGTTCAGATTTATTTGGTAATTTATCAAAGGATCTCTTTGAATCCTCATCATGGAAATAACAACTGGGACTTTCAATCTTAATGCATCAGTTCCTTTGTTTTCTTTTTCAGGATAATAATGAACTGAACAATTGTATTTATTAAGAAGTTCCAACCATCTCTTTTGTCTCATGTTCAGTTAATTTGTTGTGAAAATATACTTCAATATTTTATGGTATATGTATATAGCACATTTCTCCCCATAAAGATAGTGCCTCCATATCTTAAAAGAAAAAAATGACCACAACCAGTTCCAAATCATGCATAGGATAGTTTTTCTTATGAGTCTTCAACTCTCGAGATGCATAAGCAATGAATTTTTTGTTTTGAATGAGAATTCACCCAAGCCCATTCAGAGATACATCTCTAAAAAAACAAATCCTTCTCCACTTGAGGGAAAAGTTATCACTGGTGTAGTAACTAATCTCTTCTTCATCTCTTGGAAACTTTCCTCTCACTCCTTTGTCCAGATGAACATGACCCATTTTCAAGTTAACAGGGTTAATGGATTAGAATGTCATGAATTTTGTTTCACAAAACTCATATAATATCCTATTAATATAAGGAAACTATGCATCTCAGTTATTGTTGTAGGCTGATAAAAATCCTTTACAACTTGTGTCTTTGTAGGGTAAACTGTGATTCCTTCATTTGTAACAATGTGACCCATGAAAGAATCTTGTTGTAACTAAAATTCACATTTTCTGAACTTTCCAGAAATCCTCTACTTCCATAGAGTTTGAAAAATTACCCTTAGATGATCCTCATGCTCCTTGTAAATTTTGTAATATATCAAAAAATCATCAATAAAAACTACCACAATGTTATCAAGGCAGTCCTTAAAGAATCTATTCATCAAACCCATAAAAATAAAAGGTTCATTAGTCAGTACTAAGGGCTTAACAACAGACTCATAATTCCCTTGTCATTATCAGAAGGCTGTTTTTGGAATATCATCTTTCTTCACCTTCAATTGATGATATCCAGATTGAATATCATTCATAGATAATAATTAAGCACCATGATGTTTCTCAAATAAGTCACAAATTCGTGTAAGAAGGTATTTTTTCTTTATTGTGATCCCATTCAGTTCTCTCTAATTAATCTATAGCTGCATTGATCTATCCTTCTTCTTCATAAAGAGAACAAGTTATCCACAAGGAGACACACTCGGTCAGATAAACCCCTTCCCCAAATGATCTTGGAGTTGTTTCTATAATTCCTCCAGCTCCATATTTTCCATCCTATATGGGTTGTTAGATATATAATGAGATCTATGTATGAGTTCCATTGATAACTCTACCTCTCATTTCGAGGTTAGTCCAGGTAACTCCTCAAGAAATACATCAATGTATTCCTATATGATGGGGAAATTTTCTATCCTTATAATCTCATTTCCATCTTATTCTTCACTAATCAACCCCATAAATAAGGATATAGGAGTTTCTTTTGAACATAGATCTGGTTGAGATGTATCTCCTTTGAAGATACATGTAGTCTTTCCATTCAAGACTACTGATGTTTCCTTTCTTCTGCATTTGATCTAAGCATTATACCTTGAGAGCCAGTCCATTATTAGTATAATGTCGAATTCCAGCATGGTAATGACTTCTAGATTTTTGATAATATTGTTCCAACTAAAGTAAATACTATATTTTCTAAACACTGGAAATACTTGGATAATCCCTCTAGAAGTCATGACTGATAACTCTGCTTTTAGAAAAATTAGGGTTTGATTCTAAATACTTTCTAAACATGGAGGAAATAATGGAATGTGTAGAACCAAAATCAAACAAAATACTTGTTAGCTTTGAGATAACAACCATAGTACCTTCCACCACATCATTTGGAACTTCAACTTTAGATGTAGTGATTACAAAAGTACGGCCTTACTCCCTTGTCCTTTTCTAAGGCTGATGGTGATTCCCCTCCACTTCCCTCAGATTTGGACAATGATTGAAAAATTACCCATGTTGTCCACACATATAGAATTGGACATCATGTAGGGGATGCACCATCTTCCCCTTGTTGGTTGTATTTGGGAGTTGAGGCTTCTCCTCACTATGACAATTCCATGCGATATGACCATCTCTTCCACAATTTTAGCACTTCCGGCTACCGAGTACGCAGTTCCCCAAAGGCTTCTTCACACGTTTATTACATGTGGGATGTTTCAATTGTTGGACTCTTTTTCCTCGGTCAGAAGTCTACCCCATGATTGGATCCATAGATCTAATCTTTTCATTGGATTTATGAGACCATTGTATCTCACCAAACTCCAGTTTGACTTTCATCGCACTCCTCATGATCACATTATAGCTGTCATAGACTCAGTTGGCTAGATTCTTCCAAAGTTGAGGTCTTAGTCCACTAAAATGTCTATCAACATTCCCATTAGAATCCATGAAAAATCATGATGTGTAATGAGAAAGTCTCGTGATGTTCATCTCATAGCATCCAACATATTCATTATCCTTCCTCTTTAGCTTGAGAAACTCATTCTCCATTATTTTTCTCTTAGAATGAGGGAAATAATTATTGAATAAGATCTCTATGAACCCTTCCCAATCCATATATTAAACCTCCACTCTTGGACATGTGTTTTTAATCAATTCCCACCACTGATCAACTTCCCCCTCTATGATATAGAGAGCATGGGTGACCTTCTCTAGCTCTGAATAGCAGAGCACAGAAAAACTCATCTCTATAGAGTTCATCCACTATTCATCAATCAATTGGTTGGTCGATCCACTAAAGATTGGTGGTTGTTGATGTATAAAGGTCACAATAGAATGTTGTTCTCTTTGCAGTGATATTGGTGTCATAGATTGATTTATGTTATTTCCCATAACTTGAGTCAGTTGCTTCAGCATTCTCAAGAAAGTTTCCATTCTGGCATCCATCAAAGTTTCGTCAGTGCATGGTCCATTGCAGTCACTATTTTCATGGTTCGTTCTCTTTCATTCCCATTGTAAAATAATAAATCCTTAGTGATAATCTTATTTAATTCATGAATATTTTAACTATAAATGATTTTATGTCTTAAAACTTCATGCTTAAACAATTACATTTCTCTAAAAATATTTCATAATGATTCTTAAAAATCATATGATTAACAAAACATATCCCCTGAGAATGTCAAACTAGGGGTGTATCAAGGCCCATCGGCATGTATCAGGATACCCTAGGTCATGTTTTAATCTCCTAGTTGGATTTTTCCCCCTTAGGTATATTTGTGTTAGAGCCTTATCCACTTGTTCATATCCAGACATGGATATATTTGTTTGGAAACCACTCACATAATATTTCTCCAAAATACTAGAAATTTTTCCTATATTTAAACATTTATATAGGGTTATTACTAAAGATTTCATAGCCTAATTTCCATAAATAACTAAACTATACTTTGATACAAACTATGACATCCCACCATATTATTACATAACATTTCATCACATTTTACAAAACAGGAGCTTTAAATTCTAGTGTCTTGGAAATTAGGAACAATGCACATGAAAAACAAATAAAATTATTCTAATATACTTTTATGGCTTCATAATAAGTACATCCTATGTACAATTTCTACATCTCATAACCTAGAGACATATATCAATGAAAAGGGTGAGCATAAGGCCCAATAAGAAAAGAAAGTGAAACATTTTACATGTGAACTTGAAGGATATCAATAAGAACATAGAGATAAGGTGTATATAATAAAAATAATAAAAATAATATTAAATTGAAAATGTGGCTACAACATTTAATTTATACATTCATGAACATATCCCCATGGTTCATCCCCATGGTTTCATAAAAATTACCAGGGTTATTCCCCATGGTATCGTGAAACTTGTCATCTCTAGAGATTAAATTAATTACCCAATGAATTAGAGTGCTATCAGGGCGCACCCTTAATATGTTTCTATTATAATGTGATATAAATTGATTAAAATCATAAATTTCATAAATAACCCAAAATATAATAAACTAAATGGGTCTCATATCCAAATTGTGATTTTTTAAAAACTGCATAAATACAAGATCATTATGTCATTTATAACCCATAGAATGGGAGTGAGGGTTATATATATGTCAATTCCATAATAAAAAAATATAAATTTTAATTATTGATTAATACCCATTGAAACTAAATATGTTTGGGTATTCATATAAAAAAATACGAGAATTTTATGAGAAAACAAAGTGATATTTTGAGATGAAATTTCTGCAGTATAACGGTTATATAACATGGCTTTAGAAAAAATTAAAATTTGAGGTGACAAGGGTCACCCAATCCTAAATAACTCATAATAAATTATAGGTACAAAATAAAAATTAAATAAGATCATGGTATGGATTTTGGAATGATATTCCACATGAAAAAATACTTTAAAGAAAAGGGAAGATGTGATTTCTTTTACGAAAATTCGGCAGCCTAACGACATCACTTAAAAATTCAGAAAATACATTGATGTGAGCAGAAAGGGTCTCTCATAAATTTGACATGAAATGAGCAGTAATAAGTATATATAAGAACATATAACCACATAATAAATTGGAAACTTGATGACAAAATATAAAGGAAGGCATGACTTAAAAGAGGAGGGTTAAAGGTTCCCTTGCCTTTAAAAGTAACTTCAGAAGCTCAAAGGTTGAGACCTTTGGGGTATTGAGGTAACCATTAGAGTACTCCATGGGAGTTAAAAGCACCAGATCTTCATTGAGGAGGAATTTGGAATGAAATTAATAATGGAATGAGTTGGTATTAATTTCAAAATTGAGGGAATATTATATAAATTTCCAAGGGACACCTCATCGGTGGTATTTGAAAAACCATGGGCTTACCCATAGTATTTTCCCATGGTATTGGCCAAATGGGAAACCTAATAACCTATATTACAATTAAAAAGTCATCCATAATTATTACATAAGTATTACGTCATTAATGATGTCATTAATCACAGTAAAGCTCAGAACTGTATTTTTTCTACTCACCGAAAAAACAAACATTTTATAAAAACCTAATAAATTAACCCTACGCTAATAGTGAAGCTATGAATTCAACAATGAATTACATTTTATGATAATAAATTTGTAATTATGTGATAATTAATTTTAATGTAAAAACACTTTTTACCCAAAAAAATTCTAATACTAAACTAATAATTTCTGAAATAGTTATTTACATAGGCTTTTATATCACACTACCATTCAATATGCCTAAATTATATTTATACTTTATTAAGTTAGGTTATTCTTCCATTGGTCACATTTCTATTTATAAGGGTAATATTACTATTCATTATTAATTATTCACTAAAAATTATGTTAATCTTATTATACTCTATATTTCATAATGATCACAACTGTAGAAGACCTTTTTTCATAACTAATTTCACATTATTAATTATTTAATGTATACAAAAATATTTTAAAATACCCTTTTATTCCTAAATTCACCAATAATATGGAACTTCTATAAATTCATCTTATATTTATTTTAACAATTTAAATAAAAAAATTAACATAATATTCAATAAAAATTTAATTTATAGAAAAGGATTACACAACGTAGAAAAGGGGTCATTACATATACCGATATAGTACTGGAATATGACCTACATGTAAGATGTGCTATGGTGATAGAATCTTGGTCTGACTAAGACAACATTGCCCGAGTGGTGATTTATATCATCTCAAACTTCTCCCATAAAAGATTCTTTTCAAGATTCACATGTTGAAGCTCATCTTGGGTATGTTCCAAAGTAAAGCCTAGAGATGCAACCTCCTTCCCTAGCTCCGACATATGGGATTCATATGGCTCGAGTCTTCTGGATGAGGTCATTAACTCGTCTTTCTATATTAATTAAATATGATCACTTGTATTTATAAAAAATAATCATAACATGAAGATTTTTGTTCCAAGCTTCATATTGACCAACGGTCATATAAAAGAAGAAAACCAACAGTCTCATTTTAATTATACTCACCTAATTAATTAAATGAAATATTTTTTTTGAGTTTAATTTAAAATAAAAACCAAATTTAAAAAACTAATATTATTAAAAAGTTTGGGTCCTTACATAATCGAAAAATAGTTATGTTTTCATAGAACAACAACTACCATTCCACCATTAGTAAGGGACTATTTGAGGTCTTTTATAGGAAATCCTACCTATCCCCACATTGGTGGACTAATCCAGGTGAGTCAACACTCAAGGGCTTAGAGTTGGTGAAAGACACTATTGTGAAGGTGTAGATCATCTAGGAGTGGATGATGATTGTGTATCAGTGTTTGAAGTCTTATATGGATAGATAAAGTATGCCTTTTGAGTTTATGGAGTGATACCATGTGTTTTAATGTGTTTCACCTCACCCAGGATTATGGAGTTTTGTTCAGGGCGACAAGCTATCTCCAAAATTCAATTCCATTTTATGGTACTATGTAGAGATGTATAGGTGGTCTACCTCTTAACTCTACCACTATAGGTAGACTAGGTACCTGATGTCTTCCACAAGTCACGGTAGAGGTGGTACATGCGTGATCTGTAACCTGTTATTGACAGGGTGTGTTGGACATCAAGGATGGAGCTACCTTTACTGGGTACTTGGTGGAGATCGAGGATCTCCATGAGAGGATCCTTCATGGGTGACCCATTACATTATTTCAAATCTGGTCGCAACACATTAATCATTTTGATAGAACCTAGAAGTGGGAGGCCCCGATACATGGTCAATACCCACGTCTCTTTGTGTAGACACATGTTTTGGTTTTTCAATGTGTAAATCCACATTGGGGGGAGAATTTAAGGAATCATATTTTCTATGTATTATTTTTTGGATATTATATGGATTATATTGAATACCAGGCAGTAAGACAGGGGATGATTCTATGTTTTTTTTACATGAAATAAATTGGTCAAATATATAAAATATATTAAATATCATGCACACTCATTTTTCATAAAAATGTGGAGTAACTTCGTAAATGGATTTCAAGATTAGAAATATAAGGGAACCATTGAGTTTTCAATGTCGGATTCACCCTAGGTGAAACATAACATTTTTCATCAAGGGGAATTTTCCTAAATGCCATCATGAAAAAAATGAATAATATTATAAAATGTATTATTTTATTCCATCCATTGACACAACAACCTAAAATTCATCTATATGCAAACAATTATTCCAAATTTCCATGGTTATCTGCATAACACTAGAGCCATTGGAGAGCTATTGGATAGATCATTGGGGGTTCACTCTCAGACATACATCAACTAGATTGTAGATTGACAATCTATGTTTAACAGGATTCAGGGAACTCACCACTAATAATCGCACAGGATTGTTCATCATTAGTGATCAATTAATCTTGAGGTTGTTAGTTTTTATGATTGAAATATTTGAAGATATTAAATTTCTGTTACGAACATGAATAAATTGAAAAAAATATTTATTTGAGGATCATTAGTTTTGTGGGATGGTTTTCTATAAGGTTATTTTGGGGGAATATCCTTATGATTAATTTTTTTTCTCTTCACTTGTCATTATAATGGAAATGGATTGAGGAAAACATCGAAATTTACTGTTTTTTGATCCTTGTATTTGTGATTGTGCTTTTCTTACCCATTTATTCAGTCATCGACATTTATCCTTTGGTCTATGGTTCAACGAACACCAAAAAATTCAATTTTGTGCTCCCATTTCATTGTGAAATGGTATGAAATAATATATTTTGGCTTGTCATGACATGATGATTATGTGACGATGAAAGCGGTAGTGGATTAAATATTTTTCAGGTAACTAATTTTTGTTCTTTTCATGTGATGAAAGATAATGTATGTGATTGATTTCATAATGAAATTGAATGTTAGAATCAGTTGATCAATGGTGTCAAGGTTCCAATGGACTAGATTAATGATTCTTGGTGATTTTGACATTAGAATATGAGGCAATGGTAGAGAGATCATATATAGGAGGAAGAACATGTTATCTTGGAAATTTATAACAAAACGGTGTGTAGTAATGTTCTACATTCCATGTGGGGACCTCTAAGTGGTTTCTAGGGTTATGGAATATATTTAAGGATTAAACGACATGTGGACCCTCCCAGATGGCTCATTGTGTACATTAGATGGTACGCAGACATGTCTAGGCTAGATGTACATGGTCTTAGCCTGGTATTTGGAAATTGGATTAAGTATGCAAGCTAGTTCATGCTATGTACTTCCACTAAAACATGGTCAAGGTTCATTTACATGGGAAGGACCCAATGATGAACATACACAATGTGTACATCTAGTACATTTCATGTACTCCATCAGAACAGGCTTAGATCCCTTTTCCTCAATATCAGGGAAATTTTTCATTGGGTTGTGTTCCCTATGTCTTTTTCATAAGGTTTAGTAAGGAATCTCCCCCAACTCATATGACATAGATCCACTCGGTAGGAATTATTGTATAGAGTTTTTGGAGTTCTTCTATGAGGCCCATAGTAATATCCAATATGAACATCATTCTACTGGTGGATTTTGTGGTATACTCATGACGAACACTATGTGATCATCGGTCCTATAGTTAAAAGGTTAAACCATGTTGGTTTATTAGTAAACCCCATAACCTCGGGACTAATCCTCATCAGTGTGTTATATCTATTCAAACATTTAGTGTTTACATTTAATAGCAATAATTGAGGATAACTAACTATCATATGAACATCATCTGTAATATCTGACTCAGGAAGTGTTTTCCCCTAGATGAGTGCTATGTGGAACCTTCAAGCTGGATTCCTAGTATGGCTTTATAATCATGACATTAAATTCTGATAGTGTTTATTTTGTCAGTATATATTCATATTCTTGATGTGTGTGATATAGAAATATACATGTATCGATCCAATAAATATTTTTTTATATGATTTTTGGATATGGGGACTCCTACTAGGTATTATTATAATCACCCATGCAAGGTTTTTTTTCACAAGTGTTGCGTATTTTATAGTCGATCAACATTTTGATAGAGATTTATTGGGACATGGACTAGATAGTTCTTACTGAGCCAAACATACTTCATCATGTTCTTATGGTATATTGATAGACATCCCCATTTATTTTTTTCAGGTTTTACTTGTTTTTTAGAATCTTTTGGGTGGTCTTGTATTTGGCCCTTTTTACAATCCATTGCATCATTTTATACACTGGTTGTGGGATATAGATTTATTCATGAATGGTTGTTCAGTTAATTTAACATTTTAGAATTGTATTGTCTTTTAAATTTTTTTGGGTTTACATGTAGTTAGGATATGGTCTCCCATGATAATGATATTCCTTTGTGGTTCTAGTCACCAGCCCTTGGACTATTAAAGGTAGGCATTAGGGAGTCATGGAACATGCCCCATTGGGATGGTTCATGACATTTTTATAGCCACAATTCATGCTTGGTAAATTTTTCATACAATTTTTATTTCCTTGAAGTATTCAATACTACCCGATTGTGATATCTTTTATCATTATTACAATTGGAATATATAATTATTGTCATCTATAAAGACTACCTAAAATAGATTGTGGTAATATCTAAGTACTTTAACCATTAAATATATAATAATAGTTTTTGAATTAAAAAGAAAAAACAAAATCAATATAGATTCATAGTGTCCATATGTAATGTCCAGAATTTAAATTCTTTTTTAAAATTATATGGCATTATTCTGAGACCAAGCACTGAGACAACGTGTGATTCTGAGGCCTGATGTACCCAAAATGGTCCTCAATAAATGATTTGTTTTAAATAGTGCACATGATATGTTTTCCATAAAATGTATAGTAACTCTTAAATGGTTTCCTAGATTAGAAATCCAAGGGAACCTTTCATTTAGGATAGCGAGTTTACCATAGGTGTGTCTTAATTTTAGTTAGTGCGGGCCTCTAGTGAGAAAACTGAAAAATGGAATTACTCTAACTAAAATAATTAAATTGTTTTATTTTATTTTTAAAATCCATATAACTCACTAATGGTGACTCAGATTTAATATAATAGACCATCATTGAGCTCGTGATGGAGTTCTTCCCTTACGAAGATCCTAAAATTGGCCAACGGGGGATAAATTTGGTATGTATTTTTTGGGATGTGATCATAAATAAAATAATTAAATAAATATTATTTTATTTCTGATAACTCCCAAAAGTTAGGTCATATTGAAATTTCGAGAGTGTCGTTGAGCTCGTGAGGGTGTGCTTTCCTTAGACAGGGCCTAACTTCGATCGTCGTGGGTCGAGGGTAAAAGTTAATTTTTAGGCATTTCAAGGGAAAAAACTAAAATAAATAAATAAATTTTAATTTATTTTATTCAAAAAAAAATTCCTTCAATGCAATGATGAGGAATCTGTTTCATTTCATAAATTAAACACCATAATGACGTGACGACTCAGCATAATAGAAATTCCAAACTACATTTCCTCCATTAAGTGAATTATAAGTGATACAAGATGACAGGACAACCCGGTAGGGGGGGTATTTTTCTAATGTTCTTAAGAATATTATGTTGGTGAGAAATAAGTAGTGATGAATGAATAATCACCAATGAAAACATATCACAGATTGATGGTCGACGAGATAACAAATCGTTATGTTTTTTAATGGATCGCCAACAATGATCGAACCCTAAAAGCAACTGATCTTTTTCCAGGTCAGTTCTCTGTTTAATAAAGATTCTTTCCCCATTTCTAAATATCCACGACAAGCGTTAATCATTTGATGAATGGAATGAGTCATGAATCAGGCATGAAAAATGTTGGATGACTTTAGTTTAAGGATATTCATCAGGAAAGTGGATCCATGTTGGATTTCTGATATGATTCTTAATTCTCCATTTAGCCTCCCTTAAATTCTTACGTGGACAGATCAAGACTAACCCGAAAAATAATGGATCCATCCACCATGGGTGTTCATGTGAGTTTCCCACCTCCCTCGCTCTAATTAATTCATGAACATCACAATCCAACAACCTGGAAGGGAGTCTAAGATCATGGATATGGTGATATGGGGTCCAGGCAGAGACCATAGAGGAAATAAAAGGTTGTGTCTTGATGGATATGGTGGTGAAGAAGGAAGTGTGCGTCAATGGTGCACCATAGTAGGAGGCCACGACTCCAAAGTGGTGGTGGTGCAGGGGTGGCTTGCCACAATGGTGGACGGAATCCCTATGGCATCAGCCATACGGTGGTGGATCAGGCCATCAAGAATGTCCAGAAAGGATGGTGTGAGCGGTCGTGGTGAGACATGTTATGTCATGAAGCTGGAGGGTATGGGTCGGATCGGGTGACCGCCACATCCTGGGTGAACTGTTCCAACCTGCCCAGTGGGATGGGTTGTCCTATTGGTTCGGGATGCCATATCGGGTCGTACCCATAGCCCATCGGGCTAGAACTACAGCCCATCTGGTCGAGGCCAAGTCTAGACAGTCCAGGCACAATGATCTAGGTTAGATCCGGGTTAGGTTGGACATAGGTCAGGTCAATCCAACCGGGTCAGACCACTCCCAAACCCAACCAGTCTCATTATAGTAAAACAATATTAACTTTCAATATGTATTTCTGATTGATGATCCGTTTGTGGAGTTGGGAATTTCATGACGAGACGGTCCTTTTACGCACTCCAATTGAGTTTCCATGATGTTTTATTTATAACTCACGTCATGATGTGTAGATTCACTCATAATAAATTGTTCTATGAGTGGGAATCATATGAATGGATATGAAGAGAAAGATGTGTTGAGCGGACCTCAGTGGCCTGACAGACGACTAGTCGTGCGGACCTATGTGGCCAGGCAGAGGACTAGTCATGCAGAACTTTATGGCCCGACAGATGACTTGTCATGCGGACCTGTATGGCATTCCAGATGAGTAACTGTGTAGAACTCTCTGGCCTTGAAAATTAGTATCCAAGTGGACCTCAATGTCTTGAAAGATGAGCAGTAGTCGAGAGGATCTTAGTGGCCTGACAGACAAGTCGTATTCAATCATAGCTTAGTGGCTCAATAGGCGATAAGTAGTCTAAAGGACCTTAGTGGATTGGTAGCGGAGTTTACCATAGTGGCCTGAAAGATGAGAAGAACTTATTAAATCATCATGAATGAGTCCCTCAGTAGTACAAGATGTTTGGTGTTATGAATTAAGTTGTGTAATTCAAGTAGTTCTCAATGTTTCCTATTTTGGTGAGGCCCAAAGAAGAGGGACATCTTTGAATATGTCTCTAATGACTTGTTGTCTCAAGGAGTGAGACCTCTTGAGACGAGCATTCCTTGAGAAGAATCCTATGAAAAAGGATTGGCATTGATATCGATACATATTGTCTTAGTGAGACTGGAGGTCTCATGGAAACATCATGATGTATGGAGACCAGATTTTCTCTCAAATAATTTTAGTAGACTTACTCAACCTGGATACTATCTGATATCTTACAGAGTGGGATCTTCATAAATCAAGAGTGCTTCACACAAAACCATATAGCTGGAATTGGATGAGACATTGCCTCCTGGAATCCTTTATGAGTATACTTGGATGTTCTTGTTATATGTATCATTGAAATATACTTGTGTTAGGCTGATTGTAACTTCTTGGGGGTGTTTTTATTTTTTGTATATTTCTTTGTGGTATTCGTGGTCCCTTACAGAGTATTGTTTTACTTACCCCTACACGGGCTTTGCCAGCACATGTTGTGTCATGTCCAGATGACCAGTGCTTTGGTGGAGTATTATATGGAGTAGGACCAGGACCCAGACAAGGGGGTGCCTTGTGAGATCAGGCGAGCTGAGGTTTTTCAGGAAGCTTCCTATAGTATCATCAGTACCCATGTTTGGGGGTCAGGATTTGCAGTTGTCTTTCTTTTAGTGGTCTTGTATTTTATCCTTGTGGTACTTTCCTACTTTACATTCTTTTGTAGTCTTTGGATGGGTTGTATTGGTATGCATTCTTTTTCGTTACATAGTATTTTCACTCACTATATTTATGTATTTCAAATGGGTGAGTGTGTACAAGTTCTTTTGAAAATGCCTCCCATTTGTGGGATATGGATACTCGGCACTAGTGGTCATCCCAAGGCCTATTGATAGCGGGCTAAGGGTAGGGATGGAAATAGCCATGGGGGACGGGTCATGACAGAGTGGTATCAAAAGAGTTCATTTCTACCTTAAGTACCCATAGTATATGAGTTTGGTTTGGGGAAACAATATTTATTGTCTTGAGTTCGACTTTCAGAACAAGAAATCCTGTGTTGGTGCATTGACTGACGTATCCATACACCAGGACCCTGAATTCTGCTTTTCGACTCAATACATGAAAAAACTAGTTGCAGGGAAAAATGATGGCACATGCATCATATAAGAATGAGTTGAGTTTTGTATTTCCTTCTTGAGTCAGCTCACCAAGTATACTCTATTGATCATGGTACATCCTGTTTTGTTTCAAGGTGATTCCACATTGAAATCCAGTTAGGATTCTACCATGTGATCATGAGGATTATTTTTTGGGTGAAAATATAGATATGGGTTTTTAACCAGAGATAGAACCACCGGGTTTTGTACTAGCTACAACACCACCTGTAGAGTAGCACATGGTACTCATTGTACCAGTGGATGATTTGTGTTTTCTTAGCGCACTCCACAAGTTTCAATGATAGATAACCCTCTGGTTCTAAGGTGATCTTGACTTACATGATGGTATGGACTATCTTGGGGTGGTAACTGAGTTTTCCATCTAGTTGGGTAACCATTAGATCAAATGGTGGCCCTGGTAGTGACCCTTCTACGTGGATCAGTAGGGTGATGGTGGGGTTTAGATTAACTTATATAATGATGACGTAACTTATCTTTGGATGAATCTTGAGAACCTTTATCAAAGAAGGGTATCGTTCCACAAAAGCTAATGTCTATGCAGGTCCAAGAGATTCTAAAACATTGGTAGAATGACATGTCAGTAGATGTGTATTTATCAAGGCATACCTACCATTCTAGGTACTCAATGAATATGATACAACCCATGCATCAGGTCTTAGAACCTTGATTGAGATGTGTTTAGGTACATCTGATCGATCACTATTACTCTATGCATTTCTAATTATGGTAGGGTTCGAGAGAGAACCATTATGGTTGAACGTCATTTGGCTATGTAGATATAGCTATTAGATGTCCGCAGTGTGAAAACAGGAATCTAACGATAGCCCAAAATACATGGGTGTGGCAGACATTCCTTCAAGAGATCCCAAGATAGGGGATCTACAGCTCAACACTCTTAGGGTGAGTCCAATCATCCTAGAAAGAGGTAATTATTTTCAAAAGATGGAAATGGACATATCACTAGAGATTTTCCAGCCCATCGTGCTGATATTGAAAAACTGAATGGGTCATCGGGGTAGAGAAAGTGACACGAATAGATTAATCTACAGAGCAGCAGATGTTGTAGAGGAGCTGGGAGAGCTGTTTGAGGCGGTATTCATTTCAACATGTTACAATCACAACCCCAATTTTGTCCACATCAAGATCAGCAATATGGGGGCGTGGGAAGGGGGTAGATACATGTTTCCAATTATTATGCCCCT
This sequence comes from Viscum album, assembly GCA_963277665.1. NCBI lineage: Eukaryota > Viridiplantae > Streptophyta > Magnoliopsida > Santalales > Viscaceae > Viscum > Viscum album. The sequence goes on from OY728127.1 coordinate 497,637,222, forward strand.
AAGGATCTAAGAATGATTATAGGTAACATCTCTATCTATTCATTATTACCAAATTAATAGACATAAGTGATAATCAATCCTTTTCTTACGAAACATGTTCAACGTCAATAGTATCTGGTTAAACCACTTTCTTGAAACTTACGTCGGGAGATACCTATGGTAGGAGACTCGATAATCACATTTGTGTTGACGGTGTGATCTAACCCTTGAGGAAATGGTTTTGGTTGGATCCTCTTGGTGGTAGCATCGAGGCCTTACAAAGTTAGCTTGGGTATGGACTGATCATCCACAGTTCATGCTCATATTGACTATTTCAGTATGAAGGATGTGGTATGTTAATAGTGTTGGAGTGTGGTTTCCCTTGGTCACTAAAAAAATAAATCTAGGAAGCATGGGATAAAAAATGCATAAAAGGGTGAAGTCGATCACACTTGAGTTAACCATCCTTACCCATGTGGTAGTGAATGTTTTGAGCTTTAAGTTCACAGTAGTAGTGGAAGAGTATGGGGACTTCCTTCCAGAAGAGGTTTCCAGGATTACCTCTTTATAGGGAGATGGACTTCTTCACCATTCCACACCCCAAGATGGAACTGGTATTAGCATCAGTATATCATATGGCTTTCATAGAGCATCAAAATCTCAGGGTGTTGGAGGGGGCCATACAGAATAAGGGATGAATATGACCCATTGTTCAAGGTTATGTGTGGATTATTGTCCCTTTAACCATGCGTTAGTGAAGAATGAGTATCCAGTACCAAAAGGTATATTGTGGACAACAAGACGAGTTTACCATGTACGTCCACCAGACATGATACCATATGGGTGATTATTGACCAACTCACCAGGTTGTCCACTTCTTAGATTTTTGGTTATGGACTCCCATAGATAACTTGGGATACCTCTATGTGTAGGAGATATGTATATGACCCATCACACTTCATTTATTAGAATGAGATAGATGTTGACTCGGGGGAGACTTTTGCAAAGTCTCTGATAGAGATTGAGGATTGATATCAGAAGATCCTTCACGGATGGTTGATACCTCTGGTGCATGTTTAGTGGAAACATGGGAATCTCTGTGGGATAAATTGTGATCTGGAGGCCCATATTCATGCTTAGTAACCCATCGGTTTGTATATCCCTTGTTTTGGATTTTGAGGACATAAAGCCTTGAATGTGGGGTAATGTAATGTCCTGAAATTCCATGATTGTTTTTAAATTATATTTGATTATTCTAAGACTGTACACTGAGATGGTGTGTGATTCTGAGACCTTGTGTTCCCATAATGGACTTTCGAAAAATGTTATGTTTTAAACTGCACGCTTGAGCGGTTTTCCAGAAAAAGTGGAAAAACTTAAAAACAGGTGCCCTGATTATAAATATGAGGGCACCGTTGCATTCAAGATGGTGGGTTTACAATAGGAAAAACATAATTTTAGTTGGTACTGGCCTCAAGAGAGAAAACCAGAAATTTTCATAACCATAAATACAATAATTAAATGCAATTATTTTGTTTTTAAAATCATTATAACTCATGAATGGTGACTCAAATTAAAAATATGAGATAATCATTAAGCTATTAAGGGCCTGCTTCTCTTTGGAGGATCCAAGCATTGGCTAGAACAGACCAACTATGGAAAGTAGTTTTTAGAATGTGACTATAAATAAAATAATAAAATAATTTTTTTGGTATTTCTGATAACTCATAAGCGGTAACTCAAATTGTAAATCTAAAAGTACCATTGAGATTTTGAGGTTGTTCTTTCTTTAGGTGGGGCCTAACCTCTACAGCTGTGGGTCGAGGTTAAAAGTTTATATTTGGGCATTTCAAAGAAAATAAAAAAATTTAAAAGATTATTTTATTCAAAAATGTTTCGCTATAATCCAGTGATGAGGAATTTGTTTCATTTAATAAATGAAATAGCGTAACGACCTGGCGACTCAGCTTAACAGAAACACTGAAACCTTTTCCCCCCGTTATGTGGATTAAAAGAGATATGGGATGAGTGGATGACTCTGGGGGATTGATTTGATGCTCTATAGGAAATTCCATTGGTGGGAAATGAACAACGAATCAACAATGATGACAGATCACATATCGATGGTTGACAAGATTAAAAATTGTGATGTTTCTTAACAGATTGCCAATGATGATGGAACCCCAATGCTAAACGGTCTTTTTCTAGGTAGGCTGTATATTTATTAAAATTTATTTCCCCATTTCTAAATCTCCATTACTAGTGTTAATCATTTGATGAATGGAATTATTCATGGATCATGTGTGCTAAATTCGGGATGGGTTTAATTTTTTGATATTCACCGGGAAGATGGATCTATGTTGAAATTGTGATTTGATTTTTCTTTTTTCATTTATCCTCCCTTAAATTCTTATGTGGATGGATCATGGATAATATAAAAAATTCTTAATCCTTCCACTAGGGGTGCTCATGTGAGTTTCTCCCCTCCCTCTCTCATATTTGTTCTCAAACCTCACCGTCGCAACAACTCGAAAGAATGTTCAAGATCGCGGGAATGGAGATCTGTCATCTAATTGGAGACCACGGTGGCCAGAATAGGCCAAATATCAATGGCTATGGTTTTTTGGAAGGCAGTGTGTGTCAATGGTATGCCATGAGAGTTGAGGAGGTTTGTGGTAGGAGGCCATGAGTGGTGCACAGAAGTTCGTGGCTCAACTGCAACAACAGTGTTGGGGTGCAGCGCGCTATGACGGTTGGGGGAAAGGTCCAAAGCATCAGTTACGAGGTTGTTCATTGGGTCACCAGAAAAATCCGATCGAGGCGGTGTAAATGGATGTGGCAAGCTGCACCACATAGAGTAGCTGGAAGCAGCGGTCCAGGTGGACTGTGACGATGACCCACAGTGCCAGCTGCTTCCTAGGAGAACCAGAGGAGCCCACCCAGTGGGTTGAGCTGTCTGAGCGGCCTAGAATCCCCATTAGGTAGAACCCACAACCTCGTGGGATGGATCCACGACCCATACAGTCCGAGCTTGACTGATCCCATCTGAGTTGGGCCCAGAGGACCGGGTCAGATCCGGGTCGGTTCGGTCTCGGGTCAGTCCTAGACCCCACTGGCCCCTTTTCAGTAAAATTATCATAACGTACAAATCAAATGTCTGATCGAGAATCCATTTACGGTGTTGGCACCCTAAAAGTGAGGATTTACTTTTTTCAAACTCCAATTTGTTATTGTGGAGTTTGAGTTATTACTAATGGCTTGAGGAGTAGATTATTGCAGAATAAATCACACTATGAATGGGAATCCTATGAATGACTATGATGATAAAAAAGTTCCAAGTGTCCCTACATTTCCTGGAAGATGAGTAGCCATGTGAAAATGTGTGGCCCAACAGATGAGTAGCCATGTGGAATAATTTGGCCTAACAGACGAGTAGTCAAGCTATCCGGTGTGGTCTAGAAAATGAGTAGTCAAGTAGAGCTAATTAGCCCTGCAGATGAGCACCAGCTGAGGGGACCTTAAGGGACCGACATGCGAGCCATAGCTGAGCGGACTATAGAGGCCTAAAAAATGAGCCATATTCGAGAGGACCTCAGTATCTGGATAGCAGAGTGTGAAAGGTTTTGGGGCCCACAGGGAAATATAATGGGCTGGAGATTTTAATATTTTCTCGAGTGGATCGACCATACTTGTCGAATCTGATGATTCGAGCATTAGTGAGTTCCATGGATCATGTGTAAATTGTAAAGTGTACAAAACATAAATAGAATACATACAATTCCAAATCTGAAGGCACGCTTGACTGCAACTTGTCGCTGGCAATCCCTGCTTGAAGAATCCATAACTATATCTCTCTAGATCATCCACACATGATTCAAAAAACAATAGGATCATCGATCGTAAAACTCCATGTGGTAGTGTAGTGATCTGATAAGGCTTTCGACATCATGAAAATCATCGCATCGATGTGCCTTCAACGCTTAAGCTAAATCTTAATCTGAACTCTTGGATCAACAACATCTCTCTCTATGAAGTGGGAGTAAGGAGAGGCTCTTGATTTGAATCCCATGAAAGTGGATGAATAGTGAATGTCCACCCAAGAGAAAGAGAGTCACCTCTTCTATTTATAGTGGTGTTGATAAATACCTAGTAGGGTTTCCCAGCCCCCGTTTATTTCAATGTCCACTAAATAAATAATTTCGATGAACTAAATTGCCTCAATATTATTTATTATTTTATAACATACATATAATATATATTTAATATATTGCGTGATAAAAAATGATACATTTAACTTGACATTCAATCCCTCTTAATATTAAACGAGCATTGAATATTAATATAATATTCATTCGATTGATATTATCTTGTATTTACTAAAATTTTAAATAAATTATATAAATTCAATCCAAAATATTCATAACTTCATAATTAATGAATCTATTTAATTCTTTTGGTGATCAATAACTTGGACAGCACTCAGACCCCATGGTGGGGCCCACCATGTCCATATACCCATTCAAATGAATTGGGTGGATTCTTCAATACGTTGTTGTGTGTGACACTCTATGACCTTATCTCGATATTAATGAATAAAATCCACAAAACAAGAGAGGAGTCTAGAAACCCATAATGGCCCCTAAAGATATAAGGATAGTCATGGCAACGACTACCAACTTATAAACACTAATTGTGTACTATAATCTATTAGTAATTAAATATCTCAAATATCAGGACGCACACTTGTGTCATCATCCTTTTCTAGATTTATAATTTGTTGATCATACTGGATGGATTTACCTTTAACTACTTTGGGCAATGACATATCCTGGCAGCACCGTCTTGCTCAACTAGGCCTGATATATATAACTTCCTATACCTGGAAGTTAAAAATCCTTTCTGGACCATCTGACCAATGTCATACCACCAACAACACACCCAACTCAAGCTACCTCACCATGATTTAAATACTGTGGTTTTTTCTTTGCAGCAATGTATGTAATCAAATGGTATAAATTGGTAATGACCTCAAGTCAGAAGACCAATACACATGTCTGTAAGTAAGAACAACCAATGACACCCAAAACATGTGGTGTTATTATTGGTGGGTCTTTCTTCATGATCTCACTACTAGAGATCATGAAGTGAAAATTTCATGAGAAGAAATATTAATGCTAATGAGCCCCCAACACCTCATAGTCAAAAATCTTCTATGTCCAGTCATTAAGATGTATCTAGACTATAGAAAATATTTTTAAGATTAATTTAATAATACCTCAAGGGTCTCGTTATATCCTGGAATCTTCTATAACCTCTCGATACAAAAATTAATCTTTGGAAATTACATTTAAAATAGTGGACACAGCAAAATATACACTATAAAGGTAATTTAGCATCATTTATAACTAACTGTACACACGATATGGTAATCCAAAGTATTGCATAGATGGGTCTAGGGAACCCACTATTTTAACACTCCCACTTTCACTAGAGCCAACATGCTAACCAAGCATGTTAGCTATTAACATGATAAAGATCATGATTTTTCTATGTAATGGATTTTACTACTGGGCCTAACACATTTTCACCGTGTGGCATATCTGTTGCATGAGACCTCATCTCCTTGAGTAAAACATCTCAAGATTCCTTGAGTATAGCACCTTTTTCTATAGTCGTAACATGACAACTTGGAGAGTAATAATATCATAATATAAATTATGGAAATACTTTTCTCGCTAGGTGTGATTCCAAAAACAGGAACAAATCATTCTGATTGATAATTGCTTCTTAGCATCCTTAGAAGTACCAACATACTTATTATTTTTAGATATAGCTACAAATGGCTTTTATGAGATTGACTCGTTCATCTCCTTTTCATAACTGTAATACTAGATCAAATTAATCTAAGGATTACTAGTTTTTTCCCACAAAACTATTATAAATTCTTCTCCATATACTAGGTATATTTCACTTAGTACTCTCCGAAGTACGAGATGATAGTTCTGACTGCATCACTTGCAGTTCTCCTGGAAGAAATAGATATCTTCCTATAATAAATTATTTCTGGGTAATATCTAATATTTTACATATCATTGCATATGTTATTGATCCATCGTTGGAGTGTATGGCACTCAACTCACAACTTTAATCTCTCCCCATGCTCCAAACATACCAACCTGGAGAGATTAAGCCATGTGACATTGATAACAATTATGAACTTTAATTGTTCCAACATATATTTTTCAATACAATTTCACTTTATGTATGATTGAATAAGACCAAGAAACTCTTAGATCTACTTAGATACATCCAGTTCTCTAGAACATAGGTTTCTACTTTATGTTAATCATTGGAGAATTTCTTTTAACCTAGATGTAACGAACTATAAAACCAATATGTTTTTTCTATAAGTTGCTAAACATATTTCACATTGGAAACATTGGCGCTCTCACTAACCTTTAGTAGACACAATGAAAAAAATTCATTTGAAATGAATGCTCAATGATCTTGTTTCTTAAATTATTCTAGAACTATATTTCGACATCTTGCAACCTTTATTGTCATTTGATGGCCTCATCATCCCTTTCTGGTTGTGTTGAAAAGACACCTTCTATGAAAGATTCTCTTGACATCCAATGACTAATAGAATGATCATAAAATTTATCTATGAGAAGTAAAATTCTAATGGATTTAGGAATACCGACTTGGTATAACCAAATGAGTCTTATTGGCACCATGCTTGTACCATCCATGTATCATCTCATTTGAATAACCACCATAGAATTCAATTTATAATCCCCTTTGCAATTTGATACATGGAATACCTTATTGAATTTTAATTGTCCTTTTAATCATATACAATTATCATATACTCCTTACTTGTAGGATTTATTATTCTTAATGAATAATTTATCACCGATCGTTGTGAATATAAAACCATCATCACAGTTTCATCCTTCCTACGCAGTATGTCTCTAGAACATTCCTATTCCACTTGAACATGTGGAACTTCTTCCTATTCCATCCAATTGTACAGCTCAATCATTCACTAAACCCAAGTCAATTTTTCTCCCACTATCTCTAATATAGATGCTTACCCATATACAGAAATGCAGTCTATCACTTGACCACATATTCTATATCTAAGGGATTTATTTAATATCATAAGAAACCATTAGGATAATTACATAGATGCACCATGTGTTTATGTTGATGCATGTTTGTTTATATATTAAGGAACTCTTGTAAAATTAACACATTATCTATGAAAAAATAAATTTTTATCATACTATGAATTGTATGATATCCATTTTTCATTTTAGTTGGCATATTGGTTATGGGATTACACTGTTATTTGCAAAGAACATCACGAAATATAATGGAATTTTCTACAAGTGCAACATTGATACTTCATATATCATAACATTGATGTATAAAATATGTGTTTAGTAATTTTTACAGGCTAAATTTTGTTGATCATTGTGGACATGTAACACTTTATCATTGATCAATGATTACTTGGTCAATATATTCTTCGACATGTCGATCCAAAGTAACTCATATCTTTTGACCATGCATATAATTCACTATTACAATCCTTAATAACTTAAAAGAATCTTATGAAGTGTATTTACCTCTATTTTTCCTTCAGAATAGTTCACACTCTCCTATTGAACTAACCCAGAAACATTTTGGCATACCTTTATTTCTAAAGTTTTCATTGTCTAAAATAAAGATGTCAGTAATACCAAATTTGTTTAGATGTGATGAGCCTAAATACTATAAATTTAATATTCTCGACGTCAAATTTTAGTTTTAATTGAAAAGGAATCTATTTGACACAACTAGATTTGTCTTACATGTTATATTCATCATGTATTGTCTTTGATTCATGTAAGTATGAACTATTTGTTAAGATTGTTACCAAACACAAAAAATTCATTCCAAAAACATGGAATAATGTATCATTATGACTAAATGGGAACATGAGATAAATGTTTTGGTTATACTCAAAAACATATTCAATTTGAATCAGTCACTTGACAATTAGAAGTTATGTGTTTCTCGCAGCTGACCTAGGAATCACCCTTTTTTCAGCTTCTTGGAGGAGACAACATATTTCTAGTAATGTTTCTCTACTTACGTGGTTATGGTATTTCAATAGATATATTTTAAAAGTATATTTTATTTAATTCCCAAAAATTATGTCAGAAAACAGTACTTTTATTTAATGAATATACCTGAATGAGAAGCGGGTACATTCTTCTAAAAGTCATTTCATTGTGTTTTTAAAGTTCCATAAATTTATTTCATTATGTGATGAAGATAAACACATGTTATGTAACCAACCAAATTTCTTTGAAGTACATGATGAAGGTACCTTTGGTAAAACATACCATAGTCCTATTCACTTTTTCATTCAATTTACTTGCTATAAGAACAAAAAGATGGTGTTATCTCTAATATTCTTATTACTTAGTGAATGTTACATTAAAGGTAATGAAGGGCTTACTCTATACTATTTTTTGTATCCTTAAATGAAACTAGAGTAATTGGGTATAAAAGGTATAAGAATAGGATGACATGAATGATTGTAAACGATCTTTCACTTTACACAAACTGAGTGCAATCATCGCATTCAAATATTGCTTAGATTTTTCCTTGAAATATTATTGGTGATGAGAAAACATGTAACATCATCCATGTCATGACATTGTTACTACAACTAACATCAGATGTTGATGATATGATTATGATAGAGCAATCATATTCTTGATTCATGAGAGTCCTGTAATCATTTTTACAACCTCTCTTACTGAGGAGTCTTAACAGGTTGGGACACAAGCACCTTGAATTTCCGATATAGTAATAATGTGCGTTAGTGCCTATACAACACTATGGAAATTTGTGCTTATTTAAGACATTCAATTTGTCCAATATTTATCACATTGTTAGTGTAGTGTTACTTGAAATTTTCTACAAAGAAAACTTTAGCTGATTGTACTTTTATGATGATTAACGAATGTGACATTATCGATTAAATTAATCATTTAATGTCTCCCACTAATTTTTTCAAATTCTTGGAACCCTCTGTTATAGAATCAGAATACTCTTGATTATTAGAGTGGCAAGGAATCCTGAACCTCCCTCATAGTCTACAAGCTATGGCTATGTCACTACTCGGAGGGTCTAAGGTAGGATTTTGGCTGGCCAACCACATTAACTCGTTGTTCCATGATCTGTTTAGTGAAGTCTCAGCTTTTAAAATCATTACTTGATTTACTCAACACATGCCTCTAAAATTAAAGAAAGCTAGATATGTATCTTTTTTTTCTGCAATTTTAGTTAAGTCAACCCACCAACCTAATAACAACTCCCCAATATTAAGAGGCACCCTCAGCTCTGGCATTACCGGAGCCCCAAACATGCGGTTGTGTTCAATATTGAATGATGGAAGGATGTGATGACATAATATTACTTTGAGGGTTTTTTATGTCTCTTTTGGAGAATGTAATCCATTTCTATTAAACTTGTTCATCTTTGTTGTTGTGCTCACAAATGATATTTTATAGAAAAACATACGCCACTTATTTATGCATTTTATTATCTATTATTTTATGTTTTTTCCCACTGTTCTAAAATAAAAAAAGTAAAAAAAACTCATAAAGGTAAACTATTACCTGACTGGTCTTGAGCATCTAAATGTCCTAGGGGCATCATACCTAAGTTGAAACATGACTCATAATGTACCCACCTTATCACGTATGTCTGCTTGTAATATGAAGTATCACCTCTTCTTGGTGGAGTCAACATCACATCTTGGAGTACTACCTTATCTTGGTGGGATACACATGTCCTCTTGCATCATCTTAGACAGCGAACACTGCCTCATCATGGCGAGGACTAAGTCGTTCTCCATCTTAATCCAAAGTACAAAAATACTCACGCGCAGGTGAGGGGAATTAGTTGGATAATTGTACATCATGAAAATTAGGCATGCAGGCCCTTATACCTTTCAACCGAAAATAATGACTATTCATAGACCATCTATTTAATTAATTATAATCATCGCTGGCAGTTAAATAATTAATTAGATAAAACCAACATATACATGTCAATGCTGAAGACTAATAGATGGGTAAAATAATGTGCGATAAAATTAAAATGCAATAAATAAGTACGAGGGTTATATAATTAAATTAAAATAATTAATAAATTAAAATATTTTATTTTATTATCGATCCTTTAATTAATTAAATTTTATTTTCAGAATTAAATTAATTAATTTATTTCAATTTAATAAAAAAATTGAATTAATTTTATTATGGTATTAATATTTATTTATCTTCACCCAATATTAATAATTTAATTTAATTTAATTTAATTATTTAATTAAACTAATTAATTATATTAATTGAAATTAAATCGGGTTCAGAAACACCCCTATGAGTCGATGGGGGTTTTCCTGGACCCGCGCACTCCATAAAGGGTCACATCAAACCTGTTTTTGGTTTTCTGGGCCAAGAAGGTTAGCCTAAACCATATGGGCATTTTGGAAGAGTAGCATCACACAGTTCTGACAACCATATTGGAACTGATCCATGGTTTCACATGCCAACGCTGAGGCGGAGACCCGCTGGTGAGCTGCTGCTAGCGGTGAGGCCGGAGCTGTGTTGTCCGGCTGAGAGCATAGGTGGCCCGGTCAGCCTGTGTTGGCCACGTGCTGACTAGTGTAGAGGTTGGGTGAAGCGGAATCCAGGTTGTCTCATTGTGGAGGAGGTTGCAGGGTACCTTGTTGGGCGGCGCTCGGGAGCTGGCGGGGAAGCTGGGTGGCGACCAGTTGTGTGCGCCGCAGGTCTGGGAGGAGGCAAGAAATAAGAGGCTGAGTCGCACGAGGGTGGGGGGGGAGCCTAGTGTGAGGTACGGTGAAGCTGGAGGCTTGGGATAGGTGGCGCTCAGGCGGGAGATGCGGCGTTGTGCGCCAAGGTGGTGCGACTAGCCGCGGGAGCAGGGCAGTGATTCCGAGAAAGGCGGACCGTGGGTTCTCCAACAATTCTCTGGGAGTGCCAGCGGTGTGGAGGATGACAGCGTCTCGGCATGGTGTGCGGAGTGCCTTCAGTGGGAGCCAACTACAGGGAGCCCAACCAAAGGAAGAGGCTTGGAATGCCTGGTGATGCAGTGGGCTGAGTGGTGCGACGGCCAGTGTGCGACGTCTGGAGTTCCGTCGGGCAGATCAGCAGTCCCCACCCCATGCCGAGGAAGGAGGTCTTCTGCCCTTTTTTACTTTACTTCTTTCATGTGCCTCCTCCACCCCATTTCCATTTTTTTTTTTAACTTTAAGTCTTCTTTTGAGGTCTCTTCCACACTTTTTTAGTCAAGTCATCCCTCCAAAATTTTATACACATGAAAAAATTCTAAATGCTACAAGATAACAGAGTCATGCTAAGGAAGGAGGTCCCCTGCCCTTTTTTACTATACTTCCTTCATGTGCCACCCCCACCCTATTTCCAATTGTTTTTTTTTTGTTTTTTTAACTTTAAGACTTCTTTTGAAGTCTCTTCCAAACTTTTTTATTCAAGTCATCCCTCCAAAATTTACTACACATGAAAAAATTCTATAGGCTACATGATAGCCTTTTAATTTAATAATAATGAATTATTATAATAAAATAATAATTTATTATTATAATATTTTTATAATAATAACACAAATATTATTATACTAAAAAAAATTCTGAAAATTATGAAATTGTAAAAATTTATAATTTTCACAATTTTAATTATATCTAATGAACCGATATAAACTCAATCGGTTATTCATAATGAACAAAACACAATACCCAAGATAAAACCGCAAATTTGATCCAATCCCAATATTTAAAATGACAATAACATGGTCGTTCGAGATTGGATTGACACATGGTTTGAACCAACGAGATGGATTTTGAACCATATACTTAATTGTAATGAAAATATAATTTTCTAGGAATAAAAAATCTACAATATCACTCTGATACCACTGAAAGGTTTTGGGGCCCGTTACAAAAGCCTCTCTGCTAAGGATTTTAAAATTTACATCGACGGATCAATGGTACTTGTCGACGCTGACGATCTGATCCCCGATGAGGTCAGAGGATTGTGCATAAATTGTAAAGAGAAAGAAACATAAACAAAATACATACCATTCCAAATCTGATGGCATGATCGACTATAACTTCTTGTTGGCGATCACTGCTTGAAAAATTCATAGAAGGATCTCTCTGTATCATCCACACGTGCTTCAAAAACCAGTATAACATTGATCTTCAGACTCCGAGTGGTAGCACGATAATCTGATGTTGCTTTCTACGTTCTGATGATCATCGCATCGAGATGCCTTCGATGCATGAGTAATATATTGATCTAAACTCTTGGATCAAGTAATTCTCTCTATAGGAAGTGGGATGAGATAGAGGCTCTAAATTTTCATTCAATGTAAGTAAATGAATAGTTAATCGCCACCCAAGAGGGAGATCCACCTCCTCTATTTATAGTTGTGTTGATAAATACCTATTAGGGTTCCCTGACCCCTGTTTATTTGAACGTCCAGTAAATAAATAATTTTGACTAACTAAAATGCGTCAATATTTTTTTATTATTTCATCACATAGTAGTTATATATATAAAATATATTACGTGATAAAACCGAGCAATTTAACTCTACTCGTTGTTCTGCTTAATAATAAATGAACCACAAATATTAAAATAATATTCATATGATTAATATTATCTCATATTTACTAAACTTGTAAATACATTAAATAAATTCATTCCCAAATTTTCATAACTTGAATATTAATGAATTTATTTATTTATTTTGGTGATTGTTGACTTGGAAGACAATCAGACCATGTAGTGGGGCCCACCATGTTCATATACCTATTCAACTGAATATGGAAAATTCATGAATACATTGTTGTGTGTGACCCTCTAGGCCCTTATCACGAGAATAGTGAATAAAATCCACAGACCAAGAGATGGGTATAGTAACCCATCATTTCCCTTAAAGAGATAAGGATAGTCATAGCAATGTCTACCAACCTACGAACATGGACTGTGTACTATAATCTCTTTGTCATTAAATATCTCAAAAATCCGGACACAAAATTGTGTCATCTCCCTTTTCTTGGTTTATTATTTGTTGATCTTGCCAAATAGATTTACCTTTTTATTGTTTTTTCTAAAGAATTATGAAGACAACACCATCCTGATCAACCCGACCTGAGATATAAAACTTCCTAAACTAGGAAGTGACCAATAATTTCTTGACTATTCAACCAATGTCATACCACCAATGACACACCCAAAACAATATAACTCGTCATGATTTCAATACCATGGTTTTTTCCTTTAATCAAAGTACGTAATCAAATGGTATAAATTTGTAATGATCTCAATTCAAGAGACCAATACACATGTCCTTAGATAGGAACAACCAATGACACCCAAAACATGTGGTGTTCCTATTGTAAGGTATGTCCTCATGATCTCACTACTAGAGATCACCAAGTGCGAAATTCATGAGAATAAGACATAATGCTTATGATCCCCCCACACCTCATAGTCTAACATCTACTGTGTCTAGTCAGTATGATTTATCTGGACTATAAAACATATATTAATGATTAATGTCATAGTATCTCGAGGTTCTCATTATAGTCTGGGATCTTCTATAACCTCTTGATAAGACAATTAATCTTTGGACATTACCATTATAATAGTGGATGCAGAAAATATGCACTATAATGATAATATGACATCATGTATAACTAAATTTACACATGGTATGGTAATAAAAAGCACTGTATAGTTGGGTCTACGACACCCACTATGTCAACAGATTTGACCTCAGTGGCCTGATAGGCGAGCATGCCTTATTTAATCATCAAGGATGGGTCCCTCAACATTAATAGAAGTTCAACATTGCAACTGAAGTAGATTACTTCATGTAGTTCTTATTGTGTTCTCTTTGGGTGGGGCTCAAATAAGTGGCACCTCTTTGTGTAGGTCTCTAATGACTTGTTTGCTCAAGGAGCGAGACCTCTGAGGATGAGCATGCCTTGAACCGAATCATGTGACAAAGTATTGGTTGTGATATCGAGACATCTTATATCCAAGAGACTTGGTGTCTCAATGAAACGTTGTGATTTTTCGAGACCATATGTTATCTCAGATACTTTTGGTAGAATTTATCTACCTGGATACTATCAGACAGCTTGAAGAGTGGGATCTCTCAGAATTGAGTGTGCTACGCACGAAAACATATGGTCGACAGTGGATGAGAGGTTGTGTCTTGGAATCCTTTATGATTATACATGTTTGTTAGTGTAATATTTTTGGATAAAATATACCTATCTTAAGTTGACTATAACTTCTTAAAGGTATTTTCATTTGTGGTCTTTTTCGTTGTGGTTTTAGAGGTACCCTACAGAGTATTGTTTTACTCACCCCTACACAATCTTTCTCCATACATGTTGTGTCTTGTGAATTGACTGATGCTTTGGTGGAGTCTTATATGGAGCAGGATCAGGACTAGGACCAGGAAGTGTCTTGTGATATCAGACGAGATGAGGTGTTTCTGTCAGATTCCTAAAACTACTTTAGTAACCTTGTTTGAGGTTCGGGCTTTGCAGTTGTCTTTATTTTAGTCGGATTAGATTCTAGTCTGGATTTACTTTACTTCTTTACATTATGTTGTACTCTGTTATTGAGTTGTAGTGGTATGCATTCTTTTTCATTACATAGTGTTTTCACTCTCAAGCCCTATGGCTTTAAGTGTGGTGTATGCGTACAGATTATTAGTTAAATACCTCTGATTTGTAAGATATGCATACTCAGTGCTTGTCTCCAACACTTGTCCTATCTAATGCGAGCTTGGTCAAGTCACAACATGGGCCCTAGGGGATGGGTCATGACACCATACCTCGTATTGAAGGTGTTATTTTTTTTGATGATCAAATAATATTATCCAAATGAAAAATAAATCAAATAAAAATATATTATTCTATATAATTTAATGAAATAATCATCAATATATGTATGATAATACTTTTTCTTGATAATAAATGCAGCATTCCATTAATCTATCATTCATCTTAATAAAAAAGATATAGGTGAACCTCAAGGTGGAATAATTGGCCAAATAAATCCCATATCAAAATTATTCTAACATTTTATATTTAACTCCAACAACTCAATCGGTTCAATTCAATATGGAGTTTTTGAGATAGATATTGCACCAGTTATGAGTTCTATTAAAAAATAAACATCATTATTTATAGGACATAAAGTCAAATAATCTAGAAAAACATCATCAAAATATAATAAAATAGGCATATATTTGATGTAAAGTTTCTCCCCAATCAGATGGGATAAACACACCTATTTAATTAGAATTAAGAATCATATAATGGATGAAATTTCCATTTTATGATAAAATTATTGTTGCATGGATATATGATCAAATGTTGTTTTCGAATATAAAATGTGACTTCCCACCCTCATTAATTTATATCAGATTTATATTAAGAAAGTCAAATCATTGTTAAAATAACATCGAATTCCACATTATTAAAATTTATATAAGTCAAATTATTGAAAACATAAATAAGATATATACCCCTTTTATTTTATAGGATTTATCCAATAGAATAGGTAATTGACTCGGATATTGTAAAGTTTCACCATATTTATGACAGTGAACTATAAATTGAACCTAAGAATGGAATTTATTTCCTTAAATCATGCTCTTCATTTTCTCATTCATATTAATTACTTTATTCAATTCATTTAAAAACATATTACTATTCCTATTATACATTCTCTTGGGTGTATATTTAAAAATTTCTAAGATGAAAAAAATTCATCTTTATATTCCCCATGTTCTCCACCACTTGATATCTTAGTGAATTTTATTATTCTCTTTTTTTTAGTCTCAATGTTGGTTACGTTACACATTTTTATTCATATATTCTGATAAATAATTATACATAACCACAATATCCATCACTACTTTAATCATCCCATTTGGTTTATTATAATCGCCATATTTTTAATCACATTCGGTATTAACACAATTTTTTCTTGTTGCATCAATTGGATAAAAACAAAAAAAAATACTAAGAGAAAAAATAATCATACTGGGAAACTACATAATAATGAAAAAAAATTATA
Source organism: Viscum album (assembly GCA_963277665.1). Lineage (NCBI taxonomy): Eukaryota > Viridiplantae > Streptophyta > Magnoliopsida > Santalales > Viscaceae > Viscum > Viscum album. The sequence continues at coordinate 497,653,412 of OY728127.1, forward strand.
GGATATTTAAATCATGAAACTATATTTTCAATCTATAGCACCTTAGGTTTAGCCCATGACATTCATTTTTATCATCTATTGAAATCCTTCATATTATTTTATAATGAAAATGTAAATTAACTAAAGCATATCACCCTAGAGTTATAGACTAGGATTGCATTATGTTAACACTCACCATATATAAGAATGATCGATGTGATATAATAATTAAACTCATTTTATAGTTATTACACCTATAATATTTTGTTTCACAGAAAAAAAATTTATATCCATCCACTGATGATTTTCTAGGAAAACCACACACCTTTCTTTACCATGGCATATGAAATTATACCAAATATAGGATTTTCCTATGGTTTCTCACTAAATTTTTCTCATCCCTATTTCTAAAGGTAACTATACCTCTCATAGATACAAACTATAAAGATCCATAATTTTCATAAATAAATATTACATCATGATAAATCAGTATTCATTTTATATCATTATAATCCATGCCTGAACTATATAGGTTTAGTGTCATAGAAATATTTCATACATGAACAACTTATTCCTAAGAGATATATAATGTATTCCACTTAGTTCTACATATCTAATACCCTTTTCAACACAACACACATAAATCCTTTATTTATAACCTAGGAAAATATAAAGCAATACAAGGTGAGCTCAAATGATCTGTAAGGGTAAAAAAGAAATATTTCAATGATCATTTAAATAAAATATGATCATAAATGATACGAGAACAAGATTTTATGATTTTAAACTTATATATAGTAATTCAATTATCATTAATATGAGTCATGGAATAGTTTATTTAGTTTATAATACATGAATCAAAAAGAGATCAAAGAACATGATACATGAGAACATAGAATTGGAATAAGATAATTTCTAAAAATAGTTCTATAAATTAGGAATAATCATAATCATAGTAATTTTATTTCAAAGGTACCCACAAAATAACTCAGAACATGTTGTTCATGGGATAACCGTCTGTGTACTAGATTTTGGGCTTGGTATAACATCACAGATAACATATTTTGATCTTGGGATAACCTCATTTGTACCCTTTGAGCTCATAGAGCATTAATTATTTCTCAATTAATTAAATATATATATAATTTATAGGTCACACATAATATAATCATAAAACTAATCATATTTCTTCCACAAGATCATGAAATCATTCATTAAAACATAGCCTATGTAAAAGAAAGCGAGATTCATTTATATTTTATCATCATAAATGTAAACCATATTGAGAATGAATAAAGATGGTATCATTGGATTATTTAACCATTAAATATTAATTATCATAAAATGATATCATTATAGATGAAAAATCCCTTAAAATTTCATTGGAATATTTCTAATGAAAAATAATCTTTACATTTTTAAATAAAATATTTATGTTAAAAAAATTACCAAATATCAAGGAGAACATTTTATTTGAAAATAACAATAGAAAAATATAAATTAATATTCCAACCATTTATTATTAATTATTTCAAGAAATTCCTTTCATGTCAGGTATACTAAAAATACAGTTTCTTTCAAAATTTCATTAAAAAGTCAAAAGTAACTCTTTCAATGAAAGATAGACAGATTCCATTTAAATAGTTTTTAAAAAATTAAATCATGGGAAAATATTATATTAAATGTCCAATTTAAAATATATATATATATATATATATATATAATTTATCCTTGAATAATATGTAATGTTATTCTATTGGAATTCTGGAGTGAATGAAAAAAATAAAACATGAATGATAACTATTTTAAAATATTTTCAAAATACAATTATTGATACCAATGTCATAAATGGGGTGGTAAATATTTTATTTTAAAGGTGAAAAAATATATATTTTATGACTATAAGAAATAAATAATGTTTTTATTTTGAAATAATAAAGCATAACATAGGTAGGAAAATTGAATATTGATATGGAAGAAAATGAGCTCATTTGGAGATAATGGGGATTATTCATAACGAAGTTATGTTTTGTTAAGAATGAGATATATCAATATAGTTCACCAAAAAAATATAGAGGAATGGAATTATAAAATCATAATTTTACTAAAAAAACCATATTGTAAAACCCTAGTTAAAGAGGAATCATTATGACTCAAGAAAGAAATACGAGTCGTGATACCCCCATCCAGCTTAAGAATCAATTTAATATAAACCCTGTAAAATAGAAAGATTTAAGTTGAACATAAAATTAAATTAATTATAAATAATCCATGATATTATATAACCAATAGATATTATAATTACCATTTAATTTAAATTATGTTTATAAAATAATACATGTCTCTAAGAATGGAAATTGAGAAGAAACCCCATGAAAGATTCCATAATCATTAACATAATAATAATTCATAAAGGAGTTCATGAGAAATATTTTTAAATAAAATTGGAATAATGTTTTCTTTAATGATAAAACTATCATAATAACAAAAATAAAATAATAATAATGGGTTTCATGAATATTTATAAAAAATAATAGAAAGGAAATTAAATAATGATAAACCCTAACAGATTTTATAACGTTAGATACAAAATATAGTTGAAGATAAAATAGGAAACGAAACATTAAAACCAATTATTAAAGGGATAATAATGATTTATTACTTAAAATATTAAACACATACACCATATAAACAAAAATATATTATTGATTCAAAAAATGATTCAAATAAGTAAATTTTGAGACGAAAAACCCTTACTTTGTATTCTAGCTTAGTCAAGCATGCTCTGACATCATGTATAGAAAAACTATTAATAAATTAATTAAAAAAAAGTTTCATATCAATTAAACTTTTTTTAATAACCTCTAACAATTTATTATAAATTAGTTAGTTAGTTAGATTTTAATCATCAGTAGTTGATAACATTGTTTTAGTCTATCCCGTAGGATTTAAAATGATAATGCTAAATCCTATTCATTGATATCGAGTTCATTATTACTATATGATTATAGGTACATTAATATATTATATATCAGTATTTTGAAATATCTAATTCCATTTAATTATAATTTTCTTCTCGATTATTGACGATGGAATCGAAGATGATTTTGTTTCGGTAAACTTTTTTATGAAAAAATATTAGTATGTTAATATTGTTTTAAATATTAATTTAATATATATAGAACCTTAAAAAATATTTTTTTTCATTTATATTTAATAATTAAATATTTTATGTTTTTTTAGTCATTCATGATATAAATTTATATTTTGTTTCATATATGTGGTACAATATACCCTAACAATAACATTAAAGAATTTATGGGTGAGTATGGTTAAAAAAGTGATTCCTAAAGAAAATGTAATTATTATATAATAATAATTATATTATTTTGTTTTTATTATGGTGTCAAAAAATGTTTTTATATATCAGTATTTAGATGAAAATTTAATAGAAAAAATGGAATGTGTTTCTTCATGGAGGATGTAATCCACACCTACACATGGGCGTCATTCACAATTTTCAATTTAATGTAAAGAAGATAAAAATTGGATTATATTTTTGAAAATTTAAATATTTTTTATTTAATATTTATTCAATACATTAAAATTGTAAAAATTCAATGTAAGGAGGTCCGTAAAAATGTATAACACCACTTATGGGAGTGGTAGTTTGTATGTGAAATTGGTGACATTTTAATTTTTTAAATGGTTGAGAAGAAGGTAGAAAGTGGTTATCCCATAAATTTAATATAATTGAAGTATAAATTTGGTTATTATATAATTATTTTAAAATTTTTTATTAGAATTTTTGGATTTCAAATAAGAAAGAAAGGAAAAAAATAAAAAGGGGTAATTGAGAATGTTACCTTACTCTAGGGAAGAGATCCTTTAAAAAATATATTATGGATTATATAATTTGTCTTTTGAGAATAATAAAACTATTAGAAAGTTTTTTGGAGTGTTGGGGTTCATTTTGGACATTCTTGGTCACATATTAAAGTCTTGGTGTGTGAGGATAAGTGGGTGGAGATGGATCCTTTTGTAAGGGGGAGGATTAAAATTTTTATAATATAAAAGGTAAAGTCATTATTCAAAGGTCAAATGTAACTAATAATGTAAAATAATGGATTTGGGGAAAGGTTAAGGTCAATAGTGCCTCAAAAATACATTTTTACACATGTTTTATATAGGGGTTTTACTCCTTTACTTGTACATTTTTCACATTTACAATATTTTTTTCACCATGGTAAATAATTTTTACAAAAGTAATGTTATTTTAATTCTTAAGAATAAAAATGGGAATACCTATATATTTTGGAACTAATGAATCAAAATATGAAATCAGTTTTTTCTAATAAAATTTCTAAGGGTGCGAAAAATACTTTTTAATATTAGGGAATATAACACATAAAAACACTGTTTTGAAAAAGATTATTTTTGTTCATAAAATTTATAATTAAAAATAAATTAGAAATTTGGTAGATTTATATGTTATTTATCAAACTAATATTAATCAAATTTGAGTTATATGTAATTTTAAAAATACCAAAACCAAATTACTCTTTTGGGATTAAAAGAAACATTACAAAAAAATTTATCAGTGTAAAATATTACTTATGTTTCCAAAATGTTAATCATGGGTTTTATAAATTGAAATTTATTTTTGGAATTAATATATTTGAATTTATATATTTATTATATATATATATATATATGTTTTTGGTTTCATTAACATTAAAATAATTCTTATATTATAAAAATTTTACAAAAGTGAATGTAATTTCAAAATAACTTTTTTTAATATTCACCAATAATTCAACCATTCAAAATAAATTCATCCTAATCTATAAATTAATTTATGAATCCAAAAATGAATTAAATTTAATAATATGCAAATATTATAAATTATAAATGTATTTTTTAAATTAGAAGTCATTTTATTAAGAAATACACTTTAGAAAATTACAATTTCAGGTGTTCTTAATATTATGTCAAGTAAATTTTAAGTATAAATAATGTTAGTATATTAGTTTATATAAAAAATATTTTAAAAATTTTAACATTATTTTGTTGTTAAAAAATATAAATCACTTTATAATATATTTATTCTAGAAATAAAAATAATTTTTTACTTTAAATAAAAAAAATTAATTATCTTCTAAAGAAGAGAATTTTTAGTTTGTTAAAATCATTTAATTTACGGATGATTTTATTATTGTTAAACTATTTTTAATAATATTTATCTAATATATTGTGGATTCTTTTGATTCTATATTTCATGTGGAGAATTTTTTTGAACATGATATATTTATTTAATGAAATGATATATAGGAAATTCATGGGGCATTGCATTTTCCTAGGTGTCTCACATTGAGATTATTATACATCTTATAAATATTTTGATTCATAAACTCAAATATATCATCGTAAACCATTATTTATTAAAAATATTAAGGTCTTTTTCTGTATCTTTATAAGTATAAGAGGAACTATCATTATCACATTCTTAATCAAAAGAATAGAAACACTTAGATTATAGATTTATATTCGCAATAGATTCACCAGTTGGTATTAATATATGTGTTTTTTCATATTTATATAGATTAAAATAAAATATAATTATCCTTATGAAACTATAAATACTATCTAATGAAATATTAGTAAAAGGTTTATCTTCACTTTCAGTTCAAATATTAAGTACAGTCAACCCCATCATCTATTTTATTTTCAAAGACTAATAATATTTCTTATCCTTATTTTTCAGCTCTAGAAAATTAGTCTAATGTGACAATGTTTCCTATATTTATAACAAAACATATCATTTGATTCAATAATGTATTTTTTCCCTTTTATTTTTCAATTAGTTTCTCCTATAACATTTTTTCTGAAATATTATTATTATCATGTTATCTAGGTCACCTAAATTATGTTCTTATACATTATTATCAAAAAAATTTATTAAAAATCTCTTAGATGAACTTGGTTTACATGATTTAAAATTTGAAATTTCCATTTTTTCTAAAATAAACTCCATTATTCTAGTTCTCCTTATATATATCTCCTTTCAATGAAATTTATTATTTCTTAAAATAACCAAAAAAAATCATATGAACTAATTTGATGAGGTTATTATTATTATTTTCAACAATATTTCTCTTGAATTCTTATTCCTATTAAATTAAATAAATATAATTCTTAAATTAATTATCATCCATTAATTTATTTTTTATAATTGATTGTAATATGATCATAATATTCATGAATCTTTTAAAAATTTTAGAAATATGTTTTCCAATAAGAATATCATAGGAGTGAATATAGACTCTAAGAATGAAACATTAAGTTATGAGATAATTTGATATTTTGAAGTGAGTCACTTCTTGATTTTTTCAGGTTCCACATGTTATTTGACATAAATAAACTAGACTATATATTTCTTTTAATTGAAGATAATATGGTATTTCAAACTAAAAAAATCAATGAAAATTCATTCTTCTCTTCTCTATTAAATTTGGAATATTATTTCTTATTAATTTTTCAACAGCCGATAAGAATGATAATATTTTCCACACCAGTGCTTATCAAAAATTAATTCATTATATCTCGGAATAATATAAAATAATTTCCATAAAATATGTGTTTTATGTTAGGATTACTATTTTAGATAGATCTCACATGAATTCCTTCCATCATAAAAACAATATATTATTCTTATACAACAAGTTTTATTAGAAAAAAAATAAGTTTTATGAATCTGAAAGATTCACTCTAATTAAATTAATTATATTAGACTCACACTAAAGAATATATATCAAAAATAATAAAAACTTTTTTCCCATAAGTAAATGAATAAAAAAACTCCAACACATGGGTGAATTAAGGTTTGAAAAAAATAAAAAAAAATTAACCACTTAAAAATATTTAAATGATCATTACAATTCCTGATATACCCACAAAAAAATTATTATATTTAACTCGAAATAGTATTTAGATAATCATTATTTCATAGCTATTAATTAAATTAATTAACATAGTGGAAAATAGAACTATCAGTATTATTCTAATTATAGTGGAACAATAAACATATAATAATCTTTAAAAACTAACAATTATTCATTAAAAATCATATACTCCTTAATAGACTTATAAATTAGACTATTAACCCAAAGCTAGAAGGTAATTATAAACCTAATTATAAGTATCCATATTTTTAGATCCATATAAAGGTGTTTTCTTTTATAAACTGATAACACTGATCTTTTTTCCAATTCCAAGAAAACCCTCAATCAGTCCAATTAGAAATACCCCACTTCTATAACCATAATATAGGTATATCTGCATCATTACCCAGATGTACAATAAAAAATTACTTACAATATAAAAATATTTGAGAATATGAAATTAACCCTCAAAATATTTTTCTCTATGTAAACTCTCAAAACAAAAAATGACCAAAAGCACCCTAGTAAACATATCAGTGATAAATTTAAAAAACATGATGCTTTTTAGAAATTCATTTAACTATTTATGTTTTCCTATAAATCCTAAATCATTTTATAAATTATCCTTCAATGGTTGGATTTACCAAATCCTAAATCCAGTTATAGTGACATCAATTACAGATTTTTGTTCGTCATTTCATGCACTCAACATCTTGTTAAACATAATGATAAAGTTATTCAGGAAGAACTATTGTGCTATATCAACCAATGATCAGAATATGTAGCAGTCATTAGGTTATATATTTTTTTAGGAAACCTTATACCATCTATTTCTCAAATTTCCCTAGGTTATCAAATTTTCCCAAATCCTTATTTCATCATTATTTCATAAAATGTTAGATTGTTAAAATTTCTATTAAATTTTTAAAAATTCTATGTAACATAAATGAGTTAAGTAAAATACTTAAGGATGTGTATTATGATTTTAAAAAATATATAAAATGAATATATAAATAAACACACACGATTTAATATGTGATAACTTAACATATGACAAAATTGAACTCCTTTAGTTTTCATCATATTGTATAGTATGATATGTATTTATGTAATTTGTGATGGTATCATACTATGTATAAAAATAAAAGAATCAAATTTATTAATTAATATATTTTTTGGTGATAAGATATGATAGTTTGAGGTCATTAGTTAATCATACATAAAGTCACAACACATTATGTTGATCTTATACAGGCTTAGAAATTAGAAGGTATGGGTTTTTGTAACAAATTATTTATCTCAAGGTTACCAAGTATCAATAAAAAACAATGATATGGGATTAATACTATTTCTTGGATTATGATATGATTATATCATAGAACATGATATCATAAAACAATCATTTTTCATAAATTTCAATCAAAAATTTATTAATCGAATTATTAATTATTTATAAATTAAAGGAAATGGTATTTTGGTATTATTATTTAATTTATATAGATTTTATAAATTAATAATTTATATTTTTTTTGGATTAATTAATAAATTATAATGATATAATTATTAAATAAATATCCATAATATTAATTCTTAATATTAGAATAACATCACATATAGAATGAATTATAATTTTGGAAATAAAGTGATTATGTAAAAAATTTATGTATAATTCTTAATGTTTTTATAAATAAGAAATTAAGGAAAAATATTAAAGATCTTATATTTAAAATTATTATTTTTTCAAAATTATAAATTTTGATTATTGAAATTAAAATTCCTAATTTCATAACTATTGTTAACCATGTCTAAAAGAAGTTATGTTAACTGATATAATCAAGGTTTAAAAAAATTACATATGTGGTATTTGGAATTTTGTAAAATATTCACATAATTTAATTTGAATGTAACATTTTTATATTTCATATAATATCACATATTTAATGTAAATTTAATATAAATTAATAATATAAATAAGTTAATATTATAGGTTTCTTTATTCATTTGATTGTAGAATTTTAATAATACATGGTTAAATTTATAAGTATACATAATTGATTTATATATGAATTAGTCACAATTGTTTATATCATCATTACAATTTTTTATTGTTTAATTGTAAAATTTATTACTTATATTATTAATGATAAAATTATATAATGGATATGTGTATGACATAGAATAAGGATTTAAACATCTTTAGTATATATCTCTATATGTATATAATGATTTATATTATAGGTATGATAATTGATCTAGTTTTATTCAACCATGACATTGGTTTTTATTGGGTTGTGAGATTGAATTTAAAGACTTATTGTATTATATAAACATTAGTTGTTATAATTGTGATGGAATTGGGATCTCTCTTGTGTAATGTATCTCTAGTTAGAGTGACTTTAGGTTGAACTTCTCACTATCCTGGAGGTTTATAACATGCCTAAAAAGTGGGGGTTGGATATGATTTACTCAAGGAACACTCCTATATAGATTTATGATTCCATAATATTCTAAAACATTAAATTAATGTGTATCACACACCATATGAATGAGATTCATTTTTATGTGTCTAAATGCAGTTATATTTTTATTTGAGTTAATAAAACATGTAGTGGGTTGTGCAAAGAGTTTCACTCCAACCTGGTGTGATAATATATATTTATTAAAAGAATAGGATTAAAAAATTAATAATTACAAGATTGAATGTAGGTAAATTGAATACATGTTTTTAGATTGTGAGATTAATCCACTTAAAAACACTAAGTATCCTATTCCTTCCAAAGCAACCAATTTTCAAGACCTCGATCATCCAACCATGTTGGTCTTGCTAAAGTTGGGTTCCTCTATATTACTTTCCATAAGGGAAGAATGTAATAGGTGTAATACCCCAAATTTCCATAGTATGTTTCTCTTTGAATAATGCAATAGCTTGTGTTGTTTGCAACTTCGAGTTTAACACCCCACGACCAATAAAACTAGCCATTATGAATATTAATAGCCACTTTTTTAAATTCTATAAATTTTATTTTTCATAATGGACTTAATTTTTGGATTCGTAATATCAAAATTAACTTTGGGTGAATTTTTTGTATTTTTCTAAAATCATTCATTTTTTTTATGAGTATAGAAAAACAATATGTTGTTGTTCAAAAATAACTTCTTATTTAAATAATTTGTTAGTTTATTTATATTTATTTTTGGTTAAAATAGATTCATAATACCTATATATTTTCTGTGTAATTCATCGGAGCCGTTTTATAATAATATTAGTTATATAAAATTTTATTAAACCTTTTAATTTCTTTTACCCACCTTTTAGTCACATTTTCAAATTTGAAAAAACACGCTATTTTACCAATTCTATGAAATGGATTTAAATAATCCGAGAGACATGGTTGACATCATTAATTAAAATTTGGTTCAATATGATGAAAATAATTTTTTAGAATAGTAAATATTGAATTTTATTTACCAAGGTTAAAAGTAAATAAGGTAATTAAAGATAAAAATGATATTATAATTAACCTAACACTTGTTCTGATTCATCTAGATAAGTGTATTTAGACCAAATCCATCCTTAAGAATAAAATATGATCCTTTTGGTCCTCTTGGATAATATTAGAACATTTATTATTATTTTATTTAAAGAAGAGTTAAAAGTGTTAAATTCAAATTTTAATAACTAAAAAATTTCTAATATAGAGTTATACATAAGATATATAAACTATAAATATTAATTGTAAATATAATAATATTTCCCAGGTATTGGTATTTTATTTATAATTTTTATACATCATGTAATTAAATTTATTTATGACACAATGATGATGGAGTAATTACCTTATTATTGATTGATTACAATAATTGATATTATAAATATTAAAATAATTGTAAATAGGAACTTTTTATGTATTCCAAGAATATTATTTTTTAATATGAAATGTTAGAGTGGATAAAATACATTTTTATCAAAGTGTTAATGTTTTTATGTCTTTTTCAAAAACCAAATACTAAATAGTGACAAAATTGACATAAATGAGTTTTTAAAACAAATAATATACTGTTAATTGATATATTATTCCTAAAATATAAGGTTCATCTAAAGAACATAGATAAGGTTAGATATATCAATAATGAAACACTTGGGGTTCCCTTGTATTTTTATAGTATGTTTATTAATAATTTATTATAATAATACAAGAATATATAGTAAAAGTTAAACTATTTAACTAAGAGTTAAATCTAAAAGATAAGGTTAATATGGTGACCTGAACCACTCTATAACCAATTGGTGGACGGGTTTTTGACCCAGACCCACCTTATCCTAAAAATAAATCCTTTTGGATCCATTATAAATTGAATATGATTGTATAATAAAATAGTATTTCAAGCTTTTCCTAAAGTGACCCTCACCTCTCTTATAAAAGGGTTCCTCCCCTTATGTTAATTTCACACGTTCAAAGCCATTTGTTTAGCCAAAACCAGCTCAAATTTCCACCCAACTACCCTAAATTCTACTTATAATCCTTAATTTGATCATACTCTAACCTAAGGAGCCCTTTTGGTCAAACCAAAAGGAAGTACCCGAAGAAGAGATAATAATTTCATCACCTCTTCCAAAGTTCTTTTCTTCTTCCACTTATTCTTTCTTAGTTATTACCATAACAAAATAAATAACACCATTAACTTATACTTATTGTGATTTTATTATAAATATGGTACAACCATATTCATTATTCCATCCATCCTATGAATGAAAAAGTTACCATACGTGCGTACGTATGGCGTATGGTCTCCATGTCGTGTTGTTGATTTTTATTCAACATTTCATTATTTGGATGGGTATAATAATCAGTATAATTAATGTAAATAATAAAAATAACATGTTAATGACTCTGTATATATTATATACCTTCCAGTTACATATGATTTCACCATCAATAGAATGGTATTGTCGCTCATGGGTACGTACAGATTACCATATCTACAAACGTGATGAGATTCATTCCTCATCGTAACAATTCAAGAATAATTTTCATTTTATGAATAAAAATAATGTTTATGAACTTAATATCATTTTGTATATGAATAAAATACATCCTATCCATATCAAACATGACTTACATAATAAAACATATAAAGGAAAACGAATTAGTTAACACCCAAAACAATGATACTACTGAAATATTATTAACAAAGAAATATTAGAAGATCATATATGATATCACATTTATGTATGTGGTTCTTGTATTATTTAATAAGAAATATTTAACTATTATATAGGAGGTTAACTTACCCTTGATCAATTAAAAGTAAAAGGTAATAGTTAATTCTAAAATATCTTCATTATCTGAGGTTATTTATACGTGAGTATATATTGGGACCTCTTTATCATCCAAATTTATGTTTCTTTAAATAGAATTTCAATTTTTTTTACTTTTTCATGGAATATGGGTTAATTTCATTTATTCCCTTTTTAATTTTTTTTTAAAAATTTATAAATGAATCATTCCGTCATTTTCCAATCAAGGTCTTTTATGACCTTTTCGACAAAACTAAGGAAAGAATGTTTTTTAACGTATACGACGACTGCGGCTATTTTCCAACATTATAACATCTTCGAAGACTCCCATACATGTTTAAAATATTCTTTTAAAAATAAATATTTTCTTTTATAATTATGAAACTTTTAAATTATTTCAAAATAAATAGATATTTATCTCAAATTGTTTGGATTTCATCTATGTCAACATCCATTGATAGATTTTACAATTGTTTGAAGTTGATTTGTTATGATAAAATATTCCATATTGTATTAATGGTTTTGTGATATTTCTGACAGTGGATGTGTTATTTTTATAATATTCATGGTTTATGGTTAAAGTATTAACATTTCATATGCTATTTTTAATATGAATTTTTATTTTATGTTTCAAACTTTTCATATGAGGAGTGCATTGGACTTAGTATGTGATGGGTGGAGCCTTCTATAGCTCCTCGATGCATTGGTAGGTCTCATGAGACAAACTAGTGTCTTGGAACAAGGCCTTGATGAAATATTATTTGTAGTCTTGTCATGAGGCCTTGACTATATAGTTATGATGTCTGACACTATGCATTCCATAATTATGAAAATGGATATTGATATTACATGTGATTATTAGACTAGTAAAATTTCCATTTGAATAATTAAATGGAATAATTTGATTTATAATTTCCATAGTATGCTGAAGTTTATGTTTAAAACGCTTGTGTTTTAGTTGTATACAGTGTATTAAATGTTAATGCTTATTTATGAAAGTGTCTGCTATATTATTATCCTTACTGAGAACATGATATCACCCCTTTCTATGTTTTATTTTTCCCAGGATCCAAAGAAGTATATTATAACTGACCTAAATGGATAGTTTAAGGGAGATAAATGGGTTCCAAGGAGACATAATTTTGTTGTTTTCCATTTCATAATGTAATGCAAAACTTATGTTTGTATATATTACATCAATGAAAACTAAACTGATTTGTTTTTTTGGATTTTATCACTTGTGATCAAGAAAATGTTATGTAATAATGTACTTACTCTAGGTAACTAGGGTTGTGGAATTACAATTTGTATCAGAATAAGTTTAGTACAAACCATGGAAGCAAGATTTAGAAAATATCTTATTAGATAACTTTACCCTAAGATAGACTTTAAGTATTAGTATAAAAAAACTTCCTAGAATTTTATAAATATAGAGATTTTGTGTATTTCCCAATCAATTCATCCCTATCTAGATAAGAGTAGGTAGAGGTTGCTCTAGCATAGATTTACCTAGGATTGAAAACATCAATAAAGATTTTCATGCTTGACTTGGGGTATTCTGGTACACGACAATGGGCCTTGTAGCATGCTTGGTTATGACACTCCTGGTGGATAATCTTATGATATTTCAAATGTTCTTTATAAACCATTAATAAGGATTTATGAGTAAATACTTCCTCAAAGAAAACATTTTTTTAATGATTATGGATTATATGCATAAACTATTCAATTTAAGTTAAGTATTTTACTAGTTTGGAATTATGTATTACTATTCATAAACTAATCTAGTGTATGAAGTTGTTTAGAAATGGCGCCTAATGGAAGGAATGGAAACTGTATCAATGCACGTTATCCATGTATGTATTTTCCTCTTACTTAGGATAATTATTGTGGATCTAGAGATGCAACTGTTTCTTAACAAATTATTACCATACTGGGGTAACTCAACCAAGTTATGAATAATAACCTTACCCGTATGGAGCACCATGATCCACAATGTGGAGGATCAATGTTAGACCGCTTCATGAAGCAACAACCTCCAATAATCAATCAGAATAAAAATCCATTTGTAGCTCAGCAATGGATAAGTTCATTAGAGAAAATATTTCATTCTTTCGGAGTAGTGAAAGGGAAAAAGTTTTCATAGTAGTTTATCACCTCACAGGAGATACAAATCAATGGTTTTCATTAATTCAAAAAACATAGGATTATAGAGATGTATCCAATATGGAATGGATGGAGTTTGAATATATTTTCATAGAAAAATACATTCCTTGAGACCATTGAGAGGATATTGAAAGACAATTTCTGAGTCTGAGGAAAATGGAGGATGAGAATGTCACAGAGTATTTGGATAACATTAAAAGGTTAGCAAGCCATGCAGCAGATTATATACAAAACCCAATGAGTAAGATTGATCGATTCTTTATTGGGTTAAAAACATTTCTTTTTTGAGAATTAGTCTGACAATCCTTCTCATCGTATGAATATATTGTCTCATGTGCTATCAAGACATAAAAATAATTCTCTAAGTCTTTCAACTTTTAATCAAATTAAGAGAAGAAGAGATTTGATGAACACTGTATAAATATAAATATGGGTAAGAAGGAAAAAATTGAATTTACATCCTATAATAAATATGGGAAGAAACTCCTCAGTACTTTCATGATGAGATTGGGAGTCTATTACAAGGATCGTGAAAAAATGCCACCATGATCAGGATTTCAATGGAAAGACAGAGGCAATCAATGTTGAATGATACAATTTTAGAGAAATGGGGCATTATGAAAATGAATGTTCTAAGCATCGGGGAAATTTAACTCTGAAAATGAAAAGGGAGAAAGGACAAGCTTATGTGATCACTACTGCTATGGTTGAAGCTCTGAATGATGTGGTGGCATGTAATTTAATGGTTTCCTAAAATTTAGCCAATGATTTATTTGATTCTGGATCATCGCATTTTTTCATATCTTCTCAGTTTTATAAGAAAATTAGATATTTACAATTTGATTTAACACGGGAGTTTTCAGTCAAAAATTATAATGGAATTATCATTTCAACAATGTTTTGTGAATCAGTTTTAATTAGGGAAAATAAATGATCTTTATCTTATGGTCTCATCATCATATACATGATTGAATTTGATATAATCTTCATTATAGATTGGATTTCAGACCATGATGTGAAAATTTATTACAAGAAGAAGGTGGTTATAATTTTCAATGAAGATAAGGTGTACCTTATCTTTAGATAAAAAACATCAACACTTAATTCTTATCTAGATCCACCCCCAGTACCCCTACTAAATTCCATTATTTGGGAGAAAGGGAGTGAAATAACTATGGGAGGGGAAATGAATGTTCAAATAGAGGACCTAAATATTGTGAAAGAATATGTTGATGTGTTTCTAGAGGATTTACCTGTACATCCTCCATAATGATAAATTAAGTTTTCCATTGATTTAATTCCTAGATCAAGGCCCATATCAATGACCCATTACATAATGGAAATTGTGGAATTAGTGGATCTAATGAAACAACTCGAGGAATTCAGTAAAAAATGATTTATCTCCGTATTGTTTCTCCATGGGGATCCACTATTCTTTTGGTTAAGAGGAATGATGGATTAATGATGTAGTGCATTGACTATAGGAAAGTCAATGCTATAACAATAATGAACAAGTATCTCCTACATTGCATTGATGATTTATTCGATCAACTTCATGGAGCTCAATATTTTTCAAATATTAACCTTCGATCTGAATATTATTAGTTGTGTGTGAAGAAGGAAGACATTCCAAAAACATCATTTCAAACCAATTACATGAATTACGAGTTTATAGTAATACTTTTTGGACTAACTAATGCACCCTCTGTTTTCATAAATCTAATGAATAATTTTTTCTAGTATTATCTTGATGAATTTTTAGTGGTATTTATTGATGATATCTTTGTATACTCAAAAAGATACAAAGATCGTGACAATCACATATGAACTATTCGAAAAACCTTTAGAATTATTGAATTGTATGGGAAGTTTAGAAAGTGTGAATTATGGCTACATGAATTTTCTTTTCTTGGTGATATTGTCTCTAAGGATGTAATCTCTATCAATCCTTAAAATATCAAGGAAATATCGAAATGTATAACCGAGTTATGCACTAATATTGTATTAGCATGTTATTATTGTATTTTCATCCAGAATTTTTTCTGATTCGCTAACCCATTAACCAAGCTCACACGTAAAGGTGTTAAATTTTTTTGGACAATAGAGTGTGAAGAATTTTTTTAATAACTAAAGAGAATATTAGTCAATGATCCTATCTCGCCTCTACCATTAGGGAATGATGGGTTTGTTTTTTATAGTGATGCTTCAAAGAAAATACATGGTTGTTCCCTTATTCAGAATGATAGAGTTATTGTATATGCATCATGAATGTTAAAAATTCATGAACAAAACTATCTCACTCATGATATTGAGTTTACAGCTGTAATCCTTGCTTTGAAGATATATAGATACTATCACTATGATGAAAATATCAGATATATACTGATCATAAGAGTTTGAAGTATATTATCTCATAGAAAGGACTCAACATGAGGCAAAGACGATGGCTTGAACTACTTAAGGATTATGACATCACTATACACTACCACCAAGGGAAGGAAAATAAGGGGGCATATGCTATGAGTAGAATTGATCATGGATTTTAGAACAAGATGAGAGTTGTAGGGGATCCTATTTTCATGGTTCTAGTAAATATGGATATGGGAATAATCATGGAAGGTGAAACATCAATACATTTTAAAATGGTTTCTAAACCATCTTTACTATAATGGATAAAAAATTCTCAAAAAGATGATGAAGAGTTTCAAAAGAAAATTAAAGCTATAAAAGATGGGAGATTGATTTAATTTTTATATGAAGATTAATTTTTTATATTTGGTAAGAGTCTTTTTGTTCCTGCTATACCTGATCTAAAAAAGGAATTGTTGGATGATGATCATAGCACCAATTTATCTATACACCCTCGTAGCACTAATATGTATAGAGAATTTAAGGAACATTTTTTTATGGGAAAACATGAAGAGGGATATTCCTGATTATGTGTCAATATATATGGTTTGTCAAGAGGTAAAGGATTGATGAAAACATCCTTGAAGAGTCATGAAACCTCTTCCAATATATGAGTGGAAATGGGATGATATTATGATGTACATTGTCATGGGTCTACCAAAGACTCTTAGAAAAAATAATGAAATATGGGTCATTATTGATCGTCTTACCAAGTCATGTCATTTTCATACTATAAGAGAAGATTTTCCACTTGAACTTTTATCAAGACTTTATATTAAAGAAGTTTTAATACTTCATGGTGTACCTATATCAATTTTTTCGGATTTTGATCTCCATTTTACATCAATATTCTAGAATATTCTTTAGAATTCCATGGATACTGAACTTCGTTTGATCACTTCCTACCACCCTCAAACTGATGGATAATCAAAATAGACTATCACACCTTAGAAGTCATGTAGAGATCTTTCTCACTCGACTTTCAAGGTATGTGAGATCAATATTTACCTTTGGTTGAATTTTCCTATAACAATAGCTTCAATTAAAGTATTTAGAAGGAACCATATGAAGTGTAATATGGAAAGAGATGTCGCGCACCAACTTGTTGGGACGATGTTTGTGAAAGAAAACTCATTGGCCTAGAACTTGCTGAGTAAACAATGAAAAGGTGAAGATTATCCAAATCCACATCAAAGTATCTCAAATTAGGAAAAAGATCTATATTGATATCTGATGGAAGGATTTGGAGTTTCAAGTAGGAGATCATGTTTTCATGAAGGTATCTCTATGGAAAGGTGTTATACGTTTCGGTAAGAAGGGTAAATTAAGTCCCAGGTACATAGGACCTTTTGAAATTCATGAACAATTGGAGTTGTAGCTTACCTTTTGGCAATGCCTCCAATTCTATCAAAAGTTCATGATGTGTTCCACATATCACTATTGAGAAAATACATGCCTGACCCAACACATGTACTCCCCTACAAAGAAATAGAACTGGAACTTGATCTGTCTTATTGTGAAGATCCTATAATTTTTCTTGATACTAATGAACAAGTGCTGAGAATATGGATGACTCATCTGGTAAAAGATCTATGGGGAAACCATAAGATGGAAGAGACAACATGGGAACCTGAGAAACTTATGATGAAGAACCACCCATATATTTTTACATAGTAGTACTATAGAAATTTCAAGGACGAAATTATTTGAAGGATGGAATAATGTAACACCCAAATCATCCGTGATACGTTTCTCTTTGAATAATGTAATAGCTTGCGTTGAACGCAACTTCAAGTTCTAGCACCCCATGACCAATCAAATTATCAGTTATGAATATTAATACATACTTTTTTGAAATTTTATAAATTTTATTTTTCAAAATGGACTACATTTTTGGATTCAAAATATCAAAATTAGCTTAGGGTGATTTTTTTTATTTTTCTGAAAACATTAAATTTTTGATGAATATTGAAAAGCACTACGTTATTGTTTAAAACTGACTTTTTATTTAAATAATTTGTTATTTTATTTAAATATATTTTATGTCAAAATATATACATAATACCTATATATATTAAATTCAATTCATTAGAGTGATATTATAAAAATATTAGAAATATAATATTTGCTGAAATTTTTAACCACTTTTACCAACTTTTTAGGCACATTTGAAAATTTGCCTAAAATGTAATTTTACCGCTTCGGTGAATGGAATTTCAAAAATCCTATAGACATGGTTTAAATTAGTAAGTAAAATTTGGTTCAATCGGATGAAAATAATTATTAGTGAATAGTAACATTTGAATTTTATTTACCACAGTTAAAAGTAAATGGGGTAATTAAAAGTAAAAATGATATTATATTTACTCTAACACATGTATTAATTCTATTAGATAAGTTTATTTCGAAAAAAATAACCCTTATAAATAAAATATGATCCTTTTGGTCCAATAGGATTACATTAAGACATTTGTTGTTTTTTTATTTAATGAAGAGTAAAAAGTGATAAATTCAAATTTTAATAAATAAAACATTTTTAATATAGGGTTAACCATAAGATAAATTCGACTATAAATATTCATTATAAATCTAAAATTTTTACCATATATTTTTATATTATTTATCATTTTTATATATTAAATAATTAAATTTTTTTTTGACACAATGATGATGCAGTAATTACATATTTGTTGAAAGATTAAAATAATTGATATTATAAATTTTGAAATAATTGTAAGTTGAGATTTTTTATGAATTCCAAGAATTTTCTCGGTTAATATTACAGGTTAGAGTTGACTAAATATTTTTTTTGAAGAGATAAAGTTTTTCTGAATTTCAGAAAAACCAAATACTAAATAGTATCAAAATTGACATAAATGTGTTTTTAAAACAAATTCTAAATTGTTAATTGAAATAATATTTCTAAAACTCTAAGCTTCATCCAAATGACTTAGATAAGGTTAGATATATCAATAATGAACCACTTGAGTTTCTCTTGGATTTTTATAGTATGTTTATTAACCAATAATTATAATAATATAAGAATACATGGTAAAAGTTAAACTACTTAACTAAGAGTTAAATATAAAATATAAGGTTAATATGGTCACCTAAACCTATATATAACCTATTGGTTGAGTTTTTTTCGATCCCTCACAACCTTATCCTTGAAATAAATTCTTTTGGTGACATTATAAACCGAATATGATTGTATAATAAAATAATATTTCAAGATTTTCCTAAAGTGACCCCACCTCTTTTATAAAAGGTTACTTCATCTTCTCTTAATATCACACCTCCAAATCCATTTGCCTCAGCCAAAAACTACTCAAATATCCTCCCAACAAACCTCAAATCAACCTAGAATCATTACTTTGACTAGAAGCCAACCTAAAGATCCCTTTTGATCAAATAAAAAGGAAGCACCCGAAGAAGAAGTAATAATTTCATCACCTCTTCAAAAGTTATATTCTTCTTACACTTCCTCTTTCTTTGTTGTTTCTATACCAAAATAATATCTAAATTATCTTATACTTAATATTATTTTATTATATATATGGTACTACCATATTTATTATTCTATCCATCTTATGAATGAAAAAGTCACCATACGTGTGTACGTACGGCTTACCGTCTCCACGTCATGGTGTAGTTTGTTATTCAACACTTCATTGTCTGGATGGGTAAAATAATGAGTATAATTGATGTAAATAATAAATACAAAAAGTTAATGATTATTTATATATGATATACCATCCAATAACTTATGATTTCACCATCAATTAAATGGTATTGTTGCTCGTGCGTACGTTAAGATTACTGTCTTTATGAACACAATGAGATTCATTCCCCATCGTAACCATTGATGAATAATTTTCATTTTATGAATAAAAATAATGTTTCAGAACATATATCATTCTGGATATGAATCATATACATCCTATCCATATCAAACATAACTTACGTAACAAAACATATAAAATAAAACTAATCAGTTAACACCCGAAAAAATGATACTATTGAAATGTTATTAACAATGAAATATTAGAAGATCACATATGATATCATATTATGTATGTTGTTCTTTTTTAAATTAATAACAATGATTTAACTATTATACAAGAGGTTAACATGCCCTTGATCAATTAAATGTTCATAGTAAGGGTTAATTCTATAATATCTTCATTTTCTAAGGTTTTTTATACGTGAGTATCAATTAGGACCTCTATATCGTCCACATCCATCATTTTTAAAAATGAATTTCAAAATATTTTTAAAATTTCCTAGACTATGAGTTAATGTCATTTATATAATTTTATGACTTTTTATAAAATTTTTATATTGTAATCTTTCTGTTGTTTTCCAAACAGGGTCCTTTGTGACCTTTTCGAAAAAATTAAGGAAAGAATTTTTTTTTAATGTATATAGAGGGTGTTGCTATTTTCTGTCATTATAACATCTTAAAAGCTTCCCTTAAAAGCTTATAATAATATTTTCAAATTAAACGTTTTCTTTTATAATTATGTAACTTTTAAATTATTTCAATATAAAGAGGCATTTATCTCAAATAGTTTTGATTTCATCTATGTCAACGTCCTTTGATGGATTTTAAACTTGTTTTAATTTGATTTATTATGATACAATCTTCCATATTGTATTGATGGTTTTGTGATATTTTTGACTCCGAATGTGTTATTTTTATACCATTAATTGTTTATAGTTAATGTATTAACATCTCATATGCTAGTTTTAATATGAATATGTATGTTATGTTTCATCCTTTTCATAATAGGAATGCATTAGGATTAGTAATTGATGGGTGGAGCCTTCTAGGGCTCTTTGATGCATCAGTAAGTCTAATAAGACAAACTAGTTTCTTAGTAACAGGCCTAAAAAAATATCATTTGTAGTATTTTCATGAGGCCTTGACTATGTGGTTATGATGTCTGACATTTTCCATTACATCATTATGAAATTAGCTATTGATATTACATGTGATTATTTCAACTAGTAGAATATCCATGAGAATAAGTAAATGGAATTATTTGATTTATCTTTTCCATATTATGCTAAAGTTTAGATTTAAAAGTTTTGTTTTTTAGTCTTCTGCATTTCCTTAAATGTTTATACTTATTTATGCATGTTTCTGCTATATTTTAATTCTTTCTGAGCACCTGAGCTCACCCCTTTCTATGTTTTATTTTTCCCAGGATTCAAAAAAGTATATTATGACTGGCCTAGAGGGATAGTATAAGGGAGATTAATGTATTCAAAGGAGACACAAGGTTGTTATTTTTCATTCCATCATGTAAAGTAAAACTTCTGTTTGTATCTTGTACATCCAAGGCTACAAAACTGATCAGTCTTTTATGATTTGATCCATTTTGATCATGCCAATGTTCTGTAATAATGCAATGCCTCTTAGTAACTAGGGGCGGGACGTTATAATAGGTTACCATTATATTATTATGTTCCAATTTTTTTTACTTGTTTAATACTTAGATAGAAGACCATAACATGATTAGTTATCATAGGAATAATGTTGAGTAAATCTATATGATTGATAATAATAAAGTATTATTCACTTCACTATCCAAGAGTAATATTTGATATTATTAACAAGATTACCTACCTAAATAGATTAGGTATGGGGGAAACACTAAAGTGATCTAAATCTTATATAAATTTTGACTTGTGCCACTAATGGGTTTAATGGATTTTAAAAGAGTCCAAAATTTTAGAGGGTTCATATTTAATAAAATTCATCATTTAATGAAAATAATTATTGATAATCATATAATTATATATAATATTGTTGACATAATTATATCATCATAATTTTTTATGTTAACAATGAGATGAGACCTTGAAAATAATAATATTAATGTAAGTAAATACTTAGATTTGTATAGAACACAATGAATAATTCTATAGAAAAATAATATGTGTTAGAGAAATACATTTCATAGTAACCAAATGTTAATGGTTTTTAACATGTGAATATTGATTTTTATAAAAATCATAGAATTAATCATTTAATATTTATAGAATAATATATGAAATATGATAGAAGGAATTTTAGTCTATGATAATAAAGTAATATGATTTAAATAATCAATGACATGGAGAGATTGGGTCTATAAATTATATATTTTTCTAGATATGGGATTCTTCTTGGAATTATCATTGAAAATGTTAAAAAAAAGTGAAGCCTTTTAAGATTTTTTTTTTAAAATTTCCTCAAAGTTTTGATAATGGATAAACTAGGGCATCTGCTTCCCAATTTTCAGTTTTGTATTAATAATAAAAATGGGTTACTGCTTAAACCATAATAAGAAAAAATAATTTCATTGATTGAAAATGATTCTTCAAATATCTATTAATGGTCATTGAATCCTAAATGTAGTGGAAGTATGTAATTAAATTATTTCATTATTAGGTACTTTTATGAGATAGATGTAGGTATTTCAGAAATGTTTTTGGAAATTTCATGTTAGGTATTACTGTTATAGAATCAATTCATTGATTTTGAAGGATTTATGACCCTAAAAATATATTTTAAAAGAGTTGATAATATATAGATATTAAAAATAAATATTTTAATAAAAGTAAAATTTATTTTAAATTAATATAATGCTTCAAATAGTTATTGAATCATTGATTTTAATTCCAAAAATTAATATCATATTCATATGGTTTTAAATAATTGATATGTATAATTTTCTCATTTATCATATGTAATGAGAGATGCTTCTTCATAAAAAGGATTTTTTTAGAAACATTATAAAATAATTTATTTAATTCACATGGTTTATGAATTATTTTATTTAATAACAGGTTTGAGAAAAAAATAAGGATGGATGGTGTTTTCTTCTGGATAATTATGCCCATCCAAATGTTTTTAAAATATGATGAATGTTATCCTACCACCCATCAGTATTATATTTAAAAGAATGGTACATTATTTTTTAATAATGCTTTAAACACCTAAGATACTAAAAATGGTATGGATGAATTGATTATTTTCAAACCATTCTCAAAAAGTTGAAATAAGTGATATTTCCTATAATGAGGGAGTTTGTGTATCTAATCATGTTGTTATAAAAATATATATCTTTTGAGAGGTTAGTGTTAGTGTTTTTGGACATGGTGATGTTAAAATGTTAAAAAATATGGTATTATACTAGTCACCACATTAATTTATTGTCACATTATATCCTAGACAAAGATATTATATTTTTTAAAGAAAAAGGATAATTGTTACAATATTTTAAATAATATTTCAATAAACTTATGACATAAATGTTCTTAGAATGATGATAATGAATAAAATTAAAAAATTTATAATAATATAAGAAAATTATTAACATTATAAAATTTAATTTTGTGACGTTATGGAGTTTTTATACTCTGTTTAAATAGTTGAACATTATAAATACGATTATTAAGTATCACCATTATTTAAACGCGATTTCTTTATAGTCATTACACAGTAAACATGTTTTTTAGGAGGGTTTTATAATATTTTCTCATATAAATGTCACACTAATTACATAGATATGTAATTTTCTTAGAAAACCCAAAATGTGTATCAAAAAATAATATTAATATAATAGTTTATCGTATAGGATAATATTAAATTAGTTGTCACTAATTCTTTTTAAATATTATTAAAATAAATTTTGTATATAAAATGTATCATATTATTCATAATGCATTCTCCATATTATCATTCATTAATATATCCTTATATTATGTAAAATGAAATGATAATTATAATATACAAAACCCATACATCCAAATATGATTCAAAAAATATACTCCTTCCAAATTATCTTTATACAAACTAATGAAACACAAGTTTAAACATCAATAAAAATATATATTATTGAATTGCATACATACCCAAGACCTTTTATGTTTAGAGGTTTAGAGAATTAGAATAACATTATATAATAAACCCCATATTGTTCTTACTAAATGGAAATTTTTCTGATTATACCCATAGGTTATTACTCCATAATAAGTCTTCAAAATATGTCTAAAATTTCTCAACACATAATGCTCTTATTGGTATATCATATTTATTAATATTCATCATAACCTTGGTAACTGGATATATAATAAGGATGATATCATATTCCCTGTAAGGGGTTTGGTATAGAATAATCTATCATGGATAGTTATTTATAAATTATATAGAAACGTTATTAATAAATAATTAGGTCATATATTAAATAGCATTATAATGAAACGTTTTCAAGGATAACATAATCACTTCGAAAATGATAAAAAATTCCATAATAATATAATGAATAATTTTAAATATCTTGATACTATATGAATGTAATCATGATCATACAATCATATTATTCTGAAAGTACATAATGATCTTACCATAAATACATTGTTTCATGTCATTTTATAATGAATGGACTGACATACTCGAAGTGACACCAAATTTTTGTCTCATGAGGCCTTAACCAATGCATCTGTGGGGTATAATAGACCCCACCCATCACTAACACATGTCCAATGCATTCTTGATCTGTTGAATGAATTTTAAAATACATAATTTGAAGCCCTATTAATCAATATGTATCTTTTTGGAATCCAATATACATAAGATGAATATTTCTCTATTTTTGGAATAAATGTTTTGGTAAGATTCCTTCAATCCATGCTATTTATAAAAATGGGTATATGGATTATCCAAAATTAAAATGATGATAAAAATATCTACCATATAAGAGATCACAAAAATAAAGGAGTCAAAATAATGTCAATGGATTATGGAGAGTATAAGAGAATATAAATTCTAAGAATTTAATACGAGCGTATGGAATCCACTATTGGTACGACGAACCATGAAACTTTTCAATGGGAAATGAATGATGTACAACCATGAAAGATTGAAAACTGATCATAAAAATATATCTTTCATTGGAGAGGAGTTTTTATACGGTTTTGGGGTCTTTGGGGCCTTTAGGGCCTTTAGTGTTACGTACTTAGGCAATATGCCTACTATTCATATTGATCATTTAAAGGGTTCCCCTCAACCCAATTTAAAAAGGGACGGTCTAAATATTCTTAAAGATGTACGGTCTTTGATATTTTATCCATTATTAAATTAATGGAGACTATAAATTCACTAGAAATAATGTTTTTTAGTTAGTGGATATATTTGGGGTACTATATAAGAAAATGAAATCGAATCATTAAAAATAATTTTCCCAAATCTTTTGTAACATTATTGTAAAAATAAGTTTATAAATCAATTATAGAGGTAAATTGATAAATTTTCAAGGATTATTTTAAAAAATTGTATATTAAATAATTTATAAAAAAAATCTTGAAAATAAACTTTGATTAATAAGAAAATTAAGAATGAAAAATAAAAACATAAATAAATGAAATGAAGTCCCATTCAAAACATTTATGAAAATAATATAATTTTATTTTAATATAAAAAAATCTATGAATAATGCGAATAAATATTATATTGGTAAATAATTGAAAAATATAATTTAATTTAAAAATTGGGAACGGTTATGATGGTGGGTAACACTGTTCATGTGGAAAAAAAAAATATTTTTTACATTTTTGTAAAGAAAGTAAAAAATTGACATTTTAAGAAAAGACTAAAAATATTAATTTTAGAATATTAAATAGAATTTAAAAAAAATTATATATTGACCTTAACGAATCATTGATATATATAAAATAAAAATTTAAAAAGAAATAAAAAATAATGATATGGAAGAAAAATATTCCCGACCAAAAAGGGGGAAAGGAAGAATTTTATAATATATATTATTTAAGTAGTTTTAAGTACCTAAAAGATAAAAAATGAAATAAATTATTTAAAACTATAAATAAAATAATAGCATAAGAAAATATGGATCTTAGGAAATAAATAATGGAAATTTTTTCTAATGAAATTGAAATATTTACAATCTTGTTTAAAGTGTGATTGTAAAATAAATCCTTATATATATTATGAAAATTGAATGAAAATATATTGAAAGTGAAAACAAGAAATTTAACTTAAATTAACTTTATTTAATAGTGTATAATGATATAACACTACGTATATGGAACTGTTTCACTATATAATGGAAATATGATCATAATTTAAAACATATCTTAACGAAGGATGTTTGAGATGAGAAACCCATACCTTAGATTCTTGTTTGGTTGGACATGTTATAAAGTCCAATATAATGAATTTATATTGTTTATTCATATATTCATGATTCATATATATATATATACATTTCTGGACATCGTTTATTCAAATTGTATTTACCCAATTACTAATAAATCATTGTCAAACGAAATTATTTAGTCTTTGACTATTATATTTACCTTTCATGTTATTCTTTAAAATTTATAGTTCTTGAACACTATTCATGGTTTCATAACCTAGAAAATATCAATTCAATCATATTTATCATATTTATAGATAAAATATACTTTTATAACCATCTTTTTTCTTTTATGAAAAATGAAATACGTTATTCATGGAGGCGGTAGTCCACACGTACGTATGAGTGTCATTTATATTTTCAACAAAATAAGAGGTAAATAAATTAGATAATAGTATATATTTACATAATACTATTTATTTAATAATTAATATAAATATATATATTCATTAAATTCATCTATATAACCATCCATGTGAGGTGGTGATGAAAATTGAAATACATTACTCATTAGAGAAGGTAATCTGCACTTACGAACGAGCGGCCTTCTTATATTCCATTTAATGGAAATGACATTGAAATTTTTTTACCATCAACATAAAAATCTTCAGTTATAGTAGATATACTTATTTAATTATACTATTTTTTATAATATATCTGAAGCAGGTAGAAGTGGAATGAATATTAAAAGAACTCAATTAAGATATTTAATAAAATATCAATCCATTTTCAAGGAAACATTTCTCAAAATTAGACAAATTTATAATATAAGATGAGGAAGAGTATAAATTCACACATAATTTTTTTTTACTAGATTTAGTTTTTTTATGTATTGAATATTATTTTAACCCTGTCATTAAACCTTTTAACCCTTAAAACGGTGAACAAATTTTACCACGATAACTATACATTATGAGTAGATATGAAATATATCATACAACATTATTGGAATATTATAATTACATATATTTAATATATTTTTAAATATTAAATTTCGATAAATCTTTAAAAAAATTAATTAAATTATTTTGAACGTAACTAAAAATTTTTATTAGAAAAAATTCCATTTAACAAAAAAAGATGATCTTACAACAAAATATTATATATAATTAAACCTTATAATATTTATTGGTCTATGAATAATTTTTTTGATTTTTTGGCTTTATAATCAATCCAAAACCTAATGTAGTTCCACAATTATATAATTAATGAAAATGGTTAAAATAGTTCTTTTATTAGAAAAAAACATCACTTAGGTTTAAAAATGTCAAACATGGGTTTTGAATTTAAGAATAATATTTTTAAATTATTTATTTTAATTTTAAATATATGTTTATTTGATAATTTTTTTTTCAAAAACATTAAATTAATTCATATTTTATGATTATGTCATAAAAATGATTTTATTTTGTAAAAGAGTATTTTCCACTATTCACTAACGATTCAGTAATTTTAGAAATACCCTAAAACATTATCTTAAACAAATTTTGACATTATTAACTCTAAAATATATTTTATTTCTTCATATTCAAATTATAAAATAAATTAATATAAATTTTAAATAAATATATTAAACATAGAGAAAACCCACTTTTATAGAAAAAAGGATCTTTTAAAATAAAAGTGTTATTAATCAAATATCATATCAATTTATAATTTATTATGTGTTATTTTATTAGTTCATGCATTGATTGTTTTTATATTTATCAATTTATTATAATACAGAACACTTCAATAATATCTCTTTTAAAAAATACCATTTTTAACATTGGATTATTTTAATTATATCACATTAGTTATTTATAAAATTTCATCAATCAAAACATAATAAAAAACTTACGCAAAATAATTTATTAATATAATTTTATTTTATAAATTTTTATTCTTATTATAATTATAATTTTCCATGACTCAATTTTTATGTGTAATAGAATATTTAACATATTTTTATTTAATTTAGTATAACAAATTTCAATCTACAAGGTGTTAAATTTTTTCCCCATATAAATAAATTTTTTCGAAAAGATTTAATTGGTTGTTAACTAATTATTTTTATCATGACATAGTAATAATATGATGTAGATTTTATCATGATAATTAATTTATATGTCATTACTAGGAAACATATTATTTATTTTTTTAATATTTTTAAAACCATGTATATTCAAATATTAGACTCATAATTTTTTATAAGCTTCCAATATCAAACCTTGACAGTTGGGCTATGTTTTACAAGTAAGAATTGATATATTTTAATTCATATTTCTTACGTTAAGTAATTATTTTACCATTATGATAAAGAATATGTAAATTATAAATATTTTATTTATTTCAATTCCATAAGAGAAATTTAGACCTTATGTTATGTTTCAAGTAGTTTTCATCCTCTTAATCATCTCATATTATAAAAGATAAACATCAATGATTAATTTTTCCGTCATGATGTACCAAAATTATGTTTTAATTGATAATAATATTAATAACAGAATGAAATGTTATTCATTGTTTCTCTATCAATTTCAAAAAAACCTAATTACTTATCAATAGTCACGATAATACTCAGTATAAATAATCTATCATGTAAATAAGTTAAACTATAATCCAAAAAATCTCAATAATAGCTCCCAGAGTTCAAATTAAATCATTACCTAAATAATTAACCCTAAAACTATTAAAAATATTCCTAAACAAATTAGATACCCAAAAATAAAATAGGTTTGATTACATATACTTCCAAAATCAACATAAATTTTATCTCCAAACTACATTAATCACTCATAAAGTCACACACAAAAATTCTATATTCCCTAATCCTATATTATTTAAAATATACTAATTGTTTACCAAAATAACATGAATCACGTTAACATAAAATCAAACATTAATATTAATAGTTATCCCTAACTCTCACCTTATATTTCCATTATCAGTTTACCCATTTTCCAAATTAACCATTATTTCTCCAATATAAAATACATAACAATATATAAACTTCATTTATAATGATTTAAAGAGAGTGTGTAAATTATCCAAAACAGATTTCCCAAGAGTATTAAACTAGGTTTGTTGTTATGACCACTTTTCTTCATGAAGTGAATATAAATTTAATTTTAATTAGGGATTTTTCAAAGTTATTACCCCTAGGTAGATCTATGTTAGATCTTTCATCCACATACTTGTATCTATATAGGGACATTATTTATATAAAACCATGCACTCTTTACTTTAACATGTTTTTTTTGGATTTTCTTCTTATATGTAGGCATACCCCTAGGTTTTTAACAATGTTTTATCACCATAATCCTTGCATTGATAAATCATTTATCACTTAATAATATTATACATATAAACTGAAATGGTAATCTATGAATCAACCATCATCCATAATCTCATTAATCACCTTAAAATCCATTAATTTAAGAACTCAAAAAGGTATTTACACCTTTTATGTTGGGATTAAATATAACCTTATTAACCCATAAATGTAACCAAAACACTTAAATTATACTCATATGACAACTTACTAACCTCTAAAGTTATCTAAATACTACATTGATTCCATCAAAATTAGACAGAACAAGTACACATTAATCTAGTTCTAAAAATATAACCATTAAAAATTATCTTTTTACTAATAGATGAGATCATATTTTAATAATACATAGTAAAAAAATTAATTAGTCACATATACAACGAATAAATTTTTAGATTTTTATAATTATATAATTAAGAAAAAATTACATAAAAACCCATATCTTTCTCTCCTAAATGAATATTCTCACATTATACCTACATTTTCTTATTCCACAATATGTCTTCCACATTTCACAGACAATTCCCCACATGAGGTACCATTATAAATATATCATATGTATTGCTCCTCTTTATTACTTGTGTAAATGGAATAATAATAAGGGTGAGTTGAAATTCATTGTAAGGTGTTGCGTACATCAGAAGAAATATGGATATATGATGTGTAAATATTATAGAAAGATGAATAATCAATAAACATTCCATATATTCAATAACATGATTAATAAATATATTCATGGATAATAATTAAATGGATAACAAAAAATAATTTAATAATGATGGAATAAATAATTTTTGATATCTTAATCCTCGAGAAAAGACATCATGATCTTACCAGCATGGATTTATGCTAAGATAGTATGATCTTATCCTCGAATCATCATTCCATTTCATCTTACATTGTATAGGATAACATACACCAAGAGGTTATCAGACTTATTTATCATAGGAGACCTTACCAGGTGCATTGAGGGGCTATAACGGACACCACCCATCACATACTATTGTCCAATGAATTTATCATGTATTGAATAAACAAAACAATATATAATAACTATAACTTAGTAATTAAAAAATATTATTGAATGAAATATATGGAATATCGTTATTTCCCAATTTGATAGAATAAATTGATTAGTAATCTTCCCTAAACTTGTACTACATATAATAATGGATATAAAGTTTAGTAAAAATTTAAATACAACAAAATATATACATTATAAAAAATAACATGGAAGTGAAGGAATAAAAATAATGTCGGTGAATGATGGAGAGTAACACAGAACAAAACATCAAGGAAGTGAATGACATGAGAATATATTTTTATCAATAAAATAAGTTATAAACATTAAATTGGTATTGTACTAAATAATAACATCAATTCTTGGTAAATTAAATTTTTTAGGCATGGATTATGAAAATAGAGAGGAAAATGGATGTGAAACTTTAAAAAGGTACCCTCCTAAAACATCTATAAACTTGTTGTAAATTTTTTTTATAAATCAATTAATAAACTCATTTCATAATTATTCAAGGATACTTTTAAAATAGTATTTTTATAAAAATATACTATAATGGAATCTTGAAAATAATCCATGACTTTGAAATAAAATGTGTAATTGAAGATAATAATATACAAAATTGAAATGAAATACCTTCGAAAAACATTTAACAAAATCACATCCTTTTATTTCGATATATAATTTTTTCCAAAATAGTGGGAATAGATTTTAATATTTAAAACCATTAAAACATGGAAATAAATTTAAGAGTTGTTTAATTTTCGTGATGATGGGAATATAAATTCATGCATAAAACATTAATAATAGATTTTTTTTACCCTTTTATAGAGACAGTAAGAAATGTCATGTTCGAAAGACATGAAAAAATTAATTTGATCTCTTGAATATAAAGTAGAATTTGAAATAATTTTAAATTCGTTAATCAATGATCTATGGAAACATTTCCTCTAGAAGAAAAATTAATAATATTTATATAGAAGAAAAATATTATCATACAAAAGGAGAAAAATGGATACTTTTTCTATTAGTACTATTTCTGATGTTTTGAGTTTCAAAGAGAGAAAAATAGAAATAATGATTTAAATCCATATAAATAAGAATAGGATAAGAAAATATATGGGTTTTTTGAATGAAATGAAATAAAATTTCTCCAAATGGTAATTGAAATGTAAAAAATCTCGTTAAAACAGAGATTATAAATAAAACCCCTATTAATTTAAAATGGATTGAATGAAAAACACTTGAATGAGAAAACAGAAAATTTAATACAAATTTATCATAACTTAAGAGTTTATAATTAAATAATATTTCATATATGTTGAATATAGAATATATAATAGAAATAAGATTATAAATCAAAACATATCTCAGTGATGGAAATTTGAGAAGAAAACCCATTACAATGGGTTCCTTCTTGGCCTGATGTGTTCCAAACCCATGTATAATACAATTATATTTACTAGGAAGGTTTATGATCCAAGCGTACTCGGTCCAAAAAATTTATTAATAAAAGTAAAATCAAGACAAAGATACAAAAATGCAGCACATGCGCCACCAAATACCAAGTGGCGGACCAACACATCCCACAAGACAACGAGACAAAATCCCAAAAACAAAATAAAACAGTTTGAAAGCGCACCAATAAGAGATGGCCCAAGCAAGTTCATCCACTAGAACAACCCATGAAATCCATACCGACATAAATCGTGTATCCCAACAATCCGCTTCTCGAGGTCAAGGAAAAGCCAGTCTGTCACTGCCATGGCGCAGCTGTCCGTGCCCACATCCCAATCACAGCCCATCTTCACCAAAGTCGTCGACGACTTATCCCCACCCGAGGCCGTCACTATCTCATGAAAAAACCTGAAGCTAATCCAGCTCAATCAGCTCAAGGACCGCTCATACTCCCGTCTTCAATCCGCAATGCAACCGGTCATGCATTCCAAGTTCGTCCAAAGACCCAGCTGCCTCATCCCCGGTAGAGATGTGCCGCCAAGACAGACAGTCGGTTGCCATCTTCATCAGCCGACAAACTCTCAACCCACGTGCAACACATATGCTGTCCGGATCCTAGTACTGAACATCATCGTCTAGATGCAGCACCTTGCATGCAACTACCGTAGTCACGCGCCGACAGCGTTCACCGCCAAATGGAATCCATCGTCAGTCAAAAAACACACCGCCGGTAGTCATCCCACCAACGCCGTCGTAGTGCGGTTCCACGCTCTTGCTGGTCACCCCTCCCACCATCTCCCAGGATCTTCATTTTCAGCCTAAAACCTCACCTGCTGCACCCCACCGGGATCCCAAACCAAACATTGTTTAGCTCCAAGTCTAGGTCTCCATCGCCAGAAACCCAGCCACACCACTGCCGGGACAAAAAACCTGCCTCGCTTGCCATGGATCCTGCCAACCCCAACACCGGATCGATGTTGGTCTTAGCCTTCTTCCTCTTCTTGTACATGGTAACCTGTTTCGCTCGTGGGTTATTCTCCCCATTCACCGCAGTCATCCTCTTTCTCTTCGCCTTCAGATCAATCTCAGCCGCCCCAATAGTAATGTTCTGAAATACCGTCTCCGGCCAAATCTCATCGAGTGGGACAGACTTGCATCCACCACCACTAACATTACCTTCACATATCACTGTAAACATCTCATTTCTATTTCATGTGCAACATAGAGAAAATAATTCTTTGTGTCCTAGCACATCGGAATCATATCCAGTCTCCTCGCATACATAGGTTGTGTTGAGATCACCATAGTGAAATAATCATTTTGGGGTTACATGTTCAGTTTCTCAGGAAGGTTTTTATTTGGATAATTCATTACATACACCATGGACATAGTTTCATCAAAAAAAATATTAATCATATAATTTATATCATACTTATGAATTCAATACACTTGTGTAACCATCTGTGTATGGTTTTTGTGAAAATGAAAAATGCCATTAATGGAAGCTGTTGTCCACACATACCCATGGGCAATATTCATATTTTCCATCCAACTAAATATAAAGAATATAGATAATATTTTACCAATAAATAATAATAATTATATGATAAATATCATATATATTCAATAAATCCATCTATTTAACAATCCATTTTATATTGTGATGAAAAAATGTAATATGTTGCTTCATAGACGTGGTAATACATATGTATGAATGAGTGACATTATTTCCATTAGATGGAAAAGAGATAGAAAATGGTTGTAAAATAATTTTAAAAATAGTTCATTATAGTAAATACACTGATTTCAATATATTATTATGGATAAAATTAATTTATAAGATATATATAAAGAAAAAAACATGAAAGAACTTGGTTATGATATTTACCTCTAACTTTTTTATCCACTTCTAGCTTACACATTAAGCCTTATTAATTTATTATTTTGAAATACTAACTCCTCTAGGATGTTAGGATGATATTTTTGAATTTATTTTTATAGATAATTTTTATGTTATGTGTTGAGTAATAATGTTTTCTTGTGACCCTTTTCATACCATCTTATTTTGGACATCACAAACATCATTTTACTTTATTATCTTACTTATTCAATATGTTTAATAATATTTTTTAATAAGTAAAAATAATTACATTATTGTAATTAGAATATTATTTAAAGAGTTAATAAAATATTCTTTTTCATTTAAATTGTTGTAATGAGATTGGATGCCATTTTTATTGTGCTCATCTTTATCAGAACAAATAAAAGATCTTCTATTTTGTCTTTTTCACTGACAAAATCTTAATACATGAAAAAATAAAGGGTTTGATTAAAATTTTACATAGAATCAAAGATTTTATCATAACTTTTTTCTCTTAAAGTCTTTTAATGTACTCAGAAAAAAATTAATATAAGAAATATGTTTTAGATGCAATGGTGTATAGTAAAATGACGTCTGAAATTAGGTTATAATATAACATTTGAAGTGTTAGGTGTCCAAGTAATCATGGAAAACTCAAATAAACATGACAATTATAAGCATTTATATAAATAACTGAACACTCAAGAGTTTAGGAAAAGTGTTAATAATCTAATTTGCAAAAATCTCAGTGTACGAGAGGTCTAAAGATTACAAGAGTGAACTACATGTTCAATGTACATGTAATTTTTTTTAGTTTTTTTAATAATTAAGACCGATTAGGTGAATATAACTGAATTCTTACAGGGATAGAAAGATAGAGGATTATATCATTGTATCGAGGGCTCATAGGGATAGAAAGATAGTGATGTTGATCATCATATAGAGGGATCGCAGGGATAGTGAGACCTATCGATCATTATATCAAGTGATTTCTCTAGTAAGGTAAATACGGACATTAATGAAAGTATAAAACAAGGTACATATACCCTAGGTTATTGGATACCCTACTACATTGGATAAAATTACTGTATTAGTTTTTAATACTTGTTTTATTACATGTTTTTTACTTCCATTGAATTTTTTTTGAAGTTGAATCCAATATATTTATCTTTCTATTTGTATTTTGATTATTGTAATTAATTATATTATGATATAATTATTTAACTTTTTATTATTATGTGAATATGATATTTCCCTGATTATTATTCTATATTC
Source organism: Viscum album (assembly GCA_963277665.1). Classification (NCBI taxonomy): domain Eukaryota; kingdom Viridiplantae; phylum Streptophyta; class Magnoliopsida; order Santalales; family Viscaceae; genus Viscum; species Viscum album. Next base: position 497,689,339 of record OY728127.1, read on the forward strand.
ATTATGATAGAATTGATTCTTTTTTTATTACCCTCATATATCATAATCATTGTGATTCAGAATCTTTTGATATTCATGAATATGTTTAAACTCTGATTATGTTACAAGCATTTACTGATTATGATTCTATATGAAGTGAAGGTAGAATCAATTTCTTGATACGATCTGTGACTTATATATCAGAATCTAGTTGATTTTTTTTTATTTTCAGATCCAATGGCTATGTCTGATCACCATTTAAATAGATAATTGGTTTTTTTAATTTATTTTGGTTAACATTGTCAAACTATGTTTCATTTAAGGTTAAAAATGAGATTTTTTATGCCTAAAATTCTCCACTCATATTGTAGTTTTTCGTATTTATATTCATTAATATGCAATATTTATTATTAGAGCATGTTTCCACTGCTCAAATACTTTTTGTTTCTTTATTTCTTTACTTTTTCAAGTTTGTTTTAATTTTTTATAACATTTTTTATTATAAATATTTGTTAAACTAATGTGTATTGTTTAAAATATTTTTTGAATCAATTTTTGAAAGATTATTGGATTAAATTTCTAATCTATAGATAATATCAATCCCCCTAGACCACAAATGTTTTGATGGTATAGATAATGAATACTCGAAGGATAAAATGTAAACTTTTGTGATGAACACAAGAGTAGATAATTTTGTAATACTAGCGGGTGATTATAGAATTCATAATAAAGAATTAATAACTTTTACAAATCAATAAAAGTATGAATATCTATTAAATTACATGTTTAGGAATATGTTATTATGAATTATGATTAGAAACATATATAACCTGATTTCTTTTTATGATGTAACTAATATTATCTATAAAAAATTATAGATTACTGATTTTGGAACTTAATTTTTTTTTAAAACCATAAGATAAATACTTGACTTGACAATCAGTCATTTAATTTCTTTTTGGTGAACCTATTCCAAAGGTACAAAAAATATTTATGACAATAGTCAAAATCCTAAAATCAATGGGAGAGAAGGTTTTTGAAGATGAGACAATTTTTTAAGAGATCATTGATATCATGTCCAATGAATTTGAATTTAAGAGAAAAACTATTTATTATTCAAGGAAGATAAAAATTCTTACTATTGGTGATTTATTAGGAACCCTCTAAAAATATGAAAAAATATTAAAAAGTGATGCAGAGAAAGAAAAAAGGAATAATGGAAGATTTTCTTTCACTGCTACTTCAAATCGGATAAAATATCCATCCTTAAAAATGGGTTTTATGTATTATAAAAGAAAAAAGGATTTTTATCCAATATGATTCATGTGATTCTAAGAAATATGAAAATGAATTAGCTTAACTTGCTCAAAGAATGACTAATATTGTTGTTAAAATGATTTTTAGTATCATTATAAGGAATGTAACAAGTGTATGAATGAAAAGAAAGAATCAATGTTCACTTTTTATAAACATAAAATAAAAAATACATGTTAGACCAGATTGTCCAAAGCAGAAAAAGAAAGATAGAAAGGATAGAAAACCTAAAAAGAATCAGAAATGGTTTTACAAGTCAAAAGGAAAAAAAGTCCTTAAATCTAATTATTTGTAGAGTACATGTGGAAGAGATTAATCATATAAATCTTCTGAAAATAATAGTTCTAGTTAGAAGAACATTGGTCTTCGGTCAAGAATTACTAAAGAAAATTTGTGTCTGATGGAAATGGTATGAACCACTAAAAACCATACCCATATATCCTTAAATAAAAGATATCCTTATTATACTTTTGAAAAGGATTATAAATCCTAGGATGAATAATTTTCTTCAGTAGAGGATAATACTCTTCCCTCACATAAAGATGTTTCTCATTTTATAAAAATTTTAAAAAATGAAAATTTCTTTTTTTTTATCTTGATTAAGAAAATTGAAGGATAATTTTTTTAACAAAATGATTATCCTAACTTTCTATAGATATTTGTAATAATATTTTCAAACAAGATAATATTTATAAATATTATGAAAAGTGATTTATAAAAATTATTTTTTAAAAACATATTTTGAGAAATTCAATTACAAAAAAATATAGATGTGGATAAGAATTTAGTTGTAAAAATAAGTATAAAATTTATTCACTGAATAATTATTTTCAAAATTTACTGCTAGTATGGAAGGTTTTTATAAAATTTATATACAAATCATTCCATATGTTACTAGTTCAGGAATTCTATATACTCATAGAAAACTAGTAATTAGTAATAATATTTTTTTTCTTAAAAATGCTCTATTTTCCACAAAGTGCCAAAGTGTGGGTCATTGGGAAGAGAATTTTTCATTAAATAAAATTAAATCCTTCGGTTTCCATAATTACAATTTTTTAAAATAGATGTGTATTCCTAAAATATTTTTATCAAACATTTCCTTATCCAAAAAGGTTAGGTTTCCAAAAAATAATTGTATTGTTTTTAAGAAAGGAAAGAATGTAAAAACAAGAAGAATACTTGGAAAATGAATATTTTTTTCCAAACATATGACTAGTAACTAATATTTATTTGAAAATATCATCAAGTTAAATGGTGGAAAAGGATCCTTAGAAGATAATGTTAAAGGATAGATTATCAGTATAGGTAATATTCTTATTCTAAGAAAAGATTTAATTTCAAATGTTTTGTTTTTTAAAGGACTTAACCACAACCATATAAGAATAATTCAATTTTGTGATAATGGTTACAGTACAAATTTTTGGAATGATAAATGTGTATTACATAATTACATGGATTAATTCATTCTTTCTACCCATCAGTATAAGAATTTATATACACTAAACCAAGAAGACCTTAAGAGACAATACACACATTTTTGTATTGTAATGGTAGATCAATCTTGGATATGGAATAGAAATTTGGGGCACTATAACCGTATAAACTTATGTATGTTGACTGAGAAAATATTCTTTAAGGATCTACTAGAATATAGATTTGATTATTCAAAACTATGTGACCCATGGCATTAGGTTGAGTATTATAATTAAAACATTATATCTATTAGTGAAGACTCAAATTATGATGATTTACAATTACATCACATAGATTTATTTTTTCCAAAGAAAACTAAGAGTATTGGAGGAAAATACTATGAATATGTCTTAGTTGATCATTACACTAGATAGACATGGGCCTATTTTATAGAAAATAAATATGAATTATTTTGTTATTTAAAAATTTTTGTAGCCAAAGTTAAAAATGATAAAAAAATTCAATGATAAATATTTATAGCGATCATGGTGGTGAAATTGAAAATTATAATTTTGAATATTTCTATAGTAAAAAATGAATTATACATAACCTTTCATCTCCTAATGCTCCTAAAAAATGGTGTTATTGAAAGAAAAAAACACATTATTTAAGAAATTACAAGATCCATGTTGAGTGAACACTCAATTTATAAACATTATTGTGCTGAAGTGGTTATTACTTCTTGTTATACTATAAATCATGTTTTAATTCAACCCTTTATTAATAAAACTTTTTCTGAGTTTTGTACAGGCAAAAAACCAATATTTTCATACTTTAGAGTTTTGGCATGAAATGTATCCATATTTAATACCAATGATAACTTACACAAAATTATACAAAAATATGATAATGGTATATTCTTACATTATTCCACTACTTCAATGGAATATGGAGTTTTTAATAATACATATTGCGCTGTTGAGGAAAGAGTACATGTTAAATTTTAGGAAACTGATCCTTTAATTTTTAAATAATCTCAACCAACATCCTAAGATGAGTTCTCCAAAACTAATTTTCAAACTTTGGAGGAAGATTCTTATGATAAAGAAAATACTCATGAATTATTTTTTGAAGTATTTACTAAGTAATATTTTCTACCTTATGTAGATGAATAGGTTTTACAAAATCCATGTTAGATGTTTCTTGTAAATAATGATACTGATAATATAATTGGTGATGTGAAACAAATAATTAATAATATATGTTACTTAATAAATGAAGTAAAACATCTTTATTTCCCTTACCGATTTGATCCTAATAATCGTGATGTGGATTTTGATGATGAGGATTGGATTAAGGCCAATTATGAGATATAAATTAATTTAAAAGGAACAATGTCTTGAACTTGGTATAAAGACATAAAAAACATGATTAGTTAGTGTAAAATGGGTTTTCAAAAAAAAGTTTGATGAAAATCGAGTAATAATTAAAAATAAATTGGGAATTATTAATCAATATTATAATAAAAAATATGGAATAGATTATAAGGATACAAATACTCTAGTCACTAGACATGAACCTAGTTGTATTCTATTAGCCTTTGTATCATTATTTAACTTCACACTTTTTCAAATGGATGTGAAGTCTGGTTTTTATTATGGTTATGTAAAAGATGATGTTTTCGTTTAAATACCTCATATTTTCGAAGATAAAAATCATATAGAATATATTTAAAAACAAACCAATGATTTATATGGCCTTAAATAATCCCCAATAGATTGGTATGATTCATTAACATGATTTTTGTTACAAAACAATAATTTTAAGGGAAATACTAATCCAAAATTTTTTATAAATAAAGACAATAAAAATATTATGATTATACAAATATATGATTATGATAATATATTTGGATCAAATCAACAATATTTAAAGTATTCCTTTGTAAATTTTGTGAAACATGAGTATAAAATTTGTAAGATGTGTGAGTTAACATTTTTTATTGGCTTAAAAGTTCCTACAAAACTAGAAGGTACTTATATATATCAACATATTTATATGAAATATCTTCTCAAACTATATGGATATGACAATACTAAAAGTATTATCACTTCAATCAGTACCTCAAATACACTTGCACATGATGAACCAGGGAAAAGATTTTATTAAACAAATTTTAAAGGTATGAGAGGAATTTTACTATACATAATAGATAGTTTCCTAGACTTGATGTTTTATGATTTCTTATGTGTAGTGTATCATGATAATCCAAAATAATCTTGTTTTAAAGTCATAAACCGTATTTCTAGTTATCTAAAAGGATCTATGGATTTATTCCTTTTTTATTCTTCTAGAAATGATTTGCAATGAAAAAAATTTTAGATGCTGACTTTGGTGGTCGTTTAGTGGATAGAAAAAGTACTTATGGAACTTTTCATTTGTTAAAAAATTCTATATTTTCTTAGTCTTGTAAGAAACAAAACTTATTATAACCTTCCACTACTGAATCTGTTTACGTGGCCACTAGAATTTGTTTTGCTTAAGTGTTGGGGATGCAACACGCACTCACTGATTATGGAATTATTTTTACTAAAACTCAAATACTAAGTGATAGAACTAGTTCCATTGAATTATGTGAAAACCCTACACATCACACTCATGAAAAACAAATAGGTATTAGAAATCAATTTTTAAATTATCACACACTAAAAGGAGATATCATTTTACAATTTATCGGAACCATAAAAAATTTTCAGCATTATTAAAAGACCATTACATTTTAATAGATTTGAATACATTAAATATAATCTAAGAATGATCAATATAAATTAGAAATTAAAATATACACATTTTTTAAACAATCTCCCCATATTAAGATATTCCCCTTTCAAAGGGATAGACATATGATTTTTTCCCTCATAAATTTTTCGTACTCACAAATTATTCATACTCAGAATTTTTTTTGTAATTTAATATTTTTGTAAACAAAATTTTTTATACACATTTTTTATTCGTATTCAAAAATATCATTGTAATAATTTTAAAAAAACAAGAATAAATTTTTACTAATAATGATGAAAACATAAAACTATGAAAGCTACAATTTATTACTTTTTATATTCTACACTTTTCATTATGTTTATATTATTGTTTTTAACCTTTGACATTATAATTTTTTTCAAATGATTTACAAAAAATTTAATGAATTCAATGTATAAGATAATAACCTTTCTTTAAAAACCATAAATTTTCAATTTAAAAAAAATCAAAGGATTTAATATCGTCTTATCAGATATATTTTAATATCATCAGTAGAATTTGAATTGAAACCCTTTACTACCTATATAAAGGGACCCCCACCCCATGCTTGTCCCACATCGATATTCAATTATTTTCTTACTTGAGTGATGAAAACCATTAATGTCCCCAGTAATGTTTTTCCCCAACACAAAAAATATTTTTTTTCAGAATATTCAATATTTTTCCCAAATTCAATTCCTTCAAAGGATTTTAGTAAGATGGGGATTTTTCCTAATATTTTAGTATTGAAAACCATTTTTGATATCTAATTCATTGACCCCAGTTACCCAGAATCGGTGTATTATTAAATTACATTGGTATGATACAAGGAATCATGTGCCAAAAGACTGATCAGTTTAGTAGCCTTGTAAGTGCATGATACATACATAAGTTTTACATTACCTCCAGAAATAAAAAAAACATTGTCTCCCCTTTGAAAACTCTTATATCCCTTAGACTATTCCTGTAGTTTAATCTTAATATGCTTCTTTGCATCCTAGGAAAAATAAAACATAATAAAGGGGTGAGCTCTGATGCTGAGTAAGGATAACAATATAGCTGAAACTGTCATATATAAGAATAAACATTTAGGGCAATGTAGAAGACTAGAACACAAGCCTTTTAAACATAAAATTTAGCATAATATGGAAAAGATAAATCAAATAATGGAATTTATAAATTCACATGCATATTCTACTAGTCTAATAATCACTTTTAATATCAATAGGAAATTTCATAATGATGTAATGCATAATGTTGGACCTCATAACCACATAGTCAAGGCCTCATGCCCAGACTACAAATAAGATTTTTTCAAGGCCTTGTTCCAAGATAGTAGTTTTTCACATGTGACCAACTGATGCATCGAAGAGCTATAGTGGGCTCCACCCTTCACATACAATGTTTAATTAATTACTCATGTGAAAGGGTGAAACATAATCTAAACATTAGTATAAAAACTATTATAAGAAATGTCAATATTTTATCCACAAACCATGAATGACATGAAAATAGCACATCCACAGTCAAAGATAACACATTCTATAAAATAATAATGATTGTATTATAATAAATCAACCTCAATCAAAAATAAAATACACAAAAGGATATTGACATAGATGAAAATAGTCATCCAAACTATTTGAGAGAAATATACCCTTTTTCTCGAAAACATTTAAACGTCCCACTATTTATAAAAGTAGTCATTTAAAAGAGACTTTTCAGTCAAAGTGTCCCATACCAGTTTAAAACTTTTAAAATGAATTTTAATTTCAAAACATTCATGTCTATATAAATAAATAATCAAAACCATTTTTAAAACATGGATGTTTTTGAGAATGATTTATAAGAATAAATATTTAAAACATTTAAAATGATATTTTAGTTAAATAGTTTCTAACCAAATAAGAGACGCTTGAATAAAAGTAATTGAGGAATGAAATTAATAAAAAAATTATAATATCATGAGAATAAATATATTCATGATATAATATGTCAGCGGATGGTATATACACCATATAAAAGCGAATAGGTGCATACCGACTAAGATGTCTCAATGGAATGTAAATTGAGATGAAATACCTTATACTAACCGTATCCTTAGATTAAGGATAAATAAATGAAATAATTATGTTTGAAAAATATAAATACACTCAATATTATTGGATATTTAGTGTAAATAAATCATATTACATTTGAACATATTCGTGTAAAAACAAAACAAATGACATGGATGTTTAACTCAATAAATGGAAATTGGGTTAAGATTACACTTAACAAGTTCATATTAATGGAATGTGAATTTATCAATGGACTGATTATGTGTATAAAAGTTATATCCACAGAAAGGGGAGTGGAAATTTCTATACACATAATAAATAGTAATTCCACACATAATCTTGGAGTAAAATAATCAATAAAGTATGCATAAAGCCCAATGAGTGGAAATTAAAATTTGAAATTCCCTTACTGATTTGGTAACTTACGAAACATACACCCCATGAAAGAAGTATCATAAAATAAAGACGTAAATACCCATAAATTAAATTATATTAAAAAAATAATACAATAATGGGAAGTACATATACCACACAAAAGAAAATAGTGGCTATATAGTATGAATCTCACGGGAATAAGAAGTGAGATGAAAACCCCTTACCACGTTGAAATCAATCGAGTCGTAAGAAAAAAAATTTAATAAACACAAATTAAATCATAGAATACCATTAATATAAATAGAATCATGATAATATATATCAATTTTCAGTACACAAAACACCACATACAATAAATAAGTAGTGAACAATGGAAATCTCAGGAAATTAAAAGTGAGATCAGAAGCCCCTTACCTTGTACTTTTCCTCAGTATATGGATGGTAAAATTCTTGCATAATGGTGAAATAATTGTTATTAAATTATAAAAGAACAAAATATTTAAATATAATATCATATATAATCTTATAATATTGCTTTGTTAATTATATTTTAGTAGTATCATTGTTTTGGTTGTCAACTAATTCATTTTTTATATGTTTTGTTATGTAAGTGATGTTGGTTATGTATAGGATGTAATTTATTCATATACAGAATGATATTATTTTCTTAAACAATATTTTTAATCATAAAATGAAAATTATTCTTGAATGATTACGATGGGGAATGAATCTCATCGCATTCATGGAGACAGTAATCCGTATGTACGCACGAGCGACAATATCATTCTTTTGATGGTGAAATCATATAAAATTGGATGGTATATAATAAAAAAAATAATTAACATGATTTATATATTATTTAAATCAGTTATACTCATTATTATACCCATACAAATAATGATGTTTTTGAATAACAAACTACACCACGATGTGGAGATGGTAAGCCGTACATACGCACGTATGGTGACTTTGTCATTTATAGGATAGATTGAAAAAAGAATATGGTTGTACCATATTTATAATAACATCATAGTATGTATGAGGTACTAGAGTTATTATTTTGGTATGGAAACAACAAATAAATAGGAGTTGGAAGATGAAAAGAACATTAAAGAGGGTGGTGAAATTATTACCTCTTCTTCGGGTGTTTCCTTTTCAGTTGATCAAAAGGGCTCCTTAGGTTGGATTCCTGTTCAAAGTAAGGACTCCAAGATGATGTGAGGGAATTTATGAGGATATTTGGGTAGGTTTTGGCTGAGATAAATGGCATTGGTGGTGATATTTTTATAGAAGGGGAAATACCCTTTTTAATGAAGGTGGTGCCTTGGTCAAAGACCAAAGAAAAATTTATTGAATATAAAAAAAGAAATAGGGTTACTGGAGATGAAAAGTAGGCAGTTTTTTAAAATATTTTTCAAAAAGATGGAATAAATCATAAGGAAGATCATCTAGCCAAGTCATATCCTGGTGAATTCCCTTGTTCTCAAGAGCGTCAGCAACATTGTTCGCTTCCCGAAAGGCATGAGTTGCAATTTAATCAATATCCGAGAGTGAATTCAGACATTTAATCCAAAGAATAGTGAGGGGATAGGCCAGGTGAATCACCCCATTTGAGATTTCCTGAATAATGGTGGTTGATTCACTTTCTATCCAGAGTTTTCTCCATCCTTTTTTAAGGGAAAAATTGACTTCAAGAATGAAACCCATCATTTCCGTATCCAATGAGGAAGCTATACCACATTTTCATAAGAGACAACCATGGCATTGACCAGAAGAATCTCTGAAAATCAGCCCGTAGCTGGCAAGCCCAGGGTTTCCCTTTGAGGCACCATCAACATTAACTTTTATCCATCCTGGCATAGGATCTGACCAGAATACATCAAAGGTACATTTGGGTTGTTGATAGATGTCATCAACTCGGATTTTGTGCAATATCTCCTAGTTTCCAATAGAGATGTTGTAGTGGGATTTTTGGATTGACGCAGCCTCACAGACAACAATGAGAATCTAGATTTTTCTTGGATTGAGATTTAATAAGAATTTATTATAAATGATATCATTTCTATCATACTAGATCACATGCAGGATCTCAGCAATAGCAGAGAGGAAGATGTTTTTGATTTGCTGAGAAGCATCCTGACTAACGCATTTCTTTAAAATAGAACAGATTGAGTCAGGTATAAACCATCTGCGGTTAAATATGTCAAATATATAATTCCATAAAGCAAAGGATTTAGAACATGATAAGAAAATATGGTTAGTATCTTCTCTATTTTGGTTACATAAATGACACCTAGAACAAAGTTGAATACCAAAAGTATGAAGGTAGACCTCAGTGGGTAATCTGTTGTGAGCAATACATGAAATAAGTGTCAGTCATGTAGGTTTGATCTTGGGTTTGTAAAAATGATTTAACAATTGAAAGTTGGATTCAGTGGCATGGAAATTCAGGTGGTATAAATTTTTGGAGTCAAGAATTCCATTTGGGGCTGGCTCCCAGACAAGGAAATCATCAGAGATAATATAAGGGTAGTTGTCAATGATTTGAGCAATATTTTCTAGGAGGTCATTCCTGTGAGATTGAAGAACTTCATTTATGGTGTAACTAGTGTTCTTAGGGGTAGAATTAGGAGGAAGAATGGAAATTAAAGGGGTACCGACTCAATTATCTAGCCAAAAATTTATGTTAGAGTCATCCCTAACCATCTATCTATAGTTTTCCACAATGTTATGAAATGGGTGCCTAATGGAGGGCCAAATCGAGGAGGTGATATAATTAAGATTTCCCTTATTAAGTTTATTTTGAAATGTATGTTTGATAATGTCAAGAGAATTAGAGCTATTATTTATTAATCTCCAAGTAAGTTTATCCTAGAGGGAATCATTGAAACATTTTATGTTTTTAATACCAAAACCCCCCTTATCTAAGCGATTACAATAAGTCTTCCAAGGGATGATGACAAGTTTCCTTTCAAAAATGTTTCCCATCCAAAATGATGTTATTTCTCTAAGTATTGATTTTTTTAAAGGTGCCCATAGGCCACCTATAGATCATGATAGAGTATACCATCTTGGAAACAATATTTGATTTGATGAGACAAATTCTACCATCCATGGAGAGGGACTAGCCTTTCCAAGAAGAGAGTTAACTGATGATTTTATCAACAATGCTTGTGAAATAGGAGGATTTAATTCTTCCTCAAAAGATAGTAACCCCTAGATAGGTGAAAGGGAAGAAACCCTCTTTGACCCCATGATTAGTACGGATAATGGCTTTTATTTGCAGGGAGACAATTTTTCCAAAGAAAATATGTGATTTTTTTCAAGAAATAGATTGAAATGAAACCATATCATAATGAGAAAGAGTGATTTTAATAACCTTAATATTATTTTTATCACCTTTTAGAAATAGGATTATGTCATCAGTATATAATAGGTGGGTAGGGACCTTAATGTTTTTGGCAGGCTGGATGGGTTTCAGTTTACTTTGATTGACAAGTTGTGTGATGAGTCTGCTGAGGTAATCGTCAGCAATAACAAAGAGGATTACCGAGAGAGGGTCTCCTTGTCTGACACCCTTTTTGAATTTGAAGTATCCTTTAGGGGTACCATTAACCAAAATGTAAATTGAAGCAGATTTAAACAAGGTTTGGATCCTCCTGACAAAGGTATAATTGAATCCAAATCATTTTAAGACTTTGAAAATGAAACTCCAATCAATAGTGTCGAAAGCATTTCTAATATCAAGTTTGATAGCAACATTTACACCCCTCGTGGGTTTGTTAAGAGTTTTAGTGCATCCAGAGGCAAGGAAAATGCAGTCCTGAATAGACCTACCTTTAATGAAACCAAAATGATTCCATGATACAAGTTTGATGGATATAAGAGTATGTCTATTAGTAATGATTTTGGTAATGATTTTGTAAAGAGTGTTTATTCAGGCAATAGGTCGAAATTGGTTAATCTCAGAGGAATAGTCAGTTTTGGGAATTAAAGTAAGAAATTGTGCATTAATTCCATGAGGGAGAAGACCATTGGTGAAGAAGGACCTCACAAGCTTGAGAATGTCCAAGTGAATGACCTCCCAATGCCGTTGAAAGAAACCATTATTAAAACAATCCGAGTCAAAGGAACTGTCAGGTTTCAGAGAAAAAAAAAGTATCTCTAATTTCATGATCCATAGGGATGTTTAATAGAGACTCATTGTCTTTATCATCAACCATAAGAGAAATGAAATCAGGTCTAAGATTAGTGTTGACATCTGGTCCATTGAATATGTTATGGAAATAAGAAACAAGATGGTTGGAAATAGCTTTTTCATAGTCAAAAAGTTGATCATCATGTAAGAGTTTAGCAAGAGGTAAGGATGATTTATTAACTCTTTTAAGAGAGTTATATAATTAAGTGTTTCTATCTCCATCAGAGAGCCGTTTATTCTTAAAAAGTTGTTAATGCATATTGTCTTTGAATGCGAGCAAAGAGTTAAGTTTTAATGAAATATTTATTTCAGTTTAAGGTTCAAAAGGAAAATCAGAATTAGTATTCTGAGTTTGAAATATAAGCAGTTCCTCTTCTATAGAAGAAATTTTGGGATCAATTTGTTTATTTTTAGATCTACACCAGACATTGAGGGCTGTCTTTATAGTTTTATGTTTGAGGATATAGGCAAAGGTATCATGTTGATGGTTCATATTATCCCAAACAGTTTTGATGTAGGAAACACAGTCAGTGTCCATGGACCAAGAATTGTTGAATCTAAAAGGCATGATAGGATTATAGTTGTTAGAAATGAATCTAACCAAAATAGGATGATGATCAGAGTTTAATCTAGGGAGGGTAGTGCTAGAGACATTGTCCCATTTATCCAACGTCTCCATATTCACAAACTCTCTTTCCAATTTACTAGCTACAATCTTATTATAATTCCTTCTATACAAGGTGTATTTTGCACCAGCAAGTTTGATTTCTACAAGGTTGTTATCATCTATAGAGGTCTTAAACTCTCTTGAGGATATGGATAAGTGATAGGGTCCCATTTTCACACTGGAGTTTATAATGGTATTAAAGTATCACATTACAACCCAACAGTCATAAATGTTTTTAGCCAAAATAGAGAAGTCTTTCCAGAGGGTTATTCTTTTTTGAAATCTATTATTGGCATATAAAATCATGAAAAAAGTATGTTTTCCTTCCCAAAAAATGTCACAAGTCAATTGCTGCTCAGAACTTTTTATTATATTAATGTTTTGTAAAGAGGTGTGGTAGAAAATCCACATAGAGTCATTTAAAAGGCCATTTTTAAAAGATCCCAGGAATTTGTAATTAAGAGAGAAGATGTTCAAAGGATTAGAGGTGAAGTTGATTTTAGGCTTTTAGATAGAAAAAATTTTGGTTTATGTGTTGGCAATAATCTTTTAACTATTAGTTATATAGAATAACTTTTAACGTGTCTTCATGTATTCTTACACTATATGGTTAATAAACATACTATAAACATACAAGAGATCCTCAAGTGGTTTATTAATGACATATATAATATTATTTAAGCCCTTTGGTAGAACCTTAGATTTTTATGAATATTATATCAACCAATAATAAAGAATTTGTTTTTAAAACTCATTTATGTCAATTTTGACACTATTTAGTATTTGGTTTTTGTGAAAATTATAACAACATGATTACTTCAAAAAAAATTATTTAATCAAGACTACCATGCCATATTAACCTATAAAATTAGTTTAATTCATCATAATTCTCAAATTACATTTATTTGGATATTTATAATATCAATTATTTTAATCATTCATTAATAAGGTAATTACTGCATTATGATTGTGTCATAAATAAATTATATTATTTAATGCCTAAAATTTTTAAATAAAATTTTTTTTTGTGGAATTCATTTTAAATTTATAATGAATATTTATAGTCGAATTTATCTTATGTATAACCTTATATTAAAAATGGTTTAGTTATTAAACATTGGATTTAACCCTTTTAACGATTCTTTAAATAAAATAATAATAAATGTCCTAATCTAATTCGAGTGGACCAAAAGGATCATATTTTTTTCCTAATGTTGTTTTTTGGTCGAATTATACTTATCCAATATAATTAGTAAATGTTTTAGGGTTATTATAATAGCATTTTTACCTTTAATTACATTATTTCCTTTTAACCGTGGTAAATAATAGTCAAAAATTACTATTCACTAAAAAAAAATTTCATCATATCGAACAAAATTTTAATTACTAATGTCAACCCTGTCTCTCAAATATTTTAAATTTAACTCACAGAAGCAGTAAAATTATGTTTTATGCAAATTTGCAAATGCTCCTAGAATGTTGGTAAAAGACGGTAAAAAGATCAATAAAATTTTATACATCTAATATTTTTATAAAAATGACTCCAATGAATCAAATTGAACTAATATAGGTATTATATATCTATATTGACTTAAATAAATAAACTAAATAATTATTTAAATAAAAAAGTCAGTTTTTAAACAACAATGTAGTGTTTTTCACTATTCATAAAAAATTGAATGTTTTCAGAATAATACCAAAAAATCACACAATGATAATTTTGATATTCCAAAATCAAAAATTAAATCTATTTAACCATATTCAAATCATATAAGTAGTACTAATTAAATTAAAATTAATTCTTGTTGTCATAAACAAAAAGCGAATTTTTAAGAAGTAAAAACTATCAAAAGATTGACATGTGTTTATGTCAAATTTAAATGTGAAATTACTTATAATGACCTAAATTGAATTAAATGATAAAAATATAATTTTATTATACTTACAAACCATTAAAATTCATAAATTAACACAATAAATTATTTCTATTAAAAAATTTATTTTCAATTAAAATTTATTATTTTTCACTATTCATCAAAATATGAATGTTATCAGAAAAGTACCAAAAATTTATCCAAATTTTTTTTATGTCCCGATTATAAAGAAGAATTTAATTTAATTAAATTGAATATATAAAAGTGTAAAATATTTGTTTTAAAAAATGGTTTTCCATTAAAATGTGGTGAAATTGCATTTTTTTTAAAATACTTCTTTTATCTGAGAAAATTAATTTGTTCTCATATTATGTCTAAGAAACACATTATTTGGATACTAAAATTATATGGGGTACATAAAATTAAAAATTTAATTTATACTATTCATAAATTCTTTTTGAACGGAATTTTTGGTAAGTCGTGGTGCCCTCGAACTCGGTGTTGCGTGTAGCACAAGCTATTAAATTACTTTAAAAAAATAACTTACTATAAAATCTTGGGGGGGTTACATGATCAATAAAACTATTACCTATAATTATTTATAAAATTTTGTGGTTGTAAATTTGTGTATTTACAAAATTATGTTAGTGATCAAAATATGGTACTTCAAGTTGACATTCCATAATTTTATACTTATGTTGAATTTTTCATTAAAAATGTTTACAAGAAATTGTCTTTTATAATTTCTGAGAACTAGTATAATATGATGATTATTGAATATTTTAGCCTTTTCGATGTTCCTTCATAGTGAGAGGTGTATTTTGTGTATCATAATCTTCCTAAAACCCATGGATCATTTAATAAAAAAGAGTTGAGGATTCATTATTCGAATATTTTAATATCAAAAGGAATGTTTTTCATTTTTCTCTAGATTATCTTCTGAAATATTTATGGATGAAATTATTTTTAAATACAATAAAGTTTGATAGGGAAACCTTAAGTTCACATATATTTTCATTTAGGATCTCTTGGTAATCATGATAAAAATCATTCCAATTGATTTCATATTTTTCATTATCAATAATATCAAGATAAATTCCATAAAATCCATGATTATTTTCTATCCAACAATCTTGAGTAATTTTTTTCTAAATTTTATATATTCCTTCAAGATTATGAAAAAATAAACCTATAAAAAGGTAAAGATTCCTTATATCAGTGATGATACAATCAAAAGGTTGAGATATCATTTGATAATGAATCAAAAAAGATTATAAAAAAATATCATGATTTTTAACCATCTAATAGTGATGATCACTGTAGTGAAAAGACTTCAAATGTAGCTGAACTCATTGTTCAAAAAAAGAAAATAATATTTGAATCTTTTCTCCTAAAATAACCAAGATGTATAATAATGTTAGTGATTATGTTTTTTAATATTAGAAGAATAAAAAAAATAAAAAAAGATAGGATATCCATATTTTGGTATTGGCCAATTTAATACTCTAAAAATCAAACATTATAGTGAGGATGTTATAAAAGAAGAGAAAAAGAATAAGATGATGAAGAAACCATTGATAGAACCTCAGGTTCATGATAGTTTAAGTAATTATGTTTAAAATTATTAATCTAAATTAACATTACCTTCTGTCCAAACTAGTCTACATAATCCATTTATAGAATATGTTCTTAATGTAACTTTCATTGTTAGTAATATTATTCCCTCCATTTAAAATAATTAAAAGGGAAAATAAGTTGTTTAAGAAAAATATGGAGATGATGAAGACCAAAAAAAATTAAATGCTAAAGGAGATAAAGATGACAAATCCGTTTTAGATAAACATTATCTAAGATCCTTGAAATAATCGTCGTCAAAGTTACCTTCTCAAGATGTTAAAAAATATTAAATAGAATGTTTTAAAAAGGGAAAATCAAAATTTTCATTTAATATTCAATAATATTCTCAGAATTAAAACATAACAAAGAAAAAAATATCCAATACTAATAAAGTTGTTTTTAATCTAGTAAAAATAATGTTGATGACATATCCAATAAATATTCTTTAAAAGGGAAAGGAATAATAGTTGATTGTAGTAGTTCTGAACCCCCCAAAAATAATCAATCACAGTCAGAATCACCCACTGTGATAACTACTCAAGGACTTAACTATATCCATCATACATAGAATATATTGGAGATGAATATTATGTGCATTAAATTACATAAAACCATGGTTGATTTGATTGATTAAAATAAAAATGAAAAATCAGAATTTCTAAAATCTTTAACAGATAGATTGATATATTTAGAGACATATTTCATGATCTTTAAAGAAAATTCCAAGGATCGTAGGAAAAGCTGCAATAATATGGTCAAATGGTCTATTTCTGTTGATAATGTTACCAAACTTCATGATGATAGTTTTTAAAATTTTAATAATTCCTTTAATGAAAAATTAGTTTACTATTTTTTTAATCACATGGCCAATAGAATAAGATTTATTAACTAGTTTGGAAGTTCAAATGAAAAATAGACTCAAGATGCATCAGTTCTAGAAGAGAATTTAAAGCATCTATAGGATGAGTTATATAGTCTCAAGGTCTATAAAGATGAAATTAATGATTTTAAGAATCAAAAAATTTGTGTTATCATATATAATTAAAGCATAGTATTATTATAATAATATTTTCAATGAAAAGATTTAGTATCTAGAAGAAAAAATCAGATCTCAAGATAAAAAGATTGGAAATATATTCGAAGGGAGAAATGAGGTAAAAATTATGTGGAACATTGATAAAGTGATGTTTTATTAGAAAGAATAATATTTTTCTAAACTCCTGTTATATATTTTCCATATTTTGTTCTAAATAATGGAATACTTTTTTTATATTATTATTTTTAATTCCATTTCCCTAACAATTTTTTAGGAATCTCAAGACTTATACCCACTTCTTTTTGAAAATAAAAAAGCGGGATGTTTTAAATAAGAGTGAAATATTTCATTATATGAGAGAATACAATCCTTAGGGTTAGTTTTTATCCTATGGGGTACTTAGTCATATCCATCGTTACATTCAGATAACATACAAACATAGGGGGCGATTTGTATAATTTTTATTTTGGAATATGATTCAATTATTCATATTTATTTATTTTCTGTGGTTTATTCTTTCCAAAAAGGGTGATAATGTTGAATTAAAAGTTTATTTTATGAAAATTTTCCTATATTTATTTTGGAAATCTCAAACTTCATTTTAATTTATTAACTTAGTTTAATATGTTTTTTAGTGTTTTCATAAGAAAAAATACCCATTTTATCTTAGATATAATAATATTTAAATAGTTACTAAAATATTATTTTTCATTATAATTCACATAATGAGAATAGATATGATAATTATTATAATCAACATTATCATTAAAAAAGTATAATCTTATTTTTTTATACTAAGAAAAAATTAAGACTCAGACTGACAAATGTTTCGATTGAAATCATACTCAGACAAAATGATTTTATCATAATGACGTTTTCTTAAATCATACAAACAAACTCAGAAATTTTTTTCTAATAAAATAAATATTTTTTACACTAAAATGGTTTATATCAAAATTATATTGGACATTTTGTTATAATATAATGGTTGAAGTATGAGGTGTCCAATTAAATATGAATAACTCAGATAAATATAACCATTAAGGGATCAAGATGATCATTGGAAGTGTGTTTATAAAAACATGGTCATTAGAAGAGTTTGGAGTGAATTGCTAATAATTTCAATATTTTTCTGTGATAGATCTGAAGATTACAATATTAATCTATTATTCCTTGTACTTGTATCCTTTTTGATTTTTTTTAAATCAAAGTGACTGATCACATGAATATAATCGATGGATTTTTGGTATAGCAAGATAGAGGATACATACATCGTATGGAGGTCCTGTGGAGATAGCGAGGTAGTGAATTTGATTATCATGTTGAGGGATCATGGGGATAGTGAGATAAATAGATCATCATATCGAGGGATTTCTCTGGTAAGGGAAAGACCATATTTCTTGTAAGTATAAAATAAAGGACATTTTTCCTAGGTTATTGGATACCCTATTCATTGGGATTAAATAATTGTATTCAATTGTATTACATGTTTTATTAAATATTTTTTAATTCTGTTGTAATAATAATAGAAATTGAATCCCTTATATTCATCTTTCTTTTTTTATTTTTATTATCATAATTACATTGATTATGATAAAATTGTTTTACTTTTTACTGTTATATAAATATGATATTTACCAAATTACTATTTTATATGGTTTAGGACGGAATTGATTATTTTTTGTATGAATTTGAAATATCGTAACCATTTTTATTACAATTCTTTTTCTATTCATCAATATAATTAAACTCTGATTACATTACCACCATTTACTAATTATTATTCTATACACTATAAAGGTAGAATCAATTTCATGATTTTACTTGTGAGATACATATTAGAATATAATTGATTAAGATATTTTTATTATCAAACACAAGATCCATGTCCAATAACCATTTAAATACTTAAGAGGTATTGTGAATACGTTTTATTTGTTCTTATAAAAATATAATTATTATAATTTATAAAATGAATGTTTTGAGACATAAAATCCACCCCCATATAGTTGTTCATCTTCACTTACAATATGATCCAACACTATGTTTCTCATTTGGTATTGAGAAATGAGAAAATGAGGGGTCCTTTTATTTTTTAGGGGAGTGTCTCTCTTGAAAATGCACATAACATTAAAATAATATGAGGTTATTTTTAAGGTATTGTGGAAAGAAATGGTAATTTAAAATATTATGTGAGAATTTTTTTAAATAAATCCACCCAATCATATTTAGAGAATATTTGGTGATATTTGATGATTTTTTTATTTTAATCACCTTTTTAATCCTTTTAACCATATTGTATTGAGAAAAATTTACAATGATAAAAATTCATTATAAAGAAAACATAATATACATTATTTTATGATTTGAATATTTTGATCACAAAAAAATGGAATCCAATTTTTATAATTCATTTTTTATAATTGGTAAACATTTATGTTAATATAACTATGCATAACAGAAATAAAAAATGTTTTCTGAAAAAAAATTAATTTTTAGGAGTAAAAAGTATTTTACAAAAAAATAATATGTATCATTTATCCCCCTCACATTTTTTGGTTTAAGAATAAAAAATGATATCTATGTAACATTTTAAAAAATATAAAAATTAATTTATCCATGTAATTACATAATTAATGAAAAGTATAAAAATGACTCTTTTATTGAAATCAAACATCACTTAGGTTTTAACATGCCATACATGGGTTTATAAATTCAACATAATATTTTTCAAATTTTTTATTTTACTTCTAAAATATATATTGTTCTACCAAAATGGTTGTAAAAACATAAATTCCATTCCTATAACATGATGATTTCATAAAAGTGGAAGTATTTTTGTAAAACTATATTATTCACTATTCCACCAAAAGTCAACAATTTCAAGAAAATATCATATAATTAATCCAAGAAAATTTTTACATATTTGAATTAAAAAATTTAGATAATTTCAGAAAATTTAAATTATAATTTAAATAAATTTATTTTTTAAAATTTATAGATATATTTAAAAACTTATTTTATTGATTAATAGACCTTTAAACAAAAAAATTCTTATTCATAATTCATTTCCATTTCTAATTAATTTAATATTAATTTATTAATTCATATATTGATGTTTTTTAAATGTAGATTAATATATTAAAATACACAGTAATTCAATTATTGTTCTTTTAATAGTACCCCCTTTTAACATTGTATTATTTTAATCATATATCATTAAATATTTATTAAGATTCATAAATCCAAATAAAATAAAATAATATAAGTGTCCTAATTTATAACCATATTTCAATTTAATAAATTATTATTCTTCTTTTAAATGTATTATGACACAAATTATTATTCCTCCTTTAAAATATATTCAATATATTATTACATAAGGTACAATTATAAATTGAAATTTCATGATGTTATTATAATTAACCTCTCAAATAATTAATTAGAGTTATCCCTAGCTGATGTGTGTCATGGTGTATTGTAGGATGTTCTGAAATAATAATATTATAATGGTTTGGATTTCATATAGAGATAATAAATATTTTTATGAAGTAGAAAAAGTGTTTCATATGCTAGATGACCCAAAAAGTATACCACATAGAGTTTTATAAACAATGTCATTAGAATTCTATGGTTCTATGTTTCATATTTTTATTCCAATATACCTAGGAATAATGATAAAACTAATGAGAGAACCATCACAAATTGATACCTTTCTTATTAAATCTTTAAGGTGTAGCTAATTAGGGGGTGGTTGTGAAAATTTCTAAACATATCATCATTTGTAGCAAATCCAAGATAGGATTTTTTCCCGTCTATAAAGAGTGTGGCATCTGAACCCTTGATTAGGATATAATGAAGGATTATATGACCATAACATGATATAACATGTGATGTACATGACAATTGGGTGGGGGGATGTGATGTACCCATCTATAAGGGTGAATGAAATTTGATGTATTCATCAACATGGTTAGTCTATATATAGATAATTAAATATTTATGAGTATCTAAATGGGATTTTCAAACATAGTTTATCATAGTTACTCAATTTCTTATAAAAATTCATCATGTTAAAAATAACTTTTACATTTGAAGAAACTAGTGATCCTATGAAAACCATCTTGGATTCTATAGTATTTTATTTCGATGATAAAGAGTGTGTTATCTTGTTTGGAAGGAATGAGAGTTTCTTAGGGGGGTTCTATATTTACAAGGATTCATTCTACTAGATTGATTCATTTACATCATATGTTATAGATTACGTTTTTTTTCCATTATTGGGAACTGATTATAAGATAGTTTATAACAGAATAATCCAGAAATATGTTAAACGATTTTTATATCATAAATTCCTTTTACATCATAAGACCCGCTATTGAATCCTAAAATCCTTGACCATGTCAAATTTAACATGGGTGATATGTTTTTCATACTATATGAGTGATGGGATATTTATGAAATAACTATGTTCTTATACCATAAAACCTTTTGCCGTGTATTTTTTCCTATTATCAACACCAAACCCTTCTTAAATTTATTGTTTTTCTTCTATCCTCGATCCCTTGGTAGTTCCAGGTGAAATTTGGGTGATCTATACTCTTTCAAAGTTATTTCATTAAATGATCAATATTTTTGGGTTACTATGTCACTTCTCTCTAGTAAGAGCCCTTTTTTCTTATTTATTTCTATTAATCAAGACCTTATAATTGATCTTTGTATTATATTGGTCAACCCTATGGTGACATCATATTTGATTCTTTTAGAACGATTATGTGTTTTTGTTCTGTGGTTCAGCGAATCATTCATTTAAATTTGGTGGGTTCATATTCATGGAGGTATGTTGTGATCAACCCTCTCCTCCATCTGTTCTGTTTTTTAAATTTTCTTTTAAGATGTGATAATCAATCCAAGTGCCTATATTGTTGTCTTTCCATTCTGTTTGGTGTTGGTGGATCCCATTGGTGGTGTGTGAGACTTTCAATGAGTTCGGTGGTTCAATATCTAGAGTATGTTTGATGAACTATATTGCACATGTTGGATAAATTTAAATATAAATTAATGGGAATGATTTTTTTTCATGCATAAAATGGATTTCAATAAAATATGCCTTTTCATTTGTTTTGGGTAAAGTAAACATGTATTTTAAAAGTAGGTTTTGTGGAATAAAGGGTTGTGAAATTGAATCTTCTATGTGGATCCCTTTGAAATTATTTATGAAATATAGTACAAGTCAATCCTTGGTTATATAGGTGGGGGGTGTCTCTTGGAACGATCGTTCAATTTTTTATGGGATCACTCATGGGGTGTTCCCCTGCTCCATAGGCAGGTCATTCTTGGGACTTAGTTTTATATTTATTGGAGTGTTTACTCAAGGTTTTTTTCTCCCTCTTAGAAAACTGTTTTAAGGTATTAGTTGTTCACTAGTCAGTGATTATGATATGATTAGTATCTTATTATGACATTCTATATCACAAACAAAGCTGGTATTCCATTCAACCTGACACCCAACCCGATTGGTGGCATGGCCGAAAGGGCATTCATAATCCCCATAGGACAGAAAATAGTTCCTAGGTACCAAAAATGCAATTTGGGATTGATTTCACCCATTTATAAAATCATAAAAAATTGATAATAATAAGTATCACAATAACTGATAACAAAAAAAACAAGTTACAGAAATTTTCATATTCAGTGTTTATATCATTAAATAAAACTAAGAGTACAACGATTTCATGGAAACCAAAAAACCACATCAAAAATCTCTATGAACCTATAATAGAATCACCATAAATCCACCAGCAACAACACCTACAAGAAGTGTAACACTAGAAAATGGATCCACGATCACCACCATGATACATCCTGCCTTTACCTGGGTTATACATAACAAAGTCTACATACACACAATGGTGTACACAGGGTGTGATCCAAATCCCAGTAGGATTCCACCCAAATGAATATAATTCAGGTTATAAAATTAGAATAAAAATCAACATTCACAATTCCATAAGAACAATTAAAACATTTCCAAGAAAACATTTTAAGTAATACTTTTTTAAGAAACACTTTTTTAGAAAAAAATATTTTTCTAAAATAAACATTGTAACGCCCCGACCCCAGCTACCCCGAGTCGGTGCATTACTTTGTAACATTGGCAAGATCACAAAAGATCAAGTCTCGAAAGACCGATTAGTTTAGTAGCCTTGGAAACACTAGATACATTCATAACTGCTACATTACATCATAAAGTGAAAAACTAATAACAAAGTATTCATAGTCCACACTCATATCCTCTTCTGACTATCCCTGCAGGTCATTCATAAAATACTTCTTCACATCCTGGAAAATATTAAAACATTGAAAGGGGTGAGCTCAGATGCTCAGTAAGGATAAAAATATTGCGGAAGCATTCATAAATAAACATAAAAATTTAAGGAAATGTATAACTAAAACAAAAGCCTTTTAAACTTGAACATCAACATAATATGGAAAAAGTAAAATGAGATAATTCCATTCACTTCTTTACATGGATATTCTACTGGTCGAATAATCACTTGCAATATCAATAACCACTTTCATAATGATGGAATGCATAATGCCAGACATTCTGAAACATTTTGTCAAGGCCTCGGCCAAGAAGTCTAAAATGATTAAGGCCTAGGCCAAAACCATAAATCAAAATGGGAAAGGGCCTCGGCCAATTCCACGTCTAGTTGTCTCATGAGACCTACTGATGCATCGAGGAGCTATAGCGGGCTCCACCCGTCACTTATTAAGTCCAATACATTCCTCATATGAATAGGTTTAAACATATCATAAACCATAACATAATCGTATCACATAAAACATGCATAAAGGAAACATAACATTTCCACATTTCAATCAAAAGATATCAATACAACACATTGATATAATAAAAACGTTTTCAAAACCATTTTCAATACCAAAATAAAAGAAAGTTAAAACTTTGTATTTGTTTTTCATTAAAAAAATGATGGCTTGTAGAGGAAGCCGAAACTCAAATAATGGTCACGGCGGCAGAGAAGTCGTTGTCGCCGCATAAGTACGGAAAGAAAAACATTCCCTTTTGTCGTTTAGCAAAACGCTTCGTATAAAAAAGATTCCTTTTGAATAAATGTAAAAGTCAAAGGGGTTTATACAACGTATAAAAGAAGGTTGTGTATAAAACCAAATATGCCTCAATGAAAGGGGATTGAGACGAAGTCCTTAAAAAGATCATTTTTAAAATAAAATAGATCTATTATGTGTATTAACTATAGGTACACATAAATAATACAAAATAAGACATAATGATATCATGACATAATTTGAAAGTAGGATATTAACCCAAAGAATGGAAGTTGGGTTAAGAAATTCCCTTACCTTGCGTCTTGTCCTGACTCGACCGTTCTTTAACCTCCTGAATAATAAACTAGAGTTAATTTATATTTACATAAGAACCTTTTTCATGTTCATTATTCCATTTATATCACTTATTACCATGTTATGAACATTATTTAATTATTTAAGTTAATAACGGTCGTTTTGTTGATCTTTGGTACTTGAGTCAAAAATAAACTTCTTATAATTACAAGTTTTTCATGTGGTGAAATATCCATTATATCCAGAATTATATTCATGATTTATATATCATATATATCATATATATACAGTATATACATTCATTCATAATGTCACGTAACATTTAGAGGTAAGAAATGAAATGCACCGTTCATGGAGACGGTAAGTCGTACGTACGCATGAACGCTACTTTCATTTCTATTTAGTATTTAATGGAATGAAATCATAATTATATAAATTTATAATATAATTAAAGTATAATATAGTGTATAATACCATTTAATCCATCCTTTATACATCCCACATATGGCATTAATGATTCAAATCACTTTGAGGGGGCGGTAGTCCGCACTTCCTAAAATGAAATTATCGCGTTTTACCCATAATAGAAATCATAAAGTATGCCATAAATGAGAAATACAGAAGCATAAGTAAAACATAAACATATTTTCTATCATATATAAATATAGTGACATCTTAATGGCCACCTTTGAAGGTGTTATATGAGTGTTGAACAATCATCATTTCGTGAGGCAGAAATTCGCCATCCACAGAAACCGTATGTTCTTTAACCATTAGATGTAGGTGTGTGTAAGTGTAGCTCGAATCCTTCTTATAACAACATCCTAGTATATTGAGGATACTGGTGTTGTTACAAAATAAATTAATAAAAAGATTTTAGGGGGTTGGAGTAGAAAAATAAAACAAAACAACATTAGAGAAGACATTACCTCAAAATCGGGTAACTCTTTTTGATTTGAGCCAAAGGCTTCCTTGGGAAGAGTTCTGCCCAAAGTGAGGCTTCTAGGAGTAATAGGGGGAAGTTGGGAAAGTATTTGGGCAGAGTTTGGCCAAGCCAAATGGCTTGAAAGTATGAATGATGTGGTAGAGGTGGGGGCCTTTTATAAGAGGAGAGGAGGGGCACTCTTGGAAAGTAAGGCAATTTTACATTATTATACAATGCTTTTCGGATTCTAAAGGTCCCAAAATTATATAATTCGTGGATAAGGTGATAAGGGTTCTAAATCTCCTCATCCAATAGGCTTTGTACAAGTGTAAGCCTTGGATTTTTCCTTATCTTCTCATTTTATTTAAATCGTTAAATAATGAGGTCATCGCTGCATCATAATGATGTCATAAATAATTTAATTTATATAATGTCTAAAAATTATAAAAAAAATACTATGATGTATGAAATCTTTTTATATTTCTAATGAATATTTATAGTCAAAATTTAGACTTGTTTAACCCCACTTAAAAACTGTTTTAGTAAAACAACTCATGTTTGTGTCAATTTAATTTTAACATTAAATAAATATATATTAATGTCATTTTCCAACTAAAGTGGCTCCATGGGGTCCCCAAGTTGACCCATGGGTTGTCTTGGTCGGCCATGACTCATCCAATAGGAGTAGGACAAGTTTCATGCTCATCTCATATTATTAAAACATTATTTGTACCTTAAACTACACTAATTACCTCTAATCGCGATTAAGAACTTAAAAGTTACTATTCACCAAAAAATTATTTTAATCTCATTGAACAACATTTTAATTCTTAATGAAAACCATGTATGTCGGATTTTTGAAAATCAAATCACAGAAGTGGTAATATTTCATTTAAACAAAAAATGAGTTATTTAACTACCACTTAGTGGTTTCACTATTCATCAAAAATTGAAGTTTTTCAGAACAATGCCAAAATTTCACCCTAAGCTATAATTGATATTCCGAATTCAAAAATGATGTCTATTTTAAAAAATTCCAAACATATAAGTTGAATTAATTAATTTTATAATTAATTCCCGCTGTCACAACAAATAGCATGTTTTTAAGAAGCAATTTATATCAAAAGATTGGCAATTGTTTATGTCCAATTTTAATGTTAAATTAATTCTAATGACCACCATTGGATAAAATGGTAAAAATATATTCTAATTATAATTTAAAACCACTCAGTAGTATAACTTATCACTATAAATTATTTTGATTAAAAAAGTTGTTTTTAAGTATTTTTCACTATTCATAAAAAATTAGAAGTTCTCAGAAAAATACCAAAAATTCAACATAGGCTAATTTCGATATTCCGAATCCAAAAATGAAGTCCATTTTGAAATATAAAATTTCTATAATTTTAAAAAGTTATTATTACTATTCATAACGGCTACTTTGATTAGTCGTGGTGTTTTAGAACTCGAAGTTGCGTACAATGCAAGCTATTGCATTATTGAATGAGAAGCATATCACGGAAGATCGAGGTGTTACATTCTCCCCTCCTTCAATAAATTGCATCCTCGCAATTTGAAAAATTTTTTTCTTTGAAAATAAATGGTTGAAAAGAGAAAATACCTTTGTGGAAAACCCACATCAGAAATAAGATTAATAAAATTTAGCCTTAATAAGAGGGAAATGGAAATAAGAAAGTCACCACCAAATTATAATCTTGATAAGGAGAACATTGGTGGAAATTAGAGACATATAATTGGAGGAAAAACGTAAATATTTGTAGGGAGTGATTGAGGTCATCAATCACAATCAACTGTCAAATTGAGGGCCTCAAAGCCTTCAATCTATGTTGATTTAAAATATCATCAGTTCAACAAGACATAAGGTATTAGGATAACACATTTTTTTGTTTTAATATCCCTTTACTAAAGTTTAAGAATTAATTTATTCATTGAATAAAAGATAGGTATATATATATTTATGCTTGACAATTAGAGTTTCAACCTTCAACTCATCTTTCACTCAAAAAGATAATAGAACTCAAAAATATTATACTTATCCTAATTGTATAAGGTTCCAAATGTTAACACATACCATTTAGATTAGAAAAATTATTTGTAATAACCAGGGACTTCCTATAGGATAGTGGTAGGAAATAAAGGCCTGTCGCACTATGGTTGTGGGTTCGATTCCTGCAGCTTTGCCCGACGTGACGGGTTATTCCTCACCCTGCAGGTTGTCCTTTTCCTAAAACTATAGTATTATAATATTCCAAAAATAATCTTCAGAAATGATTTAACCTTAAACAATAATATCCAAAGATCAACTTAATCCACTCCATCCTTTATAGTTATCCAAAATACCTCTATCCAGACTTTCTCTAAAAGGTCTCTTAATTCCAAAATCAATTGTAACATCAGATTCCCAAAACAAAGAAAAGTTTCTCTTATTGTCACATACTAAAAAATATAATTACCTTCATCATATTAAAACATTACTTAAATCAACAAGTACTACAGTACAATCCTTATATATATATATCACATTATTCTAATAACCAGAATATAATCCATGAGTCCAAAAGCACCAATACATTAATTATTCTGCTTCAACTGTAGTCACAGCATAAGATTTTCCTTGATCCCTTGGCCTTTTCTG
Organism: Viscum album; assembly: GCA_963277665.1. Classification (NCBI taxonomy): domain Eukaryota; kingdom Viridiplantae; phylum Streptophyta; class Magnoliopsida; order Santalales; family Viscaceae; genus Viscum; species Viscum album. The sequence goes on from OY728127.1 coordinate 497,717,641, forward strand.
AGGTAAGTTTCCCTGACGCTTAGGACATTAATTTGCATAATGACCCATTTCTCTACAATTGTAGCATTCAACTTTGATAGCCTCTTTCTTTCCCTTGTAATCACGAGCCTGGTGACCCTTTTCTCCACATTTATAACAAACTCCCATTCCTTTCAGGCACGTACCAGGGTGATTCTTCCCACAATTATCACATAATGGAAAATCCTTCTTTCCCTTTTCCCTTTATCTGTCTCTTGTTCCACCATTCTCTTCTTCTCTTTCTTTACTTTGTTGTCATAAGACTTAGAGAATTCCTTTTCTGTCTTGATAGCACACGAGACAATATCTTCGTATGATGAGAAGGATTGTGATACTAAAGCTCGACAGAGAAATGGTTTTAACCCATCAAAGAAACAATCAATCTTACTCCTTGGGTTACGTATATAATCGGCAGCATGCCTCGCTAACCTTGTAAAGTTAGCCTCATAATTTGCGACATTCTCATCCTCCTTCTTCCTCAGACTCAAAAATTGCCTTTCCATATCTGCTCGATGGTCACGAGGAAAGTATTTTTATAAGAAAAGCTCTCTAAACTCCCTCCATTCCATATTCGATACGTCATCATCTTCCTTTGTGTTTTGAATCAGCGAACACCACTGATCGGCATCTCCAGTGAGGCGGTAAACTGCCATGACAACCTTCTCCCTTTCGCTACTCCCCAAGGCATGGAATATTTTCTCTAAGGAATTTATCCATTGCTCAGCTACTATAGGATTTGTACTCCCATTGAAGGTTGGTGGTTGTTGCCTCATGAAGCGGTCTAACATTGATCCTGCACGTTGTGGATCAGGATGATCCATACGAGTAAGGTTATTATTCATAACTTGAGTGAGTTGTCCCAGTATGGTAATAAGTTGATCAGCAGCAGTTGTATCTCCAGCTCCACAATAATTATCTTGAGTAGGAGGGTAATCCCTACACAAAGTGCATGCATTGATACAGTTTCCATTCCTTCCACTAGGCGCCATTTCTAAACAATGGCATAAACTATATTAGTTTATGAATCAAAATACATAATTCCATACTTGTAAGATACTTAACATAAATTGAACTATTTATGGATATAATCCATAAAAATGTTTTCTTTGAGGAAGTATATACTCATAACCCTTCATAGTGGTTTGTAAAGAAAATGAGAATTATCCTAAGCATATCCCCCGGGAGTGTCGTAACCAAGAGTGCAGCAAGGCCCGTTGTCGTGCACCAGTTCCCGTTTGAGTCTTGCTCAAAGCGGTGTTTTCAGGTTTTACCCCTAGGTACATCTGTGCCAGAGCCGCCTCTACCTACTCGTATCCAGACAGGGATGTATTTCTCGGAAAACTCACAAAATCTCTACAATAACAAAATTATAGGAAGTTCTTCTATACTAATCCTCAAAGTCTATCTTTGGGCTATGTGCTCTAATCAGAGTTTATCTAAATCTAGCTTCCAAGGTTAGTACTAAACTGCCTCTGATACCAACTGTAACGCCCCGACCCCAGCTACCCAGAGTCGGTGCATTACTTCGTAACATTGGCATGATCAGAAAAGATCAAGTCTCGAAAGACCGATTAGTTTAGTAGCCTTGGAAACACTAGATACATTCATAACTGCTACATTACATCATAAAGTGAAAAACTAATAACAAAGTCTTCATAGTCCACAGTCATATTCTCTTCTGACTATCCCTGCAGGTAATTCATAAAATACTTCTTCACATCCTGGAAAATATTAAAACATTGAAAGGGGTGAGCTCAAATGCTCAGTAAGGATAACAATATTACAGAAGCATTCATAAATAAACATAAAAATTTAAGGCAATGTATAACTAAAACAAAAGCCTTTTAAACTTGAACATGAACATAATATGGAAAAAGGAAAATGAGATAATTCCATTCACTTCTTTACATGGATATTCTACTGGTCGAATAATCACTTGCAATATCAATAACCACTTTCATAATGATGGAATGCATAATTTCAGAGATTCTGAAACATTTTGTCAAGGCCTCGACCAAGATGTCTAAAATGATTAAGGCCTCAGCCAAAACCATAAATCAAAATGGGAAAGGGCCTCGGCCAATTCCATGTCTATTTGTCTCATGAGACCTACCGATGCATCGAGGAGCTATAGCGGGCTCCACCCGTCACTTATTAAGTCCAATACATTCCTCATATGAATAGGTTTAAACATATCATAAACCATAACATAATCGTATCACATAAAACATGCATAAAGGAAACATAACATTTCCACATTTCAATCACAAGATATCAATACAACACATTGATATAATAAAAACGTTTTCAAAACCATTTTCAATACCAAAATAAAAGAAAGTTAAAACTTTTTATTTGTTTTTCATTAAAAAAATGATGGATTGTAGAGGAAGCCGAAACTCAAATAATGGTCACGGCGGCGGAGAAGTCGTTGTCGCCACATAAGTACGGAAAGAAAAACATTCCCTTTTTTCTTTTAGCAAAACGCTTCGTATAAAAAAGATTTCTTTTTGAATAAATGTAAAAGTCAAAGGGGTTTATACAACGTATAAAAGAAGGTTGTGTATAAAACCAAATATGCCTCAATGAAAGGGGATTGAGACGAAGTCCTTAAAAAGATCATTTTTAAAATAAAATAGATCTATTATGTGTATTCACTATAGGTACACATAAAGAATACAAAATAAGACATAATAATATCATGACATAATTTGAAAGTAGGAGATTAACCCAAAGAATGGAAGTTGGGTTAAGAAATTCCCTTACCTTGCGTCTTGTCCTGACTCGACCGTTATTTAACCTCCTGAATAATAAACTAGAGTTAATTTATATTTACTTAAGAACCTTTTTCATGTTCATTATTCCATTTATATCACTTATTACCATGTTATGAACATTATTTAATTATTTAAGTTAATAATGGTCATTTTGTCGATCTTTGGTACTTGAGTCAAAAATAAACTTCTTATAATTACAAGTTGTTCATGTGGTGAAATATCAATTATATCCAGAATTATATTCATGATGTAGATATCATATATATCATATATATACAGTATATACATTCATTCATAATGTCACGTAACATTTAGAGGTAAGAAATGAAATGCACCGTTCATGGAGACGGTAAGCCGTACGTACGCATGAACGCTACTTTCATTTCTATTTCATATTTAATGGAATGAAATCATAATGATATAAATTTATAATATAATTACAGTATAATATAGTGTATAATACCATTTAATCCATCCTTTATACATCCCACATATGGCATTAATGATTCAAATCACTTTGAGGGGGCGGTAGTCCGCACTTCCTAAAATGAAATTATCGCGTTTTACCCATTATGGAAATCATAAAGTATGCCATAAATGAGAAATACAGAATCATAAGTAAAAAATTAACATATTTTATATCATATATAAATATAGTGACATCTTAATGGCCACCTTTGAAGGTGTTATATGAGTGTTCAACAATCATCGTTTCGTGAGGCAGAAATTCGCCATCCACAGAAACCGTATGTTCTTTAACCATTAGATGTAGGTGTGTGTAAGTGTAGCTCGAATCCTTCTTATAAAAACATCCTAGTATATTGAGGATACTGTTGTTGTTACAAAAGAAATTAATAAAAAGATTTTAGGGGGTTGGAGTAGAAAAATAAAACAAAACAACATTAGAGAAGACATTACCTCAAAATCGGGTAACTCTTTTTGATTTGAGCCAAAGGCTTCCTTGGTAAGAGTTCTGCCCAAAGTGATGCTTCTAGGAGTAAGAGGGGGAAGTTTGGAGAGTATTTGGGAAGAGGTTGGCCGAGCCAAATGGCTTTAAAGTATGAATGAGGTGGTAGAGGTGGGGGCCTTTTATAAGAGGAGAGGAGGGGCACTCTTGGAAAGTAAGGAAATTTTACATTATTATACAAGGCTTTTCGGATTCTAAAGGTCCAAAACTTATATAATTCGTGGATAAGGTGATAAGGGTTATAAATATCCTCATCCAATAGGCTTTGGACAAGTGTAAGCCTTGGATTTTGCATTATCTTCTCATTTTATTTAAATCGTTAAATAATGAGGTCATCGCTGCATCATAATGATGTCATAAATAATTTAATTTATTTAATGTCTAAAAATTATAAAAAAAATACTATGATGTAGGAAATCTTTTTATATTTCTAATGAATATTTATAGTCAAAATTTGGACACGTGTAACCCCACTTAAAAACTATTTTAGTAAAACGACTCATGTTTGTGTCAATTTAATTTTAACATTAAATAAATATATATTAATGTCATTTTCCAACTAAAGTGGCTCCATGGGGTCCCCAAGTTGACCCATGGGTTTTCTTGGTCGGCCATGACTCATCCAATAGGAGTAGGACAAGTGTCATTCTCATCTCATATTATTAAAACATTATTTGTACCTTAAACTACACTAATTACCTCTAATCGCGATTAAGAACATAAAAGTTACTATTCACCAAAAAATTATTTTAATCTCATTGAACCATATTTTACTTCTTAATGAAAACCATGTATGTCTGATTTTTGAAAATCAAATCACAGAAGTGGTAATATTTCATTTAAACAAAAAATTAGTTATTTAACTACCACTTAGTGGTTTCACTATTCATCAAAAATTGAAGTTTTTCAGAACAATGCCAAAATTTCACCCTAAGCTATAATTGATATTCCGAATTCAAAAATGATGTCTATTTTACAAAATTCCAAACATATAAGTTGCATTAATTAATTTTATAATTAATTGCCACTGTCACAACAAATAGCGTGTTTTTAAGAAACAATTTATATCAAAAGATTGGCAATTGTTTATGTCCAATTTTAATGTTAAATTAATTCTAATGACCACCATTGGATAAAATGGTAAAAATATATTCTAATTATAATTTAAAACCACTCAGTAGTATAACTTATCACTATAAATTATTTTGATTAAAAAAGTTGTTTTTAAGTATTTTTCACTATTCATAAAAAATTAGAAGTTCTCAGAAAAATACCAAAAATTCAACATAGGCTAATTTCGATATTACGAATCCAAAAATGAAGTCCATTTTGAAATATAAAATTTCTATAATTTTAAAAAGTGGTTATTACTATTCATAACGGCTACTTTGATAAGTCGTGGTGTTTTAGAACTCAAAGTTGCGTACAATGCAAGCTATTGCATTATTGAATGAGAAGTATATCGTGGAAGCTCGGGGTGTTACAAACATGCTTGAAATTAAAATACGCACAAGGTTATCTATACACTTACAGATAAAACCACATCATATAACCATAACGTCACAAGGTAGAACCATGGGTAAATCCTTAAGGGTAACTAGCACAAGTAGAATACTATGAACCTCATACATCCGTGAGTAAAATCCTCCAAATTAGATACCAACAGTGTTCTCGTGCACTATCCATTGGAGGGTATCCCATCCCAAGGTCCAATGGTCTCCATATCATAATCCAATACCAATAACATTAATGTGGATGAGCCACTAGAGGGTAACACATCCCAAGGTCTAGTGGTTTCCAATCATATCACATGTTTTGTTAGTATTGTAATCATTAATCCAGTAAAATGAATTTGTTCCTCACTGACATCCGAATCAACATCCATACTAATTCAAATTCACCCACCACGATACCTCATATTCCCTTTTGTTCTAAAATTATATTTCACACAACACATAAATCAACAATTTTAAACACAAATTTCATTAATCAAAATCAAATAAATAAATCACTTCATTCACATTTTACACATTGATTCAACGATCAAAACCAACATGGAAACCACCATTTTTCATAAAAAAAACTTTTCGTTTCATATGAACAAAAAATAAATGAAATACATTTTTCACCCCTTGAAAAATATATGAATTCCATTTGGAAACTCAAAAATAAGAAAACGTATGGAAATTATCCATTTCAAAGGGAAAATACCCTTTCAAAATCATATTCGTAACAAAAAAATTTTGAAACATGCTTCACTTAATTTTCATATTTAAGAGATGTATTTAGGGTGAAAAAAATAATTCAATATGAAAAAAAATCATTTTCATTAATAAACTCATTGTAAATACATCATCACCCTAAATCTCTTTGAAAAAACATATTGCACCTTCCCCACAAGGTATAAGCCATTTTCAAGAAACACCATAATGAAGCACACACAAAACATAACCACGTTCCTTTATAAAACCCATTTTCATAAAATTTTCATCTAAAAACCATTCCAAAACATATTTCATTCAACAAAATTAATCTATTTAATACACTAAAAAAATATAGAAAGTAATACAAACTCAACCAATAGTGTAATATCTTGTAACAACCTACCACACTCTTGGAAACTTCCAAAAATTATTGCAAAGCCACCATTGTACCACCAAAAGTCCCTAAAAGGGATGATCTAAAAATAACCATACATTTTTACCCTAACGACACAATATAAAAACTTTTTTAGGTCAAATAACCTACTTGAAAACAATAACTCAAGAAGGGTGTAAGAAGAACCCTGGAAAGAGGGAGAAACTAAGGGATACATTAGATACATGATGATTGCTTGATGTTAACATAACAAAACCACACAAGTCTTTAAGATAAGGATGTCTATGAATAATTGGACGAGGATTACATGACTAGAAATCCCAAATGGGGTGGAATAGAATTCATTTAGGGTTAAATATGAGAGGAAAAAGGGAAAATTCCAATTTTATAATGACCTGGAATGGCCGCATTTATTGGCCGCACTGTTTTCCAAAATGTGTGGAAAACATGATTCCCTCACATACCAAGAGGAAAAATCTGAATGATTATGCCACACAATTTAAAAAATCATGTTAAAACCATGTGGTCTCCACTGTCTAAAATGACATTTGGCCACACGCTTACCCTGGAGAGGAAACATAGTTTCACCTAACAATGATCCAACCGTGTTCCACATACTGCCAAGACCAAAAATCACCATTTTCACTAAACACTCAAGGGGATAATATGGGATAAATATAAGACCAAAAATAAACAAAAAAAATTAATTCAAAATAAATAAAATTTTGTGACAATTCTCTCCATTATGAAAACATCTCACTTCCAGAATGTCAACTCGAAGATTGATCAGAGAAAAAAATCGGATAATCCTCCTCAACCAATTAATTCCTCTCCTTTGTCTCAGGTACATCATTACCGTGCTTCCCAAGAACCCAGACTATTGTAACAGACTTACCATAAAGAGTTTTTTCCTATGAATGCACAATCCTCACTAGCCACTCAACTATAGGAAAATCAGGCTCCAATTCCCACTCTTCCCATTTCAACACATGACATAGGTCCATATTGTACGTTTTTAGCTAAGATACATTGAAAATTTCATCAATTTACATAAACTAAAAGGGAAAATTTTACCTTTATTCAATATTACAAATCTGATCAGTAATCTCAAATGGTCTTACATACCACGACATTTTCTTAAATTTCTTACCCAATCCATGATTACCCAATTGAGGTTTCACATTTAAGATCACTCGGTAACCTAAAAAACTCCAAATATTAGTGTATTTAATCTTCACAAGAATTATGAAGAATATGATTTGTGAAAAAGCACTACCATTTTATATTGATTTTCTTAGACATCTCTTGCACAAGTCTCAATCCCAACAACAAGGTCTTACCCACCTCATCGCAACATAAAAGAGACTAACGTAGCTGACCATTGAGCGCCTCAAAGGGTTCCATTCAAATTGAGGATTGGTAACTATTTCTATATTAAAACTAAACCAATACCAAATGGATATCCCAAGAACCTTCAAAATCCAACACACATTCTCGGATCATGTATTCCAATATATTCTTCCCCTATAATGTATGACCAATTGTTTGAGAATGGTATTCCATGATCAACTTGATTTGTGACTGTGTCCCCATATGAAGGAATTACAAAATAATGAGTTAAAATAGGGATCTTTATATGAAATTATTTTCAAAGGCACAACGTGAATCATCAAAACCTCTTAAACATTCCACTGGCTAAACTAATCCACTTTGTCTAAATCATGGATCAGAACAAAATGGGATTATTTGGTCAAGTGATAAATCACTACCCAAATATAATTATTCTCCTAGGTTGTATGAGGAATGAAGACAATAAAATCCATGTTTATATAGTCCAATATTTTTTTAGGAATAAGAATATCCTAATGAAAACTGGAGTACCTTTGGTGCTCTTCATTAACCAGCTGTCATGAATAACAATAAAATATAAAGTTAGATACATCTCGAATCATACATGGATACCAACAATGAAGATGCATTTCATAGTACATATTGGTTACACCAAGAATAAGAGACCATTGATATTGGTAGCTATCCTACATCACCACATTCCATGATAATAACTACACGATGAGGAAACCCTAGAAGCATAAAACTCCCTCAGGAGACAATGACCCCTGATAATTCACCAACCCACCATTAATAAACTACATAGATTTATGGAACATTACATCACCAGTATACACCCACTGAATAAAATCTAGAAGAGAATGTGTCAGCTGAACACTGGCCAAGAAAACACCTCCACTATGGTACTAGGTCTCAAGATGAATCTGATCAAAAAAATACATATAAAATTCCACTCATAAATAATCTCTTTCAATTCTTTCACTAGAACTTTCTTACTCAATGAATATGCCAAAACATTTCCCTTGCCCGAGCTATAGATGGTAAGAAAATCAAACCCCTAAAGGTACTGAACCCAATGATGTTGCCTTAAATTATAATAATTTGAGAGAAAATGTTGTCTAATCTCTTATGATACAAAGAAACCTCAAATTTCCCCACAAAAAGATAGTGGAACCTTGTATTTAAGGAATTAAACACCATTTCTATCTACAGTTCATGGGTTGGGTAATTATTTCATGTGGTGGGAGTTGGTGAGAACCATATAGCCCCACATGGTCATCCGATATTAGCAAACAGAAAAGACCCATACCAAAGGCATCACAATATACCACATATCACATTCCATATTATTGAAAGATCAAAATAGAGGTTATGGTAAACCGTCGTTTAAGATCTTCAAAGGATGCTTAACACTCTAGGATGTATTAAAAATTCACCCCTTTTTGGTTAAGCGTAGTCCTAGAAGAATAATCTCAAGTGAAATATAACAAAATTCATATGTAAGACCCTACTAGGCCAAAAAATCTTTCGATTTCAGAGACATTATTAAGATACACTCCGGAAATCACTAAAAGGTTCTTTTTTGGGTCCCCTGTAACCCCATTTTTTGAGATCTCATGGACCAGAAACATCACCTCCCAAATCCAGAAGGTTCACTTAGAGAACTTCGCATTGAGATGATGGTCTCTAAGGGTTCCTAGGACAATTCTCACATTCCTCTAGTTCTCTTCTCCTGTTCAAAAATAGATAAGTATGTCATCCATGAATAAAACTTCAAAGGAATCAGGATACCAATGAAACACCATATTCTTATGTTCTATAAGGAACACTAGATAATTTTTCTATAAGAAAGGCATGACCAAGTACTCAAAAGTCCCATACCTTTATCAGAAATATTATTTGGTATATTTTCCTCTCAATCTGTGAATTGATAATACCTAGAAGGCAAATCAATATTAGAAAACCACATTTCCCCCGTAAGACGATCAAAAAAATCATCAATAAGGGGAAATGGTACTTGTTCTTGATTATCTCATTATTTATATTATAGTAATCAATATACAACGGGAGTGATCCATTGGCCTTTTTGATAAATAGGACTAGAGAAGCCAAAGGTGCGATGTTAGTGAAAATGAATTATTTGTATTCATAATATTCTAGTTTTATATTTATTTCCCTCAACTTGATGGGTGATATATGATATGATGGAAGAGATTTCATCTATGTTACTCATATCAAATCAATGGAGAAATCCACTTCCCACTCCATATGAAAACTTAAAAAAATCACTAAAAAAACCTCCAGTAACTCATTCACCATAGAAGTTCATCCACCCTCAAATGTACCATCATCATCCTCCATCGTGACTGACGCGATCTAATTAGCATGGTTTCCAAACTCTAGATGTGGATGTAGATCACATCCTATTAAAAGATCCCATTCACCTTGAAAAACAAGGGTACTTCTATAAAGGACAAGCAAACATACTTTCCGCCTATAAAAATAAATATGTGCATGAAAAAGCACTATCCAATCCATAGTATGCATCACATCAAAGATGCCCATTTACAAAATAAGAAATTTTCATTTCATCTCGACTCCTGAGAGGGTGACTACACATCACAGACACATGAAACCCTCCTCTCACTTCTTTACAAGTAGTGTCACAATTTCTATCTCACATGGAATAAGATTAGTTTGAAAATTTAACACATTATAAAGATGTCAATAAATAAATAAAAATTAATCACTAGTATCCTTGAGAAAAACATCTAAAGGATATTCAATAAGTGTGATATCTTGAATTGTCGCAGACCCAACATTTGATTCCATTAGTGATTGATCAACTGCATGAATTTTACTCATCTCAGCTTAAGAATGAGAAAGACCACAAGCCTACGACTCTATAATGAAGTGACTATTCCCAAAAAAATATCCAACCCTACCACTATTACCTCCAAAATGAGAACCCACTATCCTGGATGGTTCTGACTGATCTAACATTCGTTTGGAAGCTACATATCTTACACTCCAATGATATGGGTGTGCTAATTTAAAAAATCATTTCTAGTGCCCCATAACTCTACAACAGTGACAAAGACTAGGTAGATATTAACATGTTTTTCACATGGGCCTTTCCATTCCACACTGATTTTACACCAATATCCCCTAAGAAGGATGGCCTAAAATACCAACTCCCTTATTCCACTGCTCATCCCACATCCTCTTATTCTAAAAATAATTTCCACTTCCTACTTCAGATACTTTAATAAGGAAACTAGACTTTCTTCCATTATCTATTTCCACCACCACACCATGATCAACAACCTTATCTTAAGTTTTTTATTAAATAAGAAAACTTGATTTTGGATTTCTAGTCACAACCCATCTCAAATTTCAGAGCCTCCATCTTCTCATAAGAAACAACCTCAGGTGAATACTAAAATAAATACAAAATGTAGTTATCATACTCCATTAAGGATTAGTCTCTATAGATAAGCTCCAAAAACTCTAATCCTCTAGAGAAGGACAATACCTCAGCAAAATATTTCCTATTTAAAACAACCTTAAATTCTTTCCAAACTATCTGGTCATGATTCCCAGCATACACCATTAGGTCCCACAACTTCTGACGTGGAACATCTAACAAAAAAAATAACATTTCACTCTAACTACCTCAGGATTATTAGGAAACTCAAACATCATCTCTGTATTCTCAATGCACTCTACTTATTTTTGGTTTCATGCTATAGAAGAAAGAAGGATGCTTGTTCTTGGGGAACTCCTGAGCTATGTCCTTTTTAGGACATGGTTCAGCTTCTCTGACCTGAGTAGGACCAGAGCCCATTCTTTATCTCAATTCTTGGACATCTCAAACCACTACTTAAACTAAAATCTAGTAAATTGGTTAGGTAGAACTCTCTATTGACCCTTCCTATGATCGAATAAGAGGTCACCAGGGTAACATCTTACCACAATAAGAAACAAAAACAAGGAAAGAACCATAAATACACCATTGTGAAACTTTTCAAAAACAATACAAAATATAAACTACTTCCATAAATCAAAAAATAACAATATCCATCACTATAAAAAGGAATCCAAACCACTCCACCAGCAGCTAGTTACTATATACAGTCAACAACATGAACATCTCACCTGTAGGAGGAGAAAAACATAACATCCCATGGGGACTTGAGTCATATAATGAGGTGTGTTGTCCAGACCCCCTACAAGGAACTAGAACCTCAATCCTTGAATATCCAAGCTCTAGTATATCCAAACTCTTCACAAATTACATTACCCAAAAGAAATGTGATGTTATCTAATACTATTTCATCACAAACCATGCTAGGATTTCTTCCAACCAGACACCCAAACTAATCTATGGCATGTCCCAAAGGGAATTATGGTCCCCACAGGCTGGAAACTAGTGTCTCTGTATCAATAATTCACATTGGGTATGATTAAACCCATTTATATAATAACAAACGACCAAAAATCTAAGACACACAATAACTTATAACCACAACCAATCAAGGTATAACAATTTTCAGAATCAAAGTTTATAATATTAAACAAAATAAAGGGTACAAATATAGAATAAAAACCACAAAAACATTCCATAAACCAAAATAAAACAAGAGGGGGATCACCATAAAGGTTCCACCTCCAACACCTGAAAGAAGAGGAACACTAGAGACTTGATACACCATCACCACCATGAAACGTCTTTCATTTAACAAGGTTATACATAACAAAGTCTAGAAAATCACAATGTTGTAATTAGGGTATAATCCAAAGGACATTATGATTGCACCCAAGAGAAAAGATTCCATGCTATAACATTAGAATTCAAATCAACATGCACAATTCTAGAAGATCATTTTTAACAATTCCAAGAAAACATTTTAAGGAAAAAAATTCAAGAAATATTTTTTAGGAAAAACTATTTTTATCAAATAATATTTCTCAAAATAAAAATATATACATGGTGTACCATATACTAATGTATAGTACCACATAACATAAGCATCATTTCACAAGATATTCACAAGGGTAAATCACTAAGGGAAAGGAGCACAAGGGGAACACTATGAAACTCTTACCTCGATGATCAAAATCCTCTAACTCATCAAACAACAGCGTTCTCATGCATAATATAGTAGAGGGGATCCCATAACAAGGTCCAATGGAATCCAAATAATAATCCAATACCAAAACTATTACCATTCAAAATCCACTATAGTGGATCATATTCCATGGTCCCTTGGTTACGGATCATATCACATGTTTAGTTGTAATCATAAATTCTTCTAGATGAATCTGGGCCTCAGCCAATTTTGAATTAACTAGCGTACAAGTTGTAGCTCACCAACCTAGATACCTAGGATTCCATTTTCGGATCAAATTTCATTTAACACATCGCATAAATAAACGCTTTCACCTACACATGCGAAGCATCATAATAACCCAAGGGAATCACCGCATTCACATTTTTCACACCGATCTAACGATCAAAACCCACATGGAAAACACCATTTTACAACAAAAAAGCCTCTTTTAATTTGATTTTAATAATAAAAATTGAAATACATTTCCCACCCCTTTCTTAATATATAAAATCCATTTAGAATCAAAACAAGAAAAAAAATATGGATTGTCACCATTTCCATGGGAAAAGACCCTTTCAAAATCATATTCACATAAAAACAATGTTTTTAACATGATTCACATCATTTTGGTAATTCAAAGATTCATTTTTGTTGCCTAAAAAATATTTTACATGGGAAAAAACCAATTGATATTTAAAACCCAACTATAAATATGTTCATACAATTAAATTTAATTAAAAACACCTTTATCACCTTCCACAAAAGGTATAGAACATTTTCAAGGAACACCACAATGAAGAACACACAAAAAATCACTTTCATTTAGAGAACCCCCTTTCATCACATGTGAATCACAAAAACGTTCCAAAACATATTATTAAGCTAAAAAATAATCCATGTAATAAATTTAAATAATTAATAAAGAAATACAAACTCATTTGATTAGGTAAAATCATAAAACTACATACCTTTGACATAGAAACTTCCAAAAATTGGTGTGAAATGAAAACTGCACCACCACAAGACCCTATAAATAAAATATCATACAATAAACAACAATATTTCCCCAATAAACACAAGATCAAACCCTCCTTAGGTAAAATAACCCTATTAGAAATCAATAACTCAAGAATGAGGGAATAATAACCCTAGAAAGAGGGATAAACCAATGGGAAAATTACTTAATTGATGATTCCATGATGTTCTCACACCAAAACCACCCAATTATTAAAGATAAATAGGTCTAAGAAGTCTTGGAGGAGGATCCCATGGATTTAAATATTGAATTAAGTACAATAGAGGTAATTTAGGTTCAAATATAAGGAGTAAAAGAAGGTAAATTCCCACATATTAATAACTTGGGTAGGTCTCATGGTTTTCTTGCAGCATTTTCCAAAAAATGCGATAATTGTGATTCCACCACTATCTAAGAGTAACACACCATATGGTTATCCCACATGGTTCGAAAAACCAAGTGTCAACCATGCGATCATCACTATCCAAAATATAATTTTGTTTCGTGCTTACCTAGGTGAGTGTGCATGGTTTACCTTAACAATGCTCCAACCATGAGCCACCTTTTATCAATTCCAAAATCACCATTTTCACCCAAAAATAAAGGGGAAACTATTGGATATGTATAATAATAAAAATAAACAAAATATTACTTCCAAATAAAAAACATATTTGTGACACACTCTGATCCTTGGACTATTTATTGTTGTGCTTGGATTTTTGTTGTTATTAATTGATTATGGAAACTATGCTTTGGAACTATTTTTCCAAATGAGTTTTAGAACAATGGAATAAGGGAAATATTTACCATGAGTTTTATATTAAACTATTTTATTTCATCACATGAATTTTGTTTCTTTAAATCATCATATTGGGATTATTTGAACATAAACTTGATATGGAACACCAGGGTGGGATCTTACTGAGCCTATTTAGCCCACACCCTATAAATCTCTTCATTGGTGTGTAGAAATATTTATGTATTTCAATGTAGGGAAGGGAATGTTATTGTAGTATGCATGGATTATGTTTGTTGGGTATGGGTAGCTAGTACTGAGATAGTTTCATATTAATCACATATCACATGGAGTATCCAGTGTTATTTTGGTTCTTCTTTTTTTTATACATGGACCATGGAGTTTGGTTTTCCAACTATTTTTTGTATCACTTCATTTATTTTCTTTTAGTTATTTACTATATTTATTCATGTTTTTATTCTATTATTTAATTATTCTATGTATATATATTTTATTTCATCTTTTTTACATTTGGATAAATCATTCTCACTGATTGTTGTTCATACACAGGTTCTAGTCACCAAACTGTGGGGATTTCGAAATCCCATTGGATGTGATGTGGATAGTGATGGGTCTATGATTTTGAGCATATCTAGGGTCAAAATGTCGAAATTCGATTTTAGTGGGTGATTATTCTTACTATTGGGATGTTGTTAGATTAGGGATATGATTTTCATAACATAAGAGGTAGGATTTGGTGAGTGCCTTGAAAGATATTATTGAGAAGAAAATCAAGTTACCATGGGACATTAGGATGTGTGTCTCTTTTGTTGAGATCTTGATCTTAATTGGTGTTTTTGCTTATGGGTTTTTGGTTTGAACAGATATTATTCTTGTTGATATATCATTTCCTCTATTAATGGTGTACAGTGATACACATCTAAGATTACTTCCACGGGTTCCATGGGAGGGTGAATTATATGTTCCTCATGGGAATCTATCTCTAGATTTGAATTTTATAGAGGATATCATGTGAGAAATTTGTTACATAGAATATAATTTACCAAATGTCCATAACAAAAATAAAAATCCAGCACATCCAAAAGCTAGAGGAGAAATATATCGATCTTAGGATTTCATACATGAGAATAAACTATCCTTTAAAGGTATGAATGTTCCCCAAGAGGAGAAGTATTAGCAAGACAATATCGACTAGAACATCAAATTCTTGGATAAACTTGAGATATTCTTGGTGAAGTTCCCTTCTATTTGGATTGAGGGACACCCAAGAAATTATGGAATTCTGCGGGAAAATTGAATAAACATGTGGGATTTGATGGGAAGGATTTTAGGACACTTTTCTTCTATAAATTACATCCATAGTCTTTGATGATTCAAAGTTATATTGTGTTCATATCTATTCAATAGGGAGGGTGCTCTGTGTTAAAGTACCCCAATGGGTTCATGAAGCTGGTTTGTTTTTCTCCAGAAGGGCTAAATAATGATTAGTTTAAATTCCATAAGTACGAATATGGTTTTTTACTAGATATCATATTATAGGTGTTTATTATAAAATATTATACTATATTGAGATGATAGAAATGGGAATTATGATTGATATTTATACTGAATGAAATATTGGATTTTCTATACCTTCTCTTCAAACCAATTATAACATCAGTTGCACATAAGAAAATACGAGGTAGTGGAATGAGCATTGCAGGAGTAGTGAACGTGGTTACTAATAGTGGTTCTCATATACACTATTAGTTATATCTCGTTGTGTTCCAATGACTTCTTATTTGTGTGGAAGGTTTGGGGACATCCAACATTAATGTCCTTATATATAATGTTTTTTGAAATAGTTATGGTTTTCTTGAAAATCTATCGTGTTTAATATAGGAAATGTATATGCCTCATTATAATTATGGATCATTGGCTCAGATTTCCATTATAGGGATTTCATAAGATTTAAATTCCATAGGTCTCCAACCACACACATCATTAGTGATGCACCTTCTTTCAGTGGGTGCATTTTTTGTGAATGCGGACACGGTTCTAAAAATTTCAAGAGGTACCATTTATGTGCATACTCTATAGAAAATTAATTATTTGATACTGATTCCTCCCACTCATTAATATGTTCTTGTTTTTTATTTTTTAAAACATCCAATGGAACTCATGAACTTTGTCATGGATTTAGTGATAGCTCTCAGAAAGAGGAATGGGTGGGTGTTTCAGTGTATTCTTGGTTCTCTTGTGATAAATAATGCATAGTTAGTTAGGAATTTACTATTTCTTGATCTAAACCAATTTCAATTAAACATAGAGGTGGACTGAATTGTCACTCATGATGCTGAGGTTGATTTTTTAACTTATCATTTCATGTTTTTTTATATCAATGAGATATCTCTTGTGTTTTATAGAGTGTGGGATATGAGTTATAGACATACACGACCTTCCCATCCTAAGATCATGATTCTATTTTTTGTTGTTAAACATTATTCTTATGTGGGTTAATCTCTTATTGAACTTCATATAGATGTTTGGGAAATTCCTAATGTTCTCTTAGAATAATATTTTTATCATTCTCCTAGATAGAGGTTGAGTATACAATTGAACTAGTACGAGGAATGAATTAGTTCTCAATACCCTCCAATCATATGGTATTAGTGGATTAGAATGAGATCAAGATTCAGTTGGGTGATCTGATAGATAACGGTTTGTTTTCCCTAGTGTTTCACTATAGGCATCACCTAATATTGTTTTTGAGAAGGCATATGATTTACTATTATTGTTCACGCACTATCAAAATTTGAAATGGGTAACAGTTAAGAATAAGAATCATTTACCCCATGTGTATTAATTGTTTGTCTAGTTAAAGTTGGTAAAGTGGTGTTTTAATATCCATCTTTGGTTGAGTTTTCTTCATCTTAGATTTTGGGAGTCTGATATACTGGGGATGGAATTGAGGGAAGATATGGCCATTTTAAATATCTTGTGAATAATTTTTTTCTGAATAGTGTTTCTATTATTTTTATTGCATCAATAAATTAGATATTCCATTAGTATCTAGGAACCTATTTTTGGTTCTCAGAATTATATTTTGGTTTATTCTAGGACAAATTGTAAGAATGAGAACCATATAAGACTAGTTTTGGAGATCCAATAGTGTCAATATTTGTATGGAAATATTTTGAAATATAGTTTTTAGATCCATGATGTAAAATTATTAGGGAACTTGATTTATAATGGTGGATTATCATTTGATCCCAAGAAGGTATATTATGTCTTATTATGGGAGGAGCCACGAAACGTCATTGAGAAATGGTTTTTCCTTGTCTTTCCAGATACTATCGTCTATATATAGATAACTTATCAATGATAGAGTCTCATCTGAATACTCTTACTAAGAGTGTTATAAAATCCCTATGGTATGAATGGTGTTTGAAATATTTCTTTGAGTTGAAATGAATTTTGATGTCGGCCACTTTCTGGATGTCACATTATCCACATAAGGGGGTTTTTGTGTTTTTTCTTCTTTTTCGTTGGTTTGGTTTGTGTGATTACACCGGATGATCATCTTATGGCTTATGGATATTTTTAGCTTTAACCACATTAGATGAATTTCCCAACTCATGATTTAGAGCCTGACACAATTATGCACATGATGAAAGTTTTGTGGAATTGTATTTTTTTGGAGATATTCATAGTCTTTTGTAATTATAAGAATCTAAGTTTTATATCTTGATAGAGGGAATTGAGTGTTATATAGAGATGGTGGGTGTAATATGTTCAAATTTTTGATATCAACATCACCTATACCTCGGTTAAGAGGAATTTCATCACAGACACTCTTAGTAGTATCATACCATTATAGGAAGTCTTGGAAGTTAAGGAAGAGTGGAACCTGATAGTACTCTTTTCCTAATTTCCAATGAATACTCAGAATAATGTTTTGGTTATGGTTCTAACCAGTGTTCAACAATAGTCATATATCTGTGAGTCAATTTTAAATATTTGGTAGTAGGATGATGAGTTTTGGAGAGTCAGAGAAACTGTTAATAATGGGGAGACCATTTTCTGTTGGTCTCTATCATTTTATGGAATTCAACACTTTGAGAATCAGGATTTCATCCCAGCTTATATAAGGTGTTCAATTTTTTTACTATCAAGGTTTTTCATTGTACATTCATTTCGGAACCACAAAGATGTATTATGAAATGAGATAGAGTTTCAGGTGGATGTGTATGATGAGAGACATTGTAAGCTATGTTTCCAACTGTTAAACCTACCAATGGATAATGGCAGAGCTCTTGAAAACTTCTGGTTTACTCAAACCTCATCTAGTTCTAGATTGGAAGGGGATGAGGTTTTCCTGATCTTTATTAATGTATTATAACGAACTCCTCAAGTGAATAATACTATCTATGTGTTTATTGGTCAGTTGATGAAATCACCACATTTAATTACAATCATGGAAACTATTAATGTTACTGATTTAGGTAATAAGTATGTGAAATAGATTTCGAATTTACATGGGGTTCCCTATTCTGTTGTTTCAAAAATGAGTCATTGTTTTACCTCTGAGTTTTTTAAGAGTCTTGAAGAGGTGATCAGACTCATTTTTGGTTTAGTATAGCTTATCATCCATAGGAAGATCATTATACAGATTTTACTATTTATATTCTAGAGGATAGGAAACATGCATGTGTTTGTATTTCAATTGATCATGGGATATCCATATGGGACTTTTTTAGTTTTCATATAACAATGGTTACCATTCATCGATAATAATAGCTCCCATAGAGGTTTTTTACGGTTTCCCATATAGATAACCTTTTTTTTTGAATAGGGTGGTGAGGCCACTCTTATGGGACCAGGTCTCATTTATAAGATGTTATCGAGGATCCAAGAGATACGTGGGCTCCTAATTATTGTGTAGAGTTAGAAAAAATCATATAAAGGTCCTTAGAATCATCATTTGGAGTTTTTTTATTGGTAAATAGGTATTCTTCAAGGTTTCTCCTTGGTTTGGTCATTGTTAGCATTGTAATTTCATAATGTTTGCTTTGATAAACATTGTACTATTTGGGATCACATAGATACTTGAGAAATTATTGTATCTGTTGGAACATATTTTTTAGTTGACCGATACTCATGACTTTTTACACATAATTCAGTTCACGAAGTACCATCATATATCATGTCATGTTTTGAGTAGGGAAGATATAGAGTTGGATCTAGATGTTTTAGTTATAGAGAATACATTGGAGATTTTTTACTATCAAGTGAATGGAATTTATGGGAAATCAATACAGCTGTTATAAGTGTTATGGAGGCATAGATTGGATTCTCATGAGATATTGGAGTGTGAATTTTCAATAAGGGAGCAGTGTCCTCACCTCTTTCCAGAGCACCCTTCTTCCACATGACTTTATTGGGATAAAATGTCTTATGGTTGGGATATTGTACCATCCTAGATTTTAAGGCATCCAATTTTGATTTTTTAATAATGGGTTTCTAGGTTTGGAGGTCATGGCAGCTTTTCTAGGATGTTTTTATAGAACTTGGGGTGTGAACTATTTTTAGAAACTATTATGTTTCATGTTCTCGATTATGGTGTAATTTATTTTTCTGGGAATGGATATCATGACAATTTATAGCATAAGATTCAGTAATGTTGTATAATCCATTTTACATTCTAAAATACATTTATGCAGTAAGGCCTTATTTTAAATGATAAAATTATCGATCGGGCTAAATTTATCTCAAGGAAACATATTTTTTTATATAATTTATGGTATATTCACAACATAAACCAGATTTTTACACCATAAAGCCATTATCAAATTCATTTTTACTAAATTTCAGGCCAAATCCTTCTTTCATTTGGTTTTTCACTCCTAGCCTCAAACCCTAGGTAATTCTTGATAGAATACCATGGATCTCTTCTCCTTAGATCCTCCATTCTATGTTTGATATATGTGGTTGTAACATCACTTATACCCAGTAATAAACCATTATATTTATTCATATTCATTGGTCATGGTAATATAGTTGTGTTGTATTTTTGATTCATCAACCCTGTAGGGATGTTTTTTTATTATTCTATATCTATTGTGTAGTTTAATTTCTTGGTCTGGTCCTTTTTTGGTTATGGGGTGGTAGGTTATTTTAAATTGAGTTATATTGTGATCTACCCTGTCCACTAACTATTTTGTTTTTAGAACATGATTCTATGACATTTAATCAATCCTAGGTTATCTTTTTTTTAGTTTTCACTTATTTTTTATTGGTGGATCCCATTTCAGATTTATTTTACTCGAATTGAGGTATTTTGTTTCATCTCTAGCCTAGTTGGATGAACATTATTCGTTATGTTTTATAAATAGAAATATAATTGAATTAGAATAATTTATTTTTTTTCATAAATGGATTTCAACAAAATATATATTTTCCATTAGTTTTGGGTAAAATAAAATTGTTTTTTTAAATTATTTTTTGGTTTAAAAAGGGTTGTGAAATTTTTAGTGAAATGTGGAACCAGTTGAAATATTTTATGAAATATAGTATAAGGGAATCCCAAGCTACTTAGGTGGGAGTTTAATATTAGGAAAAACACCCACTGTATTTTAGTGAGGTATACTCATGGTGTGTTATTATTCCCCCTAGTCATGTTATTCTAGGTGCTTGGTTTGAAATTTGGGGGCGGTTCACTCAGGGGTTCTTCATTTTCTCCATTGGCTTGTATTCTATGGAATTGGGTGCACCCTAGTCATTGATTTTGGTATGAGTAGTCTTCATGTATGACCTTTTATGATATATAGACTTTTTATAACTGTTATTGGCTTTTTTATGTGTCTATTTGATTTAGGAAACTATGCATTCAATCTAATTTTACTGGACCCTTTTGGGAACTCTGAAAAAATTTATATAGTTACAATTTTTTCATATATAACTCTTTTATTTCTAATCATGTGACATTTTCCTTAAAAAAATTCTGGGATTATTTTTATAGTGATGTGATATGGACATCCTAGGTTGGATCATGTTGAGTCTGTTTATCTAAACTCGACTCACCCTTTCAGTGGTGTGTAGACCTGGTTATGACTTTTGATTTAGGGAAAGTCAAGCCACAGAAGTGAAGTAGTGAGAATTTAGTCACCTGGATATGTGTACAAATTGGTGATAGGGTGGAATGTTTTCCACATATCACTTAGAGTATTTTGTTTTATTCCTTTATTTTTTGTAACTCTATCAAGGAGTTTGGTTTAGATTCTTTTAGTTTTATCACTTCTATTGTTTTTATTGGGTAAATGAATATATTTCAACTTGTTTTTAATCCATTTTTTCCTTCTTCTTTGTATATATATTCAATGTCATCTTTTTCAGTTAGAGATAAATCTTTACATATACTTATGTTTTATTATTGGGATTTAGATTCAATTCTATAGGGAATAGGAACACCCTTTGGGTATGTGGTGAACTGGATTGAGTCCATGTTTTTGAGGGTATCATGTCTTAGTTTGTTATAATTGGTATAGAATTACATGTGTTTTTCGGAGATCATTCCAGGATCATTTATAACCAGAGTAGAAATAATTCACTACTAGAGTCCTCATGTATATTATATTTATGAATTAGGGAATTCATATTTTTTCAATGATACAATGGTTTATGGGGTCACATTTTATGGTTGAATGACTGGGGATTTTGTTTACAAAATATAGGGCGACTCATTAAAATGTATTTAGGGTTTATCTAAAATAATTTTTGGATTAATATTTACAAGGTGTTTCATATGATGTGATACCAACTAAAATTCATTATAACTTTCCAAAAAAATTATAGATTCCCACATGTAGTTTTTTATTTTGTTTCACATGCTAATAGATATTATATAATATAAGGTGAAATGGAAATAATAAAATGATACTTTAGTCTCAGAGAGATATTAAAGAAGATATTCCCTAAAACATCTATAAACTTTTAAAATATATTTATCATTTAAAATATGATGATATAAGGATATCGTATTGTATGATATCTATAAATATAATATTTTTTTGGGTATATAATTCCATATTATACAGAGATATCATATTTATTAAACATATCATGTCATAGTGTAATTAATTATATAATATGATTCACACAAACTCTCTATAATCTATAGAGAAATAGAATGTTTTATGTTAATGTTCAATTAATATTTATCAAGTGTTATCATTTATTACTTATATTTAACCACAAAGACCAAAGGATATTAATTTTTTTATATCTTATCCCATTTTTAATTTGTTTGAGGGGGAACCTATACATGACCCATAGGCCCATAGGCACATAGCCTTAGTCCATGAACTAGAAGGCCCTAAGGATCCAAAACCATAGAATAGTCCCTCCCCAAGTGAGTTGGTACATTTTTATGAAGATCCCAAACCTTTATTGGATTAAAAACTAGAAATTCCCCACATAAATATGCATTATGCCTAATCCCAATGGTAGATTCCATACCCAATCATTCATCTAATCTGATAGTCCCCTATGATGGGACATTCTCCCAAAAACATCATAGAGAAGCACTGTGGAGAGACCTGAATACTTTTTTCACCATAAATCCATTTTTGATGCATCATTATGGGAGATTCATCCTTGCCACTAATCACCTATCACTTCCCTTTGTGGACACCTCTTTATCTGGTCGCAACCATCAAGGTCATAACCACCATCATAATCTGAACCATCCCATGAATTTCTTTAGACGAGAATCCTCCATGGGTGACCAATATCACCTGTACCATATCCCAATGCCTCCATCACCTAGCATGACCACCTATGCCTGATATACCATCACAAGCCACCGACACCTAATACTGGAGCTACCAAACAGTCACGCTACACGACCCGCCAACGGCCATTTCCGACCCACCACCTATAATTCAGGAAGTGTCATGTATGCGAAACACATACCATGTGGACTGAGAATCTCTACCACCAGATTTTGTATCTCATCTACGCTACATGCCTCCAAAAAGAAAGTAAATTCACAAATTATGTAGCCTTTAGGGATTGAAGCCTATTTTATATACGGTAACAGGGAAGCCTTAACAAATAAGTCATGACCCCAACTACTATAATTTATGTTTCATCAGATGAAAGGAATGCCACTTTTATTGGGAAGGTTTACAATGATTTGTTACTAACAGTCGATTTAATTTTACTTTTATAATGTATGATTAAATGTCAAGGAAGGTTCGAAAGAATCATGAGACATATATATAGTGTTTTTCACAAGCAGGTGGTGGTGGCCCAATACTTTCCCTGATTATTTTTTATTAATCCACTATTTTTATCTCACTTATTCTCCAGCCATGTCTTCCTTGAAATTATAAAATATCATTTTTGTGAGAAGAATCCCATTCAAACATCAGGTGATTTAGTTTATTCATGTGTACAATAGGGGGAGGGTATTCGTTGAACACCTATAAAAGATCTTCATCAACCCAATATGATTAAATATTATTGTAGATGTTAGCTATTATTTATGTTATATATTAATAATTTATATTTATAAATGGTTTAATTTCATTCATTGCATGATGATCTTGGAAAATGATAGATTTAAAAAAAATTATGCTTTAAAGAAGTGTTGGTCCATCCTTAGATCTCTAACTATGACTACATTAGGAGAATTCCTTGTTTCCCATAGACTAGAGACAAGTTTTCACATATAAGGTAAATTTAGGGGAATAATTTACCTAATAGGATAAATGTAATATTTCATGACCTATTATCTCTATAAGACTAGAATGAATCATCCAAAAATTTAAAATTTCCATAAAACATTATTCAGAAGACATGGAAGCAAATAAAAATAAATAAATACAATGGGAATAATTTATATATATAATTAGAAAACACAATATCATATACTTGAAACATACTGAACTAGTTAAGAAAACTACATATACATAACATAAATAAAGGGAAAATGTATTATACTGAATCTCTTTTATCCATCCATAGCCTCCTCCACAACCTCATAGAGACTGAACACAAAAATTGACACTTTCTCTATTCTAGATAGTGTGGATTCCAAAAACTATCTATATAATAATTTTTCATGAATGTTTTCAAGAGAAGATCCATGTCCATTTAATTTTAAATGTTGGTTTTGATTAGATACTTACATTATAGGGAACCAACAAAGTGCCTCAACCTAGTAATGAATAATATGGAGTATTGGAGAACATGTCCACATAATTATATACATTTATAATTAAATAGTTTATCAAGAAAATAATAACATACAATAAAAATGGTACTTAACAATCGATAGAAAATATATTAAAGTATAAAATAATAATACCTTATATTGAGTGTATGCAATCTTTTTATACTTACTTTGAGATATAGACCTGAATCTAAGACAACCCATGTAGGGAAACTAGATCACCCATCCCTTTGAAACCTATAATATAGGTTTTTAGGGAACATGTTCACCTCAATGGAAGCGGAATTGAATACCATGTCATGACATGAGCATATACAATTGAATAAGTTAATGGATATCCATAGTTTGGGAACTGTGATTCCATCCAAATTCCAGGATCAGGAATACAGTATACATGCTAAACCATTCATATGGTATGAATATATATTTGTGTGTGTGTGTGTGTGTTTGTGTACATAACCCTACTAGCATACTTATCATCTATCAAGAAAATACCCATTCTAATAAGCAATACAATTTTTAAAATTATCATTCTTGTTGAAAAAATAAAAATAAACATGATTTAATACAAACATTCACTATTTTAGAAGTATTTGATGATTCAAAACACACTTAATCATGGAGTAAATAGTATGTAAATTAATGGATCTAAATTAGGATTAATCCAATTTTCTTTAATTTACAATAAACATGTGATACTTTCTAATAAAATTTGATCTCATGACATCCATGTGACAAACCAAAACATATAAAAGTGATAAAGTGATTGATAAATAATAATTCACCTATAAAACTAGATATGTGATGTGTTTATTATCTCATGGTTTGTAACTAGTGTTCACAAGTGATAACCCATATAATAGTTCAATTATTTTGTTGGTTGAAATGAATACATACTTATTGTAATCTAGGTAATAGTATAGTATGATCAAAATGTTGGGAATTGAAAATAGTATAAGGAAGACAATTTTAAAAATTGATTTGGTTTTATTGATTAAAAAACCTTTTGGTAAGCATTTTTGTTGGACCATAGGAGATTTTTGGCCCATCTACTGTTTTAATGGTTTTGATAATAATAAAATCATGTCCAATCATTTCAATCATGTTTATCTATTCAAAATTATGTTTAGTTATGATTATGTATGTTTATCAATGTTTTATAATATTTCTAACACAATCTGTTGACATTATTTTTGTAAGACAGTTAAAATAAAAAATTGGCTAAGTATGAGTCCCTAACATTGACAGTGAAAATTAATCACTGATAGAAAAAGGGTGACATTGACAGTACAAATGAGACACTTACAGAAAAAATGAGACACTGACAGAACAACTAAGGCACCGACTGAGTAAATGCCTCACTGATAGTTCAAATGGAAAACTGATAGAAGAAATGTAACACTGATTGAAGGAATGTCTCACTAATAGTACAATCAGATTCATTGTTTGCAGACTCCCCCAAAATAAAAATGAGACACCTATAAAAGGAATAACTCACTGGTTGATCAAAATGAGTCACTGACACATTGATTCACCTAAACATAGAGGTCCGATAGAACGACTCACTAATAGAATGGGTCACTGATACCAATAGAATGAATAATTTATAGAAGGAGTCATTGAAAAAATGAATCATCGATAAAAGAGTGGCCAAAAGATAGTTTAAATTTTCTTTTATTTAAAATTATATCTAATAGTCATATTTGTGTATTTTAGTACTACTGATTAAATTAATTCTTTTTATAGATAATATAAATTGGGATTTCAGATGTATGAGTTGCAAAACCTACCCCAAATCATGATTATTGTCAGGATACATAATATAAAAGAGAATAACATGAGATATGATAGATATATAGACATGTAGTAGAGGAATCACACAAGAACACATACTGAATCGGTGAACAAAATGAAGAAGAACACACGAAGAATTCAATTTCTTACTAATAGAACACAAAATAAAACTAGATGTGCCCTAATTTTACTACACCCCTACAACAAGAAAAATAGAACCAGAAGAAAAAACTTCATCTTCCTAGAAAAATGAAACAAAAAGATTCATGACACTATGTTTCAGTTTTTGTTTCTATAAGAGAACTCAATATTCACTTATGTTACATAAAAAAAGTCCAAAGTTTCATTTCATAACAATCAGAGCATTCTAAACTCAATCTCCTAATTTCCTACCTTATTGTGTGTATTATTACTACATTTCAAGAAGTTTGTGAAATTTTCTGTTAAACATGCATTGTCTCCTACAATGAACTGAACGACCCAATATATCCTCACACAAACATATTTTTGACACCTGTTTGACCCCACATAAAACTATGGTAGAAGCCCTGTGTGACCTGTATTTTTTATTTCCCATATAGAACTGTAATAGAGGTATTGTGACTTGGACAGTTTCAAAACTATTGTATAAACCCCGATCAAGGGTGTGAATCAATGTTATATATATATATATCATGGTGGATGGTGATCACCAAGTGGAGTGGATTAAGTCTCGTCTTGAGACTGAACCACTTATTTTAATCTGATGTGTTTTCAAATTTAGATTTCTCTGTTTTAACTCATATTTCAAAAAACTATGTTTTACATTATAGTTAGTCTTGGATAGTTTTTATAACTATTTTGGTTTATTAAATTGGTTTCAAATGTTTTTTAAATCTTTTATGTTGATGTAACATAGAAGTAATCAATCTCTGAAGAAATTATTTGAATATTCAAACTATTATAAATTTACATATTTGATTAACTGGCCTGTCTTGTTTTAGATTAGTGTATTTTTAAATAATGTTTTTAACAGATGATTCTATAGGAACTCAATTCTCCCCATATTCATTACCCTACTCTAACTAACATTTGGTATTAGTGGTTATTTATAACATGCTACTTTCAAATATTTTCAACATTGATTTTTGTTATGTTTTAAAGATCTCAAAATTTAAATTAGTTATAAATCATTAGCACTCTAAATTCCATTATTTATATATTATTAAGGATAAATATTTGAAGGTTTTTCTACCAAAATACCCCTATTTTTCAATTAAACTAATTTTTACCAATGTAAAATTGATATGTAATGAATTTATAATGTATGGGTTTTTGAAATTTGATCTTATATTATAGATAAATATGAGAGTCCTGCTTCTGCCAGAAACACTTGGGATAACCCAAACAATAATGGATATAATAATAACTAAAAATCCATGAAATAATTATATTGATATTTAGGATAAGAATAATTCGATATGATTTCTACATGTAAAATAGACCATCAAATTTGGGATACTCAAGCAACTTCAGGTTAAGGAACTACTAAAGTCAAAGAAATTATACTTAACACATATACTATTAAATATGTTAACTTTAAGATGAAAACTAATGAAACTATTTCAAATATGTATCTCAGGTTCAATGAAATTGTAAATACATTGATTTCTCAAAGAAAGGAAGTTACCACAAAAGAGGAAATCATGATATTTCTAATATGTATACCAGAGAGATGGAGATGAACCTCAGTATCCATTAGAGAATCCTGTGATATCAGTAAGTTTCCAGTTAAAAAGATGATAGGTATATGATGATGTATGAATAAGAATGAATGTTCAACAAAGAAGAGGAGGATGAACCAAATAGAAATTCACTATCTTTCAAAAAAAAAAACTACTTCCAAACATATAGAAAATGAAAGGATACAAACTCATTCTGACAGTACAAGTTATGAAGACTCAACTTCTAATAGTGAGGAGGAAATATCTCTATTATCTAGAAGGTTTAAGAACTTTTATTGAAGGAAAAAATTATTTAGGAATCCCAACTAAAAATGTAAATATGATAATAAGGGAAACTAGAAAATGGATTCGAAAAAAGAATTGATAACTCAAATGAAATAGTTTTTTATGAATGTAAGAGGATAGAAAAAGTAAATTATTACATTACTATATTAAAATATATGATGAAATATGAGGACAAAGATAAAAGATACAATAATTCAATGAAGGCTCACTGTAGTGCTTCTAAGGACATCTCAAGTGAGTCTGAATCCTCACCTGATGTGAAAGGTGATAAGGAAAACATGTGATCCATGAAAAACCCTTTTTAGATCACCCTTGATTCTCTTGTATAGATTTCATATTATTCTAGATATGAAAGTGATTATGAAAATATATCTAATGTGGAGATTTTTGAATACTATGAAATTCTTGAAGATACATGCAATATGTTAAAATATAAATATAAAGATTTAATGAAACAACATGCTCTTACCTCTACAATTAAATCTGAGATTACCATAGAAAAGGAAATAAATTCTCAATTGCTTAAAGAAAAAAGTGACCATAAATTTCCCAATGATAAATTTCAAATGGATTTAGAACATTTTACCAATGGAAAATATATCTTGGTTCAAATTATTGGTAAATACGTTTCACCCAAATACACTAGTTGTATTGGCTATCAACGTGGTAAAACAATTTTTTTTAAAACCCAATTTTGTATCGAAATATATAAAATCTAGTTCAATTCCTTGTTCTAGAAAATTTTCTACAAGTTCTATCTATGAAAAATACTCACCTATTTCAAGTTTTTATGGGACATATAATTTATATTTATCCAATTCCTTAAAAAAATAGTATCCTAAACAACTGAAAAAAGTGTGGGTTCCCAAAGCCCTTATTATTAATGTTACCGGACCCTAAAAATTCTGGGTAACATAATCTTTTCTTGTCAAAATTTTTTTAGGAAAGCATATTAAAGCCGTCCTGTAGAAGTCTACCGCACTTGGATAGTGGATGTTCAAGACACATGAAAGGTGATTATTAATGCTTCAATAATATGATAATGATTGATGGTGGGAATGTCACATTTGGTGACAATTCTAAAGGGAAATCATTGGCCTTGGCCAAATTGGTAACTCTAATTCAGTTTTAATTTCTAAAATATTTTTTTTGATGGATTAAATTATATTATTCATAGTATATCTAAGTTATTTGATGATGGTTTTAATGTTAAATTTCAAAATGATGCATGCAATGTTTTCAATTCTTAAAATGAGTTAGTATTTAATACCTTTAGGAATGAAAATATTTATGTCGCAATCATAGATTCATTAGTTTCTCAAAATAATTCCTACTTATCTGCCTTTAATAAAGAGCCTTGGCTCTGGTATAAGATATTAGAACATTGTAATATTCACTCCCATAGAAATATTACTATGAAATAACTTGTGATGGATCTACCCAAACATTAGTTTCTAAATGAAATTATATAATCCATGTCAAAAGGCTAAATAGTTTAAAATATCTTTCAAACAAAATTAGAAGGAATGAACTTCTCAACCTCTTTAGTTGGTTCACATGAATTTGTTTGGACCATCTAGATTTTCATGTCTAGATGTGAATCACTATGTCTAGGTTCTTGTAGATGACACTTCTATATATATAAGAACATTTTTTCTTGTTCAAAATAGTGAATCTTATTCTCATTTCACCCTTTATGCTGGAACAATAGAAAACCTAAGTGTCCACAGAAATAAATCATTATGAAATGGACATGGGAGTGTGTTCAAAATAAGGAGTTTCAATCATTTTGTTCACAAAATGACTATATACATAACTTATCTGCTCCTAGGAAACCCCACTAGAATGGTGTTGTAGAAAGAAGAAATAAAACTATACAATAGATAGAAGAGACTATTCATAATGTATATGACTTACCTATATATTTTTTGGAAGAAGTTATCAGTACAAAATGTTATATAATTAACATAGTATTTAGTAGAAAAATCCTTAAGAAAACTCCCTTTGAGAATCAGAACATTACTAAAACCTTATATATTTAATTCAAACTATTTGGTTGAAAAGTCTATATCCTTAATACAAAGAAAAATATGGAAAAAATGTCATCCAAATGTGATGAATGACACTTTCTAGGTTATTCAATCTCTAAAAAAGGATAGAGAGTGTTTAATAAAAGAACTAAGTATGTGGATGAATCTTTATATGCCTAATTTG
The DNA here is from genome assembly GCA_963277665.1 of Viscum album. Lineage (NCBI taxonomy): Eukaryota > Viridiplantae > Streptophyta > Magnoliopsida > Santalales > Viscaceae > Viscum > Viscum album. Next base: position 497,748,470 of record OY728127.1, read on the forward strand.
ATGAAATAGATCCATATAAACCAATTTCCTTCCTAGAAAATATTGAGGATGATCTGTCCAATTTGAAAATAAATGCAAAATCATATCACCCCGCTGTTATGAAACCTTTTATATCATCCATTTCTAGAAATTCTCCAGAATATAGTCGGGATGAACTTGAACAACCACATGAACCTGAATAACTAGACCTTCTTTTTCAAGACCCATAAGAACTCTTAAAAATCATCCTTTAGATACTATAGTGGCATACCTAGATAAAGGGATACACACTATAACTTCTCTTAGAAATCAGGTGGAACATCAAAGATTTTTGTCCTAGCTAGAACCTGAAAGCATTAATGGGGAAATTAATGATTAATTTGGGGCAATGGTTATGCAATAAGAACTAAATTATTTGAAAGAACTAATGTATTCAAACTTTTAGAAATACCCAAAGACATCATGACTGTAGAAAAAAAATTGGTATTTAGAAGTAAAGTAGATGAATAAAGTAAAATTATAGTAAATAAATCTAGATTTTTTGCACAAGATTATATTCAATAAGAATTTATTGACTGTGAGAAAAATGCTGCATTGGTTTCTATAATTAAGGCCTTTAGAATATTTGTTTCATATGAAACACATATAAATTTCCTGCAATATCCAATGGATATTAAGTGTGAATTCATAAATGGGTTTATAGTTGAGTATGTCTTTATTGAACAACACATTGGTTTTACAAAACCTCATTTTCCAAATCTAGATTTTAAATTAAGAAAGTCTTTATATGGTTTAAAGAAAGATCCTAGATCATGGTATGATTGACTATGTTGTTTTCTTATTTACAATGGTTTAATAAAAGGTATATTTGATCCTACTATTTGTGTAAAAATAATTTCTAAAGACGGTATAGTTCATAAAATTTATGTCGATTATATTATTTTTCGATCTTCTAAAAATTATTTTTGGTTTGAGTTTTTATAAATGATTTAGTGTGAATTTGAAATTAGTGTAATTGGGGAACTCAAATTTAGTCATTGAATTAAAATCAATCCAAATAAATAAGTTATTATTTTAAATAAAATTAAGTACACAAAAGGTATTTTAAAAAGGGTTGGATTTGATGGTTCAAAAAGTAGTGATACTCCAATGAGTATCACTTGTATGTTGGATCTTGATGAAAATGTAAAATTTGTTGATCAAACCACTTATAGTGGAATGATATATGTTTACTTTACTTGAATGCTAAGAGACCAGAAATTAAGTTTAGTGCGTGTATGTGTGCCCATTTTCAAGATAACCCTCAGTAATCCCATTTAAATGATGTTGAAATAATTTTCAAATACCTCAAATACACTAACATATATGGATTGTTCTATCCTAGCGGACAATTTTTTGATTTAGTGAGTTATTTTAATGATGATTTTGGTGGTTTTTTGTTAGATTTAAAGTAAACCTCTGGATCGTGTCAATTTTTCATCAAGTCTCTAGTTTATTGGAGTAGAAAATAGATATTTTTTTGATGCTTTATCTCCTGCCGAAGTTGAATACATAACTAATGGTAGTTTTTGGGCTCATATTTTTTTGGATGAAACACACTTGATATTAATTAAGACATGTCCCAATAAACAGTGATAATAAAAGTGCTATTAATATTTCAAAGAATCCAGTTTCTCATTCTAGAATAAAGCATATTGATGCAATACATTACTTTTTGAGTGACTATATTAAAAAAGGTGATATAACACTAGAGTTTATAGTTACTAAACATTATCTTGATGGCATGTTCAAAAATATATTCAACTCTGAAAGAATGAATTACATAAATCATGAATTTAGAATGATTAATTTATAAATACCCTATATTGATAATCCTCTATATAGACCAAGTATAGTTTTCACACTATTAGGAAGAACAGGCTGGTGATGTCTCATTGACACATTGTCATGGCGACACTAATAGTGTCATGCAGATACTATTATGCAGAAAATGATTGAGTCATGCTGATACTGTCATGTTAAAACTGATTGTGTCATGCAGATAAATTCATGCCGACACTAATAGAACACGTTGTTTTATATGTTCTATGTCTTAACCAAAACGATGATGTTTCATTATTTATTTGAACCTCATTCTCGAATTTACGATTTATAACCCCGAAATGATGTAAATTTGGGTTGATCCACTCTACTACATACCCTCACACATTAACCATTACACACTTCTATTGTTTCTCTTTACCCTCAACCATTCACCTTCCAACCATCAACTGAACCATCAGAAATGGAATATATGAAGCGCGCACTTGAAGGAGGATCTAGAGATGAGTCACAAACCACTAAGAAGCAAAAAATGAGAGTTGATTAGATCTCATCCTATCAATATAACTCTTACCAACTGTGTGGATACACTACAGAATGATGTTTATGTATAATAGATGTTAGAGAGTAAGTTACTCTTATTAATGGTATTGAAAACTCAAGTTTGGATGGATAAGTTTTCAAATAATGATTGGCCATTATATCCTAAGCTCATGCATGAGTTCTACAAAAATTTTATAGTTTATTTTGGATGGTTTTGAGGTATGTTGAATTTAATCTATAGTAAATAGTGGAATAATTTCATTTTCTTCTAGGCATTTGTTCGAATGTCTTAAGGTTCCACATGAAGGTGTGTATAATGATTACCAATGAACTTCTCCACTGCAAATGAAACTTTTTATAGGAGACAAATTTGACAAATAATACTGGAAATGAAAATAATAGAAGGTCTATTTCTACTATGCTAGTTGGGGATTTTTTTACATTTGTTCATGTTTATTCAGCACCTGATCTGTCCTAAAAATTGGAATTTTAATCCTTGAAGTACAAAGATGTGTACCTAGTGTACCTACTGAATAAATGAATAAAAGTAAATATATGCAGATACCATATAGTTTATATCAGTGAAATTATTAAGACCTACTGTAATACCAATTCCCTATTCTACATAAATATTATCTTAGTCATGCTGCAATTGAATGGATGTGTGGATAAAGGTGAGGAAACTGTTTTAGCTTGTAGTGGAATCTGTTTGAATGAGGAAATTTTCAAAATAATGAAGATACATTGGTATCCCTGGAAGAGGGAATGGGTTGGTGATGAAGATAAAATTTATGAAAAAATCAACACAGTGGACCAACCTTTTAGGGCGATACATTTAGTGAATCCTATTATAGGACAAGAAGATGTTCAGCTAGTTTATTCTTATGGGGAAGAGTTTTCTACTTCTGATAGAGATCAATAGTCTTCTTTTAATGGATGGAGTTAACTAGAAAAACTAAATGTCCATGAAGAATGTCATACAGACCTCCTATTCCACCTTAGACATTACATTTAAAAGATCCATCTCCTAATGATAATGGGGATGGGGAGACAGAAGTTTCAAGAAGTGTGTAGTAAGTGATAAAGTCTCATGGTGTAGAAGTGGATTTAGATGAAAATGAAAAGGCAGTAAGATAAAGTTACACTATTATAGAAAAAGAAGAAGAAAATGGAAGTGGCTCTGGCAGTGGAGAAGAGGAAGAAGGAAATGAAGAACATGATGATAGAAGTACTGAATATGAAAATTATGTAGAGACTGAAATAAGTGGGATTGATATTTATTTGGATCATCCATGTGATGATAAAGATGCAACAGTAGAGATGGTTGGTATAGTGTATTAGGTACCCATTATAGACTATCATGGTTCTTCAGTAGTTGATATTATAGACAAGGTAGTGGTTGATGTTCAAAGATAACTTCAAGATAAAATAATACTAGTTTCTTAGTCGGTTTATTATAGAATAAGGTCTCAAGCTGGGGGGGAGTATCATGTGAGAGGAGATATAGTTTATGGGGATATTCATGATATAAGAGATCAAGCTACGAGTGATAAAAAAATTGGAAGAGTGAGACTTCATACTGTCATCCCTTTAGATGATGATGTTTAGTATGAATGGTTAAGAAATCATGGATGTGTAGCTCTTGGTTTAGATTATGAAGATTAAGATGATGATGTGTTTGTACCTATTTCAAGGGAATCACTGCCTTAGATACCTATTATCGACTATGTCACTAGATCAGATTTTGATAGTTTCAGTGAAGAACTTTTATCCACTGTTATTTAATTTTCCTTACCTATTACCCTATTAAGATTAAGTGAATGTGATTCAAATATTCTCTCTGGAACTTTTATTTCTCATGTGTAACCTATGATAATTGAACTCATTTATGCTATTGTGACCAATAATCAGAAGTTGAGAAATGAGTTGACTGGACTTGTTTACACTGTTAACAGTTTGACCTCTGATTATAGGAAAACCTTAGAGAGAATCATGAAAGGACTGGAGAATATTATTTCCCACATTCAAGTTATTGATTTTATCTAGTTGAGATAGGATGTTAGAGACATTGTACATGGTGTATCTAGCTCAGCGGATCACGTCTCTCTCTCACCAGATGTTATGGTTGTGAGGAATGTGATTAGAGAAGAGTTTCAAGCTCTGTTGGGTGGAACATATTAGAAGAGACACTAAAATATTATGAAAAATAGTGGTCATGTTCATGATATGCTCAGGTTCTACTCCAAGAGTGCTGAAACTACCAATGCTTGGATCACAAAGAAAGTGGACTATTACTTTAAGAGGATTTATACAAAAAAATATTTGACAAGTCACTTTAAATATTTGGTAGAGAATATAATGTTTCCTTTAGTTACTCGATCTTTTATGGATAAAGTTCCAAAATATAAGGAATTTACACCTCTTTTAGAAAAAATGATGGGGAAAATGATGATTTTGAAAAGGAAATGTAATATAGTGGGGAGAAAATCACATATTTCATCACTCTATTGAAGACATATATTAAAGTTCAAAGGGAATCCATAGTGGTTCTAGCTATTGCACCTCTCAAACCACCTATAACCTCTTCAAGATCTCCTAGTACCTCTTTTCCACCTAAGCATTAGTCTATATTAGATTATCGGGATATGAGCCAGATCTGTCCCATTATCATAGAGATGATCCATCCTTGGTCTTCACAAAAACCTACCCTTTCACCTTCTGTTCCGAAATGAGTAACTCTTCCTCCCTTTACAATTCACTCAGATCCATTAGTCACTTAGCCTCCATCCACTGAACCATCCATCAATCCTTCTGGAAGAGGAATGGATAAACTAGATTCCAAGGAGTAGTGTGGATCACTTTTTGATAGGACTGATTGAATGTACTTTTGTTGTATTCTACTGAAAGTACTTTACATTAATTATGAAATTCCATGATCTTGTAATTCAATCTGTGTGTTATGTATTTATCATTATATATTTCTATTCTTTTGTCTCTTTAAAATTTTTGATAAACCCAAAAGGGGGAGAATAGTCATAGTTAATTTTAAGATAAAGGGGGAGAAAGATGAAGGGGGAGAAAACATGGAATTATTTATTTTACCTCTGAAACTTACCTCATTTCATTTTTTAAGAAAATCAATAATTGGAGATAGTATGTGGAATGATTATATTCATCATAAACATATTATAATTTATAATTCCACGATTTTTGATCATCAAAAAGGGGGAGATTATTGTCCCATAGGTAATTGTTTCCCCTCTCTTGTTTTAATGGTTTTAATAATCCCAAATCATGTCAAATTAAGTCCAATAATTTCACTCATGTATATCTATACTAAAATTTTTTTAGTCAAATTTAATTATGTTTATATAGGGGAAATTTTATATTCACCACATTCTATTGACTTTCACATTTTAATATAGTTAAAATAGAAAATTGGCTAAGTATGAGTCACTAACACCAACAGTGCAAATGTCTCACCGTCATACCAAGTGTGAAACCAATAGTTCAAATGAGACACCAACAGTAAAAATGAGACACATAAAGAACAATTAAGTCATTGACAAAGTAAATGTCTCACCAATAGTTCAAATGTCACACTATTATAAGAAATTTCAAACTGAAAAAAGAATGTCTCATCGATAGTACAAAATGAATCACCGATAGATGACTCACCGACATTACAAATGAGATACCGACATAAGGAATGACTCATCGACATAACAAAATGATTCACCGACACATTGAGTCACCGAAATATGGAGATACTGACAGAATGACTTGTTGATAGAATGAGTCACTGATACCAACAGAATGACTCACCAACAGAAATAGTCACTGATAGAATGACTCACTGATAGAAGAGTCACCGACAGAAGAGTGACTGACATGCTATTTAATTTTATTTTATTTAAAATTATATCTTATAGTCATATTTTATTGTTTTAATGCTACTAATTAAATTAATATTTTTCCACTGTTATTAATTGGGATGTCAGATGTACGAGGTACACAACCTACCCCAAATCATGCTTATTGTCGGGATGCATAATATAAAAAAGAAAACCATGATAGCTGTAAGAGATATAGACATACAGTAGAAGACACTCATGAGCACCCATACTAAACATGTGAACAAAATGAAGATTTAAACATGTGGAATTATCATTCTTGATGACTGAACACAAATGATCATTTTTTTCACCAATGTTCCAACACCCCTATAACAAACAAAATAGAACTGAAGGAATTGAACTACATCTTCTTAGAAAACTAGAACACAAAGCTTCATGGCATTTTATTTTAGTGTCTGTTTCTAGAGGAGGAAAAAATCTTCACATCTACTACATCCAAAGGGTCCAGAGCCACATTTCACAACACTCAAATCATTCCAATCTCAATATCTTTATTTCCTTCTATATTATGTTCATTTTTACTACTTTTCAAGCAGTGTGTGCATATGTCTGTTAAACAGACATTGTCCCATACACTATATTCAAGGACACATGATATTGTCATATAAACATATTTTTATGCCTATTTTATCCCACATATAACTATGGTAGAGGTCATGTGTGACCTAGATGTTTTATTTCCCACATAGAACTATTGTAGAGTTCAGGTGACCTGAAGAATCTCTATATAATTTTATAAAACCTTATCTAGGGTGTGGATCAATGTTATATATATTGGTGGCAGGAGATCACCATGTGAAGTGGATTAAGTCTTGTTTTGATATTGAACAACTTTTTTAATGCGTTGTGTTTTCAAATTTAGTTTATTCTTTTTTAAATCATATTTTAGAAAACTAAGTTTCACATTGATAGTTAGTCTTGGATAGTTTTTATAACTATTTTGGTTTAGTAAATTGGTTTCCAAAGTAATTTCAATCCTTCAGGTTGATATTCCAGATATATAATCAATATCTTGATAAATTAATATAATATTAAAACAATTATAAATTTATTACTTTGATTAACTGGACTATTTTTTTAATTAGGGTATTTTCAAATAATATTTTTAACTTAATTTTTCATTGGAACTCAATTCAACCCCCTCTTGAGTTTCCTACTCTAACCAACAACTTTATAGAAAAGTTGGAACCTAAAATTGAGGATAAAATTTCATACCTTATTCTTTGACACATAAATTTAATTACTCATTAAAATAATTATTAAATATCAAAATTTTAAAAATTAATTTTCATCTAATATACATTGTGAAATTTTTCTAAAGAATCTATCATTTTTGAAGAGTAATTAAGTTTGATTTTCAAACACAAGAGACATATTTATACAGTAAATATACGGGTTTGATACCCAAGTATTATAACAAAAATTACACTTAATATAATAAAAATATATTTGAATTTAAGATTATTATGTTTCATTTAGATAACATTCTTTTAAAAATGGTTTGATCCCATATAAGATTTGTTATTTAATCCCAATCAATAAATCCAACCAAAAAACCCAACCATTAATAAAAATTTTATCCAAATATAAGTTTGGATCATAGTATTATAACTATGTTTTTTTATTATGGAATGTAATTATCTCACCTAATATTATAAAGGAACAATTAAAGAAAAAGTCTCCGTAAAGAATTATGGACACAAAACATGGAAATTAATTTTATAGGTTTCATCATGTTTTGGGAAAGAACCCGAGGCATTGTGATTAATTTGTTCATCATGAATAGAAATAATAATATGTCAAATAATAATTTTATGGTTTTTAAATTGCATGAAATAAAAAGAAAATATATAGAAATAATAAATATCTTATTCTAGTTTTAGATATATTAAATTTTATTTTCTCAGTTGGTAAATAAAAATAAAAAATAATAATTCATTCCACGTAATTTTTTGAAATAGTTTATAAGGAAAAATAGTTTCACATTTATGCAATACATGTTTTATCCTGAAACCCACTTTCAAAATACCTTAAAATAAATATTCAAGGAATTACCTTAAAAATAACTTTTAGATTTTAGACACCATACCTAAAAATTTTATATAAATTTATGCTCTGAAAATATGTGGGGAACTAGCCTTTATCATTAAAAAATGTTGAGTACTATGTAAATAATTTATTATATTATATTTTATGGTCATTATGGTTTGGATTTTTATATAATTAATCCATATCTCTTTCAAAACAAACTCATATATTACAGGTTGGACACTTCTTCTCAGTGTCCATTTTTTTCAAAATATAAAACATTTTAAATGAAATATATTGCTTTTTCATTAAAAATCATCCTAACATTAATCTATAATTATTTTTTCCATAATAATCCTTAAAAATTGTGAAAAAACTTTTTAAAAACATTATGACAATACAAAAAGAATTGTAATTCACATAAAAAAGACGAGATCCATTAGTCAAGTAAAAAACATGAATCCTATGAAATTAAGTTCAATATAAAAATATTATGTTAGAATATGAAGTAAATTATATCCATATAATAAAAAACACACATTTTACCAAATAAATCCATTAAAACCCATATCAAGAAAATATAAACACCTTTTTTGTCACTTAGAGCATTATATCAATAGCTCATGCCAAAAATATCTGGATCATTGTTAAATCCATTAAATAAACCACACCAATTAACTCTTGCCTTCTTTATATTAATGATAAGGAACATTATCTAACACATTAGTGTGCTATAAAGGGGTCACCCATCATTTAAGCTATATAGGGCTCATATGTCATATAATATTTGAGAGGTTCATCCATTATAAAAGTTTTATTGGGGTCACCCATCTTATAAGCTATATCGAGCACCCTTTTTCATCATATAAAACTCAAAATTATTATTTTATTAATAATTAATTTTACTCTTACACCTTTTCCTCAGAAATCAATTAAATATCCTATTAAACCTATATACAAACCATTTTCTAGTATCAAAATACCCTTTCCTTTTGAAAATCTACATTGAAACCCATCATTTCCAGACGAAATAGAAAGGGATTTATTCATTAAATAAAACATGAAATATTGTAATTTAATTCAAACATCAAATAATTTCGATGGATATGAGAAATAATGTTTGTGTTCTACACTTTATAATAGAACATTATTTTTTTCAAAAATAAAGAATGTCTAAATGTTCCATATAAAATTTGTGGAAAGATTCATTTTGATGTTTTTGTTAAGAAAGTGATAACATGCCCAATTAAATTAGTTTATTTCCATTTACATACATCTATAAAATAATTTTATAAACATAGAAATTGAAAATAAAAATTTAAAAAATAAATATTCGAAACATTTAAATCGATGTTTTGAAAATGAAGTGTCTCTTACAATGATTTTGAATCATCACCAAAATTAATTATCTTCCTAAAAAATAAACTATTGTTTATTATTTACTTGTTTAATATCCTATTTTATGCTTATTATTCCTTTTTTTGTTATAACCAATTACTTAATCAATTAACCTCACATCAGATGTTTTGACAATATTCGGCTCGTATGTTAAAAACATTCACTAGGTTGGGTATTATCAAACTGGTAATTATTCCATCATTTTTTGATTAATAATAATAAAATTATTATTAATTTTATACATTCATTATAATTTTAAAACCAATAATGAAAAATAATCACTTAGAATGAACTATTTTGTAATCATTAAGACGGTAGGTTGTTCATATACACGAGGAACATTTCCATTTTTCAACGATCATTATGGAATAAAAATAAGTAATAATTTATATTTATATAATGATAATTATATCATTAATACCATATTATTTCTTTAAATAATATTATATATAACATTGTTGTTGTGGAAAAATTATGACATCACTTTGTGCAAGTGTTAATCCACACGTGCGAATGAACTATGTTATCAATTTTTTAATGAATGAGAAAGTGAGAGTATATATGATATATTAACTTTAAAATTTTATTAATATTTCATGAATATAATATGTTAAATTTAAATCCATCCCCAAAAATATCCTTGAGAAGTGGCGATGGGAATCAAATTACATCTATTCATGAGGTGGTAGTCTATTGTACATCGAAACGATGGTTTTGTTTCCCATTTAATGGAATATAAGATGGATATAGGTCATGAAATAGATATTTAAACATCTCAGTATGAAAAATATACTATCATTATTATTTAATAATTTTTAATAAGTATTTAAAGAGGTAGAATAAGAAATTAAACCAAAAAATTGTTTAGAACTATACTTATTCTCCAGACAACCACTTAAGGTTTACACCAACAGTTCTCCTAGGTTGGTTTTATGATCAAACCAGGCCCTCTAGAATGTGTGTATTGATGTAATATATTTGGATATATATTATCTAAACTAAAAGTCTCATATAGTTTGAATTAAATAGGATCGGAGGTTCCCTTCTATTGGTAAGGGGAGGTGTACTCTTATAATTACGAAAAAATTATTAAATTAATATAAAATAATTTTGATGTTGAAATGTATCAAAATATTTAGGATTTAATGATAAGATAATTATGAGTTTAAATAATCAAATAAAATATAATTTTCATAAATTTGGTTTATTTTTTCACCCCTATCATTTTTAAACCCTGCTAACCAATTTTTATGATTACCATGATAATAGAGTTTTTAATATTTAGGGATAGAGAAAATTACAATAAAATTAAAATTGTCCCATAAATGAGCCTTGGATGATATTTTTAAACAATTTTCCAGTCACTTGTCTAATGATATGTTTTTAATAAATCTATAATTTATAAATAAAATATTATTTGTTATAAAATATCATTAATTTTATTTTTGGTGTAATTAATTTAATTTGAATTTGAAAACAACATGAAATCCATGTAATTTTAATATAATTAATTCTCAACCCTCTATTAAATTTATTTTCCTATAAAATTCATTGTACACCCATACCACCTCAAAATTTACTACTTTTAATATTTTTAAATCATTTATTTAATTTCTATATTAATTGAATTAATATTGCGTTGGCGTTGCATTGGAATTTAAGGTAATTATTTAATAAAAAAAATAATAAATAAGAAACCATTATAAAAATATATATCATTAAAATTCATATGTAGAACATAAAATAGGTTTTTTTCCCTATCATGAAAAATTATTGATATTAAAACTATGAGATTAACATTTTCACATTATCCTATACATAAATATTATAAAGGTTAAATATATAAAAAAATGAAAATAAAAGTCCATATAATTGAAGACTAAATTCTTATCGATAAAATATAATCATCCAATTAGGAAAAAAATAATGTTTTATGGACATTTTCTAGTCCTTATCATATTATTTTTAACAAAAGTTACATGATTTACCCTTACCCTAGTTCTAAATAATTTTATAAGTTTACTACTCAAAATGACCAAAACTAAAAGGGAAATATTCTCAAAATTTATTCCAAAGAATCAAATTTAAGAACAAATTTTCATTGTTTCAATTATTAGCAGTGGAATGATTTAATTTAGAATTAATCTATAAAAATGTGGTTAAATTTGTTTTCTTCAGAAAAATAACTTTTAAGTACAAACTTTTTTTGATACTAAAATTAGAAATAAAATTCATTCAAAAGACTATAATTTTATCAAATAAAATTTAATTTAATTATATAAATTAATTATAATATACTCTCAAAAAAATAATTAAACACTTTTTTTGGTAAACCAAATTTTTAAAGCATAAAGTGGATTCACATAAAATTTGAGTACTTATTTACCAAGTATTAATCAATAAATGTTTATTTATTAAGAAATTTATATATTTTAATAAGATAGTTAAAATATTTATACCTTAAAATTCAATAGTTAGGTTAAGATAGTTATATTTGAATAATAATATTGAGTGGTCTATTTACGATCAATTTTCTTGTATATTGTATGTTATCACACATAGTATTTTTTTTTAAAATAATAAGATAATACATTCTAATTCTATTCCCTTTAAAATATTTTTTCCTCCTAATTTGAAATTCATCTTGGTAATAAATGTTCTTCCATTTTGAAACACTTTTGGGTGGTTTGTTCAGTTTGGTGATATTTTGTTCAGTTTTGTGATCTGATTTCAAGGGGGTTTTCCTTGCAATGCTTCCCACTTCAATATAAAGGGGATATTTTGAAGATAAAAAAAATATATTTTTTAGAATTTATGGGTTTGGATCTATAAAATATGACCCTTTCTGTTTTTCTAATTCTCTCGACTCTTGGAGGAGGTTTAGAGTAGGTATGGCAGTGTTTGGTTGTAAAAAGATGGAAGCATAGATAATTGAAAACATGTAACAGATTCATGTTAGGAATTTGAGGTTCACATATTGAGAGAGAGACCATTCCATTGTATGTAAAATTTGATAGATCAATTTGTAAACTATATGGATCAATCGACATCATGGATCAATTGACTATGTGAATCCATTAACTACATAGATCATCTATATGAAAAATTGGCTACATTGATCAACTACATGGAGAGATCGACTATATAAATCGACTACTTAGATGGACTACCTATGTGAATGGTCTCTATAGATGGATTAACTTTTTGAATCAGATATGTGGATTGATCAAATATGTTAAATAGCTACATAGATGGATGAGAGATGTGAATCAGCTATGTGGATGGATTGGATATGTGAATTGACTATGTGATTGATCGATAATGTGGATTGGCTACATGAAATATCTAATACATGGGTGATTCACTACATGGATTGGATATATAAAGACGACTATGTGGGGCTTTGACTATGGGGTGCTTCCAGGTATTTAAAATCATTAATGAACCGAACTATTGTATATAAAATTCCCCTTTTTATTTAATTAACTGTCTTATTAAGTAATATGGTTATAGAAAACACAAGCACTTATTTTTTTATTGTATCCAATTGGATTTAGAATAACATTATTTATCATTACTGTTGATAATATAGTCTTTTAACAGTAATCAGATGATTAGAATTAATATAGGGTTTTAAAAAATCAAATTGACATAGATAGAGGAAGTGATATCCTCAACCAGTAGGATCATACCATTTGAATCCAATATATTAGAGCTTCCAAGGGATATAAATTCATTGGTATTTTCCCTTAACCAATCCCTCTAAGAGATCGAACAACATTTGCTTTATAGAAACCATTTATGGGAGAAGTTAAAGCTCATCGAGATCATATCCTAGGCCAAGTTCATTGAACCACCCCATGAATGTCCCACCATCGCGTACCTTATTCACAGTGATTTTTTGGTTGTATTATAGGTATATGTGTCTATGCCCCAAAAATAAAATTATTTAAGTTATTTTTTATATAATAATGAATATACTGTTTCTTATAAATTATTTTTATTTTGAAACATTGGATTTCAAACCATATTCTACTATAATATTTAAATTCAATTAAAGAATTTAGTTGATGAATTAATGGATTTTTGAAATAAATAATATTTTAATTACATATTATAATTAAGTAATTTCGATTAAATATAAATTATCATATAACATTTGTGTGGTCAAATATAATTTTTATAAGGGATCAAAAACTATTATTGTAAAAAACCCCACCATGTCTTAATAATTGTATATTTTAATTTGAATGTGCATATTCAAATATTTAGAAAATTATTTAGATAAAATGAATCTTGATTTTTGAATAAGAACATCAAAATTATCCAATGGTTAATCTTTCATAATTATTAGAGATAGTCCAATTTTTGGGGAAAATTAAATACCATAAAAATATACTTTGTGTTTTATGAAATCATAATGACCCAAAAGTTATTTAATAAATACTATAAAAGGTATTCATGACCAAATATATTTTTTCCTTTAAAAAAATTATTTTTTTGTTTATTTTATTTATTATATAAATCCACTATTAATCCTCAAAAACCATTAATATATTTTATGGTTTTAATATCATTTCTTTAAGTGTGTGACTCACCTCCAAATAAGAAAGGGAATTATTTTATAATTTTACAAACATAGAAATATAAAATAATGAGAACCAATCCCATTTGAAAAAACCTAGGGGAAACAACAAAGCGATGGTTTTTGGTTTGGGTTATTTTATTATGTAGAGTCCAAAACCTAAATAACAATGAAATCACCCAAATTTTCCATATAAACACTCCTAATATCTCATTTATATTCTATAAAACTCCTCGTATCATGTCAAAAATCTACCCTACACTCTATATAGTACATCTAATGAATCCCCTAGCTCTCTAGTAGCCCCTCGGAAGCTTCGGTAGTTACAGAGTAATGAAAATTTTACTTCCTTTCAATTGATTATTAAAGTGTCTTTATTATAATATGCCTTCTATATCCAATTTCATATGTTGGTAAATGTATTTCCATGTTTCTATAACATTATATTTAATTTATAAATTTTGAGTGACTTATTTCTCTCTCATCAACCAATTTTATAAAATTTCAATGTGATGATGATACACTGCTGAAATTTCACCACATTTTTCTTGACAAAAAATTATGTAGTGAATACCATACCCATTTTCTACCAAGGATATTCAACATTATACACATATACTTATTTGATTAGGGAATTACACATATTTATTCCATACTCTATGATATTTGAATAAAATATGATGATTAATGTATCCATGTGGTATGATCTATGTGGAACAGTTAAGCATGAGAATGAATTGAATGTGACGGGTATGGCAGGAATTATATAGCACTCCAATACATTAGGTAATATTTAGTTTCATGAAACATAATGTTAGGAATTTTAGGAATCTTGATTCCTTTATTGTTATTTTTTCACCATTATTTCTTTCTAGTTTATCCTTAATCTATGTTTATAATGTAGAGTTTAAAGTTCCTGCCACATTTCTCATATCACCTTTATGATTATAATTCAATATCATTCCTTATTCTTTATGTTAATTTTATGTCTCATTTATATTACTCTTGTATAAAATTTATTATCTTCTTCATGTTATTCCTTGTTTATTCCCTTTTTATGCTTTATTTCACACCCCTTACTTCTGTATTTCCCCAAGATATCTCAGGCAGTTGTAAGTGTGAGCATGTTAAAGAAGTTTTCAATAAAGATGATGTTTTTTTAAGTTGTTATGTAATATACCTAATTCTAAAATACACATGAATTATTGATATTTCATTTTTCATTAAGTGTAATTTTATGTAATAAATCTTGTATTAGTGTGAAAGAAAGAGAAGGGTTGTTATAGTTGGTATCAAAGGGTATGTTTAGTTATTGTTTTGGATTAGGATAAGAAAAATCTATGGAAAGCCTTATGGAAAAGACTATGTATAAAAAAATAATTATATTTTTGTTAGAATATATTATGTGTTTTATCACGAAAATAGATCCAGGATTGGATACTGCAAAAAGGTGTTCTTATGGCACAAATTTACCTAAGAGTAACAACTTTGGGAAGGTGATCTGGGCCTCACTCGGGGTAATGTGGTATAACACAACAGACCTTACTGAACACCTGTTTTAACACTCCTAGGGGATATGATTTTGTGAATTTATAATCTCATTATAAACCATTATTATGGGAACAGAAAATATTCCCATAAGAATATATGTTAGGAAATAGATCATTGATAACCAAGATTGAAGCCTAGAAATTCATAAGTAATGAAATATATTAAATTTAAGTCTTATCCTTTTAATTTAATTTTATTAACCATTATGTTTTTAATAGTATAAAAATATTCATCCCTAATTTTTCTCTTCTTTTAGGTAATTTTTTGAAATTGGAGGAATTGTGTAAACAATCAATGTAATGGGAAATGTGATGATTTCACCAACGATATTCCCAACCCCATCAGAGAAGGAATCGAGAAATTATGACAATTTTTTCCCAGTTGGCTCAGGTAGTGAATTGAAACCTTTTTCAAGAGGAGTGTCAAAATACACTTAAGAGAGAACAAGCTCGGATTTATTCATTTTTGCACCAAAGGCCAACAACATTAAATGTATTATCATATCCCTAAAATGCGTAACATTGGATAAAATCCATTAAAAAGATCTTATCCATCATTAAATGTTCTGAACGAGAGTCTTTTCCAATAATTTTTTATCATATAGTAGTAGAAGCTGATCAGTGGTAGACATTAATCAATAATACGTAGCCCGATGAATATATCTAAGCAATCGAGTGGATGGAATTCTTGAAAAAAAATTGATTAATATTTTTCTCACTCTCTGACTTATAATGTATATTGATTACCTTACCATCAAGAAAAATGAAAATGAATATATTGGGGAATACAAGTAATACTTTAAAATACATTCATGATGAGCCTCATTCTTTTTCATTACCACATAGTGAAATTTTTACCTATTTTTTGGTGGTTAAAGCCTAGTCTATACAAAACCCTGGTGAGCGGTGACATTGATAGCTGTGGGGAAATTTTCTGATGTGTCTTCAAATATGAGATAGAGATCAGTGAATCTCAAGTTCATAGTATGGAGATGAATTGTAAAAATGAGTTTATTTCTAGTAGTTAAATGGATACATATAATGATACTAAGAAATTTTAATATCATATTTTTCAAAACTGTGGGAAGAATCACCCCAAAAATTTCCTAAGGGGAACAATGAAAATATATAGGTGCGGAAGAAAAGGGAACCTAGATAATGACTTCCAATAGGAGAAACCCTACAATGAGATAGAGGATTGGAATTATCCATTTAATCCTCACCACATTGTTCGTTTCTACAACTGAAAGGAACCGTGGAATGTTTCAATCAGATGAACTAAACTATGGGTTGTCAAAGACAACCAAAAACCTCCAAGGTACCAAGAGAGAGATTTCTGCATCAAAACCATAGAGGTGGATCTCAAAAAATAATAGGAAAAATTTATTATTTTTATTAATTCATGAATATAGAATTTACTTTTTTATTCTATTTCTACTCATTTTTTAATTTAACAAAAGTTTAGTATAACTATCCAAAAACCACCACAAATCATGGAAGTAAAGTTATTGATGAAAACAAAAAATGGTGAAATTATTGCATCCCAAGTATATAACTCCTCTCCTATAAACATTTGGGAACTAAAATTCCTATAAAAACCATTCAACCTTCCTGATGTGGAATTTTATACCACTCTAAGCATGGATTATATATCCCTATATAGAGCCAATATAACTTTCTGCAAAATGAAATCACACTTTGTGTTGTGAATAAACCCCTAATTCTATACAAGTGAAAGGAGTATAAAAAATATACATTAGCACCAACATCTTAATCATGGATATTGTTTCCCACTTATCAATTTTATATAGCTCATATGATTTATTCTAAGGAAAGAACTATCTTTGAACACATTCTTACTGTGAGGGAATATGTTTATGTGTTTCCTATGGAATTGAATGGTCTTCCTCTTAGTTGAGAGGTTGGATTTCCAGTTGAGATTATACCAAGATAATTTCCATTATCCATGAATCTATATACATCATATGTTATTCCACATGAGGAGCTTAAGAAACAACTGCAGAAGAATTTAGATAAAGGTTTCATATTCCCAAGTGCTTCATCTTGGGGTGTACTAGTCCTCTTCATAAAGAAATTTTTTGGGTCAATGCACATTTTCATCGATTATCAGGAGCTCAAAAGGTTCACGATAAAGAAAATGTATCCTTTTCAATAGATTGTTGAATTGTTCGATATGCAGCATGGAGAACAATAATTCTCCAAGATAGATATAATTTTGGGATATTATCAAGGTAGGCAAAATAAGGGGTATATTCTCAACACTACTTTTCATACAAGGTAAAGTTACTATGAGTTTATAGTGATGCCATTCAAGCTCACTAATTCCCCATCATTATTTATGGAAATGATTAATTGAGTATTTAATGACTACATAGACAATTTTTTGTTGTATTTATAGATGATATTCTAAAATACATAAAATAAGTATTAGAATGAGGAGCATATGAACACGAAATTGAAAACCCTATGAAAGCATGAGCTTTATTCTAAGTACAAAAAATATGAATTTTGGTAAAAATAACAAGCTTTATTACAGAATATCATCATAAGTAATGGGATCTATATCAACCATTCAAATACATAAGAAATTAAGGGATGGAATAAGACAACATCGATGATATATATCCATAGTTTTCTAGGGTTAGATAGGTTCTATCTTTTATTTTTGGGTAATTTATCATGATCAGAAAACCATTTAACTGAGCAAACAGGGAAGGGGGTTAATTTTTCTAAAAATGATGAATTTTAAAAGAGTTTCAAGGAGCTAAAGATGAGGCTTATCATTGAACCTGTGCTAACGCTTCCAACATGTGGAGATATTTTTTTGGTGTTTGTTGACTCTTTAGAGAAGTGTTTATTCTATGTATTAGCTTAAGATTCACGGATGTTGATAATTCATGAGTATCAAATTTCCCACACATGATCTAGAGATGGATTCTGTGATCTTCTATTTGAAAATATGGAATCATTATCTATTTGGGGAGAACTGTAAAATAAATTTGATCAAAAAAACCTATAGTATATATTCATACAAAAAGATCTGAATTTTTTCCAATGAATATGGTGTTGGGTCGGAATAAAAACGAGGAAAAGATGGCAAGAGGGGGGGTGAATTGCCTTTTAAAAAAAGATGAACAAATTAAAATCAAAGTGAAATGCAGTGGAAATAAAAGAGGCAAGACACACAAATTGATAACGGAGTTCCGCCAAAACCCGGCCTACGTCTCCGCTCCCAACTCAACCGTTGAGAGATTCCTACCGCTTGCTTTTCAATGGTTTTAGCAAGAAACCCACTAGGCTTTGAGGTAGCACTAGGACCTATTACAGCTTGCTTTTATTGGTTTAGCAAGAACCCACTTGCTTTTGATGGTTGAGCAAGAACCCACTAGCCTTTTTAACGGGCGAAGGCTAGCTCACCGAAAACTCAAGCCTTTTAAAAGGAAAGGCTTGAAGAAACCTCTTCACACCTTAGTGGTGGTGTGAAACCCAAAAGAAAGGGCGGATAGAGAAAAGGTTGGGGTTTGTAGGCACAAACCCAATTTTAAGCTCAAAATAAATAATGCAATAAAAACCGTAATTGAGGAGAAGCCTTGGGCGCCAATTGGATAGATGGAGTTGATGTAGCGTGCTCTCCCAAGCTTCTTGAGGTGCTCCTTGGATGTGGAATTGGATTGGAGCAGTTGTGGTTCCCTTGGAGCAATCCGCCGGATGTTTGCCAAATGAGGAGAATTGTGTTCGTTGGCTTCACAATGCTTAATTATGGTCCGGCTCTTGTTCCGGGGCTTCAAGGTCCTTTATTTATAGAGGGGGAACCCTCATATGGCCGTTGGAGGCCTTTGGAGCCGTTGGAAAGGCTTTCGGAGCCGTTGGGAGGCAAGTGGAGCAGCCTGGTCAAAGCCCCAACGGCTAGTTTGACTGGGCTACCGGCTGGCCGGTACAGGGCCACCGGCTGGCCGGTGCCTTGGCAGAGAAGGAGAGTCTTGGTCCAGGCTCCACCGGTCGACCGGTGGAGGAGCCACCGGCTGGCCGGTGGCAAGACAGTAGCAAATACTATTTGGGCTGGGTGCCACAGGTCGACCGGTGACAGAGCCACCGGTCGACCGGTGGAACCTGGCCGTGGGCAATGCCTCTGCCAGTTCCACCGGCTGGCCGGTGCTATCACACCGGTTGGCCGGTGGACTGAATTTCAGTCCACTTCTTGTCCATTCTTGGGCCAATCCTTTGGCAATCTTTTGCCTATCATCCACAACACTTAAAAACAAAGTTAATCACATATGAAAGTGATTGTGATCATGAAAATCAAAGAGTGTGGGGTACAACAATCTCCCCCTATTTTGATGATCACAATCACTTATCAAAGCAATGTAAAAACTTAAATGAAAGGCATGCCTAAATGATAAATTGAAAATAAATACTAAGCATGAGAGAAAAGATTCTCCCCCAATCAATCAAGAAATTTCTCCCCCTTTGTGATTATCAAAATAGAATGGGGCATAAAACTTGATTGAGGGAATGGATTTGAAAAACAAGATGGAGATTTTAAACCAATGAAATTTTGAAATTTGAATTGAAAAATTGAATAACAGTTTGAATTGAAAGTTTTGAATCAAAATTGAAATGAAAATTTTGAATGAAAATTTGAAACCAAGTGTTGAAATTGAAAGTTTGAATCGAAAGTTTTGAATAAAAAATTTGAAATGAGAATTTTGAATGAAAATTTTTAATTCACAAAAAGGCTTAAAAGAACCTAACTCCCCCTAAATAAAGACAATAAATCACCGGGGAGAGGGATTTTGAAAAGAGATGATTTTAGGCCCGGAGAGACTCGCTAAGAGGGATTTTTCAATCCATACTTGTCTCATGGCGGGTCTTCTCCTATAGAACTCATCGGAAAAGAAAATAGACTTAGGTTGACCATACCGGGCGTTTTTACAATTACATTCATAAATCATGTGCCCGGGTTTTTTGCAATAGTTGCAAAATTTAAAACAAGAGCTCCCCCTTACAAAAACAGTGGGTGCATGGGAGGAGGAAGCTTGGTTGGTGTAGCCAAGTCCATTGGTGGTTCTAGATATTCGTTGAGAACCTAAGAGTTTGGACAAATTTTGTTCACCTTGGGTGAACTTGGCTAAGGATTCCCTTAGGTCTTTAATGGTTGATTCCAAAGAATCAACATTGGGAAAATTTTGGATTTTTAGGGAGAGTTCCTCCTTCTCTTTGAGAAGTTGTTCTTTTTCGGAGGAAAGCTTTTTGAAATTCTTTTTTAAAGCAACAAATTTTGAAGAGAGTTCATGAAAACCATTTTCAAGTTTATCTCTAGCATGTTGGAGTTCTTCATACGACATATTATTAAAAGAATTTGAAGAACTAGAAGACGAGGAGGAAGAATCGGAAGATGATACCTCATGTTTTGCCATTAGGCATTTTTTACCTTGGTCGCTTGAGGAGGAAGAGGAGGAGGATGAGGAGGAGGTGTCACTCCATGTCGCCTTGAGGACCTTCTTCTTTCCTTTTTCCTTAGCCCGTTTTTTGTTGAGTGGGCAATCGGGCTTGTAATGGCCCTTTTCGCCGCACCCGTAGCATTTTACCTTGGGCTCCGATCTTGCGGTGGGTTCTTGCTTTCGCACCTTGCGAGATTTCTTCTTCTTCTTGTGCTTCTTCATAAACTTGTGCATTTGGCGGGCGAGATTCTCCATTTCCAATTGTTGGGTCGGAATAAAAACGAGGAAAAGATGGCAAGAGGGGGGGTGAATTGCCTTTTAAAAAAAGATGAACAAATTAAAATCAAAGTGAAATGCAGCGGAAATAAAAGAGGCAAGACACACAAATTGATAACGGAGTTCGGCCAAAACCCGGCCTACGTCTCCGCTCCCAACTCAACCGTTGAGAGATTTCTACCGCTTGCTTTTCAATGGTTTTAGCAAGAAACCCACTAGGCTTTGAGGTAGCACTAGGACCTATTACAGCTTGCTTTTATTGGTTTAGCAAGAACCCACTTGCTTTTGATGGTTGAGCAAGAACCCACTAGCCTTTTTAACGGGTGAAGGCTAGCTCACCGAAAACTCAAGCCTTTTAAAAGGAAAGGCTTGAAGAAACCTCTTCACACCTTAGTGGTGGTGTGAAACCCAAAAGAAAGGGAGGATAGAGAAAAGGTTGGGGTTTGTAGGCACAAATCCAATTTTAAGCTCAAAATAAATAATGCAATAAAAACCGTAATTGAGGAGAAGCCTTGGGCGCCAATTGGATAGATGGAGTTGATGTAGTGTGCTCTCCCAAGCTTCTTGAGGTGCTCCTTGGATGTGGAATTGGATTGGAGCAGTTGTGGTTCCATTGGAGCAATCCGCCGGATGTTTGCCAAATGAGGAGAATTGTGTTCGTTGGCTTCACAATGCTTAATTATGGTCCGGCTCTTGTTCCGGGGCTTCAAGGTCCTTTATTTATAGAGGGGGAACCCTCATATGGCCGTTGGAGGCCTTTGGAGCCGTTGGAAAGGCTTTCAGAGCCTTTGGGAGGCAAGTGGAGCAGCCTGGTCAAAGCCCCAACGGCTAGTTTGACTGGGCTACCGGCTGGCCGGTATAGGGCCACCGGCTGGCCGGTGCCTTGGCAGAGAAGAAGAGTCTTGGTCCAGGCTCCACCGGTCGACCGGTGGAGGAGCCACCGGCTGGCCGGTGGCAAGACAGTAGCAAATACTATTTGGGCTGGGTGCCA
This sequence comes from Viscum album, assembly GCA_963277665.1. Classification (NCBI taxonomy): domain Eukaryota; kingdom Viridiplantae; phylum Streptophyta; class Magnoliopsida; order Santalales; family Viscaceae; genus Viscum; species Viscum album. Next base: position 497,771,020 of record OY728127.1, read on the forward strand.
CAGGTCGACCGGTGACAGAGCCACCGGTCGACCGGTGGAACCTGGCAGTGGGAAATGCCTCTGCCAGTTCCACCGGCTGGCCGGTGCTATCACACCGGTTGGCCGGTGGATTGAATTTCAGTCCACTTCTTGTCCATTCTTGGGCCAATCCTTTGGCAATCTTTTGCCTATCATCCACAACACTTAAAAACAAAGTTAATCACATATGAAAGTGATTGTGATCATGAAAATCAAAGAGTGTGGGGTACAACATATGGTTATAGATAATCAAGAACTATGACTAATTAATTAACTACCTTCCTAAGATAGAGAATAATGTTTCATGTTTTCTAAGTTGAAAGGATCCATAAATTCTATCTTTGATGAAAATTAAAAAGCATCCAATATTCATATATTTGAAAATGATGAAAATGGGAATCATAAAGGAAGGAACATTATCAATAATTTGACAAATTATTTCTCAGTCGTCTCTTCTAGGGTCGTTAAATAATGATAAAAGAGATGATGTGGGAATTTAAAAAATAGTGGAAACTATAATGAAAGGGAAATCATCATAGTTCAAAGTTAATGAAGAAGGAGTTGTGTGATTTGGGTCAATACTATGCGTTACATAAAATCTTGATTAAAATAAGCACTAATGTAAATTGGCCCTATACAAATAGTTCAAAACTATGGGTATGGCCACCAAAACTATTGTTATAGGCTATACCCACGGATTTAGAAATTTTGGGAAATTGAGGCGTTAGTATAGCTCTAAGATATACCCAAAAATTAGAAATTATATGCCCAATATTTCAAAATCTTATGTATAGTTATTTTCCACCATGTCATAACCATATATACGTGGTTTTAAAACTGTGTTTATATGTTTTAAAAAATAGGTGGTCACGAGTTTTGATCCCACGACCAATTTTTCACAAACTCCATTCCTAAAAACTTCCCCAATAGTGATTATGTGTTTATAAATTTATATATTTACTTAAATATATTTATATAAACCATATATATAGAGAGAAAAACCATAGTTATGGGTGTTCCTACCAAAATAGTTTCACTCCCTCAAAAAAAAAAATTCACAGTGCTCACGTGGGAAAGCTATATCAATATTTTGTCAAAACTATGGGTATATGTTTCAGCCTAATAATATCCCCACAGTTTTGGGGAAACCATGAGTATAATTCTTGAACCAAACCCTATAATCATGGTTTACCAAAATCATATGTATAGGGGGGCCTATAAGCAATTTTTTTTGAAAAACCATGGGTATAGGTTCTGAACAAACCCCAATACTCATGGTTTTGAAAAAACTGTGGGTATAGGGGGATTTATACATATGGTTTTTTAAAAAAAAACTGTATAGGCCCATTTTCTAGTAGTGATGGAACTATTGGATGATGCACATAGCTCGACTTTCTCCATTCACCCATTAATCCAAAAGATGTATCGAGATCTTCATGACCACTATTGGTGGGATAATATAAAAAAGAGATCACAAAATATACATCAATGTACAAGGTATTTCAGAAAGTGAAGGCTAACAGGTAGACTTAAAAGGGGATGTTTCAACCATTACCCATAGAAACATAAAAATAGGAGAACAACCCCATGGAGTTTGTCAGTAGACATCCAAAGACATCCAAAGGAAACTATGTTATCTAGGTTATTGTGGATTATATTAAAAATACATCAAACTGTATTGTGATTTGAGAGGATTTATCATAAGATCACCTTGCATGGATATTCATAATGGTAGTGGAAAGAAAACATGGGGTACTACTATCAATTGTATCTGATTGTGGTCTAAGACTCACCTCTATCTATTGGATGTGTTTCGAACTTGCTCTGAATACTGATCCAAACATCATCAAAACTTATCACCCCTAAAAGGATTTCCAATATGAGAGGAAAATCTAGATGCTTGAGGAAATGTTGAGGGAATTCACAATTTAATTCAAATAAATATGGGATAAAAATATTTATCTAGTTGAGTTCTCTTAATACAATAGTTTTAACTCAAGCATCCAAAGGTATCCCTATGATGCCCATTATTGTTGGAGGTTCATAACATCGGTATGTTGAAAATAAGTTGGGGGGGTGAAAACCTATAGGTCCAGAAATGGACAAAGAAATGGTGGAAAAGTTTAAGATCTTTCAACAACCCATCAATGCTACTCAGAGTCGATAGAAGATCAATGTTGACAATCATTGACGATACATAGAGTTTGATGTTGGAGACATTGTATTACTCCACATATCTCCTTGGAATAAGGTGAAAAGATTTGGTAATAACAAAATTCATAGTAATGGGAATATTGTACCCTTTGAGATCATTGATCATATTTTAGTGATGGTCTACCGACTAGAACTCCCACCTAACATATCTCAAGTACCCGATGTATTCCATGTGTCCCTCTTGAGAAATTACATACCAAACCCCTCACATGTACTCAATCCATAGTTAATACCCATTGAGAATGACTTTTACGAGGAAGAGAATATGGTGTAGATCTAATATCATAGAGATAAATTACTATGAAATAAGATAATTAACCATGTCAAAGTGTTATTGAGAATCCAAAAGATTGAAGATGAAATGTGGGAATCAGAGGTGTTGATGAAATTGATTTGTCGTTATCTGTTTTAGTGTGGGAAAATAAAAATTTTTAGGGAGATATTTCTTAAGGGGGGAGGATTGTGACGACATGAACTGTTATAAATAAAATTCAATTTTTGATTTAATTAAAAGTATTATTAAGTAATATGGTTATAGAAAACAAATTTACTTATTTTGTTTTATTATATCCAATTTTTCATTGAAGATCATTGAGTATATTTACCGTGGATAACATTGTTGTTTAATAGTGATCACATCATTAGTATAAATATAGGGTTTCAACAAACCAAATTGACACGGACAAAGAATGTAACAGAACCAACGAGTAGGATCATACCATGTGAAGCCTATCTCTCAGAGCTTCTATGGGAGATATCATCACACTGATTTTCCCTTGAACAAGTTCGATATGATATTCAACAAGTTAATCATGATCTAAACCATTTAATGGATATGTTTAAGGTCATCAAGATCACAACCCAAACCATGTTCGTCGAACCTACCAATGAAAGTCCCACCATATCTCCACTTAATATGAGGTATTTTTCTACAATATTAAATAGATATATATCATGACCTTAAAATATGATTTTTTACATTTTTTATAGATTAATGAATATATTTTTACTTATAAATGTTTTTTATTTTGATACAATAAAACATATACAATATATTTGGATATTATTCAAATTCATTTAGGTAATTTATTTTGATAAATTAATGGATTTTTAAAATAATTAATATTTTAATAAAATGTTATTATTAAATAATTTTTATTAAATATTAATTATCGTAACATTTTTATAATGTCAAATATATTTTTTATAAGGGTTCAAAAACTGTTATTGTCAAATAAAAACCCATCATGTCTTAATAAATTTTGATTATTTTTAAAAGTGAAAATTCTCATATTTTGAAAATTAATTATGTAAAATCAATATTATTATATAAATCAGAACATCGAAATTATCCAATGGTAAATTTTTCCTAATTTTTTTAGATAGTAAAATTTTTGGTTGAAAATTAAATACTGTATAAATATACTTTGTGTTTTATGACATCATAATGACCAAAAAATGATGAAATAAATAAAAAAAATTATCCACAAACATATATATGTTTTTAATTGAAAATAAAGTGATATTTATATTTTATTAATTTTTTAAATCCATTATCAATCCTACAAATCCATTAATATATTTTATGGTTTTAAAACCATTTCTTTATGAGTGTGACTTACCTCCACATAAGAAAAGGAATTATTTTGTTAAATTTGGACCTTATCCAAATAAAATAATTAGAATTAATACAATTTTTTAGAAACTGTGGTCAAAATACATGGGGCATTTAGTATTTTTTGATATTTTATTATGTAGATTCCAAATCCTAAATAATAAATAAATCTCCATCATTTCCTATATAAACCTAACAAATATCCTATTTAGCTTCACTAAAGCTCTTTCTAGAACATCCATAATCTACCATCCACTCTCTAGAGTCCTCTCAATGTGCCCTAAATCTCTGAGGAAATCCCTCCCAATGTTTTGGAGTCACACAGTCAAGTAAGGGTTCCTTCCTTTCTCTTCTTTTTTAAAGTTTCATTAATATCATATTCCTTATCTTTCCCATTAATTATATTGGGGCATGTCATTCCATGTTAATATTACTATAAATTTCATTTATAAATTATGAGATACAAATTTATCACTCATAAACCTATTTTATAAATTTTTTATGTGACACAGTTATGCTGCCGAATTTTCACCACTATTTTCCATGCCAAAGTAATTGTGTAGTGAATACCATACCCATTTTCAATCAAGGGTATTCACCTTTATACACATATCCATATATTATTAGGTACATACATGTATTTATTACAAAATATTTTATCATGGAATAAAATATGATGATGAATTTATCCATATAGTATGATCTATGTGGCACACATGAGAATGACAATGAAATGAAAGTGATGGGTGCACATAGAATTATATAGCACTCTAATGCATTGGGTAATGTTTGGTTTCATGAAACATAATTTTAGATGGGGGTTGAACATGATTCCTTTATGGGAAATTTTCCACAATGATGTCTTGTAATTTTATCCCTAATATATGTTTATGATATAGTGTTCTATGTTTTTTTCATATTTCTGATGTTGAATTTATGATTATCATGATATGTCATGATTTATTATTCAGGTTCCATTTATTCCCCATTGATATTAATATTTTCTAACATGAATTATATTCATCCTTTTATTCTATTTTAATTCCCCTTTGGGATTTATATTTCACCCCTTTATAATGTATGTCTCCAGATTATCTCATGTAGTTTCAAGTGCGAGCATATTAAAGAAGTTTTCAATAAAGATGATGTTTTCTTGTTTTATGTTTTTATTTAATGTTGATAATTACCCCAAAAAATACACTTATAAATCTTCATGTTGTATAATTTTTAATTTTATATAATAAATCATGTATTAATTCGCAATAAATAGAATAGTTGTTATAAAATCACTAGCCTAGATTCATTAAAAATTTTTGTGAAAACAACCACATGGGTGTTTTGGTGGCACAAATTAAGGTCCTTCAAATTATGATTCATCATTGATAATTAAATAAATTATTTTATGATATTTCTAAGGATTTAAATGAATCATTGATCATGGAGTTTAATGATATCTATAATATTTGGAATTAAAACTATATAATATGAGATTATGATCATCATATCAGTCGACTCAAACATGAATATCCTTCCCTTAATTAATTAATTTATTATCTTATCTTGAGATTGGAGGTTCTTAATCCTACCCTTGGAATTGATTAATCATGTTTTTTTCTAGTGTTTCTTTTAAGGGTGATAACATCTTTTATGCACCCTTTTTGTTGTTGTAGTGAATCGAGTGAAACTTCCTCTTCCACATATGGGAATTATTTAATCCCCTATTTATGTATGTGAAATAGTAAAATTATCATTTTTTATACCCATTGGTTTTATTTAATTATTGTAATTAATATTATTAATGATAAATAAATAATTTTATGGTGATCATTATTTGTTTCTTTCTACCATGATAACGGTTTGGATCTTTATTTTTTAGAAAGGGTGTGATGTATTATATGCTTATGTAGCGTGATTTTATGATTGTTTTAACACTTTTTTTATGGAACATGATAAATAATATAATTTATAATTAATTGATCATTAATTATCATGGTAAAAAAGAGGCATGTTTAATGAAAATGGAGTTTTTTGTAATTTGATAAAAAATGATGCGAGTATTCATGTTTAGTTGAATATATAATTCCATGTGTTGATAGAATTTGATAAGGAATGTGAATCATGTTAATTATTCTAGATGAAAATTATTTACAGGATGTTAATAAAATATAATTCTACAATATTGATGGAATTTAAATGTATTCTAGGAATATTTATTAAATTAAGATTTTAATTAATTTAGTTTCTTGTTATAGCTTGATGCCATAGGTTTCCTATAAGTGAAACCTTTGAATAATGAATTAGTTAACTCAAGATTAAATAATACCTATTGTTTGATAAATAACATTACCAGGGGTTGAGTTTTATAAACTCATGAGTAGGCCACAGTCATTGTATTTGACTCATGGTAAATTATTTTCAGGTGATGGATGGATGCATTTTTAGGTTATAGATTACCCTGTTGTTTATTTTTGTTTCGTGCTAATCATTTATGTGATATATGTTTGAGATTCACCATTAAATGCGATATAAGCATGAGATTTTTTGTTCTAGGATGAATAATGTGATGGATGAGTCTGGGATGGATGATATGATATGAGCCTAGTATGGATGAGCCTGGAATGGATGATGTGATATTTGCAAGGGAGGCTTGGATGATGCAGCAGTAGTTGATGCTAGTGATAAAGATATGCATTGAGATATTCATGATGGTGGTGGGTATGGACCCAAATATGTTGGAAAAGATTGAATATGGGCTTACACATTGATGTGATAAAGATTAATGCTTTCTAGAAATGATTAATTTAATGAATGATGATTGGGTTACTTGTTTTATTTGCATTACTTTCCCCACTGATAAAGGAAGATAAATGTTCTTTGATGCATACTTCATCTTCATGGTATCTTAGGATGGTTTTCCTAGAATACCTGGATTATGTAATGATGTTAATGATGTTTAATAAATGACATAAACCATGGATTTTGTGTTGATTGAATGAAAATTATGAAAATATGTTAAACTTGGGAGAACATTGACTCAGATTTAATAATCCTAGGAGGAAATTAACATGCCTTAATGGTTAATAATTTAAGGTTTCTAATTTTGGAAATTAATAGATAATGAATTAATTATTGAACAATAACTATAAATATAAAAATATTAATTTAATATACATAATCATATTTTTGGGTGATTATCGGATATCTTGTCCCAAGAAATGGTAGTAAGGTGTCTAATAGACGATATCTATAATTGATCATAAGACTAGGTTTTTTTGTAGAGTGTAGTTATGTGTAGTGTTCTATCTTGTATATTATTTGATTTCATATTATACCCAACAATCTTGGTTAGGGAAAGTAGCACCTAGTGGACTCTAGGTGGGTGTTTTCCCCTAACATCCTGGTGAGAGGATGGATGGTTTCTTACCCCCTAACCCTTCTCTATTCTCTTGGTAGTTACTTGTACTAGTATCCATGGTTGTTAGTATTCCCATATATATGTGTAGAATATTATGATGGATTGTGGTTATTTCAAACACATGTATCTTTTTAAATAGTATCTACATGATTTTTATAAGTATGATGTGTATAGGTTGTGACGACTTGAGGTACCTAACTTGGTGTATGGGTTGTGATGAATTGGTTTATGAAAATTGATGCATGATACACATCATACATGCTATGGTGGAACCAAAAAACTATTCGGTTACAATGTGAATATTTTAATATGGGAATATGTGATAATATGACTTATGATGTTCATGTTGTGATTCCATTCCCAGGTATCTTTGAGTAATCATATTTAGGATGGATATGGATTGAGATGTGCAATTTTGGGGAAGAGAGAGAACACATAGGGGAAGAAATAATAGCGCACCATTTGATTTTCATTAGACTAATATATGATCCATTTTATGTGATACTTACTAATAGTTATCTATTGTTGTGTTGGGAACATAGTATACATGTGTAAGTGATTAGTTATTTTAACTATTTCTCACTATGTTTGGAATGATATCATTATATTTTTCATGAGAGGATTTAGAGAGGATCTTGATGAGTATAATGTTATCCTCCCCCATGTATATATAAATAGTTATCAGTTTTTCAGTAGAAAGTCGGAGATCAGGCTAGATATTTGTGTCTCATGGATTTGTTGCAGTGGGTATAGGAGTCCCAATTGGGTGATTCTGAGATGCAGGTCTTGAGAGACCAATTTGTTTTTCATGATGTGCATAGTGGTTGGTTTGAGGATTTACAATACCAGGTGTGGTTTCACGAAAGGCATTTCATCCCCTCAAATATACATGATATGGTTCTATATATTTCATTAGCTAACCTTTAGTGGTACATTGTAGTGTAACAAAAAATGTAAAAGGCCTTGATATTTTAGTTTTTGGGTCTTTTATTGATGCATACAACTACAAAGTTTGTTTCTTGTTGTTTGGTCTACTAGAAGGTGAAGGTTGAGCACCGTGTTCCTGGTGGTTTTTTTCCAACAATTATATATTCCCCAATGGTTGTTATAGGACATCTATTTTGATTTTTTATTGGTTTACCTTTAGTTTAGATATTAAATGATACTATATGGGTGTTAGCGGAGCATTTGATAAAATCATCCCACTTTATAGTGGCCAATGAGTTTTTATTAGTGGAGGTGTTGTCGAGGAAGTACCTAGAGGAGGTGGTGAGAACCACTGGGTCCTGGGGATGATTATCTCTTGTCAATATCTTTATTTTACCTCTAGGGTGTGGAGAGGCATCCAACATGATTTTTTCCAAATGATATGGATTCGAACTACTTTTCATCTGCATACATATGGTTAGATGATGTAGACCATCTAAACTCTTGAAGAAAATTCTCACTCTTGTGACCTAAATTTCTGAAGGTCATGGACGAGGCCCGAACTTTTGGAGGAGTTTTCATTCAATAATAGTTTCCAATACACCATTGGCATATTTCCTTTTGAATCACTGTACATTAGACCATTCCTTTCTCTCTTGTGTGGGGATAGGTTCGAAGATGTAGAAATTATTAGTCTATAATTATTACATAATAGGACATGTATGGTTCAGGTAATTCATGAAAGGATAAAGGTAGCACGAGATCATTTGAAATCATTTTTTGATCATATGAGTATATCTCTGGTATTTAATGTTGGAGATGACATTTTCCTAAAGGTGACTCCACATTATGAGTAGTAATGGTTTGGTTATGGGAGTAAGCATTCTACTTGATTTTTTGGGCCCTTGAAATTTTTGCCTTCTATTAGATCCATGGTGTATCGAATAGAAATTCCAATATATATAACTAGAATACATGATGTTTTTTTACGTTTCGCATATCCATAGTTATATTCATGATGAATCTCATATCATCGATTGGAGAGATATCAATTATGATGAAAATGTGACCTTCAAGGAGTGGCCTATAGATATCTAGGACCACTGATTGAAGGAGTTTCCCTGGTGTGTTATTCTATTGGTTTGTGTCTTGTGGAGGCACAGTGGAAAAGATGATAATACCTGGGAACGTGAGTCCAAGATTCAAATTCGACACACCATTTTATTTGATGTTTACTTCATTAAATATATAATGGTTATCTATAGATGTGGTCCATTATATCATATAGGATAGTTATCTATAGTTATATATGGTAAAATTTATCTAGTTTAATAGGTATCTCCAACGAGAAAGTATTTATGATATGGTTCTCCCTATTTCACAGTTCTAAAAAAGTTTCATATAATAAGGTGGAAGAACTCTTTTGATGGAGAGATCCTTGAGAGGTATATCATGGAGTGGTTGTATGGAATACCCAATTTATTTTTTACTATGGGTTTGGTTTTAGATTCTCATGGCTGAGAATTGTTTGAGAGGTATCTAATGTATGCGCTCTAATCCATGTTGGCTGACCATTTCTGTGTTTAGAAAACCTGTGGTGCTTAGAGGAGGCCTATGGTAGGTATGGAGGTGTTTGGATCCTAAAATATAAAATTAGAGATGATTCAAAATGTGTAAGGGTTTCACATCATGAATTTTTTGTTCACAAATTGGGTGAGATCCAAATTCAAAGTCAATTGGATTGTCTACATTGATCGATAAAAAAACATAGATCCATTGAATATCTAGATTATTTATGTGATTGATCAGAAACTGGAATAGCTACATGGATTGATTGGCTACACGAATCTAATTTGTGGCTAGATCAGTTACAAGAATATTCTACATGGATATATTGTCAATGTGAATCAGCTATGTGGATGGATCAATTATGCGAATCGGTAATGAGGCTGAATCGATAATGTGAATCATCTATATGGATTGATTAGATATGTTGATTGGCTACATGAGAGGCTGGCTATGTGATTGATCAACTACATGAGAGATTAGATATCTGGATCATCTATGTGATATATTGGCTATGTGATTAATCGACTATGTGGATTCGCTACATGAAAATGAAAATGTGGAGATTTTGGAAATGTAGTGATTTTGAATACGTAAAATCAGCCACACATAATTTTCTAGTAGTTTGGGTAAAATAGACATACAAGTACTTTTTGGTGGAAATAAAGGGCCATAAAAGGATGACTCTTCACGGATAGTTATACCATTGATTTTCATACATGATTTAGGTGGTAAATGAGAATCATTACATTGATTTAAATATGATCTTCAGAGTTGGAATTGAATCTTTAGGATATAAGATTATTATTGACCCATAAGTTTACTTGAAAATGAATAACATTCCATTCATTTCGTCAATCCTATACTTCATTCAATATTAGTGGTTATGAATCCTTCCCTTTGAGTCCAGAAATCCTATTTTTTTGTTCCTTATTTCCTCAAGTGGTGATTTTATCTTATGCATGCCCTATATTTTATTTTTTGTTATGAGTCACGTGAAGCTTCTACTTTTAGGTAGTTGATTCACTATATATCAAATTTATTTATGTCCAAAAACAATGTTATCATGGTTTATCCCCTTTTTTGGAAATTTAAATAACCAATATTGAACTATATTAATAAATAATTAGATGGTGATATTTTATCATTTACTTCTACCATGATCATGTTTTGCCTCTTAATTTTATATATATATTATGATCTTTGATATGCTTATGTAGAATTCTATTATTCTCTTTTTAGAATTTTTTTCTTGATATATCATTAAATAACAAAATGTCAGAATTAATTGATATTTAATTAACTATAGAATAAAGAGCCAAGTTTAAAGAATCTAGAATTAATTGTAATTTGATATTGATAAGATTTATGTGAGTATTCATGTGTAATTGAATATCTAATTAAATTATGTCATTGAATTTGATAAATTATATGAATCATGTTAATTTTTTTTATGAAAATAATTAAATTCATACCTATTAATTTTAATTCTAAAATTTTGTTGAAGTTGTAATGTTTATAGAAAATAATTTTTAAAGTAATTATTTAATTAATTTATTTGATTTTTATATCTTGATTACATAGGTTTCCTATAGTTTGAAATTATTAATAATTAATATTTTAATTCAAGAAGGAATAAAAACTACTTATTTGATAAAAAAATTTCTTGGGCCTATGTTTCTTATTTTTATGAAAAGGTTGAGTTCTTTATGTTGGAGTCGTGAGATATTGTTTTCGTATAATGTTTGGATATCTTTTTTAAGGCCAAGATTTCCCTATTTTTTATTTTTTATTACTATTTCGTTTGTGATGTGATTTTAGTGAGAACATCGTTATGAAACAAGATATGAGCCTGGGATATTTGAGCATAAGATGAATGATGTGATTGATGATACTTTAATGGTTGATGTGATATGAGCATGGAATGGATGATGTGATAATTGGTGGGGAGGATAGATATTGTGATAGGAGTTGACATATGTGATGGAGTAATGCGTCAAGATAAGATTGTGAGTGTTGGGGATGAAACCAGAGATGATGGAATGGATTAAAGTTGGGCTTAACCATTGATGTGATAATTCTGAATGTTTTATTTAAATTTATTTTTTTAATGATTGATAGTCGTGTTTTTTTTAAATTTCATCCCCTTCCCCTTTTCTTGATGAAATAGGATGTGATTGGTTTCATTTTTCCTCATGGTGGTTTCTTAGGATGGTTTTTATAGAGTACATATATTATGGAGTGATGTTAATAACGTTTACAAAATGTATTAACCCATGGGGTTGGTGTTTAGGGAATGAAAATTCTTAAAAGATGTTAATCTTGAGAAACCATGAGATCTGTTTAGATTATGCTTGGAGGGAAAGGAATTGTCTTGATGGTTAATAAAGAATATTGATTAAAGTTTTTTAATTAATGATTAATGACTTTATACCCAAAAGGTAATGGTAAAATGAAATTAATGAATATAATGTATCTCTTTAAATTATTTTTATATAATAGGATATCTAGTCCCTAGTTAAGGTACTTGAATATTCAAAAAATGATAGATTAATTTGAGCATAAGAGTATCTTGTGGGGCTAGTGTGGTTATGATTTATATTATATCCTATATATTTTTTAATTAAATATACTCCCCACCCATGTTATTTAGGGAAGTTTAAACCTATTGGACTCTAGGAGGGTGTTTTCTACAAAATTATTGGGGGCTGATGGATGGATTACTACCTCCTTTAGCCCTACTATATTCTCGTGGTAATTACTTGTGTTTGTGTAAATAGAAGTTAGTTTTAAAATATATGTGTGTATAAATATATGATAGAATGTGTTTATTTCACACAAATGCATTGCTATATATAGTATCCAAATTATTATTTTAAGTATGATGTGTACAGGTTGTCATTGCTTGAGATTCCATACTCAGAGCAAGGTATGTGATGGCTTGAGGTATAATACATAATGAATTATACACAACATACAAGGTGTGGTGGATCCCAAAAACTGCATGGATACTAAATGAAGACATGATATTGGATGATGTGACGATGTGATGTATGAGGAGCCTATTGTGGCCCCATTAACATGTGTCTTCATGCTGGATTATTTTAGAGATCGATGGATCCAGATAAGTGATGTTGGGGAAGATTGGAAAACCAATGGTGAAGTAGTATCAAGGTACCATTGATGTTTTATTATTATAATATATTCTCTCTTGTATGTGATACTTGGTGAGAGCCAACAATGGAAAGGTTGGGAACATAGTTTACCTGTTTAGGTGATGATTTAGTTTCACATTTTTTAATATGATTTTTTGTGATTTATTTATGTTTTTATTGTGATTATTAATGGATGATCCTTATTAGAGTACTATTATTATCACCCCACATATATATATATACTGTTTTCAAGACAAAAAGATCATGTTGGATATCGGGACTTATATTAGTAGCTCATGGATTTTCAGGTTTTGTTTGGGAATATTTTTTGATGTCATCTTTAACTTTTTGGTATTTATAGATTTCTTTTTAATTGATTCATTAATATATGAAATTTCATTTCTTAACATGGTATTTCATTACATATATATGTTTGAGCATGTATTCAATGTTTTATCTATCTTATCTCCCTCTTCCACATGTTCTCCAAGAGGTCAATGTATCCCATATGTATGGTCATTATACCCATAGTTCTATTCACTAACCTGGATCCTATTGTAGGTGGGAATCAAGTAGTCAACATCTCCATTCACTCATTATTATCCACTAAGGGATACACATTGGAGGGCGGGGGTCTTGAAAATATTTGTTCATGTAGAGAAATAGATGATCAGTTTCTAAATATAAATAAATTAGTGGGAAGTGAAAATATGGACATGGAAAAAAATTAATGTCAAAAAAAAAATGACGGAGAGAGACAAAGATCATTGATCAAAATAAAGTGTATTATTGTGAGAATTATAACAAACAAAAAACCATACAAAAAATAGGTGTGAAAAAAATCATTGATTCATCATAAATAATGTTAATATGAAAAACATTCTTTTTCAAGATCCTTTCCCTAACATGGAGGAATTATTTACTATATTCACTATGAACATAAAGAAATATACTTACTTGAAAAGTAGGATTTTATCGTCAATTTCCACCAAAATATCATATATTTTTCTAAAAATTTAGTATTGAATATGAATAATTTATAAATGAAGCACCAAAATCAAATTCTAATATACCACATAATTCCAAGAAAGGGATAAGAAGTTATTCCTCTTATCTCTAGAAATTATCAAAAACATAAATTGTATCAATATCTTAAGATAAATTATTAATTTAATAAACCATTGTACAATGAAATAAGACATTAATCTCTAAGATTTAATAGTAATACCCAATGATTAAAAAAATCATTCTATAAATAACATTCCTTAAAATTCACCAAAATATTCCTAACAGAGATTGAAACCCATAGATTAGAATGATTGGATCACATGTTCTTCCAAGATAAAATTAACATTTATCTCTAAATTTCATCAATATCTCTAAGAATTTATATGTCATAGATATATAATCTCTATGATACACTAATTATTAAAATAAAGGACCTGAATCCCAATAAATCCACAATGAAATCATATATGCTTCCAAAATATAATTCAACATTTAATACTAAAATAAAATCCCATAATATTTTGGCTACCTTATTAATATATGTTTCCCCAAAAAAATATGTTGATCTGATTCTAAAATAACATTATTCAGTTAATTACCAAATCACATTTCTTTCCAATGATTATCTATATGATAAGATACTTTTTCTAGACATTATATTAATATATATTTTTCATGTCCCTTAAGTAAACAAAATATAATACTAACTAGGATATCAGGTATTTCAGTTGAATGTTTTTAAACCTCGTAGCCCATAAGTTGTGGGGTCAAGCCCCATGGTCATTATTGATACAATGGGTTTTCACTAATCTTAAGAGTTGTTCTTTCAAAAAAACCATATTAATATAACTTCGATAATATTTCCAAAATTATGATGAAAGTCCTCTAAAAAGTAATTAAAAATTAAACACTTTTTAACCTCATTGGTTCTCTACATATATTATTTTTACAGAAAATGAAATATTATTAAATGACTATTGTTTCCTTAACATCAAGAACATATTTACCCAAAATATTGTTTATCCCTTTATCCAATATCCATTAATGCATGTCTCTAAAAATTATCACCATTTTTTCTACACTACTGTTAAAAAGGTATATACTCCATCTAACACAAGTTTCAATATTTTGAAAACAAAATCAACTAAATAATAATCTTTCAATTATTATAATATTTAATATATATCAGAATATCATTTATAAAATATCAGTACATCATAATTATGAAGATTATATATTTGAAAACATCCATTATTATACTTCCTTCATAAAAAAATTTCCATGCTTTGTTGTTTTAATCATTAATATTTCATTTCGAAAAGTAAATGGTATGAAATATTTCTTTTTGTTTTTTTAATACCAAATCAATAATGTTTTATACTTAGAATATAAGAAAATAATATGTACCAGAAATCCATACATCAGGGGCTTCTTTTATACTGTTTATATCCCCTTTAAATTTGAACATGAAGTCCATATCACATGAAAATAAATATTTATGTCCTTATAGGAATTTCCATTTCTCAATGAGATGGATGAGTTGGTATTTTGAAATAAAAAAATGAGACACCACAATCCATGTAAATTTTGGAAAAATAAAAATATAATGGATAGATAAAATATATTCATGCAGGTGATTTGGAATTTCAAAAACCTTTCAAAAACATTTGAAAATATTTTTCCTTTATAGGGAAGATTAATTTATCTATAAGGGATAAGAAGATTATATGACATCCATTTCATTTAATCATGATATAAAATCGTATATTTATAGAAAATAACATCATTATAACATCAAATGAATAATTTCATGTTAAAATTAAAATAGTCCATTTAAATAAAATACACAAATAAATTCATTATTATGTTTACCATAAAATCAATTATACCTAAGTTTATTATCATTCTTAATAAAATATAAAAAAATAACAATATTTATCCTTAACATAATAAAAGCTATTATAAATTGTTACTAATAACTTATGATTCTAAACCAACATATTAACCCCTGATTTGTTATAAATATTTTCATTATACACTGATAATACTTTCTGGAACTATAATCTTTTACAAACCATTCCTCTGGAAAAAAATGTAACAAAATAGCCTTAAATATTAAAAAATATTTAATTTTTAGTAAAAAATTCATTCTATTATATGTGATGATATTTATGCTTTATAGTTTTATAGAATTGTTTCTTAACTCTTACATAACAGTCCCAAATATTACAATGTTGATAATTTTTCTCAATATCCATTTTTCCACAATATTAAAATTTTAACCAGGAAAATAAATATTGTCAAAAAAAAAGCATCATGACTTTAAAATTTAATTAATATTTGTTCATAACCATCTTGAACCCCTATTAAAAACATAATAAAGATTGGTACTGAGAACAAAAATATCAGTATGAGACATGAAAAACCTATTAGTCGAGTAAAAAAAATCAAAACTCATAAACTATTTTGAATTATTGTAATATTATTTTAAATAATGAAATAAATCATATCTATATAAAAAACACACCATTTTCTCAATGAAAACCTTTAAACCCATAGGATACAAATTGAAACCCTTTAAGTTGAATTATATCATAATAATTATAACTTATGTAAAAAATTACTGGAGCATAGTTTAATACATATGATAAACCAAACCATTTATCTCCCTCTTTAATTCCGTTGAATATAAGGAATACTATCCAATGAATTTTCAAGCTATAATGGGTATCCCCTATTGTATAATCTCTATTGGGCTCACCGATCATATAAGCTGTATCGACCTCACCATCCATATAAGATATATCGGGATCACCCATCATATAAGAATTATTAGGATTAAAAATTGATAAAATATAATTAAAAAGTTTTTAATAAGAAATAAAACCTTCCAATATTTCACCTCTTCATTTCAAAACCCCTGAAAACTCTTTAAATCTAGTTTTCAAAACCCTTTCATGTATGGAAATACACATTCCATTTGAAAAATCGTTATCAAAACCAATGTACATAGAAAAAAGGGAAATATGGTTTATATTAAAATAATAAATGAAATATTTTAATTGCATCAAAACAAAAAATAATGATTATTTTGTTGGGAAAGACTATTGTCATCATATAATTTAAAATAGAACATTCATTTTGAATTTTGAAAAGAAGATAAAAAAATTATATATAAATACATAAATAGATTAGGTTATAAAACCTTTGATATAAAATCATAAAATTTAATTTTAAATTCAATTAAATTCATATAATTAAATCAATAATATAATGTTATAAATATGGACATGTAAGTGAAATATTTTGAACATAAATAATCAAAACATTAAAATCATTGTTTTTAAAGTGATGTGTCCGTGACATTTAGTTTGACTTAGCATGATTATTATTTAACATCCAAGGTAATAAAATTAGGCTAATTATTTATATTTTTAATAACCTTTTTCATTTTAATTATTACTTTTTTTTTAATTTTAAAATAAATTACTTAATCAATTAACCTCATATCGGGTGTTTTGAAAATATTCGACTCATATATCCAAAAATGACTTTGATAGGTTGAATGCGGTCAAATAGTTCATTATTACATCATATATAGAATTATAATCATTAAATAATATTAATTTATTTACATAAATTATACTTTTAGAATATATCATGAATGATTTTTATAAAAAAATGAACAATGTTTCATTCATAGAGATGGTAAGTCATATGTACGCATTAGTAAAATTTTAATTTTTCAATTACTATTATTGAAATAATTTAGGTATTTATTTATCTATAAAAAATGATACGTATGTCATATATAAAATATAATTTTTTTAAATACATTTATAAATACCATCCATGTGATGTGGTGATGAAATATAATTTACATCACATTATAGAGGTGGTTATCATCACATGCGCACGAACAATGTTATAATTTTTCAATGAATGGAAATGTATAGAAATATATGTTATATTAAAATAATATAATGATATAAATTTTAGTAAAATAATATATTTACATTAATCCATCATTATAAATAGGTTTTAGAGGTGGTGATTGAAAACTAATTACATTTGTTCATGAGGCGACAGTCAACCGTACACAATAATGATTATTTCATTTCATATTTGATAAAATAGAATATAGATATAAGTAATTACATAAAAATAGAAACATATAAGTATATATTTGATACTATTGTTATTATTTAATTATGTTTTAAGAATATTTTACTGTTTTCTAAGAATAAATAATTCCAAATTATTTGTTAAACATTATACATCTTCTTTGGAAATCATCTCAATTTGTTTCACCAAAATTTATATTAGGATTGCTTTTTAATAAAAAAAAACACTTGAAAGTGGGTAGGAGTGAAAAGAAGTTATTTGGAAAGGTATTTTAAGAACCAAAAGTATTTTTATGTGTGATGAAAATAGGATAGGAGGTGTACTTTTATAAGTGAGGGGAGGTGCACTCTTGCTATTACGAATGATATTAAATTAATATAAATTAATTTTGATGTTCAAAAGAATCCAAATAGATATGATTAAATGAAATAATAATTTTCAATAAAATTACTCTCACTCAATTAAATTAAAAAAATAATTGTTTATTTTTTCAGCCTTATTATTTTTTAAACCCTTTTAAACCCTTTTGATGATTATGATGAGAAAAATGTTTTTTACAATTTGTGGGTCCAGATTGTTACTATAAAAAGAATGTTTCCAAATAAATGAAAAATGTTTGATATTTTAATCCATATACCAATAAAATTTATCAATATATGAATTTTTCGAATTTTAAATCATTTAATAAAAAATTATTTTTTATAAAATATCATTATTGTCATTTTTAGAACTATTCATTAATTTGACTATGAAAACAACATGATAGAAATTTAATTAGAATAAAATTAAATAAAACCAACCTAATAATATATTTTTATCTAAAAAATCATTAACACTATAAATCACTAAAATTTTACTAATTTAAGGATTTTAAGATCATTTATCCAATTTTTCTATTAATTGAATAAATACAGTGGTGACATTGCGTAAGAATTTAAGGTCATTATCTAATAAATAAATATTAGATATAAATTACCATAATAAAAAATTATATATATTTAAAATTACTATTTTTAATTTACCATATATTATTTTAATTCCTATCAAAAAATACTATATATATTAAATGTAAGAGAGTAATATTTTTGACTTTATCCTTTAATTAAATATTATAATGGTCAAAGTCATATAAAGATGTATAAAAAGATTATAAATTGAAATATTTTATGATTATGAATGAAATATTCTCTTCCAATATAATCAATTAATGTTTTAGGAATAGTTTCTAGTCCTTATCATATTAATTTTTACATTAATTACCTGATTTACCCTTACTGGGGTGATAAAAATTTACTAAGGTTAATGTTCATAATGACAAAAAATAATAGGTTCCTATTTTAAAAAAATTATTTCAATTAAAGAAAATAATTTTCATGGTTCAATTCATATAAGTTTCAAATTTTAATTTAAAATTAAATCTGCAAAACACATTGAAAAGTTATTTTTTTTAGAAAAATTCATTTTATGTACAATAAATTTTTAAACCAAATTCAAGAATAAAATTAATTAAATATACGATTAAGAGAATATTTTTAATAAAAAAAGATCTAATTAAACTTTTATACTATTACAATATATAATTTTACTCTGTAAATAATTTAACAAAACATACAATTTTCAACAAAAATCATCATTTTTCACTATTAATTGAATAATAAAAAATTTTATGTAATTTATAAAAACATCCCTCAACGCTAAATTTGAATTTATGATTTCAAAAAAAAGAATCTTTTTTTATTAAATAATATTTCAAAAAATTAATCAATTTAATTATAATATTTTCTAATGGAAAGAAATAAAATACATTTTTGAAGAAAAAATATTTTTTCAATAAAATAAATTTACTAAAAAATTGATTTCTTATTTCCTAAGAATTAATAAATAAATTTCTATTTATTGGGATATATATATACACATAAATATATAATAATGAATTTAATCCAATTCATTACATCCAAATCAGTGGCTATATTATAGCAGATATATTTAAATAATAGTATTTTTTGTTTCGTTGAAGCTCGTTGTTACATATCTTGTATGGTATTTCATAGAGTTATTATTTAAATATATTGGAATATAAAAATGATATTTGAAAGTACAATAAAAACCATTAAAATGATATTCCATCACAAAATAACCCAATTATAAAATCTCTATAATTCTATAATAATCAAAGCCCAATGAAGATATTGGTGAATAACAATTAATCCACACCCATGATCAAAATATCCTTAATATTTAATTTTAAAATAATATTCACCACTCAATTTCACCTCAAATATATGAAAATACTATAATAGCTAGAACCGTAACTCGTTCCATAAATATAGTGATGAAGAAATGGTAAACACCCCATTATAGCTCCCTTTAATTAAAACAAGTTGAATCCCTAATGATTCGGATGAAGTCCACAATCTATAAGTGGATTTAAATCCCAATCACTTGAATATAAGATGAAAAAACCTAATAATAGGATATATGGAGGCATAAGAGTTTTAAAGGGATTGATTAACTTGAATATGGCGTGAAATATTCTCTTGATTTATCCTAAGATCATGATAGAAAATTTTGGGAAGAATTAGTGTGTTGGGATTCCCAAGAGGGCCTCCTGATTGGTTGGGTGAAAAGGCATTTGAAAGGAAAATATGAGGGAGAAATTAGGATAGGTAGTAAATTTAATATTTTATCCTTTTAAAAATGAAAAAAATTGGCTTACTGTATACCTAGTGTGGTTCCACAGGGCCCCCAGTGGAACCCCCATGTGCCACACTCCACTTCCGGGATCACCTAGAACTCAATTCCATTTATAGTAAAATGAGAGAGGTTGAACCCCATTTATCTCTACCAAAATTTTTCAATCACCACATGAATCATTAACTAAACCCAAAAAAATTAATGCCTCACAAAAATTTTGATCCAACACATGCACTCTAGGACTAATCTAAGACATCAACCACACTCTAGACACATGATTCTTTAATTCAACTCTAGTAACTAATCAAATTAGCATTATAAAATTCAAAACAATCTAGAAAACATCACTCTAATAGAAAAAAAAACTTATCATCATACTATCTATACCTAATTCATCAAAAACAATAGATACTATAACACCAAAAAATCATATTCTCACTTAAATTTCCAATTTATCTCTAAAATATCTATTCTAAAATCTAGATAATATTACTCATCCCTTGTAATATACCATACTTCCTATGAATGGATCTCTAAATCATTATAATTATATAATACCAAAATATCCTAATACACAAAAGGCATCCTCCCATATCTTAATTCATCAATATAATGACCAATAAACTACACCAATTTTTATGGTAATAAACACTTTAATAGTGGCCTAGGTGATACTATCCATTTCCGTCCACTAAGATTAAATTAGATAAAATTAGTTTCAAATCAAAAAAATTATATAAAACAACATTAAATGAAAAAATACTATTTAAAACCATTTCTAAAATAACATATTTTATAAATATTCCATAGTTAACCAACCAACATTGAGAAAACAATTCCCCCTACATTACTTTACAAAATATAATACACACACACACACACACACACACACACACACACACATATATATATATATATGTTCCCAAATGACCACCACTATTAAAAACATTTCTCATTTATATTTCAAGTTATAAATGCATTTATATTTTTTAGAAAAGGGATATAAACCATTGTCTTATTTTTGAAAACTCTAAACATCTTACACAACTAATTATACATAAGAATATAATATAAGGAAGACGAAAAAAATATTGGAATCAAATATTTTTAAAACCATCCTATTCATAAATTACAGGTATAGAATATATATATCATTATAAGGAAAAAAATTAATAATTGGTTCTTTAATACATAAAACATGGTGATTTCTTGAGTATTTAATCTACAAAGAAAGATTAAAAACATTACTCGTAGAAAATAGATGAAATTTTGAGCTATGAGGAAAATTTAGAAATAAATAATACAATAAATAACAGATAATATTATCATAATTGAACAATAATAAAAAAATAGATAGCATTATTTAGATTTAAATGACATAATAATTCTAAAATCCATTTTTCAGTGAATATAAAATAACTGATCTTATCTCAAGTAATAATGTGAGTGGATTTAATTAATTAAATAAAATCTAATAAGTTATAAAAGAAATAATTCTTAACGTTATTATTTTTATTAAATTAATTAAGATCATTCACATATAATATATTAAATATAAGAAATATTCACATTTCTTAAAGGGCCACTATCCAGTACGATGCATAATTCCTTAAAAACGTTGGATACTAATAAATATTGTAAAACTTATAGTTTTTCAACACATCATTCTACTGATATCCCAATTTGAAACTCAAAAAAACTTATTGTTTCTAATCACTGCCTAAAAATCCCTTGGTAACATTACCATTTACCATAAATTGGATTATTAGGCTTGTTTATGGGTTGCTTATATATTAATGAAAGGTTTATATTATTTCTAAGAGGAATGAAAATCGTAATATCCCAATATGATACTGATTTCACATTATAAAATTTATAACCAAAATAATCAGTCTATACTAGGACCACATTCACTAAAACACAAGGAGTGTTCCCTAAACCTTAGAGTTTTGAAACTACCATCGTAGTTTTAAGGTAAACACTAGGGAATTATCACACCATATTTCACAATTTATATAATTATTTTAATTAATTTAGATTATTTTTTTGATCAATATGTGTAACACCCTAAGAGTTCTGGTTATAGTACTTTTTAAATAAATATAATTTCTTCGAAAATATTTAATACATGCAACCAAGAGTCTAATTTAATCATAATATAGTATATTGTTATAACCTATCCATTAAATTGGATAAATTAATAGGAATAACAAAATTTATAAAATTAATCTTAATGGATTTTTATAAACCCAGTGTATTGTTAAATATGTACTAAATTTTAATTAAACTTATTATATTCATTAAAAATACACTTTTCAAAAAAAGGTTTTTATTTATTTTTTTTGAGATAATAAAATAATTAATTTATAAAACTTTTTTAAAATGTATTATAAGAAATAAAATTTATTTTTTAAATCATAATATAAAAAATATCTTAATGTGAATTTCTCATAAATTTTAAAAAAACATTATTTTAATGAATAGTAAAATAGAAAAAAAATATTTTCATTTCAAGTATTTAAAAGATAAAATTTATTTAATAAATATTTTAAAAGTGAAATTACATCATTTATATTATGAATAATGAAATTAATTAAATATTTATTTATTTTATGTTCTACTTTAGCACAATGTTTTTTATTCTTAAGACAATATTTCTTTGGAAAATTATTTTCATCATGTTTTGCATGTTTAATTTAAAATTAATATTTGAAAATTCTATGAATTGATTCTTGAATAATGGATACCAAACATTGAATTAATGGGTTACAATTTTGTAAATATTTCCCTTTTCGTTTTGCTTATTATGAATAGTAACCCTGGTAAATATGCATCCCCTTTGTAAGGTTAATATTTGTAAAACAATGTTTAAACAATGAGCTAATGTCTCAAAATAAACATAAAAAATTAACATTATTTCATTATATATAATATATTGGAACATATGAATCTAAAATTCTAATATATGGAATTTTTTTTACATTTTCCAATGATAATGATGTTTATATTATTTTTATGTAATGAAAATTAAAAAAAATCACACTCTACTTAAATATATGTAACTTTTTTACCAAAAGATAAATCAATGAGAAGTTAGTTTTAAATGGTTTATTTAAATGATGGATTAATTATTTTTTATTATTGTTTTTTATTTTTATATTTTAGTGCGGAAATAATTACCATAAATATTTTTGAAACAAAGGCATAATGCTTGTGAAACATGTAGAAAAATCTTTTAAATGATTTTAAGAACTCTAAAAGTAATATTTTTTGTGTGACTTATAGTTTCCCTCAAATTTTATAAATGACTAAAAAATATTTTTGATGTTTTTAAGGTATATATTATAATTATGTTAATATTTGAAATATTTAAAGTAAAATTAATTGAATAGTGTGAAAATGACATTAATTGTACTTTATGTTAATTATTATCTTTAAAAATTATATAAAATCATAAAAGTATTAAAATATGAAAATTATTGTTAGAAATATTCTAAATTTTTATTTAATTTCCATTAATGATGTAATATTTTAACTTATATGTAATATTTTATCTTTTTAATATAGAATAATTTGTTACCATATTTAAGGTTAAAACCAGTTAATGAAGGGGTTAAAATGAAATATAAGTTTTAAAATAAAACAATAGACTATATACAATTAACTGTATTATTATATTTTGACCATATCCCATTGCTACATTAATTAATACCTATTTATAATAATTATACATGGTAAATATGTTATTTATATATAAATCTTTTAAGTATTTCCCAGTGTGTCTTCTCTATCCATTATAAAAGGACATCCCTCCCCTCTTTTATTTACACAAAATTGATCTATCTAGAAAAACCAAATCCTAAATATTTCTATTATAAGCTTCTATATCTAGAAATTAGAGGTGGTATTCTTCTTATACGGCCATTCCAATGGTTATTAAGAAGTGGTCTAATGGGGGAATTGTGAAGAGGAGCTAATCTTCCAACTATACCTTCTTCAATTTATTTCTTCTTCAATGTCCTATAAATTTGTGGTATTCATCAAAAAATAAAATATTATGTATCATAAATATAGTTAATATTTTTTATTATTATTTAAATACCATTATTCGTCAACTTTTCAATCAAATTATAAGTGAATGTGTCGTTCATGCATAAGCAAGGACTATCGCCTCCATGCAGTGATTCAATTCATTTTGCTTCTTTGTCTTTCATG
This sequence comes from Viscum album, assembly GCA_963277665.1. Classification (NCBI taxonomy): domain Eukaryota; kingdom Viridiplantae; phylum Streptophyta; class Magnoliopsida; order Santalales; family Viscaceae; genus Viscum; species Viscum album. The sequence continues at coordinate 497,795,972 of OY728127.1, forward strand.
GATAATAATTATAATGGGTTTAAAGTTAATATATTATATTTATTACATAATTATTATTTTTTAATTATAATATCACATATACCTTCTTATCTTCAAATTCATTGGAAAATATTAACATCGCTTGTCCATACATGTGGACTACCACCCCATAAAGCGCTGTGATTCATTTTTCATTTTTTCTTTTTATTGAAGGAAATACAGAAATATTTATTGAAAATATATTATCTATATTATATAATAAATATTTTGTATTGGTAAATATATATTTTTTACTTTATTTCATTCCGCCCATCAAAAATTTTAAAAATAAACATTCATGCATACATACGACCGACCAACTCCATGAATAATGTAATTCATTTCTCTATCTCTATCCTTTATGGATAACTAAAATAAGTATGTATATATGTAATTATTTTATATTATATTTATATAATAATCTAATATTTTGAGTCTATAAAACCACTATCAATGAACAAGGTCTGAAACAACCAAACCTAAATTCTCATGAAAAAAACAAAACTGGCCACACCCAAAAATGAATATTTTAATAAGGTGTTGTCAATAAGTTTGTGTTAAAAGGTTTTAGTGGGTTATATATGGTATTTAAATTATTTTAATGAATTATTTATTGAATAAAAATTAATTTCAATTTATTAAACAAGACGGTAAATCACCATTGAAGAAATTCAAGAATCAGATAAGGGATTTATATTTCTATATCATATTAATGATGAATGTTTATTCTTGAATTTTCAATGATGTTTATTATAGGATCATTTCACAAGAAATAATTTTTTCTTCTTATTTAGTTACTTCTTGAGATTACATGTTTTGATTTAATTTTTATCACTTTATGTACTCTAGAGAACAAAAGAATATTTTTAAGGAAAATTAACATTATTTCCCTCTTTAATAAAAAATCCATTTTAGTATATATCATTTTTTTCAAAATATTATTTCAAAAATGTAATTACATTATACTATGAAAGTGTAATGTCATTTTTAACCATGATTTACTTTAAAAAAAATTGAATCTTCTTGTCATTTTTCAAATGAGGTACTTTTTACTCTTTTCTAAAAATTTGAGAGGAATATTTATTATTTATTACATGATATGAATGTAATTTCCTACTATCCTGACCAACAATGATTTGAATATTCCTTTATAAGTTTCCAAGTTTCTTTTCAACTACCATTTTTCTCCAATATTAGGGAATGTTTTAGATCTTAAGATGATAATTAATAATAATAAAATTAGTCTCCTAATGAAATGTTTCAGTGATATTTTAATTAAATTTTTCATCTCTGACTACATCATTTGATGTGTAACACCCCAGGTTTTTGAATTGGTAGTTTTCTAGGTAAATATGAATTTCATGTTTTTTGGATAGACCAATGTTTTAATTCAACATAAGATCATAATGTTTTTAATTAATTCACATTAGTATATTGTTTTTAGATAGGGTTTAAGGCCTTGTGAGAGCCCCAAAGGTTCAAATGAGTCTCAAGAGAATTAGGAACTTGAAACTCATTTTCATAAAGTGAAAGAGGATGCACATGGTTTGATAAAACTATGTGATCCTTAATTTGATACTTTATGTCTATTATTTAAACTAGAGAATATTTATAAAAACTATATGATGTGGGGAACATAATCGTGTGATATGTATTTAGATTTAAAAATATGGTGTTCTTAGGCTATGCATGGTTCTACAGACAATATGGAAAATACTACATGCTTAGTCCACATAGGCATTGACTATACATTATTGGAGTATTGTATATCCAAACCGTATGGCAAAACCATGTGATCTATATTAATGGTTTTACACTTTTTATAATTTCAACTCGCAATTGACACATTGTTAGTCAAACCATATGGCCAAACCAAAAAATTCATTTTAAGGGGTGAAAATATGAAAGTTTTACAACATATTTTTATCTTAAACCTTATCCTTTCTCATCCTTTACAAGCACATAGAATGGGATATCATTTATTATTCTCCTACATAGTCATTGGCCTATCTCTTCCTTCCAGTCCCTGATTCAAGAATTGTCACATCCAGTGAAATCATAGAAGTAAGTCCTTAACTGTTATTTATTCCTTTCTTATTTTACCTCTATATTTGGAATGTCATTTCCATCCAATATCTTTTTCCCTGTTTTTTGTTTGTTTGTCTACAATCTATATTTCTCTCATTTAAGATTTCATTAGAGGCTATTATGTGACAATTAATCACCATCTAGAATAACGTAGGTGATTCATATCTTTCTCTTATTTTATTTGTGTGCTATGAGTTGTGTTCCTAAATATGCATATATCAGTTGTTTGTGGTAATCCATTAATAATATAATTATTTTTTTGAATAATAATTAATTTTTTATGAGATGGTAATGGGAATTCTATAGTTTATTTAAATATTCTAATAATAGTATAGGTTTTCTGGTTTGTTGGGTAGGTTATGAAGATTGTTTAAATTTATTAAATTAATTAAATCTTGATATGACTGTATTAGTTCTATAGGAACATAATGGGAATATACCTAGGAATTAAGGTGAAGATGATCACCAGGACTGTGATAAAAAGTTCCTCAGGCTTATAACATGGCCTAAGATATGTGGGATGGTTTTGACGATACTAAATTGAGGTTAAGTGATCATTGGGTTGAGGATGATGGTGATGAAAATTATGTGGATGGGAAACAAGGTTCATATGTGGTATAAAGGTTTTTGGTTGGTATGGATTATTTACTGTTGGTGATTTTTTCTAACCATTGTTGTCCAAAGTTTCTATTGGTTTTGTGTCCACACACATCAGACTCAATTGAGGTTGTGTTGACCACTTGTAGTGGTTAGAGGCCTCCATATATTTAGTTTATTGAATTTTGGTTGTAAGCATCAACTATAAAGGATGTTCTCATTATTAAAATCCACGGATGATGGTGAGTGTTACCATCAGTTGAGAGTTGCAGCCTACGGTATACGTTGGATCCGATAGGTCTAGATTATTGAGGATAGATATCACTATTCCATGGGACGTCCGGATGTTGAGCAGACATTTATTTATTATTCATTAGAGGAATTATATCACAATATTTTGGTACCTCATGGTATTGATTTTTTTTGTATTTGATGAATAGAATTCTAAAGGAGTTGTGACATATTTTTTGGAAATTCTGTTGGGATGTCACTTGAACTCAATTCAAGGTTACTTATGGTATTGGTTGGAATGAGGTGTGGGGTGACATTTTTAGGGATGATATATTGAGTCCCTTCTACTATAACTAATCTTGGATATATTATTCAACTCCATCATTGGTTGTGGAAGGTAAACACATCCTCATGGATACTGAGAATGAGTAAAGTATGTTATTTGTTATATTTATTAATATAGTTTCTATTTATTTACATATGAATACACTTATATGAACATCAATGTAATAATTAAACAAGTTGGTTTTGGACTAATTAATTCATACTCACACCCTACAGGGAACCATCGAAGAGCATGTAGAATTTATGGTTTTGAGATCTGGTTATAGAACAAGATCATGCACTAGACCATAGTGACAAGTGATGAAAATCTTCATGGGATGTATGGAAGATGGACCATGGAGGTTCTTTTCCTAGATATGGGTTTTCTTTTTTGATTTTTACTACATTTTATGAGATTTTAAATGGTTGATCATTCATTTCTATTTCTATATGACTTCCATACATTTATAGTTTATGTGATATGTGTAGTTATTTATTTTGTCTTGTTATTTCCATTATCTGTTATTTCTCCCACTTAGTTTGGTATTTATACTTCCTCACTATTTTATTAACATATGAACTTTATTAATATCATTACTAAAAGATATAGTCTCCCCCACTATCTTTTACTCAAACCCACACTGGTAGTCATCAGCCTTTGGTATATAATCATAAGTGCCTAAGGCCTACTAGATCATCCACCGGGGAAAGGGTTAGGCTACTCACAATTTGGGGAGCTATAATTGGTATCATAGGGTGATTCTTTTACATTTTGTTCATACTATTTGGATTAAGGTAATATAATGACTATAGTTTCTTTAGATCTATATAAAGAGATCATGTTGGGATATTGGAATCCCCATGCATAGGGGATAGACCTTGTTTCCAGGGGTGGAAAATTGATTTTATGATTTATTCTTTTATAAATGATTTATTTCCACCATTTTTGGAACACATTTCTGTGATGTTATTGAATTAATAGATTTTTACCCTTGGGATGGTATGGAAAGGGAGGAATATGTATGATAAATTATAGGAACATTGGATCATATGATTTGTGGGTATTCATGTGATTGTCATTGGTTACCTAGAATGAAATAAGAGGAAATGGGGTGTTTAAAGCTTCAATGAGAAACTAAACCATGTATTTATACATAGAATTTTGGTGGCATTCTACTCGTCTTGAAAAGTTATGTGGTTCTTGATGGGATCAGAATGTGAGACTATGTGTATATTGTATATACTTTCATGACTCTGATATGGGTATGCATGACTAATTAAATGGGGTGAGCCATTTAAAATTTCAACATAAAGTTAATTAGAATTTTCTTGCATATCATTTTGGTGGAATACTGCACAATCATCTCAGACTGATGATATTTGATATGCATAATATGTGATACATGGATCTAATATGGGAATGTAATATGACATGAAGCATGTTTATATGGAATAAAGGTGTTGTATGAGAGTGTAAGGGTGGTGAGATGTGCTAACTATTAATGTTTTCAATTTTTGTGATATGCGTGTTTTTTATTCTGTAATTGACTATGGAGCTTGGTCTTCAGTATGATTCTACCTATCTCGGAATGTCTGGGGATTCTGGAGGGTATAGATGTTTTCCCTCTAGAGGGATCAGGATATGAGGCCCCTGAGGGTCCGGATGAGGCCCTGAGGTTTGGGATGATCATTAGCCACACGTATAGGCTCTGAGGTAGGTGGGGAATCCATAGTAGATGGCACATTTTGGGTCATGGATATATGAGAAATTCAGGGAGAGATTGGTATGATTAATATTAATTGTTTTCAAGGGAGAATAGGGAGTTGAGTCTTTCATGTATTATCTGATAAGGGTGTTCCAGTCTCAACACCCATTATTGTTTTAAGGAAATGGTGGACCATAGGAAGTAGTGAACCAAATAAATTTTGTGGCAATGGTTTTTGACTAGATCGAGACACCACCAGGTCGAAGGGTGAACTTGGATGCTTATATACTCATAGGAATATAAAAGTGTTGCAGTGACATACAATTATATGTTGGAATACATGAGAAACTAGTGAGGAATTATTTTGAGTCCCGGTTCATCGATAATTTCATCCCAGATACATTTAAGGTGGACCAATACCATGAGTTAATAAGCATGGGGTAGTGGGATAAACCTGTTATGGATTATTCAGTGAGTTTCATAGATATATCCTGATTTTCACCTTCAATTGTAGGGGACAATTTCTCTAGGGTGAGACGGTTTGAGGATATCTTACGAAATGCCACTAGGGTGCAGGTAAACATCTTGAGGTTGTCCTTTTTCTCATAGGTGGAGAATTAGGATTTTCTAACTGAGGTAAAATTGAAAGTCTGGACTTATCTGATCTAGAGTATAGAGACACATGAGACTGGAAATGGGTATTAGGTTGGCTGTAAGTGAGACCATGAGGATACTCAATATTTTATATTGGATTGAGATTCGAGAATACCACCATAGATTGGGTCATCGATAGTTTTCTTATAGTGTGGAAATTTGGGACATGTTTGATCCCAATTTGAGAGACCTACAAAAGAGTTTCAGTAATGTGGCTATATAGGGAACATGGAGAGGTTATACAGGAAGGATTCTTAGAAAACAAGAAGTTAGGCACCATTTTAGACTCATAGATCAACTGTATCATTGTTATAGGTACCTATAGATAGTATATAGGATTCTATTTCATGTGTAGGTCATGGTTGAGAGAGAGACACACACACACAATAGTTGGGTTAGTGGATGGTAGATGGGGCATTTTCATAGTGGCTTCATGCCTCGGGTATATGGGATTTAGGCCAAGTTCATGGTATAGAGCTGGTAGGAAAATATCAAGATATGGATTAATGATAGTTATAGGTACACATTTAACATGTAATTCCCATTTTTTGAAATGAAATATATAGGTTCATGAGGTTCATGTGTTGTAATTGAACTAAGCAGGTACAAGTTAGTATGTTGTAATTGATTATTATGCATGATTGGAATGAGATTCATAGGCATACTAAATTTTTTCTAGAAATATATATATATATATATATTTTAGGTAGGATTTTTATAGCATCACTTTGATGCATGAATTTTGTTCAATAATTGTGATGAAGGATCTTGTGGGTTTCGTGGATGATGTGGGAAATGTTGAGCATTAGATGTGATGCTTGAATTCTTATACATTGGAAATGATATAGTAATATGGGTGTCTTTTTTGAAAAAATTTGGAATGATAACCTCATAAAAAGTAGGAATGGTGGTAGAGCATGTGGGGACATGTTTGTTTAGTTGATGGTTAGGTTGGACCATTATAATGGCATTTTGTTTAAGGAATCGACCAGGATGTTGTCGACCAGGATGTTAATTCCTATGATGGAGAGCACCCTAAGATGAATTGATATGTGACTGAGTAACTAGGTGGCCTTTGGATGTATTTATTAGATGGGTATGGTCAGTATAATATTTTTCTGATACCACATATTGCAGAGATGGACTATCTTACAGTGGGGTTGTAGTAGCATCCTAGGTTTTGAATAGGTCATTCTCCATGTAAATTTAAATTTTATTATTGGTGGATCAACTAAAATTTATATTGGACTTTGGTTTATAATAATAATTATTCTAAATGAGTTATTATGTTTCATTTAGATGGATTTTGTTTCTCAATGATTTAGTCATGGGTTTTGGATGAGTTTTTGGAGCATCGGACCTCCAAAACTCATTTTAAGAATGTTCAGGAAGAGATTCATGGTTTGAACCAACTGTACGAACCATAAGGTGAAACCCTATAGCCCATATTTGAATTATAGAACGATAATAAAAACTCTGTTAGGTATGGAATAAAAATTTACCATATGTATGTATTTTTTAATAGAGGGTGCACACGATCTATGTATGATTTGACAAATCTTACAACCTAGCCTACACACTTAGTGCCACTTTGGTTGTGAGTGTGCACAGTTTGGCCAAACGATGATGCCAATCCCTAAAATATATTTTAAAGGGGGCAACATCATATAATAGAACCACATGGTTTTTAAATAGGTATCTAAATCATGTTTCATAAACATACAATTCATTTAAATGTGTAAAATTAAAAAATTCTCCTCCCTCTATCTTTATTTCTTCCTCCATCTCTCTACTTCCCCCTTTCATACATAGAATGGGGGATACTCCATTATTTTATAACCATGTATTTGGGTTATCATTTCTATCTAACTAGTATTTTAGTATCATTCGATGCATTGGAATCGTATTGGTTAGTCTTTGACTCATTTTCCCCCTTTCTTCCTTTACCATGTTGTTTCAAATGCTATTTCGATTTGGATCGCTTTTACCTATTTTCAATGAATTTTTATGAAATAAAAAATTATCTTATTTGAGATCATATTAGATGATAATATTCAAGGAGTGTGTAACTACAAGACTAAGGTAGGTGGTTCTTAGCATTATTTTATTTTATGCATCTTCTATGGGAAGCATGCCTAAATACACATGTGTGGGTTACCGAGGGGAAACCCTTAATACATTAATTATTGTTAATAAATTATATTTTTCATATTCTAATAAGATGTTGATGGGAATGATCTAGTTTATTTAAACATACTAATTTTGTAATGGGGATTGTGGTTGGTTGGGAAGGTTATACAGATTGTTTAAATTGTTTAAATTAATTACATTGTGATATGAATATTGGTGTTTCATGGGATCATGATTGGAATGACCCCAGGTATTAAGGTGTTTTTGATAACTTATTCTAATAAAATAAGTTTCATAAAGATGATGGTCTTTTCTAAGATGTGTGTGGTAGTGTTGACCATTGGGAATTAGGGTAATGTGATCATCAGTTTGAGACAGATGGTGATGATCCTGTCATAGATGGGTGATAATGCTCACTTGTGGAAATTAGGTTCTTGATTAGAGTGTCAATTATATTGATGGATATTTCCACTCATCATTGTTTTACTAAGATTATGTTGGATTTTTTTTCAAATATAACAAACTATTTTGAGGTGGTGTTGACCCCTCATTATGGGTGGGGCCTCCGTAGATTTAATCAGTTAGGGGATGGTGTTGATCAAAAATCATGGATGAGGTTCTCACTATTGAAAGACATTGTTGATAGTGTGTGAGACCATTATTTTGGGGATAAGGATCACTATATATGTTGGAGTTGATGGGATCCGATTAGTGGTGGTTGGATATCATAACTTTTTGGGATGTTGGGTTGATTAGATAAATGTGATTTATTATTCATTATAGTAGAGATGACATCGTTCCTTTGGGAACCAGGCAATTAAGCTAATATGGATTCGATGAATGGATATGTGAGGTACGTTTGACTTGTTTTTTGGGTAGGTTATTTGGATTCTGGTTATACTTAATGTGATGTAACATGTGGTTTTGTATGGAATTAGGTGTTGAGTGACATGTTTGTGGATGAGATATCGAGTTCCTTCTGGTATGAATGATTGTGGAAATATTTTTCCACAAAAATGTTTGCCGAGGTGGGTAAATTCTTCATATTGGATACTAAAATTGAGTAATGTGGGTTATGTTTTTTCAACATTAATCCATTATATATTTATTTATTTATGAATACACTTGTAAAATATGGGTATAATATAGGCACATGTTGTTGGTGGACTTATGAGTCCCTACTCACTACCTACACATTCCCCTCATGATTCATGTAAACATTATAATATTGATATGATGGTAGGGATCATGATTACAGTTGATAACATAGGGATTATTGATATAGGGGTTCATGGGATGAATGGAATATTGACCATGTGGTTCTTTGATTTGATAAAGAGTTTCTTTTTGGATTTTGAGTACATTTTTTTGTCATCAGCCACAGGTGACAATGCATGCCTATTCCTATATGACAGGATAACATGTATACTTTATTTGATATGTATGGATGATTATTTGTTTTTTTTTTATTTCCATTGTCTGTTATTACTTCCACTGAGTTTGGTATTTATTATTCCATGGTTTTTTATTATCATATAACCTTTATTTTTATTGTCATGAGAGGGTATAGTCTACCCACTATCACCTAATTATACTCTCTCTACTAATCAGTATCCTTAGTGTACAGACTGGTGCACATGAGGCCCAGTAGCCCACCAACCAAGAAAATAGGTTAGGTGGATCTCTATTCAGGGAGCTACGTGATGTTATTTGGAATTTACTGGTGATATGATCCAATGATACAATATTTATTCATTCTATGGATGGTTTATGATTATGATGGTGAAATATTGATGAAACTCATTATTTTTTCCCTAAGGTTGGTTATGATGAATGTTTTTATGATCATTTGGAATATATATGAATGGATTTGGGATTATATGACAGGTGTGCCAAAAATTATATAACCCAAAAATTCATTAGGTAAATATTGATATTATATGAGCTTAATGGGTACGTGGTAGTTAATCCCACAACAAAAAAAGGTACAATGGAGATTATCCCTAGCCTAAAAGAGGGTAAATGGGAGGTTATCCCATGCTTGATGATGGTATGCAGATGGTTATCCCAATACTAACATTTTACTAATGTCTTAGTTATAATTATTGATACAAGAACTCTATGATTATTATTATGACACACTTGATTACACTATTTCATTACATCATTTTAAACCAATAACATGCTCTAATAGATTATGTTATTTGATCTCTTTATGATTCATGTCTGATGAACTAGAAAGATTAACTCCATGACTTTTTTTTATATAAGAGTTTATGTTTATGAATTTCAAAGGATAATATAATAATCTCATTACATTTTTCTCATGATATAATGAAATGATAACTGATATCTACTTTTTTACCCTTGCTATGAATATCATCTAACCTTTATTATATTATATTTTCCCTAGGATATGATGAAATTTTATTAGGTTTATGTGTATAATAAGGGTGATAGTTGTGACGAACTATGTCAAAGACAATTTAGATCACTAATTAATATGTTTTTTATGTATCCATGTTTCCACATTCACTATAAATTTATGGTTCTATCATGGATCATGATTCTGTATAAGAAATATTTATCAGATAAGATAAAACATTTATTTATGAAAATTATGGGTCGGTGTAGTTGATATAATACCAATTTTAGTTAAATTTTGAAACTAGGATGAGATAAATTTAGTGATGAACCTTATTATAATAATATATTTATGACCACATTATATGTGATTGTCAAGAAAGGTGTGGGTTTTTACTAGTAAAATATCCCTATCTAGATACGATAAGTGGACATCATTTTAGTACAGATTCATCTAGGTGTAATAACTCTAAAAATTGTTGGTCGGTTATATCTCAACCATGATTCTGGTTCATGGTGATTGTTCCCATATTGTGCACCATGTTGGACATGCTTGGGGGATATGCATAGGTTAATTCACATTTTCATTTTGGACCATCAAAAGGATTTGAATATACGATGATCATTAATATCCTTGGTTAACCTTAAAATGCCACAGATTGAAAGGAATGTATCATGACTCCAAAAATCCAATAAATTATTCTTTAGGATTATTTGGCTTCCCACTATGATTATTTTTTCTCATAATATAATTATTTTTTGTCATTTCATTGAACTATATGGTAGTATTATTATAACGAGTGATATGGAAAAAGAGGCGATTATGATAAAACAAATGGGATGATGAATAGAGTGAGGGATATTGTGATTATTCCTAATCAATATTCAAGATATATGATTAATAACCACTAACTTTCCGACTCTCACACACAAAAAATAGAGGAATATTAAATTTAATTGAGAGATCTAGTGGTGGAGACTAGGGAGGAAAGAAGGCTCAATTTCCTTTATGTCAAAAATATGGAAATAGATAACTCAGACAATGTATCTAAGTAATAAAAAATTATTTATTTGTGGAAAATAATGATATAAAGAAATGAATTGATGAGGAAAGATGTAGAGTATGATTGAAGGAAACATATTTCATTTCATAGAACCACTTTTAGTTCTTTGTCGTAAATGTGTTGAACATGGGAATTATTTGAGCCAATTACCATTTCTAAATTTTGACTCATATACTAAGTAATGGGCCTATATCATGTTGAATTTTTTAAGAATGTGAAAAATCAAAATATTTTTAATGTTAAATTTTATGTTATGTTTGGCATGGATTGATTATTTATTTTATAAATCCCATATCAGTTTATGGGGAAAGGAAGTCACATTTAATATTCTAAATCTACCTATGATCGTCTATTATGAAGTGATAAAATAAAAATCAGATGAAAATTGATGTCATTATGTGGGTCATAATTCCCATTAAAATGTGTTTCATGTCTCAGAAGATTTCATAGAAAGTAAACATCAAAGATATGCCTAATGTATGGGAGTTTGTTGATTCTTTAAAATAATATTTTCCTAGTATTACATTGAAATTTGAAGTTAAATTTTCAATAGAAATAATACTAGGTGCTAGCCCTATTTCAAAGGCTCCATATAGAATATCCTATATTGAGATGAAGTAATTGATGAAGCTACTCAAGGAAAATTATGATAAGGGATTCATTCAAACAACTATTTCATCTTAGGGGACATCTGTTCTTTTTATTAATAATAAATAAGGATATACATGACTCATCATTAATTATTGAGAAAATAACGGTATCATAATCAATAAAAAATATAATATTCTATTTATTAATTATTTTTTCGATCAATTACAAGGGGTAAAATACTTTTCCAATCTTTCTATTTGATCTGGACAATATTATTTGAGGGTCAAATGTGAAGACATACCCAATACAACCTTCTATAGGAGGTATAGACACTTTGATTCTATATTTATTCCATTTTTTCTTACTAATTCCCATGTTATTTTTGAAAATTATATAGATATTGTCATTTTAGAGTACATTGATAGATTTTTGGTAGTCCTAATAAACATCATCCTTAATTAAAGACAATGGAAGATCATAAGGATCACATGAATATTGTTCTTAATATCTTAATGTACGGATAAGTTGTATGAAAAAATAACCATGTGTGAATTTTGGATACATGAATATTCATTTTTGGGTCATATAATCACAAAAAATGGTATATCACTAGATTGTTCTATGGAAGATGATTTTGAACATTGCCCTATACCATCCACAGTGACAAAGATCCTTAATTTTTTTTTATTTTTGGAAGGATATTATTGATTATTTATGGATAGTTTTTCATGTTTGTCTATTCCTATCATCATGTTAAATCAAAATGGAGCCATGTTCTGTTAGACAGATGAATGTGAATAAATGGTTAGTTATTGCACCTATTCTTAAACCACCCTATTGTGGAAAAGGGTTATTAATCTATGAATATTCATCTAAAAAGGGACTTATATGAAACATTATGTAGAATGATATGGTTATAGTATCTATCTCATGATAACTAATGGTTCATGAGAGAAGTTAACGAACTCATGATTTGATGTTAGTTGTAATGATTTTTTAATTATTTTTATAGAGTACATATCATCAGAAGGAAATATGTGACTTATATACTGATTATAAATGTTTAATGTACATATTCACATAAAAATGATTGAATAGTCACTAGAGAAAATAGTAGAAGTTGGTTAATGAATATTATTTCTCAATAAATTACCATCATGGGAAAGAGAACAAGGTGGAAGATTCTTTGAGTCAAAAGAATCATGCTTTCATATCTATGGTGTAGATCTCCAAAGTTCTAAAAACATTATTCAAAAAATATTGATCTAGAAATTTTGAAAGGGAGAAATCCTATATTTATCAATGGATTTTTCAAACATCAATCTAGGTGGGGATTAGAGTAGCATAAAATAAATAATTATAGTAGGAATAGAAGGTTGGAAATGTTCTTGAGTTCAACCTTGGTTTTTAGGGAAATATGTAGTTTATCAACTCTGAATGTGTACTTTAAATACCAGATATGAAAAAGGATCTTTTAGATGAAGTTCATAATTAATCTTTTTCCATTTTCCCAAAATTTTAATGGTTTATACATATCTGAAAGAGTATTTACTGTGTGATAACATGAACATAGATGTATCACAGTATGTATCTCATTTCATAGTATGTCAACATGTTATGTTTGAGATAAAAAAGTCCAATTGGATGTCAGATCCATTACCCATACTGTATTGGAAATGTGTAAAATTCACCATGTATTTATTATCGGACTCCCAAAAATGTCTAAAGGAAATAATGTTATTTTGGTTGTAATAAATTTATATATCAATTTAGTACATTCAATTGCTATCAGAGAAAATTTTTATCATGGTCATAACTCCACAATATACATTAAGTAATTTGTAATGTTTCATGGAGAACCACATTCTATTGTAACTGATTAAGTTTTGAGGTTTACCTCAATGCTCTGGTGAAGTCTACAGTATTCTCCAAATCAAAATTTGAGTTTCATTACCACATAACATCCATAGATATATAGTGAGTATAGAAGAACCAATCAAACCCTACAGGATATACTGATACCTTTTTCTAATGATTTTAAATGTGGTTGGGATCGACACCTTCCTATAATAGATTTTTCTTATAATAATATATTTCACTCAAGAATTCAGATGCATCCTTCTGAATCTTTCATTGTAATGATGTATAGAGATCTAACATAATATAATGAATTTGGAGAAATAATTCTATTGGGGACTTGGATAACTAATGAAATAGTAGATAAATACAGATCCATTTAGAAACATGTCAAGGTGAATCAGAGTCAATAAAAAAGATATATAGAAAATCATCACTAAAATTGGTAATTTTAAGGATGGGAAGAGGTATTCCTATGAATTTATTTATAAAATAATTTTAGAATATTTTTATGGTAGTTAATATTAATATATAGATATATAGACCCCTTCAAGATTCTTAATCATATAGGGATGGTTTTTTTCGATCAGAACTTCCTCCATACCATTATCAAGTTTATGATGTGTGTTATGTATATCTCCTGAGGAAGTACATACATGATCAATGAAATGTACTAAAATTGGAGGTTTTACTGCTAGAGAATGATCATTCCTTTTATTTACAACTGGTATACGTCTTGTATCAAAGAGATAAAGTTTTATAAGATAAGACTAATCACCTAGTTAATGCTCTCTGTAGAAATAAAAAATTTGAAGAAGCTTGATGGGAACATGATGATGTGATGAAATATAGTAATCCTAAATATAATTTTTCAAATTTAATGTAATTTCAAGGGGATATTCATTTTAAGGGGGGTCTAATGAAACACCCCTAGATTTAATGATATATTTCTCTTTAAATTATTTAAATTTATTCGATAGTATGAATTTCTCCAACCCTGAGTCTAAATAAATCTTAATATATTATATCATAATAACCTAACCATTAAATTGGAGGAATGAAAATAAATAACCAAATTTTGAAAATTATGTTTAATTCTTTTAGTTAAATAAAATTTACTGATAAATAATTATCAATTTTTTGTAAAGGTGTTATTTTATATAATAAAATTCCCTCAAAATGGTTTTTATTTAATTTTGTGTGAAATTTATAAAAATAATTTATCAAAATTTAGAAAACGAATTTGAAAACAAAGAAGATCAATTTTTAAATTGGTATCTCAAAATTTTATTAATGTGAATTTTTTGAAGAATTGATTTTTCAATGAACAGTAAAATAATCTAAATTTTATTGAAAACTATCATTTCATTAGAAGAATTTAAAAAGATTAATTTTATTAAAAAATAATTTAAATGTATAATTAGTTCGTTCATATTAATAATAATATATTTCAAGACATTGGGATTGATTTTTATTGGTTTTTATTATAAAGGGTTATAAAATTTGAAAAGCATTTTTATAGAAAAAACTAAATTTCATCATAGTTTAAAGGTATAATTTTAAATTAATTTTTTTCAATTTGGAGAAATGATTCTAGAAAAATGGAAAACATGTTTTAAATTATTTGTTTTAAATTTGATAAATATGTCCCTATTATTTTTTTCTTCCTATGAATACTAACTAGGATAAATATTTATCTTCTTGGTAAGGGTAAGATTAGAAAATAGAGTTAAAATAATGACATAATATCCCAAAATCAATCCAAAAATTCCTTTGATTTCATTTAAGGGAATAAATTAGGCCATATAAAAACAAAAATTATTATATTTATAAGTTTGGGGACATTTTACATTGATAAGGATTCTTATATTATTTTATATAATGAAAATTTCAACATTTCACTCTATTGACATTAATATATATTACTTTTTACATAAAGATAAAATGAGTATAAGTTTAGTTATAACAATGTTTTTGAAAAATAAATAATTTTTTTTAATTTTTTTTAAAAAAAATCTAATGATGAATAATTACCTTAAATGTTTTCTCAATGCCGACACAGGTCTTCTTGTAGGGATTAGAAAAATCCATCTCTTTAGATTATTGTAATGGGTTCTCAAACTCTTCCATCACTAGACCCATCCGACCACCCTCCATTGGTGTCATCTAGTGTAGTGCCTACAGAAACCTCCCCTGTTCTGGAGGGTCATCCTTTGTCCACAGGGTGGTCCTTGAAATAGGTCATGCTCAATGAACCTCATGGGATGTCCTCCCCCATTTTCCTATTCTCGGTGGTTCAATTGGAATCCTCATGTGTGGGATCACTGAATGGAACACCACTCCTCTATTTTTCAACCTATACATTCGATGAAGCCTAAGTGCTTCTCATGTAAACCCTGATTGATTAATGAGGTAATATTTTATTTTAATCTTCGTGTTCCTATCTAAGGGATTCGGGTTCCTGAAGAGGATTCCTCACTTTTGAGGTGTACAAGAATCTTTCTTTCATTATATTTATCTTGGAACAAAAACAAAGCCCTTCCAAAAATAGGGATTTCAGGAATAGTTTTGGCTTGAGTTATTGCCTACATGGTGAGCCTGAAAACCATCATATTTGGGACTTTTTGGACTCCTCATTCAAGGTGGAAAATATTTAGTCTTCGGACTAGCATATCATAGTTAATGTGGATCAGTGAGAAAAGTTGTATTATTTTCCATTGTTTATGAAAAATTCAAAGCAATACTTTCGGAGAAGTTATGGTGCCAAAAAATATTACAACACAAGTGAAGCATCTTGGATTGTGGAAGGGGACTTCAACATCATTATGGAAGAATAAGGGAAAATGGGTAAAGTCCCTCTCCATCATAGTGACAGGTTGTCCTTCTATTTATTTTCTAGCTAGGATGGCTTCATATACAATGGATACTTAGGTTATGGGTATGTAACCTTAACCAAGATAGTGCACCAAGACCAGATGGTTTCCTGGGCTCATTCTATGTTAGCTCCTTGAGTATCATCAATGAGGATCTAGTTGTTGCCATCCTAGACATAATATGTGGGGGCCACATCTATGGGTGGTGTTCACCCCAATAATGGTCCTCTTACACAAAGATAAATACCCATCCTCAGTCAACAATTTTAGACCCATTAGAATGTATAATTATGCATATAAGGTACTGACCTATATCATCAATAGAAGTCCGGCTCGTTTCATCCCCTCCTAGGTCTCAAAGGAACATCACACCTTAATCTAGAGAAGGTCCATACAAGGTTCCATAGGTATCACCTAGGAGATGTTCAGTGATATCAATTGGAAAGTTACAGGATCTGACCTTATCATCAAGGATGGTATGGAAAAGGATTATGTCCTCATATCCTCTGTGTGATGAGGTTCATTGGGTTATCATACTGGACCACCGACTTGTTGTTTTGGTTCTATAGCTCATCGTTGTCCAGCATCATGTTTAGGGGGAGTAAATCTAGGTTCCTGAAATCTATTAGGGGGATAAGACAAGGGTACCACATTTCCCCCGCCCTCATCATTAGGATTCAAGATGTCTGAACAAGATAAGTATCCTCCTACATGTATCATGTCTAGATTATCCTCTAACACTGTAGAGTACACTCCCCTGGGGTGTCTCACATCTTTTTTGTAGCTGACATGATATTTTTCATCAATGTTCATAGCTCTTAAGTCATGGGATTCAAAATAATAATGGACGAATACTCCAAATAAAGAGGGGATATTATTAACTGGGATAAAATACATGATTTCTTTTCATCTAATCCGCCATTCAGGAGGAGAAACAAAACCGAATAAATTACATTAATCCACGTTTATAAATTTCTTATTGACTAATTGGGAGAACCCATTGCTCCCGAAAGAGACTAAATTCATCACTTTGAAGGTATGATAAAAAAAATCACTAAGAACATTACTAATGGGAAGAAATGATTTTTCTCATTTGATTGGAGGATCACCCTTGTTAATTGTGTGTTTTCCACAATTACCATGCACATCCTTTCATTAAATAAGGTTCCTAAGTCGTTCCTTAAAGAAATAGAGAATCTATTAAAAAGTATCATTTTATATACACCAGGGGATGGAATATTTCATTATTCATCCTGGTATAGGCTATCAAAACTAGTGGAATTATTGGGTATCAACATAAGGAATGTTTGGTAAGTAATTTCTTCTCTCTAGAGGAAGCTGGCATATACGGTTTTGTAGGGAAGATCAATCTAGAGAAAATTAATCAGAGGATAATATTGCTACATTTTTAATGGAAAAGTGGTTAACTACTTCAATTATAGAAATCCTTAAAGGGGAATATCCCATCTCTTCAACATCATTCCTAGCGGGTTCTTGGCAACGGTGATATCAACTTCATGGAAAGCAATTAGGTGGGTGATGTCATGGTATTTTTAGGTTTCCCGATACCAAATCTAAACTTTAATAATGCTAATGATCATCCCTCCTTCATCCAATAGATCCTCAACCCCTCTCATAAAATTATGTTTGACTTTATCAAGCTAAAGAATACCCCTCAACTAGTGTATCATCATGGGCTCCTTGTGAAGAAAATTCACTGCAAGAGCATACAAGATTATGTTACATGTGTATCATGCAAGATACCCTTGGGGGAGAAGTCTCTAGTGCTGGGATATACTATTAAAATATAACATCTTGTTTTAGAGAGTCTGAAATATATTCATGGCCATAGATGAGAGTATGAAGGGAAGAGGTATGCACCTTGCCTCAAAACTATTTATATTGTTCTACTCTGATGGAGGAGTATACATTTCACCATGTATTCCTGGTTGATTTGGTACATAGTCTGTTGTATGAGCTGAGGGAATTCAGTATTCCCTATTGTGATATGATGTCTGTGGAGGATTTTATTCAAGGCTAGTTTGGTTAGTTAAGTAGGAACATACTTGAGGAGAAGGATTGATGTAATCTTCTTGTGTCTAGTTTTGGTCCATTAGGCATTCTCATAACCATGTTCAAGAAAACGTTCCTCCCCGTATTCTATTTTCATATTCATGAAGGAAAAATTTCATGTGTCGTTTTTTTCAAGACCTCTGAAAACCAATGGGAGGCTCCCTCTCTCTAGTGATATACTTTCAAAGGACTCCCTTTCCAGGATCCCAAATTGGAACATCAGGGGAATTGAGTGTGTCTTTCTCCCCCGCCCCACGGTCTGAGGTTAATCTTTGATAGAGCATGTTTGTAAAATGTTGTCTATCGGGCGAGGGGTATTTCACTATACAGGTTTGGTTATGTATTCCTTTAATAAATTTTATGGGTTAGATAATTTTTTTCAAAAGGTAGCTACGGCCAGGATTAATGGGCTTGATTTGTGCTACTCATGATAGATCACTTTTCCTACTATGGAGAATAACTCTAAAATTGTGTGGAGATCTCTTAAATATATCATAATCACCCTTTCGTGGACAATCAATAAAATAAAAAAATTAAGGCTCTCTAATCCAATTAGATGGACCTCCTCCACACATGGCGTGAAAGTAATCGTGTTTCTGAATTCATGGCCTCAAAGGATTTCCGGGACCCTCCCCTCATTGAATTATTTACCTTTTGGTCCCTCCCCATGGGAATTAACGACTTTTTATGGGATATTTTCGTGGTATTAATTTTTTCATACCCCCTAATATCTTTTTACCCCTTCTCTACTCACATTTAATAAAATTAATTGTTGTTTTTCTTATTGTAGTAGTTACGGTTGAAATTTTTTAATAGAGGGGTTATAACCAAAATATAAGGATAAGATGAAACCAAAACCATTCAAAATTTCATTTTATAAATATATTTTTACCATATACTCTATTTATTCAAATTCATGGCTATTTGGAAGAATTAAAAAATGGAAATATGTTATTTATATTTAAATATTTTAAGATATTCCACGAGTTTCATTTCCATCCCTTATAAAAGGAATCTCCATCTCTCATTTCATTACAATAAATTTAAAAATATATACCCACCAAACCCAAACTAATTATCTTCAAATCATACAAATCTATTCATTATATGTTTTTTTCTTAAAATGCAATTCCGAGGGACCTTATGAAGGGATATGAAAGAGACCTATGGAAGAAGAGATGATTTTCAACCTGACCTCTTCCAATTTATTGCTTCTAATACATTATCTAAATATTTGGTATTCAAAAAAAAATTATTGTATCCTAAATATAATTATTTGTTTTTTTATTATTTATCTACCATTATTTCCCCACGTTTCCATCAAATGGAATGTCAAAATATTTCTTTTTTGTACGTGTGGACTACCGTAACTACATAGTATTGTAATTCATTTTCTATCATTATCCTTCATTGATGGTAATTATGATGGGTTTAAAGATTATATATGATATTTACGCATTATAATTCTTCTATAATTATAATACTATATCTTTATTCTTACCTTACAAATCCTAGGAAAATAATAATGTCACTCGTTCATATGTGTGGACTACCACATTCCTGAAGTGTTGGGATTAGTTTTAAATTTCCACTTTAAATGGATGGAAATAAAGATATATTTGGTGAACATGTATTATATAAATGAAATAAAAATTATTCTATTTAGGTGAATTATTATTTTATTTTCTTTTTTCCATCTATTAAAAAGTGAAAACAGTGTTCAGGCGTTTGTAGGGCATACCATCTCAATAAATGGCATAATTTGTTTTTCTATATTTATCCTTTATGAATGACTCTAAATATATATATATATATATATAATAAATTTAAATGATATTAATATTATAATTAACATTTTTTTTGATGATGAAACCATGATCAATGTATAAGGACCATAATTTATGAACCAATATTCTTAGTTAAAAAAGAAACAGTTAACACTTGGAAATGAATATTTTAATGAGTTTTTAATGAACTTTTTTAAAATTTTATAATTGGATCATATATTATATTATATGTATGTACATGAAACTATTATATAATTATAATAATTATTAATATAATATATAGGTGTTTAGAGTTACTTTTTAGAAATTTAAAAATGAGGTTGGGGAATTATGTTTCAATATCATTTTAAATAGGATTATTTATGATTGAATTTATATTAAAGAAAATTATATTATTATTTAATGATAAATCTATTTTCTTTTATTCTAGTCTGTTTATTTGATTAGAATAAATGTTTTCCTTTCAATTTATTCAATTTAAGTACTCGACATAACAAAATAATGTATTCAAGGAATTTTTTTATTTATCATTTCGGTTAAAAGTAATTTTCCTTCCATTAAAGTGATTTATGAACAGGTTCTTATATTATTAAGTGATTACATACATACATTTTTACCAATGGTTTTATTTTTTTAAAAATGATTTAAAATGAATCTTCTTTTCATTTTCTGAATGAGGGACTTTTTAAATTTTACCATAAATATGAATAGAATATTTGTTTTATCATAGAAAAATGAATATAATTTCCTATAATTATGACTAATCAATTCATCGAACATTCCCTCAAAATTTCCCATGATTCTTTTAAAATATTTTTTTTAATATTTGTGAAATTTTTAAATTGTAATTTGATATTTGAAAAATAAATAGTTATTTTCCTCAATAAATATTACAATGATCCTTTCTATTAAATTTTCATCTATTATGACAACCTATAAGGTCATTTAAGAATTACTAGGGACATGATCTAGTGGTACCATATTTTTTCTTTCTTTATATGGTTTGGGTTATGATAATGAAATATCGATTAATATTATTTTCTTTTATATAGTTTGTGTTATGAATAATTATTTTAGGATCTTATGGAATACATATGAATGGATTTAGGATTATTTGTTGGGTAGGCCCAAATTTATATATACCTATAATTAATTGGGTGTAGATTAATGTTCTAAGATATTATTGGGTACACTAGTGGTTACCCAAATCATGAAAGATGGTACACATGAGGTAATCCCCAGCCCGAAAGAGGGTACATAAGAGTTTATCTCATGCCTCAAGCAGGTATATGTGCAGTAATCCAAACTATAACATTTTATTAATGTCTTGGTGGGAATCCTTGAAATAAAATTTCTTTGATTATGATTTGGCCACACTATATAACTCTTTTTTTGACAAGATATTTTTAAAATGTCATGTTCACATGACTTGTGTTCTTTGATCAGTTTACGTATATTGTCTTATAAACTACCAATATTTCACCCTTTTGATAATTTGAGCTCATCTTTATTATGTTTTCTTTTCCCTAAGATATGAATAAATGATTTTATTTTGATTTCTCTAATAGGTGTTCTAGTTGTGAAGAAATATTAGGGAGATAATGTAGATCTCTTAAGAATAAGATGTTTAAGTATCTATGTTTTCAGAGACCCAAAATGATACATTTCAAGCATGAATCGTAATGATTTGTAATGAATATTCAACTAATAAGATGTAATATTTAGTTAGGAAAAATATAGGTCTCTATATTTAGTATTATAGTAATGTTTATTTACTATTAAAAACAAGTTTGAGAAAGATTTAGTGAGAAGTCATACCATAATCTTCTGTATAGAAGAAAATCCTATGTTATGGTAAAGAAAGGTGTTTGGTTTTCCAAGGAAAACATCCATGTCAATATTCTGAATGTGAACATGGTTTTTTCATATATTCATTTAGGTTTAATTACTTATAAAACTATTGGTATATTATATCTCATCCATAATTATAGTGAATGGTGATAGTTCCCTTATTGTGCACCTGGTTTGACACTTATAGGGGATGTTTTAAGTTTAAATCATATATTCATTACAAACCATCAAGAAATATTTGAATTGATGGTAATCATGTGTGTACAAGATTAATACTAAGGTTTCATAGATTTAATATTATTTTTATTGATTTACACATCATATAAACTATTTTTTCATGATTATGTGGTTTCCCACTATCATTATGGTTTTTTCACACAATGGTTTATAGTTTAAGTTAACATCTTGAATAATAATGATATTTTTTAACATTGAATGTGATTGATAATAAGATGATTATGAATAAAAAATGTGATTATGACTTAATTGAAATATATAATGATTATTACTAATAGGTAATTATAAAATATTATTAATAACATGAACCTTAACCAACTCATATAATCAGAAAAGATGATAAAAATATATTTTTTCTGAGAGATTTGGTGGTGGAGACCATGGAGGGAAGAAGGATTAATTTACTTTAGGTTATAAAATTGGAAAGAAAAACCATGTAGAATATCACAATTGGACACTAAAATGTTTTATTTATGGAAAACAATGTTTTAAAGAAATGAATTTCCAAGGATAAATGATGGGTATGATGGAATGAAATAATTTTTTTCTTTGAAAAATTATAATTCGTTGTCCTAAATTCACAAAAATTGTTATTTTTTTGATAAAATAACACATTCTAAATACTAAGTCGTATTCAAAGGAAAGGATATATATCATGTTATTTTTTTATGAATGTGACTTATAAAATTATTATTAATTATAAATTTGATGTTATTTTGGGAATGGATTGACCTTATTTATATAAATACCATATCAATTACTGTGTAAGGTAACTCACATTTGATATTCAAAAAAACTATGACCTTTGATAAGTGAAATTATAAATATAGATATACAATGGAACATTAATCCATTATATTTGTTTTAGTTCTTATTAAAAAGGGGTTTTTATATCAGACGATTGGGGAGAAACTCACCATCGAAGATATGAATATTTTATTAGAGTTTTTCTATTTTTTCCTAAAATAGTTCTTTAGACTTTCACCAAATCATGAATTTGAGTTTTTAAAATAACTCATACATTCTGCGACACTTATTTTAAATAATCCATATAGAATGGTCCTGGTTGAGTAACAAATATTGATGAAGAAATTTTAAGAGAATCTTGATAGGGGATTCATTAGGCCAAGTGTGTCACATTGGGGTTCACCTATTATTTTTTTAAGAATAGATATATATCATTTTGAGTCTTCATTGATTATCATTAACATAACAGTATCACAATCAAGTATACGTATCCTCTACCCTGTGTTTATTATTTTCTCAATAAAATATTAGAAGAAGAATATTTTTCCAATGATGATCTTCAATATAGATACTATCATTTGAGGGTAAAATGTTGAGACATTCCCAAGAGATCCTTCCATAAGAGTTATAGACATTATAACATTACAATTATTCCATTTGTTCATAATAATTACCCAAATATCTTCACGAATCTAATGAATTACTTCTTTAGAGGTTTATTTGATTAGTTAGTTAAAGTATTTATAAATGACATCTGTATATATTCAATGATTAAGAACAAAAATATAGAGCACTTGAGAGTTATACTAAAGACAACAATAAAGTATAAGTCGAATGAAATATTTACTGAGTACGAATTTGGGATATAATAAGATATATTTTTTGGGTCATATAATCTAATGTGAAGGTATATTGGTGGATACATCAATGATTTTAGCTGTTTAATGTTTCCCTAGACCAACCACTATGATTGGAATCAACAGTTTTCTTGGATATTTTGGATATTATCGAGTCTTTTTGGTCAATTTATAATATTTTTTTAATATAGTCATTAATTTTACACAAAATTGTTCCCAAATACTTTTTATTGATAAATATGAATAAAATTTCAAGGAACATAAGAAATGGTTAGTTTGAACACATGTTAATACACTAACCTGTAGTGGAGATAGTTTTGTGATCTATAATGATACATCAAAATATGGTCTAGGATTCATCCTCAATCAGACAGATATGGTTATGGATTATTACTCACAACAATAAAAGGTTCGTGAAAAAAATTATCCAACTTGTTATTTGGAGTTTGATATGATAATTTTTTCATTAAATATATAGAAGAATTATAATTATATAAAAATATGTAACACATATACTAATCATAAAGTTGTAATATATATATTCACTTATAAATATATAAATTTACCCTAGATAAATTGATAAGTAATAATTAAATATTATTATTTATCAATACATTACCACACTAGGAAAGTGAACCTGGTGAAAGATGCTCATATTCAAAAGTATCGTGTTCGTTTATCTATGATTATAATAATAAAATATCCAATATTTGTATATTTTATAACTATTGATTTGTAAATATTGAAGGATAGAGATAAGTCCTATATTTCTCAAATTGGTGTTAAACTATCTTTCCATGTGTGGATTAAATAGGAATAGAAGGAATATGTAGAGGTGAAAAAGAAGGTAAAAAATGTTCATGATTTTAATATTGATTAAAATATAATTATAAGGTTCAAGAACCATGTTTTTTTAATTAATTTCATTCATTATGAATGATCTGTTGGATGAATAACACTACTAAATATTTTCTATTCACATGGGGAGTGTGAATATGTATTGATATCTAAAAGAGTATTTTTGGTGGGACTCATGAAGGGGGATATTATATTGTATATATATTGGTTCTTGTTATTTTATCATGTTAAGGGTAAGATATATTTGTTTAAGGAGATGTTACAACTATTACATGTGTTATAATAGAAATGTTAAAAAATCACATAGTGTTTTTCATCGAACTGCCCAAAATGACTAAAGGTCATAATGTTAATTAGGTTTTATTTTATTACATTACAATGTTAGCACACTCTATAAATATCATATAATATTTTTCTCTTGATTTGTGTTCCATAATATACATTAATTAAGTCATAGGGTTTTATGGAGTACCATATTATATTGAATCTAATTAGGATCTATGTTTGACCTCAGTTTTTGAGAAAATTCTTTAGTAGACTCAGGATATAGAGATGAGTCTCATTACATCTTATCGTCAAAAAATAGATATTCAGTATGATATAAAAATTTAAAAACAAGGGGGTATGTTGAGATCTTTTTCTGGTATTTTAGTGGATTTTGGGATAAAAATATTCATATAATCTTGTTTTCTTACAACAATAGCTTTCAAGAAAGTATTCAAATGGATCATTGTGAATACCTCTATGGAAAAAAGTTTATAACTCTAATATGTTGCAATGAAGTACGTGGAATAAATCTATTGGGACCTGATCCAGTTAATGAAATAGTAGAAAAAGTTCTATCCATTAATAAGAATGTTATGAAAACTTAGAGTTGATAGAAATGTTATGGTGATAATCCTCAGTAAAATATAAAATTTGAAGCTATTGTGAAGGTATTCCAATGAATCTATCATTGGAATAATCTTCTGATATTTTGATGTAAGGAAAAATAATCCAAATGTATGTTGTCCCCTTATATAATGTTGATCAATTATGGATGGTAACTTATCACTTATCACTTACACCAAACATTTAATCGGATCACAATGTGTTCTGTAACATCCTTCCCCTTCCTCATTGGCTTGAAAATGTGGTTGAGTCACTAGTCCATAAAAGACATTCCCTAGATGCTAAAGGCTATTGATAAATTATGAGGGCTTCCAAAGAAATTGGGGAATGGTTTTTCCCTTATAATAAAACCAATCAACTAAACAATCCATTATCAATAAAACTACATGATTCACGTCAACAGAAAAACCCAACCCATACATTAAAAATACACAACCAAACTATTCCATAACAATTACAAAAACCCAATACAACCAAACCAAATATCAGAGTACCATGAGAAATACTACACAACAAAACCCCAATTAACTTAGACACCATCCATAGCTACACACTATGATCAGTGTTCCAAGCACCACAACATAACCAAATCATCATATCGAACCTCTATCACAATGATATTCTTAACTCTTGACTCTATCCTAGAACACAACATCTAAAAAAGCCCCAAAGTTCCAAAATATTGGGTGGGTAATAATAAATAGTTGGATTTACCCAAATGACTTCCCTACACATTCCCCTATGGAAGAATAGTTAGCATATTTTTGTGAAGCAGTTTATATAAAACATTAAATCGTAAAACCATTTCCACAAGAAAAAAATACAATTCCCAATCCATGTCATACAAAGGAATGAAAAAATTATTCAATAAGCCATAGCACCATCATACCTTATCCCAACAAATTTCAACTTGAAAAGAAACATAGAACAAGGAAACCAAAATAGTGGAACTTCCGTCCAACCCGTTCACTAAATTTCCAACAAGTGGTGCTTCCCCACCACTATCTATAATGTTTCCCCTTCCATCCACTATCCATCACATTTTATAGTGAGACTTCCCACCCACTTCTCTACAATAAATTCAATCCATAACACGTAATCAACCAACAATCATAAAGCACCAATGCCACACAATAAGCACACAACCATTTCCAACACATGTCAATTCACTTCAAAAAATCACCAATTTATTTAAAGCACCCTTCTACAATTTTTCTTGCCAAACTACATTTCAATAAAACAAAAAATTTTTTGAAATCCGTTTTCACAAACAATTTCAAAAATCAAAACCAAGAAACAAATTTTAACATCTACATTTTAAAATCACATCATAAAACCCTTATTTCGACAATCTCCCATGTCACCCAAAATCCCCAAATCATTACGAAATGGGTTTCCACCAATATTAACTCATCATATTAACAATAAATTTCAATAAAAAATTAATTGAAATTAAGTCTTATGTTCTAGAAAAGTAGAGTTGAGAGAGAATCCACCTACCTTTAGGGTTCTGATGAATTCAAACCACAAGAAATCGCACCACAGATCTAGTGAATGCATCACTGAAACTGCTCTAGATCTTTTTATCTACCATCAAAAGGCCCTAAAATAATCAATTTTGGTTACAAAAAACCATAGATACAAATGAAATGGATTTAGATCTATAAAACCAAGAGAGTGAAGAGAGTAGATAGAGAGAAAATAATTAAAACCCAAGAGGAGAGACTTACCCCAGAGAAACAACCTTTAAAACACCTTGAAACCCCATCAAATCCATTAAAATTAAGTGGGAGATAATCCATAGACCACGATAATATGAAATCCCACATTGGTTTCAAGTGGGAGAATAAATGGATAAGTTAATAATCTTGACAAACCAAGTATTTAAAAAAACCATTTTTAATGGATCGTATGGTTAGCTCGCACGGTTAGGCAAATCGTACGCTAACCGTGTGGATGTCACTACCTCAAAGTCATTTATCACAACCTCCTCACATGGTTATAAAAACCATGCAAAATCTGTGCAGAACCCCATTGCCTCGAGTTTCACAGTTAACTAGTAATTCTACATGGTTTCCCTTAACTGTGCTCAAACTATGCCCTCCTAAAAAGGCCTCCAAAACATTCCAATTCCATTCCATGCTCTCTCAAACTCTTCCAAACTCATCCTATGAACTTTAAACACATAAAAAGGAATAACCAAATGATAAATACCTCAAAATTTTGGGGGTTACATTCTCCCCACCATTTTAATTTCCATCCTTGGGGGGTAGAGAACCAATACAGGGCCGAAAGAGCGTAGGACATTGATCGGTCATCTCTTTCTCTTAGTCACAATTCTCCTCCTAAATCTTACCATGTAGTCACAAAACCTGAACATGGAAGATTCTATTTTAATGAAATACTTTTGATTGACTATTCATAATCTTCACTGGAAAATGCATCAGAGTGGCATATGAATCCATCTCAACATGATTCCATCAAATCACATTGTCACAATCCGGATGATACATTCTCAACTAAGACACATGACACACATTGTGAGTAGCACTAAACCGTGGTGGAAAGGAAAACTGATAATCCACCTCTCCAATTCACTCATTTATATCAAAAGCCCCAATATACCATGAAGATAACTTAACATGTTTCCCAAACCAACAGTTTCTCATCCTAGGAGAGATTATAAAAAATACCTGATCACCCAGCTCGAATGAAAATAGTCATCGATGATGGTCCTCGTATTATTTTTTTGAAAATTTCGAGATATCTCCATACTTTTTATATTTAACATGATCATCTCTCTAGTCTCTTTTACAAGGCTCTTTCCAATCATTTAATTCTCACCAATTTCCAACCAACATACTGGAGAAAGACATTAACTCCCATACAATACATCAATCAGAGACATATGTATTGATTCCTGATAAACATTATTATAGGAGAACTCTTCCAGGGGTAAGTTATCCACTCATGAACCACCAAAATCCATTAAAAATCCCTTAGCATATCCTCTAAATATTGTATCATCCACTCATATTAACCATAATTCTGGGGATGACACACCATGCTCATTGTCAACTGTGTCCCAAGGGCTTACTGGAAGGATTTCCAAAAAAAATATGTGAACCTTGGATCTCTATTTGATATAATAGATACTAGAACACAATACATATTTACCACTTCCCTGATATTGATTTTGGATAGATCTTCCACCATAAGAGATTCATGAATTGGGTTGAAATGGGCTGACTATGTGAGTCGATCCATAATCAACCATATGGAATTGTATTTCCTGACCATTCTCAGGAGACATATCAAAAAAATCCATCACTATTTTTTCCCACTTCCACATTAGAATATGAAAATATTCCAACATTATTACTGGAGACAAATTCTCTTCCTTAACATGCTAACATGTCAAGCATCTAGAAACAAACACATCCACATCCCTTTTCATACCAACCCACCAAAACTACTCATTCAAATCTATATAAATATTCTAAATTCATTGATGGATAGCCTGCCTAGAATGATGAAAATTCGTGAGAAGTTCTTCCCGGCAAGCCACATGTACTACCTTCCAATAGAAAAAACAAAAAACTGAATTTTCATTCAGTTCCCATTCCTCAATGGTTTTCCCACCATTGAGTTTAAACCTCATCGCCATACACTCAGAATCAAATAATGGTGCCTCTTTAACCATGAAATCCAAGTCAGGAATCTACGAAATTAGAAAGAAGACTATTCTCACACCCTGGTCCTCACATTCTAACCATATGTCTACTATGACCGACATCAACTTCCATAGATTTAATGTCTTTTTCACCACCTGAGAATATGATTTCATACTTAATACATCTCCCACTAAATTTCTCTTTCCCAGTGTTTAAATTAAGTTAAAATAAAATATCTTGAGATACTCTATCCATCTATTTTTCCTCAAAATCAAATATCTTTGGGAGAAAATAATCTTTAAACTCTTTTTATTTCTAAACACGTAGAATTTCTCATCAAAGAGACAATAACTCCACATCTTCAAAGCATGAACCACTATCGCAAACTCAAAGTCATGTGTTGGGTAGTTATTTTTAGGCAACCTTAACTATTTTGAGCCATATGAAGCCACATGATCCCCTTGCATGAGAACACACCCCAACCATACTCTCTATGTGTCACAATAAACCATGTACCCTTTCCCTAGTACTGGAAAAACCAAGATTGATACTGATGTATGGATGCCCTTCATCTCTTCAAAGAATTTAAGAAAATTCTCATCACATTAAAATAGAACATTTTTATTTCTCAAAGATGAAATTGGTGACTCCAATCATGAGAAATCGTAAACAAAACATCGATAATAGCCATCTAAACC
Organism: Viscum album; assembly: GCA_963277665.1. Taxonomy (NCBI): domain Eukaryota; kingdom Viridiplantae; phylum Streptophyta; class Magnoliopsida; order Santalales; family Viscaceae; genus Viscum; species Viscum album. The sequence goes on from OY728127.1 coordinate 497,826,142, forward strand.
CAGGAAGCTCCGTATATCAAAAACATTATTTGGTGGTTTCCTTGATATAATAGCCTCCATCTTTTCCTGATCAACTAAAATACCCCTCTCGGAAATAACATGGCTAAGGAAATGAACATATTTTATCAAAAATTCAGACTTTGACACTTTGGCATACAATCAACGATATTTGAAGATCCCCAGTACTATCGCCAAGTGATGCTCATTCTCCACCCTTGTCCTTGAATAAAACATTATATCATTAACAAATACTACCATGAAAAAATATAAATATATATAAAATATCCAATTCATCAATTCCATGAATAATTATGGTGCATTAGTTGGACCAAAGGGCATAGTGACATACTCGTAATAGCTATATGTACTTCTTAATGATGTTTTGGGAATATCACCCTTTCTCACCTGCAATTGATGATATACTAACCTTAGGACAGTATTGGAGAACCAATGATCTCCCTTCAACTATTCAAACAAATAATCAATGTGTGGAAGTGGATATTGGTTCTTTATCGTAACCTGATTAATTCTTTGATAATAAACATAGATAAATATAGTTCCCACCTTATTTATAACAAAAAAACTAGTGAAACCCATAGAGACGTGCTAGTCCATATTTTACCTATGCTTTCCTACTCTTCCAACTGCACTTTTAATTATTGCAATTCTTCTGGTGCCATCAGATGAGATGGAAGTGAGATAGGACTGGTCCCCATAAAGTGATCAATCGTATACACCAGTTCCCTCATAGGTGGAAACCCTGAGAATTCATCGAGAAACAAATCCATAAACTTATCAAAAACCAGTTGAAAAATTATCTTCTCAACTATTTCTACTGATTCCATCAACAACAATGCTAACTGATAAGACATCATACCAATAATTGGTGCTAACAAATCTATTGCACCCTATTTTTCCTTCTTCTCCCATCTAAAGAGGAGTTCAATTCCATCCCCTATTGTAAAACTAATCATTCATGCATATAAATTGATGTGGGACTTAAACATCACCAACCAATCCATTCCTAGGATTATATTATAATAATCCATATCAAGAATTGACAAATCCCACATCAATTAAATGCCACCAACAACTATGAAACATGCTTTTCATAAGAAGGATTGAAACTCTCATTGACCAAGATTAGTTTGTTATTTCAAAATAGAAGGCATCATTTCCACATTTAAACCCCACAAAATAATGGAAATGTAAGCAATAAAATAATTTGAAGCACCTGTATGAAATAAATCCTTCATCAAAATGGAATTTAAAATAACCATACCTTGCACCGTGGATGATCCCGAGAAATCATCCATCACAAACTGGAAGCTCCGAACAATTGATTGATTTCCAAAATCATCCCTTTATTAACCTAATAAAGTGTCATGGTATTTCTAGAATCATTATAAATATCGTGGCTTTACTAATGAGGAGTATATTTCTTCCCCCTTCCCATCAAGGCATAGGATTCCTGCAACCCCTAAGGAGTGCCACAAACACACGTTCCTGGATTACTATGGAAATAACACTAAAGATGTCCCATCTTCATATAGTTATGACATGATCGAGGTTGTACCTTACAATCCCACTTGATGTTACCCATAAAAACAAAATGAAAACATCCCTTCTTTCTCCAAGGCTTAGGAAGAAGATTCAATGATCTTGCCATCAGATTTTGTGTCATACTCCCTCCCTATAAATAATTTTCCCTATTCCTCTTGATTCTTGAGTTCGTTTTCCCACTCTTTCCAATGGGTACCAACATGCCCCCCCACCTGTAGCCCCCAAAAGAACTCACTCATCCAGCGTATCTTTATTCACCATTTCTGTCTAATCATATACACACAACACTACTATCTAGGATCTAATTTCCTAATTTAAACCAACTACAAAAATTAGTTCCTTTAGCGATGTGCTACCAACCACCTCTTGTTAAAACCACATTATGTTCATAAACTCAACCATATATTACATTACGGACACGTTTCCTTGATTCTATCTAAATAAATCTATTGTGCACTAAATTCTAAATTTACAAGGGTAGAATTTTTTATTAAACAACTCCTCAAAACCCTCCCATATCACACCTTGGTCCATCCCATCTTGGACCGCCACCTCCCATCACTAAAGGGAATGATCTACCAACATGTATGTGGATAACATCCATTTTAACTCTTATATTGTTCCCAATAATTCAAATATCCTATTCATTTTTTTTATCCACACATCATCTCTTTCCACCTCTGAAACAACCCAAAAAATGGGTGTATTTTTCCTTTGAAACTAAACTGCATGATCCACATGATTTGGTTCATACACATTATTCTAACTTTCCATAGATTGGAAAGCTTTCAATATACTCTACACTAGATACTGGTTCACCTGATGATCAGTTTCAACAACAATTTCAGCATCCTTTTACGGTCGGTCTCTATGATGCGTACTCAGTACCATTTCTATCAAAACAGAAACAACCATAAGTCCCACTCCCCTCACAATAAAATGCATAAAATTTTCAAATTCAATACCTTGAAACTATCACAACCAGGATTTCCGCATGTTCACATTTCCAATGTTGTGCTACTTTGAAAAATCCACCATTTTTTAAAATCAACGCATTTCCAAATAACCATAAGTTCTCATGTTTTAAATCCATATATTTGGAACCCAATCCATACTTTTCAAGATACAAACAATCATATCACACTATAAATCATTATACCCCAATAAAATATGTAACCTAGAGGGAATTAAAATCTATCATGCATTCAATGCTCATCTCATTGGCTACACCCATGGCAATGTGATTTCAATTTCCTATAAGTTTCTCCAAAGCACTTATGTACCCTACTAAATGGTAGCTTTAAGTTCAGAATAAAAGGTTTAGCTATATCCTTTTATTCTATACATTACATGTTCTGAAAATCATACACCTTGCTACCATCCTGACTCAAGGAATAGTCCAAGAACGAATGTCAACACCAAGACCAACAATCAATGCCAAAGGACCGAATAACTTCTCTAACTTGAAATCCGTGGACTGAACAAACTGATACCACTTGTAACATCCCTCCCCTTCCACATTGTATTGAGAAGGTGGATGAGGAGTTACATGACCTTAAGGGATGTTCCCAAGGCACCAAAGGCTGGAAAAATTTTCCGATAGCTATAAAAACAATAGGGGAATGATTTTCCCTGAGAATAAAACCAATCAACTAAATAATTCATTATCAATGAAACTAATTGATGCATATCAACAATGCAACCCAACCCACACATTACCAAAAGACATCCAAACTATTCCACAACAATTCCCAAATTCCAATACAACAAAACCAAATATTAGAGTACCAACCAGAAGACTACACTATAAGACCCAAAATAACAATGACAACATCCATAGCTCCACTCATAGCTCCATGCTCCAAGCACCAGAACATAACCAAATCAGCAAGTTCAAATTCTAGTGAAATGAGATTCTTTACTCATACCTATGTCCCAGAACACAAAATCTGTAAAAGCACCAAAGTGCCAAACTGGAGTTGAGTACTAATACTCAGATGGATTTTCCCAAATGAATTCCCTATACACACCACTATGAAAGAACCGTTAGCACATTTATGTAAAGAATTTTATATAAGACATTAAATAGTGAATACATTACCACAATCCAAACATACTATTTCCATGAAATATAAAACAAGGGAAAGCTACAACTATGAAATATTCCATAGCACCATCACACATTGGCCCTAAAATTTTCATCTTTCAAAGAAACACACAACAAGGAAACCAAAATAGTAGAACTTTTGTCCAACCCATTCACTAAATTTCTAACTAGTGGTACTTCCTGAACACTATCCAAAATAGTGTCCCTTCCATCCATTATCAATCACCTTTTATAGTGAGACTCCCCACCCACTTCCACACATTCAAAAAAAATCCATAACACTTAATCAACCAATAATTATAAAGCACCAATGCCACACAATATATACACAACCATTTCAAACACATGTCAATTCACTTCAAAAAATCACCCATTTATTAAGGAAACCATTCTACCATTTTCCATGCCAAACCATATTTCAAGAAAACCACATTTTTTTTGAAGTCCATTTTCACAAACCATTTCCATAATCCCAATCAAGAAATAAATTTTATAATATACATTTTAAAATCACAAAACAAAACCTATCTTTCAACAATAACCCATTTCACCAAAAAATCCCGAAATATTCACTAAATGGGTTTCCGCCCAGATTAACAAATAATATTTACAATTAATTTCAATAAAATAATAAATTGCAATGAAGTATCATGTTCTGTAAATGTGGAGTTGAGAGAGAGGCCACCTAACTTTAGGGTTCCGATGAAATCGACCCACAAGAAACCACACCAAAAATCTGTCAAACTCGCCATTGAAACCGCTATATATCCTCTTCAGTATCACCAAAAATCCCTAAAATCATATGTTTGGGATAAAAAAATCTTATATCAACATGAAATAGATGTATATATATAAAACCAATAGAGGGAAGATAGTAGATCTAGAGAAAACCCAAGAGGAGGGACTTACATGGGAGAAACCACCATTAAACCACCTTGAAACCATGTCAAATACCTTCCAAAAGAAGTGGGAGAGAACCCATAGCCCTTGATAAGATGAAATATCATGTAGGGATTGAGTGGGAGAAGAAATGGATGAGTTTGGGTTAATCCCAACAAACCCTGTATTAAAAAAACCATTTTTAACGGGTCGCATGGTTAGACCATAGGATTAGAAAAACCATGTGCTAACCATAAATATTCTACTCCCTTGAAAGAATCTCACATGGACTCCTCACACTATTAGACAAACATTTCAAAAACCTTCTGAAACCCCACTTCTTTGAGTTTCACAGTTTCCCCTAATTGTGCTCAAACTGTGCATCCATAAAAAGTCCTCCCAAACCATTCCAATCTCTACCAAAATCATCCCAAGAACTTTAAACACATAAAAAGGAATAAAAAGGTATACATACCTCAAACTGGGGGGGGGGGGATGCTACATGTTCTATGTATCTCCCTGAAGGAAGTAAATACCTTATCCACCATAAGTACGAGACTCGGTGTTTTACCACAATGAAATTAAATTTAATCATGGATTATTGAGAAAAGGTACTATATAATAAGGCTACTCACCTTGTTAAATTTCATTGGATGAATCATAAATTCGAAGAAGCTACATGGGAATATGAGGATTTGAATAAATAGAGATATCCATATTTCATTGAATAAAAATTACATAATATCAAGGTTTAAATTCATTTTAAATGGAGTAGAATATTACACCAAAATATTTTGTGATATATTCATCCTTAAATAAATTTAATTTCTTTAATATATTGGGACACATGAAACCTTGAGTCAAAATTATGTATAATAGTGTATATTGTTATAACCAAAATGTCAAATTAGAATAAGGAATAATAATAACCACATATTCGAAACATTGTTTAATGTTATTTTATAAATAAAATATACTGATAAATTAGTACTTATTTTTGAGTATTTTCATTATATTCTATAAAAATAATTTTTTTCTCAAAATGGTTTATATTATTTTTTTTAATTAAAAAAAATTATTTTATATTTCAATAATTAGAAAATTTATTTCAAAAAATAAATTAATTTTTGAAATTATAATATAAATATTAGCTTAAAGTGAATTTTTGAGAATTTTTTGGAAAGATTGTTTTTTCAATGAATAGTGAAAATTATTGATTTTTACTAAAAACTATATTTTCGTTTCACACATTTTAATAGTATGATTTAATTTCAAAAAAAAAGTTTTAAAAGAAAATTTATTTCATTTATATTATGAATAATATAATAATGGTCATTGGAAATAATTTTATTTCATGAATACCTTTATACCCTAATAATCATTCCAATACTGACAGGGACCGAAGGAAATTCCCAATCCCCATTTGTTTATGCCTCGAACCTCACATCATATATGATAAATGAGGGAACAAAGTTTTACTAAAACAGCAAAATAAAAAAATTATAATTTAGTTTGCTCAAAAATCCAAAATAGAGAATGTACGAGAAACAAAAGGTATAAATGAACCCAAAGTAGTACATCAACAATATACTCAACAAGTAGAAAGATAAAAATAAAAAATCCTAAAGGAAACATCACTCCAGTCACAAGGGATCAAGAACATCCACCACCTCTAAGTGTACCTTTCCCTTTACTCGGACGTGGCATAAGAAAATATTTAAACACCCGAAGGAAAAGGTGGGATGTGAGTTATTAAGCCTGGTACGGTCTCAAAAACTCTTCCATAATAAACTTAAAAAACAATAAACTAGATATTTCACCAATTTAAATGATACTACTCAAGGTATGGTATTTACATATTTTCAAAAAAAAAACAATCTTTTAAATCATAATATTGATGGGATAAAAAAATCAAAAATAAACACATTAAATAAAACAGTTTATGAAAATAAATTAGAATAAATAAAATAGTTCCATAGATAAACTAAATGTATGTCCAATTAAAAAATGCAACCCCACTTAAAAGAAAAATACATCCTCTCTTACTGAATGGAAAATTAAATGCACTTCTACTTAATTTAAAATTAAATCCACTCACAGTTTTTGTAAAATTGCATCCAATCCAACTTAAGGTAAAATGACATGAACCAAATTGGAAATATATCATTTTAAAAAAAGTTAAAATAAAATATCCCAATTTCAATTTTCAGCCTGCCATATCATTTCAAAACCAACACGTAGGTTTTCTTCATTTCAATATATTGCAAAATATCTTTTAATTTAATAAATTTTTTCATGATTAACATCAAATCATTTTCATTAAAATAATTTCCATAGTCAATACATAATTTTTGTAGGTTTATACCATAATTTCTATTCTACTAAAATTGGGATTTTCACAATTTATATACCAATTAAAAATCATATATCAATTCACCACAATGAATTTTTTATTAATAAATTAATAACATTTTTCAATTTAATAAAAAAAATCAATGTTTTGGTCATATGTAAAAGAATTATGTAACCACCCACCTTTAATAAAATATCAGTAATCAACACTTACAACTAGAATTCCGATGTAGATTAAAGGAGAATGAGATATAGAAAAAACCTAGATTCAAGTTAAAAATAAAAAAATAGGTATATCTAACACAAGATGATCCATCAAACACTATGGAGGAAGGGAAAAGATATCAAAAGAAACTATTTAAGAGGAGATCCATTAATTAGAGATGGATGGGATCTTACACTAACACTTTCATTCACTATATTAGGAGGTTAGAGGAGGATAAATCACTACTAGGGATCCTTCAAAACTCTATATGTCATAATAGTTTCAGGAAAGGTGATTATCCATCGTAAATGGGGGCTCATGAATTTTTAAAACCATTTAAAGATTAATTTAAGAACAAATGCATGGTTTCATATGGAAGGTTGCACTGTCTGAAAACATATGCACCCTAACTGTGAGCCGCTTCTAGACTCATTATCCAAGGGTGAATGGTTAACCCAAGGTGGGTTCAAGATTTGGGAAACCATGTTCCAAAGTTTTATTTCCCCACTATATAGGGATGCATGATATACACTGGAGGGGTGTATTTTGGAAAAATGTGCGCTAAATATGCATAACCCAAAAAGCCTCCAAAATTATAAAAAATAATTATATAGAAACATTTAACAATATAGAACAAAATAATGATAAAAATAAGGTTCTATGAGTAACTTAATATAATTAATTATATGGTACATTTTATGTTGGATTTTAGTATAAAATTATTTCGTACTTCAGAATTTTGTTTTTTGGAAAACGATTATTTATTTTATTTTTTGGGTTTACATTTAAATTCAATTATTCCACTCATATGATTTTAATCATTAAAAATTTATATAATATTTTGAATTTAGTGGTTATAATTTTTTATATGTACCCCTTTTGTTTCTTTTCATAATTAATAGTGACTATGGTTAATATTTATGACCTTCGTAAGAGTTAAATGGGTAAAAACGGTTATAACCAAGAGATAATGTCTCAAAATCAACCCAAAAATTACATTAATTTAATTTTAGGTAAAGAAATTATACCATATCTATCCAAATTTTTTAATATATGTGAATTTGGTTTCATTTTCTCTTTAAAATGATATTTATATTATTTTATGTATTGAAAATTCCAAAATAACACTCTACTGACTTTAATATATATAAATTGATTTATATAAAGATAAAAAGAAGATAATTTTAGTTATAAAGTATTATTTTAAATATAAATTCAATTTCATTCATGGTTATTTTTTTTAAATTTTAATGATGAAATAATTACCTTAAATACTTACTCAACGCTGACACAATGCTTGTGTAAGTAGTAGAAAAATCATATAAATTATTTTAAAAATTATTAATGTAATGTTTTTTTAGTGATCTATACTTGCCTAATAATTTTATAGTTTTTTGAAAAATATTTTTTATTTTTATAATTTTTATATTAAAATTATACTACTATCATGATGTATTTAATGTCAAATTAAATGATTAGTTGAAAAACAATATTAATGATATTTTATGTTGAATAATATTTTATTAAATTATTTAAAGACCATAAAAATATTTATAGAAAAAAACTAGGATTATAAATGGCCAAAAAAATCGTCCATTTTCAATTAATGATATAATTTTTAACTTATAAATAAAATTATATCATTTTAATATTGAAAAAGTCATTACAATAGTTATGGTTAAAATCTATTAATGATGGTGTTATTCCAAAAGATAAGGATTAAAAAGAAAACAGAAACTATATAACTTTTATTGTATGAATCTATTTAGACCATATACTATTTGTTTCAATTTCATGATTATTTTTAAACATTTTACATGAGAAATTCATTATTTGTATTCATATATTTATTATGTTATTCCATGTTTTTCATTTCCTTCCATTATAAAAAGGAAACCCTTATCTATTTACTATTCACAACTTTTAACCAACTATCCCATAAAAAACACATACAATTATCTTCTCAATTTCCCTTTACATAAATTACAGGTTCTTGTATTCTTGAAAGTACATTCCAAGGGTCCTTAATAATGGATCAAAAATAGGTATGTCGTAGAAGATGTAATCTTCCTACCCAACTTCCTTAAATTTTAATCTTATTCTAACAACCTATATATATATTATTAACCACAAAATAATAAATTCAGTATAATAAACATACTAAAATATCATTATTATTATGTAACTAACATTATCCACCATATTTTCCATCAGATGGTACTTGAATGATTCAATCATGTTTACATGTGGACTATCGCCTCCACATAGCCATACAATTTATTTTACATCACCATATTTAGGGGACATTTATTATGATGGGTTAAAAGAATTAGGGGATATTTTTGAAACAATTATGTTTTTTTCATTGTTATATCATATCTACCTTCTTACCTTCAAATATTTTGGAAAATAATAAGGTCACTTATGTGTATGTGTAGACTACCACCTCCACAAAGAGATGTGGTTTGTTTTCAATTATTCATTAAATGGATTTTAATAAGGATATATTTAATTTATATATTTTTTATATATGATATAAAAATGATTCTTTATTGGTGAATTATTATTTTTATTTAATTTTTTCCACCCTTCAAAAACTAAAAACAACATTCATGCATATGTATGGCCTAGCATCTCCATAAACTATTTAATTAATTTTTCTATATCTATAATTTATGGATGAATATAAATATATATAATAAATATATATGATATGAATATCATAATTAAAAATATAGATATTATGGAACAAAGATTGATGTACAACAAATCGAACTTCTAAATCGTAATGTTCATTAAAAAATGACACTGTTTACACCAATAAATGATTATTTTAATAAAGGATAATCAATAAATGGGTTTTAAAATTTTAAAGTTTGATCTTATATGATATTTTTATTATATATATGACTATGTTATAAAATAATAATAAATTTTTAATTTATAATACATTAGGTTAGAGAACCTTTGATGTTTGTCGAACTTGGGGTAAGGGATTTATGTTTTAGAATCCTTTTAATAAGAATTTTTATGATTGAATTTAAATTGAAGGAAATTATATTAACCATTCATAATTAATACCATTAGTTTTATTATGATTTGGTTATTTTATAAGGATACATGTTTTCCTTTCATTTTTCTCACGTTAGGTACTCATGATTCCTAAAGAATTTTTTTAATGGAAAACGACCATATTTCAATTTTCAGTCAAATTTTTTTTATTCCACATCCATGTTTTCTAAAAAATATTTCCATTTTTTTATATTCATATATAATTTTTATAATTAATTTATCTATATGATTTATTTTTAATATATTATTTTCAAATTAATTTTCTTGTCATTTTTTCAATGAGGTATATTTATGTTTTGACAGAAAATGTGAAAGGGGTCGTTGTTTTAATGTAAATTACATGAATAAAAGAAACCGCATCCATGAATTATCAATGTGTTGAATAATAATTCATAATATTTCAAGGGACCTTTCAAATAAAATTATTTTTTAATATTTGGTAATTTTTTCGATTGTAAGGTAAAATTTAAAAATTAAAATGGAATTTTCCTCAAGAAATATTCCAGTTATTTTTTGAAGTATTTTTTACATCTATGGTAACATCATTGGATATAATTTAGGATTCACTAGGGATAAGATCCAATTATTCTATATTTAATCTTCCTATAGATGTTTTTTGGTCCTGATGATGAAATATTAATGAGACATGTTTTTTTCCATTGGTTATGGTATGATGAATATATTTTCAATATTGTTTAATATATATGAATGGATTTGTGTTTATTTGTTGTGATGTCTTATAATTAAATATCCTTACAATAATTTTGGCAATGAATAATATTTTATTTAATCAAAGGGTACATAGGAGGTTATTCTAATCCTAAAATCAGTTACATAGGAGGTTATACCAAGCCTAAAATATGGTACATTGGAGGATATCCCAAAATTTAGGAAGGTACATGGATGAATAACTCAAGAAAAAAAATTTATAAATTCATTGGTGGTTATATTTGACATAGTATTTATATGATTATGATTATTCTACTCTTTATTTCACTCTTTTATGACATGATATTATGATAATTTTATGTCATCATGGCTAATGTTCTTTGATCTCTTTATGATTCATGCCTTATAAGCAAACAATATTTATGAAGTGACTCATATTTATGATCTATGAATTGTTGGGTATGAATTTTGATGGTTAATGTCATGTTTTTGTGGCCTTTATTTTAATTTTATGTTTAAATGATCATTGATATCTCCCATTTCTACCTTTAATAAGCATATTAAATCACCTTTATTGTATTTTATATTTCCCAAGATATGAAGAATTTTTTTATGTATGATATGTATATGTAGTAATATAGTTTTAAGGAACTAAGTGGGATATAACGTCGATCTATTACAAACATGTTGTTTATATATCCATGTATCAAAATTCAGAAAACCTATATAGTTATGTAATGGATCATAATGTTATGTATTGAATATTAATATAATAAGAAGTAATACTTATGTATGAAAAGTATGGATCTTTATAATTTAAACTTTTTGATGTCTTGGATTTAAATTCTAATTCTCGATAATTTTTTCTCTTGGTTAATTGTTTATGGAACGTATTTTAGTGGAAACTATATTGGTAACCTTATGTGGGAATATTTTTAGTTCATTTTCAACATTTATGGTTTTTATGGAATTTGTATCATATTATTTTTGTGAATACTAGGAGATACCATGTGGCTTACCTTTCCATAGAAGTTTACATGGAGCACAAATTTTTTATTGTTAGGTAAACCATGTGATAATTTTGTGATAGAGGTGTAATGTTTTTCAAATATATTAATCATGCTTGTTATGTAGATAATAAACTATGCTGCCAAACCCTATGAGGGATTTTTTTTATCCAATTAAGCATGAATTCTTAGTGAAAGATTTACCAAATTGTGCTTCAAAACCCTGTAATCTTAATAAATTCATGAATATTTTAAATTTCTCTTATTACCTCTTCAAATTAATATGGTGTAACCCTTTTTCCCCCTCCAACATTTTCAAATATTGGTATTCATGGTGGTGAGCTCTCCACTTCACCATTTTTTAATCCAATCTATCCCTTATTTATTTCAAGAATATTTCATGAGGTAAACCCTTCCTATTCTATCATTTTCCCCTCTTTCTCCATCCTTACCTATATTTATATCTGTTCCACATCCTTTTATTGACATTAGATATCTTCTTCCATAGATAGTGTTTCATTGTATGTTTCCATCCAATGATTTTATGTTAGGTATTTTTCATGTCTCATTGGGGCACGTTCAATTTTTCACCCTCGAAGGTGATGAATTTTCATTCGATCATAATTAAAATGAGATAGTTATTTATTTTTTCTTATATTATTTGACATTTCATATGATTTTGATTTTTTAAAATTCATTTTTTATCAAAATGAATTATATATTATAGTTTTAATGAGTTTAATTAACATTTTTGATGAATCTACACATGTCATAAATGGTTTTTTTGTGTTTTTCAATTTCAAAGTGGTTTTATTATAACATTTGTTAGTAAAAATTATTAAAATAGTGTTTTAAAACTAAATTTAATGTTTAAAGAACATTCGACCTTGTTTGGGACCTGAATTCGTTAAACGTAAATCTTTTTTAATGGTTCCAAAATAAAGGGATTTATATTTGGAAATGGTTTTTAAATTTGGTTCTAATAGATTTATTTTTAAATAATTGTTTAAAATGGAATTGTAAAACATTATAAAATTTCATGTAATTTTGATCTTATTTTAATGAAGGCTCTTCTGGATCTTTTGGATATATTTCATATGACATGGGTGTATAAGACACCCTTGAATTCATCTTGGTTGTGATTTAAATTGATTGTGGTCTGAGGTGAATGATTTATATTTCATTTGATATCAACGGTACGACTTAGGTTGATTTTTATAATGGATTTTCAGGTGATGTGATATCCAGATATTTTGTTATTGTGTTTGGATTTCATGATTTCTTACCTCTTATTATTGTTATTTTCATGGGCTCACTAAGCACTGAGTGGAAATTCTAGATTTATGCTATAATAGATAGTTCCACACTAGTAATATTAAATCTAGTATTGCTAGTGGGGTATTATTTAAATGAATCTTGATGTAGGATTGTATGATGTCTTTTCAAGGTAGGATATAACACATTTAGGATATTTTACTATTTTAGTTGGTATGCTTAGTCAATGTATCACTTTTGGACCATGTGTGTCTTACATAATACTAGATGGTACACTATAGGGGACTTTTCTTAGGTCCCTTGATTCTATTGGAAACTATGGAACAATGACCTCTGGATTCTTCCTATTCATTTTATCTCATTGGTGAAATGTTTCATTTTTCTTTCAATTATTTTATTTATACATTAGTTGTTTTTTATAAAATAACCTCCATGTTTTTTTCTAAATAAATCAATAAAATGATATAAAATGATGATTTAAATCGGTATTTGGATGAAAAGGGCCTACTGTAAGGAAATAGGTTCTTCGGGTGATTATATTCATTTAAGAATAATAAAGATGACATTTATAAAAATAATTGGATGTGATGTTTGATATTTTGTACTTAAATAAGAAAAATATATTTTACAAATGTTTTTCAATCTCGTATAAATGGAATTCTATTTGAAATAAAAATAATGGACTCCTTGGGTGGATCGCACTGGGAATGGTTTTACTCAAACCATGCACACACCATTCAATGTATACAAATTTTATGGTTTAATTTTTGGTCCACTAGCATTGCACTCTTGTATTAGGTATTCTGGGTTTGGTTTTTTGGATTCTACATGATAGTTGGCTTCGTTTATGGAGATTGGTCATTGAGACACATGTATTTGATGGTAGAGGTCTGGTTGGGATCACATTCTTGGTTTAATGTTGGAATATTTATGCATTGTCAGTAATTATTTGAATCTATTTTTGAATTATTTGTTGTTTTATCTTTTTGATAAGTCAATTTATGTATTTATGATTATATTTATTATTAAATTGAAAGATTAATTTACTTAATCATGTTTCATTACATATTGATTAGTTTTTCATTATAATTAATAATTTATTTTATTGTACGGGTGTCCAAATTATGGTCAATTCAAGATAGATATGAATGATAATCCATATTTATAGGTTATTTGGTATTAGTGTTGATATTATTTTGAAGGATTTTGATTTTAGAACCGATCACTAGTTTCTATCCCAATGCGAATGAAAACATGCATCGAGTATGTCACGAGTCTGCTCTGCTGCTCGTTCCGGGGAAGGTGTTCACTGAAAAAAAGGCATCATAGCATGATCTATTTCTATTAGGTGTGTGTATGGGTAGTATAGAGACTATTACTATCATCAAATAATTATTGGTAAGTGTGGTAGAGGGAATCTTAATCTATATCTCATTTGAATCCTTGTGTTTCATTGGGTTTTTTTGAATTTGAATCCTGAATAATATTTTTATTTGGAATGTTTTTTATATATTTTGATATGTTTTGTGGATTTTTCAATCCCTATTTATTATGTCAATCATTTTTAGGTTTGTATCGAGTTATGAAGTTAAAATTTGTTAATGAAGAAAGGAAAAAAATTAACCCACATGGTTTGTGAAACTATGTGGAGCACTTAGAGAATGTATCTACAACCATCATAGAGAAAAATGCATGATTGGTTCAAATTTATCAACTTTTATAGTCAAACCATATACTTTTATTTTTCTTATCTATATTTTCTTCCCTCCCTTTCCTTTTGAGATGATCCCAATGGTTCTTACCATTGGTGTGATGTTTATTAAGAGAGTCTTTAAGGATAATTGATTTTATTTAATGTGATTCGATTTCAGGATTATGATTGGTTAATTTATTCTACCAATTGGTGTTTTATTCTATGATTCAAAAATAATTTTTCAATTTGAGTTGTTTTAAATAACTAAAATCGAATTCAAAAAAATTACTCACATATAATTTTTAATAGGTTTCAGTTTTTAATTTTGTAGAAGTAATATTTTGTTTGAAAGTTGTATTTGTGAAGATAAATATTTAAAAATGGGATGTTTTAAAATTATTATTTAGAAGTGTTTTAATCAATATCCAAATTAAAAAATATATTTTGAATATATTTTGGAATGAATATGGGATTTTATATAAAATGATTTGAAAAAAAAGATGAATGGTTTTGAAAAGGATTTTTGGGATGTTCTTTGGCATGGGTGTGAATTTATAGGAAAATTTTATTTTATGATGAAAATTCATGAAATGGTTTTGTTTTGAAAATTGGGCCTTTTAAAAAATTTATAATTGGATAAATATTTTAAATATTGCGCTCTTTTAAGAAAGGGGTTATAGGAAAAGGATATTAAAGAAAATTTGATACGAATTTTTGTTGTGAAGTATGATTTAATTTACGGACATGAACTAATTGAGGATTATTGTTTTGTATTTATAGAGTATGGATCCTATAGTTTCATCAATGTAATGTATAAATTTTATATTTTTGTCCAGTCGTCATGATGTATCCTCTCATAATTTAATATTGGTTCCTCCAAATGTCTATTCTACCCAAGCTCAAGACTGAGTGGTTGGGTTGAGATATTTCTAACCCTTGGAATTTATCCATAACTTCTTGAACTTGAAGGTCCTTTTTCTTGGATCTTAGAGCTCTTATTGTTGAAGTGAACAATGATGTTCCATATAGTGGGAAGAGGGAGTTGATTGATCTATATCTACATGATGATGTTGTTTATTTCTAGTCTCCAACTAAGAAGAAGAGGCATCTTTTATGTTTCCAGTGTAGAGATCCTAGGTATTATAAGCTATTTTTGAAGAATGATTTCTGATCTTGTTTCCAGTATGGCCTATTTTTCCATATTCATGGGGGTTATTATATTGTGTTATTAGAAAGGGTAATATGAGGTGTGATCTATTTTTGGTAGTTTTTATTTTAGGAAACCTTATTTGGGTATGTATTGAGGTTATTGGTGTGGATTTTATGAATGATGTCAAATTTTGGTTCTTTGATTTTATTTGTTGGAGTGGGTTCTATGATATTTAGGTTTCTAGTGTTTTCTTATGATGTGGTTGATTTGAGGTTTTATAGTTTATGTTTTGAACATGAGATCCCCTTTGGGTTGGTACTTGGGTTACTAGGATGTGTGGGTAATTCAAACAATTAAGTACTCAATAGTGCATATTTGAATTTTATAGAGTCATTGGAGAATGATATTTTGATTAAGAGGACTTAGTTTACCCATTGAGTATGGTGAACCGGGTCAAGATCCACTATTTTTTCTTTTCGATAAATTGTTTATAATTGATCCTCATGATTTTTGTGGTAGATATTTATGTTGATCTTAGTTAGGGTTTTCATATTTTAGAGATGAGTTTCCATTAGATCATGCATGTCTTGGGTGTTATAAGAATTTACAAGGTTGATTCTTACGGTGTGTCCAATTTTTACTTCACCATTTTAGATAGACAATAACTTGTGGAGCATCTTATGTCTAGTCTTTGATTCCTCTTTATCTCATATAAGTTATGGTAGTCATTTTTTCATGGAGTGGTTTGTAATTTTATGGACGGAATCTGATAGTTTAGTATAATTTTTTATGCTTGATGATTTTCTTCACAATATTATTTTTATTAGTTCCTTTCCTAGAATAAGGGAGGTAGGTTGATGCTTAGGCAATGTTATGATTTTCTCCTATTCGTGATGATGGTGGCCACTGAAGCAGTCCCTCTCTCACCAGTGGGGGATGGACCACCAACATCTAACAAAGGAGCGGTGTCCTCTTTTTTCCCTTCTCGAATCATGACCTCCTTCCTCCTTTCCCTCATGTTTTGATATGCTTGAAAGATCCAGATTAGCTTGATGGATTCTTTAATCTTCCTATCTCGACTGTAGAGTTCTTGGAAACCTCATCTCTCTTAATGTTTACTTTTATTTCTCAGTTTATGTAGCATTTCACATTAGTTGATTTGTTTGAAAGGTATGTCTTCATAGCTTGGGAGTTGTAGGAGGAAGGAAATTGGGTCTACTAGACAGCCATCATATTTGTATTCATTTTGTATCAGAGGAAGATCTTTTTAAATAATAGTTATGTTCCCCTCGCAGCTTTAATGTATTTCGGTTCTGTCTGTTTATATAGTCATTTGATTTTCATATGAAGCGAGATCCTCCTACAATGGTGATTTCATTGAGTTTTCCCAATCTCCCCTTACCTTTTCAAAACCATTCTATTATTAGAATGATTGGAAACCTTGTTGGTAGATATTTTTGATCTGATAGTCACACCAAGTCTCTTTTCCATGATGTTAACATGTGTGTATATATTTAAATCAAAGTGTCAAGAGTGTTGTTTGAATATGTTTTGATTACTTTCTGTGAGGAGTAGCAATGAAAACAATGTGTGGTCAATGAATGATGGAATTATTTCTATTATATCTTCAAGTGACTACTACAATCGATGGACTATTTTTGACAAGGGTCCCATTTTCCCGCAAGCAATATGGGAAACAAAAGTGGCCAGGAGTAATAAGATTGAGTTGAGGCAGGTTTGTTGGAATAGATACCAATCGGTACGGAAGGGAGTGTTTGTAGAATTCTATCTCGAGTGAGTTTTTTTAAAGAAGAGAGTGTTACTCAGTATATTCTACCTACTTCAGGGGGAAAAGAGGGGTATGTGGTGTTGGGGAATTATGCCAGTATATTAGTAGAGTACAATGTGTTAACTGAGGATTATAATGGTTTGATTAAAAATGATGACAGGGCTGCTAGTTTGAGTAGCTTGGACCCTGCTAAAGAGAAATAAACATTGGTGTATTAAGATAACTCAAAGGTCTCTAATGTAATTAAATGGTTGATCCAGTTCATTGATGGTCCTTTAACTCAAAATGCACATTACTGCAATGAAAGTGACAGAGTGCATGCAAGATTTGTCTAGAATGATGATGATTGGAGGGAAATTAAAATGATTGTGATTAATTTGGTTGTGGTTTAGGTGGTGGTCGGTGAGGGGGATGTTGCTACTACTTCATATGAGGAGGTTGTTATTATGGGAAGTGGTGTCTTGCGTAAGGTATGACAGTGGACTGCTCTGAATGTGGCTGGTCAAATATTAGTTGAAAAGTTAGGGGAATCTATACCAAATAACCAGACTCCAATTCAATAAAGAAACTGTTTTGAAGTCATTTTAATGGAAGGTTTGAGAACTAACCAAGAAGACTCAGTCTATAGAGACGGTGTCTGCGTGAAGGATCCCAATGAATGTTACCCCAATTTTTCTACAGGATAATCTTCAAGCCTTATGTGTAATATGAGTAATATGATGAGGAAGGGTTAGAAGGATTATTCCTCTTTAGCACATCCTTTGGAGACTCGATTATAAAAAAAAGAAAAACGCCAAGAAGATGTTCAGTGAGTTCATGTGCTAGCCAAAATCATGTGGTCTGTGTGAACAACCATTGGGAATTATTTTGAGTTTGGAAGAAGATGTGGTCGAGTAGGTTCTATTACCAAATTATATGGAAGAGGAAGTAGATAAAATTATTAGGAGGTCATTGAGGATGACTCTACATGAGTAGAAATACACCTTGATTAAAAAAAATAACATGATTTTATTTGGGGGCTTCAACAAAGGGAAGATCATCATCGAGGAGTAAATAAATTCCTGGGATAAGCTGGCCATTGAATCTGATGATCCTATTAGGGATGATCCAAGAACTCACGTAACAACTATCTATTGGAAAATGTTTAGGTAAATTGATTTTGGAAGGCTTAAATTGCATTTTAATGACTCTATTTTATCCTTTTTTGGTTGAATTTTTGGTTTCTCAAATTTTCCTTAAATTTTTTCAAAATAAGAAAAATTAAATTTTTAGTTAGTCCTTTCCCAAATAAACTTATTCCATAGAATGTTTCTAATTCCTTTTTTAAAATCCTTACACTTTTACTAAATAATTTCTCTGGGAAAAGAGTGGAATGGTTTTATGTTTTTCACACACAAGTTCACTATATATATAATTATGTTCATTACTTTGGAGGGTAATTTTAATTTTTTGACGTTTTGGATTTGAATTTTACTTTTCTAGATTTTTTTTCCTAACACATAGTTTAGGGTGCATGAATTTATAGAAACCATGACTGTACTATTATATGGTAATTTTTTAGTTCACATTGAATGTTCATGGTTTGTATGATATGGGTGATGCATGGGTTGTGTAAGTATTAGGACAGACCATGTGTATCACTTTTACATAGGAGTTCCCTTGGTGTATGAATTTTTTTTGTGGTTAGATAAACCATGAAAAAATAATTTGATAGGGGTTTGAAAATTAAATGACTTTTTTTTGGTGCATAATGTACCAAATCTTTCTATGATACCATGTGATCTTACCATATTCTTAAAAATGTGAAATTCCTCTTATTAATCCTCTCAATTAAAATTTTTTAACCTCTATTTATTCATCCTACTTTTATGGTTGAGCTTCTCGAACATGAGAGGGAACACTTTCATTCCTCCTCTATTGAATATAATCCCTCTTATTGCAACTTCAAGTAGATTTCAGGAGGCTCACCCTTCCTATTCCCCTCTTATTTCCTCTTCCTCCCTCTTTTTAGGTTTATCTCTTGGTTATACTACCTAATGTGAACCTTAAGGATATTTGGCCCTGGATAGGGGTACATGGTAGGTTCTAATCCAAGGTTTTGTGTGTTAGTATATGATGGGATCACTTTGGGTTTTATTCAAGAATCCATCATTAAAGGAAATTAATTTCAGTGTAACACCCCAAGCTTCCATGGTACGTTTCCCTTTGATTATGTAAAAACCTGTGTTGTACGCAACATCGAGATTCTAACACACCAGGACCGATCAAACTAGCCATAATGAATAGTAATACCCAATTATTGAAATTTTATAAATTTTAGTTTTCAAAATGGACATCATTTTTGGATTTGGAATATCAAAATTATCTTAGGGTGAATTTTTGGTACTTTTCTGAAAACATTCAAATTTTTATGAATAGTGAAAAATACTAAATTTTAATAAAAAATAATTTTTTTAATCAAAATAATTTATAGTGTTAAATTATACATATAAGTTGTTTTTAATTATCATTAGATTATATTTTTATCATTTAATATGACTTAGGTCATTGGATATAATTTTACATTTATACTGGACATAAACAACTATCAATCTGTTGATATTTATTATTTCATAAAAACATGTTTTTTGATTTGGCAACGAGAATTAATTTTAAATTAATTTCTTTTTATTCTATTTTTTGAAATTGGAAAAATTGATTCCATATTTGTAATTAGGGGTTCCCAATTGTTTAAATAGTTAACTTTTATTTTTAGACATTATAAATATTTACTTTACTAAATATTTTATTTACCATTGTTAAAGGGTAAATCTGGTAAATAAGGGTAAACAAAAATTATAATAATAATTTTAAATTACCCTAACATGTCTCCTATTCCAATTGGTTGATACATGTCCAACCATGGGCATCCTTGGGTCTATTTTGGGACCCCATGGTGCCACTTGAGTGTGATAATGACACTTTATATTAATTAATTTAAAGTAAAGACAAAAATGACAGAAACACATATCATTTGGTTAAAAAAATTACATGTGGTTATATAAGTTATATCTTTGATTATAGATATTAATTTGAAATCTAAAAATATATCCTAAATCATGGTATTTGTTTTATAAATTTTAGATATCAAATAAATAAAATTATTTATGACACAATAATGATGCATCATTTACCTCATTAATGAATGATTTAAATAAATGAGATAATAAAAATTAAACAATATCCAAAACCTGTCCAATTCTTATTAGATTATTTTATTTCGAACATGAGTTATCTTATCTTTCACTTTAATAAGTTTTTAACCTTTAGAAACCAAAAATCATTATATAATCAAATAATATTTTCAAACATTCCTAAAGAGCACCTCCTCCCCTTATAAAAATCCCTCACCTCTAACCCATTTCTCACACCTCAAAATACCATTAGGCCATTCATCCTCTTCCCAATTAATCTCCCTACATCTCTCTATTCCTCCTATAATTCATACCTTAGGCATAAGGAACTTCAAGGAAGCCTTTTAGTTCATACAAAAGTGAGTTACCCTACTTAAAGGAGGTTAACGTACCCTCGACCAAGGAAAAGTACAAGGTAAGGGTTAATTTCACAATCTCTTTATTATTCGAGATTGTTTTAAAATAAGTATCTACTAGGAAAACTTTATAATCCACATCTGTGTTTCTTGAAAATGTATTTTAAAACATTTTTACTATTCACTAGACTATGGGTCAAAGTCATTTATACCCTTGTTTGACTTTTTATAAAATGGTTTGAAAGGAATATTTCCATCGTTTTACAAAAAATGTACTTTATGACATTTTCAAAAAATTAATGTAAGAATGTATTTTAAACCTATATGGTGGGTGCAGTTATTCTCCACCATTATAAGTCTTTTGAAGCTTCCCTTACAAGCTTATAAGAAAATATTCAAAATAAATGTTTTCTTTTATAATTACATGACTTTTAAATGATTTCAAAATACAAAGAGACATTCCTCTCAAATAATTATGATTTCATCTATGTCAACATCCATTAAGGTATTTTATAATTGATTGAAGTTGATTTATAATGATAAAAATCTTTCATATTTTATTAAAGGTTTTGTGCTATGTTTGATTGAAACTGTGTTATTTTTATACCATTCATGGTTTATGGTTAATGTATTAACATTTTGTACGCTAGTTTTAATATTAATATTTATGTTTTATTTCAACATTTTTATATGAGGAATGCATTGGAAGTAGTATGTTATGGGTGCATCCTGCAATAGCTCCTTGATGCATCAGTATGTCTCATGAGACAAACTAGTGTCTTGGAACAAGGCCTTGACAAAATCATATTTGTAGTCTTGGAACGATACCTTGACTATGTGGTTATGAAGCTTGGAATTATTCATTCAATGATTATGAAATTAGCTATTGATATTCAAAGTGATTATTCGACTAGTTGAATATCCATTTCAATAAGTAAATGGCATTATTGTAGTTATCTATTCCATATTATGTTGATGTTCAAGATTAAAAGTCTTTTGTTTTGGTTTTATATATTGCTTTAAATGGTTATTCTTTTTATGAATGTTTCTGCTATATTGTTATCCTTACTAAGCCTATGAGCTCTCCCCTTTCTATGTTTTATTTTTCCCAGGATGCAAAGAAGTATATTGTTACTGACCTTCAGGGATAGTATAAGGGATATTAATGTGTTCAATGGAGACAATGTGTTTTTTTTTCATTTTATAATGTAATGTAAAACTTATGAATGTACCTAGTACTTCCAAGAAAACTAAAATAATCAGTCTTTCAAGAATTGATCTTTTTTTATTGCTCCAATGTTATGTAATATTGCACAGACTATAGGTAACTAGAGTGAGGGTGTTATAGTTGGTATTATAAGAAGTTTAGTACAAAGCATGTAAATAAGATTTTGATAAACTCTTATTAGAGCACATTACCCTAAGATAGACTTTGAGGATTAGTATATATGAACTTCCTAGAATTTTGGTAATGTGGAGATTTTGTCTATTTTCCAGGAAATATATCCTAGTCTGGATACGAGCAGGTAGAGGCGGATCTAGCACAGATGTACCAAGGATTGAAAACTCAAACACAGAGTTTCAGGCTTGACTCGGGGTATCCTGGTACATGACAACTAGCCTTGTTGTAATCTTGGTTACGACACTCCTAGGGGATATGCTTAGAATAATTCACATTTTCTTTAAAAATCATTATGAAGGATTTATGAGTATATAACCTCTCAAAGAAAGAATTTTTATCATTATGGATTATATCCCCAAACTGTTCAATTTATGTTAGATGTTTTATAATATTGGAATTATGTATTGTGATTCATAAACTAATGTAGTGTATGCCATTATTTAGAAATAGAGCCTAGTGGAAGGAATGGGAACTGTATCAGTGCACCTAATCCATGTAGGTATTTCCCTCCTAATCAAGATAATTATCATGGAGTGGGTGATGATACTAGTGTAGATCATCTTATCACCATATTGGAATAAATCACTTAGGGTATGAATAATAACCTTACCCATATAGAGCTCCATAATACACAACACGAAGGATCAATGTTAGACCAATTCATGTGGCAACAACCACCAACATTCAATGGGACTAAAAATCCATTTTTAGTTAAGCAATGGATATGTTTTTTGGAGAAAATATCTCATGTTTTGGGGAGTAGCGAAAGAGAAAAAGTTGTCATGGAAGTTTATCAACTCATGGGAGATGCACATCAATGGTGGTTATTAATTCAAAACATAAAGGAGGTCAGATAAGTATAGAATATGGAATGGAGGGAGTTTAAATATATTTTAATAGAATAATACTTTCCTCGTGACCATTGATCGGATATGGAAAGAAAATTTTTGAGCCTGAGGAAAAAGGAGGATGAGAATGTCAACAAGTATGAGGCTAACTTTACAAGGTTAGAAAGGCATGTTGTAGATTATAATTGTATCCCATGGAGTAATATTGATCGATTCTTTGATGGGTTAAAACCATATCTCTGTCGAGCATTAGTCTCAAAATCCATCTCATCATATGAATATATTTTCTCATGTGATATCAAGACAGAAAAGGAATTTTCTACATCTTACGACTTCAAAGAAAAACAAGAGAAGAAGAGATTTACGTAACACTATGGGAATGAAAATAAGTTTAAGAAGAAAAAAAGTTGAATATCTACCCTACAGTAAATATGGGAAGAAACACCCTGGTACTTTCCTGTAGGGAATTTGAGTCGGTTATAAGTGTGGTGAAAAAGGCCATGAAGCTCATGATTGCAATGGAAAGAAAGAGGCTGTCAATGTTGAATGATATAATTGTAGAGAAATGGGGAATTATGAATTTTTTTTTCAAAGTGCCAAGGAAAATTACATCAGAAAATGCCAAGGGAGAAAGGCCAAGCTTATGTGATCACTACTGTTGAGGTTGAAGCTCTAAAAGATATGGTGGTAGGTAGTTTAATGGTTTCTTCATGTTTAGAAAATTCTTTCTTTGATTTGGAATCATCACATTATTTCATATCTTCCCGGTTTTCTAAGAAAATTAGATATTTCCAATTTGATTTAAAAAAGGAGTTGTAAATCAAAACACCTATGGTAAGTATCAATACAACAATGTTTTGTGAACCAGTTCTCATTAGAGAATATAAATGTTCTTTATCTACTTATATCATAAACATACCTATGATTTAATTTGATATAATACTTGGTATAGATTTTCTTTCTAACCATGATGCGAGTATTTATTGTAAGAAGAAGGAGGTTTCAATTTTTGATGATGGTAAGGAATACCTTATCTTTACAGAAGAAACATCACAATCAGATTCTTATCTAGATCAATCCCTTGTAGCTCTACTAAATTCAATTATTGGGGAGGGAAATAGAGAAATAACTATGTGTGAAGAAAGAAATGTTTAAATAGGGGATGAAACTATTGTAAAAAAATATGTTGATGTGTTTCCAAAAGATTTACATGGACATCCTCAAGAATGAGAAATTGTGTCTTCCATTGATTGAATTTCTAGTTGAACGCCCATATCAGAGACCCCTTATATAATAGACATTGTGGAATTAGTGGAACTAAGGAAACAACTAGAGGAATTGAGTAATAAATTATTTATTCTCCCTAGTGTTTCTCCATGGGGAGCCCCTATTCTTTTAGTTAATCAGAAAGATGGATCTATGAGGTTGTGCATTGACTGTGGGGAGATCCATGATATAACAATAAAGAAAATTATCCCCTACCATGAATTGATGATTAATTTGATCAACTTCATGGAGCTCAATATTTTTAAATGATTGACCTTCGATCTGGATATGATCAGTTGTGTGTGAAGAAATAATATATTCTAAAGACAACATTTCTAACAAGGTATGGGCCTTACGAGTTTACGGTAATTCCTTTTGAACTGACTAATGCACCCTATGTCTTCGTGGATCTAATAAATTTTTTTTTCAAGGACTATCATGAAGTCATTTTAGTGGTATTTATTGATGATATCTTGGTATACTTTAAAAGCTATGAAGATTATTAAAATCGCTTGTTCACTATTCTAAAGACTCATTGAAGAAATAAATTATATGGGAAGTTCAGCAAGTGTGAATTCTGGATTCAGGAGATTTCATTTGATGACCATATTGTCTCTAAGGATGGAATATTTGTTGATCCTTCAAAGAACAAGGAAATCCAATAATGTCCAGCACTGAAAAGTATAACTAAGGTATGCAGTTTTATTGGTTGTGCCGGTTACTATCATCATTTTGTCCAAAATTTGGTCTGATTGGCTAATCCATTAACCACGTTCACACGTAAAGGGATTAAATTTGTTTGGAAAAAGGAGTGTGAAAAATGTTTTGAACAACTGAATATAAGATTATTCAATGATCCTATCTTGACTCTACCATCAGTGAATGATGGGTTGGGTATTTATAGTGATGATTCAATGAAATGACTTCGTTCTGTCGTTATGCAGAATGATAGGGTTATTTCATATGCATCACAACAACTAAAAATTCATGAAAAAAAACTATCCCACTCATTATCTTGAGTTAGTAGCTATAATCTTAACTCTGATGATATGGATACACTATCTCTATGGTGAATAATGTGAGATTTATTCTGATCACAAGAGTTTGATGTATATTTTCTCACAAAAAGAACTTAACATGAGGAAATTGAGATGGATCGAACTACTCAAGGATTATTATTGTACCACACACTGCCACCTGATGAAGGAAAATAAGTTGGATAATGATTTGAGTAGAAAATATCATAGAGTTCTAAACAATATGAGAGTTGAAAATGATTCTATATACATGGATCTAGTAAAGATGGACAGGGGAATAACCATGGAAGTTGAAACATCAATACTTTTTCAAACGTTTCCCAAAATATCTTTACTAGAATGGATAAAAATTTATCAGATTGATGATGAGGAGTTTCAAAAGAAAATTAAAGCTCGGAATGATGGGAGATTTATCGACTTTGTATATGAAAATGGGATTTTGAAATTTCGGAAGAGACTTTGTGTTCCGGATATAGCTGATATGAAGAGGGAATTATTAGATGATGCTCATAGCTCCAAAATATCCATACACCCTAGTAGAGCTAAAATGTAAAGAGATTTGAAGGAACACTTTTGGTGGGACAACAGGAAGAGATATATTACCGATTATGTGTCAAGATGTATAGTTTTTTAATAAGTGAAAGCTTGAAGAAAAAATCCTAGAGGAGTCATGAAACCTCATCCCATACCTGAGTGGAAATGGGCTGATATTATGATGTACTTTTTCATGGGGCTTCCAAAGACTCCTAGAAGGAATGATGTAATATGGGTCACTGTTGATCTTATTACCAATTCATCTCATTTTCTTTCTATAAGATAAGATTTACCACTTGAACGTCTAGAAAGACTATATATTAATGAATTTTTAAGACATAATGGAGTACACCTATAGATTGTTTCTGATCGTAATCCCTATTTTACATCATGATTCTGGAAAAGTCTTCAGAAGGCCCTAGATACTGAACTTTATTTGAGAACTACCAACCACCCTCAAACATATGGAAAATCAGAATGGACTATTGAAACCTTTAAAGACATGTTGAAATATTTCTCACTTGACTTTCAAGGTTTGTGGGATAAATATTTACCTCTTGTATAATTTTCCAATAACAATAGCTTCCATTCAAGTATTCATATGGCACCATATGAAGAATTATATAGAAATAGATGTCGTGCACCAACATGTTGGGATGTTTTTGGTGAAGGAAAACATGTACGAACAAACACATGTTTAGGAAAAAATGGAAAAGGTGAAGATTATCCAAACCCACATTAAACCAGCTCAATGTAGGCAAAAGAGCTATGTCGACAACTGAAGAAGGATTTGGAATTTAAAGTAGTTGATCATGTTTTCTTGAATGTACATCCATGAAACAGAGTTATAATATTCATTAAGAAGGGTAAATTAAGTCCCAGTTACATTGGAACTTTCAAACTTCTAGAACAAATTGCAGTTATAGCTCATCTTTTGGAAATACTGCTAGGTCTCTCCAATGTTTATGATGTGTTCCATGTATCATTGTCGAGAAAATACATGCCAGACCCAACACATGTACTCACCTATGAAGAAATTGAATTAGACCCCAATATGTCTTATTGTGAAGAGCCTATCATGATTATTGATAGTATATAACATGCTTTGAAAAACTAGACGACTCATTTGGTAAAATTTCTATGGAGAAATCATAAGATGGAAGAGGTAACGTGGGAACACGAGGAACTTATGATGAAGAAACACCCAATTATTTTTTTGTAGTAGTATTCTAGAAATTTTGAGGATTAAATTATTTTAAGGTGGGAAGAATGTAATACCCCAAGCATCCACATTATGTCTAACATTGAAAAATGCAATATCACGAGTTGTACGCAACTTTGAGATTCTAACACACCACGAACAATCAAACAAGCCATTATGAATAGTAATACCCCCTTATTGAAATTTTATAAATTTTATTTTTCAAAATGTACTTCAATATTTGATTCAGAATATAAAAATTATCTTAGGGTGAATTTTCGGTACATTTCTGAATACTTTGAATTGTTTATGAATAGTGAAAAATACTATATTTTAATTAAAAACAACTTTTATAATTGAAAGAATTTATAGTGTTAATTTATACATTTCAGTGGTTTTAAAGTATAATTAGATTATATTTTAATCATTTAATATTATTTAGGTCATTAGATGTAATTTCACATTTAAACTGGACATAAACATGTGTCCATCTTTTGATAGTTATTATTTCTTAAAAACACGCTTTTTTTTGACAATGAGAATTAATTTTAAATTAATTCCACCACTTATGTGTTTTGAATTTGTTAAAATGGATTCAGTATTTGGAATCTGGAGGTCCAAATTGTGTAAATAGGTAACTTTTATTTTTATACAATATAAATATTTACTTCAGTAAGTATTTTATTTACCATTGTTAAAGGGTAAATATGGTAAATAAGGGTAAAAATGTAACTATAATAATATTAAATTACTCTAACATGTGTCTTATTCCTATTGGTTAATAAATGTCCAACCATGGGAATCATTGGGTTGATTTTGGGACACTATGAAGCCATTTGATAGTGATAATGACACTTTATATTAATTAATTTGAAGGCAAAAATGACATAAACATATAACTTTTAGTAAAACAATTTTAACATGGCGTTATTTAAGTTATATCTTCGACTAAAAATATTCATTTGAAATATAAAAATGATTTCCAACATCATGGTAATTTTTTATAATTTTTATAATTCAAATAAATAAAATTATTTATGACACAATAATGATGCAGTGTTTACCCCAATAATTAATGATTTAAATAAATGAGAATAAAAAAATTAAAAAGAAATTCTAAAAGGTATCCAATTATTATTGGATGATTTTTTTCAGACATGAGTCATCTTATCTTTGACTTTAATTCTTTTTGGACCTATTATAAACCGAAAATAATTAAATAATAAATTAATATTTTCAAACATTCTTAATGTTCCCCTCCTCCCCCTTATAAAAATCCATCACCTATAACCCATTTCTCACACCTCTAAATCACCTTGGCTCATCCAACCTCTTACCAATTAAGCTCCCTACATCCCTATCATTCTCCTAGAATCCTTAACTTAGGAAGAATACACTTCAAGGAATACTTTTGGGTCATACCAAATGGAGTTACCTGATTTAAAAGAGGTTAACATACCATCGACCAACAAAAAGTACAAGGTAAGGGTTAATTTCACAATCTCTTTATTATCAGAGATTGTTTTTATGTATGTATCTACTAGGACCTCTTTATAATCCACATCTATGTTTCTTCAAAATTTACTTCATAACATTTTTACTATTTACTAGACTATGGGTTAATGTCATTTATACCCTTTTTTGACTTTTTATAAAATGGTTTGAATGGAATCTTTCCATCATTTTCCAATAAAGGTACTTTTTGACCTTTTGAAAAGTTAAGGTAAGAATGTTTCATTAACATATATGTAGGGTGCAGTTATTCTCCGTCGTTATAACACCTTTGAAGCTACCCTAACAATCATATAGAATATTTTCAAAATAAATGTTTTCTTTTATAATTACATAACTTTTAAATGATTTCAAAATTGAAAGAGATATTCCTCATAAATAATTTTGATTTTATCTATTTCAACACCCATTAATGGATTTTATACTTGTTTGAAAATTATTTATTATGATACAAATATTCCATATTGTATTGAAGGTTTTGTGATATGTTTGACTATGGATGTGTTATTTTTACACAATTCATGGTTTATGGTTAACAGATTAACATTTCATAGGCAAGTTTTAATACTAATGTTAATGATATGTTTCAACCATTTCATATGAGGAATGAATTGGACTTAGAAAGTGATGGGAGGAGCCTGCTATAGCTCCCCAATGAATCGGTAGGTCTCATGAGACAAACTAGTATATTGGCACAAGGCCATGACAAAATCATATTTGTAGTCTTGGCACAAGGCCTTGACTATGTGGTTATGAAGTCTGGCATTATACATTCCATCATTATAAAATTAGTTATTGATATTACATATGAATATTCCACTAGTAGAATATCCATGTGAATAAGTAAATGGAATTATTTGATTTATATTTTCCTTGTTATGCTGAAATTTAAGTTTAATATGTGTTTGTTTTGGATTTATACGTTGCCTTCAATGTTTATGCTTATTTATGAAAGATTCCACTATATTGTTATCCGTATTGAGCATCTGAGCTCACGCCATTCTATTTTTTATTTTTCCCAGGATGCGAAGAAGTATATTATGACTGACTTGCACGGATAGTCTAAGGGATATGTATGTGTTAAATAGAGAAAATGTTTTTGTTTTTTTTCATTTTATAATGTAATGTAAAACATATAAATGTATCTAGTACTTTCAAGTATACTAAACTAATCGGTATTTTGAGACATGATCTTTTGTGATCATGCCAATGTTATGTAATAATGCACTGACTCTAGGTTACTAGGGTCAGGGCGTTACATTCAGATTGATCATCATTGAACCGTGGTATGAGTTTTTGTGTTCTTCCATTATTTAACATATTATTTTTGTTTAATTATTTAAAAGTTATTATTAAAAAAAATCTACATATATTTTATAGTTTTGATGAGTTTTATAAACATTTGAGAATAATTCAAATATATCATAAAGGGTGTTTGGTTTTTTCGAATGTTAAAGGGGTGTTTTCATTATATGTGTTTGTAATTTTTATAAAAAGAGTGTTTTTAAAGTAAATTGAATATTTAAATTACATTTCCCTTGTTTGGGTCATAAATTTGAAAAATGTAAGGATTTGGTTTTGAATGGTTTCAAAAGAAATGGATTTATATTATGATATGGTTTATATATATTTTTAATGTATTATTTTGATAGAATGATTTGAAATGTAATTTCAAACCCTTCTAAAATGTATTAGCATTTCGAAACAGTTTTAAGGAAGGAATGTTTGGAAATTTGGGATATTCTTCAAAAGGCATGGATGTATGGGACCCAATTGATTCATACTATATTATGATTGACATGGATAATATCCTAAGGAGTATATTTTATATTTCATTTGATATGAATGATGTGAAAAATTTTGTATCTTGTGAGAGTGTGGGAAGTGAGGTCAAATATATATGGTATGTTTCTATATGTGGAATGCTTGATTGATCACAACCTGATGTTGTTTCCTTTATTTGATTACTAATACTTTTGTGAGAGTTATATTTTTTTTTTCTATATTAGACCTTCATACACTACTAGGGTGTTCTATGTATAAGTTAATGTGTTTTTTACTAATGATTATAGGTACATTCTAGTCAAGTGGCTTCTGTGGGTAGGATGTAATGTATGTGAGGAATTCATTTAGTTTATTTATTAAGGTTTTGGATTTTCTCACCTATGAACTAATTTTGTATCCCGTGATAAAAGATGGTACTCTGTAGTGTACCTACATTATTTCCACTGATTATATTGGCCTCTATAGAACCGTGACTTCTTGATGTTCATTTTTTATTTTATCCCACTAGTGAAATGGTTCCTTTTGTAATGTTTTATAATGTTTTTACATTAGTTCATATTTTAAAATAAAAAATAAGTTTATATTTGAAAATTCAATCTCTTAACTTATTTCATAATATGTTTTAAATGTGTTTTTTATGAAAAATGAATGTGGAGAGTAATGTTGTGTTTCATGTTTTTATTTTCAAATAAGTAATATGAAGAGTAGGTTTATGAAATTTGTTTTGGTTTTGATGTTTTATTTTATATACATAACTAATAAAAATATATTTTATATAGGTTTTTTAAATTTGTATAAATGAAATTAAATATTATAGGAATATCATGAATCCCCTGGGAGGATCCTACTAGGATAATTTTTTTCTCACACACTACATACACCATTTGAGGTATTCAGGTTCTATAATTTTCATTAGGCGCTCTAGATTTGGTCTTAAGGGTTATGATGTTCGAATTTTACTCGATGTTCATCTTTTTTTATTGAGTTTTATTATTAGGTCACATGGATTTAATGTTAGTGGTTTTTTCTCGATTATTATTGGTTTTATAATGGGGCATTTATGTATTATCCTTGGCCTCCAGAATCCTTCTTTGTTAATTTGTCACTATATCTTGTTAATTAATAAATTTATCTAGTATTTATTATTATTTATAGTTTAGTAGATGTATTTATATATTTATTCATGTTTTGTTATAGAAGAATTATTTTGTCATTATTTTTGACTATTTTATTAAAGGTGCGAGCACATGATTTATAGAACAGTTTTGTATTATTTTTCATAAAATCCATGTGTAGTGGTTATATGGTTTCAAGGGTGAAATAGTTTCTATGTATTCTTTTTCGATGTTGTATTACTAGTTTCTATCTTCAAGTGTCCTTGTATCCTTCTTGGGTATGTTGCATGTCAGCTTGTGTGATCAATCCTAGATTTTTTCTGGGTTAGTTCATGATAAGAATGATTTACTCACTTGGAGAAATATAATAAGTCGTGATTATAAATCTATGTAATAGTGAAATGAATCATCCATAAGTTTTACATTTCTAAAAATATTTATATGAAATAGAACTATAAATAACTAAATAAGTAGATATAACCATAAAATGGAACAAATATATCTATTCAGTCAGATCGAAAAAAAATTAATACACAAGAAACAAACTATATTAGTCAAAAAAATGATACACTAAATATAACTATGGTAATATGTGTTATATTGAAACTTCATAAGACATTTTTTGTATTTTAATCCACTAAATCATGTGATATAAACACTTGAATCCACATCTTCCCCTAGCAATGTAGTGTAGCTTCAAACAACAGATAGTGTACTAGTTAAAGAAAAATATAGAAACCGAAATTAAATTTAAACAAAAGTTTACATGTTGGGTGTGTGCATATACATTCATAGTAAGGAAGCACCAAAATTACTCAATTTAGTGATTCATAAATAGTTTTATTCATGAATATTCCAATGAATTTGTATAAAGATAGAATAAAAAATTTATTCTACAGACAAAAAATATAATATAAATTGTTGTAAAAAATGATAAATATATTAAAATTTATAGTAACTATCTTCCCATTATGGGAGGATCCATACACATTATAACTTCATTATAATTTTTCTAGTAATTTGAGATGGACTAGGTAGTGAAACTATATCACCCATCCGAATCAAACATTTCTCAAATGTAGTCAGGGAACATACCCATCCAGTGGGGGGAGGGTATACTAAGTTGAGTCCTAAGCCCTTACCAATGAATAGGTGAAAAGGTAAGCATGATCAGGGAACCACGAGCCCATAGTAACACCTTGATTCAAAATATGATATACTTACATAAAAATTTTATATATTAATATTTCATATATATATATATATATATAGAAACACACATATCTCTATTAGAATAATTATTTATTATCATTAAAGTATGCATTCTAAATAAAAAATATATCATAACAAGTATCATGCTCATTGATCTGTGAAAATATACATTCTCCGATAATACAATTCCCTATTGTAACTACATAATAATATTTTAAATACAAACAATAATGGTATAGAATATATATAAATTAATTAATCCAAACTATAAATCTTGTATTTATAAAAATAATCTAATAACTTGATATGTCCTGATAAAATTGGTTATTATGATATCTAAGTGAAAATTCATAATATGTATAGGGGAAAAAGTGAGTGGAAACACCAAGTTCACCTCAAAACAAAGACACATGTGCTTTCTATTTTTTCATGGATAACATATAGTGTGAACTAGTGATAGATCCAGTAGTTTTAGTATATTATACATTTCTACTAATAAATTATCTTATTAATCCAATAAGATTTCCAAATGAAAAAATAATTGATAAATTACCTTAGTTTATAATATATATTTTTGAAAATGGATTGGTTTCTAATGTTCAAATCTCATTTTTGATGATTTCTCCTCGAATGGTTACTATTATAATTGAGGTCAAATATTTAAACATCCAAAATTCACCACTTACGGAGTACTAATCATTAAATTATATTTTAAAATTATACTATTTAAAAAAATTCCCTTTAAAATACATTTTTATTTATATATTTTAATATATTCTTTTAAGAGTAATTATGGGTGGGTTTCATATAAATTGTTTTTATATAATAAATATATGGGGTTTACAACCAAATATAAAAAAACATTATACATCATATTAGGATTTCACTTAGTATAATATTGTAAAGATCAATGAAATGGAATGTTAAAATAATTGGGGTCTCACTCTATAGACCTTGAGTTTTGAGGATTCATCATATTGTAGAAAAAACCATGATATAATTCTTAATTGGTTCATCATAAATTGAAATAATAATAAAAAAACACAAATTTTTTGTTCTAATTTTTTATGGTAACAACTAATATCATCATCCAGTTTAATACATAAAAAATTATATATGGTCAAATTTTACATTAATGTAATCAATAATAGTTAACTTCAATATTTGAGTTGGTTCCCTTTAACCAATGACTTCAAACATTCAATTACCATTATATCCATTATATTTAATACTAATAAATATCTTATCACATGATGATCTTTATTATACAGAAAATTAATTTGATAATTTCCTCAAATTATTTGTCACATTGAATGGCCAAAATAGTTCCCCTCAAAGATGATAACTGGGATATTCTATGATTATATTCTCAAATATATTTCTACAGTCAACTATAATCTATCTAAGAAGACAAAAATGATTTATGCTATCCGAGATAGAAGGAACAATCCCAATTAAAAAAATATCATCATATTATCTAATCATAAGGCATCCAACAAAATGGGTTTCCATACAAGATGGAACCCAAAACATCCTATAACATTCCCAAAGGGAGTTTATGATCTTAATGAGCTAGTGGAATGCTCCATGGTATCATGAAAAATAATTATTAATGATTTTTCCTTTAAAACATTCTTAAATAAATAATATATTTCTAACACAATACTCGCATTACTGATTCATATATTATACTTCTATGAAAAATCAAATAAACAGAAATAAAACAATATATATATATATATATATAATTAAATCTTAGTTCACCCCAAAACTCCCATTACAAGTTTCATATATGATTACCACTATGTCATCCAAAGATATAACGCATTCCACTAATAACCATAATAGAAAGCATTAAAGAATTAATTTAAATGGTCTACTTGGATAGATATTATATAAAAGAGAAAGGTAGTATGAACATCCTTCCAAATAATTTTAAAATGTACTTTGGTCTTATGTGGTAAATAAAATAGAAGAAAACCCCCAATAAAAAATCAAGAAACTATCCAAGAGCATCCAAGAGTTAAAATAGATCTACAAATTCAAATGTAAAATAGTCTCAAAAAGAAATATGATTAGTATGTATTCCAGGTAAACAAGACACCATGTATAAGAGTTAAATAAAATATCCTTTTGTGGTAGTTTGAACTAAATTATTAAATTATGGGTGTCTATTATATATATAATTGTAGAAAAACATTTCTAGAACTATTTTATAAACATTCCTTTTAAATTATTTAAATGAAAAAAGGAATAATATAAATATTTAACTGTAATTGAATCCTCAATTAAAATATCTGTTTGAAAACTACCTTTTAGTCAAACAATTAAACTTATGGTATATTTTTTTATAAAACCCATATAAACATATATTTATATATATAATTTATCAAATAAGAGTTAGATTGAATATATTATAACTAAAATAGATATACAAGAGGCTTATAGTACCATAATAGAACAAGTGCATAATAAAAAATATAAGTTATATTTTTAAAAATAAGTTTAGGAAATTACAATAAGGAAACTATGTTTAGGGTAATTAGAAATTATAAATAACAAATTAAGGAGGCCCTAAGTTATTGAATGAAAACTAATACACTGGCCTAGTGGAATATAAATATCATTGGCCAGTGGAATATTTACACCACTATAATACTAGACATGGAAACATCATAGTGAGTGGTTTTAGAACTTTTCTGGTCTAAGATAATCTAACA
Source organism: Viscum album (assembly GCA_963277665.1). NCBI lineage: Eukaryota > Viridiplantae > Streptophyta > Magnoliopsida > Santalales > Viscaceae > Viscum > Viscum album. The sequence goes on from OY728127.1 coordinate 497,862,064, forward strand.
AAGTACCCAATAATCCCATTAGTTACTAATTCTAAAACCTTCATCACTAAAAATATCATTTATTTTAAATAATATATTTGTACTTATAATTTAAAAATATAACTTGTAATTCCTCTTTTTCAATTAATGGGACATTTAAAAGAAAATAAATCTAATAAAAATAAAACATTATCCTTATATTTGCATAAAAAATTCCAAAAATTCTGTTAAATAATATGTTAGAAACCAATAATAGTGTTTAACCCTTTTAAATTAATTTTTAAAACTGAAGTGAGACATCAATCTAAAATTTGAATGTTCCTTTTCTTTTGTTATACACATATACATTTACACGTAGATATGTATATATATATAGTTTCACAAATTCTCACATTCTCATATTATGTTTTACATATATATATATATACATTTTCATTATTATATATTATTAAAACCACCGAATATATCAAAATACATTTTATGATTAGAATCCATTAATGCCTTTAATTAATCATTAGGTTTTCATGGTAGTTGTTTGATAATTATAAATATCAATCCTTAAAATGAAAATCCCATTTTATTCCACATAAACCAAGTGAAACATGGTTTTAATTTTAAAAATAAATTTTAAACACATATAATAATAGTAATGGGAATCTAAAAGGTTATTTCAATGGGAAGGTGGTAATTTTTCTCAAATTTAAATCATTAAACATGGGGAAACCCATATAGAATCAATGGATGATGGTATAGAGTGTTTCACATCAAATGATGGTTCCCAAAAAAGTAATAAGTGACTGTCCTAACCCCTTGAATAAAGAACTAAAATAAAAAATAACACCAAAACCATTCCTAATGTTTGTTAAATCATGAACTATAATAGGGTAGGAAGAAAAAAAGGGTAAAGGAAAAGGAAAGAGAGATGATAGCTTACTAAGTAGTACCATCCATGATTCACCAAGAAACCAAGAAAAAATTTCATAAATGGAGGAGGAGATCCTCTATGTAAATAATGGTTTTTACAAATGAGAAAGGGGATGCCTCATTGGGTTTGTGCTTGAGATAAGGGTGGGTATTAATTCCAAGTGGGAGTTTTAAAAATTTGGGTCACATACAAGGAAAGAGTGAGGAGGATAGATGGAGGAGGTCACATAATGAATATGGGGGCTCAGTACCAAGTGTGATTCATGTCTTACAAGGTGAAGACATGTATTTTAGGTTTTAAATAAAATATAATAAAATATTGAAAAATATTTTAATTTCTAGGAAACTCACTCATTTTACCGAAATGATTTTCCAAACCATATGGTGATCGGGGGACACTCTTCGGATACCCAAAATATGTTTTGCATTGATTCATTAAGGATCACACACATTCATGTTATTTGTGCACCAACAGGTAATATGGTACTATCCAAGATAAAAACCTAAATTTATGGTCTTTTGTGGTTTAACAACCATATGGGATAACAATGTCCCCATCTAAAACACTAAAAGAATTAAAATTTATAGCCCAACAATTTTTGAATCTAAAAATAAATTTAAATAATAATAAATAAATAACACATGGGATGTTTCAAAATACCCCACATAATTATTTTTACCTCCACAATTCCATTTTCATGGGATGGAGGAAATTGAAATTTCCAAACTCAAACACATTAAACGATTGGTATGAGGATATAAAAAGTGAAATAGACCCTATGTAGAAGAAAATTCCAACTATAAATACCCCACATGATCAATGAAAAATATACTAAAATAGTATACAATGTATCCTAGAAGAATTAAAAAAATTAACAAGGGATATAATGATTCATTAACACCAATACCTACTAGAGTCTCCCCACCATTTATACTTCATAAAAAATTTTGGGTCATTAGTGGAAACACTCTAAAAAAGACACGACATCATTATATAATGCATTCACGTAACACCGAAAACAATTTCTCTATCAATCTCCTAAACCATCCATAAAATGAAAACTCAAAACATGATAAGGGGACATCGAATAAGATATACGGGGAAATAAAAATAAATGAAAACCTCATCAAAACATGACCTGGGTCATATACCTTGGCCACCATACATAAATGGGTAAACTAGGACCTTGAATTTCAAATTTCATCTCTTGGTAAACCTATAAATGAAAACGAGTAACCTTGACATAATATCTACCCAATGGCCACTCGTACCTATTACCCGAGAACCTATATAAAGAAAACCTTTCCCAATCCTTCCTAACACAAAACCAATATGAAAACACTAATCATCCAATACTAAAATAATAAATCCACAACCAAAAAATCCCCACACCTAGATCAATGAAGCACACATGAAATAAAAATTTGATTTCCTCTCTAATACACTAGATCCTGAACATCAATTAAAACCAAAAATAAAATAACAAAAGTATATAATTTCCTCAACAAAAAATATCCACTAATGGTTATGGATAATCTAGATCCCATGAAAAAATTAAAGGATGATAAATAATCAACCCTTGAATCATATCTACAAGAAAAAGAGATTAAGACTGCACCACTCAATTATGATTTTGGGTAGGGCCACCAACAATTAGATATAAGACTAACCACAAGTAGATCACCCTAAGGGTATTCCATGTAAATATAAAATCCACCATTTTCATGAATTTTCTGACCACAATAATTCAAATAACATGATACATGAACTCAACTAGTTCATATGTCTAACACCTGACCAAAAAATACCAATAAAATAAAAAATAAAACTAGTTTAACACAATATGTCAATCATATATAACAAAACCAAATTTTCATATTAATTATAAATCCCCTATCCAATGATTTAAAATACACTATTAAAACCATTTAATTTATTCCCAATTTTAAAACACTCATATTAAAATTGAAACCACATTTCCCTTTTAATTTTTTTCCCCCAAACGACTTTTTATAAAATAATTAACTTTTCTAAATACTTTTTAAAATAAATGACAAAATCATCATGTTTAAAAATTCTCAAAAAAATATTTTAAAGGATAATATTTTAAGAAAACAAATTTCTTAACCGAAAACATATTTCCTTGAATACACACAACCAAAAGCAGATCAAAATTCAAACCACATCATCATTATATCACAAGAATTTCATGAATACACAACCATCACTAGGTCTACAAAAAGGAAGTCTAAATATAAAAACAAAATGGGATGTGAACCATTCTTGATTAAACCACATGGTTTGAGGGACCCTGTTTGAGCTATAAAATAATTCCTAAAATATAACAAAATCAGTTGTTTGTTCACTTCTTGGATTCTCAATTTGTGCAATCTAACCTCAAACCACTGACCTATCTTCCATTTCCATTCCAAAATCCGATATGATCACCAAGGAAAGTCATAACTATAATTTACCAGGGTTTTGATAAATGGATATTACATCATTTTTAGATGAATATTCGTAACATAATACAAACACAAGATTCAACACCATATTAGTTTACTACCTTTGGAAGTAAGGAACACAGAATTCATGTCTGTTGAAATTTATTCAATGTTTCTAATAAAGATATTTCCCTTTATTATCCTTACCTAAAACCAATCTATATAATGTTGGGAAATGAAACATATAAAAAGGGTGAGATTAGATGCTAAGAAAGGTTAACAAGGAACATATCGATCATAATATAATCATAAGGCATAACTACATAATAAAAACATTTAAAAACTCATATTCTATATATCAAATATTATGATATCAGGTTATATAATAAATCATAGATGTTCATAAAAAATCATAAAACATATTCCATGTGTGAATAACATTGAATTTTTTTCATAAACAAAATAATATAATATCATTTCCATATTTGTAAAGGCTCATTTCTATGACCATCATAGTAGATAATTTCCTTTACTAAACTGGATTCACTCTTCCTTTCATCCCTATATTTTTAAATGGATTTCACTCCCCATTCTAATCCTATATATCTCATGAGATATAAACTTTTAACCACATATTTGGAGGGAGATATATGTCCCATTATTCATATAATGAAAACCATATATATGTGTTCCATGAGAACACAAATAAATTATTATATCATAATCCTCAAAAGAAATAGTTTTTATAAATATCATTCCATCATAACATAAACCATGTAAATGAAATGGGTTTTATAAATATCATTTCATCATTAATATAAATCAACAATAGAAATATTGGGGACATAATCCTTGAAATAAATCCCCAATAAATCATATGTAACATCAAATAATGTTATTGTAAAATAAAAATAATTTGGAGAGATAAATTCAAAAAAAAATAAGAATAATATCCTTTATTAATTGAAAAAGTTTTTTTAATAAAATTCAAAGAAAGTTTAAAATAATTTTTTTTGAATATAAAAATGTAATATTGTATGTTAAGATTCAATTATTTAATTCATCATGAAATTTTAAAAATACATTTAAGTCATATTAGTTAGAAAAATTCCTCCAGTACTTTTCTTGAAAAAGTCACAGAGTACCTCATTGGGATGATGATAAAAAATAATTTCAAACCATTTAGTAAAAAATAATTTTTTTGTAAAAATGAAATTAATAACTGTATAAGAATAGATAGTGAAATTGAGAAATTTTTTAAAAAACAAGGCCGTGGAAGAAAAATATTCCCTAAAAATACTTATGTTTAAAAAATTATGAATAAAATTGAGATTATGAAATTTACCCTTACCAGATTATAATTAGTAGAATCATATTCCTCATGAAGGAATGAAAATTACATGGATATCAAAATACCTCAATATTCATAATAATAATCTTATGTGTTGACTTTATCTGTATACGTTGAAAACTTTTATATAATAAATATAAGTTTTTTATACATATTAAATAGATCTAAATTAACATATATAATACCATATGTGATTTTCTTATGAGTTTATATTACTCTCTTATTAACAATTCCATGTTAAAGTTGTGTTTCAGGAAATAACCGCTTTGTTTTTCGTTCATATTTGGACTTGTTATCCTTGGTCTGCTTTCATAGATCAATATTTCATCATCTCTAGAATGATAAACCTAATATAAAAGTAATATATATATATTATTTATATATTTATTAATTTTGATTTATTAAATTTATACATATAAAATAAAATATATCGTTCATGGAGACGGTTGGCCGTACATATGCATGAATGATATTTTAATTTTATTTTAATATTTAAGGAAAGGAAATTAAAATATATATTATCATTATATAATGATTTTTTATTTTATAATTATCATTTAAATTCCTAAAATTCACCCTTTTTACCATCCATGTGAAATATAGATGAAAAATGAATCACATTGCATTGTGGAGATGATATGTCATACGTACGCATGAGCTAAGTTAAAATTTCTCCAAATATTAGGTGGTAAAAAGGTAGATATAATAATATAATTACATTAGTATAATTATTTAATAAATATAAAATGTAATCATTATACCCATTATAATTTTCAATCATAAAATAAGGTGATGCAAAATAAATTTTATCACTACAAGGAGTTGGTCAGTTATACGTATCTACGAGCGATACTTTTATTTCTTATTCGATGGGAATGTGGTTGTATAGTGATTTATTCATAATAATAATAAAATTTCATCGTATATATGATTTTTAAGTTATTATACTATGAAATATATCATAGAGTTAGAGGAGTTATATAATAGTTAAAAAATAGAGTTATTGGTTAGAACGATTACCTCTTCTTCGAAAAAGATCTTTTTGATCTCCTCTAAATAACTCCATAGTTGGTCTTTTGGGAATAAAATAACCTCTATAATGTTGATATAGAATTTTATAAGTGAATTTTTAAGATTTTTTCCATCATATAAGGCCTAATGTGGGGAAATTATAAGATGGAGGAGGTTCCCATTTATAATAAAGGTGAGGGGCTCATTTGGAATTTCTCAAAAAGATTAAATTGAAAATAATATAAATATAAAAAATAATACATGTAAGTGGAGTGTTATTAAAATATAATTTAGTATAGGTTATTAATACAATAAAAATATATGTCATATATGTTATGTTTTAATTCAAGACATTATATTTTTTTAACCATTAGTTATCCTAGTTTAATTTTAACTACGGTAACAACATTTTAAATATAAAAGGTGTATATTTTTAATTATAAGGTTTAAATTGAACTATAAGTGTTATAATTATTATAGTTTCGACCATAATTGTTCCCTTTTATAATTAATTATGTTTTTCATGATTTTTAATTAATTTAATTAAACACTAATATCATAAAATTTCATTACTATCAATTTTGACACTATTAATTACATTGACTTTAATAAAATAAATAAGGAAAGATAAATTAGGAAAAATAATTTAATACACCCCTAATATATAATATTAACTTATAAAATTCGTGGATAAACTTATGAAATTAAATTATATTTATTTTAATATTTTTAATATCATTTAATTGAGTTTTTTATTAATTGAATAATTACTTTATCATTACTGTGTAGTTATTATGATAATTATTTCAACACTAAAAATTAAAAAAATATACATGATTTTTATAGTGCTTTTACCTTTCATATATGTATATATTGGATTATATCTTATTTTTACCACCATAATTAATATTGAACTTTTTAAAAGTAAGAGGGCGATATTTTGACACACTCTATGATTTTAATAATATCACAATCATTTTCATAGGCATGTTTCCACTAAAATATTCAATTTTTAACAATATGTATTAATGGTATAATCAAATTCATAAAATAATATTTTTAAAAGTTTTAGGGTTATTTAATCATCATTATCACATTATTTTAAACCTAAATTATCAAATTTTACCTGTTACTATGGTAACCATATTTACTAATGTTATTATTCATATTTTAAAAAAATTAAAGGTTCCTAATTAATAAATTTTTTATTTATGATTCAAAATATTTATTTCAATTTCCAAAATTATAGTCACTGAATTTTTGGAAATTAATTTAAAATTAATCCCACAAAATGCATGATACGATTGGTTTTTAAAGTGTAAAGGTCCAAAAGTTTGAAATGTTTTTTATATCTAATTTCAATATGAAGCTGGTTTAAATTTCCAAAATTTGATTAATGTATTTAAAATGTTATTAATTATACTTTAAAACCATCTAAAAACATAATTTAACTATATAATTAAGTTAGATGAAAAAGTATTTTTCAATTAAAATTTTGTATTTTTTCACGATTCATCAAATCAAGAAACTTCAGAGAAATTTACCAGAATTTAACCCTAAGTAAATTTTTATATACCAATTCAAAATATAATGTTTATTTTTTCCAATATGATTTATATATGTTTAAAAATATATTTTTAAAACAATTGATCAATTAAATAGATGTGAAACTACTTGTAGAAAAAATAGTTTTTTAGAATAAAACTGGATTTATTTTTATATCATTCTATAAAACACATAGAATGAAGGTTAAACCTTATATTTTATATTATATATATATATATATATTTCATTAATATAATCCAAAAACATTTTTTTTGTTATTGGTGTTAAAAGCACTTTTTTTTTCATTTAAATTGTTTTTCAAAAAAAGATTTTATTTTAATATCAAAAGGGTTTTATAAATTTAAACCAAAAATGTATAATTCAGTTAGACATGTTTATACCATATATTATAACATATATTATATAATTATATTTTTTAAATAATTACAATATTAAAATGATGTTTTATATAAACTCAGTATTGCATATAAAGGAAGCTATATCGGTGTTATGTGGAATGCAAGACATCAAAGAAATCAAATTTTTTAAGGAATATATATTTCCTAAAAATAATGAGGAGTTACATTATAACCCAATTAAAATTGAATTTAACCATCTAAATTTATCAGTCCAATTCAATAAAATGAGTATATCACTCAATCATATCCTTAAATTCCCATGTATCTTTTTAAAGTCTTAGTTTCTCCAGAAAAACACTAACCATGTGAGTGGAATTGTTTTATAGAACTTTATATCTATGATATAGAATTTATACTTATTTCACTTCATAATAATTATATTTAATTAGTGGTACAATATTTTATATTAGTACATATAAAGTATTAGGTATGTACTTCCTCATAATATATCCAAGGAACACGTTATAAACTTCAGAGAGATTTTGTGTAAGTGCCAATTGATAAGATATCGTTCAAATATAATATAGAATTTAAAAAGTAGATCATTTCCTTGAAATTTGAAATTGAACATTTAAAATAAAATGAGGATTTTTGAGAATTTAATTTTGGGAAACCACATCTAAAAAATTAATATTAAAACTGCCTTTAATAAAAGAAAGTGGGAAATATAAGAGTCAACCAAAGTAACTCATAACCAGGTTTCCGTATAAGAGAATATATATGGAAAGTAGAAAAATGGACATGGAATGGAAATATAACTATTATTTTCTGTTAACGAGTGATAGATAGAATGATCTTGATAAAGATAAAAATCACAAATCTATAAATTAGTGATGATATAAGGGACCGATTCATTCATCCGAAAAGAAGCTAATACGATAACATTTTTTGTTTCAAGATCCTTTCCCTAGAGTTGACAATTTTCATCAGAATAAATACACACTTGATTTTATAATCATAATCTCATCCTTTCGTTATGACTTTTTCAATTTGTAATTCATCTTTTATTCCAATAAATGAAGGTGAATTATTCATTCATGAAGCAATAGAAGATCACGATATCCATTTAATTATGGTTTATTCCATCTGTCTTAGCATCCTAACAAAAATGTTTACATAGGTTATCCAATATACATAAATCCTCATATGGGGAGGTAGTTCTTTAATCTCTAAAACCTCATCCAAATTTCAATGTAAATAATTATAAAAACGGTTATCCTTATGAACGTTCCAAAATATTTAAATCCCTGAATTTTGAACAAAGATCACTAAACTTATCATTTATCCCGAAAAAACATGATGTAGCTCCTAAAAGTCACATAACAAACTTGTGAATAACATTATCATTTATTCTCTTGAAACATTTTAATAACCAAAATTACCATAAAAACTTAGTGAAAAAAGTAAGATTTCAATATTTAACTCTTTCCACATACTATAAAGCCAAAAATTTTATAAACCCAATCCATGATATGATAAACCACTTTTTCATCATATCAATCCCAACATCATTAATATTGTCCTGTTTATTCTATCACAATCAAACGTATTTTTGTTTCATTATACCAACAACATAAACACATTAAGGTTTATTCTTGTCCTAATATTGTGTTCTCCAAAAATATCACTTTAACACCTCCATAACATTCTATAGTTACTAATACCATTCAACATTTTCTTTTAAATCTTTATGGAAAAACCATAGTAGACTAATTTTTTGATCTTTCATTACTCTGCAATACCATAAAATTAATTCTACAACATTTTTATATAATTCAATTATATAAACACTAAATCATTCCACCACTTATTTTTCATACTCCACATCACCAATAACGATCGCATGAGATTTCCCTTTTTAATTAGCTTTAAGAGGTTACTGAAATCGATTATCATCATTAACTATTAGATTTGTATTCTGATTATCATAATGACTATTTATTTTGAGCATGAATAATTGAATAATAGGGGGTGCATTATATACGGCCTTCTCTCTATTCATATCATTTTAATACATTTTTACATCACTTCTGTATTCAAAGGCCTGATGACCCTCTTTTCGAAACATAAAACATCGACCAACCCCCTTAAGATAATCTCCTCCATTTTTCATTCAATAATTTTTTTATAAAGTAAATCTCATCATCTTTTCTCCATTTTTTATATTTTACATTAATCTCCATATTTTTTTTCTTTTCAAACCCGTGATATTGATATGTAACTCCAACATCTATTTCCACCATTATAGAACATAGAAAAATCTCTTCATAACTACTGAAGCCTCTTATGGATAACACCCTTCATAGAATTGGTTTTAATCCAGTTATGAATCTATCACCATTACTTTTAGGTTTTATGATAATACCAAATGTGTACCTTTAAATTCTTGTAAACTTTTCCTCACAAGTACCAATGGATTAATCATCCTTTTTATTAATCTTAGGGAACTCATTTTTCATCTTCATATGAAAAATATTTGAAAAATACTTATTGAAAAATATGTTATTGGACTTAGTCCATTCCATAGAGTCAATTAAAATTTTCCACATTGTGTTCTTGATTAGATTCCAGCACTCGCCTTCTTCGCATTCTAAACGATAAACAACCAAAATGAAATTTTCATGTTTCGAACACTAAAATACTAAAAATATATTTTAAATTCTACTGATCTATTATTAAAAAATATTTTAATCATAATAATCAACAAATCAAGGTGGAAGTTTCCTCATGGAAGAATCAATAGAATTTAATTCCCTCCACTACTCATTTACATGTCCATCATTATTCATAGCTTCTGTGAGTATAGAGATACAATTTTCCATTCCATATCCCATAATATTGGTTTGATCAGGAAGAAAATTATTGGTTTTCATATAAAATTCAACATTAACATAGTTTCATTAGGTTATATCCATTGACTAAAACCAAAAGTATAGTTTGAATAACATTAATCATAGTGGGAAAACAACATAATCAATGGAATTTAATTTAAATATCTAACATATTAGGTTTAATCCAAGAATTTATATTCTCATTAACAAAATTTTAGTATTGTTACCTATACATAGGGTTATATATAGAGATCTTAAAAATATATTCACATATTATTTTCCAAAGGTTTATTAATCATTTACATTAATACCACATATAACAACCCAAGATTTTAAAACACTAATATTACATCTTTTATAGATTAATATTAATTAAATTACATAAACATATTCCCTAGAACCATATTAGTTTAGTTACTTTCGAGATATAGAACCCAAACAGTCAGTCTGGAGAAATATCTTCAATGATTCCCACACAGATTATCACCTTTAGTATCAATACATAAAACCATTATTTATAAAATAGAGAAGAATATATGAAAAGGGTGAGCTAAAATTATTAGTATGGTTAAGAAGGAAGATATCAGTCATAAAATAATCCTAATGTATAAGTAAATAATAAATACATTTAAAAAACAATATCCTTTATATCAAAGATTATGATATAATGCCATGGAATAAATCATAGATATTTATAATGAATCATAGAACATATCCAAAGAGAGAATAACATGGATTCTTACCCTATACATAAGAATAAAAAATCATTTCCATAATCATCAAGGATATTTCCCTAGACTATTATAGTAGACAAAGTCCTTTATTGAACATGGTTTACTCATCATTCCATCCTTGTATTTCTAAACCGTTTTCACTTCTTATTCTAGTTTTATCTATCTCAAAATATATAAATCATTACCCAATGAATTACAGTTATATATAGGTACCACCAATCAAATTATGAAAAAAACATATGTGTTATAGAATAATAGAAATTATTTATCATATTAGAAACCATGAAACATAATGGGTTTCATAAATAACATTTCATTATAACATAACCCATGTAAAATAAATATATTTCTTAAATATCATTCCATCATAAACGTAAATTTACTAAATAATGAATAGGGATAGTAAACTTGAAAAATATCCCAAATTTATCATAACTAAATTCAAATAATATTTTTGTTACTGGAAAATAATTTTTATATATCACTTAAAAATAATTCTTGAGGAAAATAACCTTTCTTCTTTGAAAAAGTTTTCTTTTCAAAAAATGTCATTAAATTTAAATTAAAATATTTTAAGTGAAGGTAATATTTTGATATTATAAGGTAATATTCAAGGAACTATGTTTTAATTAAAGCATTAAAACCTATTCACACCATATAATTTTGAAAAATATTCATGTCATACTATTGTTGGGAAAGTCACAACGCGAATCGTTTAGAAAACAACAAAATAATTCCATTCAAACCATTATGTAAAAATTCATTCATGGGTAAAAATTAATATAAAAATTTTATAATAATAGTAAAAATATTTTTGAAATCATTTTTAAGAATCATGGATAGGTCAGAAAAATATTCCCTAACTGATACTTATTTATAAACAATCACAAATAAAAATGACATTGTGAAGTTAACCCTTAAAACTTTCTAATCAGTGGAATTATAAGGACCATGAATTTAAGAAAATTATATGGATATAAATATACTTTAATATTCACAATAACACTCATTAAATATATTCATTGTTAGTATATACAACACACAATATAAGTAATTAGTGTACAATTTATATGTCCCATAGAAATAAAAGTGAGACAAAAATCCATTACATTAAGTCTTGACTTCCTTAGTATATGTTCAAACATAACATATAATAAATATAATTTATTTATAAATCTTCCATGGAACCATATTCATATATAAAATACCATATTTTATTTACTTATGACTTTATATTACTCACTTATTAATAATTCCATGTAAAAGTTATGCTTTGGGTAATTACCGCTTTGTTTTTCATTCTGGTTTTAACTTGTTATCATTAATCCTATAACATATATTATGATTTGATTATATACAGAATGATAAAAGTTATATAAATAATATATATATATATTGATAATATATGTATTCATATTGATTAAAAAAACTTATAGATAGAAAATATAATACACCGTTCATGGAGACGGTAGGTCATACGTACGTATAAACTCTGTTTTTATTTTATTTTCATACTAAAAGAAATATAATTATATTATATATGATATTTATAGAATAATATTTATATTATATATCATATATATTCATAAAATTCATCCTTATTACCATCCATGGGAAATATATATGAAATAATGAATCGCATCGCATTGTGAAGATGGTAATCCATACGTACGCATGAGTGATGATATAATTTCTCAGAATATTTGGTGGTAAAAATGTAGAAATTAAATTATAATTATAAAAGTATAATAATTTAATAAATATAATATATAAACATTATACCCATCATTATTCTTACACAAAATATATGGTGATGGAAAATGAATTGTTTCGCAACGTGGAGACTGTAAGTCGTAGGTACACATGAGCGATACTTTCATTTCTTCTTCGATGTGAGGGGTTTTATAGTGGTGTATTCATAATAATAATAACAATTCAGAATATTTAGTATGATGAATTTATTATTTTATAATATATATCATTATCTTAATGAGGTATAGAAGAGTAGAAAAATAGAGTGATCGGTTAGTGTGATTGCCTCTTCTTCGAAGAGGCTCCTTTGGATCTCCTATAAAGGACTCTAGAGTAAGTGTTTAGGGAACTGTAGAACCTCAATAATGTGTCTATGGATATGTAAAAAACATAGTTTGAAAGATATTAGTATATCTAGAGGTCTCAATGAGTATAAATGATACGAGGTGGGAGGGGTCCTTTTATAATGATGATGGGGGACAATTTTAGAATTTATCACAATGAATAGATTAAAAATAAATTAAATCCAAATAAAAATACCTCAAAATGGAAAGTTATTCATTTATAATGTGGTTTATAGTGATAATAAAGTCAAATAATATATTTTTTTAATTATATTTTTTTAATTTAAAACCATAACTTTTTTTTACCTTTGGTAAACCTATTTCAATTTTAACAATTGTAACACCATTTTCAATATAAAATGGTAGATATTTTTACATATAATGTGTCAATTGAACCATAAAGGGTCCATTTATTATATTTGAGACCATAATTTTTTCCTTTTGTACTTAATTAGAATTTTTATTATTTTTAACTAATTTAATAAAATATTATTTTTAAAAAATCACAATAGTGTCAATATTGACACTATTCATTACATTGACATTAATAAATTCAATAAAATAATATAAAATCAAGATAAATAATCTAATAAACTCAAAATATGCCTTATTAGCTTATAAAATTCGTTTATATCCTTAAGTAATTAATTTTTTTATTTTAATGTTTTTATTATCAATTAATTGTTTTCATTATTAATAGAATAATTATTGCATCCTCATTATGTAATTATTTATGTGAGTTATTTCAACACTAAAAATTAAAAATAAATTTCTATTATGTATATAAACCTTTCAAATTTTTTAAAAATATATATAGTCAAGAATATATTCTATTTATTTCCATAATAAAAATATAATTCTTATTAAAATTTAGAGGGTGTTATTTCATCACTCTCTTTGATTTTAATAATATCCAAGTCATTTTCATTGAAAAGTAACCATTAAATTTCATAATTTTTAAAATTATGTATTATGGGTATAATTAAATTCCTAAAATAATATTTATTCATGTTTTAGGGTAATTTGGAAATCCTAATCAATGTAATTGTAACCTAAATTGGCCAATTTTACCCACTACCATGGTAGCAAAATTTACAAATGTTACTATTCATATTGTACAAAAATAAAAGGGGCCTAATTAAAAAATTTACAACTTATGATTCCAAATATTGAATCCATTAAAATAAATTATAATTATTTAACTGGAATGATTTATTTTAAAACTAATCATGTAAATAGCATGAGATGACTGGGTTTTAAAGTGAAAAAATCCAAAAGTTTGAAATGTTTTTTTATATCCAATTTATATTTTTAAATTGTTAAAATGAACTAAATTGGATTAATTTTTCTATAATTTTACTAATTATAATTTTAAACCAATTCAAAACATAATTAATTTATATATATAAGTTAGATGAAAACGAAGTATACAATTAAAATTCAGTATTTTTTAACTATTCATCAAATCATGAAACTTATCAAAAAAATAAAAAAATATAACCCAAATTATATATTTTTATAAATATTACAAATAATAAGTTTATTTTGTCAAATATAATTTCTAAAAGAGTCAAAATTTAGTTTTAAACAATGTATGTCTCAAAAAGGCAACAAAACTTCTTTTAGATAAATATAGTTTTTAAGTGTAAAACTCGATTTATTTTTATATAGTTTCTATAAAACACATAGGTTGAATGTTAACAATTATATTTACTATTATATATATACATCATTAATTTATTCCTTCAAGGTTGATTTTTTAATTTTATTTTTATAAAAAAATCGTTTTCATTTAAATAGTTTTTCAAAAAAATCCTTTTAATTTCAAAAGGGTTTTACATCTTTTAACAATACTTTAATAATTATGTTAATCCTTTTCAAAAATGCAATTATTATTTATAGGTTATAATTTTATTAGTTAAATAATTATAATTATAAAATTATGGTTTGTAGAAACACTCTGTTGTGTGTCATGCAAGCTAAGCCAGTGTAGTGTGTAAGGAAAGACATCAAAGAAATTAAACTATTTTATAAAATAATTTTATCATAAAAATATTGGTGTGTTGTAATACCATTAAAATTTAGAAAAATATTTCATCATTAATAATAAAAAAACTCAAAATTTAAATCCAACTTCCCATGATAACTCAAGCATAATCATCATTGGTGGTGGTCAAGCACAAATTTAGGACCAATCTATGGAGTTGTAATAATGAATTATAACTTGATTGTAGCCTGATAAAAAATAAAAAATTGATAGTCATGAAAACTATGTTTTCTTCACAGAACTTAGACTTTGATATCATTTTTAGTAAATAGGCTCGGGCTTCTATCCAAACAAGCATCTAACGCTTACCAGAATGTTCCTAAGGGACATTCCCAATCCCCACAAGATAGTGACAAGAACCAAAGAAACATAAAAAATATTTAGTAATAATTTCACCCTTGAATTTGTGTTAATGAAATTGAATAATTATGATGGAAATAAGAATGATTCATCTGTATGTAGGAATCTCATGCAAAATCAAATAAAAAGATATAAAAATTAATTTATAGTGTAATGTCAAATGAAATCCTATCTCACCCTATAAACTACCTCTATATGAAATATTTTTAAGTCCCACTATTAAATCTATAGATATAATGAATCCCACTAATAACCATAACTGAAAGTATTAATGAACTCATTTAAAGGTTTTACATGGTTAGAGATTCTATGAAATGAAAAGTGTTTGTGGACATCACAGATAAATCAAATAACACATGACTGATGTGATAAATAAAATGTAAACTAACTTATGAGACTAAATCAATAAGTTATCCTAGAGAATTAGAGAGTTATACTAGAGATAAAAACTGAAATGTAAATTATGTTTCCTTAAACAGTGTAAACCAAAGAAATAATGGTTCTAGAATTTATATCCGTAAAACGTGGGGCACACACCTGGAATTAAAGTAATATGGTTCAGAATTTGTTTCCTACAATTATAGACACCCATGAAAAAAATAAGGGACCTATAAAAGCCCTAGAATCAAGAACAACAATCAGAATCAGTCTAAAACCCAACCTAAGGTTCATCTGAATCATTTAAAATAATAGTGTAGGAAGAAAATAATGGGAAATGTAAAGGAAGGGGAAAAGAGATCTTAATGGGGTCAATTTATTGTGAATGGGAAAGAAACCAATAAAAATTTACCTTGAATTAAAGAAAATCACCTCTATGGAATTGTTGGTACCTGTGAACAATAGAGGGTGAGTGAACCTAAGGTCCACACATGAGACAAGGGAGAGGGTAGTCTTGATAAGAGTGGTATCTATAGCTAAAGGTTATGTATAAGGAATTATGGAAGATACTGGAGTGATAATATAAGGCCCCAGCCTTAAACCTTACTTAATCTTGTGTTATTACAAGATTACACATTGAGGATCTTTTCAGGTTTAGAATTTTAGAGAATTAGATCATAAAACTTGCATTACATTCCACATTTAAACAAAGTGGTTACATAAAAGATAGTATTCATTTTTTCCCATCAACGGAAACATATTTAAAATAAAACATGGATTCTTTCTTGAAACTTCCTTGACACTATCATCATATCATGTACCCTTCCCTTGACCTGTGAAAAACATTTCAAAAACTTGGGATGAGCATAAAAAGCTCTGTAAGGGATATAAAAATATGGAAAGTAAACATGAGTACATGTATACATAAGAATGAAATCATACTTTACCCATAAAACATAAGCACTTTAACATACCTCATAAAATCATTAATAAATCATAGAAATCATAAGACATAAAAGGTAACTTGAGGCATTCATAACATTATTACGTAGGGAGTAACCCACTTGGTTACGTTTGGAATACCCACCACAGTATATTCCCTAAATCTCTTCGGAGAAACCTTAACGTTTCACTCCTTCGTGTTACCCAATGCATTGGAGAGCTATATCGGGATCACCCGCCCTTAGTTTATCACGAAACCAACCGTTTCCATAACAATGCCCAAGAACCATAACATAAACGCATCACATAAAACATGCATAAAGGAAACATAACATTTCCACATTTAAATCACAATATAACATTTTAGTATATTGAAATAATGAATCCATTAAAAAAGAAACCATTTCCAAAACCATTTAAAACATTTAATAAAGAGATTTTTGAATCAAAGTGTCCCATACCACCTTTAAGCTTTAAACTTTTTAAACCATTAATATCCATATAAATAAATCCATAAAACCATTTTGAAAACATGGATATTAATGGGAACCATTTATAAGAATAAATCATTAAAACATTTAAAACGATATTTTATTTAAAGTGTTTTTAACAAAATGAGAGACACTTGAATACAATAATTGAGGAATAACATTTAATCAGAACTTTATAATATCATGAGAATAAAGTAATTCATGATATAATATTCCAAAGGACAGTTTATACACCATATAAGAGTGAATTGGTTCATAACAACAATGAAGTCTCAATAGAAATGTAAAATGAGATGAAATCCCCTGTAAAGAAGGTACCCTTAAATTAAGGATAAATCAATCTCATAATTATGTGTGAAAAATATAAATACACCCAATATAAGTGGATATTAATTGTAAAACACTCAATGTTAATTCACACATATTAAAATGAGAACATATTCAATAACTACATGTTGAACCCAAAGAGATCGAAATTGGGTTAAAAAGTTCCCTTGGTAAAATTCGACAGCCTAACGGCATCACTTCAAAATTCAGAAAATGAGTTGATGAGAGATAAAAAGGGTATCTCATCACTTGGAAATAAAATTTAAATCAACAAGGATATATAAGAACATATCCCAAAATAATAGTATGTGAATTAAAAGACATAACAAAAGAAGCCTTTTAAAAAGAGGAGGGTGAAAGGTTCCCTTACTGACATGGGTATCTTTCGAAACATACGCCCCGTGAAATAAGGACAATACAACATTGATGTAAATACTCATAAAAGAAAGTATATTACACAAAGAGAAGAATAATGGATAGTAAATACACCACTCAAAGGAAATTGTGGCAAATGTAGCATAAATCTCACGGGAATAAAAGTGAGATGAAAAATCCCTTACGAAAACTCGGCAACCTAACAACGCCACTTAAAACTTCCAAAAATGGATTGATGAGATCAAATAGGGTCTCTCATCATATTACAATAAAATGTACATAAAGAGGAATATAAAATAACATCCCCCATCATAAAAAAGAGGAGCTTAAAAGAAGTGACATAAAGGAGAGTACTTAAAAAGAAAGAGAGAGGTTAGATCTCTTACGAAAATTCGGCAGCCTAACAACGCCACTCAAAACTTCCAAAATGGATTGATGAGAGAGAATAGGGTATCTCATCACATGAACATAAAAATTACAGTAATATTAATATAAAAGAACATCCCAATAACAAGAAATATGAGCTTTAAAAGGAATGAAATAAAAGAGTGTACTTAAAAAGAAAGAGAGGAGTAGGATCCCTTACCTCGGGTCCGACTTGACTCGATCGTTCTTTAATATCTTGAATAATAAACTTGAGTTAATTTTGACTTCCTTGAGAAAATTTTTCAAGTTCATTATTCCTTTTATATCACTTATTACAATGTCATGAACACAATGTAATTATTTTAGTTAATAACGGTCGTCTAAACGATCATTGGTACTTGAGTCAAAATATGCTCTTTATAATTACAAGTTGTTCATGTATCTATTATATCCAGAGTTATAATCATGATTTATATATCATATATGTCATATATAACCACTACATATTCGCTTTATACTATTCCATATCATTTGGAGATAAAAAACGAAAAGCACCGTTCATGGAGACGGTAGGCCGTACGTACGCATGAACACTACTTTCATTTTTTTCTTTTTCATATTAATGAAATTAAAAATAAATGATATATATATATATATTATAATTCCAGTATAATATATATGTTATATAGGTTACATATGTTCAATAATTTAATTCTTTATACTTTCCATGTATTGCATGTACGAGTCACATCACTTGAGGGGGCGGTAGTCCGCACTTCCCCATATGAAATTATCACATTTAAAAAACATGAAAAGAATAATGTTATGGTTTAAATATAAAATACATAAGAATATAGTAAACATAAATACCATATATATCTTATATAAAATACAGTGACATCATAATGGCCACCTTTAAAGGTGTTAAAAGAATATTGAACAATCATCGTTTCGTGAGGCAGAAAATCGCCAACCACAGAAACAATATGTTATTTAACCATTAGACGAAGGTGTGTGCAAGTGTAGCTTGAATACTTCTTATAACAACATCCTAGTATATTTAATATACTGGAGGTTTTACAAATTAAATGAATAAAAGAGTTTAGGGGGTTGGAGAAGCAAAATAAAACAAAAGGACTCAAGTGAAGACATTACCTTAAAATCGGGTAACTCCCTTTGGTTTGAGCTCAAAGGCTTCCTTGGGAATACTTCTTCCAAAATTGAGGCTTCAAGGAGTAAGAGAGGGATGTGGAGAGACAAAAGGGGCAGGGGTTGGCCGATCCAAAGGCTTTGGGAGTGTGGGTAAGGAGGTAGAGGTGGGGTCCTTTTATAAGAGGAGAGGAGGGGCACTCTTGGAAAGTAAAGAAATGTTACTTTATTTGAAAATGATTTTCGGATTCAAAAGGTCCCACATTGATATAATTCGAGGGTATGGTGATAAGGGTTCGAAATCCACCCATAAAATAGGTTTTGGACATGTTTAGGTCATAGATTTTACATTATCATTTCATTTTATTTAAATCCTTTATTAATGAGGTAATCACTGCATCATCATGATGTCATAAATAATTTAATAAATTTAATGTCTAAAAATTATAAAAAAAATATCATTATGTAGGAAATATTTTTATCTTTATAATGATTATTTATATTCAAAAAGATCATTTATGTATACAAAATTAAAAATATTTTACTTAGGTGATACATTCTTTGTCACATTTAACATTCTTTAAAAATAAAAAGATAAAAAGTCACTTTCTCACAAAAGTGATTCCATGGGGCCCCCAAGTTTGGCACAAGGAATCCCATGGTCGGCCATGAGACAACCAGTAGCCTTAGGACACATTTTGTGGTCATTTTTTATTATTATGATATTATCTTATTATCTTTAACTGCACGGTTACTCATTAATCAAGATAATTAAAGATAATTACCGTTGTTACTATTCATAATGTTCAAAAACAAAAGAGTCTTAATTGCATAATTTTAACCTTCTGATTCCAAATATGTCATCCATTTTACCAAATTCCAAACACATAAATTTTAATAATTAATTTAAAAAAACTTCCCGTTGTCAAAACATATAGCGGTTTTTTTAGAAACAATATTTATGAAAAGTTTGGCACTTGTTTATGCCTAATTACAAAGTGAAATTAATCCCAATGACCATAATTGAATTACATGGTAAAAATATATTCTAATTACACTTTAAAAAAATTAAAAAGATAATATAACCATATAATTAAATTATATGAAAAAGTAGTTTTGATGTAAAATGCAGTATTTTTCACTATTCATTGAAAAATGAACATTGTCATAAAAATAACAAAAATTAACCCAAGGTAAATTTCAATGTCCCAATCATAAATAATATGTTTATTTTGAAAAATAGAGATTATAAAATTGTCAAAAAGTGGATTTAATAGAGGTTCACCATTAAAAGGCGGTTAATCGACCTTTTAAAGAATATTGGAATGTTTACGCTTAAAAACTGGATTCATTTGCATTTTTAATCCCCTAACATTTATTGAAAAAAAATAAAAATATTTGAAAAAAATATATAATCATTTTGTAGTTATTTATGTTCATTCCTGCCATTACAACGGCTAGGCGTTAACTACCATTTAAAATAATATTATTTTACTATTAGAGTGCAACGTAAGATTTCAAAGAAACTTGTTGTTGCATATTGGGTACGCCATTGAGCATAGCATTCCCTTTAAAGTACTATTAATATTTTATTCACAAATATGGATTAATGTGAATATTTCATACTCTTTATTTACCTGGGGTGTTACATCCTTCCCCCCTTTTGGGAATTGCGTCCTCGCAATTTTAAAATTGGGCTTGAAAACTCCATTTAAATTCCCACATCGGAAAAGGAGTAAATTAAACTATCACTTTAAAAGAAAGAAAGGGAAGTACAGAGGTCACCCGAGTTAACCCATACTAGGATTCCATGTATGAAAATATGGACATGGAGGAAAAAAAAGGGTCATGTTCTAATGGAGAGTGATAGTGAACATTTCTAGGAGATAGTTAACCATAATAAAATCACAAACTTGTGATGGGTTAAACGGTATTCGATTCTCCAGTAGGAAAAGTTAACAGTCAACATTTTTGTTTTAAGTTAATTTTTATTGAGGAATTTATTTTTGAGCTTAACTAAATCATAATGAAACATACTTACTTGTCATGTAGACTTTCAACTTTTACTAGATTCCTTAATCAAACTCATATTTTCTCCAAAAGATGAGTATTTAGGAAGACTTGTTCGCATTAGGAGTACTATAATCAACTTCTTGATAATCACCTAATCCACAAAAGAGAACTATATACTTCCCATGTCTTTAGACTTTAACCAAAACCAAAACCAAAAAGGTTAGTACAAGATCAGATAATCCAGAAAAGGATAACCCTTTATAAAAAGAAAATCTATTCTTAATCTCCAAAATTTGTCCAACAAAACCCAAGGTTCAACGAGGACCATTCGATAAAAAATTTGTCCATAAAATTATTCAAAGTAAACCATACTAAGATTGAAACCCAAATATTTGAAGGATTTAGTCACATAGTCTTCCAAGTTAAATCGTAACATTTATCTCCAAACAACATCAGTTGCTCCTAAAGTCTCGCATTGAAAAGTAATTAACCTAATCACATATCCTCCATGATAGGTTAATAAATTTCCATAGATAACCCAAAATCAACATACTCTTAATTCATAAAATAATCTAACTAAAAGGAATCATTCAAACTAACTAGGGACTTCACGTAGTCTAGTGGTAGGCGATAAATACCAGTCGGACTTTGGTTGTGGGTTCGATTCCCGCAGCTTTGTCCGACGCGACGAGTTGTCACACGGTCTGCGTATTGTCCTTTTTATAAAACTCCAAAAATAACCCTAACATGTTTTAACCTCAATTTTATCTCATGCCTTTCACTTCCATTGTAACATATAGTAACCCATAATTACCTCGAAATTAAGGATCATATAAACCCAAATGGTTCTTTATAACTATGTCCACAAAAGAACAGATAACTATTCCTTGAATAAAATTTTCATATATTAAACATCAGGTTTACACATAATATAAAAAGTCTTCTAATATTACCCCATCATCAAAAGAGACTTAATACTCTTAATAATTTCACCATAACTCTTGAAGCCCTTATATGTTGACATCTTACTCATTAAACATTCTTCATGATCCATTAACCATTCCATTCTAACTTATTCTGAAATACTTCTTTCCTACAAACAAAATCATGAATCATATCCTAAGATTCCAAAATAGGAAAACAATAGTCATGAAATAATCCATACCTTTGATTGGCCATTTTTAGTTTCTTCATCCTCAATTGGAATGGCATTAGGTATTGGTAAACGAACATTTGTACAATCTTGGTGATCCCATTCACGAAACTTCTTCATAGGACATGTGTTTGCATAATGACCATGGACACCAAATTTAAAACATTCAATTGATCCCTCAGAAAGAACTTCTTTCCCTTTCCTCGAGTCAACTAGATGCTTCTTTTTTCCATGGAAGGTTCTTGCTTTATGACCTTCATTTCCACATCTATAGCATATTTCTGTCCCTTTGAAACATTTTCCTAGGTGTTTCTTTCCACATTTTTGACACATAAGTTTTTGAACACACTTACCTTTATGATTATTACCTGTAGTTCCGTAGGTATTTGTTTCTTGCATATATTATGCCTTAGAGAAATCAACAAGGTTTAGGTTGCCAATCGTGACTCCAGATAGTTGGTTGAGGATAATCACAAGAGTTCTCATTGCAGCTCCCATATCATTCAGTTGCTTGCTCAAAAAACTATCACAGTTTCATTCACATCCACTGTTACTTTGGTGCCTGCTAGATCCAGCCATTTACTAAAACTAAAAAGGTCAGTGTGAGTATATCAACAAAACCATCATGTACTAATGAGGAAGATAAACACTAAGATATACTTACTCATTCACTTTATCTAAAACTATGACTCTTTCTGAAATCCTAACCATTATGGTAATGTCACTTATGCTTAAAGAATACCCTAACCTCTAAAGTTATCTAAACCGACCTCTGATACCAACAATAAGGCCCCAACCTTAAACCTTACTTAATCTTGAGTTATTACAAGGTTACACATTGAGGATATTTTTAGGTTTAGAGTTTTAGAGAATTATATCATAAAACTTGAATTACATTCCACATTTAAACAAAGTGGTTACATAAAAGATAGTATTCATTTTTTCCCATCAACGGAAACATATTTAAAATAAAACATGGATTCTTTTTTGACACTTCCTTGACACTATCATCATATCATGTACCCTTCCCTTGACCTGTGAAAAACATTTCAAAAACGTGGGATGAGCATAAAAAGCTCAGTAAGGGATATAAAAATATGGAAAGGAAACATGAGTACATGTATACATAAGAATGAAATCATACTTTACCCATAAAACATAACCACTTTAACATACCTCATAAAATCATGAATAAATCATAGAAATCATAAGACATAAAAGGTAACTTGAGGCATTCATAACATTCTTACGTAGGGAGTAACCCTCTTGGTTATGTTTGGAATACCCACCACAGTATATTCCCTAAATATCTTCAGAGAAACCTTAACGTTTCACTCCTTCGGGTTACCCACTGTACTTGAGAGCTATATCGGGCTCACCCACCCTTAGTTTATCACGGAACGACCCGTTTTCATAACAATGCCCAAGAACCATAACATAAATGTATCACATAAAACATGCATAAAGGAAACATAACATTTCCACATTTCAATCACAATATAACATTTTAGTATATTGAAATAATGAATCCATTCAAAAAGAAACCATTTCCAAAACCATTTAAAACATTTAATAAAGAGATTTTTGAATCAAAGTGTCCCATACCACCTTGAAGATTTTAACGTTTTAAACCATTAATATCCATATAAATAAATCCTTAAAACCATTTTGAAAACATGGATATTAATGGGAACCATTTATAAGAATAAATCATTAAAATATTTAAAATGATATTTTATTTAAAGTGTTTTTAACAAAATGAGAGACACTTGAATACAATAATTGAGGAATAACATTTAATAAGAACTTTATAATGTCATGAGAATAAATTAATTCATGATATAATATTCCGAAGGACAATATATACACTATATAAGAGTGAATTGGTTCATAACAACAATGAAGTCTCAATAGAAATGTAAAATGAGATGAAATCCCCTATAAAGAAGGAACCCTTAAATTAAGGATAAATCAATCTCATAATTATGTGTGACAAATATAAATACACTCAATATAAGTGGATATTAAGTGTAAAACACTCAAAGGTCATTCAAACTTTTTCAATTGAGGATATATTCAATTACTACATGTTGAACCCAAAGAGATCAAAATTGGGTTAAAAAGTTCCCTTGGTAAAATTCAACAGCCTAACGAAGTCACTTCAAAATTCAGAAAATGAGTTGATGAGAGATAAAAAGGGTATCTCATCACTTGGAAATAAAATTTAAATCAATAAGGATATAGAAGAACATATCCCAAAATAATAGTATGTGAATTAAAAGACATAACAAAGGAAGTCTTTTAAAAAGAGGAGGGTGAAAGGTTCCCTTACCGTCATGGGTATCTTTCGAAACATACGCCTCGTGAAAGAAGGACAATACAAAATTGATGTAAATACTCATAAAAGAAAGTATATTACACAAATATTTGAATAATGGATATTAAATACACCACTCAAAGTAAATTGTGGCAAATGTAGCATAAATCTCATGGGAATAAAAGTGAGATGAAAAATCCCTTCCGAAAACTCGGCAGCCTAACGACGCCACTTAAAACTTCCAAAAATGGATTGATGAGATCAAATAGGGTCTCTAATAATATTAAAATAAAATGTAAAGAAAGAGGAATATAAAAGAACATCCCCCATCATAACAAAGAGGAGCTTAAAAGAAGTGACATAAAGGATAGTACTTAAAAAGAAAGAGAGAGGTTAGATCTCTTACAAAAATTCGGTAGCCTAATGGCGCCACTCAAAACTTAAAAAATGGATTGATGAGGGAGAATAGGGTCTCTAATAACATGAACATAAAAATTACATTAATAGTAATATAAAATAACATCCCAATAACAAGAAAGATTAGCTTTAAAAGGAATGACATCAAAGAGCGTACTTAAAAAGAAAGAGAGGAGTAGGATCCCTTACCTCAGGTCCGACTTGACTCGATCGTTCTTTAATCTCCGGAATAATAAACTTGAGTTAATTTATAATTCCTTAAGAACCTTTTTCAAGTTCATTATTCCTTTTATATCACTTATTACCATGTCATGAACACTATGTAATTATTTTAGTTAATAACGGTCGTTTAAACGATCATTGGTACTTGAATCAAAATATGCTCTTTATAATTACAAGTTGTTCATGTATCTATTATATCCAGAGTTATAATCATGATTTATATATAATATATATCATATATATCCAGTACATATTCATTTTATACTATTCCATATCATTTGGAGATAAAAAAAGAAAAGCACCGTTCATGGAGACGGTAGGCCGTACGTACGCATGAACGCTACTTTCATTTTATTCTTTTTCATATTAATTTAATTAAAAATAAATGATATATATAAATATATATATTATAATTATAGTATAATATATATGTTATATAGGTCACATATGTTCATTAATTTCATTCTTTATACATTCCATGTATTGCATGTACGAGTCACATCACTTGAGGGGGCGGTAGTCCGCACTTCCTCGTATGAAATTATCACATTTACACAACATGAAAAGAATAATGTTATGGTTTAAATATAAAATACAGAAGGATATAGTAAAAATAAATACCATATATATCTTATATAAAATACAATGACATCATAATGTCCACCTTTAAAGGTGTTAAAAGAATATTGAACAATCATCGTTTCGTGAGGTAGAAAATCGCCAACCACAGAAACAGTATATTCTTTAACCATTAGATGAAGGTGTGTGTAAGTGTAGCTATAATAATTTTTATAAAATCATCCTAGTATTTTTAATATACTGGAGTTGTCACAAATGAAATGAATAAAAAGAGTTTAGGGGGTTGGAGAAGCAAAATAACACAAAAGGACTCAAGTGAAGACATTACCTTAAAATCGGGTAACTCCCTTTGGTTTGAGATCAAAGGCTTCCTTGGGAATACTTCTGCCCAAAGTGAGGCTTCAAGGAGTAATATAGGGATGTGGAGAGACCAAATGGGCAGGGGTTGGCCGAGCCAAAGGCTTTGGGAGTTTGGGTAAGGAGGTAGAGGCGGGGGCCTTTTATAAGAGGAGATGAGGATCACTCTTGGAAAGTAAAGAAATGCTACTTTATTTGAAAATGATTTTCGGATTCAAAAGGTCCCACATTGATATAATTCAAGGTTAAGGTGATAAGGGTTCTAAAGCCACCCATAAAATAGTTTTTGGACATGTGTAGGTCATAGATTTCACATTAACATTTCATTTTATTTAAATCCTTTATTAATGAGGTAATCGCTGCATCATCATGATGTCATATATAATTTAATAAATTTAAGGTATAATTTTTTTTTAAAAAATATCATTATGTATGAAATAGTTTTATCTTTCTAATGAATATTTATAGTCCAAATGATCATTTATTTATACAAAATGAAAAATATTTTACTTAGGTGATACATTCTTTGTCACATTTAACATTCTTTAAAAATAAAAAGATAAAAAGTCACTTTCTCACAAAAGTGATTCCATGGGGCCCCCAAGTTTGGCACAAGGCATACCATGGTCGGCCATGAGACAACTCGTATCCTTGGGACACATTTTGTGGTCATTTTTTATTATTATGATATTATCTTATTATCTTTAACTACCCGATTACTCATTAATCAAGATAATTAAAGATAATTACTGTTGTTACTATTCATAATGTCCAAAAACAAAAGAGTCTTAATTGCATAATTTGGAAGTTATGATTCCAAATATTTCATCCGTTTTACCAAATTACAAACACATAAATTGCAATAATTAATTTAAAAAAACTTCCCGTTGTCAAAACAAATAGCGGTTTTTTTAGAAATAATATTTATGAAGAGTTTGGCACTTGTTTATGCCTAATTCCAAAGTGAAATTAATCCCAATGACCATAATTGAATTAAATGGTAAAAATATATTCTAATTACACTTTAAAACAAATTAAAAATATAATATAACAATATAATTAAATTATATGAAAAAGAAGTTTTGATGTAAAATGCAGTATTTTTCACTATTCATTGAAAAATGAACATTGTCAGAAAAAAACCAAAAATTAACCCAAGGTAAATTTCAATGTCCCAATCATAAATAATATGTTTATTTTGAAAAATAGAGCTTATAAAATTGTCAAAAAGTGGATTTAAAAGAGGTTCTCCATTAAATGGCGGTTAATCGACCTTTTAAAGAATATTGGAATGTATACGCTTAAAAACTGGATTCATTTTCATTTTTAATCCCCCAACATTTATTGAAAAAAAAATAAAAATATTTGACAAACATATATAATAATTTTTTAGTTAGTTCTGTTCATTCCCACCATTACAATAGCTAGGCGTTAACTACCATTTAAAATAATATTATTTTACTATTAGAGTGCAACGTAAGATTTCAAAGAAACTTGTTGTTGCATATTGGGTACGCCATTGAGCATAGCATTCCCTTTAAAGTACTATTAATATTTTA
Source organism: Viscum album (assembly GCA_963277665.1). Taxonomy (NCBI): domain Eukaryota; kingdom Viridiplantae; phylum Streptophyta; class Magnoliopsida; order Santalales; family Viscaceae; genus Viscum; species Viscum album. The sequence goes on from OY728127.1 coordinate 497,890,451, forward strand.
TTCACAAATATGGATAAATGTGAAAATGTCATACTCTTTATTTACCTGGGGTGTTATAGATAAGACCATGTGAGAAAGATAGAGTCTCATCTTTGGGTGTGACATACAGTGAGGAAGGTGGGGAACAAAGGAATTTTAGGTTTAAAAAAAATAAAAAATAAAAAATAAAATTTTTAGTCATCAGGATACCCACATGATTTAAAAAATAATGTTGTATTCAAGAGATACTTACTTTAAAGAAAAAATATTCTTCAAATTGTTAATCTTATGATCCCATATGGTCTATATAGTTTTGTAATATGCTTAAAATTATTATTAAAAGAATAATATCAACTATATAATTCTTGAAATGTAACACCAAGATTTAAGTGAACTATAATATTATAAAAAAATATTAGGATATAAACCATACCATTATAACCTAGGTATTTTATTGGTGTTTCAAATAGTAATAATAATATTTTTAATAACTGATATAAAGGATTTATATAATTTATTTATGTAACTCCATGATAATTTAATTGATGAAAATTATATTTGATAGCATATACAACACCATACAATAAGCATAGATGATAATATAAAACCCCAATACTTTATGATATATTTCTTTTTAAATAAATTTTAAATTTATTCTATAGTTTCAGTATATGAAACCCTAATATTTTAATGTACAATTCCATACCTAGAATGCAACACCAAAGTTAAGCAAACAATGATATATATTATTATTATAAAAAAACTATTAAATTGATGTATATCTATAATAATAAATAATTTATTAAAATATTTTTTCTCATCCAATATATATTATTGATTATTTTCTAGTAAATAATCATTTAATTTTTTTTGTAAAGTGATTTTATTCATTAAAAATATGTTTTCTTCAGATTTTTTTTTATTTCCGGGAAAAATATTATCATAATTTTTTTAAATTTTATGAAAATTTATTTTATAAAATTTACATATTTTTTGTAATAAAAAATATCAAAATTTTCATTAGTTTAAATTTTGGAACTTTTAAGAAAATATTAATTTTATATGAAAAGTGAGAAATATTTAGTTCTATAAAAATATCATTTATTTTTAATAAATTAAGAAATTTAAATGTCACATTATGTTTTGAATATGATTTAATGTAACATAAGTATTTTTTTTATATTTTATCAATATAATTATTTTTTATAATCATTGTAATTTATTTTTTTAAATGTTTTTTTGTTTAAAAACAATATTTTTCTAAATATTATTTTAAAGTCTATAATGTTTCTACGTTTTAATTAATTTATGTAATACATAATGAGGAATATTTTAATTTAATTTTATATATTATATATAAATGAATATTAATTATTATTAATTTAATTATTATTACTATTCATATAGTTAAAATAAAATTGTTTTTTTCTTGAAGAGTACAATTCATGAAACCCAGCTTTTTCATTACATCTATAGGTTCTATTTTAAATAAAAATTTTCTGATTATGTGATTTAATGTTGGTAAAATTAATTCAATATTTTAAATTAACATATTTAAAATTATCTAACAATTTAACATTATTTTTTTTCCAAAATTATTATTGAAAATAGTAAAAATTAATTATCACGGTTAAAGTAAAAATGGGTATACATGGGGGGCTAAACTAAAATGATTAATGTTAAAATGATCTATAAAATTTTAGAAGATATATTGTAGGCCCATATATAGAGCTTATCATGTCTAATTATGTATAATTATATCTTTGAACCCTTGTGGAATTTAAGCAACCTAGGTACGCCTTTTTCTTTTAACAATTCACTAGTGTGCAACTCACCTCACTTATAAAAGTCTGCCCACTATCCTCTGATATTAATTATTTCTAATATATTTTTTTCAGCCAATAACTACCTCAATAACTTCCATAATTCCATTATCATATCTTATAATCCTTATTATGATCATAAATTCACCCTAAGAATCTTTTTGGTGAAATCCAAAAGAAGCAACCCTAAAAATATTTGATGTTTTTCAATGAGTGCATTTATTTTATTTCTTCCTCCACCTCCTTAAATTATTATAAAAACATGATTATATAATATCCTAAATATATTAAATATAATAATATGTTATTATTAAATGTAATAAACAAAATTTTTATTATATTCTAGAAAATGGGTTATGGAATCATTATTCATATATACAGAGGAATACCACCTCATGAACAACTGTCCTTCATTTTTTAATTACCACCTATCAAAGTTGGGTATTATGATGTATATAGAGTATATATATTATATTTATACCATAAATAAATCAATTGACCTATCTTATAATATCTACCATTTTAATTTCTATTCCATATGGGATATGATAACGTCACTCATGTGTATTGCAAATTACCGCCTCATGAAGCAGCTTGATTTGGTTTACTATCACATTAAATGGATGGAAATAAAGTTAAATTTAATGAATATTTGTGATATGAATTTAAAAATTATGATATTAATTAAATATTTATAATTCATAAAATATAATATATCATTTTATTTCTTACCATGATAAATGATAACATCGTTCATGTACATGTGGACTACTGCCTTCAAGAAGTGATGTGAATCCATTTTCATCACCACACAACATTGAATATATATATAATTATATTTAAGGAAATTATATTCTATATATTATATTATTATCATTTTTAATGATAAAATATTACTTACTTTTTTCATAATGATCATTGAAAAATTGAAACGTTTCTCTTGCGTACTACAACTAACCGTTTCCATGATCATAATGTAGTTCATTTTTCATAACTATTTATCATGATTGGTATTAAAAACAAAATTTATTAATAAATTTAATAAATATTTAAATATTATTATTATAGATATGTTGAAATTATTACCACTTTGAAAATTTTAAACACACTAAATCTATTTTGAAACAATGAACTGAACATCCTCAGAACCCCTGACTTGGACCTAACTAATTCAGTATTAAAATATTTCATTATAAAGAAATAAAATAAATAAATTATAATATATTAAACCTTTTTAATTTTATTAATTACTAAAATAATTTATTTAATCTTGTTATATAGGATTTATAGGATATGCATGTAAATTCTTAACTAGAGGTAAGGGATTTCTATCTCACTTATTCTTTCTATGAGACACAAGCCACATCCACCACCTATTTCATTAATGTGGTGTATATTCTTACCATTATATTTTTTATTCTCTAATTTAAGATTATGAGGATATATATATCAATTTTATTATCTCTCTTTCACGGGGTCTATAGATCAAAACATACCAAAGAAGAAAGGGATTTTGTCACAATTTTTCTTCTTTGTTACATACGTTATGTTATGAACCTACCATCATTTATGATGTGAATATCCATCCCATTTTTTGTGTTATATCATTAATATACTTGTTTTTATGATATTATACATTTCATTTAATATTACTCTTTCATGGTTTTAGCAATTAAAAAGTTTCCAAGGTGGTATGGTTTTTTTTGTCTCAATTTTCCTTCCTTGAGACATATGTTATGCTAAGTATAAATATTTTTTCATGAGGTGGATATAAATCCCCTTTGATATTTAATATCATGAGTTTATTAAGTCTCATTCTATTTTATCATTAGTTTTATATTATTACTTCATGGGGCTTACAATTCAATGATGCCAAAGTCGTAAGGATTTTATGTTACAATATAATCATTTATCATGATTGTTCATGATTATATTTCTGATGATAAAAATTATGATTAATCTCTCAATATACTAATTAATTTTCTTATAGTATGGTTATAACATGAGAATAAATATTATACCATCATTTTCATCTCTTTATGTACTCTATAGATCAAAATAATTTTTTAATACAATATCATCTTTATCTCTCTCTTCGGGTGAATTCCCTTTTTCATCTAAACCCAATTTTTCCCAAAAAAATTACTAATATTTTTGTAATATTCTAAAAATGATTTATTAAAGGTGTTTCCCATTTCTTATTTTTTACAAACAAAATTGAAGGATTCTTATTGTAATTTTCCAAACAATTACCATTTTTATGTTACCGAATATGTGAAAGGAAGAATTGTTTTAATATGTACAACATGAATGGAATTTCCCTCCATCATGACCATTATGTTATTTGAATATTAATTTATAGTTTTTCATGTTTATTTTGAAATAAAAATATTTAAAAAAAAAACTTATTTTCAGAAAGTTTTTCATTAAAATGAATATTATATTTTCCTTAAGTAACATTTTAAATGATTTTTAATGATTAAATTATATGTTTTCAAGGTTATTTTCAAATAAAAGGATTTTAAAAATGTTTTAAATATTTTTTTACAAAATGAATTTTTTATTTTCATAAAATTATGATTAATTATATTTGAATCAAATTCCTATTTATGAATTTCAACAGCCCTTGTTTTCACTTAATATTTAATGAGGATATTTTTTAATGATTCCATCCTTATTATTTCTATAGATAGATTAAGGTTTATTCAAAGAGATTTTAATGGAACCTTTTTCCTTTCCATAGTCCAATCATATTTCGAAGATATTATCATGGAACATATTTCTTCTTTAATGTGAAAATCAATTTCTGAAAAGAATAAATCATTTTTTATGAGTTTTATGATAAAGTGATGGCTTTATGTACCTCATTCATGTTTTGGTTCATGGAAATTATATTATATTGGCATACTTATTAGTTCTAGGTAATCGTTACATATATTGTATTATGGGTTCACCTAGATAGCACTCTAATACATTGGGTAATTATTTTGTTCTCTTGAGAATTATATTGGAAGTCAACTAGATGTTTATTCCATCTGTAATGGTTTTCAAAGGTTTATATAAGTGTTTTATTATGTTGATTCCCTAATATAGCAATACGTTTTTTCTATGATTTCTATGGGATTATAATGTTTTTTATGATCAGTGTTAATATAACAAATCTCATTTCAATTTATTCTAATGAATCCTTTCTTTATTAAATAATTATACCATGTTTTTATGTTTGATGAAATAATAATTAATTGGTATGAATATTATTATGTTATACATAGTAATTTTGATTATATAATCATACCCATATTCTATTATTATGCTCTCTGATTACATTCAATTGTTAATTTTTATGTTTACCCTTACTAAGAATTTGATCTCACCCTTCTTATGATTCCTTTACTCCAGGTTATAATGAATTAGTTTTAACAAATTATGTGTAAAATTTATTTAATATGTTTAAGGATAATAAAATAATTTGAAATAATAAATGATGGGTATAGTGGGAAATACACTCTCTCTAATTCCAGTGTATTTTTTATGTAATAATTTTTTCCTAATAATTTAAAACTATAAAACTAAATGTTCTTTAAAAATGTATGTGATAGAATATCTCTCATTGATGTTTTATGTTTTGGATGGAAAAAATTGCGTCACCTTCATTGGTATCAACAATGTAAATGTAATGTTTATTATTTCATCACTGGATTTAGGAGTGAGAGGTTTGGTCTATTATAGTTTGTACCAAATGAAACGTTTATATAAATTTTGAGATTAGTATGTCATCATGTGATTTTATATTAATAATTATCAATACAATAATAGGTATATAATTTTAATTATGTTTATAAGATAAAAGTATTATATTGTCCTTTTGATATTTTAAGTGATGAGATCCTAATGTGATTAATGAAACATGGGGAGATTTTTTATTTTGTTGAATTATATTTAAATCTTTGATTTAATGTTAATTATGAATATACAATTTTTTTAAATAATATTTAAGGTATTTAAAACGAATAAGGATTAAATTATATTCTATATGGAGATAATTATGGGAATAAAACTTATATCATATAGATAACCACATGATTGAAATCTGATTTGGGGAATAAGTGATTAAAGTTATTTGAAAAAATTATTTTCTTATTTTGGGCTTGAAATATGAAATTTAAGAGATAAACATTGAGGTTAAAAATTATTTAATATTGATGTTTCTTAGGAATGATTTAGTTTGAACTTTGGGTATTATTATTGAATTTTTTATATTAATGTATTATTTTAAAATATGATGGTTTAAAAATATTCATAAACATATTACCATGTTAAATCCAATTTGGTTTCAGTTAATGTCAAAATACAGGTGGAATAGATTTATTATCCCTTTAATGGTTTGTTGATCTTTAAATGTTCATTTTAGAACATCAGGCATGATAAAATATTCATCCTAAATACTAATTGTTTAGAGAAGAAGAAGAGTTTGAGGTGGATATTTATTAAAGGATAAAATTAAACATATCAAGTAAGTATGTTTAAATTTTCTCCTTTTCTTGATAGAAAATTAATTCCACAACTCTTTGAACAAGATTATAAAAGAAACTTTATTCCTATTACCTTCCCAAATAATGATATCAATAACCATCTTCACAAATATTTGGTTTATGATTTTGTGGTTGTTAAATATCACTTGGTAATTCACTTTACTTTGATCAATGATCTCTGTCACTTTATATCCTTGTTTTTTATTTATGTTTTCTTTTCTTGTCTAAATCTTCACTTCTTGCTTATGTTCTCAAATTTGGAATCCTTTTATGTGTTATCACAAATAAAAATCGTACATACCTTTATCTATTATAAATAGTTTGTTTTAATAACCATTTTTTGGATATTTCTTCCCAAAAAGAGAATATTTTTTAGTATGGAATTTCATTACATATAAGTGGTTCAAATTGAGAGGACACAATTTTTTAATTGTGGAGGATGTAATACCTTGAGATTTTTAAAGTGGGTAAATATGTTTTATAGTAAAAAGACATGCACCACCGATATTATATGAAAATTTATCTCAAATATACTTTAATATATATTTGTTTTTAAATAAATTTAATCTCATACGTAGATTTTGGTACACATAACCCTATGATTTTTTTGTTCAATGGAATATTTAACAAATAACACTGAGCTTAAATAACCCATTATATATATAATTGTTATAACCTAGTCATTATATTGGAGGGTGTGAATAGTTTTAAAAAATTTAATATATATATATATATATTTAATAATAAATATAACTCACTGTTAAATTTTTAGTAAATAATCAGTCATTTTTTAGTAAAGTTGATTTATTCATCAAACATATGTTTTCTTTCAAAAGTATTTTTATTTCTTTTCTTATAAAAATATTATAATTATTTTTTGAAACTTTTAGAAAATTTATTTTATAAATTGAAATTTATTTTTTTTAATTTTAATTTCAATATTTACTTTGGGTGAAACTTTTGGACCTTTCAAAAAAATATTAACATTTCAGTGAATAGTGGAAATACTAATTATGGTTAAAATGTCACATATTTTAAATGAAATAAGTAATGTAAAAGTAGCATTAGGTTTTTAGTATGATTTAATGTGTTATATGTATTATATAGTTATAAATAATCCACTTAATTACATTTTAATAATAGTAATAAATTATTTTACTATAAGATTTTTGTGTATTTAATTATGGGATTTTTATGAAAAATGTTTTCATGTGCATAATCTTTCCCCATTTTGATTAATTGAGATAATACATAAGGATGAATTTTTTAAATGAAAATTTTAAATTATATATAAAAACATATAAATTTTGATACATAAAATTATTTTTACTAGTCATATATTTAATATCAAATCATCTTTTGCTTGAAAAATGAACTTCTTGGAAACCCACTTTTGTGGAAAGACTATGTGATTGGTTTTAAATTTATTTTTTACACTTGTGTGAGATAAATTTGATAAAATGGATTTAATATTTTGAGTAATAATAATTTATATCATCTAATATTTTCAACATAAATTTTTACCAAAATGAGTAGTGAAAATATAAAAAATTAATTTTCATGGTTGGGAAAAAATGTGTTTATTGAGAATTAAACTGAAAATATAAGGGTTTAAATGAAATAATAACTTTTAAAAAATATTTTTATAGTTATATTTCTTCTATATCATGTTTAAGTGTCTTTAATACCCCATTTTATAACCTCTTATCATGTTCAAAACGATGGTACACCTTTTTCTTTTAAAAAATTACTAGTGTACCACTCACCACACTTATTAATGGACACCACCACATCTACTATTAACACCATGAAAAAAATCTGGTTCAAAAAATAACATACCAAATGAAATCCATAATTCTATAATATCACCCTAAAATCCTTATTTTGGTCATAAATCCAACCAAATAATCTGTATGCTGCAAACCAAAAGAAGATACTTGAAGAATAGGTAATGTTGTTCAATGTGCATTCATAATTTATTTCATAGTCCACCTTATTAAACTATTATTAAACCATGATTTTATAATAAATTAATTATATTACATAAAATTATATGTTATTATATTATTTTAATGTCCAAAAATCTTTTTCTCATTCCATCAAATGGGTTCTGAAATCATTATTTGTGTGTATGACGGAATACCTCTTCATGATTCAATGCCATTAATTTTTTACATTACCACCTCTCACGTTTGTGTATGATGATATATATATGGTATATATATGATATTTATAACAAAAATATACCTTTTTAGTCATTATATCTTATATAATTTTTTAAAATTTCCATTACATAGGGGATATGATAACGCCACTTGTGTGTACGGTGTTCTACCGGCTCACAAAGCGATGTGATTAATTTTTCACTAACAGTTAACATGGACAGTAATAAGTGTAATTTTAATGATTATATGTGATATAAATTATGAAATTATTATATTAATTTCATATTTATCAGTCATAAAATATAATATATCATTTTTCTTCTTAAACTAAAAAACGATAACGTCGTTCGTGTAGAGCTGGACTACAACATTCACAAATAAATATGACTCTATTTTCATAAAAACACCACATGAATATTATATATAAGTGTATTAAAATAAATAATGTCATATATATGAAATTATTATAATTCTATAAATATAAAATATTACCTACCTTCTTTCAATATTGATCTCATGCGTATTATGGTCTACCGTTTTCATGATCATAACATAGTTCAATTTTCATAACTATTTTTTATGATTGGGTTTAAAAGTAAAATTTATAAATAAATATGATAAAAAAATTCATGATTAATATTATGGATATTTTAAAATATTTTTTTTACCATTGTCATTACCCAAAAGCCATTCTGAAATAATTAACCGAACGTCCTCAGTACACCTGATGTGATCTTAACAAATTAAGCATTCAAATATGTAATTTTAATGAAATAAAATATATCATTTATGTATAAGTAATTAAAGTATTAAAATGATATTTAGAAATAAAATAATTGATATAATCTTTTAATAATCTAATTAAAGGACATTCATGTTATGTTTGGACTCAGGGTAAGGGATTTCCTTTACACTTTTTAATTTTTTGATACACATTCCATATTTTGTCAAATATTTATTTTATTTGGTGTATATAATTACCATGAATATATTTTTTTATTATTCACCTAAAAATTTTAGGGATTTTAATATCCATCATAGAATCTATATTTTATGGGGTTTATGGTTCAAAAGTTACCAAGACATTAAGTGATTTTTATCACAATTTTTCTTCTTTGGGAAAAATGAAATGTTATGAAAATATATTATTTTATGAGGTTAATATAAATTTAATTTTTCATATTATATCTTGAATATAATTATTTTAATTATATTATAAGTTTCATTTCATTTTATTCTTTCATGGGGTTTACAATTTGAAGGTTTCCAAAGTGGTAATGGATTTTTCTCAATTTTCCTTCCTTGATACCTATGTTATGTTATGAGAATATATTATTTTATGTTATGGATACACATCACCTTTGATATGTAATGTAATTAATATATTTATTATCATGATATTTTATGTCTCAATTTTATTTTATTACTTCAAGTGGATTAAAATTTAATGTTTTTGAAGTGGTAATGATTTTATGTTGCAATCACATTGTTTACAAGGGTTATTTATGATTATGTTTTTAATGATAAAATATTATGATATATCTCTCATGAAACTCATTATTTTTTTTATGAAATGATAATGCATGGTTCCACTATATTTTCTTCTATTTTTGTACTAAAGAGTTCAAAATAATGTTTTTTTGAAAAATTATATTTATTTCTATCTTTGGTTGAAAATCCAATTTCATACAAACCCATGTTTTCTAAAAATGTTTCCAAATATTATTTAACATTATTCATATGATTTATTAAATAAATATTTACATTTTATTGAATATTAAAAAAATGAATGTAATCTTCATGTTGTTTTCAAGAAAATTCCCATTTCACTTTTACCAAAAAATAAAGTAATATTCATGTTGTTTTCTAGATAATGCCCATTTGGATTTTACCAAAAATATGAAAGAATTCATTATATTAATGTGTACAACATGAACTGAATTTACCTCCATCATGAATATTTTTTTAAATATTCTATTGTATTTTTTCATGTTTCTTTTCCAAATAAAATAATTTTCAAAATGTGTTATGTCTTAAAATGTTTCTTTCAAAATGAAAAAGATATTTTCCACATGAAATTTTTTAAATGATTTTTAAAGAATATTTTTTATGTTTTACAGTTATTTTTAAATAAAAGAATTTTTAAAATGTTTTAATTTTTATTTTCGAAATGAATATGTTTTTTTAATAAAAATTTATTTATTGATATTTTAATGGTAGTCCCATTCATCAATATCAATAATCCACATTGTTAATTATTATCCAATAAAGATATTTTTTAATGATTACATTCTAATTATTTCTAGAGATGGATTATAGGGTTTCAAATATGTTTTTATAGAACCAGTTTTTTCCACAGTTTAATCACATTTCCAATATATTTTTATAGAATTTTTTTCTTTTCCATAATTTAATAAACTTCCAAAAAAGGGTTTTTTAGAGTTAGGATAATATTAAAGCTCTAGGTTCCTTATTTATTTTGTGGTTCTTGGACATTATATACAATGGATATACCTAGATAGATTTTTTATCCTAAAATATTTGATATAATGATTATGGCTAGATATCAATCTTACACATTATTATTTTCTCTAGAAAATTATTTTGAAACTCAATTGTATGGTTTTTCCATTGGTAAGTGTTCTATAAATATTCTGTAAGTTTTTAATGGGGATGATGTCCCAAGATACCAATATATTTTTTATATAATTTCTATGGGTTTATAATGTTTCTTATGATCAAGATTTTTATTACATGGATCATGATTATTAATTCTAGTGACTATTTCTTTGATTAATGAATTTTTACATGTTTTTATGTTTGATTATATTTTTATTGATGGGTATGAATATTCTTATGTTGTACTCAATAACTTTTATTTTGTCATCATACCCATATTCTCTTCTTATGCTAACTGATGGAATTGAATGATTAATTTTTCAGTTTACTTTTACTGATAATTTTATCTTACCCTTACTATATTTCATTTTCTCATGGTAATTAATAATTTGGAAGAAAGAATTATATAGAGTAGGTATTTCATATGGATGATGATGATGAATTAATGTGAAATAAGAAAATACGGGTATAGTGGGAGTTGCACTGTTGATTTTTTGGGTATTATTTATTTAATAGTTTTTTCCTAATTATCTAAAACTCTAATCCTAAAAAGGTCCTTAAGAATTTGAGTGATCTGATATTTATTTTTGATGTTTTATTTTTTGGATGGAGAAAATTGGTTCGCCTACATTCGTTTCAAATCCAGAAATTTAATGTTTATGATTTCATCATAGGATCTTGTATTGAGGGTTCTGGGAAATTATAATTTATTAATTCATAATAAATACAAACTCAATTCTTATTAAATTCAGTTTATGATTTACAAATATTATTTCTTCGAAAATTGTTGTTATATCATTCTGGGTAAAGACAATATAATTAAATTTAGAAAATATTTAGAAAATTTAATATAGTAAATGAATAAAATTTATTAAATCTACATGTCAATAATAACATTGAGTGATTTTTTTTTTGAATTTTTCCTCAAAAAATTGTTTTCCATTGAATAGTGAAAATATGAATTTTTATAAAACTGCCAATTCTTCTCATTAAATAATATAATTTAAAGTTATCATTATATATATAATATTATCTTATATTATAATAAGTATAATTTAATTAGATATAATGTAATTAACTTTATAACAATCTTATTTATAGTTCTTTTGTTATAAATTCATTTTTGGTCTTAAAAATGCATTTATCTACAAACTGTTTTTCATTATATTTAATGAATGTATATTAAAAGTAATTTTTTATAATTAAATAAATTAAATATTGAAATATTGATTTAATATTTGGAATTATAATATTCAAATTTTACAAATAGGACCATTTTATTTTTTATCATTATAAATTGTAATTTTGGTAATATTCGTCACCTCATTAAGTGTAAAATATGTAAAATCGGGTTACTACTTTCTAACAGGGATTGAAAATCACTATAAATCACTTATTTATCTTATGTTGTGATTTTATTTCTCTAATAATAATTATTTTTTAATAAATATTATGACTTGGGGCCATTTTTCTTTAATTATGACCATTATATTATTCCAAGAAATTGAGAAATTTTAAAAGTTATTCATTTTTCCCTTATATGTTTTTATATTAATAAAACGAGTTTATTTTTAGTATTAATTGTATATTTTAAATATTAAATCATTTTTTATTTTATTTTTTTAATTCAGATTTCATTTTTAATGGTTGAATAATTTCATTAATTTCTTACATAATAGCGACAAAAGTTTTGTTCAGTAATTGAAAAATAAAATAAATACTTTAATAATTTTAAATGCATTTAAATTTGGATGAATTATTGAATTACAAAAAATAAAAATCATTAACATATTAGTGTTCTGTTAAATGTTTATATTCAATTTTCTCTTTTATCTTGTTTTATTGAAAGTTAAACTACATGAATAATCCTGAAAATGACATTAATGGTATCTTATGTTAAATAATACTTTTTTAAATGACATAAAATTACAAACAATATTATACTTTCCCATGTTAGTGGGATATGGTCATGAATATAAACCATTCTGAACATATAGGTTTCTTTTCATTTTATAGTAACATTATTGACCCCTAAGTACTAAAAACATTAGATGTCATGATAATCGTCAAAATGGTTAATGAGGGGTTAAACTAAAAGATAAGGGCTAAAACATCACTTAAAATTATCTAGTTTTTTGTATGTGATTATTTAGGCTCAAAATTATCCAATATTTTAAATATATCAATGTTTTTTCACTTTTACATGAAAAATAATTTATTATATTTATATCTTTTTTGTAATTCCAAGTGTGTCCTTTCCTTCACTTTAAAAGGACACCACCATTTCTCTCTTCCTTACACCACCATTAGCTTGTAAAATCAAACAATCCCTCCTATAACCTCTATCAAACATCCTTATCCAGGTTATAGTTGTTCTAGAATCTTAAATATACCATACCTAGGGTCCTTAATAATAAATCTCAAAGAGATCCCTCCATATATGGTGATCGGAAATAAAGGTATCTCTCATGCCTACTGGTAGACTACCACCTCCACATATCGATATGCTTCATTTACCACCACCATAATTCTTGTTCAGTATTTATATTTAAATTTATATTTTTATATGTTATTTTTTGAGTAATTACTTTTCTAAAATTACAATACTTTATACACATTATTACCTTCTCATCTGTTGGAAAATGATGATATTGCTGGTGCGTACCTATGGACTACCACCTCCACTAAGTGATTTGATTCATTATTTTTTCCATATCTCATGGACGGTTAAAAGTATATATTAAATTAATATATAGAAATATTATATTTATATTATAATTATGATTATTTAATGTTAAGTCATTATATACCTTTTTTAATTCCATCTATTAGAAATCTAAAACACCAATCATGTGATCGTACGGACTATAGTCTCCATAAAGTAATGTAATTAAATTTTCATCCCTAGTTTAATTGAATGGTTATAAAATTTCATATAATAAATAAATTTAATAACTATTTAATGATTAATAATAAATATATGATAACTCTATGACCAAGGTGAAAGGATTGTAACCATAAAATTGAAATATTTATGGAAAATGGAATAGTTATCACCAGAATATTCATTTTAATGAATAGTTGTTAATAAAAGGATAATTGGAAATTATAAGGGAATGGATTATAGTATGGTTTTTTATTAATATTATAATATAATAGATTTATAATAAATTAGTATTTATTATACTATATTTTGGAATGTTTATAATGAAAAACTATACTTACAGGAGGGGTTCATCATCTCAAAATTGTTTCGTTGAGATATATTTTATATTATGTGTCAATTTATGATCATTGATATGTATTGTCATTAATATCCTTATTTTCTTATAATTTAATGTTTTATTTTATTTTATTTCATTAATGGTGGTTATGATTCAAAAGTTAAAAATGTGTAAATGGTTTATGATCATATCTTAGTTCTTTTTGGAATTGTCTATGTTAAATTTATGTTATAGAAAACTTTATGTATAGAATCCTTTAAATTAAATTTATCTAGTTATCCTATTTTTAATCCATTAATTTTCATGTATTATTACCACTTTTATCACATTATTAATTAAAATAATCAATAATTAGTTTTTTTAAGAAATGTTGACCTTATTTTCCCTTTGGTTGATGAACATTTTCTTCCATGTCCAAAATCGTTGAAATTTCTTTATAAAGGTTATAAATTATAATTTAAATGTTTTAAGAAGTTCATTTTCACTACATTGTAATTTATTTAATTTATTAAAACTAATATTTCTAAAAGTTGTCCAAGAAATTAATTTTTAATAGTTTAAAATTGCATGAAAAGAATGTTTTAATTAATATATATTATGTGAGCAGATTTTCCTATCATCATGTATGTTATTTTATGTTAATATTCCTTTACATATTTCATTGGTTATTTTAAATGAAAATTATTTCTTAAATATTTTGGGAATTTATATTTAAAATTCTATCAAATAAAAAGTACATTTTAAATTATTTATAATGAAATTTTTGAATGATCTTTTAAATTTATTTTTTATCTATAACATTATACTTTGGAGATTATTATGCTTTATTGGGGTTGTGATATTATAATACCATTCAATTTATATCTTCATATGTTTTATAATAATAATGAATCTATGGTACAAATTAATTTCCAATTATTTAACTAATTTATAATGAATCCTTTATGAAACCATATTCTTTTCTTTAGGTTATGAAATTCTAAAATTAGTTTTTTTTATGAAATGTGTTTCCTTTACACCGAGTTAAGATATAATAATATGATGAATGTCGTATGATCCTGTGGTGTATATATTTGTATTTTTCATTATGTGATCGGTGGTTATGAAATTAAATTTTCCCTTAATACATTTAGAATATCCTTATATCTCAGAATAATCAGAAACAAGTCTATTTGCTCGATCCACTGTGGGAAATAGGTTGGGAGGACTAATAAAATGTTACATGGGAAATAACTGGTGATACCAAATCTACTATGATATGATATTATTAATATTTAACCTTCTCACATTATATTGGTTCTATAAATAATTTTTTTTCCACAATCTTTGGACATTTTGATATTCTTATGAATTGAAATCATGGTTCATGATTGATTTTTTTTATAATTCCATAATTTTGTTACATACTATTATTTATGCCAAGACTCATGATTTTGATCCATGAATTGATGCGTATTGTTTTATATTGATAATAACATGATCTCATAACCTTATGATTTTCATATGCTTATATTTTATCATTGATTTATATCTATTATGTTTACCCTTAAGGGTTGTCATAGTAAACCCCTTCTTATGTTTAAATTTATCATTAGGTTATGAAAAAGGGTAAAAGGTATGATGATTCTAGAAGGGTACCTTATATAAAGAATTTTTTTGGATATGATGAATATTATACTTAAATTTGATGTTTATATATCTAGTCTCCGAGTACAGTAAACCATTACTGTTCTTAGATGCGTTTATTTGTGATATATATTAAATAATCCTCTATAATATATAATGTATATTTTTTTATTATTGGGTCACTATAGTTAGTATCAGTGGTATGGTTTTTTTAATATATTATATTAAATTCAAAATAATATAGTGATTTAATCCAAGAAAACATATTTTAAATATATAATGATATAATATGAACCTTAAGTGTCATAGTTTTATAAGAAGGTGTCATTATTTTGGACAGGATAGGAATGATTTTCATAATAATTGCCTTATGATTTCACATCCTTACACCATACTATATGTTATAAATTATGATTCATCCTTCAACAGATTTTATTTCAAGATATTTTATTATGCTGTCATTCCTCTAAATGGTTTTTTGGAGATGATTATCATCCAAAAGATATAAGAATAACAACTCTAAAAACCAAATAATAGACAGTGTCTATCTATACATTTTTAAAGTAAAAAATGTAAAGAATTAATAACATGCCTTTATGAAGTTAACTAATGTTTCAAACAAGTGTTTAACAAAAAGAAAATAGAAGAAAAAAATTGGTTTCCTTTCTATTAGGTTATACGTGGGTTTTGTAATACCCCACCCTTGTAGAAGTACAAGACAAATAAAGTTTTGTTAATCCTAGTGTAGCATTCCGTAATAGTGGTACCCAAGTATTTGAATAATTCTTGGAGGTGTTTTTGGAGAAGTTCACGACGAGTTGAGGATATATTTGTTCTTGTAAAAATCCACCAACTAACTAGTATAGATCCAAAAAATAGCCGCTGAACTTAGAAAATAGTAAGTCCATCATCCATGTGTCACCAGCAAGTCAATGGCCAAAGGGTAGCTTGCTAGTGGGGAATACATGCTATCTCATTGAGGTTATTGGCCATTTGTTTGAGGAAACCAGATAGTTCGTGAACACCAATGAAGAAATTATTTTTAGGGAATCTGTATAATTTTACTAAATCAATCACCTTAAACCCTCTCACATGTTTCCTCCCCTCCCAAGTCCAGTATCTGCATCCCTTTGGTTCCTCCCTCTTCTTCGTCCAATATGGTGGATGTACTTCATTTGGGGTATGTTTCATTATCACCATAAATCATAGGATAAGACTCATATTCCTCACATTATTCATTTAAATGATCGTAAAGTGGTATCCCATTACAGTTAGATAATATTCCCTATTTACAATTTTTTTTGGATTCTTAATTTTATCCATTTTAGGTGGAATAGATGCTTTGTTTTGGGTAAGTGGACTCTTCTAAGGATAATAAATGTGGTAATTTAAATTAAACCTTGGGTATTTACATTATTTTTAAGTGAATTTGTGGTCTTTCAAACCAATTTTTTCATTATAAGTCATATATCTAATTTAAGTATTTGATTTGTGGCCCATCTTAGCTAGACACCCCAATTAACATATAAGAACCTATAGAAAAGGCTTGATTCGAAGTGAAAGTATTATTTTAGGGATGGATCTTTATTATGAAAATTAATATTTTCCTAGAATCTGAAAAATGTATATGATGTTTAGATATGAAAATTCGAAATGGGATTTCACAAGAATCGATAATCATGAGAATGGGTTCTCGAAGCACGTTTTGGTCTCCTAAAATGAATTTAAAAATTGGAAAATGTTAAAGGATTGGTTAATTAATTTATCTTTATGAAATTAAGTGTTTAGAGACTTATTTTATATAACTAAGTCTTTTATATTTCTCAAGTGGTTTTTTATATGAATTGGATTTTTTTTAAATTGTATTTTAATTGTATCAAATGCTATAATGTTCTATGAAGAGGACAATATCTGATAAGTTTAAAAAGAATTACTATTTATTGGGGAACAAAATCTTACTTCGTAACATAGTGATACTATGTTACTTACATAGGACTCATATGTCCCTTATAAATTAGAATTGTATAATGAAATGAACATGATATTGAATTATTAAAGGTAACATTGGGAATTGGATTCATAATTAAGGAAATTTGGTAAATGGAAATGTTATGAATTAAGAGGTGATAACATAAAAATTGAGAATGAATGACTTATTTAATTTCATGAGTTATTTTTGGTGATTTATGATGTCTTGGGAATTCCTTGTAGAAAATACATGGATTTTTTATGGACTTGTTTGGTGTGGGATAATGTTAGTGATCCCTATATTCATGTTGGGGACTCAGATTAATGTTACTGTGTGGTGAAACCATCATATTAATTGAGGGAGGATGTTGAAGAATGTATTGATCACACCATCAGATTCTATTTAGATTCATTCTAAAGAATTTATTGTTCTGTATCCTACATAGATTTTGGTAATGTCTATATTTATCAAATTTCATTGATTTTTGTCATGTATTATTGTCATCTATATTGGTAGAATGGTTTATAATAGTCTCCCAAGATTTTTCTTAATTTATTTTAGTTGGATACCACATCTGTATGTCATGGATTCAAATTAAGTTTTTCTTTTAAATTTAAATTGTGGTTCCCCGAGTTCATTCTGGTAGATTGGATTAGTGTAATTCCAAGGGTCTCCCCCTTTAAGTCCATATGGGATTTTATTGATAGGTAGTTCTTGGTTAATATGTGTATATTTCATTATGTTATTCTCATTACGGTTTCCTCAACAATATATCTTATAAATAGTTGATCCTTGATGTATACCATAACTAAATACTCATTGTAACTAGGTGAGGAATTTATATGCTAATTTAGGGTTTCACCATGGATCCTGAGTATTTGGGGTCTTTAAATTATATTTATTTAAATTGTTAATATATTACCTATTAAATTGATAAATTGGAAAATAGTATATTTATTTATTTATGTCACGCATGTATGCAATTTATTACCAGATGGTTGTTTTAGGGACATCATCACTGGTGGACTACTAAGTTATATTCAAAGCATGTTCAGACTTCCACATCCCATGGGTATCCAAGAAGCTACCACTATAATATTTTGGTTGCAGGTTTGGGATAACACCTTGTGTTTGTTGATTTTTTTGGTTTCTTGGATGGAGTGTGGAGTTTGGGATAATTCTTGGACTCAATTTTTTTTTATTGTTTTTAATTTCTATATTTTTTGTTTTTGGGGATTTCGTATATGGTTTGTTGATGTCTTCCATTATAAAATTTTACATGGTTCATTTCATTATATAATTAATTATGTTGATGATTATTTTTAACTTCTCTATATATATATACATAACTCATTATCTGAATGGTTCATGTGAATACCTTAATTTATTTTCATTTTTATACTTTGATATATAGGTATATTCTCCCCACTATACAACCATAGACCTACAATTCTAGTAAGCATCCTTTGGTGTATGGGGAGGCACTTATAAGTTCATGTGGCATACTATCTTGGGGCCCCAGTTCTGTAGATTCCGGTTTGGAACAATAAAAAATGGTATCCAACGTGTTTTTATTTCCTTTTTCTATCAAGTCAAGGTAAAAAAGAGAATAAGAATGTTTTAGGATATGGTATGGAGTTTGGTACTGGGATTGGTAACCCCATGTATGAAGGAAGACCATTTTTCCTAGGATGTAATTATGGTTTATGTTTTTCACTTTTACTATTGAACTAATATGAATTGGAGTGATGCACATGATTAAGAAGTTGTTTATTTAAGGGATTTTATCTATTGGTCTGTTATTTTATGATATATTGTGTTCATGAATCATACGATTTGTATAGAATTCACATTTCATTTTCATTATTTCATGTGTTTGATTATCTAATAACCTTGAATGTAACCTCAATCTGTTATTTAAACTATTCATGACCATTTATATAATGTATTCCAATATAATTTGATGGTGGAATATTACTTAACTAATCCCATAAATGGATTAAATAAATGTTATAAGACCAAATAGCATGGTTATTAAGACTTATCAACTAAATAAAATTGCAATTGCATCTTAAAGAGTATTTTCCACTAAAACTTTGAAATGAAATCTTGTTTATAAATCTATAGATGTGAAATTTTTTGGTAAAATTAAATGGTTAAAAGTAAATTATGTGATCAATTACCTTGATTATTATACATAATCAGCTAAAAATATGTTAGGTGTAACCTATATTATTCATTCCTAATGAACATGTACCTGAATTTTCATTAAACTAATCCCCTAGTTACAAAATTTTTGCTCATATAAAAAGGAAGAGATATGTGTTAGACCCTATATATTCATATATGATGTGGACCAATTGGTAATTGGAGGTTGACCTAGTGAATGCGTTTTTAGGGTTATTTAGAGTGCCTGAGTTATGTTTCATCCCATGTGACCTTGAGGCTCGTGATTTTTTTGGGTTGGCTCTGATCATGTGTCTTGTGACTCACCCGAGAATGGGCGGGATATGATGGACTTTAGATTGTTTATGAGACCCCATGGTGGGTGTTTGGAAATTCTAAGGTCATGTTTTCCTGATATGGGGGTGAGTTACACCCAGGGTTATGAACTATGTGAGATAAGAATAGTGGGATTGGTAGGAGAACCAAATGACCTTTGGTGGGACTCAATATTATGGAGTTGGCACCTTCCAACCTTCAAGGGTGACCTGTGAGAGGTGTTATATTGTTTTTTGGATGCCTTTATACCTATGGATCATGGATAAATTTTACATATTATGACCTCAATGTGTGATAGGTTCTAAAGAGTGTGTTATTTAGGAATGTAAGATACATTTGGAGTTTGTAGATAAGCGCGTGTGTGTTATTTATCTCAACCATAAGGCTAGTTTTGGGATGGTGTAGATCATTTGGATTCCTAGCCTTGTTAACTATGTAGTGTTGGATCTTTTGGGTTAAATGATGAAATATTTTGATTAAAGACTTAGTGCCTAAAATGTGTAGCTAAGAACTCTATTTTTGATTTATTCATGAGAAGTGAAATTGGGGGTAGAGGGTGGTGAGATTCCATGAAAATGTTTAGGGCCTATCGACCTATGTTTTGGGGAAACCCTATAATGGGTTAACAAAATATAATTTGAATATCCAATGTTTTTTTTGGTTTCATGACATGTTTTTTAAGGAAAGATCACTTGGATGTATTGTCTTATCAGTTACCAGTTTTGTATATTCTATATTGAAGAATGGTTTCCTAAAATTATGCAAGGTTCATTCTATTATTTCATGACATATTTTGATCATTATTTGAAACATGTATTTACAAGTTTATAAAACATTATTTACATATTTTATATAATTTCCTTTATTTACACAGATTTTCTTACTATGGTATGGGGGTATTGTCTCCCCACTATACCACCTTAGGCTCTTGATTATTTTCATAAGCCTCTTGAATATAGGGAGTCATAGCTGAGGTCATGAGTTATGTTGAGTCAAACTATTTAAAAATAATAAAGAGGGGGAGAATTTATTATTTTAAAGAACACTTAGTATTTCAAAATCAACCCTTCTTTATACGGGAAGAGTTACTGTTATACTTACTTGAAATAGACTATGAAGTAAAAAAATAAAATAAGATGGAACAATGAATTATTAAACTGGATCATTGTAGAATGATCCCAAATTCCACTAACAAAAAACACTTCCTTTGTGTTTTTTTGGTGATTTTCACTAGAATATCATTTTACAAGGGACCCCTATAGTTGAGACCATGAGACTGCATCTTGGTAAAACAAATTTTAAAAGACTTTAAAATAGAACTAACAGAATCCCACAAAACACTCAACAACCGAGGGTTCATAACCAAAAACGATTTTCTTTGGTTGGATAAATTCTCCTTGAAATTGTTAAAATGGAAGTGATATAAATTAAAAATAAAAAGATATTCTATGGAATAAATTACTATCTTCAAAGAACTATCTTTAAAAAGAATATCTGAATAATATATAGAGAATATATGCAAATAACACTACAACATCAAGAATAAATTATGTAGTAGTAAGAAGAGCACGCATCAATATCTATAACATTTTTGTCTCTAATGTTTAGTCCTAAAAATATTCAAAAACTACATTAAACTTATCTCGATGAATAAGAAGTAGTTGTAGAATAAAGTATAATCAATTCTATTAAAATAATATTTTGATGTATTTTTTATGAAATAGATTTATAACATTTAAAGACTCATGTATAAGAAAATTTTGTGAAAAATATCATCTTTAATGCATATATATCCATTTAAAAATTAAATAAGTAAGAAAAATTAATTTTATTAAATCATATATTAATAATTCACCAGATGAAGCATGATTTCCTAACGCACAGTGTATTTGAAATTTGAATTTAACAATCCATAAAAAAACATAACTTCCATAAAAATCGAATTAATTAATATATTGATTAATATCCTATGAAATGGCCTTCGAATCATGTTAACGGGTGATTTAATACTTTGAAATCAAAGAAAAAATCTTGAAATAGTTAGAAAATTAAAACTCATAGAGAGTTGGTTCAATATGTTATTTCACTATAAGGATGACTACAAATATTGAATTTAATGTTCATGGTAGATTCTAGAGATGTACTTTCGAAAGTGGTGTATGGTACCTATTCTTGAAAAGTTTTTTTTGTGTTTAATTGGTCTAATTAATCGTAGACCACCTTAGTTTAATTTTTAATTAAAATTAAATAATATTAAATTTTATTTAGATATATTTAATTGAAATTAATGAGAATTAAATTAATTTAATTTTTATTAACAGTGATTCTGGATTTCATGTTATAATTATTTTTGGCCTTTTGAAAAAAAATTGGCCAACTATTCAATATACCTTTATATAGGTTCAACCATGGTACAATGGGACTAGGATATCAACCACACCTAAGCGGGTCATCCTATGCTAGATTTCAAAGTGGATGGAAAGCATGGGTGGTCCATGTATAGGCTCGAGTATAGTGGATGGAGATCATGTATGTGGGTGGGCATGTGGCCCAAAATAGGTCGATACGGGCCTGTGTGGTCAGGTGTGTGTGTTGGGAAATTAGTACTATTATCTCATATCCAATTTTAAGTAGTTTTGGAATGTATTAAATGAAATACCATAGGGTAGATCTTATTCCGAAATTGTCTGGGAATAAATTTTACATGAAATTATTCCTCCATCTTGAAAAATCAAATAATCTATGTGTTTTATGGTTAAATCCATATGAACCATCTAATTTATTTGGGGTCATCATTTTATCTTGTCAATTCCTGTGCAGTTTCAGTATACAACAGATAACTTTCAAAAACCCACTAATCGAACTGAGATCACCAAGAGAGATTTTTTATCAAGTTTTTGATCTATTGAAGGATAAAATATCATGCATGCACATTCATTTTTCATTCATAAAAATATTTTGAGAGACAAGATTCGTCCAAATGAAAATGAAATTTCAGGAGGGAGTTCAGTCATCTGATAAACTTGGATGCATTCGAGATTCTTTCAATCATGGAAAAAATTTTCATCAACACTATTGTCTAGAAATGAAATTTATCAAATATTCAAATAGTAGATCATATACACAGATGATTGATCCATCTAGTGATGGTATCATCACCCACTATAATGCAATGGTCGAAACGCCTTCCTCCACTAACAATAGTACCACTGACCAAAAAAATGGTAATAGGAATTCCCGTCACATATCCATGTTGGATATAATGGATATCCTTTATTATTGTTTCATGCCTCATAGTGGTGGTAATACCATCTTGTTGAGAAAAATTGTTCATATGTCATTGTAGAAGTGTTCACTGGACATAAATAGTAGCACCAACCATAATGTTACTAGTGCAATCTTCATTGAATGGTAGGTTATATAAAATTGTAGGATAGTAAATGATAGATCCATAAAATAATAGATCATAAAATAGAATATCATTCCAAATGATAGATAACCAGATGATTGATCATACAAAATATTAGATCTTCTTTAATGGCAGTAACCTTAATACCTCTAGGTACATTCTATATAATGTTAGTTTTAAAGTTTATTTTTATAATTAAAATTCATTTTTATTTTAATTACTTAAATAAAACTAAATTTTCCTTAATTATTGTTTTATTATATTTTTAAGAAAATATAATTTCATGTTCTTTAATGTTTTTTAGCACAATTAAATTCTAATTTTCATATATATTATATTTTAGAATGACACCCTAGTTTCTATAAATATTTACATTTAAATAAACCACATGTTTATTATCATTATTTTATATATTTTATAATTATGAAATATATTTGTTTGATATAACAATCATGATAGAATATTTGGGAAATTGGTCCATGTATGAATAAAATGGTGCGGACTCCCTAAATTTAATATTGTTAATTAAAATTATGGAAACAAATATATTTTACATGTTTATTGCTTGTGAAATGTGTCCTCATGTAATTATCCAAATTTTTTCTCCATTATCTTCAAATTTAAAAACACAATAATCCATTGTAAAGTAAAATCAATACACTCTAATAAAAAAATATCAACTAATAAAATTACCAAATTATCATCTTGAGAAATTAATTGATTTAACATATATTTAAAAATAGAAATATTACATGGGGTATGAAAAGTACTACATCTGGACTAAAACTACTACTCCATTTCCATGATCAGAAATGACTTTATGGTTTTTTCATCCATTACTAAAGTGATCGAATAAATTTAACTGTATAAAATTTATACATCATCTTCTCCACTTATATTTAAATTATTTCCATTTTTCATTGTTTTATAACTTGTTATTATCTATTTGTTCTCTAGAGTTTAGTTTACACTTTTCCCATACAAAATCTGTCACACTAGGTTATTCCTCTCATCTAGAAGGATGTTTGAGAAACACATCATTGAAAAAATTAAGGTAGGTTATAAATCCATCAATAGTTTTTGGTTATAAAAACATGTGAGAAAAAGTTACATCTATTTGTAATTGGGTTTTTACTCCCTATCAAAAGTAAGAAACTAGTAAATATTATTCTCCTCACTAAGTATAGTATATTGAATAGTGGAAAAGGATCCTGGTGTTTTGAATCACTTTGAAAACATCATGTGTTATTTTATTTTATTTCTTATGCACATTTAACTCTGTTTAATCACTCTAATAATTATATTTGATTAAATAATTTTAAAATTACTATTCTTCCATCCTTTAGTCAATAATTCCATACAATGGGAACAAAGAATTGGTATTAAAGGGTGGTTTCTTTAAAGGAATTTTGTTTAACTATTTCAATAAATATATTTAACTAACCATTACCTTTTACATAATATTATAAGGAAAATATATCATACTTTTTTATGTATAGTCAGGAATTTGAGATGTTAAATCCCATCATACCACCGTTGTTCAATGTAAGGGACTGTGATTATTATAAGGATTCGATGGACTCATTTCAAAAAAAATATGTCTGGATTATTTGGATATTATATCAAAACCATATAAATTATCTATGGCAGATTTAGAAAATACGATGGGTAATGATCCTATAAAATTGGTTTTAAACTATATTGTTATGGATTATTTGTAAACTTATTTAATTAGATTTACGTAAAGTCATATTTCCTCATTTAAGACTTCTTCGGGCCTCTAGAATACTTTAAAAGTCACTCATCAAGGAAATGACATGTTGTAAAGAAGCAAGCTAGGTATACACAAAAATAAGTTTCAAGAATTCATAATGACTGATTAAGATAGTAGAAATGTTATTTCTAATGGATTCAATAAGATTGTGAGCAATATTGTTTCACTTTGGGATACCATAAAGAATAAAGCTCTTATTTAATGGTTACATTGACCTATACCTAAAATATATCTCAAAATAATGATTCAATTGGATAGAATAAGGATTTCACTAAGTATTCAATGGTTGAGATGATATGATAAATTCTTCAATGTGAGATGGAAAGGAAGAATTAAAATTATGATGATCATGATAAAAGGAATGTTTAGTATTCAAATATAATATAAATTGTATTGTTAATTACACTAATTATGAGTTATAAAAAAGTGAGAAGGAAGATATTTTTAATTTCATCAAATGATTTAAGTACATTAATGTAAATAGAGGATTTAGGAAGAATCCTTGATGATATAATCCAAAGGATGATAGGACGCCCAGTAAATTAGTTAAAAGTATTAAATATGATGTTTACGAATTAATATTCTATGAGTGCAAGAATAAGGGACATATAAAATCAAACTATCAGAAGTTGAAACAATATGTACAAAATAATAAATACATTAAAGACCTAAAAAGATTATATCCTATTATTTTAATATATACAAAAGGGTGAGACAACAGTAGTGATGGTTTTAAGAGTGAGAAGTAATTAGCTAATCTTTTTTTGATAGCCAAAACAGCCCGAAGGCCTTGTTTTTTTTATTTTATTGTGGATAATCATTGTTTTGAGGGTTAAAGGAGAAACCGCACATGATCCATAAGCCAAAGGCACAAGGCCCAGCTGACTCGCATTATATGACTCGATGGTCCAGAGACATACCATGCCCAATACATGACCTGTTGGCCCATCCCACTTGAACTGCCCCTCCCCATCTTCTGTGTAATTTGATCACCTTGCTCCCCACCTTCAATTGTTTATCAGCTAGCATTTCCCCATACAAACCTACATGGTGCCTGGTCCCGATGGTGGCTGTCATACCCTCTCATTATTCCAATCTGGTTAGCTCTACTTCTGGTGGCTGCTACACTTGTTTCTCTAATCTTCATTTGGTCCAGTTCTATGAGAATTAGGCACTCCATGGTCTTTATGTCCTGAAGGCCCTGTGAACCGAAGACCTTTGATGACCCGAAGGCCGTTGAGACTCGCAGGCCCAAACCAGTGGCCCGAAGGCCCAAATCGGGTGAATAGTTTCAACTACTACAGTACCAAACAGTAACTGCTACAACACTGCTATAGTAGCCCAGAAATTTACCTCCACCAGGTTTTCTTGATGGAAAATATAAAGAAAGGGGTAAACACTAATTCTGATTTTAATTATGGTTATAGGTCTAAAATTAAAAAATATTTTAAGGAATTAAAAAAAATGTGCTTTAAAGTACATTTTCAGAATAGAAGAACAATATAGATAACTGAAAAGAGAGAATAATAATGTTATAGAAGAAAAAAATGTTTTTCATTCTTAACTAAATAAGATAAAATATGATAATTTAATAATTAAATATATCATGTCAAATACTGATAAAGGTTAATACATCATATTTATATTATATTTCGATGATTTAGTTAAAAATGAAAAGGTATGTGTAAATATTAAAAATGAAAATAAGAAAATAAATAATAAAATATATTGTTCAAATATGAGACTCTAGGACGACCTAGAAGTTATTCAAAATGATAATAAAAATATAAAAAGGCAAATAACATGATTAAAAGAAACCATACATCTATTTTTCAAGTAAATAAAAAATGTGATTAGATGATGGAATTATATAAACTATTAAGTGAATAACTATATTTAGAAATAATATAACAACTACTAATATGTATAGAATTAACTATCTTACAAGAAGTAAAAGAAAATATTTCAAATGATAGATTCTTCATATGTAATTTGAAAGGGTACTATGAAAATGAATGTTCATTAAGATTTATTCAATCATTAAGCTACAGAATAAATTTTATATATAAGAATATATTTAATATATTACCCAATAATAAATTTCTTAAAGTTTATTTGATCCTATGAGTTTTGTTACTAATTCAGTTGGACCGAAAATTTCATAAGTGAAAAAAACATGAACTTTTTAATTTATTTTATAGGAAACCTACTCAAAAAATCTTATAGATACATGGCACATGAATATTGGGTAATCTAGAAACATGACTTGTGACATCTCTAACTTTCTATATTTTAATTATTATAATTGCGTTGCTATCAATTTTTGTGCCAAATATAAAGGAATGGTCAAAGCGTTTAGGGATGTCCGTTTATTATAATATTTTATAATTTCTAATGTTCTATATGTAAAGAGATTAAAAAAAATTTAATTAGTATATCAAAAATATTAGATAATGGTATACATGTAATGTTTAAATATAAAAAACAAATTCCTTTTAAAGATAATATTCTTATTTTATATCAATAGAAAATAAAATATCTACTCTATAGATTTTTCAGAAAATGGCAAATAAAATGTATAGTTCCTTAATTCTATATAAGTAGACCATATTCTTTAGCATTTAAGGTTTTAAAGTTTTCATCCTCATCAAATATACAAATTTAATAAACATGAACATGTCCTAGAAGATTCAAAATTTTATCAATGTATGTTTTTAGTATATTATTATTATCTAATGGTTATCCAGTATAATGAGTCTTTTAATTCTTTTAATATGTTCAAAATAGTTAGACACTTATAAATGATTCATCCTGATTTATTTTCTCTCCTGGGAACTGTTGTTTTAGGTAGTAAGAGATTTTTGTTTGTAATTGTAAATGATTTAAGTAGATTCACTAGGAATCTATTCTTATTCCATAAAAGTAAAACCACAAACAATTATATTAAATTCTTAAAACAAATTGTAAATAAAAAATTTCATTTAATTTCATCAATTATATATGAAAAAGAAGGAAAATAGTTTAACATTGTTTTTGAGATATTTTGTGAAAAAAATAGATATATCCATAGTTTTTATCACCTCATAAAACCACAATAAAATAGTATTGTATAGGGGGGGGGGAAAGGGATCTATTCAAAAAATATCAAAGAAAATACTTAATGAAATCAACCATCCAAAATATTTTTGGTCTGAATCAGTTAACGCTACTTGTTATATCATAAATAGAGATTACATTTTACTATTTTTAATAAAAATCCGATATGAAATTTTTATATAAGAGAAAGATATTATTGGTTACTTTAAAGAGTTTTCATATAGATATTATATTTTTAATATGAATGATAATCAAGAAAACATTTATGCTATAATTGATGAGAGAACTTTTCTAGGATATTCAAATAATTATAATTATTTAAGGGTATATAACAAGTGAACAATGTAGATGGAAGAATATATGCATGTAAACTTAATTGAAAACAATGAACCACATATTACATATTCTATTGATTATTTTTAAGGATTTAAATAATTCTATTTTGAGGAAGTTAAACATGAAATTTTTAATGCATCAGTTGAGGAGGAGCATATCTTTTCTTAATCTAATCCAATTAATAAGAACACTCATTGATATCAATATTTATAAAATCTTATTGGAATTTTTGAATCTTCAATAAGGAATAGAAAATATGTCTTGAATATTAGATTAATTAATCATTTGTAATTGTTTTTTCTATAAATATTAAATAAGATTTGAACGATTCTTACTAGATAAATTATATGCATGATGAACATAACTAGTTTAATATGAATAATTTATAGAATCATGTTGAGTTTTAGAAATAAAATCATTATATTGGAACCAGATGGATCTTTCAAAATAAAATGGATATATCTTGTAATATAGTTGTAAATATGGATAAATTAGTTTCTCATGTTTTTTAGAATAATAAGGAATTTTATTAGAATATTAAACTTCACAAGTTTCATGATTAGAATCCATTCATATTTTATTTTATTTTTCATGTTTTAAAATGTTTTAAATGGATATAAAAAATAATTTCATAAATAGTTTAATTTCAAAAGATATATATTTAAATCAAACACCTTGTTTCAGAAATAATGAATTTCCAAATCATGTTCTAAAACTTTCTAAACAATTAAATGGTCTAAAGAATGATCTAAGAGATTGGAATGACAAACTGAAAATATTTTTAGTAAAAAAATATTTTAATAAAGGGAAGGTTGATCATACCTTATTTATAAAGAATGTTTATACTGATATTTTAATTATAAATATATATATTGATGATATTGTATTTGGATCTAAAAATTATATGCTTAGTAATGTGTTTTAAAAATTAGCGACAAATGAAATTCATTTGAGGCTAATGGGAGAATCAAAATTTTTTCCTTGGTCTTCAAATTAAAAAAAGAAGACATTATATTTTTCTAAATCAATGATAATATGATGAATATTTGGTTAAAAAATAAAATCTCAATTCTTGTAAAACTATGAGAACACTAATTAGTACTAATTATAAATTTTATGTATATGAATTTGGATAATATTTTATTGATAAATTTCATAGAGAAATTAGATAAATTTTATTATATATAACTACATAAAATACTGACATCATGTTTATTACTTTCATGTGTGCTAGATATCAATATAATCATAAATTGTGTAAAGGAATGATATGAAGCCTATTATAATTACATGTTTTTTAAAGATTCATTTGATAAAAAATCTATTCTCATTTTCATATGTAGTATATTGTTGTACGATAAGCTATTTTCTATGAATTTTTGTATTCAAATAGATGAAAACTATATTCTCATTATTTTAACTATTTTATAATTATGAAATATATTTTTTTGATTAAAATATCACACTAGAATCATTGTGATATTATTTCATTATGGAATAATAATGTGTGTGCTCTCTAATTTTATGAATGTCAATATTATTTATGGTAATAGATTTATTTTACATGTTTATTATTTTTCTAACAAGTCATTATGTTATTATCCAATGAGGCCCTCCAAGATCATGGTAGTTAATGAATTGAAAATATATTTAAAAGGAGAATAAAAATACTACAATAAAACAATCTCGTTAAAAATCATTGATGATGAAAATTTACATATTTTTCAAAGACATAAAAATACAACATTCATATGAGATTTGTGGTGTACTGCATATGGACTATGAATACTATTTAATTAACTAGATCATGAAGAAATTAATCATTTTCATCATCCACTACTAAATTGATTTAAGAACATGAACTGCATCAAATGTAGTGACCTGGCCCTAGAATGCCCAAATATGGTGTCATTCTACCCTTATATTAGCATAATACAAGAAATAAAATCATGTATGATCAAAGAGTATAGTAGTCTTGGTAAAATATATACATACATGATAATTGTTTTAAAAATTAATAAACTAATCATAATATCATTTTTCCCCTTTATTGGATAATAAATCTATTCTATCGAGCATATCCATTCATAACATTATTTATACACTTCATAGAATCTTTCATGAAGGAAACATAATAAGGGTGAGCTCAAAAAATTACTAATTGTTATATATATTGGAAGAAATAAATAATCAATTAGAATACTCAATATTAAAAGGTAATAACTGAACAAACATTCCATATAATCAGTAAACTTAATGGATAAAAAATATGGAAAGGTAATAACTGAAAACACATTCTATTCAAATAACTAGATAAGGCCTAATCATTATGGAAAGAAAAATAACTAAAACCCTTTCCATTAAATCAAGGAACATATAATGAAATGAATCCATAATTATATTGACACAAAATCACATGGATAAATAATAAATGAATCTAAATGATGGAAATTATTAATTATTGGATGCCTTGTTTCCTAGGTACCTGGTATCATTACCATAAAGAACATTCAAAAGGCGGTTTAGCATATCATGTAAAAACCCATCTGAGGCTATCTAACTAACTCATCCCATGAGACTACTGATTCATATAGGGGCTATCTATTACTAGGCCCCACCCATGTCATACCTATGAAAATCATTCTTCACAAATCGAATACTCGATTTAAAAATGAACCTTATCAAATATCTGTATAGATTACAATATACAGATTTATCAATATTTACCTAGTTAATAAAATAACTTCCAAGTTCACACCGTATGTGAAAATGGTATACGGTTTAGGAATAATAATATCCATGATAAATGATATGGATATTTTGGTGAAACATAATATTTAATTATCATATAAAATTAAATATTTAAAGGGGACTTAACAAAGGAATCAAGGATGTGAATTTAAATACTATCCTTGGGAAAATCAATCAAAAATCATCCAGAGGAATAATAAGGATGGTATCAATACAATATATTCCAAGTGGAGCAAAAATAAAGGGGTTTTTCATTGATGAATATAAAATCTATAAAAATATCCTATTAAAACATTATTGAGGAAAATATCATTTTTATTTTAATTTTTATTAAATCCACTTCTTTCAAAATATATTTTTATATCAAATTCCTTAAAAAATAAACCTTTTAAACATTCAAAAGAAGCATTAGAGAAATGATAGCAGGTAAATTTGTACATGTCATACAAGGTAAAAAGAACATTCCTTTTTTCATGATAAAATGGTTAGAAAATGCCTTGTTTGGAAGGTGACAAGAAAATTCCTTTGAAAATATCAGAAAAAGAAAAAAGGTAAAAATTTATTTTAGAAATCATTCTTAAAAATAGAAAAATCCTTTTTAGAAAACATGGTTTTTATAAGAAAATATTTCCTTTGATAAAGATACAAATGAATTTGGTATCTCATAAAATAAACATTTTGAGTACAAAAGAATGGAAAAATTATACTATTACATGAAACATTTCAGGAATAACTAGATTATATTAAAATTAACAATTTCTATAAACAATTATCTAATAATTTTATCTGATGTAAATTCATGTATAAACAATCTAGATCAAAATTATATTGTGAAGTAAGTGTTTCAAATGACCATAACATTGATGTGAAAATAAACAAATAAATATATTATGTGTTTCAAATTGAAATAAAAATAATTTTTTTAAATAGAATAATATATAGTAAAAAATGATTTCAAACATAATTTTAAAATATTAACGACCATGGGAAATTAATATAACCGAATGAATATAAATTAGGTTACGAAATTATTTTCCACTTGATAACGCTTAATCCAATTTACCATTGAAGAAACAATTCAAATTTAAACTAAAAATATAATTAATAATTAATGAATCATGATATTATAGGTCAACGAGTAATTATTTACACCATATATAATAAATTAGGTGAACAACCATTAAATATGCCATAAAGGATGAATATTGAGACGAAGTCCCTTACAACTTGGTAATTTTTGAATTATAATCCCCATGAAAGAAATAAATTCTAATGAAACCACAAATAACATTAATATAAAATTATTAATGATATAATATATCAAAATACACATTTTATAAAATACACAAAATAAGAAAGTGGTGAATAAGATATTTATCTCATGGATGTAAAAAAAGTTAGATGAAAATCCCTTACTATGCATTTCCTTTTGGTTGAATGTCTATTATATTCATTTATAATGGTTTTAAACATATTAATAACATATTCCAAAACAATATTAATAATTATTATATTATATATTATTAAATTATACAATCTTATTACTCATTTGTTCGTAATCTTTCAATATTTTCACTATTTTGGTTGTTAATTGCCTTGTTTCACAAGTATGATTTGACTTGTTAATTATTTCCACTATCAAGGTTTCATTATCTTTAGAATGTAATAAATATTTTATGATAATATATATTTATTATATATTTATTTATAATAATCTCTAATGTTTAGAGATAAAAAATTAAGTGCACAGTTCAAAGAGACGGTAGGTCGTACGAACGCATGAACACTACTTTCATTTATTTGTTATTTTATAAGAATTAAAATTAAAATATATTTGTGTGTGTTATAATTTTAGTATAATTTTTATTTATTATATGTTATATTGTTTTATTAATACCATTATTTATACATTCCATTTATATCATGAATTAATCACATCACTTTGTGGAGGCGGTTGTCCACTCTTCCACCAACGATGATATCTTATTTTCAAAAAATGGAAATCATAGGGTTACATGTTATATAAAAATTAAATAAGAAGAATGAAATGATAAATATAATATATATCATATATTAATAGTGTTTCCATCATAATTCCAAACCATGAGAGGCGGTAAAGGAAAATTAATGACTTCATTTTGTGAGGCGGAGGTTTATCATACACAAAAATAGTAGGTTCATTAACCAATTGATTGATGTTTGTGTAAGTGTAGGTAGAACCCTTGTAATAAAAATAATTAATATATTTATAATACAGTTCTAATTATATAATCTTGGAAAAATAAGAGTTTGGGGATGGATAATTTATAAAAGCAATAGAGCTTGAAGAATGATTTTGCGTCTTCTTTGGGTAACTGTTTTTTTTCCAAAGGGATTACATGGATGGATTCCTTACCAAAGGAAGAATTATATGGTGAGGTTAGAGAAATTTTGGATCTATTTTTCAATATATTTATTGATAAAAATTTTCTTTATATGTGTTAATAACTGTGAGGGGTGAGAGCCTTTTTATAGTGGATGAAGAGTGGCATTCTTGTGAATTTTTTAAAAGTGAATTCAAAAACATTTTTTCAATGAAACGTTGCTCCAAGAATGGAAAAAAATAGATCCAAGTGAGTTTTGGGTATAAATATGTTCATAAAATGTATTTTTTACAAATTTATAGGTTATTTTGTCCCTTATGTCTATGGTTTAGTCAATTGTGATGAAAGTTTTTCTACTAATCACTGTAATTAATTTTAATCACATTCACTAATCATATTTGTCAAAAACTAAGTTGAACTTATCATATGTTCTAAAATATTATTATTAAATTTATAGAATCAATTATTCCAAATTCCCTTCACATATGTGGTAGAAATTAATTTAATTTTAATCCCAAATAGGGGATGACAAAGCAGGGTTCTTATGTAAAATGTTCAAATTTTTTCTATATTTTTATATTCAATTTCAAATTAAAATGGACTCCAATAACCTAAATTTTATTAATTGATATAAAACTTATCTAATTAAAATTTAAAAATAATAATAAATATAATTTAACCTCTATAAATGAAATATATGAAAATTCATTTTTGAATTTAAATTTAGTATTTTTCAATATTCATCAAAAAATGGAACTTCATTGAAAAATATAAAAAATCATCCCTAACATAATTAGTATGTTATTATTTCAAGAATTAATTTTATTTTGACATATTAAATTTATAAAAATTTCCAAATTTATATTTAAAGTAGGTTTTCTATTGAATTATGGTGAAATTTCATTTAAAAATATTGATTTTTATGCGACATATTTGGCATTCTATTATCTTATGAATATTGAATCTATTGGATGAATGTAAAAAATATTTTATTGAATATATATATATATTTCATTATTATAAATCACTTATTTTAATGAATTTAATTTATTAGGATAAAATAGCTTTGTGGGCATAAAAATAGTTTTCTATAAGCACGTTCTCTTTATATTAAATTGGTTCTTAAATTAATTTATAATTTATTTGAAACCAATTAATTAATTTTATATTTTTCTAAACCATAGGATTTCAAAAGTCATTTAATACTATTAAAAACTCTTAATTTAACATCTAGGTGATATCTTATTATAAATAACAATATTTTAAATTATATATTGTTTCTTGATAAAACTCAGTCTTGCGTGTAACACAAGATATCAAAGAAATTATTTGTTATGTGTAACTCAAGATAACTCTACATTTCATGCATAATATATATATCAAAGAATTAATTTAATTATTATAGTAATTATATTTCAATGTCTCTAGGATATTATTTTCTCTTACATTCTTGGTGTTTTATGTCATACACACTATCAAATACAATGTACTAATTTTAGAATTTTGGGCCACTACATTAAGTATTCATAGTCTTAAAATAATTTTCAAAAATAATCTTCAAATCATTGAAATATGATTTTGAAATAATCCCCCCTTTTTGTTTTCTAAAATTTTCAACTGAATCTCTTCTCAAATAATAAAAATGAACAGAGACATTTCATAATTCTTCCAAATAATTCCTTGAACATTCCAGTTATCCATGAATATTCAAAACATCATATTCAAATAGATTAAACTTATACACCATACAAGTTGTAAATTTTTTAGTATGATCCAAAAAACATAAATCATCATCTTAATTTGATGATGCCTTATTAGTTATCATATATTGTTTTACAACATTAAACAAATAATGTGATTTAACATCCAATCCTTCACCACTGTAAGAGAAAAAATCAACATGAAATTTTATGATCTCAAAATCATTTTTAAATTTTCCTTATATAGAAATATAAACCAAATAAATCGATTAGTCCTCAATCAACTAAGTAGAAGAAGTTATTGGGGTACTTAATTTCTCAAAAAAGTGATATTCCTTTGTCCTTTGTAAAACTAGATATTGAGTAGCTTCATGGGTTATCCATTCTTTCCCATAAAAAAATTTCTCAACACATTCTTTAGAAAAAGGTGTAACCTTCTTCTATATCTAGGGTCTCTGAATAGTCAACAACATCATTATCAGCCTCAGAAGAAAATTCCTGATAAAATCTACAAAATTAAAGAACTTCCCAAATTATGATAGAGATGTTATCTCCAGAACATTCCTCCTTCTAGTTCTTGTATGGATATTCTCTCCACCAGCAAAGGATTCATTTAAACCTCCAGCAATACATGGCCTAATAGAAAATCCTTATACTCTATACTCAAAAACATATTCTCCAAAATTCCTTATAAAACTTGCATACATCAAATATCTATTCTCCCCCTCATCAAAATAACCTAATGGCCCATATTATTCGTCACCAACATGCATAATATTTTCCTTCATTACACATAAAATGATTCTAAATTTTAATACGGTTCCAACAAAACTAACATTTATCTAATAAAATATTAAACCTTTATAGATGTTTTCAATCATCTCTCTCTTATAAATAACATTATATATTAACCTACTAAAAGGAAAAAATAAAATCCTTTAATATTTTTGACAATGATGGTTTTAGGGACCATAACATGTACCAACTATTTATGAACATGATAAAACTCACCAAGAGAAATATGAAATACATGTCAAGAAAAAAAATTCTCTTACTTTGAAAACCTTGGAACAATATCTTTAAAAATAAACAAACATAATACCATTTGTTCATCTTAAAAAACCATTAAAATAATTCAATAAACCTTTTTTATTCTAAAAAAATAGAAACTATAACATATAACTTATGAACATTTTCTGAAATTGATCTTATATTGAAAATAAATTTCTTTTCATAAGGATGATGAATGTAGTAGTTATTTCTAATTTGGTATTGAAAACTCTTTGACAATGATATTTGTAGAAACAACATCTTCACTATCACCAATGATGAACTATGAATTATCATAAATCTTCTTTACATATATTTTGAAAACATATTTATAATTTCTTCTATTAAATATAAACTACATTCCTTGATAGATTAATTCCTTATATAGCATCAGATTAGTTTCAATTAACTAATAGAAGTTGAAAAAATTCCCCTGCATCACCCTTTGATCTAAAGTTGAAGGAATTTGGATTATTCTACTATTGGTACCATCCTCATCAATCATACTAGTCTTCACCATCACAAGAATCTGCAGAAGGATTATGGTTAAAAAAAGCTAGGGATTAAAATATTGATAATTCTTGTGATTTAATGGTTTAAAGTTCAAAGATAGTAGAGATAAAAAAGTAATTAACCCTAACATTTTTATAGTATGGTTTGGTTTCTCAATGATATTATTCATTGTAACCATTTATGGTTTTTAAAAGTCAAAAGATGATTTTTTTTAAAATATACAACTAAAATAAATAAAACAATTTTAAATTTAATAAACAAAAAAATAAATAATTATTTATAAGTAAATAAAATAGGTTACAAACTATGAAGATACTTAAAAAATATATCAATAATAATTACCTAAAATTAAATGAACCAAACTTTACCTTAATAAAATAAAAATAATAATTGGCATGTGATTTAGTAAAAATATCAGCAAACTAGTTTTCAATATCAATAAATTCTAAAGATATTTCCCCCTTTTTAACATGATCTTATAGAAAATGATCTCAAATATCAATAAACTTAATTATATAATAACTTACATGATATTTTTTAGAAAATTTATTCCACTAGAATTATAATATAAAATATTAAAATGATCGAAATTTAGTCTAAGGACCATAAGTGTGTTTTTTCCAAAACCTTGGTTTATAGAAACTACTAGTAGAAATGTATTCTGATACAGTGTTTCTTAATGAAAATAATTTTTCCTACTTACTAGACCATTAAATAATATATTTCTATAAAATGTGATAGGTTACTGAGGTGAATTTTCTATATAATCTAAAACCTCCAAAATCTGCATCTAAAAATGAAATTAAATCAAAACTAGGGGTTTTTAGATAATGTGTAGTGAAAGAAATTGATCATCTAAAATATCTCAAAATCATTTTAGTTGTAATTAAATTTGAATCACTTATATTTAATTGAATTTTTTCTTTTAAACCAAAAAAAAACATAATATTTTGCATATTAGTAGTAAGATATAACAAAATACCAATGATAACTGTACATAAAGTTTTTCAACTGGTTTACCAGCCACAACTAAATCATGTTTTATAATAGTGGACGTATGAGTTGTATATGGATTAGATTTTTCAATAAAATAAATTTTCAATAAATCAATAATGTATTTAATTTTATTTAAAATGTTTCTAAAATATTTTTAATTTTTGAAATCAATGAATGAAATTCAATTGTCCCATCATAATAATTTTAAATTCTTTCCTTATAAGTTTTAAAAATTCATTATGTTGTCTTTGATGGTTAGAACTAAAAATAACATCATTTACATAAATTTGAACTAATAATATATTAGATGAAGATATTTTAATAATAATAATAGGATTATCAAAACCTATAAAAAACCAATATTCTAATACAATGATACTCAAAATCTTAATGCAATTCCTTGATTCTTGTTTAAGACCATAAAGATGTTTATTAAGATTAAAAATATTATTTTTATAATTAGGATTTTTCAAAAATAGTGGTTTTTCAACATAAGCATTCTCTATTATATAATAATTTAAAAATTAATATTTAAATTCTATGTGGTATAAGTTAAAATTTATATGAGATGGATATTCTAAAAGGATTCTAATGGATTTAGGACTAGAAATAGGGGAAAGTGTCTCCTCATTATTTAAACCTTTTTCTTCATTGTAACCCTAAGAATCTAGCCTATCATTATTCATAGTCATTATAACTTTATTATCTTTCTTATTCCTAATTAATAATTTAGTTCCTATTGTATAGTGGTCCAATGTTTTATTAACTAATTCCTAGACACAATATCTCTAAAAAGAATATAGCTCTTCCTACAAA
The DNA here is from genome assembly GCA_963277665.1 of Viscum album. NCBI lineage: Eukaryota > Viridiplantae > Streptophyta > Magnoliopsida > Santalales > Viscaceae > Viscum > Viscum album. The sequence continues at coordinate 497,929,694 of OY728127.1, forward strand.
TCCAAATCCCAACTATCATCATATAAAAATTATTCAACTAAATTAGGTTCAAACTAGGATAAAAAGTTAGGGAACTCAACAAGGTTTCAAACATTCCCAATAGTCCTAACAAAATTATCAAGAAATCATAAAATGTTATCTAAAGGATATTACTTCAATACCCTAGTACTCTAGGAAAGATAAATTCAGGTTCCCCTATTTAATTTTCATAAAAAATGGATTGATCATGACCAAACCATAATTTACTTTCAAAATTATCATTGGAAAAATAAAACGTAAATATTTTTAAGGAATCAATTGCTCCATATATTTTTTTTTTGTGATCATATAGATCACTCACATGAAACTTCTTATGAATAAACTCTTCAACCATACATTAATTTTTATTAGACACTCTATTGGATTTATAAGTATAAAAATATCCAATTAATATTCATTCATCATTTTTTGGATGAAATTGATCTATATATTTCCATAGGATTCAAGACGTATATTTTATATCTAGAAGTAGTTAAGTATCCTCCTTTTGGATTTCTATTATTTCATAACTCATAAGGTCTCTTTTAATAAAGAGAAATTATTAAAAAATTATTAATAATATGAAATTTTTTATTAACATCTTTAACCAAAAAATATATATGTTTGTTTTAAAAATTTAACAAAGTTCTATACATTTCATTAATAGTTAAATTTCTTCTTTCAAAAATCTCATTTTTTCAGTTGTTATTAGAGAAGCGAAAGTATATTTAATCCACATATTTGAGAAACAAATTCTTGATTATAAAATTCACCACCATAATCCATATTAATAATATAATTTTAAATTGTTTTTCATTTTGAACCGACATACAAAAAATCTTATTGTTAAAAAAGCTTCACATTTAATCTTCAAAAAGTAAACCCAAGTAATCCATGAAAATTTATCAACTAAAACGTTAAAAAAGAATTAGCTAGAAAATATTTATTATCTAGGTAGTATAGAAAAATATATGAAGATAATTTCTATTGCTTTATATATATCATTATTTTTGATTGATTTGAAATATGACTTTGGTTTCTTTCCTTTTGGCATGAATAAAAAAAATTATCAATATACTTAAGGAAAGGAATATAAAACACTAGAATTATTATTAAATAATTCTGATAAAATATCTTATAATGAACAAGTTTTCTATTACATATCCATGATTCACTTATATCATCATTTAAAAATATCACATTATTCTCACATAAGGAACTAGGGTCCAAATTATTAACATTTTATGTTCTTGGTACGCTAAACTAAATCAATTTATTCCCAAAAACAAAATAATCATCATTACAGATATAAACTATAAAAAATAATCCAAAATTTGAGATATACTTATTAGAATATGTTTTAACCCTTTAATATAGACAACTATGATGATCATGATATATTTTTTATCTCTAACTAATCAAACTCTAATGTTCATCTCCTTTTGTGTCACTGAAGGTAACCAATACTCCATAAAAATTAGATAATGAATAAAAGTTATAAAATTAATGAGCCATAATCCTTGAAAAACCAATTTCTATATACCATATTTTTTGTTCTTGTGGCATTTGAATTGAAAAAATATTAAATGATACACTATTATAGTAATGAAGTTCTTTTGTCTCCCACAATGTCTGCAAGAAATGATATATAAAACCATATCTATTTAATTCTTCCAAAAACTCCATAGTAAACTATAAAAAAATATAGAAATACAATCATTCATTAGTATAATAATTTTATGATTTGTTAAGAAACAATTATTATCAAAGTGACCATTAATACCATAATAAAAATATGTAACATTAAACAAGTTATGATTTTTTTGAACTAGAAACAAAATAATTTATTTATAGTTTAAGTTTTTCACCATTACATATAATTTGATATTTTTCCTTTCTATAAAAATATATTTCTAAATATTTATCATATACCATCGTTTCATCCATTAATTTTGAAATTGGATTGTTAATCAGGTGTATATGATGACCTCCACCTCTATGGAATGATGCTTTCTATTTTTCAATACTGCCATATTTAATGGTTTTATTTAATATTTTTGGAGTATAGTTTATATATTTAAGCAATATTAATAATGAATATATTTCATTATGGATAGAAAAAAAATAATTAACATTATAATTTAATCCATTGATATTGGTAAGTATCCTGAATCATGTTCAACACTGATTTCATCTTCATGAAATGAAACCTAAACAACCATGTGATGAAGTTATAACATTATAGGTCCTTATAAAACATAAATTATAATACCATTATATTTTTATTGACAATAAAATTTTATAGAATAATTAATATCTACACTAATTCTACAAACCTACTTAAAAAATTTCAATAATATTAACACATAATATGGAGAAATAGATTTTAGCAATATGATAAAAAAACTAAATTTTTATTAATGAAGATTGTAGTAGGAAATGTATAGGAATAAGGTTAAAAAATAGGATACAAATATATTTATCTTTATGATATTGGAGTTTAAATAACTTTCATGGATATCAAGGGTAATGGTAAGGGACTTGGTAACTCAATCTCCATTATTTGAGTTATATAATTTCTTATTGAACTTCATTTACCAAGATTAATATTTTGAATGATTTTTTCAACTTATTTATGGGGGAAAGTGTTTTTAAACCAAATTAACTTCTAGGAAATGTTATACTTAATCTTTTTTAATGAAACATAGATTCTTTTAAAAGAAACTCTTTACAATGTCTTTCACATAGAAAAATAAAAAATATTTTATAGAAATACATTTTCTTGATTTAGTTCTAAAATTCATATATATATTTCAAGTGATATAACTACATTTGAGTTATGTATCATGTTTTAACCTATATTTTCTTGTTTTATGTGATTATTATCTGTGATCAATTAATTAATATCAAATGAATGAAATTATGATGTTATTTCTTTCAATTTTTATTTTTATGAAACCCATTTTATTTCCATGGGTTCTTTTTGTAAAGTTAATGATTTTCATTTGGATGTTTTATGAAACCCATTATACTCCCATGGTGAATTATGATATGTAAAGTGAATTATTTTTATATGGAACCCATAAATATGGATTAATGAAGCGAGGGGTCCAATATGACCCTCAAATGTATTAATTAATATTTCATATCTCATGAAATAAAATTGCACATGTACATTTATGTCACTTGTATGAATAGTAATAGATTCTTCTGCTCATAAATGTAATGTTTCCCTTTTATAATGTTTTTTCCATAGTTAAAAGATATTATTCATTATTATATTATTCTCTCATTATTAATGGATTATGTTAAATGATTCTAAGACATGTTATGACTATAATGTTTCCATATTGAACTTTTGTGAATTAAGTTCTTATTCTATATACTTTAAAGATCAATTATTTTTTATAGTTATCACTCACGATGTTTCGATATTTCTCTTTTCTACATGTTTTTACTTAGTATTATAGACTCAAACAGGATGAAATTTTCTTTCAACCCTTACAGAGGTATCTCACTCATTCTTATGTTTTCGTTCCTCGGGTTATAAGGATGAGTATTACTAATGATATTTATAGAATATGGTCTCGAATGGTTCTTTTATGGAGAAATGATCGTGATATTTGTCAAGTAATATTACTATATTGCTAATATCCAAATACTATAAACCTATAAATACATGTAATATTAGTATTTATGAAATATTGTGTTCTAAATCAGTTAAATGATTTAAATTAAATAAATTTTTATCATAGGTTCCAATAATTGTTATTGGAACAAAGGTTTTGAAATTTTTTTATATTAGAGAATATATTTTTAGAATTAAGGTTATACAACCTTACTAAAAACCCTTAATATAATTTTAAGTATTGGATGATATACTAAAACATTGGTAAAGTCTTCAGTATGTCATTTTCCTAGAAAATAAATCCATTTTTGGAAACATTCATGTGGATATAGGATCCAACACAATTGTACCTAGTGGGGATAACCCCAAAAGGGTGTTTTTTGTATTAACTAAATAATGAATGAGTTCATGATAAAGGTTCCTAACTACACACATATATAGAATGACCTCGGGGATATGATTTTTTTTATATCATACTCTGTAAAGAAAATGTAATGACTAATTTCACGGTTACATTGAAGGATTAGGTTAAGAATTATGAGCTATCTAAACCTAAATTTTATCCAAGAATGATACATATTAAAATAAAATAATTATATACTAACATGGTAGTGTTAAATAATTATATTTTCTATGTTTGATATCATTTTATTCCATTTTTTAACTTATGATATTAATTATTCATCACTCTTGGTAATTACATTTTTATTTTTGTAATGGATGGAACCATAATGAAAAAGGTGTAATATGGGTGTGATGGAAAATGTGATGGTTTTCCATAACAAACAATCCAATATATTGGTAGCTAGAGTAAAATACCTCAAAACAATTCTCACTCGACTATTTCAAGATAATAATAAAAACATGAACCACATTGAGATCTTGAACGCACTATGAAGCTAGTAGCTTTCTACTTATTCTTTCACGTAGAAACACCCACCATCCTCTAGATTCTCATCAAATAAAATAATCTCTAATAAATTGATCAGTGTGATGGAAAAGATATTTTCAATTATATATTCCGTTAAACATGGGGATTTTTTTATATATGATTAGCATTTTTAAGTCAAGGCTAACTAAATGTGGAATATTATTAAGAATACAATGAATAAAGAAGAAATGGACTAAAAGGAATTTTAAGACTATAATTAAGTGTTCTTCATTATGTATTTTCATTAAACCCTTCATGTAAATATGGGGAGGTAATTCTTAGAGTTGAATAAAAAGGATGATGATCCATTTATACATATGAAGAAAACATCATGAGGCTTAAATGACATGCCTTTGGTTTTATCTCTGATTCAAAACATAAAATTTGTTGTTTCCTTAATGAATTAAAACCTATTCATTTAAATAATTTCGATATATAATAATTTTTAATTTATAAATAGATTATTTGATGTACGCAAGAGGTGGAGATTTAATTTATGGTTTCTTAGTACTCCAAATAAGAAAAATTAAAGGTTTAATAAAAAGCAAAACAATATGGTAAGTCATGTGGGAGGAAGAAATTTCAACACCCTATGTAAAAAATGTATTGGTGGAAGAACCTGGGTAATTTACATAATTTACTAGGGATGTATTTTAGGTGTAGTAAATTTGGTCACCAAGTTGACAACTATCAGAGTAAGGATAGGAGGCCAGTTTACACAATAGGGAATAATGTCCCACTGAATGATCTTTCCATACTAGAATGAATAAAGTGTAAGGAGTTTGGATATTATGATAATGAATTACCCATCCTTTGGGCCAATGAATAAAATAGTCCCCAACATCCTCCCAAATAGTGAAAGCAAGGATGAGAATTCCCAATCACCACCATAAAGGTAGATCACATTAATGAATTATAGGGGTTACACATACTCTATATTTTAGTCCATGAAGTACCATAATTTATTTTAGTTCATCATATCCATTCATATCACATAAAGTTTCTATGAATGTTGAATCACCTCCTCCTATGATGAATATTGAGCTATTTATGAAATCACCTAGTGGAAAAATGACCAATTATTTGATATATAAATATTTACTAATTGATATATATTAGAGAATAATTATTATATATATAATTCTTCTCCCCTTCCTTGAATTGGAAATAATTTTGGGTACAGATTTTTATCCATATATAGGGACCATATCAATTATCAAGAGACAGGGTGTCTCATTTTGCATTCCAGATCACCCTATTGTCACATATCAACATAAGGATGATCTACCCTTGTAATAAAATTATATAATAGGGATTATAATACCTATAAATGAGGGGTTTCTAGATCACATGATTGAGTAGAAAGTCATTATTTTTTGCATAACAATTTTATGGGAATATACTGATGTATTCCTGAATAAACTACCAAGTTATCCCCCAAATCATGAGGTTTAGTTCCTAATTAAACATATAAATTTATCTTTTAAAATCTCAATTACTCATTATAGAATGTATCATATTTAATTAGAGTAATTAATGAAGAATATAATAGAAAATTTGGATAATGGTTTTGTCTACCCTAGTGCTTCACCATAGAAGTATTAATCATCTTAATTCTGATGGAAGATGTATCAATGTGAAATTTCATTTAATATCATGAGATTAATAAGATCAAAATTACGAGTAGATATAATTTACCATGTATTGATGTTTTTTTTGATCCACTCGTAGAATTTCATTACTTCTTAAGGATCGACCATCAATCTAGATAACACTTGTTAAGGGTCAAAAGGAAGAATATTTCAATGAAAAAAATTATAAATGAGTTATGGAAAGTATAACTTTATTTTGATTATATTTATATTGACTAATGACACCATAATATTCATGTATCTAATTAATGGAATCTTTAGGGACTACTGGGATCATTTATTATTGGTCTTTATAGATGATATTTATTATACACACAAAGAGTACAAAATATCATGAAGATCATTCGTGGATTGTGTTGATAACATTAATAAAGGAGAATTTGTATGTGAAATTTTCTAAATGGGAATTAAACCTAAAAACGTGACATTATTCGAGAATTTAATCCCCACCAAAGGTATATCAATAGATCCTTTAAAAACCTATGTTTTTGATCAATAGAACAGAACAGTAATAGTAACTAGGATCCATATTTTTCTAGGGTTTTCCAGATTCTATCTGTACATTTTGAAACTTTTCCATGATTATTGAATCCTATAACAAAGTTAAAATGTAAGTCAGTGAATTTACATCACATGGTGGAATTTCAATAATTTTTCATGGAACTAATGAAGTGATTTTTTACAACACATTCATGTAAATTACCCTATTTTGGGAGAGTTTTTGTAATATATAGTGATTCATTGTAGAAGGGATTGGGATGAATCCTCATGAAATTTTATTTGGTAATTTCTCATGCATAATGAAAATTTAAACCTTGTAAGAAAAATTAACCAACACATGCTTTCGAGCAGGTGATGGGTATCCTTACACTAATAAATTGCATGAATTATCTATATGTTAAGAATTTTGATATTTATACTGACCAAAAGAGTATGAAATATATATTTACACGAATGTATTAAAAAATATAAATCAAATGGTATGGTTTTAACTAATTAAAGTCTCTGACGGACCAAGACATTATAACCCAAGGAACATAAACATGGTGGCTCGTGATTTATATGGGAAAGACCATAATACCTTATTTATGATACGTGTTGAAAGAGAAACAATATTCAATTATTTTCAAGGAAGGAATATTGAAATCATAAAATGAGGTTATAAATCTTAGCTTACCAAAATTACTGATCATCCATACATTCATATGAAAATAAATCTAGCCAAGAAGGATGATGTAGAGCTATATAAAAATGTAGATAATATTTTATTGTTAAATTAAGATAAATATAGTGTTATAGGGTTTTCAACATTGGTATATTTACCATAACAACCAAAAGTGAAGATGGATCTTTGGGATGATTCTTTTAGCTCATCAATCTATATTTATCCAGGAAGTTTAAAGATGTATAGAGATATAGTACAAAACTTTTGGTTGGATAACATGAATAAATAGAATGTAGAATATATATCTTGATTCATGGTATGCTTGAATGTTAAGGGTAAATAACAATGTTCGAAATGTATGTTTAAACTATTACCCATAAAAGTATGGAAATTGAAAAAAAAACACTTTGGAATTTGTATTAGGGATCCAAAAAAGTATAAAGCTAAAAATTCTTTTTGGGTTATTGTTGATTATCATTTGAATTTAGAAAATTTTATTGAAAAAAAATAATATTTATCTTTTGACCAACTCACCGAGATATACATAATGGAAGGGTGAGATTTAATGGAGTAAATTATCAATTATGTCTGATTGGGAACTATGGTTTACCTCAAGATTTTGGAGAATTCATCAAAAAACATTTGATACTGCGGTGAGTTTCACCACTTATTATCATACTCATATTGATTTTTAGTCTCAATGGACCATTAAAACTATAGAGGATATGTTGATATATTTTTTGATGGATTTTATAGGTTTTTGGGATCGGAAACCCCCCTTAGAAGAGTTTTCATATAAAAAATGTTTCCATTTTAAAATTCATATGGAACAATATGAGGATTATTTTAAAAAGTTATGTAGGACTCCAATATGAAGGGATGAAGTTAAAGAGAGGGAGCTAATAGGTCCTAGACCTTTCAATGAAATGGAACTGAAGGTTCAAAAAATTCACTAGAATTTTAAAGAAGTATACATCCAAAAGAAGAGCTATGTAGATAAATGTCGATGATTTTAGAGTTTAAAGTCAGTGACAAGGTTATCTTAAATATATTTCCATTCATGAAGGTAATGATATTTGGGAAGAAAGGAAAGACGATACCTACGATCATCAACCCTTTGAGATCCTTAATCATGTTAGAGTAGTAGATTATCACTTATAACTCCCTCTTGTCCTCTCTTATGAACATGATGTCATACATTTATCACTTTTGGGAATGTCCATAAAATAAAATTCAAATGTAATTAATTTGGAAGCCATAAACTTGGAACATTATTGTCACATTCCGACATAGCTTTCTCTATAAGCAATAACATGACTGGCTACTGGAAGGGCCTCAAAATCACACCTCCCCACATGCTAGAGGCTATCAACTAGAAGTAAGGGGAATAAAGTGTTATATGGGGAGACTGAGTAGTCATAATATAGTAAGAAAACTATTGAAATAACATAAGATCATCTCTTGTATTAAATAATCCATGTGGGGAATCAATAAATATAAATGAGGTTATAATAAAAGAAATGAAATAAATACCTCAATAGAAATATCTTACATATAAAAAATGATCACCCTAGGCCGGTATCATATAAAAATGAATAAATAAAATAATTACACAATGATCCTATTATATAATGATATCAACAACATTCCACATCTCCATAGACTCTTCTATGAATCTCCAGTCTAATTTTGAGAATCTACACAAGTGTCCCTACCCAATCACGCAATCCTAGGCCTCGTCCTTATCAATCAGGTATCCATTATCTACAAAAAGAAGACATAAGGAATGCTTTCACACTGAGGTTAATGTATAGGAAGTGAAAAATAATATTAGTAGGCCACCACCAATGGTGAACCTATAACTTACTACCATGCATGCATGCTCATGCAATATGGTCATCTTAGTCGATACAAAACTAGAATGAATTCATAAAATAAATCAACAGATATTCTTTGAATTCAGAATCATAATAGACTAAATATACTTGTAATAGGTCCTTGATCTAGATTTCATACTACTCAATCAATGTCTAATCGAGTTGATCCAGGGGTCCATGATTGCAATTGACCTTACATACTTCTGCCAGCACTGGAATTTCTCTGAGCAAGCTATGTCACCATAGGGGGATATAAGTCCAAATTATGGGATCACCAGTACATGACTCTAATATAGAAGGAAGGATTACATGTATTAACTAGATATCATTTAAATATGTCATTGATTTGGATGTTATACCACTCAATCCATTAGTAATACAGTCTAATGTTGGATTCCTTGGTCTCATTACATAGGAAGTCATGACATTGGGATCAAATAATCCTTGAGGGGGTTGAACCTTAAGTGATCTGTATGAAAAACTATCTTGATAGACCATATGAAATATGAATCCATTCCAAAAGTTGATCAACACCTCATTCCTACATATGTATGGTAAAAGAAGTAATGGTGCATCCACCCGATCCTAAGGAGTATCCCAAAGATTGATAAAGGAGATAGTCATCAATCCTTAGGGATATCATCATCATCTAGTTCCTAGGGAAAATTTATCCACCTAAAAGCTTATTGTATCACCTAGAAACCTCACCTATCTAGGGTGATAAAATTTAAAGAAAATGAATAAAATAGGATCAACATAACCAATAAAATTTTTTCAGGATTAGGGGAAGAAAAAATATTGTAGATCAAAAGTAAGTAATTATAAACTCATACTTAATATTTTAATAATAGGTGTGAAAACAAAAAATTAAAGATACATACCTTGATTTATGATTTATTATTGGTAAACAATGTGTTTTACAGTGTTCAAAGAGACCCACTACATTCACTACCATTTAATCCACCATGATCTATTCATCTGTCATTCTCCAATATGTTCCACTGATGAAGAATTCTAAAACATCATCTCAATATCTATAAGGGTTATTTGGATAACCCTAGAGATTTTTTATAACCATTTATACCTATATTAATTTATATCTTCAACATTTTAAATAAAATAATTTATTTATTTTAATTAAACACATAGACAATGACTACGAAAACCAGATAACCCATTCTGACTAGACATAGGCCTTAACTAGGATAAACCCATATTCCATAATCATCCACTGTCTCAAATTTCTTATTTTTGGTCCTAAAAATTAGGAAACTAAGAAACAATTAAAATATGTCAGCAAATGTAGTAAAATATATTAATATTTTTAATATATAAATTTTTGCGTCCTGTGACACCAAAACCCCCTTATGCCTCTAACAAAAAATATAGATATATTCATATAAATATTCAATGTATAATTTTTTAAAAATAGAGTAACTAAATTCTCCCCTACCTTAATTCATTTCTCCCTGAAAAGAACTATTAAAAAAACTAGGGATGCTTAGTCTACATCTGACATTCTTTCTCTTATGATCTCTCATGTGTGCTCCCATGCTACCACCACACATAAACTAATGTAATGATTTTTACCCACTAGAACATCTCATACTAATCCTCGATCACCACTAGGTACACTATAAGGGGTTTTCCATCCTCAATGTCTATCTTTCCCTAGTAAATAAAGTGCATAAAATTATGAACATATCTCTTAATATTTGAATCATAGAAGTCATCATTCACCCAATCTAGTTGTGTGGGTAATGCAAGGTTGTAAAAATCATCACCAACCCAATTAAAGATTCCAAATATACCGATGAACCTCTAGAATAGCTTCCATCCCTAGAAAACCCCATTAATCCTTTTCATGTGGCGAATCATAGGGAATCATGGCCTCCTTTCATGAACTTCAAGGGCCTACAATGTCAATTTTCACATGATTTATGTCTACTATGGGTTGTCCTAATCCACTCATGAATCACCTAAGCCTTATATATCATTGGATACACCATCTATGATCCAACTAGAGATGTCTTGTAAATCTCAATCCAACATAAGGAAACATTCATGGTCTCCCATACAAGGCCTCAAAAGGTGCCTACTGATAGTATGTTGAAAACTATTATTATAATAAAACTATACCAATGGAAATTGATCCTCCTAGGTCCAACCAAATTCCAACATCCAGGCCCTCATCAGATCCTCTAAAACCTAGATAGTATACTCAGTCATGTAATCTATGATGTTGTGTAACACCATACTCATCCTTAACTTGGTCATTAATGAATCCTATAGAACTCTCCAGTAGTGTGATGTGAACGAATCATTATGATTAGAGACAATAATTTATGGTTCCCCATGAATTTATATAATAATTCATATGTACATTAGACCCAACTATGAACCGAACTAAACTCCATTATGGAAATTAAGTGAAATGACATTATAACATTTTCAAATATCATTTAAATGGAATCATGGACTCTATTTATCCATAGAATTCATATACAATTTCCATGGATATGTTTTCCTATTTTCACTATAGGAACTTAATAGGATGTATCAAAATTTCTCTAACCTATTGCTTAAACTTCACCTAAAAACACGTGAGACATTTTGATATAGAATAAGAAACAATCCACCTCATTCCAACCAGAAAAATGACATTGATGCTCCTTGAAAATATTTTCCACACCGAGATATATAGTCAAGGGGAACATTTGAAGCTCCCTCATCACCTCCTCACACAATGTGAATGGTACCATCACCATCCCAAGAAAATGATGGTGTGGTCTCATTCTTCATAAAATCAATCTATTACACCTCCTTCTGGTATCTGATCACATTGAACCTTGATATTGATATCTCCCAACTGACTCTCCCTCACACACAAAAGAATAATATGATTGAATGGTATCAACTAATGAAAATATTCACCCCTCTCCTCCGTCAGGGTCATCAATAATGAAGAAACCTCCTCAGAAACCTCCTCCACTAATTGAGAATAAGACTTACTACTAAGGGAATCTACCACAATGTTACCCATTCAATGAATATTGAACATGTTGAAGTAATTGTGCTATAGGAACTCCAAAATATTCCTAGGTCATAGGTATAATTGTTTCTCTGTGAAATTGAACCTCTGACTATGATGGTATGAGTATATAGAAAAGTGATCTCCCATAATATAGAGTCTCTACATCATTATAATAAAGACTACTACTACCAACTCAAGGTCGTGAGTAGTATAGTTCTACTCGTAGGGAATTAATTTCTTCAACCAATATGTGATCACTTCCTACCTTTGCATCAACACACAGTTGATCCAAAATCCCATTGAATAAAACAATTATGCACTCTATACACTCCTCCAGCAGTCTCAATAAAGGATCACTAGTCAGCATCATCCTTAACTCCTTCAAAACTCTCCAACAATTATTAGTCCAGGTAAATAGATTCCTTGTCTAGGTTAGGGTGGCCATGGTGGCTTAAAGCTTTGTTAATTCTTCCAATAACCTCTTATTGTACCCCATCAATCTAAAGAAACTCCACACATCTAACATATTCTTTTTTAAATCCCAATAAATCACCACATCACTATTCATCAGGTACATAACTAAACCATGATCAGAAATGAAATTCCGTAAAAATTGAATCTATTGGATCCAAAATGGGAACTTTGAGAGTTTACCATAAAACTAGTGCTCTTGGAGTATGTATAGGACCATCCTCAAATGTTATTCACGCTCCTCTTTTAACGTATAGTAAATGAGTATTTCATATATGAAGACAACAAAAAATCAATCCAAGAATGGTTAGATGGTCTAGTTCATCAAAACCATAAACATAGCAATGGAATTCATCACATTAAAAGGAATAATAGTGAAATAATACTATCCCTAGTGATATAAGAATGATATTTTTGGAATATCATTTTTTGAACTCCCAAATGGTTGTAGATGGACCAAATTTCATTCTTCAAGAACCAACTCATTCCTCTCAAATGATCAAAGAGGTATTCAATACTCGGGAAGTGGAAAATTTTCATTATCATTACCTAGTTTAGGAAAAGATAATGAAAAAAAATACCTAAACACCCATATTCATTTTTCATGAACAAAACATTATCTACATAAAGAGAAACACTTAGTTTGATAAATTATTTCTCTTAATGATACTTTAAATAAACCCCCAATTCATGGGGAACTATAGTGTCCATTTTATATGTCGTAGTAGATAATGATGTGGTAATTTAGTGAAAGTTGATGAAAAATTAAACCTCTCACCTCATAGGTAGTCATAGAACACGATCATAAAAAATATCTATATTGTCCTCTACTGTTGAAGTAATATTGATGCCTGTATATCCCATTATTCTATGGGAAAAATGATTTTTTTATGGGTGATGTGTTCTAACATCCTCCCCACAAGTCCCACTCACTCCACCATGAGATCTATCTCACCTACAAAATAGAATATTTCCCCATAAGTACAAAGGCATAAAACTCATCTTTGATTATAGTAAATATAGGATTGAATTGTGGGAAAAAATCCATATCCAAGATGGAATCATTTGGTTTTATCATGATGACCAATAGGGCACATGAAAAAATATATCCAACTAGAACCTGGTTTGACTACCAGTATATATGTGATATCTAAGAATAACTCCCTATATGATCATTTAGTCATAGATTCGAGGATAAATTCTCAACTAGAAGATCATTATCTGACACTAGGTATATGATGATGAAGGAATAAAACACACCTATATCTATAAATACTTTGGAAAGAGTAGAATAAACACTTATAATACCTCGAATCATCTTGGATGAAGTCTGGTCACTATAGCTAACATAGCCCCAACATCTAGTTCTATGGACCAGTTGTTGGATACCTAGTGATGGTGGTTAGAGAAAATTAGAGCATCGTCCCCCACCAAAAACTTATCTCTCATAGAAACACCTACTCATCTTCCAGCAGTGCCACCCTAGGGGTCACCCTGGATACACATGGGAGATCTCTGACCATTACGTTGCATGTGTTATGGTGGTACATATCGTATAAAACATCCATTCATAGCTCAACTGAACGTAAAATCATGATCCATGTTACATCAGCCATCAAAATCATATAACTAATTCTCTATGTGATTATCAAATCCTATGTCTGAACCATGCACATCATTTCTATGTGAGGGAGTCCTTCCATGAGGAGGTCTCCAATATCATGAACCTTCCAACTAAAATTTATATCTAATGAAGATGAATCAGTCCCATGTCATTCACTACTAGTAAAATCATCCTGGAGTAACTTTAAGATGAATATATCCATCACTATATTCCTCTCTAGAACTACAATATATGTTCTAATGAAAAAGGGGAAAAATGTCACATATGTCTCTCGGTGATAATACTCAAACTTTTGTACCCAGAAGTATCCATTTCACACCAGGTATATAGTGTTCTGTGTAAGGTCATTGAACCTCACAACATAATCAAAAATCACCACACTACCATACTACAACTCAAGAGGATCGTTGATCCCAACTGAGTGCAATCATGAAGGGTAATACTCAACATGAAACATAAGATAGATTTCAGTCCATGAGAGAATCGTCTCATCATGGGTCTAAATCACAAAAAATCCACTAGTTCCCTGAGGATACATGTAAAATACTAGCTTCTAGAACATCCCTTAGGTCATTCGGGGTATTCATTACCCTTAATATGTGGATAAAACCTGGAATACAATACTCTGAAGCCTTGGGATCTCACTTTCCATGGAATATCAGTGATCTCTAATTCTTGAACTTGAATTGAATTCTAATCTTTAAAAAATCCTCATTCTACCATGCTGTTAATATCTGATTCAAAATATGTGGGGGTGGATCTCTCTGCCTGCCTAGAACCAACACCCTATGTAATGGCCCCTATAATGAGGCCTCATCACTCATCAGATCATTTTCATGATCTTGAATCGATATCATAGATGGATTACTTCTATAGGAATACTAAATGTGATTAAGATATTCCATGGTTATATGTGTATATTTATATATGAGGAGTTGAATCAAGAAGGGAAAGTATTGAACTCAATACTATATGATGAATGTATCAATAATCCCTACAACCAATTCCCCAATACGTTGATATGATATTCATGTTTTCAGAGTCTAGCTGTATAGACACATTAGTCATTACACCAACACTGAGTTCCCTGGCCTAGAAGCTACACTCAAGATAGTATGTCACTATTCCAAAAGTCCAAGTCAATTCTACCAAATGGGAGGTATTGGAAAACTATCCAAAAGAATAAACATACTTGATACCACTCTATAATGACATGTCCCACCAAGTCCCAAATGGTCGGTAAAAAGATGAGTGTTTGAAACCCAAATCCTATCTATAATAAAAAAAGGGAATAGAATAAGAGCACCTATAAGGCATAAATTAAATGGGAAGACTTTACATAGTGTACCTGTATGCACACACCCATCCATATCCATGTAAATGTGAATAAGAATAAAATAACTATTATAATATCTACAGTAAAAGAAGGCATAAAATAACCTCTTGGAAATACATCTAAGTATGCGAGAATAAATCCAAATTAAAAGGGAAAAATTACATGACCAATAGGAAATGAAGTTCCAACCTAACAATATCTAGAATAATGAATAATTGAGAGATCTTGTCTCGTGATACACATGTCTGGCCACTATATGACAAACCCATTAAGACGCCCCCCACCTGAAAACATGAAAAGGAGAAACAAAAAGATACAATAAAGTTCATATAAACCCATAACAAGAGGTAAATTAAACTGATCATAGGTATATGTTCAAAAAAACCTAGAAAAGATATATAGGGGGTATCCTCATCATAGCCCAGCCTTGGATGACGAGTCTTCTTACAACTCTAAAGGTAAATCACTTATTACTAGCATCTCACATATCTATCAATGAAATCCATATGGAAGACCCACACTTCTTCACTACTCCTCAACCTTAGAGGGCACAACCTCCAATAGAGGACCCGAGACTCAGTACTATAAGGGGGTTCCACTTAATAGATAGATGAATTATACCATAGTGAAATAATGGGGTTCCCTTCATTGAATGGAGGACTCACACCCTAATGTAATAGGGGTTTCCACTCTATGAATGGAGGACACATTACCTAGTACAATAGGGGAATTACTCAATAGATATATGACTTAAACCCTGGTCCTTCATGGGATTACAATGTGGTATAGAGAGGAACTAATCCCTATTTAATTCTAAAGCTATAACTCAGTAGGAAGAAAGTAATATGGTGGACCTACACCTTGGCGTGACAAGAGGTTTCCAACCCTTGAATATCTTAGATGATCCTTCCCTGAGCATTTCCATCATCAAGAACAACTTAAATATAAATCATTATTAAAAACCCTCACATAGTATCTCAAACTCCACAATTAATTTCAACACCACATTATACATGAAAGAACACTCAGGTTAGGCTACTCACTATCCAAATAACAGTCCATGAAGATTGAAATAAGAGAGGAAGAAGTTACCAAGAAAAATATATGGTGTGTAATAGGGGTCACATGATGTGTGACAACACCTATCATCTTATACATGTAATTATATTCATAGAACTTAGAGGACCATGTAGTACTATTGTTGTGTCTCATCCATTAGGGTATGGACGTGTGCTCAGGGTTATAGAAGGGTACTTTGAGTCGCGTCGATGTACCTAGCATGCCTCCGAACATGACCATGCTCATATACTCTGGGAGTACATGGAGTTTCTAACCACATGGAGCCACAGACATGTATATCTCACAAACATCTTGTAAACCTTAGGTTCATTCACCTGGCATGTGGGCCTGAACACATGATGTGTGATCCTTAACATCTATGAAACCCATATAACCATATTTTAGGGACTACACAAAAAGTATTCCTAGAATAAACATTATGTAGTTTAATTTTTTTTTAAAAAAATAGGTAAGCCTTCACATTTAATCATCGCACCGCCATCACCATCATTTCTACCTCTAAACCTGTCAGGGATTCTGGATCTTGGGACACTCGAAACCAACCCAACTCCATACTATCTCTATAGATAATATATTATTCCCAATTAAGATTACTAATACATTGAATCCTCACCCACAACTATCTACTCACAATGATCAGTATTTAAGCTACCAATGTGTTCATTATTTGTGAATATTCCATACATCTCGGGGTCTGATCAAACTCGAACCAACCCTCAAAATGTCGAACCACAACCTCATGGGACAACGGTGAAGAACATGAAGAACATAGCTTAAAATAATATAAAAAATGTGAATTTATCATTTTTCATGTTTTTGTGGCCAATGATCACAATGTTGGGGTATCTAGGGTAATAATATGTGAATAAAGGTAGATAATTGGATCAATGTAACAAATAAAATTTATGAGGCTCATGTAAATGAAAAATATCATAGATCAAAATCATGTAATTAAAAATACATTCTCAATATTTTAATGAATGTGTTGTAAATTTAAATTGATGATCCCTACCATGATTTAAGATCAATTGGTTGTGGAAAATATGTTTTTTAGTAATAGAGGAGACCTGCTATGTTCACTCCCTCTTTATCTACCTTGAGGCATTTGTATTTCATACTCCAATCTATTTTACCAATGAAGAATGTCAAAACCTCCTCTCAAAACCTCCCAATGATATATATAAACACCTAATGATTTTTTATGACATGATGTAAATAGATGAACCTAGGTCATGGGAATTTATAATAAAATAAAAAAAATTATTTATTTATTTCAATTAAATGCATCACCAATGAATACCTCAATAGGTCACCTAGCATCAACCAACCATAGGTTGCTCCTAGGGTAAACCCCACATTCCAGAATCAACCATGGTATTGGATTTTACATAAAAGGTCCCAAAAAAATATAGAAACAATGAAATGTTGTGTGAGCAAGCATTAACATATTTTAATATTTTATATATATTAATTTCAAGGCCCTGATATTCCTAAATATTATTCCATCACTGATGAAAAAATATATATATGCATAAAAATATTCAATGGACAATATGTCAAGACTAGAGTCTAAATAAATTATTCATAGTGTCATATTTTTCTTCAAACATAGAATAATATTCAACTAGTTAATCATTAAAGAGATTTTATGAATCAGAATTGGAAATGAGAGAGTAATAAGACTCTACCACATAATTTTTATCAACAAAGCACATATTTTTTGTGAATTTATTTTTATTTATAACATTCATAACAATAAGAACTTATAGACTCTCTATATACACTCAAGGTAAACTCAATTGATTTCATCCCTTTTATATCCTAATAAGTTATCATTTTAATCTTCATCTCCATCTTCCCTTTTTATATTACTTTTAATAGATGTGGGTAATCAGGCTAGGTATTACCCAACTGCTTTCATTCATAAAATGTGACTTATTCAAAAATAAAAATTTTATAATCTTATTACTAATGTCTAATATCTTCTCTTAAATTTTATTATATTAAATAAATAGATAATGAACCAATATCTTTTAACATATTTTCACATTGGGAATCAAAACATTAAGAGCCGTGTTTTCTATATTTGACATTTTTTAATCCTAAACCTCTACTTTAATTTCATATTTATATTGCATGAGAGTACCAATCAATTCCATCACTGTTAAAATTTTTAAAAGTGTGGATTATTGAAGAGTAATAGGGATTCTATTTTACATGGGATGAAAAACCCTAGGAAAATTAAATTCATGATCAGTTTCTAGAATTGGTGTTCTGAGAGGAACACCAATATTAAATATCTCAGTTAATCTTCCATTCGTATGAGTAATTATTTCACCTTAATACATTTTTAATGTATCAAACATTAATTTAGTATTAGTTTACATCAATTTCCTCAAATTACTAATTCCTTCAAATGTTAATACTATTTTCTCACATTTCAAAAGTAGTAGAACATTGATAAAAATTATTAAACAAATCTATCCCATTTTCTCAAATAATATTTTTAATAGATCTTTAATTTAGATCATATTCTATTTATTTGAAACATTCCATTTTTCATAATTTTATATGTCTTAATATCCTTCAAATATACTTTCAAACAAATATTTCTATGATATATAAAAAAATCACAGTAACATTAAATTTTTTCAATTAAATTATGGATCCTTAAATAGACATAACTTTTTTGAAGTTATCCATTGGAATATATATTCAACTATATATTTAACATGAATTTATAGAGTTAAAATAATTATTCAATATAGAATACCTATAATACTAATTTTTAGTATCAAGTAGAATCAAAAATATATCTTCAAATATTTCCAGAAAGAGATCATTCCCTTTGATACAAGCTGTTTAGTGAGAATGTTGATGATGAGGAAGGAGGGGATGAATTGTATCCTTATAAAAAAACATCAAAAATTCAAAATTATTCCACTTTTAGTGTAGATAAAATACCATTATCCTTTATTTAAACCTAGTATATATAGGAATATAAAATAAGTAGAAACAATTATGGTGGTTTATGGAAACAAATTCACCTAGTCCACACAACCAACACACTCTCTCCCTATGAGCTCTGATTATTTTTATGAACATATCCTTTTTCAGGGATATTAATAGTCAATTCCCAATAAATGTAACTTATTACCAAATATTTTGTATGGAATTAAAATATTACTAAAAACCTCTCAAAAAACACTCAAAACTAAATTATTAAGAACAAAAATATATATTTTCATTGGTTTGAGAATTTTTTTTGAGATAATTTAGATGAAAATGGTGAAAATAAAAAAATGAAGATATCCTCATAGGAATAAATAAAAAACATTAATGTATTATCCTTATGAATAATCTCAAAACTTTTTATATAGAATATGTTTAGAAAATATATCAATAGCAAGAAAAATGTTTGTAGTAGTGGGATGAAGACATAGCAACAATGATATCATATATGTCTCTAAAGTTAAGTCCGAAAGTTGTAAAAAAATATTGTAGATGTATCAGTGAAAATAAATTTTAGTTATACCATAAAGAATAATATATTTTTAATAAGAAAGATTTCATGTAGTTTTTGAGATTGTGATTCCTATTTTTTAGGATCTTAAGAGAATATTATTTTTTAAGATCATATTCACTACATATATATCCATTTGAGAATAAAATAAACATTCCAATTTAATTCTGTTCAATTAGATCTAAAACATCCATTAGATTAATAGTGTTTTTCAATAGCACAACATTTATGAAATTTTATGTTAATAATTCATGTAAAATTATAAATTCCTTTAGATAATTGAAAAATTAATATTTTTATGAAGATCCTATGAAATTAACCTTGAATTTATTTAATGATATATTTACTCCACTAAAATTGTAACATAAATATTAAAATAATTCAAAATTCCAAACCCACATATGAATAGTTTAACATGCGGTTTCTGCGTGTAAGGATAAATTTAAATGTAATATTAAAATAATAGGATTGTTCCCAAATGACGAGTTCCAGAACATAAAGTATGATAACAACATGCGGTAAATATGTTACATAGATACCAAAAATAATGAACTTGAATATGAGATTACTTAAAAAATATTAAGTACACACTCATAATTTTTATCTCAAACATGGGTTCCAAAAATTGGGTAGGATATAAACTCTAGGATATAATATCACTTTATAAATAGTGGTTCCATACTACTTTATAATGTCTATAATAAATTAAATAATAATCTTTTACATAATTATAAATATCAATAAAAATACTTATAGAATTCTATGAAAAATAAAATAATTGATCATTTAAATATAAACTGAAATAAAATTAATGTTACATTATTATAAAACAAATAAGTGTATTTGTTAGAAGAAAAATAAATGGGAAAATTATAGATGAAAATTTGTATGCCTCACATGGTGCACTAACCCAAGGAACCTGTTTAGTGGATTCTGATATAGGGTATTACTTGTTCCCTAAATAATCCAATGCTCGAGAACGGTCTCCCTCCTTACAATAGTTTGTAAGAATATTGTTCAATGTTATGATAGAATTAGAGTAAAAATTTTCATCATCTTTAGTATTTATAACAAAATTTCACATCCAATGAGTTTCAATTAAAACATATGATGATCTAATGGCCTTTATATAGGCCTCAAGAATTCATGTTTTCAGAAAATATAAATTCAAAATTATTTAATGTTCCGTACATTATCACTTTTTTTAATGTTTTTGATAAATATTTCGGAATTTTGTTAACATTTTAAAAAAATCAATATTGAAACTCCTCAAAATTAGCATAAAATAGTGAACAAACAAATGAAGATATTCCCTAAATCCACATATGCATGGGATGCATTTTTGTCATATCATGCTATATTAAATATGTAATTTATATTATATGATTTTAAACCTTATTGAGTACATAATTCCTTATTATATGGCATATTCATAAGAATTTTTATGGGACAAAAATCCATTACTATTTCATGGATGTTGAACCTTAAATGTTCAATTCATCTTCTTCATGATCTATCATAAACTATAAGTATTTCATAAAGATGAAATCCGGGAGAGAATTATTACTATCAATAGGTTATATGAATTGTGACTATAGGGAATTAACTCAAACATTGTGAATGTATGAGTTAATACATGTAATCTATTCATGGGATATATTAGGAGGTAGTTTCATTTTGAATGTAGTGCGTAGTGTCCATGCTCTGATACTTTTTTAATCTTTCTCTACCTTGATTATCTCTATTTTTATCACTATTTGACACCTAGTATACTAGAATATCTTGAGTTAAAGATATATTCCACCTGAATTCAAAGTGATTCAATCTGACCGATGGATACACCATGGAGGATGGTTGTCATTATACCCCCCTCTTATGAAATTCGTCAAGAATATATAATGGAGATGGTTGTTGTAACACATCAGAGTAATGTAAATTCATTGTATTTTCAATTTTATATTATTTATTTTTTATATTTTTATTATGCATGAAGATCCTAACTTATGATTTATTTTTTATTTCAACTACTTATATTAAGTTTAAATATATCCTTTGAAATATATCATAAATGAGTATGATAGATATTTGGATGGAAGATCAATGAAACCAACAAGTCTTCATGTAACATGAATGGTCATACACGACATGTTTTATCCTATAATAGTCCATGACATAGTCTAAACCACCATTTTTAAGTCTATCTTTTAGTTCATATTTCCATCAATCTCCCACTTTGATTAAATCCTCATAATCTTGGTTTGCTTTGAAATTATGTCACAACAAATGTAATAACTTCTAATTATACATCCAATTTTTTTTTAAATGCTATCATATATTTTTCACAATATAATATATCAAATATAATGATTTTTTAAAATTCACCAAATACTTTTTTGGGATATCCTTAAAAACACTTTTAGGGTAGCTCTCAAAGTTTTATAATCTTGATTATAATTCACACAGTCACAATTATGATATCCTGAATCCATAAATGTAAGAAAAAAGTGGCCTCTATAAAAGTGAAAATGTTAATCTAGTTATAATAGGTTCTAGAATGATCTCTATCAAACATTTGTATCTCTATAACTGTATCAACCAGTTATGTCATATATATGTGTAAAAATATAATACCTATTATAAGACATTGGGTGACCATAAGACATAGAGTATACCAATCCCAAATATCCTATTTGTACAATATTTATTCTATATGTATAGACTAACCAGGTCAATGAATACACCACATTACATTCATTTAAGCATATGTTAACATCACATTCCCCTCATAGAGGTGGAAAATTACATCACATTTTATTTATCTAAGTACTCCACTATGTCTCATTGATAACTTTTTGACCCTTACTAAGAATTATAGTTCACACCTTTATTATGTTTCCCCATTTTCTACAGAATTTATATGTAAAGATATTTATAAGATATATTCATGTATCAATATTTTTTTATAATATATGTAAATTTTATTGTGATTTATGATGGATATATAGCTGATAATCAAATGCACTAAATCATTGGGTACAATGAGTATGTTTTAAGAGTGCCTCCTCATACACCAGAGGCTGCTGACTACCAGTGAGGTTATAATGTCGATAGTGGGGAGAATATACCCTCTTTATCAAAGAATATCAACTGTTGAAATAAATAAGTATAACCAATAGATATAACCTAACAATAAAAAATAGTATCACAATATGACTAAAATAGGAATAAAATATCTGAACTAAAATAGTAAATACACCGTACCAAGTATATTCCATGTGTAAAATGAGAAACCCAAAATTAAGACATTGATAACTCCAAGTCGGTCCCAAAACCATTTCAAGTTCCCACATCCATGATCCATCGTGAATCAACCATATTACATATGGTTATTTCCCTCATCCTATCCTACAACCAAGAAATCTATTCAGGTACCGATTAGGAAACCAATGTAGGGTGTGATTACAACTTAGTAGGCCACCACCAATGGTGTATAAAACAATATTCATTAAATAACAGTACTTTTATTTTTATTAATAAATATGTACATGTATAAGTAAATAGTTAAAACATTTTCAATTATTATTTATTTAACAATATAAACCCTTAGGTTCTTAAGGACACCTAAACCATAATACCTACTTTAGCCTGTGTCAGAGTTTGAACCATTTTACACATTTAAATAACAATTATTTATAATTTAATGGTCTTTACTCATCCATTCATTTCAATTAATTAACATGGGTAATTGGAAACATAGTCCAATTCCAATATCATGGGCATAAAATATCATTTCTAACACCCCATGGGTATTTAGAGAATTTGTCCCTGCCCAACAAAATAATGTCACATGGGTATTTGTAGCCTTATTATATTTCCCATAATCCCCATTTCATATGGGTATTTATTGTCTTAGTCCCTGTCCCACACAAATTTACCACATAAAGGTATTTCGAGCCTTAGTCCCTTTCCCACGCACATTTAAAAGATATTGGTATTTAGAGCCTCATTCCAAATCCCACACACATTTAACACATATGGGTATTTGGATCCTTAGTCCCTACCCCACACACATTTAGCACATTTATCACAATTTCAAAGTTTCACATGTTTCACAATATCACATTAATTAATTAATTAATTAATTAATAAAATTTAACAGTTTCATAATCACATGAATCCATTAATTAATTCAATAATTAATTAATCATGAAAATCCATTTAGTTAGTCCCCTCATTAATTTACTTTATAAATTCTATTAATTAATTCAATAATTAATTAATCACAAAAATAACTTCAATTAATACACCAATTAATTGATTACATCAATTACATTAATTAATTAAACAATTAATTAATCACATTAATCCCAATAATTAATTCAACAACTAATTGATTAAATCCATACCATTAATTAATTTAATAATTAATTAATTGATTTAACCAATTTTACAATCACAACTATATCCCTTAATTAAATAAACAATTAATTAATCAATACCCACATTCCCAATATCCTCAATTTCACAAATCATTAATTACTAAATCTACGAAATTAATTAATTAAATTTTTGGAAATCAATTAGTAATCATGAAAATGAAATTCTACAATTACATACAAATAATTGAAATCAGGACATTGAAATATGAACAATAAAACATATACCTCATAATTTTTGAAGAATGATCACCAATGGGAAACCACAATTTTTGTATGACTATCGAATCAAAAATGGAAGAAGATATTAAGATCAAAACCTAGGCTCATGATCAACCCCCAGACCTAAAACTATCAAAGGTTTAGTTTCTTCGTTAGAAGATGGTGTACTAGAAGGGAACCAAAGAAGAAAGGGAATACCGAATATCTTTTACCAATATGAAACTATCAGAGATGAATAAATTCTCCAAATATTCCATTATTTTCACTATGGTTAGAGGAGGAAGGATGAAGGAAGGAAAATAAACCAAAATGAACTACACTACACAGTTTGATATACTACATGGATAATTACACAGTGTGTAATTCCATTACACGTCGTGTGATTATTTTTAATGCTTTATTCCAAAAAACATATATTCTTTGGTAGTTTTATCCTACTTAATCTATTATAAAATGTGTAATATCATTAAATGGCATGTAAATTTTCTATAAATAGTTCATCATCCCAAAAACAATTTTCATAAAAGATCTATCCACCTCTAAATCCTTCCAAACCAAATTCAAACACTTTACAAACCGAATAGAAATAAGAAAAATCAGAATGGGAATAACTGAAAAGAGAAGTGGACTGTAAAATCTTTTCACCTTATAATAGATCATCCTCAATATATACTACCAAGAATATCTAATACATCGATGTAAAAATATTGGTCTACTGAGCCTGCAAATCAATTTTTATCTCTAATGTTTCCCCTTGAACATTCCCATGTTTCCATAATACTCAAACTATCAACATGGAATTTCGCAACAACACTTTATCACATAAATACAGAACACGTATCAGATTCTCCTTAATGGACACATCTATTTCTATATCAAAATCATCCCCATCAATCATATTATAAGGGTTGGGGTGATTCCATCAAATTTTTGACGCATGGAAAATACCATGCATTGCACTATATCTCTGTGGAAGAGTCAATTGGTATTTCATTGTCCTGATTCAATCCAAAATCTAAAACTGTCTAACAAACCAGGGCACCATCTTACTCCGCATCTATATCCTTCAGTGACACAATCAAGGAGAAACCCAGAAGAATCCATGACCACCCTTTGTAAACTGTAGGGGTTATCGACATCTATTTTATTATAAATTCTATCTACTTTGAGAAGTATACATATGATTTCGAATAAGCTAAACCTTCTCTGACGTCACCTGTATGATGCAAGGTCCCAATAGCTCTAGTTCACATACCTCTATCCGGCATAGAGGTGATCTACATGGCCTACCATAAAGTTCATCTTATAGTGCCATCTATATCATCTCATTAGAAATTTTTTTATATGATAATTATTCTCAAGCTAGATGTTTCTCCCAAGACCCACCAAAGTGAAGAACATACACTCATAGTTTATCATCAAGAACATGTATAGTACGCTATGACTACCCTTTTTTGTGGAATTTAGTACTTAGTAAAACCAATTTAACAAGAACCTTCTATAAGACCTTTTGTAAGTGGAGAGTAAAACATGAGGAAAGGTATAAAACAATAGTTAGTGGAAACCCATACAGATGGACTATTTATTGAATATTCAAATATCTTAGCTACTCCACTGATAAATTCTCCCACATATGAAAGAAATGAACTACCTTTCTCAAATGGTTTAAAACCCCCCAAATAGTGTCATTCTTTTGAGGTTTCCTCGATAAACCCAACAAAATATACATATTAATATCATCCCAAAAACATTATCGAATGGGGAATGTCTGTATAAAACCACTAGGTTTTTCATTCTCATCATCAACCTAAAAAAAGGTGTAGCATCATTTCTCAAACCCTGTTATGTCCTTTTATATGCTTGAACTCCAAAACAATCATTATTGGTCATCATACATTTTGGTCAATCTTGGAGGCACTGGACACTTCGAGGCATGAAATTTAAGCATCAGATCTTCATACACAATCAAAGGTACAACAAAATGATCTCTAACATAGATGATATCAACCTCATATATGGTCCAATTTGAATGTGACTCCCCACATTCAAGGCTTTACATCAAGAATAAAAATTCCAAATCCACATACATCCTATCTCTGATCCACATCCAAAATGTAGACTCCACTAAAACTGATATGATATTCATCTTCTTCTAACTCTCATAAACCCCAACATGAGTCTTAGATAATAAGTTCAACATCTTCCACTAAGCACTAGAATCTTGAATTTACTTAGTATGAGTTTTCCTACTTAGAGTTTCAACTACCTTTTTCCCTTTCTGATCATATAGGTTAGATCAAAATCAAATGGTTGTATATACTTAGCACACCTCCACAGTCAGAGATTTAGATCTCACTGTGAAAAGATATACCTCAATATCGTGTGATATTTATACATAGTAAACATTTTCCCCAATAAATAATGATGCCTACACTATAAATCATAAACCACAATATCTATTATGAGGTTTTTTTAGGTTAGTTCCATTTATGTGGACTGAATTTCTGAAAACCATACATGACAACTCGATCTCCCTACATTAACACTACTCCATGTATGGTCCCAAACGAATCAAAAACCACCATAAACACCTTAAATAACTAATGTAGCCTCAATATTACTACCGATATACAGACCTTATTAAAATCCTATAAGTTATTAACAGATTCTTCTAACCATTAAAACATTATCCTCGTTTTAGTCAATCCCAATAGTAGTGCTTCCAATCAGTAAAAGTCTTGTATAAACCCCCAATGATATCCATTAAACCTTGAAATCTACAGATGTAAATAAAATTAATGGAATTTTCCCAATATAAAAAACCATAACCATCTCTAGGTCCACTAACACTCCTTAATCTGAGATTATGTTTTCCAATAAGTGTATTAGATCAATCCAAAACTCACACTTATATAGCATGGTATATATCTAATTCCCTCTTAGTGTGCTCAGGATGATGTCAAGGTGTTGGAAATGATCTTCATGTATCTTAGAGTACACCACGATTTCATCCACAAACACTTCCACAAACTGGTCCAAGTATGGATAGAAAATTTGGTTCATTAACGACATAATCACTAACGGTGCATTCATTAACCCAAACAACATTTCGATGAACTTATATAGTTCATACCTGCTTTTTAAAGTAGTATGAGGTATATAATAAGTTCTAAATACCAAATAATGATACCTTGATCTAAAGTTGATCTCCAAAAAAACAGCATCCCATCTCAACTAGTCAAAATTATCATCGATAGGTGGAAGAGGATATCATCTATTGTTCCCTCTACCACCACATCCAGAATAACTCCAACAGTTATAATAATATGGTGTAGAAGATCCCTTTTCCACACTCTAATTATTTATATCTTCTCATTCATTACACTTTTTTCATGGGTTCTTACAGAACCTTTTTAGATTTCCCATCCTACCGCAAGCTTGAAACTCTACCAGTGATCAGAGAAAATGTTTATGAAAATGGCCAGGTTTACCCCACTAGTGGCAAATAACTCAGGTAAGATCCAAACTAACTGATACTTCCCCCTAGACACTAGTATTTATCTCCCCTAGTATAATATTCTCATATCTAGGCTTCCTTAAATTAGAATAAGTACCTCTAGGTTGCCCAAAAACAACCACACGTCCCTCACTGGAAGCCTCCATCAGGTTTCACTCAACAGTGAGAGCTTGATCCACCACCTCAGCAAAATTCATTAACTAAAAAGGATAACTTCGGGAATTAATCTCACATTTAATACTTTCCTAAAAACACCATCACATAGCTTCCTCATCCATTACCAGAGCTATATCCAATCACTAAAAATTTGTAATGTGACCTGCATGGTCCATTATAGACATGCTCCACTAAGTCAACCACATGAAATCAGATGCTCTCTCTAGTATCATTGTTTTATGATAAAAGAAATCTAGGAACTTCTACAAAAAATCATTCCAATCCATCATGTATCCATACCCTTTCTAATTCAGAACATCCCACTAGGTCTTCATAGATCCTCACAACATTTAAGAAACCAACTTGACACTCTTCTCACATGAGTCTTTAAATAGTGAAGTATAGTTGGGATGTACTCAGTCCAGAACTCTGATCCACCCTCTCTGATAATATTTTGAGGGTTTTATAACTGAAACTCCCTCATTAGGATGGACATAATTTTCAAAACCCTCCCCATCTCCCTTTCCCTAAAATTCATAAAGAAAGCAAACATTTCTAGGAATTTCCCTCTGACTTCCTCACTCAACACTATCGGTGCCTCAGGTTTCACTACTATTAGATCATCTCCAGACATATCTTTTGTTCGTCCTATAAACATGCGCCATCATGTAGGAACATATCTAAAATTCCAAAAATACACCTTAGAAAACTTAACACAATGGTTACACATTTATGGTAAAAAAATAATCTTTAAGAAGTGATTTCCCCCAATCCCTGCCACACGGTCAGAAACAAGGTTTTATCCCAACCCTTGACCATCATACATCAAGTTCATGGTTAAAAATATGAAAATTAATTTTTATTTTTCATGTTTCATATTAGAAAACTAATTTTTATTTCATTTTTTCTCATATATCATCATTTTTTATTTCAAGTTCATGTTAGACACCATTTTCAGTTCAATTTAACAAGCAATGAAAAAAATAGTTCATGTTCAATATTTTACCAAACATGTATTTTTCAGGAATACCTAATATGGTGCATGCCACAAAAGAATCCTGGGTGCCTAAAATGATGCATTATTACTCAACTCTCATGCCATTCCATGCCAGTATTCATACTAGAGAAAATCATTGAAATAATAATCATATCACACAATAAGTGCATCACCAATGGTAAAATAACATCAATTGTAATAACACATATCAATAACATAAATCCCAACTTAGGTGCTTCGATTTTACCCTCATAAGTGACGTTTCAATCCCATTCATGATCTCTTAACCAAGGAATGAATTGTACTATTCTCCTATATACCTTTCTAAAATTGTAAGACAACATAAAAAAGAAAATAAACCGCCTTTGATTCCACTTTGTAATTTCCAACCACAAGTTCCACACACTGATACACCAAGCCAGTCAGTTACATGATGTTAAGTGCACCTCACCATATTCTAGAGGATTCTGACTAGTAGTGAGGGTCTAATGTTGATATTGGGGAGAATATACCATCTTTATAAAAGTATATCAACATTGTAAATATATAAGAATAATCAATAGTTATCACATAACCAATAAAAACTTGTATCACATGATGAATAAAATCAGAATTCAATATCCAATCTAAAACAAAAAATATTCCATGCCAAGTATGTGTCAAGTGTCAAATGAAAAACTGTAAATTAAGACGCTGAAAAATCCATGTGAATCCAGACACCAGTTCTGGTTCCCTCATCCAGGCTTCATATCAACTTAGTTATATAATATCTGTCTGTTAACCTTATACAATCCTGCAAACATGAAATCTATTCAGGTACCGATCAGCTATCCCATGTATTGTGTGAGTACAACTCAATAGTCCACAACCATTGACATCTATAACAATTTCTAGTTAAAAAATTGTATGTTTTTTACAAATAAATATGTACAATGCATATGTAAATAGTTATCACATTATCAATTATACCTTATTTAACGACATAAACCCCTCGAGTTCCTAAGGAAACCTGAATGTCAATACCTTCTTTGGCATGTGCATGAGTCTGAACATTTTCACACATTTAATTCATAATGGTTTATATGTAATGGGATATCATTATCTATTCTTTTAAATTCATTATCATAACTAATTGAAAACATAGTCCAATTCCAATCTCATGGGATTATAATGTCATGTCTAACACCCCATGGGTATATTAAGCCTCTGTCCCTGCCCCATACAGCAATGCCACATGGGAATTTGTAGCCTCAGCCCATGTCCCACACTCACCATCTCATATCAGTATTTGGATCCCCAGTCCCTATCCAACACACATTACACATATGGGAATTTTTAGCATGATTCCATATCTCACACACATTTAACATATATGGGTAATTGGAACATCAATAATTTTCTTATACACATTTAACACATATGGTTATTTTGATCCTCAATTCTTGTCCCAAACACATTTAACACATATATCACAGTATCAAGATTTCACATGTGTCGCAATATCACATTTATTAAGGCAATAATTAATTAAAAAATTCAGTAATTGTATAATCACATTAATCCATTAATTAATTAATGTTTCATGGAAATCCCATCAATTAATCCACCCATTAATTGATTATATAAATTCCAATAATTAATTCAATAATTAATTAGTCATTTAAATTCCTTCAATTAATACACCCACTATTTGATTTAATCAACTCCATTAATTAATTAAACATTTAATTATTCATGTCAATAACTTCATTAATTAAAAAATTAATTTATTACATTTATCCCATTAATTAATTTATCAATTAATTAATCGATTCAGTCAATTTCAAAATAACAAAATAATTCCTTAATTAATCCAACAAATAATTAATCAATACCCACAATCCCAATATCCCTTATTTCATAATTCCATAATTAATTCTTCTACCTAATTAATTAATTCAAATTAGGGAACTCAATTTTTAATCATCCAAAATAAGTTCTACAATTAAATACTCATAATCAAAATCAAGACCCGAGGATTTAAAAAATAGACCACCTACCTCAAAATTTAAAATGAATTCTCACAAACTAAAAAATCTGAATTGAAGTAAGGCAGTTGAATCACCGATGGAAAAATATATCTATACAAAATAATAGGATTATAATCAACCTATAAACTCAAAAATATAAAAGGTTCCACTTCATTGTCAGAAGGAGGAACCAAAGGGAACCAAAGAAAAAAGGGATTATGAGGTGTCCATCACCAATAATAAATGATCATATATGAACAAATTCATCAAAATCTGGTAAGATCCTCTCTAGGGTCGAAGGAGGAAGTTTTCATGATGGAAAAAAACAAAAGGAACCACATGGTACATTTTAATCTTCTCCTCAAATAATTTCATAGTGTTTAAGTCCATTACATGTCATGTAGTTATTTTTAATGGTTTATGTCAAAAACCCTATCACCTCGAGTGATTTTATCCTGATTAAACTGTCACATGACATTTAATATCATTACATAGTGTATATATTTTCCGTATATATTTTTTCAGCCCAATTGTTTTCCTAAGGGATCCAACCACATCCAAAGAATTCCAAAACCAAAATAAAACACTTAAAAAACCTTGAACAATGGATAAAACTCAAAATGGACATACCTGAAGAGATAATGAGAACATAAAAAATAAATATTATAAGTTTACTGTAATGTATTAATGAATATCAAATATTTATTAGTTTTTGTCTTCATTTAATATCTCTTCAAAACCATCCATCCAGGGTAGGTTTACACTAGGTGAATAATGATGTAACACTGCCATTTATGTCTTTATAGATTTCTTCAAAATGATTTTCATATAGGAATGTAATATTAATAATGAAATAGAGATTTTTTTAAATTATATAATGATAAAAAATGAATTCAATTGATAATATTAAAGATAAATCATCATTATTAATTTATGAATCTAAAACTAACTTATAGAGACGTATTTAATGATTTGTGACTATCTATTGAACAATTGAAATCTTTTAAATATACAATAACATCACAAATATACATCTACACTTCTTGAGCTTATGGAACCTTTGGAAAGGGACCTTTGACCATCATCGTTATACTGAAGTAGTTTTGAAACTACGGACTAAACATCAATAATTTATTGATATAAAAAATATAAAACTACTATGTGAATAATAAATTTCTAAAACTAAATAATAATAAAATAAAAATAAGGTTCTAAATTACTAAATTATAAAATATAATTTTACTATTTAAAAGTTTATAGAATATAAAAAACTAGTCAAGACCTGGGGTAAGGAGTTTTCTTATGAATCATAATTCATTTCATATAATGTTTCTATATGATATATCTTCTTATTTATGTATTATCATAAAATTATTAAAAATATACCTTAATAATTTTCTTTTATTTGGAACACGACCTATATAATTGTTTTGAGGACAATTTCATCCATATTTAAGAAAAAACTGTAATGATTTCTATTTCATTTTCCTTGCCTTCATATTAAGGTTCCCTTTTAATGAAATTTTTATATGATCAAATAATATTTAAAAAATATTTATATATAAATATTCATATATTTATTTAATTTTTTGAAAATAATTTTTAATCAATTTTATTCCTTATTTATGATTACTTAATCATTTTTTAAAAACAAAGCAATTGTTTAATTAAATATTCTATAATTTCTTATCTTCCTTTTGGGTATTTTTAATCAATGTCAATGCACTTTTAAATTCAATTATTTTAATATTATTTATTTTATATTCTATTTAATATTACCCCTTTAATAATGTGTTACTATGAAAAAATAAGTCTATCATTTTTTATTAAATTTTTTATGTATTCATTATGTTAGGTAAGTAATATCCCTATGAGAGGATAAATCAATCAATGGATATGTTAATTTATCATTAATTTTTCATAAATCTACTATTTATATCAATAAAATTCAATTGAAGGGGGAAACTAATGACTTAACTATTTACCCCATTATTCTATGCAACGTGAATACCTTATACGTCATTATTGTAGTTGAAGGTTATTTATTGAGACTAACACAATTTCATTGCATTTCAATTTTATTTTCATGGGTTAAACATACTATTATTTTGATATATTTATGATCATTTTCATTCTCATGTGGACCACATATATGTGGATATATAATTATGTAATGGGTGGGACTAGAATTATTTATCCCTATAATACATTGGTTAATGATTTATATCGCATGATATCACTATGTTATACATGGACATGATATTGTTAGATTTGTTTCCAATTTTATTAATGGATATGATTCTATTAGATTTATCCATTATATCATGTGTGGTAGTTATGTATTTATCTTTTTTCCATTATGACATCATGGTCATAGAAGAGCGCTTTAGAATATTTTATGATTTCATACGATTATTCATGTGCTATATTTCTATTTTATTACTCTATGGTTCATGATTATTTTCTTATGATTTTCCAAAATTACATTGTAGTGACTATTATGATTTTAGGATAGTAAATTTTTTTAATCCATGATCTATGATAATATTATCCTTCCTCAACATTACTTCTTATTATTTCATGATATTATTCAATCAATTGTGAAATTTAACTAATGATAATTTCTCTCACACTTTTTAATAATAACTCTCCTATGTCGCATTGATAAAGTTTTACCTCTTATTGAAAATTTTATCTCACTCATTTCTTATATTTCCATTTTTCCCATGGAATTTATTTTTAAAGATATGTTTAAGTGATATTCACATGAAGAGAATTTTCCTAGAAGAAATATAAGTTTTTTATGTTAAATTGGATAATATATAATATCCAAAGATGATAAAAATTACATTTTTTGGGAGTCAGTATGTAAGTGATTTTATATTATTTTTATTAGTATTGAAGTATTTGATTAATGTTTTTCTTTGTATTTGTAGCACCAGATAAAAAAATGAGAGTATTGGGGAACTATAGTTCCTCCTTGGAAACCCCTATATTAATGTAAATGAAGACTTTTATAGCCTCTATAAAGAAAAAAAGGAAATAAATAACCCAAATCATCCAAATTTATGTTTAACACATCCCATAAGACCATAATCATTCTCTAAAAAAAATAATTAGCAAATAGTTATAGTATCTTTAAAAAAATATTAATGCGTCTCCCACAACCCTCTTCCCATTGAATATTCACCGAAGTGAATTCAGTAACCTTAGAGAATATAATAGCCCATAAATAAAAGTTTTTGTATAATATGTCATTAAAAAGGGAGTATAATATCACTAGGAATATTACTTCTCATATGGACAGAGTGATCGGTTGGTATATGACCATCCAATATAATTTGGATGTTTGGGTCCAGTTAGTATCCAATGAAACAAGAAAATTCTCTCTTGTGGAGTCTAAATTTTTATGTTTCATATAGAAAATATAGAATATTATATAAATATTCCATAAAATAAGATATATATAATGATATAATCACAATAGACAAAAACATGGTTCGGTTCCCTAAAATTCCCCATATTTACCCTTCACACATAATTTATTGAACATTTCATTCAATTAAATGATAACACATCATTCTTCTTTCATACTAAAGGAGTTATAAAATTTACATTACATGGTTTCCATATATTGGACATTAGAAAAATATCTCAATATTATAACCATTTCCTCAATCACAACTTCACACAACCATTTTTTCCTTCCCTATAATAAAACCTGACACGACTTAACCCATTGGGGCCCCGCATGGGCTAGTGGTCGAGTTGAGTGTTCCCCCTAGATTCCACCTCCAATAATACAAGGGTTGGTTAGTCATACAAAGAAGCTATAAAACATTATTGGATGACTTATCTAATGAACTTGTAACAAAACCATGCATATCCACATCTTAGATAAATCCAACAATGATGAATTCAATATCTCAAGTATAGAAAGAAAAATTCATGTGAAAAACACCAATCAACTATAATATAATTATAGGGTAAAACCTAAGGCACAATAGGAAAATATAAGATAATATGAACCCATTAAGTAACGATAGACTAAAAACTACAGGGATGGGAAATCCTTGTCATTATAGCTCTGGAAATGAACACCAATAGTGACAATCACCATTGAGCGCCACCAATTCAAGATCTACCAAATTCATGAATCCCAATTTAATTTTTGATCTATCCATCATATCTAAAGACACAATACATGTTAGTAGAATTACCATGAAGAGGTGATTATAAACATTCGTATTAGGATTCGTTGAAAACAATGGATGGATTTAATGACAATTTTGATTGAATCCAAAGATATTGGAGGACCAAGAACCACATATATACAATAAATATTGACAAAAAAATATTTAATAAAATATCAACCTCACTTCAAAACATCCAATAATCATATTCCAAAGAAAACATGATTTACACTGTGAATTATAAAACATGAAGTATCTAAAATCTCCATATTCTAAAAAACCATTCAATATTATTAATATAAGTGGATTAGAAAAACAAAAAAAATGGATTGAAACATTAAAGAAGGAAACCCAGAATTGAACCCCCAAAACATGGGTAAATATTTTCCCTCTATAATTTCCATTAAAAATAAAAGGTACATAACATCACAACCATATGGAAAAACCATACCCATAATGCTTTTTATTACTCATAGGATAGTAGATAGCGTAGAACCCATGCTTCTGAGCTATCTAAATCTACGAATTCAGAAAACCTCACTGTGAACATTTGGAACCTAACATGAGGTTCATAGATATGATTATTTCAATGAGTCAATATTTTTAGAATGAATTTATATTCCCTAAGAACCAATTAAAACACATTTTCTATAAAACTCTCATCGAGTGAATAAATATAGTGGAGGACGCACAACTCACTTGGGAATTGTATATTAGTCATGGGAGTATTAAAAAGATAAATGAGGGGACCTTCAATCCATCCCATTTTCAATTTCCATACCATAATAAATGTAAGGGAGAAATATTCCCTATCAATCAGATTACATCCATGAGAGTCATAGAACACTATGTCTACTATTGAGTACCCACACCTCAACCATTGGTGGAGTACCAATATGATCAATATATGGTAAACATGCACCAAATCAATTATTTAATGATTATTGGGGTACCATATACCTAACTCACACATTCTCAACCTCCATGTCCCAGAAATCTTTGAATTTTAGAAAGGGACGTATAAAGGGTGGATGTAAGAAAATGATCACTATTTATTTTTTTAGGGTACTCTAAAGAGAATCACAAATAAAATAAACAGTTCATATTCATGTCCTAATCAAAACACTATTATTAGGGACTACAAGGGAATAATCCATTATATCTTCCTTCATATGGCCATGCCCATGAATCCCATACAATATGTGTATTAGAATGAAACATAATCATATAATCTCTTTATAGAACTATAATTCACTACCAACATCCATTTTTAGTTAGGGAAACCTAGAAAGAACTTTTCTAACCACATAATCAAATGGATAACCCACTTGTTAGGTCCATAGGGGTGTACCAACTCCAAAATCACTATAAGGGTCTGTTCCCAATTATCAGTGCACATGTAAGAGAGTAGTGAACCAATTTTACACATAGAAAATCTCACTCAAACCCTTTAATATTTATACATAGATAAAGTAATAAATCTTTCCCAAATTTCTCATGAATGGAAACTAATGGAAAATATATTTAAACCATTATAGACTATTTTGAGAAACACCATGAATTAATTATTTTTTTGTCTAATTCCAAAAATATTTTGAAAATGTATTAAAAACACCTGATGTGAGGGTTTAAGTGGCTTCTTCACAAACAAAAATTGTGTATATACCCTAAAATACAATAGAGTACATAATATTAAGGCATAATAATGTTTTTTAATTAAACAAAACTTCTACATATCAACTAAAAACAATGTATATGTGATGGGGTTTTTGGAAATGCACATTCATGACCATTAAAGTTATTTAGTGTACAAGACATGTGATTATCAAATTCCCATCATGTGTACACGAG
Source organism: Viscum album (assembly GCA_963277665.1). NCBI lineage: Eukaryota > Viridiplantae > Streptophyta > Magnoliopsida > Santalales > Viscaceae > Viscum > Viscum album. The sequence continues at coordinate 497,967,414 of OY728127.1, forward strand.
ATATATCTTTAATTGTATCCATGTAACATAGATGTGTCCCTTGATAGACATGATGTGTTCTTTTAATCTATAGACTTTTTATTTATTTTCAACTAAACCTTTTTTATATATCCTTATAGAACCCTCATCTACACCCTTATTATGAACCTCCACCACCTAAGTGCATTATCTTCCCTTATTTTATCCAAGATTTTGAAATATCATATTTCCAAATACTTCCATTGGGTCAAAAATATTTTCCTACTATAACTCCACAGTACATGTTGCGTTCTACCACATAGAACCACCCACACCAGGCCACTTAAACACAATACCTAGGCCTCCTCCATCAAACTCCAGAATATCTACACAACCTAGTCTACTATCCCACAATCATGTTTCCCCATGACACTAGGTCATTCTCCCACCATCGACTTCCAAGAGTGGAAAAGGGGATGCATAATCCATCCATTATATAAGGGACAAAGATTAGGGGAGAGAGAGAGGGAGAGGGAGAGATAGATAGAGGGTGGCCTATCCACCTACATTATCTGTCACCAACCCAAGAAAATGTCATAATATCATTCCATCGTGTGGTGTGTATTTAGTAGCAATAGAGGGGTGGTGGTTGGTGATCACTTAGACACCCTTTATTTATCTAAAATTATTGATTCTACAACCAACATCAATAAATCACAATATCAATCTACGGAATACATGATATCATTCATGAGGATTGAAAAAATAAAAGAGTGGTCAAATTTAAGAAACACAAATAATGGAACATTAAAAACACAAATAGAATCTCTCTCAATAAAAAATTCATTGTTTCTTTAGATTTTCCTCCTCTCTAATACTCAATTGGATCTCTATGAAAAAATTAGATCACAATTATCTCTAGGTTTTTATATACAATGTATCTCTATATCATTAAATATAATTATATGGTTGTTTATAATTTTAGTGTAAGTTATACTAGATAAATACATAAATAAATGTAATAGGATCAACCCATAGCCTAAGAATCAAACAAAAATTATACTTCCCCTAGCTAAAACCCCATTTCACAATCAAAACTATAGTGATGGATTTTTTATATTGGTATAAATTTAAGATATATTAATGGTTTATATACCTTACATGTATATGATTTGATATATTTATTTAAATATATATTAAATAATTACTTAGAATAAAACTTCCATGAAATTTCACTAAACATCATCCCAAGGGTAAACATGATTCTATGAGATGAAAAAATCCATTATAAGTATTTTTATAAGATATTTTATTGTGGTAAGTATAACATTTTGGAATCAAAGGGAGTGGGTGATAAAAAATAAATAATGTTTTCAATTATTCTAAAGGATAAAACATGGGTCTCATCATTCTCCCAACCTTTAAACATTCAACCCATGAAAAAATAGCAAGAGACAATATACTATGAAGATCATAAATAAACTCCTAGTGAAATAATTTCATTCTTTTACGCATTTTTTTCCTTTACTAGGGGTAAATAATCTCTATATTCCTAGAAAATAAGTATTGTAGAATGGATTTCATCTTTTAATAACTTGTATTTGGAATTGTGTTTCTCAAAATATCATTAACACATACCATCATTCCACTCTAATATGCTTAATGGTATTTCCTCAATGAATAGATAATCTTTTTCTTTATGGACCTTATTGAGGTAATTTTAACTAAAACATTTCACATACAATGTTTATTATATTTCACTACATAAAATGGAATAAAAAATAATCTTCACGATCATTAAAGTGGTTCATTAAAAAAGTTATCTTCTGGGGAGAATGTCATTCTCTCTTCCATTATTATGTGACATGAAAACCCAGTTGTATTATTTCCCATCTAATAATATCCAATTCATCTATCAAATAATAAATTATCTCACCGTGTTACCCTCACAATATATTCCATGTTATGTACATTCCATGATATTTTTTATTCTTGGGCATCACCACTTAGATAATTCAAATATTGAACCAGATTAGCTTCTCTTCCCTTTTACTAGATGGCCTATTTTGGTCATTTTCGCATTATTTTAAAAGTTAATTATTAGAGTATAAATCCTCACATCAGCATAATTAAACTACCACACCTTCATATCTCAACTGGTCTTTTACCCATTATTCTATAATTCAATGTAGATGGTCTTGGACCATTTTTATTGCCCAAATTTATCTTCTCCAGACCTAGGATAAAACATGTTAAATATCAAGTAACCATAACACCAACCATAGGAACTAAATTATTAATTAACTTCATTATATTAAATATATTCTTTTAAATTTATTATAATTGAATGGAATAAAATAATAATCCCCATCAACCATGTCTCATTTCTCATCACACTTACAGAGACGTCATAATGAATATTCCCGTCATATTACCTCACTCTATAACTAGATTTTAAAAATAATCGGAATGACTGAATATTATGTGTATTTAAAATTTTCATAGATCCTGATCCACTTAGATAACCCTAGTTAAAATAATCTTCTATGATACCACCAATATGAAACATAATGAAACATAATTTTCCAACATACTCATCCAATAGACAAAATCATATTATCTGAATGAAAAATACTAATTTCTCCCCCTATCAGGGAAAATACCTCATCCATTATTATAAAGGGTTATAATTCCCAATATAATTGAGTAAATAACACTGAATGAAATATTAATATAGGAAATATTGTTCTTGAAAAGAGTTTAGATTTAATCTAGACACCTCCCATAGTCCTCCATAGGAATAAACAATCCACATTGAATATCTAATAATTGAAATATCATTATCAAATATATCACAGTTTCATAAACAAGAAAGTAACATAAAAATTGGGAATCAAAAGAATCTAGATCATTGAAAAAAAATTGGCATAACAAATATCTTCTATCGTATATCTTATTATCATGAAATAAAATTGTTGAGATATGATATTTAATGTATAAAAAGAGGAAAACATTTGATCAGTATTATCTGTCCAAGGATACCCTATCTTCATAAAATTCGACCATAAAAATAATTTCATGAATGATATAACCGAATATAATATACTAATACAAATAATGAAATATCTAGGACCGCAAACTCATCAAAGAGATTATAGTAAATATTTATGTGTCGAACATTATATCAATAAATATATTACTTTGGTGATAGAAACATGCCTTCTTGAATAAAGATATATTGATTGAGGGTGTATACTACCACACCAATATAGTTCCCACATTCTATTCATTAGGGGGGGGGGGGGGTAATCAAATTTTTTTATGGAGGACCTAAACCATAATCTACTGAGTGCTACCTTCTCTACTAATGAAGGACCTTTACCCCAATCATTTTGGGAATACCTACAGCTCTAATATATGACTCTTGATCTCTTTATGAGGGGATTACTCCATATGATGAAGGGACCATCGCATGGTTATTAGAAGAGTAACCACTCCCCTAGTGGAGGACTCATGCCACAATCATCAGGTTAATACCTAACCCCATTAATCATACAGTTTACTCATGCCTTCTTAATGATGTTATGACTAAGATTTCACTAGAATCTCTAAATCCTATAGGGGAATCACACCTTAATAATTTTATATAGACATGGTGGTTCCTAAACCCATAACTATATCAATAAATCATGTCCTCCAAAAATTATAAAATTATTATTGGCATATTATAGGAAAATCATATAGGTAATGTAATGTTATAATGTGGAAAAACTTATAATCATGAAAACTAAAACTTCCATGAGTATCCCTAGCATTAAAATTTTCCATATAAATTTTATGCTAAACATCCAATGAATACATTTCCATTTGAATGTCTATATTATATTCATACAGTGACATCGCAACCTTTAGGATACTTTTATATTAAATTAAAAAATGCATAAAGTTTATATATTGAATTAATGTTCAAAACCATACAATATAAAAAATTCCATAAATACACATGTTATTTAGTACATTATCAGAGTCATTATATAGGAATTATTTATCTACCACAATATCTTTTTAGTCTATTTATTCTTATTAATGGAATCAAATACCTCATCCATTATTTCCCTATATTATTGAACCAATATTTTACAAAACTCATATCTATGTACTTCGAACCTAAGACCAAAATCCTATTTTGATACCACTATAGCATTTCCCAAACCAATATGGCCCCATATATATTATGAGTTTTTTCAATTATGCTACCCCAATCCCACCTCTAATAGGATTGGTGCTAGTGAATATCATGAAGAAGACATGACACAACATGAAAAAATTTTTCTTAAGAATCTACAATAAAACCATGCATCTGTATCATAGGGTCTTATGGGGGATAAATCTTATATAAATTAATCTAAAAAAGTAAACAGAAATTGAATATCCCATTTGATTATTTCATAAATTTGATCTGAATAAAATAAATTTAATACAATGTACATTTTTCTCTATCTATATCTTTCCATGATCATTGACACATGGTAGATAATGGTCACTAAGAAGAATGAAACAACCTCTTTCTTCCTAGGTTATATATGGGCTATGATAATCTTCTAATTCTTCTAAAGGATCCCCTATTCCTCATTATTTTTTTTATAATTTCAGTATTAAAAAGAAAGGAAGGTAGAAGGGGAGATATATACATATCCTTAACCTGAGGAGTTTCATGTTGTCTCTATTTTACCCTTCACCCAAGGATTTAACATGATTATATATCCCTTCAAACACTCTCTTTGGAACTCAAACATTTGAACATATTAATGAATAATTTTATAAAATTTTATTGGTTACAACTCCTTATGATCATGAGATTTTATATTATTAATGTTGAAATATATGTTTTTTATGTTCAAAATCTTATTATAATTATTAATTTATGATCAAATAAATCATGGTTTATTTATGTAAGATAAGTGCACAAAACTATATAGGATTTCATTACACATAAACTCCATAGACAGAACCATGATGTGGTGAAATTCAATGTGCCATAGTATAATCAAACATATACCAAATTGTGGTCTAAATTACTACATAATATTATTTATTTTAGTTTATAATTTCTTCAATATCACTCTTACACTAAATTATCATAGATTTAATAAAATTATTAAACTCTATTTTTTAAAATATGTTATTATTTTTTCAATATGTTACATCTTATGTATAACATCTTTTGAATGTCCTTCCAAACATTATCAGGGTATCTCTAAAAACTGGGTAAATATAATTTGTTACATAACTAAATTTTCATTCACATAGATACAAATTTTGAACGTATGGGCCTATCATTCATTTTAAATAATCATAATATACATAATTGTATACAAAGAGTGGCCATAGGTAAATCATCCACGCTACTCAAGATATAAAAGTATCTAGTTTGATCTCTTTCAAACACATGTATCTTTATAACCATGCCTAAAAAGTATATCATTTAAATGTAATTAAAAATATGTAATTTTTTTAACATATCAAGGGTATATGGTACATGAGGTATCTCAATCATGTACATAAAACTCATAAATTATCAATTCATTGAGTGTAAACTAGCCAGATTGATGAACATTTCACATTTCATTCACTTATGAGGATGAGAACATAACATGACCCTTATCAAAATTTATAATAACATCAAACATACCTTAAATTAATATGGACATTCACTTCCTTATTTATTATCAATTGAAATCCCATATGTCAAACTTATCATTTGAGTGGAAAAAAATTATCTTATTTATCCTCAACCCATGACATGATTGGTAACATACCAACCCCCACGGTTATCTTAGCCTCAATAATGGCATAATAAATCTTTCAAAATATGAGGGTTTACATTCTAGGTATCATTTCAACCTTAATTATGATGATTTAATATGAAACATGCACCCCTAACATAGTAAAGATAATGTGTATGAAACTCTATGTGATATACTTAGTGGGGAATCGAGCAAACAAATATCATTTGTGTGATAGGTATAATATTTATCTCCTTACTAAATCCTACCCATGTTAACCTAAAAATATCATAACAAGCTATAATAATCCATGATTAACATAGATTAATGTTATGTAAAATACACACTTTGAGAGGACAATTATAATTTCACTTCATGGATATATGCATTAAACATGAATGAATGATATATAATAGGTTGGAATTTACACAACATGACATATTTTATATTCTTAAACCCCTTTAATAATGATATAAAAATAATACATAAGTAACCATGTAATTATATTTGATATGATAGATAGCGAGATAAGCCTTATGTTTGCAACAATTTTAAGGATTTGTTAAACTTATTACATCTCCATGTAATTCCAACCATATATCCATGTGACCATCAAACAAAATGTTACAGTGTAACTCTTTCTATGATAATCAATAATATTATATAATATTGGTTACACTGAGAAACTTTTTCTTATTTTTAATTCTATAAATTTTGTATTTAAATATCATTACTTCACAACATCAATTTTCATAATATTAAGAACTTTTGTTATATACATAAAACTCTTTCAAAGTTCATATGTTCGATTATATAATATTTAAACACTAATATTTCTTTCATATAACTATGGTAATAAAATATAAGTCTTTACATTAATAAATTTCATTATCAGTCCATCATAAATTAATTTATTATATAAAGTAACTTTTACTTTTAAAATGTCTAGTATAATCCTTTATTTTAACACTTTAAACATCTCTATTTTCAAACACTTTACCACTATCCACATAGAAAATATATTTTATCAAAAATATATTTCAAATAAAAAAATCTTTTATATTTTGGAAAACATACTATTTTCTTTAGTGTGAATATTTAACAAATAAACTATTGACATCATATATTATATAGAATTATATATTTTTAGATAAATATTTATAAAATAGGATTATATTATTTTAAAAATTCCACTAATTGTTTTTGGGAACTCATTCACTCGTATTTGAAAAGAAATATTGGATAAACTCATTTATCATGGACAAAATCCTTTTTATCCTATATTCCTTTTGAAATATGTTATATAATAGGATGAATAACAAACCAAGTGTATCACCTCAATTATTCTAAACATCAATTTTTATAACAAATCATCTCATTAAATTAAAGTTAAATAATATAAAAAAACATTTCCAATATTTTAATCCACTAGAGGTTATCATCCACTGAATCCAAGTCCTTGATTTAGAAAAACATTTTATATCACAATATTTTTTGAAACTCAAAGAAAAAATATTTCTTTATTTTTTCATTCCTCTAAATATTTTCAATAATTTTATAATGTACCAAAAGCTTCACATAACCTTAAAATAGAAAAATTGAATTCTATAGCATTAATAATGGATGTGGAATATCGAAAATTCTTTTTACACCCCATTTTGGTATTTTAGATAATTTATTCTTAAATATGTCATATTAATATAGTGAAATTTTTTTCCATTATTAGAATCCCCTTATATTCATTTCTGATGTTGGTGTGGACTCTCTACGACCAATATTTGTTTTCTTATAAAAAAAATATTTTCACATTTCTTTTTGAAACATTATTATAGAACATTTCATGTCAGATTAAGTAATACTTAACATATTGAAATACTAGGTGAATTTTCATTAAAATAATTCAGGTTTTAATTCATAATAATTAGTTAGAATGTATCTAATAGTGATTATAGAATGAGTTTTTATCCAAATCAAGCCCCATTGGTGACATCGGTCAATACAATTCATTTATTTACCTATTTATATAGATTGAATTAGTTCAGATAGAAGCACCCTCATCCATATTATACTGAATGAGTTCTTCTAAAATGTTATATCACTTGTGTATATGCTATTATTGATAGATCCCTTTTATGTTTTCTTCCATAGCAAAAAAATTCTTATTCTCATGCTGATTTTATAGCTTTGGATCCATTGAGACAAGAATAAATGTGGAAACATCAATATAATATTTACTATGATTATTATAAGTATATTTATCTTCTTAATAAGATTTAATAACAAGTTATTTCTCAAGAAGTTATTCTTATAATATAAATAATTTTCCTTCTTGTTTGATAATGACTCTCAAGACATGACGAATGTATTGAAAGTTCATATTATTAATATTCTTTTTTCCAAAAAATTGATCTCAAAGTCATGTTTACTAATTATTCAATTTTATTAAAAATTAAGTCTTTTATCATATGAGTATCATGTTTTTCATTCATTTTAATGAACAAAACTTTGAAAACCTTCCTCATCGCCTATGTTGGCTCACCATAAGTCATGATGCATGTTACTAATCACACTGGGATAGAAACTAGTGTAATGGGAACATGAATACTCAAATGGGAATGATTTTACTCATATATTTTTCAGACACTCAATGGGTTGGATTTGAGATCCCAACATAATCTTCCCATAAGATAGTTAGTGAAGTGAACTAAATAAACAGTTGGAATTTATATAAAGAACAAAACATGTCATAAATACCAGAAACAAATCCAATCCAACGAAACATAATACCTCATAAAAAATATAATTTTAATATAAAATAAAAATTTAATCCAAATATATATGATACCAAAAAGAATCGAAATTTTTTTGGATGATATGGAAATCCAATAAGGATATATATAACGTATCATCCAAAGGGAATAAAAAAATTAACATTAGTTGTTACCAACATTCATGTGATAAAACAGAAACCCCCATCTTGTCATCTCATCTAAAACCTTTTCAAAAGCTGGCAAGAATCCACTACCTCAAAAAAAATACTTTTTAACAACCTATATTAGTAAAAAAATATTAAATATACCCAAAGTATGTATTTATGGTATAAGAACAAAAACCTGAATAGGATTCCACCACTTACTCTATATGCATTTATTATTAAATAAACTGTTACCTTATATATTGAACTAAAAATATAAAAATACAATTCACACTTTTATAAAAAAAATTTCAGTAAAACAACTAAAAAATGGTTTTGAGAAAATAATTTAAGAAATATTGACTAAAATATGTAAAATATAATAACATATTCATGCATGATAAATCACTAATAAATTTAAAATTTCCTTAAAGTATACTGTGATTAAATCCAAAGAGGAAATGTTAAAGGGATACTTGGATCCTTTTAATAGACATAAAAATATCTCAATAAAATCTAACTACACACAGATATAAACTAGCTTGAGTCTCATAATAAACTAGTATATGTCCAATAATGGAACTACCTAATTATACACGCTAAACTAGTCAAGCACTAGGTTGAGTCTCATCATGATTATAATGACCATCTAGGTAGAGTCTAAACAAATACATAGCAAGGTACATTCAATAGGTTCCCACCTAAGAACTCAAGGTTTCCCATGAATCTAAACTATATCAAAGGAAGTAATTGTTCTAACAAAACTATATGAATTTAATTCATTAATTTATCATTTAAATAATTGATTATAAATTTTAATATACCATTTATATACGATGTTATCTATGATTTAAACAGAAATTAACTATGGGAATTTCATTGAACAACTTTTGTGAATCATATATTACAAAAGAAATTGTATGTTTTCTAAATAGACCCCTTTCCTTATAATTTAAGAAACCAAATAAAAATTATATTTTAATTAATATCCACTATAATAGTCATCACAAAACATTAAATTTATTTGAAAAAATATATTTAAATTCTTAATCATTCATGGTATATAAATTAAATTTATTTATTCTAATACCCTACATCTTATACACATTTTACTAAAAAAATTAGCATAAATATCCATAAAAGGTATGAAAAAACATAGAGGTCCAGTGTCTTTGAGAAATTCGGCGCATCATAAAAAATATATTTATAAATATCATGGTATTTTATTTCCAAATCTGTAACTTTTTTTTATACCTAATTATACTCTTATTATTTCATGGGATAAGCTAGAGTCAAAAATAAAAGAAGGGGTGACTCTTAAATACTAGTAAGGGTAAGAATAGGGTAAACATGGGGTGAGATATTAAAATATTCAATAATAATATCATGGTAAAATAAATAAAATATTATAAACCAACATATAGAAAAATTACTTAAGAGTATTATATCATAGAATAAAATTAGACATTAGAATCATATAATGTTGCAAAAACATAAGGCATGTAATTATAATAATAAGTCATGACTCTCCTCTAGGAAAAAATAACACTATGGTAAAAGTATAATGACAACATGAACATTCATGAGATTATAGAAAAACATAATTGTAGCATGCTCATGTATGACATTGAGTACAAAGATAACTGAATCATGCTCATGCAACAGGATATAATGATATATAATGAATTACCCAATTTATTATGGTGTATATATGATTATGATACAACTTGTCATATTAATACAACATGTATATGTGTGATAATAAGAAGAGAAATATATATAAAGAATACACATGAAATAAACCAATGTTGGGTGACAAAATAAGTCCATAAATCAATAACAATTAGGTAAAATATAAAATCCCACAAAAATAAGGGATCAATGGAAATTGAATATAAAAATGGGATCATTGACCCTAAAAATAGATCTCAAATTAAAGGAAAATCATAAGAAAAGATGAAGAAGAAGTCATAAAGTCATGATTTTTTATTGAACTTTTAATAAAAGAGAAAAATGGTATTGAAAGTTATATAAGCAAAGAGTTTCAAAAAATACATAAATAAAAGAAATTTTTTTATGTTAAAGTAATTAGATATTTTTTAAAATCAAAGATATTAAATAATATTTTTAATACTGAAACACTAGAAGAAGAATTTAGTGTATAATAGAGTAAAATTATAAAATCATCACTTATAAGCTTTGTAATGTTTGGTTTTTTGGAAAATAAAATGGGAAACATAATAGAAGGAATATACATAAATAAAAGGAATAAATAATAAGAATAAATTAAATAAGGAAATAATATTATAAATATATAAATAATATTAGAGATACAATTAGAGTGATAGTAAACATGTCTTCAAAAATGAGAAAGAGAAGGAAAGATTGGAAATGGAACCTTTACCATAAGTCCTAACTAGATTAGGATACTCCAATAACATCCTATATAGAACATTTTAATTAATTAATTACATGATTTGGAATAATTTTTATATTTATTTCATTTATTAGGATAATTGTTTTACCCATTTACTAGTTATTTAACATCCATGTCAATGGTTTCATTGGTGTTCGGCTCATGGTTCCAAAAACCACTTTAATGTAGTATTAATGGTAAATGGTTTTTATTAAATGGTTTCATAAGATCTATAATTTTCATTAAATGTAGTTCATAAAATTATTGAAGTGATGGAGTTTTATAAACTAGTAGATAGTTACAATTCATAGAATCTTCCTCAATAAACTTGTTATTGACAGTAAAAAATTGAATTAGATTGTTTACATTTAATTTAATTAGTAACATGACTATTATATCATTAAAAATATATAATTTTTTTGGTTATTATTTCATATGAAATTATTAATTTTTATTAATGACATCCCTTAAGGGGATAATTTTAAATATTTACATCATCGTTCACTTTGGTAGTGTAAAACTACAGTGGGTGAAATGTTGTTTTTATGTGAGTTTTATAAAGAAGAGGGAAACTAGTTATTCATATTGTTTTATAAAAAACATAAATTTATATTAAATAATATGTTTAAAAGTTAACATTATTGATTACATTTTGTTATATAATGTGTAAAATGATAATTTTAATGGAAACATGGGTTTTGTAACCCTTACCTATTACCTTATGTAATTTCAATTGGATTGAGCCTAAAGCCTTCATAAGAAGGAATTTTAGTCACAACAGGGGATTAGGGTCATGGGTAAGTGAGTTTAGAGATGGGTTTTGAAAGTTATTTGTATGTTTATGAAGTTTTTTAAGTGAGGAGAAATAGGTTGATATGTGTTTATATAACCAAGGGGATGGTATTTTATAATAATGTATTGATTATTATATTATTTATGCTAAATAGTATGAATATTAACAATTAATATGTATTTTATTTGATTATTATTAAAAAATGTGGTTCGTTTTACATTCAAATACATCCAAAACCAAATAGATTCATTAAAATACCTAATTAAAAGTAATGAATTGAAAATAGTTTTTCATTAGAATAAAAAACAAATAATTCTTAAATATTTAAAATATATATTTATAAATAAAAATTATTATTTTAAAATAAATTATTTTACAGCTCATTTTTTTTATGGAATGGAAATTTGTTACAAATTTATGGGTCATATTTATGTCACGATGATGTCATAAAACATTCGGTATATGAAAAAAGATTTTTTTAAAATTCACTATAAAAACATTTCCAAATTAATTCTAAAATTTTTTCTTCATATCATTTCCACATAATGATTTAATGAATCAATTCCATTTTATAAAGTAATTTTTTTAATATTATAATTTTAAAAATTAAATAAAATTATATTATATATGGAAAACAATTTTATTTTAAATAGATAATATTTCTTTTTCTATGAGTAATCACATTATTATTTGTTATTATTTATTAATTATTATATGATTTATATTAAATTATTACATATCTTCAAATGAAATAATTTAAAAAATATATAATATTAAATGTTATCATAAAAAATAACATTTTTCTAAATAAGTTAGAACATACATCATTGAAATTTATACTTATCATTGTTTTATGTTATGTGATTTGGTAATTTATTTTTTACAATTATAGTTATTATATTTACTTATTTTTAAACTTTTAAAATACTAATTTTTAGTCATTTTACTCTTTTTATTGGTAGGGTAACCACTTAAAAGGACAGTTATTTTCCCAGTGGTCATATATTATTTCAATGGTCATATTATAAATACACTTCCTATAAATACATATCTTTTCCTTCATCATTCCTTCACTTATTTTTCTATTGATGTTTTTTTAATTATAAAAAACTTTAGAAAATTTTGTTTTATATATAATTTTATTTTGACATCCATATTAATTTTTGAGGAACAAGACCTACCATAATATTTAGTTACTATTTTATTGTTTACATATATTTATTACCCCACAATACAATTTATAGTTTTGTTGACTAATATATTAAGTTGTATGTAATGTTTTATATTAATGTAATAAAATTGTTTTCATTATTTTTAAGATTGATAATTCACATATATGAGTGGTTCTATTTCATAGAATTTTGTCTCTATAATATAATATTTCTTTTTTCCTTCTATTTTTAAGAGATATCTGTATCCAACAATACCACCTCTTGAATTACTATGTGTGAAGAATATGACATTAAATTCCCCAAGAGTGATATATAGAATACATAATGGTCTTGATATATGTTTAGTGGAATGTTAAATTGATAGGCCACACCGTAACATGATCAACAATTTTAAAGGAGCCTATACACCTGGTGAAGTCTTCCATTCTTGGTCCAAGTATCACTGAGCGGGGGAGGGGTGAATCAGTTATATCTTTTTCATTTATGTTTCCTTATTTTTGAAACAACATTCACCTCTGGTTAAAGATTAATTTTCTTTCAGAACATAATCAAAGCACCCAACCAGATGAACACAAGATTTTCAAGGTTCACTACTCAGCAAGAGTATCCTCATCCTTGGTATGGTACAAAAAAAATCCAGTACCACACAATCCACTAGAAAATAATCCTTTTATGTGGAATACAACAATTATGATATACCATTACACTTATTAAGCACTTGAAAAACAATCCACAAGTGTGTATTCACCCTCTTAGCAAAAATAGGTAAAAGAAAAGCTTCAGTGCTTCTTAATCAGCTTTTGCAGTTTGATCATTCAAAACAATTCCTCTCTTTCCTAACTAGAAGCTGGTAAGAACTACCTTGCACACAATCTTAAAACTTTTTATAGACTTAAATCTTTTTCTCACCCATTTAGGTGTCTTTCACACAACTGTTATCCCTCATTTACAAGATTTGACTTTTCTCATGAAACACCTCTTTCACGCAACTCTCTTCTTGAATGTAACTTCTCCTTATTACATGAAACTCTATTTATTTCACACAACTCACGTTACTTAATTATTCTGTGCTTCAGAGCTCGGTATTTCTCTAAGTATAGAGATTGTTAAATGAGAGGGTTTCACATTTTATTTATAGGCCCCTCCAACCGCTACACGCAAAAAACCTAACGTGTCGCGCAAAACCCCGATGCATAGCACGAAACCCCATTTGAAATTGCATTTGAGGAATAAGACTATTTCAAAAAAACCTAATCTTTTGAGAACTTTATAAATATTTCTCACACATCATGTATTTTCCACTTTCTCGGTTTTTGACCTTGAATCATGCCTTGCATGCAACATTCCAAACTCCCTTCAGTCTTGCACAAAAAAAAAACAATCTTTCGCACAAGTATTTCCTTTGATAGATTTTGATGTTTAGATCTTGGAACTCCTCTTTCACACAACATACACAACCATATCCAAACATGGGAGAATCATTCTTTTCAAAAAATCACATTTCTCCATCTCTAAATATTCAGCCTTAAAAATTTGGCAAACACTGGGAAACATCACATCCTTAGTATCTTCTTTGGAAAGAACACCAATTCTACTTCACATTTATCTATCTTATTCAACAAACAACTAATTTCATCATGAACCGTATCTTCTCTAAAATATAGTATTTGATTTAACACATTTAAATCATTTAATTTCTAATGGAAAGTACTAAAACATCCCTATCTTCCTGTAATATCATTCTTTCCAATCAAAACTGAATATGGATGGAGGAACTTTTACTCCCCCTTTCCTTCATAAGGCTTTCATCAAAAGTTCTACTAACTTGTGATATTTTTTAAATAAAAATCTAGAAAGTATCATTTGATTTTCCAAGTCTTTTACAAAGTTAATTGATCTATCCCATTTTTGAAAATTAAAGACAACAATCCACTTTTCCATCCAACATGGTCCCAATACCATGGACATAGCTTTCCCTACTTCACATACCTCATAACTCACTTCCATAGAGATGTTTTGGGGAGTAATTTATCCTCAAATACTAACATTAATTCAAAAATATGACTATCATCATAATTAATCTTTTGAATTTGATAATAACTTAAATGTTAACAAATGTATTATACCTTCACAAACATCTCTTCTACTAATTTAGGTCTCAATAGTCTTTTTCACCATATTTTTTCTAACATGTTGGAGTTTTAAATATCTTCTATTATAGATGGCTTCATATGGATCCATTTATATTATTGAGTATAATATATAATTATATAAGACCTCAACTAGAGTAAGGTATATATCCTATAATAATTTATAGTCCATAGAGTAAGATATGAGTATTTACATTAGGTTTTAAATGGTCCTTTCAAATTGAATTTTTTTCGTGTAGGATATATCATATTTATGTTCATCTATGTGTTCATTAATTTTTAAAGGATCATTTATAACTATGAGATGAACCTTAGATCTTAATCTAATAATATAGATAGATTTGTTCCATAAATCCTCTCAATTATTTGACTATTTGTAATTTTTTTAAATAGATTTTTTTGGAAGACTTGTGAAAACTCATATGGTGATGATCTACTATTTCAATATTAGTATGCATAATGGTTGTATCTCCCCCGCATACTTTTTTATATTCTCTCTTATATTTTTGGAATACCAAGAACATAGATGTATATTTTTTAATATCCTTCTTTATATTATCCCACTAGAAGTACTCTTGTTGATATTTATATATATATATATATGCTTCTATGGTGGATGGTGAATTTTAATATATGAGAATCCTCTAATAGATTATTATTTATCTAATGATTATATGGTATGCATAATTGTGTCTCATACCTTAAATCACTATCTTTATCATTGTTGAAATATAATATTTTCTCATTCCTTAACACTTCCACCTTCTTTTATATATCCACATCATCCCTTTGAACCTTATTAATATTCTGTAATATAGATGGTTAAGTAATCAATTGAGAAATGTATGATGTCTTAACTTATTTTATGATTCCCATATCCATATTTTTCAGATATAATAATATTAAATCCCTTTGAATCCCTCTGGTGGATAACATTTCAAGATCCTTTTGTCTTTTAGAATCAACCATTTTATTTTCCTTTCTAGGATAATAATGCGTTAGATAGTAATGGTATATTTTCAACTTTATCCATCATTATTAGATAATTTTGAGCTCATTCTTTGTGAATAAATACTCCATAACTTTATGATTAGTATATATGTCACAAATTTATCCATATAGATAATATCACCAAATTTTTCAGTCAAATATTGCCACTTCAAACTCTAAATAATGAGTTGTGAAATATTTTTTTGTTTATCTTCAACTATCATGAGTTTTATTCTATCACTTTATAATTTTTCAAGAGTACACAATCTAGGACCATATTTAAGAAACTTTTTATATAAAAAATATATCCCCACTAGAGGGTGGTGTGATTGGAGGGGTAGTGGATGTCTTTTTTTTATCTCCCGAAATATTTCAACACATTCATTAATCGAGACAAGCAGAACTCTTTTACGAGTTAACCTGGTTATTGAGTTTGATAATATGGAGATATTTAAAAAAACAACTATCTATAGTACCTACATAATTCAAGTAAACTATGTGTGTTCATCTCTATTATTGGAATTTTCTATTTATCAATTATAATATTATTTAATGTATTGTTAATTATCCCTTCGTTTGTGATAACTATAACGTACATGCTTTATAATATTACATAATCTAGATTTTAAATTCATTAATTAATTTTATTTCACTCCCAATGACCTTGTCAGGTTTATAGATTTAGATAATTAATTCATAAATCATACTTAATAATCCCATACACTAAAAAGTGATAAATTCCACTCAATATCCATTTTTTTGCAAAATATAGTAATTTTTAAATAAAACATGTTTTATTTTCAGGAAAAATCCTCATGAATTTTAACTTGAAAAAATATTTTTCCTACTCATCCTTAAAATCTGTAGAAAATGTGTTTTTAAATATTAGATAAGAAAAAAAATATTTTTAATGGACATAAACAAAAAATAAAATAAACCAACTAGTCCATTTTAAAACTATGAGACCATATAAGATATTTTGCCACTAACATAATTAATTTTAAGAAATAATAATCATTTACATACACAATAAAATAGCTTTAATTCCCAATTTTTTCATAAATTTTTTTTTGAAAAAATATAATGGAAAAAATGAACAAAAGGGTTTCTTAGAAAACAAGAAAAATGAGGAAATTTTTTTTTATAAACATATCTTTTTACCCTTAAAGGGAAAATAATTCCTTCAAAAAAAATTTCATTATACTGCCTTATTAAATTGAAATATTTCCATTATAATCATTAAATAGACAATAAAAAGTATTTATTTACCATGGGACATCATCTCCATTGAACCCTTCCAAGAACTCTTTCAAGTGGGAGAACATACATAGTTATTTCTAACATAATTCTTTAGAGAACATAATCATTACCCGATTCATTGGAGAGATATTTCTAGCTCACAGATCATCATAAATAGTTTACAAGGAAAATATCATACAAAAATCCAATATAATATTTCATTTACATCATCAAAATCACAAAAATAAACTTTTGATCCCTTGAGTAAATCAATTTTTTATATTGATATTTTTTTCTTGAAAACCCCATTTTAAAAACTAAAATATCCTTAAAAAGGAAGAAGGGATTTTATTTTAAAAAATATGGACTCTTATAAGGTAATCCAAATATAAGATATTGGATGTGGTGGTGGGGAAATAGGTTTGTGTAATATATGTTAAAATATAACATTCTTTTTCCATTTTTGTAATGAAAGTCAAAATGTACCATATAAAATACCTAAAAATTTTCCTTTTTGAAAATCACTGAATGAAAGTTAAAAGATACATAATATTCCTTTAAAATTTCTTTTTTTTAATATATATACATCCATAAAATAATTTTAATAATATGGAAATTAAGGAAAAGTATTTATAATATTAATCTTTTAGACATTTAAAATAATATTTTATATAATGTGTCTCTTTCCTTGAGTATATCTTTTCATCTATGTTATTTATCTTCTTAAATAATAAAATTATTTTAATTATTTAATTTATTAATAAAATTTTAATTTTAATTATTCCATTTTTTAAACTTATATCCATGTTATACTAAATTTCTTAATCAAAAATGTTTACGTTGGACATTATGAGAACAATCAACTTATATGTTAGAAATGGCTTGAGTAGGTTGACTATTTTCAAATGGATAATTATTATAAAATTCAAATAATCTTAATTATTTTATAATTATAATTTTTATACATTATTTATACTTTTAGAACCCACCATGTAATATTATTATGAAAAATGATTTAATCTATAATGTGGAGATAATAGTTCGTATGAATTCATGAGTAATGATTCCACTTTTCAATGAACTTGAGGTAAGAAAGGTAGCCATTATTTTATCTTTCCAAAATTATAATTATATGATAAATATAATATTATTTTTATAAATACAATTATATTAACCAACCGTGGCCTACAACGATGAAAAATAAAATATATTAGTTCAACCCATCCCACAGGGCCTGGATGTGACTACCCCACGCCCGCGTTTCATAGGATATGGGTTTGTGACTAGCACCTGAAGGCTTTTCTCGAATAGAGATGGAATTTCCTTAGATATCTGTACACACTCAAAAAGGTAAAATAAAGTAAACAATCATCAAAATTAGGGTATAACCACGAGAGTAAAGTACAACTGCAAGTGCAACAGTAATCTAAAAATAGTGGGCTGGAATTGAATCCCTAGAAACTAATAAGAAAGTAAACAGTTATAGCATCTGCCCAGGATCATTACCTGGAGGGTAGTAACTATAAGTCAGAAGTAGAAGAATAGGATCTCGACTTCTCCTTTCACACCAAACTCTACTATGTCCCAGAACTCCAAATTCTACCTTGGATTGTTAGTAGTCTGCACCAGACACACGTACAGGCGGAACCCATACAGGGGTGAGTATAACAAATTAGTAGGGGACCTCAAGACCCCCTAAGGGCTCTCAGTAATCCACAAAGGAAAATATCACCTTAAATATCACAAGCATGATCTAAATCATGAAGAAAAAAAGAAAAAGAGACAGCTCACTCTAACGGTATAACATCAACTTTTTAGGGATTTCAATGACTAGTCATAAATATATATCATCCTTTCTATTGTAACTCCTTTGATGGCCTATATAGGTCAGTGTAAAATGACCAATATTTGTCGCTAGATGTTGACCCGTATTGGTCACTGGTGTTGACCCGTATTGGTTGCTGGTGTTTACCATTATTGGTTGTTGGTGCTGACTCACATTGGTTAATGGTGATGACCCATAATGGTCACTGGTGTTGACCCGTATTGGTCGCTGGTACAGAGGTAGGGATGATAAGTCATACAGCTTGATCATCCCACTCTGGAATTTCTGATGCGGACCCATATTGGTCGTTTTTCTTCTTCATGTCACAACCAACCACATGATTCCTACATGAAGCTTGAAAAATTTCTGGAAGAGTCTTCTCCTCAAGCCATTGGTTATATTTAAATTGGTACGAAGTCCCACAAAAATCATACCCAAGGGACTGCCCCGTCATAGGGGTCCCAACGTGATAGATGGTGTGTCGAACGGAGGCCCGGTCAATGAGATATGGGCACTTTTTTAAAAACGTCCCAGTAGGATTCATGTCTGATCCAACCCAAGTCACACATAAAACTCCATCAAAACTCACATGGATTATCTCCAAATGAAGGTATTATCACAAGGGTCCTTATTCCATAGACGACTCATCGATCGGACACAAGGTCTGGTAGTTACACCCCTTTCAGCAAAACGGGGGTGATGCAACCTCAGTCCATCCTAGCTCGGTCAGGACCACCAGAATATGCCAAAGATACTGATTCCCCTTAAGGATCCCAACGCCACTGAAGACATGTCAAATGGACACATGGTTTGTCAGTTATGGGAATTTCATTATTCGAGGGATGGTTGGGACTGGGCCTGATCCGACTTGGTCAGGATGGCATGACACAATGGGTCCCAGGATCTACCTGATCCTGCCGGGGTATGGCCCGTTGAGGTTCAGCCCTATTCACTGGGTCCAGACCATCGGGGTCAGCCTGGCTGGTTCACGGGCCTAGGCCGCGATTGGCCCAGACCACCAGGTGGGGCTCTGCCCACCCGCACCGGCCCGCTTGGCTGCGGGTCTAGCCCGTTCGGCTAGACCATGTCTCGCCCATTCCGCCTGAAGGAAGATCTCATCTCCAACTAGCCCCGTGGATGTGGGACCGTTTCATCCGGTGAGTGGGGCACTGCCCCACCATGTGCAATGTTCCGCCAGGTGGCTGACCGGTATCCAGCTGACATAGCGTGGCGCGGGGCCGCGACGCCCCTCCTGCCAGGGCTCGCTGGCCGGGGCTGCTACCACCGGCGGTGCCTGCAGTCACCACCATTCTCCTGCGTGGTCGGCTTGGTCCAGCCGCCTCTGAGCACAATGGCATCTGACGGCGTGCCACCTTCCCACTGACCATAGTCAGTTGTTTCAGATCTCCTCCGGCCCCCACCAGCCGCCGCTGGCATGGCACTCCGGCTTTTCTTTCTGCGGGCCACTGGATGTGCTTGAGTGTCCTGTTCTTGGTACCATCTATGCCTATGAGCATCTCAGGTCAATTTTGCCACTGGGTGACCCCTATCTCTACCTTTCCATCATATTTCCTGGTCACGCATGGGAAACACAAGAACTACAAAATCAACAGAGGGTCTGAGCCTTGTTTAGATTGGCTCATGGCCTCGGTGTTATAATTTTAACAAAGTATGTTAGCAAAAATCAAGGAATTAAGAAATAAATCACGAATTTTAATCCCGCATCAACCTCTTGTGTTTAAGGAATGATCCATGGATCAAACTATTGATCAGTTGATCCGCATTCTTTGTATAAATCAAGAATGGTGGAGGAGGAATATTATATTATAAAAAAAACCCTACCTAGATAAGACGCATACTAATGATGATTGACAGAACCTTTTTTGTCATTGTCTTTGGTTCGTGATTCAGTGGCACTCATCACCCCTCACAGAATCCGGTCTCTTCCTCCAGGTGGATTTTGTCACAGGACAATGCCAGAGTTTCCTCATTTGAAGAACCCTTCTAAAACCCGACTCCGAGCTCCATTTAAGTATGAGGTGTAAAGGTGAGTAACACACCGAGAAATTAAAGGGGTTCATTTAATTAATGATCCTCTTAATTTCATAATAGTGTGATTTCCAAAAAAGAGTGTCAAGTCATTAATTGGCTTGACATGTCACTGGTCCCCACCACTGCTGCTCATCCACCGGAGAAAAAGAATTAATATAACATGCTATATTATTTTATTATTTTTCTGTAAATTCCAAAATTTTACTTTTTCTCCCGACCTACTATGGTTTAATTCATGATTCCTTTAAGATAATATCTACGTTTTATATTCAATGGTGCCCTAATATTTTTAATCTGAGCACCAGTTCAAATGATATAAAATCCCCCTCGTGCATTTACTGAATGTACCTTAAAAAAAGTTCAGAAATTAATTCTAGGCTCACTAGGCTTCAGAATCACGTGCCATTAATTTTTACAGACTCATAAAAATACTGAATAATATAAAAAATTTCCCTGGAATTTTTGTGTTTTTATATTCTCCCAAATTTAAGGATTTAGGTCCCCGAAAACTGGACAAGGCTATACAAACAAACAGAGGTTCTAGGCACGCATATGAGCCTCTCATTCCCATGTGCTCTCCTGGAGATTCATGTGCTTCCACAGAACATGCACTAGAGGTATCAACCACCCATGAAGGATATTATCATGTTGATCTACTATCTCCACCAGGTATTCCACAAAATTTTCACCGTCATCAATCTCTAACTCTCCAAGTTCGATGCCATGATATGGGTCATGCACATATCTCCTCAACTTAGATACGTGGAAGACTTCATGCACCATCTCCAACTGTGGTGGAAGTACCAAGAGGTACACCACCATGTGAATCCTCTGAAGTATCAGGAATGGTCTGATAAACCTCATTGGGAGTTTTCCTCATTGGACAAATTTCTGTAGTCCCCATTGAGGGAAGACTTGCAAGAATATGTGTTCCCCCTCCTAGAACTCCATTGTTCTCAGTCACCTATCGGTATAGGACTTCAATCAGATATGTGTTGTATTTGTCTTCTCTCGAATGACCTGCACTTTTTTAGTGGTAGACTGTACCATCTTTGGGCCCACGATAGCTCGTTCTCACAGATCTGTCAAGTACAAGGGTGATATACATGGTCATTCGTACAACACCTCAAAAGGGGTCATACCAATGGTGGAGTGATATTTTTTGTTGTACGTGAACTCCACCAAGGGTATGTGGTCCTCCCAACTACAACCAAAATCTAGGACAGATGCACAAAGCATGTCCTCCATGGTTTGGATGGTCCCCTATTTTGACCATCGGTTTGCAGTTTAAAAGGTGTGCTCAATTGAAGCTCAGTCCTGAAAGCCTCCTACAATCCTTTCCACAACCGAGATGTGAAGTGTGTGTCGTGGTCTGAGACTATCATTGAAGGAACCCCATGACATCTCATGATCTCATGAATGTAGAGACATCTCAAGCTCTATACCTAATCCTTCCCTCGAATAGCATGGAAGTGGGCCGACTTGGTGTGTCATCCAATGATCACCTAGATGGTATCATTCCATCGAGACGTACATGGTAACCCCGTCATGATGTCCATCGATATACCTTCCCACTTCCACTCTGGTATCTCGAGGGGTTGGGTCAATAATTTTGGTACCTGGTGTTTGGCCTTCACTTACTGGCAAGTGGCGCATCTAGAAAAAAACTCTGCCACAACATTCTTCATCCCTTACCACTAGTACTGATGCAATAGGTCCTGATACATCTTCATCTTGCCTGGATGTACTGCCAAGGTTGATGTATGGAACTACCTCAGCACCCCTCTCATAAATCCACTTGTATAACTATACATCCTATGAAAAGGATATCATGCTCCCCACCTTCATAATATCCATATGGTGCACGGCCTGAGGATATCTGATCTTGTGTAGTATCGCATCTGCAGTCTCCAAGTTGTACCTCCCTGACTCACTGAATGAGTGGAGGGGAAACTATCATTGACTGGAGGTAGACTATATCATATCTATCCACATAGGATATCTGAAGTGTGGATAACTTCTCTGATGCCTCATTCAGTAGCTGCGAACTCTCTCTCCTGGAAAGTTCACTATCCGATATGTTCCCCTTCCCATGAGTATAAACTATCTCAAACTCATAGTCTTGGATAAACTCTATCCAATGTTGTTGTCTCAGATTAAGATCTATATATGTGAATATATATATGAGACTCTCGTGGTCTGACTAAACAATGAACCGTTCTCCGATCATGTAGTGTCACCATGTCTTCCGTGCGAAGACTAATGCTGCCAACTCCATGTCATGAGTCACGTAATTATTTTCATGTGGCCTTAGATTTAATGAAACATATGCAATAATTGAATCATATTTCATTAGGAAGCAACCGATTATGGTCCCTGATGCATCACAACAAACCACATAGTCAGTTCCCTCCTCCGGTAACCTTAGGATGGGAGCACTCGTTAAGCTCTGCTTCAGCTATTGAAAGCTCTTATGGAATGTCTCTGACCATAAGAACGGTTTACCCTTATTTGAAAAAGAAATTATATGGAATAATACTCTTGAGAAATCAGATGTAAACCTCTAAATCCAAGGAAGCTCCACACCTTAGTAACACTCCTCGGTGGATCCTAAGAAAGTATTGCCTCGATCTTCACGGGATCCACTGCAACTCCACCCTCTGAGATGATTTGTCCCAAGAAGTGGACATTCTGTGTCCATAATTCATATTTTCTAGAACCTCCCATATAACTAGTGCTCCCAGAGTGTGTCCAATACTATCTTCATTTGTACATCGTGTTCTTCCTCGGATGCTGAGAACACCAAGATGTCTTCGATGAAGACCACCATGAAGCTATTGGGGTATGGCTGGAAGATCCTATTAACTAGCCCCATGAACACTTCTAGAGTGTTGTTCATGTCGAAAGGCATCACCAAGAACTCATAAATGCCACCTCGACATCTGAAGGATGTCTTCAGTACGTCCTCGTCTCATACCCTCAGATGGTGATAGAATGATCTAATGTCTATATTTGAAAACCAACGAGCTCCCTTATGTTGGTTGAAGAGATCATTGAACCTTAGGAGAGGATACTTTTTTTCAAGTTCACCTAGTTTAGGTGCTAGAAGTCCACGTATAGCCTCAAACATCTGTTTGAATTCTTCGAAAACCACACCGGGGATGTGAAAGGAGAAACACTGGTCCTTACAAATCCCTTCCTCGGTAAGTACTCCAACTATAAACTTTTCTCCCAGTGCTCCATAGGGGCCATTTAATATACTGGTGTAGATATCAATGTTGATCCTAAGTAAAAATAAATACAGTAGTCTACCTCTCTACATGGAGGTAGTCCTTGGAAATCTTCTGGAAAGATGTCCCCATTCTGTTCCCCCACCTCTAGAAACTATGGACTCGCCTCATCCACTGTGTTGAAGGTTATGGAAGTCAGTTGATATGTAATTGAATTCACCCTCCTAACCACAGGTCCATCTCGTGTTGTTCTATTTTTCCTTCTCACCCACAAAGGAAAACTGGACTCCATCCCTACACGAACATCGCACTGTACATCTCAATTAGTCAATCTATGCGTGAATTACAGATAGATAGTACATTCCTAGAATGAATTTGTAGGGATTCAATGCTACTACTAGAAGTTCGCATCTGAAAAATTCTCTTCGAGAGTAAGATCACACTTTCGGCACCAGTGTGTGACCACCGAATCACCTCCCTTGTGAGTATCCAAACACAAAATTCAAGCTAAAATCTCACTCAAAATCTCAGAGTCAATAAATGAGTCCATGGAATGGAAATAATGGGTTGAACTTCTATCGATAAGCATTGTTATTAATGTAGTGAAGATATAGATCATACCTCGTATCATATTAGGTATATCAGGATCTTGAGCCTCTACTGACTGTAGGTAAGCCTCTACCGATTTAACTACTCCCTGAGCTCATGGTGGATCTCTTGGGGGTGGTGGTGGTAATTCCGGGTGACCCCGACCACCTCCCATTGCACATCATACTCCCCTACCTCATCCTCTACCTGGATGACGCTCATGCTCTTTTTGTTGTTGCTCCCTATATGGCCCCTGTATAGTCTACCAATAATCCACGTGGGTAGTTGGATAGTCACAATCTCTATGACTCTATCCCTCATAGGAAAAATAGATCAGGCCTCTCTAGTGGCTCCGTCGGCCTCTCGAACTTTGCACCTCTAACCCTGCATCCTGGGGTCACGCTACGGAAGGTCTTGCCCACTTGGGCTTTTGTGCCATCTATCTACTACCAGCTTCATATAACTCTTATTTTTATCATCCAATACATGCTCTCACTATTAGTTCCTGATTTTCATGGAAGCTCTCAATCAGCAAAGCTCTCTCTAGCACCCCAACCTGCGTCATGATGCTGAGAGAAAATGTCATAGATCTAATCCCTTTTTAGAGCCCCCGTTCAAAGGTCTGTTCCCTAAATTAAGGGTCTCGTACCTTGTCGGTGGATTATCAAGGGAGGTC
This sequence comes from Viscum album, assembly GCA_963277665.1. Taxonomy (NCBI): domain Eukaryota; kingdom Viridiplantae; phylum Streptophyta; class Magnoliopsida; order Santalales; family Viscaceae; genus Viscum; species Viscum album. Next base: position 497,993,203 of record OY728127.1, read on the forward strand.
ACTAATTCTCGTCGAGTAATGAGTCGTAGTCTGGCTACCCTGATGTAGATGTAGTAGCTCTTGAATACATATAGAGCATGGTGTTGATGGCATGAACTCTTCCCTGAAAAGGCTCTCAATGTCCAGCTAGGTGAGGGTCATATCCTTATGCACTTGGATCATCGTGCTCCACCATCGTCCTACTGATCCCTGAAGAAGGATAGTGGCCAATAACTCCATATGCTCTTCGGCTATGTATACTATGTGAAAGACCTGCCAAACTGACTCAAGCCATTCCTATGCTACCTAGGGGTCCGTCTCACCTAGAAACCTTAGAGGCCTCAATCTTTGGATCTAAGGAAAATTTCTCAGCCAGTGTGCATGATCTACTGGTATCATTTACTACTAAACGGGTGCCAGTGCTACTGGTACACCACCCAAAGGTTCCATCACTATGAATGGTCCTTGTACCAACGCCTCATCACACGGTGGGCCACTTTCATGATCTCTAACTCGAATCCTGGATGGCTGTCTTCATGGAGGAATCCTGTATGAAACAGATGTTCCATGGTCAATAAGTTATAGTTGGTGATCTGACTCAAGACAGATCAAGAAAACTTTTCAAAATACTAGAAACTATTGTTTTAATGTACCGAATTGGAAAACAAAATTCAGGGTCCTAGTGTATGGATACGTCGGCTGCCACAACAACACTAGAATCCTTATACTGAAAACCAAACTCCCTAAACTTTACAAAATTTCCTCATTAAAAGTATTCTCTTATTATTTCTGGTTGAAACAACTGTACTTTGATAACACTTTGTCACATCCCACCCCACGGGGCCAGGATGTGGCTACCCCAAACCCACCTTCCATTGGCCAGGCTTTGGTGACTAGCACCTAGAGGATTTTCCCGAATATGTAAGGAATTTACTTAGAGATTTGTTCACACTCAAAAAGGGGAACTAAAGTAAACAACCAATAAAAGAAAGGTATAACCATGAGAGTAAAGTACAACAACAAGTGAAACAGTAAACTAAAAACAGTGGGACAGAATAAAATCCATAGAAACTAAAAACAAAGTAAACAGGTATCGCATCTGCCCTGGTGATCTACCTAAAGAGTAGTAGCTATAAGTCTTTAGTCGAAGAAGAGGATATCTACTGCTCCCATATCCCCATGCTCCACCAAGTATCAAACCTCCAAATTATGCCTCAAAGCATCAGTATTCTTCACCAGACACATACGTGCGGGCAGAGCCCATGAAGGGGTGAGTATAACAACTCAGTAGGGGACCCTGAGACCCTCTATCTTCTCTTAGTAATCCACAAAGTAAAACATAAAAAAGAAATACCACAAAGGTAACATCACAATCATGATCTAAATCATGAAACACAAAGAAAAAAAGATAGCTCACTATAATGGTATAACTTCATAGTTACGAGGATAGAGATGACTAATCATAAATCTAGATCAACCTTTCCATAGATACTCCACTGATGACCTATATAGGTAACTATATGTTGACCCATGTTGGTTGCTAGATGCTAACCCGTATTGGATGCTAGTGCTGACCCTTGTTGGTCGCTCGTGATGGCCCGTATTGGTCGCTCTTCTTCTTCATGTCACAGTGAGCCACTAGATTTCCGAACGAAGCACGCCTGATTTCCAGAAGACACTGATCCTCCATCCATTAGTCTTAATTCGAATAGTAATAAGTCTCGCAAAAAAATAATACCCAAGGACCACCCTGTCATAGGGGTCCTAAAGTGAGAGACGACGCGTCGACCAGATGCCTGGTTTGTGAGATATGAGCACTTTTGTAAAAAGGGCCCCGTTGGATTCAAGTATGAACCTACCCAAGTTGCATGTAAAACTCCATCAAAACTCACATAGAGTATCTCCAAAGAACCTCCTTGTGACAAGGGTGCTTATTCCACAAACAACGTGTCAATCAGATGTCTTGTCTGTTAATTACACCCCTTTTAGTGAAATGGAGGTGATCGCACCTCGGTCCGGCCCGTCTCGGTCGGGCCCACCGAAATATGATAAAGAGAAAACTTCCCAAAAAGGGTCCCAATTCCACTGACGGTGTGTCAAACAGAAACATGATTCATTAGTTACATGCTTTTTCTTATTCGGGGGTCTGTTGGATCTGGGCCTAGTTCGAATCGATCAGGTCGGCCCGACATAACGGGTCCCGGGGTCTACCTAACCCCGCTTGGGTCCATCCCATTAATGTTTGTCCCAATTAACTAGGTCTAGCCTAATGGGGGTAGCCTGGCTGCTTCACGGTGTTCGGTCGTGGTAGGCCTGGCCCGCTGGGTGGGGCTTCGCACAACCGTGTCGGCCTGCGAGGTCCAGGCCAGCCCTTATCTCCAGCTTGCCCAGGGGATGCTGGGCCTTTTTATCTGGATGGTGGGCCGCTGGCCCACCATGTGTAATGGTCGGCCAGGTGGCCGAATGGTCTCCTGCTGACATGGCGTGGTGCAGGGATGCACCGCCCCCTCCCACCGTGGCCCACTGGTCGTGGCCACAGCCGTCGCCACAGCCTGTGCGCACCACCCTTCTCTCGTGTAGCTAGCTCAGGCTAGAAACCTCTAGACACCATGACACATGCGTTATTCTATATTCCCACCACCCACGAACTATTATTGTGGGTCTCCACTGACCACTTTCGGCTTCCACCGATATGGCGCACTGATGATTCTTTCTCCGGGCAAGCGGATGTGCTCGAGTGGTCTGTTCTTGTTGTTGTTTGCGCCTACGATCCTATCAGGTCACTGCCACCACTTTTTGACCCCTATATCTACCTTCCCATCACATTTCCCAGCTGCACATGATAAACACAAGAACAACAAGATCGGCGGAGGGTCAGGTCCTTGTTCGGATTGTCCTGTGCCCTCTGCTTTAGCGTTTTAACCAGGGGTGTTAGCAACAATAAGGGAATTTAGAAATAAATCTCGTCTTATAACCGTGCATAAACCCCTTGTGTTTAAAGAAGGATTCTTGGATCAACCCATTGATCTTTTTATCCACTTTCTTCATATAAAACCAGAATGAGGAAGGACGAATATCGCAATATCAAAAACAAAAACCCCTACCTAGATGAGACGCCTGCTGATGACGGTCAATAGAACCTCCTTCGTCATTGTCATTAGTTTGTGATTTGGTGGTACTCATCACTTCTCACTAAATCCAGTCTCTTCCTCCATGTGGATATTTACACAGGACATCGCTAAAGATTCCCTAGTTGAAGAATCCAGGCCAGAACCCCAACCTGAGCTTTATTTAAATAGGAAGGGGAAAGATGAGTAACGCACCAATGAATTAATGAGGTTCATTTAATGAATGAACCACTTAATTCCCCAACAATGTGGTTTCAAAAAAAGGAGATTCAGGCTATTAAATAGCTTGACATGTCATCGGTCCCCACCACCGCTACTCATTCGGTAGAGAAAATGAAATAAAATAAGTTGTTAAGTTATTTTATTATTTTTCTGTAAATTACAAAATTTATCTTTTTCTCCTAACCTACTGTGGTTGAAGTGAAGATTCCCTTAATTAAATCTCGGCACTGTGGATTCAACGGTGCCCTCAGATTTTTAATCCGAGCAGTAGTTGAAATGATAAGAAACCCTACTCATGCTTTTTCTGAAAGTACATTAAAATGTTCATAAATTCATTCCAGGCACATCAGGCCTCAGAATCATACAATGTAAATTTTTGCAGACTCTTAAAAATCCCAATTAATATTAAAAAAATTACCTGGAATATTCAGGTCATTATAATATTTATTTAACATTATAGAATGAAATTTATTTCAATTATGTAATATTATTTAATTTGAATCTATTATAGCCTAATATTTTAATTGAACACCATAATATATAGTATAAGCAACACCCAATACTAAGCATTAATGAACTATGAAATATTAATATTTTATAACAGTTATATATAATTAAATAAAATAAAAATATGAATTTAATTATGAAAAATATGAAATATATATAATGATCCTGATAAATAAAAACTTATTTATTAATTCTTATGAAATAAGAACTCATTTTTATTAATCTCATTTTATTCTTCAATGTGTGTTTTTATTGTTTTTTGTGAGAGGATATTATAATTATTTTCTGTATAATTTAAATATAATTATTTTATAAATATAATTTCATTTTATTATTCATTGTATAAAAATTATCCTCTCGTAAATTTTTGGGATTTTTTTTGAAAATATTGATTTTCCAGTGAATATTAAAAAATACAGATTGTTATTCAAAATAATATATTTAATTCAAGATTTTTTAAAATAAAAAATTATTTTAAAATGTATTTAATGTAAAATTATTTCTATAATATTATTATTAATAACATTAGGGTCATTTAAATCAATTTTATGGTTTAATTTTGTATTATAACTTTTATATATATAAAAAAATAATAAAAAAACTATTTTTGTTTAGTTTTGAGTATTTATATTAAATTAATTTCTTACACTTATATAGATTGATTCATGAAAATTTTATTTCATATTTGGAATCATGTGGTAATTTTTTTTTAAAATAATTCCCTTTTTCATTATGAAAAATCTCATCGTAAATTTTTATTACTATGGAAAAGGTAAAATGGGTTAATTAGCATTAAAACTAATGTGATAAGGCTTAATGTTCCTTAAAACACATTAAATTATTTAATTTCATGAGTATATTTGTTCTATATTAATAATAAATTTTAAAATATTGTCTTTTTTACATTTATCATTGATTTTAACCTTTATAATATTTATGTAACATATAAAGTCAAAATGGTATTTTCTTACTTTTAATAATTACAACAATTTTTGACTCAGATGAAAACAAATTGTGTTCAGTTGTAATTATTTTTAAATATGAATGAATTTTTTTAACATTGAAATTCATTTTTAATTTTTAGTGATGAAATAATTACCTTAAATTTTAATGAAATGTTGAAATAGTGTTTTCGCTAACAATAAAAAAAATAATGATTTTAAAATATCAAAAAGTAATATTTTTTTGGTGAGTGAAAGTGTCCCATGAATTTAAAAGATAAATATAACATAATATGTATCTATTAAATCTTTATATTAAATTTACACTATTGTATTTGTTTTTTAAAAATCAAATTGTCCTAACAATGATTAAAATGACATTAATAGTATTTTATGTTAAATATATTTTATTAAATTAATTAAAAAACACAAAAAATCATTAAATAAGACAATTAAGATTATATATAGTCTAATATTTAATCCCTTGATAATTTATGGGCCAATTGTTACATTATATGTAAAATTATAACCCTTTAATATTGAAAATTTCACTACCACATTTGAGGTTATAATTGCTTAACCAAGGTGTTAAACCAAATGATAAGGTTTAGAATGATATCAAATCATATTAAAATTTTAATTTTTATATTATATTAAAATAATATATTCCTTAAAATTTAATTGGTTTAATTTATAAAAAATATTATATGAGTATGGAACCTATTATATTATAATATTTTTTGTATTTCCAAAAATGACACTAATGATATTTTATAATAAATAATATTTTATTAAATGATTTCAAAATCATAAAAATTTTATATTCTGAAAATATAAAGTTATAAAAATAGAATTATCAATAAAGGTCTATGTATGGGTCACTTTTCCTTTTATAGTAACTTTCAAGACCCAAAAATAGTAAATAACATTGATATCGTGGTAATTGTCAAAAGAATTAATGGTGGTTAAAACCAAGAGATAAGGGTAAAAAACCAAAACTTATTAAAATTTTATTTTATGGGAGGTATTATAATCATCCTAATATTATTTTCCAATTATATCAATGTGGGTCAATTTTTAATTGAAGATTAATTTAAATTATTTTAATACTTTATGTAATTCCAAGAATGCCACTCCCCTCACTTATAAAATTAAACTACCTCTCTATCATTGTTCACAATGTTTTTTGAAGTATATATCATCCAATACCTACCTAAATATTATACTATAATATATAAACATGTACTGGAGATTTTTTTCTTTCCAAACTATCGTTCATTATAGGCTTAAGGTGTATGTCAAAAAAGGTTTCTCAACGAAGAGGAATAAATCTTAATTGAGAATTTATTATTTATTTCTTCTTCAAGCACATATAAATCCTTAGTATCAATTATAAAGTAACTAATTATTTATATTATATATAATTATTTATTATTATGAATATTTAGCAACCATTATCCACCTTCTTTTCATCTTACAAAATAAGAAAACATTTCTTGTGTATACGTATGGTTTACCGTCACCACATAGCATTGTAATTCATTTTTCATCACCAATTTAATTGGAATTTTCTGTTGATGGATTTCAAAAATATATGTCTTATTAATGATAATAATATAATTATATAAATATGAATTATTATTTACCTTTATTTCATTCTATCCATCAAAAAATGGAATCAATGTCTGTGCGTTCGTACGGTCTATAGTATCCATAAACAGTGTAATTCATTTTAATATATATTATTGATATATATATATATAATGAATATACATTATATTTACATAAATATTAACGTTATATATATTTTCAAACCATGATAAAAGTACAAGTAATGGTATAACCTAGCCAAAATTCTTATACAAAACATAACAATTAACACCAGAAAATGATGATTTAAATAAGGAGTTATTAATAAATGGGTTTTGAATTATTATAATTGGGGAATACATGATATTATAAGTATGTAGATGATTATAATATATAATTATAATAAATTTAAATTTTTTATATAGGAGTTTTGATTTCTTTTTATGAAATTTGAACACTAGGTAAGGGATTTTTGTCTCACTTCTATTTATGCGAGACACATTCCATATCCACTACTCGTTTCTTTTATGTGGTGTATATACTAGAAATGAAATTATTTTAGTATTATTATTTTGAAAATTAGGAGTAAAAAAATATCCATCATTTTTTATTTCATTCATGGGTTTTATGATTCAAAAGTTACCAATGTGGTAAGGGATTTATATTAAAATGACATTTTTTATCTGGAATTTTTATGATCCGGTTTGTCATGATGAAATTTTATCATATACCTCCCATAATCTCAAATAAATTTCTTTAAATATTTTTATTTCTGTATAATAAAAGTTTTCCTATAATTTTTTACTCTTTAAATACACAAGATAATAGAAGGAAAATTTTATAGATAACAGAATTCATTTTTCTCTTCGGTCGACACCATTTTTTCGATACATATCCATGTTTTATCAAAAAATCAAGAATATTAATACTATTATAATAATTTTTTAAAGTAATTTTTAACAATTTTATAATTTTTAAAAAATATTTTAAAATTAAATTTCTTGGTTGTTTCTAAATGAGGTGCTTTTGAATTTTTTCCAAATATGTGAAGGAGATATTAGTTTTCATGTACATGGATTGAATGGGATTTACCACCATTATAAATACTGAATTAAATCTGCCTTTACATTTACCCAATGTTAATTAGAATGAAATTTTTTTCATAAATTTTTATAAAAAAAATAATTTCAAATAAGTGATTATAAAATTAAAAGGATATTCTCTTCTAGAAATATTCCATCTTGTCTTTTAAAGGTGATTTTGTTTCAGATAATTTCACTTGATGATACTTATGATTTATTTGTAATATGATCCAATTTTTTCATCCTTATAATTTCCCTATATGGTTTATTATTAGCATGATAATATTTTTGTGAAACCCATTTATTTCCCGCAGGTTATTCTATTATGAATTGTTGAACTTTTTATGAAACTCACATCTTTTCCATGGGTCATAATGTACGATGAATGTTTTTGGATCTTCTGAAGAACATATGTGTGGATTATGATTATATATCGGTTGGTCTTGGAATTATATATCCCTCCAATATATTAGGTAAATATGGATATCTCATGAGAAAATAAGGACTATAATGGTGTTTTAACCCAGTTTCTTAAGTGACACTATCTACTATTATAGTCTTGGTAGTAAACCTTGACAAGGTATATGATGGAATATAAAGTGGACCCATTACATTATGATAGTCCTAGAAGTGATATTTAATAAATTAAATTATTTTTTATGATTATTTGAATTCTAAAACCTTATTTATTATTCTAATTATGTACTCTCATGAATTTGGTTCTTTGATTCCATTATTATTCATGTATTATGAACTAACAAGATTTATTACATTACACAACAGTATAATCTATTATATTTTAGTAATGGTTTTAAAATTATATTATCATTTCCTCACACCCATATATTCTTGTTACCAATAATTGGTCATTAATATCAACCTAGTTTTCCATTACTAAGAACCTGAGCTTAGCCATAGTTATGTTTCATTTATCCAAGTTATAAAGAATGTTATTAAGTATTATATGTATAATAATGATGATAGTTTTGAATAACTTATTGGGAGATGATTTATATATCTTATAAACCACTTTATTATTTATACATGTTTCCTGGGAAAAAAATTAATGATATTAGCATGGATTGTAATGTTATGTACAGAATATTCATATATTAAAATGTAACATATATATGTTTGAAAATTATGGTTCACAGTAGTTGTAATCAATTCAAGTTTTACTTAATAATTTGATATTTGGATTTTAGAAATTTGGTAAAAACATTTTGGATAAGTCTATGTATAGGTTAACATCCTAATGTTTTGGTAAAGTATAGATTATGTGGTTTTCCTAACAACACATCCCTATCTATGTACTATAACTGGGATTGGTTTTGAAGAATATGAATCTTGGGGTAATAATATCAAAAATAGTTGGTCGAGTATATATCAACCATCATTCTGGTAAATGTTGAATGTTCCTTTAATTTTCACCTAGTTTGACACTCTTGGGGGATATTATTGGGCTAACGTGCCTTTTCTTTATGAACCATTGTAAAGGATATGAATAGATAGTGACCACATATTACCTATGTTAAACCTAAGGTTTTTTATATTGAAAACATTTGTTAATATTTAGACATCCTATGAATGATTTTTCCTATTTTTACACTATGATTATTTTTCCTCCCACTATGATTTTTTATTATATTCAAAGAATGGAACTAGGAGGAATTCTATTAACACTGAATGTGATGGAAAGTGGAATGATTATCCTCATGAGAAACCAAATAAAATGAGATTTAGAAGGTGAAAACTTATGGATATTCCTAATCAAATATCTTTTTATATGATACAACATATTTACTGGGTTGAGTTTCCTGAGACACTAAATAAGATTAAAATAGAGTTACATAAACACCATAGAGGGAATAAGATTTATCTTCCTACATATAGAGTACATGAAAAAAATAAATTACATAAATATATTAGAGGAATAAGAATATGATTTATGTGTATAAAAAATGGTCATAGAGAATTAAATTTTTGATAAAAATTAATATTTCTATGATGGGATATAAATATAATCCTATGTTTCCATTTATAGATCAATGTATTTTTAGTAGAGAATATGGGATTTATATGAATCAATTACCAAATCCAAGGGTTAATTCATAGACCAAGGAAGGACCTCTATTGTCTCAATAATTTAATTAAAAGGATAGAAGTAATTTATTTTATTAAGAATCAAGAATTATATTATATAAGTTCAATATCAATGATGTTTTTGTTATAATGATCATGAAATATCTAAGGATTTTTCTAAATTTTTTTTATTTAATGATTTGAAAACATTTTTACTGATATGGGATATTTATACAATATAGGAAATTTATGGAAAATAACTATTAGTATCTGCTTGATGTTGAGATAATAATTTTTATTTGGAATAAAAATATGATTAATAATATTGAATAGTATTCATTACCTTGTAATTGATTAGTGATTTGAGGAGAAATTTATTTATGTGATATTTTGTGAAGTTTAATACATTTTTTGATTTATAGATTATATTAAAAAGTTTGTAATAATTTTTGTTTTCAATGTGGTTTTATGTGATGGTATTTTGAGGTCCCTTGATACCTTTATTGGGAGTTATTAAATAATAAACTATTGTGGTTTAAATAACCAATTGGGTAAAAATATGATTTGATGTTAAATAAATTCTACTCTATTTAATTATGGGTTATAGATAATATTTATGGTTAACCATTTATTCATTGACAAGATAATATTTTCAAATATATTTATAGTCAATATAAGGCTTGCATTTTAGGTCAGTATCTAAATTTAATTCAAGATATTTTGGTGATGTATGCTCATTGAAATATTATATAATCGTTTTTATTTGTTATTAATGATATTTTTTGATTTTTTTTAATAGGTTGATGTATATGTATACCTATGGTTTAACATTTGATTTAATATGAAATATTATTTGGGATGGATATAATTAAATTTTTTTGATGTATGTTGAATGGTGTAAGATCACCATTGACGTTAGAATATTATTTAATGTTGAGATTATTAATGTCATTTTGGATTTAGGGATATTTATTTATGGAATGATATATGTTGAATATTTGGTGATATTGTGGTTATTTTGGAGATTTTTTTTATTTCATCACATAAAGGTTCATAAATTTTCTATATGATCTTACCTTGTGCTACCATTTTGGTTATCTTAATTTTTAAAGTTGGATGAATATCTTATTTATCTTTGGTGGATTGTGTGATCCTTTATAAGTAGATATTAGTGCTTTAGGCAGGAAAAAATTTAATCTAGAATACTCATAATTTGGAGAAAAAGATAATATTGCAGTATAAATTGATTAAAGGATGAAATTATACATATAAAGTAAGTATATTTCATTATGTGATTTTACTAAATGGAAAATGAATTATTTAACGATAGGAAAGGGATATTGAAATAGAAATATTATCTTATTAATCTTATTTTTTGAGGAATCAATGCTCTTTTTCACCCCTCACTGATTTATGGTTTTGTGGACATTAACTTTCTTAGGATCATTTATATTCTTTTAAAAAATGTAATATATCCATATCTATCATTATTTATTCAATATTTACTTCCTCTATTTCCATATTATCACTTCTCACTAACGTTATCATATTTTGAAACTCATTTATGTGTTATTCCAAATGACATTTGTATTTTCCATTCTCTCTTTTCAAGAGAAATTTTTAAAAATCATATTTATGATTTCTGTTTTCAAAAAATGAATTATCAAAAAAAAGAATCCAAGACTATTGATCACAAGTTAGAATTTTGAGAATTCACTTTGTTAAATGTGGATAATGTAACACCCTAAATATTTAAAAGAATATTATTTTCAATACAATATACAACATACAACACCGTGTTTTAATAAACCATGAAATATTATTATTTTATGACTATTATAATATATTCATTGAATTTGTAGATATTAATATATGTAATACAATTATTATATATGTATATAATTCAAAATCAATAAAAATTTATTAATGAATTATTATAAACTAAGTACTCGATTTTTAGTAAATTCATTTTATTCTTTAAAATAAGTATTTATTTATTTTTGAAACAAAATATTTAAAAATTTCATTCGAAAATTTAAAAATTCTATTTTATAGAAACAATATATTTTTTACATTGTCATATAAAAAATATCTTTAGGTTAATATTAAGGATTTTTCTAAAAAGAATTATTTTCTAACGAATTGTGAAAAATATAAGTTTTTTTAAACTATATTTTTGTTTCAAGAATTTAAAAAGTAAATTTTTTTTCAGAACGTTTTAAAAGTGAAATTATTTCCCTTATATTATGAATAATCTAATAAATTTCTTTGGAATCAATCATATGGTTTAATTTGGTAAAAAAACATTTTTATACGTAAAAGGCCATTTTATTTGAAAAACTATTTTCATTGTGTTTTGAATTTTTATGTTAAATTAATTTAAAAAACATATAGATATTGAATATTAAAAAATGTGTTAGATATTTAGTAACATGATTTATAAAATCTTTAAACAAGTACCGTTTTTTATTCATTATTAATACTAACCATAGTAAATTTTATTACCACTATAAAGATAAAATGGGTCAATTAGGGTGAAAAATAATATGATAAGTATTGAAATTCATTAAAAAGATTTTTTTTTATTTTATGATTCTATTTAATTGGTAAAAATAATAACTATAAAAATTACTTTTTTATTTAACTTTGATTTACATCTTTATAATATTTAACTATAAGATAAAGTCCAAAATATCACTATCTTACTTTAAATATAAATAATATTTTATGATATGGATAAAAACAACGTCTAATAATTTAAATTTTTTATTTTAAATATTTATCTAAATTCTTATCATGGTAATTCTTTTTTATTTTTTCTAGATGAAATAATTACCTTAAATGCTTATGCAATGCCAATATGATTTTAAAAACTCTAAAAGTTTTATTTTTTTTGTTATTTAATATTTACCACAATTTTATACGATTAATATAAAATATTAGATATTTTTTATAGTTTTATATTCTAATTACATTTCATTCATGTTTTTTTCAAAGTCAAATTATGTGAATAGTTCTTAAAATGATATTAATAATATTTTATTTTAAAAATATCTTATTAAATTACTTAAAAATAAAAATATCTTAAAATGGTAAATTAGGATGTGAATCTATCTAATATGTCATTCCATGGCCATTTTTATCGAAATTGTACCTTATAAGTAAAATTATAACGATTTAATATTTAAACAAGTCATTGTCGTGGTTAAGGTTAAATTTGGTTAACCAAGGTGTTAAACAAAAATATAAGGTTTAAAATGTTATCTAAAACTGTTAAAAGTTTATATTTATATTATATTAAGTTCATATATTCCTTATATTATAATTCATTCCATTTTGAACCATTTAATATGAGTAAGATACCTATTATATTCTAATATTTCTTCTATTTCCAAAAATAACATTAATGATATTTTATAACAAATAATATTTTATGAAAGGGTTTAAAGTTCATAAAAATATAACATTCATACAACTGAATGGTGTATAATTAAAATATATTCCATTGTCAATTTATGGGTCACTTTTATTTTTATTGTAAATTTTTAATCCCCTAAATACTAAAAAGCATTGATATCATGGTAACTGTCAAAAGGATTAATTTGTGTTAAAACTAAGAGATAAGAGCAAAAAATATCAAAAACCTAGTAAAATTTTATTAATGAGATTATTTAGATTTATAATATTCTTATATTCAAATAATATAAAATTATATCTATTTTTTAATGAAAATTAATTTATATTATATTAATAATTTATGTATTTCCTAGAGTGTCACTCCCCTCACTTATAAAAGTGAACCTTATCTCTTGCATTGCTAAATATTTTTGAGCCTTATATATTAGGAATTTAATGAACTAATATCATATTATTTTCCTTCACCACAAATTAAAGTTTATTTTATTTCCAAAATACCATTCTTTTAGGGATAAAGCTATAAACCAAAAGAGGTTTCTCAAAAAAGAGGTATTACTATTAACTGAGTGTTTTCTATTTTATTTCTCCATCTACCTAATCTAAATCCATTACATAAATATTAATATAATTAAATAATTTTACTTAATATGATTAATTTCAATTATGATTTTGCAGCTACCATTATTATCCTTCTTTCTATCACATGGAAAGAAAAAATCATCACTTGTGCATAAGTATGGCTCAACGTCTCCACATAGCATCATAATTTGTTTTCCATCACCACATTAATTGGATGGTTATAATGATTAATTTAAATATATATGTTATTTTTATATAAATATGATTCTATAATGGTGAATTATTATTTACCTTTCTTTCTTTCCATCCATCAAAAAATGGAAACAATGTTTATACATACATATGGTATGGCATCTCTATAAATGATATAATTCATTTCTATGAATTTTATGGTTGAATATAAATATATATAAGTAATATATATTATATTTATATAATTATTAAAATTATTAATATGATGGATCCATGATCAATGTACAAGGACTGAAACTTCCAAACTGAAATTCTAATGAAAACAGAAATACTTAACACACATAAACAACTATTTTAATAAATAATTTTTAATTAATGGGTGTTAAAAGGTAATAATTGAACCATATATGATATTAAAATTAAGTAAATTATTATATAATATAATTATTTTAACAACTTAATTTTAAAAAATCAATCTATGCTCGATAGCATAAAAGACACAAACCACTGACCTTAAACAAACCACGAAATAATATTATTTTAAATGGGGTTTTTATAAACCATCCAATAAATTAGTGGTTTTGAATAGTAATAAATATTTTATAAATTAAATATATATTTTCTACTTAATAAAAAATTATTGATAAACTCTTATAAAAATAATCAATCAATTTTTAGTAATGTAACTTTTTTCCGAAAAAATATGCATTCTTCCAAAATGATTTCTATTTCTTTTTGTGAGTAAATATTATAATTAAATTAATGATAATTAATAATATATATTTAATAAAATTAAAATTAGTTTCAAAAATCATTATATCAAAATTAACATAGTGGGATTTTTTTTATTTTTCAAAAAATATTGATTTTTAGTTAATAGTTAAAAAATATTGATTGTTTTAAAAATGTCACTTCCTTTTAATAAATTAAATATATTAAATGTAAGATTATGTTTTGAAAATTATTTAAGGTAAAATAATAATTATTTAGTTTAATTTAATGTACCTAATTACATTTTAATCATCTTTATATTGGATTTAATATATGTTTTTTAGGGTTTAAAAATGGGGTTTTTTCTAAAAAATCTTTTAATGTGAATGAGGTTTATCTATTTTAATTTATTAACATCCCATGATTATTATTGTTTTAAATTAAATTAATATTATATATATAAATAAATAAAATTTTAAATCAATAAAATGATTATTACTAGTCATATAGTTAATGTAAAATCATTATCTTCATTAAAAATACACTTTTTGAAAACCAATGTTTTCATCATGTTTCTACATTTTATTTAAATTAATTATTCCACTTATGTGATTTTTTTAATTAAAATTAATGACATATTTATAATCATAATAATTAATATAATGTAATTAGGTTGATAATTTTTCACCATAATGAATATAAATAATATTAAATATTTGGTACTACGGTTAAAGTAAAATAATATTTTATTATAGCTTAAACTAAAATGATAATGTTTAAAATGGCCTTAATAATTTTTTAAAATATATTTTATGTTAATATTTAAATCTTATAATGTTTAAGTCTCACTATTTTTCCATTCTGTATCCTTTTTCATGTGAAAAATGAGGGTATGCCTTTTTCTTTTCAAAAATTACAAGTGTACCACTCACCACACTAATAAAAGTTCATCCCCACTTCTCTACTCTTCAAACATTCAAATCCCTTTTAATTGTCCAATATCTACTTAAATAAATTTATTAATTCACTCCTAATGACTTATACCCATTTTTTATGAAAAAATTTCTAAATATGGATTAGGGTGAAAAATTAAGGAGGTGGTCCGAAGAAGAGGTTTTGTTTTTAGTCGAGCATTTTTATTTTATTTATTCTTACACCTCCATAAAATATTCCTCAATTATTGTGATATAATAACACCAATATCATATATATAATTATATTTTAATTAGTTAATTAAATAACCTACATCCTCCTACTCTACTCTAAAATTTGAAAAGAAACCATCGTTCATGTGTAAGGAAGACTACTGCCTTGCAGACCGATATAATTCATTTTCCATCATCACCGCCCATGGCTATTTCTTATCATTGGTTTAAAGTGTATGTATATATATATATTAACATAATTATACTTTTTAAATTATTATATCAGATTTTACATCTTACAATCCATCTATGGCAGATACGATAATGTCACTTGTGTGTACGGCAGAGTACCGCCTCACGAAGCGATGTGATTCATTTTTCACTAATGCTTTTCATAAATGGTAAAAAAGATAAAGTTAATAAATATTTTTGAAATAAATATAAAATATTTATTATTTTAATGTAACATTCATCATTAATAATATATAATATATCATTTTATTTCTTTCCATCCCACTCATTAGAAATTGATATAATTGTTTCTATGTACGTGTAGACTAATACCTCCAAGAAGCGTTGTAATTATTATTTCATACCACATAAAATATATGATATATATAAGTGTATTTAAAAATATATTACAATGTTTTTTTATATTTTTATCATTATATAATGATAAAATAATACTTACCTTCTTCAACTAATGATCGTTAAAAAATAGAATGTTACTCATGTATACATACGACCTACCATCTTTATAATCATAATATAGTTCATTTTTTCTAACCATTATCCATGGATGATTCTAAAAGTATAATTTATTTAGGAAAAATATAATTTTATCATGATTATTATTCTGTATATTTCATAAAGACAACCATATTTACTAGTTCTACTCACCAAAGTTGTTTTGAAATAATGAACTGAACATCTTCAGAACACCTAATGTGAAGTTAAATGATTATGTATTTAATTATGTAATTAAATATATATAAATTAAATTATTTAAGTATAATGTGTTGGAACTATAATTGTTTAATATGAAATAAAATAATTTATTTAATCATATTATACAATATTTAAAGGACATGCATGAAAATTCTTGACTCGATGTAAGGGACATCACCTCAATTTTCCTTCATTGATGAATCTTTTAATGTAATGAACCTAATTTATTTAATAGAGTGTATATAATAAAACATTTATATATAATATAATCAAACATTTAAATATCAGTTTATATTTATGATTCAATTTGAATTATTTCATCCAAGGGGATTTACTTGAAAGTTACAAAGTGGTAAAGGGTTTCTTAACACAATTTCTTTTTGTTGGGTTAAAACTCATCTTTATTGACTCTGTTATGATATAATTATGTGTTAATTTATATATAAATTTCTATATATAATATTTCCACTTATCTGGTGGATTTTTTAAATTTATTAATGATAATATCTCTTTTTATTAACTCTCAGTTAAGTCATATGGTCTTTTTAAGTGTTAATCATCCCAAATTATTTTCTTTTGGTCACACATTTAAGGTATGCAGCTATATTATTTGATTAATTGTATATACATCCCTTTTGAAATTTAATATCACGATTCTCATTGTGTTTAAGATATATAAAGTATCATTTTATGTTATTATTTTATGGGGCCTATGATTGAAGAGTAACCCAAATGGAAAATGATTAATGTTACAAACTCTTTTAATATAAGGATTGTTAATACTCAAGGTTTCCATAAAGGAAATCATCTGATCTTATTTTCTTGAAAATAAAATCTTTCATCTTCTATGGTTATAAATTTTGTTCACATGTTTAATTTATATTTTCTCCCTTATTGATTTAATAAAAATCAATAAATCCATTTGTAAGTGATAAAAATCTTGTATCTTCTTCACAATGGGGAATCATTTTCTTCCATATACATGTTTCAAATAATGATTTCAAAAAAATGTTTATTTCTAGACATAAATTATTTCCTAAATTTATTTTACATGTTATTTAACCTTCTTTTAAAATCTTTTAAAATAAAATTTCTTATCATTTTCCAAATGGGTCACTTTTGACTCCCTTTTAGAAAAAGTTTTGAAAAGAATGTTTATTTTTTATTATTTCAAAATGAATTGATATTCCTGCAGTCATGAATATTATTTTCTAAAAACCCTTCCTTTTTATGTTTCCATGGTTATTTTAAAATAAATTTATATTCACAATATTTTTTTAGTTTTTAGTTATTAAAAAGTGATTGTCAAATTAATAAAAAGGTATTTACCTCAATAACCTTTTGTGGAATTTTTATGGTAATTCCATTTGTAAATATAAACAAGAATCTGTTTTAGTTATGATCCAATGGGGATATGTTTTAATGACACCATCATCATTCATTCTATAGATGGATTATGATTTTTTCAAATAGATTATTATGGAACCTATTACTTTTCCATAGGTTAATCAAGCATCCAAAATATCATTATGGAACTTGTTTCTTTTCCATAGGTTAAATGATTTTAACTAAATGTATTGTGGAAAATTTTTCATTTCCTTGGGTTAATAATGTTACAAATATATTGTTATAGAACCCATTTCTTTTCTATAGGTTAGTCATGTTTCAAATACATTTTAATGGAACCTATTTCTTTTCAACAAGTCAATCAAGTTATGAAAACAATAATGGCTATTTCTAATATTTTTATGATGAAATGAAGGATTTGTATACTTTATTCATGTTATAGTTCATGTAAATTGAATATAAAATCGGTGAACCCAAATATAATTGGGTGATCTTGATGTATATTATATGATGGGTGCGCCAAGATACTTCTCTAATGCATTGGGTATGGAAGTTGTTTATATGGTTATTACATTTGTAATAATTATTGTAAGATTGATATTGAAATGATGTACCAAGTTACCCATATATTTTACTTATGTTTACTATGGTTTTTTAATGATTCCATTGATCAATAATGATATCACATTTCTCTAGATGTTTCACTCTTACAAATCATTCATTTTATAAAGAGTTATTTCCTGATTCATGATTGATGTTTGAAGTATTTATGGGTATTAATATCATTATGTTGTGCTCTTTCACTTTGACTATGTCACAATACCCTTATGTTACTATTATTCTCAACGATGAAGCTTAATTTTTAATGCTTACGTTTTTCCTTACTGATAATTTTTTCTCAATGTTATTATGTTTCATATTCCCTATGTTATGAAGAATGATGATGAATTAATTGGGCCAATAAATTTTTCTAATCTGATGACGTTTGAGGGAGATGTTGAAGACTTAATATGGAATATTAAAAGTTGGTTATAGTGGAAAAAATAATCCCTTCAAATCATGGGAAGATTTTATATAATATTTTTTCATAATTCGAAAAAACTATAATCCTAAAGGTTCCTTTGTTTTATAATATATCTAATATTTCATTTTACTACTGTAAATTTTTTAGGGAAAAAATTGTGTCACCTTCATCGATATCGAATCAAAAAATTTAAATTTTATGATTTTATCATTAGATATGGGAGTTCTGGTTCGAATATATTATAAGTAATATAAATTTAAATTTATAATATTTATTTTTACAGAACATTATAATAAATTCAAGATTATAGTAATGTATTTTTTCCCACTATTATTTATGTGACACACATGTCATATTCACCACATGTTTCTTTTATTTGGTGCATATATTTTCCATGATTATATTTTATGATTCTTATCATTAAAATTATAGGGATATAAATATCCATATAATATTATTTCTTTAACATGAATTATGATTCAAAATTTATCGAAGCGATAAGGGGTTTATTCTATAATAACATTGTTAATTAATATTTTTTATGATCATGTTTTGGATGGTGATATTTTATGATATGCCTCTCAATAATATCTTATCACCTATTATCCTATAGTTATTTAAACATATTACATGTTTACCTTTCATTTTTTACTCTTTATTTTTTGTTTTGAGAAGGTAATGCCTTGTTCAAAGACCAAAGCACCATTTATTAATTAGAGAAACAAAAATTTACAAAAGACGGAAAGATGGGATTCTTTTACAATCTTGGTCAAAAAGATGAAATAAATCAAAAATATTGTATTTTGTCCATGTTCTTTAAAAATGTTTTCAACTTTTTTTATATTCTCATATGAATTTTTAAAGTCATTATTACCCATGCTTTAATTTTTATAAAATTGATTATATGGAATCTTATTTTTTTGAATGGGTAACTTTTGACTTTTATATCAAAAATGTGAATGGCATCATTTTTGTGTGTGCATGGCATGAATAAATATTCCCTCTATAATATCCACTCAATGATTTGAAGTTTCATTTATGATTTTATAATGTTATTTTCAAATAAAATTATTTCTTTAATATTTGGAAATTTATTATATTTTAAATAAGTGATTTAAAAATTAAATGTGTATTTTCCTTAAGAATCATTCCAAGTTATATTTTAAAATACTTTTTTTATAATAACATCACTTGAAGATGAATATGAATTACCTAGGATATTATCATATGTTTCATAATTATTCTTTTTATGAATGATTTATTATTAAAATTATGAGTTGTTTATGAAATATATTTATTTTACATGGGTTATGCTATAATGAATTATTGAAATTATTATTAAAACCAATTATTTTCCTTTGGTAATTATATATTATGAATGTTTTATGATCTTATGGAATACAAAATAATTGATAATAATTATGTGATAGGTTATTAGGAATATATATCACTCTAATTAATGGGTTAAATTTGTATATCTCATGAGATAATAATTACTTGAATTTGGACTGAACCCAATAAAATAACAGATTATTTCTAATATGATTGTCTTGAGAGTGAAAATTGACTATGGATATGATGGAATGTGGCGGGAAACTAATAATATATGATATTATATGAATTGATACATGAATATTGAAATTATTTTATAATCTTATTTATATTAAACAAACTTATGTCCAATTCGAATCATATACTCTAAAGGCTCATATTCATTGATTACATTTTGATTCATCTCTTGTCACGCCCAGTTTTTCACATTTTGGTTTATGGTCTGATTCATTGGGAATATTTGACTTTTTATCGCATCCTAGGTGTGATGGGGGTTGTGTTTTTAATTGTTTCAATTGTATAATTTTTCAATCATGGTCTTTCATCCATTTTGTTTAGAGAAAGTGGAATTTTGGAGTGTTTTGGACACCCATAGTGTCACCTTTTTTGTTTAAATCACTCAAGGATCATTGGGTGGGGTTCAGTTGTGTTTGGATTGTAATTTGAGGTTTTTTAACCAATTTTTCAGGCTGTATACTTTTATTAAGGTTTTTCAAAATTGCTCATCTTAACCATGAAAAGTTACCAATTCTTTCCTGTTTCCCTCGCACAGTTTGTGCACGGTTTGACACATCGAGAAAAAAAAAATCATACATCCACTTAGAGGCTTAATAAAATTTATTATAAAAATTGGAATTACGTGATTACACCTATTATTCAAATACCCAAGTGTTTTATATTGACCAGAGGGATACCTCCTTATTCTAACTTGTTTGGTTCCACTTTTTAGAAAATTTATCACATAAGGTTAGTGGTTCTTCTTAATTTATTCATTAATTTTTCTCCTTCCTCTTACCTCTTCCTTATTCTTCCAATTTTTATTCATTTTATATTTTTCCCTAGTAATGATTGAGCTAGGGTTATGGGTTATGTTATCCCATTATTTTTATGGGTTTTTGGTATGTTTATGGTTGCTCTTCATAAATCCAGATTGTTGGGAACTGCGGTGGGTGATATCGGGTGTGTGTTTCCTTTCTACCATGGTATTGAGGTAGGATATCCCATGCACATTTTTTATTCATTTAAGTTTCATATCATTAATTCTATTCTAACCATATTTATATGCTATGTGCTGTTGTGAAACATTTTGTTTAATTTCTTTGTGTGAAAAGTGGTGTTTATGTCATGTGTTTTTAAAAGTAGTGTAGTTTTATTATGAAATTATTCACTAAGTGTTTATTTAAATGTTATGTTATCCTTAAAACCTCATATGTGATTTTTTTAACCTATTTTAGAAATTTAAACAAATATTTGTCCTAAAAATTTGGTCTTATAACCTTTTTCGTGATAAATGGAAGTTGTTTTATTAAATGTTGCAGGCCTTGTTTTCAAGAAATGCCTGGTTGGATTTTTGTGCTCAAGGTGATATAAAATGACTTTTTGGCATATGAAAAATATTGTAATTATGTGAATAACGGTTTTTTGAGTCTTTATATGTCTGCACAATGTGTATTTAAAAAAACAAATGGGTTTTGGTTTATAACATGTTTTGGTACGAGTTGCTGGAAAATGGCCAGTTTGGAATCCTCATAAAAATAGTTGTGATTTGGATGTGTAACCTGAATTTTTTAAGGGATTAATGAATTTTTTTATGATTTAAATGGTTTTTGGACTCCTCTTTATTAAAATTGAAACATTTTCCTTTGGAAAATGTTAGTCTGGAGAAAAACTTAAAGGCCCATTTGGAAACTTTTTGAAACATGGGGAACTTGTTAATAATGAAAACCTCCTATGGATATTTATCATTACATGTTTTTATGTATATAATTGATGGAATTTTATTATTGAGTAACCTTTTTGGTCCATTATGAGAGTTCCTCTTGTTGGACTTTTTATTTTCCTTTTGATTAATAGCATGAGATTGTCCTTAGAGTGACTCAGGGTGATGACTATTGAGAATTATCATTATATATATGTGGTGATTGGATGCTTGGCTGGAATAAAGTTGGATCTCTCCCATTAGATACATGAGACATGGTAACATATCATTTTGATAGAATATTCTAGAAATGAGTGCTTCACTGGTATGTCATGGAACTGACTAGTGGCCCATTGTTTGTAGATATATTGGGTTTATTGCAATGTGATTTTCCCTCGGCCTACCCTAAGAAAGTGAGGTCGAGCATATTGAAAATATTGATTTAATCATGAGTGACATGTTAATAAGGATGAGTTCTTATGTATTTTTGTCTTTTGTATTATTCTTTATCTCTTAAGATCGACTATGTATATTGCATTTTAGTTGCTTTTAGTGATGAATATGATGATTATTTGTATATTTTTACATTAACCTTGTTTTGTGATTACTATCGTGCCTTCTTGTGAATTGTCTTTATTTTAAATTGGTGGGATGTTTTTACTAGTTTTATGTAAATGGTTTTCAAATAAAAGGGTTTTATCCTCTTTTTAAAAGTCTGAAAATGTAAAAATCACTTTCCAATTGAAAATTCTATTGGTGCACTAGTTGAATGATTCTATTCTTAGAAATGAATAATTGGAATAGTTCGTATATTGTTTTTAAGTAATCTTGCAGAAAATAATACATTTATATATTGTACTTAAATCTTGAAATTTATGTTTCTTTTATTTTAAATCATGATCATTGAGAATAGATTATCAGGATAGCCTACTGAGTTTTAATAGTCATGCCTATAGTTATTTTTTGTTTTTAGAACATGTGCTGGTTTTAGCTTTAGTTAGATTACCTTGAGTGGTATGTGATAATTGTGTGGGAGAGTGGCCAATGGGGTCACATGGAGTTATTCGTTCATCAGGTCTTGTCTATTTAGTTGTATCATTCATTTTTACTTCTAGTGTTGTTGTATACAAGATGATCAATTCATTTTTTTAATGTGTATTGGGATTTCATTTTCCTTTTTCTGTTTTTTTATTGTTTATATTTTGGAGAAATCATTCCCTTATCTACTATAATGATTCTTGTAACTTGTTGTCATATCATGGGGATCTGGAACACCCTTTGAACCATGCTACAGACCATCTCAAGTGACCGGTTCAGGGTCGGTTTGGGCAAGTTCATGACATCTCTTATGAAATAATATGCTTTATTAAAGTAATCAATATTATGATCTGTGATTTACTACATATGGTTATCAAATTTTAAGATCATGTTCACATAACATTATGATGATATTATGTTTAAATGTTCATTAAAATCTCTCTATTTTACTCATACTGAGAATCTAAGATCACTGTATATTATGTTTTCTTTCCCTATTTCATGAAAAACGTTTTTTAGTATGATATTTATAATAAGGTTTATAGTTAAGAAAAACTTTGTTGGAGATAATGTAGATCTCTTAATAACCAATTGTTTATGTATATTAATTTCCAAAGTTAAAAAACCTATAATTTTCTAGAATGGATCCTAATTTTATATAATGGATATTAATCTATTAATATTTAATATATATGTATGAAATGTATGGGTCTCTATAGGATCCATTTTTGTTTGCATCTATAAGAGTCAATGATGAAAAACGAAATACATTTTTTCACAAGTTGGTAGTCCCCATGTACATGGGAGTGATGACTTTATTTTTCATTAGATGGTTTAGGAGATGAAAAGGGGTTGGAACCTAAACATAAAAATATTACAAAATATGGGATATATTGATGTTATTATATTACAATTGTTAATAAATTTTTGAATTAGGTAAATGAAGAAATAAAATGAAAACACATGGGTAAGAATTATAAATTTTGTTAGCATGACCTCCTTAGGTTTATATCTACAATCATCCTATGATTGTATTATGGTCAGACAAGGACTTATAGGACATGGGGAGATTTTTTAGCATAGAAATAGGGTAATAATTAGAAGACATAAGTTGATCTTGAAGTTTTAATAGGAAAGTAGAGTGGTGACATTTTATAAGTGAGTGAGAGGCCACACAGGGAATGTTTCAAGATAATTAAAATATATAAATATCATTCTCAAGAAAAATATCCGCAAAAAAGATCATATTCTAATATGAGATTATATAGAGTTTAAATATTCCCATTAAATAATATTTATACTTTTTTCTAGGTTATTTTAACCATTATCATTTTAGTTTTAACCTATTTTAACTCTTATTATGGTTACTAACTTGTTTTACGAAAGTTACTATTCATAAAGACCAAAAATGAAAGTGAACTCATTAAATAAATTAAATTTTTATTCCAAATATGTATTCCATTTTATCTAATTATATATATATAAGTGTAAGAATTTACTTTTAAAATTACAACATGTATCATGATGAAAAACTATTTTACAAAAAATGCATTTTCAGTATAAAAATGTTTTCATGCCAAATTCATGTATAATATTTATTCAAGTCATATTTATCGAGTTATGTTTATTAATAATTAAATAATGAAAATTTTAAAATAGTCCTTAAAAATAATACTTTCTATATACTTGGAATTTAAGTATAGTTTTCATAAAAGTTGGTATTTTCTATAATTCACAAAAAAACAAAATTTTCTTAAAATTCCAAAAAACTATCGACTCTAAAATAATGTATTATTTCAAATATAAAACATTATATTATTTTATACAAATTTATAATAAATAATTTAAAAATTAATACTTTTAAATAAAAATATATAATATATGAAAATGAATTCAGTATGAATAAAACTATTTCTTTTTTTATTGGAAATATATTTAATATTCTTATGGTGAATATAACTCATTAAAATCTAATTCATGAATATTTATAAGGAATAAAATTTATCCATGATCAATATTAGCTGTGTTTTTACAATCTTCAATATCTTTTTAAATTGTGTCCTCTCAATTTTCATCACTTCTTAAACAGGTGGGGTATTTTTCCTTCATTTCATTTTGAGATTCTCATGTTCCTTGATCAATCATATTGTTTTTTTTCTACAAAACCATAGCTTGTTTTATCACTTTTTCCAAAAACAATTCTACTTATTATTAAGAATCTAAATATTTTTTCCTAATATAAAATATTCTTTTCCAACTATACTACTTCAAGGCTCAAAACATGATATGTATATAGTTCTTATTTTCATAATAATGAAACATTAAAAACATCATGTACCTAGGTTAAACATGGTAAAAAGGACACATGAAATGAAACTAATAAAACCTTCTATAAGATTTTATATAGTCTAATGAACTATGTATATAATTTTATGTTTCTAACAAAACTCATATCATTTTCTCATTGAGATACTTTAATAAAAACATAATCTCTAGCCTCAAATGAAACATCATTCCTCTAATTTTATGCATAAAATTTCTACCTTATCTTATATATGATCATATATTGGCTGGTCAACTTCACTTTATCAACCATTTCTTCTACCAATTATAATCTCAAAATATTTCCTTCCGTATATTCTTACCAAAAAGTCATAGTTTGAAACCACTTTCCAAATAATACCATAAATAGTTCAATCCATATACTAGAATAAAAATATTATTATATTAAAATTATACTTAGGATATATGTGGATCCTGGAATACCTGGTAATACAAAAAATATGCTCAAATAATGAATTATAATTTATGAATAATTATCTCTTACATCTCATAAGATTGAGGATAAAAATATATATAAAAAAATTAATTATGTACATATGGACATTTTAAGTCCTTTCGAAAAATTAAAAGTAAACCTTGGATCATGATAAAAAATAAT
Source organism: Viscum album (assembly GCA_963277665.1). Lineage (NCBI taxonomy): Eukaryota > Viridiplantae > Streptophyta > Magnoliopsida > Santalales > Viscaceae > Viscum > Viscum album. The sequence continues at coordinate 498,019,326 of OY728127.1, forward strand.
AGAATGATGGATTCATGAAATCTGGTAATCTATTTTGTATAAATCCTTAAAATATGATCTTGATAAATATTTTTTAGAATGTGAAGAAAATCTGATGATTTATTCAAGTCATCCAAAATTACCCAAATTGTATTATTAACTAGATATTGCTTTATTAATCTCACCAAAAATCCATATATATATATTCCCTCATTTTAGTTACTGCATTAGAAAAGGCTATATTATTCCATTCAATTGTTTTCAATTGTCTTTTACCTATTAAAAATTCAAAAAATTCAGTATAAATTCATAAATATATCTTTTTATTCCATCCCACTAGAAATACTCCTAAATTTATCTATACATATTAGTATTATAAAGATCAAAAAAAATTGATCTATGATATTCACTTAGTAATTCATCCTTCTACTAGGACTCGCGTGAAATTGATAATATTATTTCAAATCTCAAAATTATTTTTTTGTCATTTCTAAATTTAGGTACCTTACCTTTACTAAAAAAACTCTCGTTCTTATAAAACAAGATCCTCATTAAAAGCATTCTAAATTCTATTTTAAAATATATGTACATGGAAACCTAAAACAAAATAGATGGATTTTCATTGTACATAATTTCTATAACAATATTCATCAAATTATTTACCAAAGAATCATGTTTGAAACATAATATAATTAATTATAAATTATCATTCTGACATAAATCATCAGCTACCCTATTTTATTTTCTAGGATTATAATGAATCATGTAGTCATAATCCGTACTCAATTATAGAAAAATTCTCTAACTCATGTTTAACTCTTTCTAAGTGAATATGTACTTACAACTTTTGTTTTATGTATATATTTCACAATTTAATACACATAAATGATTTCTATAGATTTTAAAAAACAAAAACCATAGTAGATACTTCAAGGTCATGAATAAGATAATTTATTTCATGAGGTTTTAATTGAAATGATGAATAAGAAATAATCTGGCCATTATGTATTATAACACAACCAATTCCTTTTTAATATTCATCTTTATGCATATAAAACTCGCTATTTCATGTTGGTAGGGCCAAAAATGAAGTATTCAATAAACTTTCTTTCAATTACAAGAAAAATTCATCACATTATTTCATCCATATAAATTTAAATCCTTTATAACATAAATTAAACACGGTTCTAAATAATTGAGAATTTTTTTAATAAACTATCAGTAGTAACCATCTAATCCAAGAAGACAATAGATCTCTTGGAAATTTTTAAATTTTTCTAATCCTCAACCACTTTAGTTCTAGCTAGAAAATTATTTATTCAATCTCTATTTAAAATATAACCAAGGAAGGAAATTGGTCACAACTAGAATTCACACTTACTAAAGTAGGGATATAATATATTTTAATTCAATATTTTTAGAATAATCAGCAGGTTTTTTTTCATGATCCTTATAATGTTTGAATATACCAAAATATTATCAAATAATTGGATAATAAATTTATCCAAAAAATAGTGTATTTTTTTCATAAGTTTCATAAATAAAATTAAATAATCTATCAAGCCAACATTCATAACTATAACTTCATAGTACTCATACTTAGTACGAAATGATGTCTTAAAATATCATCCTTGTTTACATGAAATTGATGGTACCTAGACATGATATTAACCTTTGAAAAATACTAAGATATTTGGATATAACCAAACAATCCATCTATATGTGAAAATAGATACTTATTTTTAACAGTGATATTATGCAATACTCTATAAAAAATGTGACTCATTATGAAAAAAATTATTTAGTTCTACATTATATCTTAGCATGATAAATATAAATTCAATCCATACCCAAAATAACATTTAACTCTTCTAGGGGAATTAAAATAATGTTTTATTGTTAATTTTTTCCACATATAATAACATTAATGTTCTTAACATTTAATCTTACCTTAATAAAACTAAACTGTGTTTTCTAAAAAATTCAGGGCTTTATTTCATGAGGTGAAATTTCTTATTTATTATATATTTATGTGAAATGGTAGAATATTTGGATATCAAATCAAATAATAAATTGGAAAAATATTAATAAAAAGGAAATATACCTAACACCACATTTTTTATGGTATAGTATCAAGTTAAGTAGTCATAAATGATTTACTCACACCTTTATTTTTGTTATCTTGATGTATTTTATCCTTTATTATTATCTTTAGACAATTACTCATAGAATGAACTATCTGATTAAAATAAAAAAAATATTTTAGGTATTTCATTATTTGTATAATCATTTTCGCCACCTTTTTCTTTACAGTCTTGAGCCTCACGTCCAAACATTCCACATCAGAAACACTTTTTAGTTCTCAAGATATATTATATAAGGTTATTTTTATAACACTTATTGTAATATGGTAACTTGATTTTCTTACCTCTGGATTTCTTTGGTGGATGCTTCCTCGTTACCATCCAGTTCGTCCTCTTATTCTTCTTGTTTTCATGGAATGAATAATCATTAAAAAACTATATTTCTAACTTCTTGATACATCAAACAAGTTCCTCATTAACTTTGAATTCATGAGAATAAAATTATCTTGGATATACGGGCTTCAATTGTTAGTAAAACTAATAAATTTTATTATCAATATCCCTAATAATATTTGGTTCATACCTTTCTAATCAAGTGTGGTTTTCTTCATATGAATCCCTTAAATATTTCTCCTTGTGACTCAACTCTAATAATTTATTTTACATTCCACATTGAAAAAATTTAATAAAATACTACTTAATGAAAATATTCTTAAATTTATCTCATTCCAAGGAATCAATATCTTATTTTTCTATGATATTCTTAATCATTAACCAATGTTTATCAGAATCACCTTAAAAATGGTAAGTTTTAAGATTAAATTTTGATTTTTTGAATAACACATGACTTTAAATATCTTCTATAAGGATTTAAACTATCCTCCAGTAATTATATTGTCAGACGATCAACTGAATACCGGAGGGTGTTGTTTCATGTAATGTTATATAATGGACATGTTCCTCTTTAGTGAATGTTGTTTCTCTAGTACATGCTTACCACCAACATTTGTATCATATATCTACTGATCTTTAATATAAAAAAAATTATGTTCCATATCTAAAAATTATATGTTGCTGATATGGAATTATATTGTCCTCTAGGTGACTTCATAGTTTAGTTTTTGTATTTCCTCAATATAAAACAATTATGAATAAGTAAAGATTAGATGAAGAAATAAGGTAATATTTAAATGATTAATATTATAAAAATAAAAATAAATTATAATCTATCAAGGGTTTTATATAAATATTATCCTAACATAAAAATTAATTATAACCTCTCATTTGATAGCAAATATAAGGACTCGTCCTTAAAACATGACATGTTCTTGAGTTTTAGAGAAATAATTCATTTTATTTCATTAATGAGGACCTTTTTTAGATTATAGTTAAAGATAATTAGTTCATTTCTATTATATAAAAACCCATACATTAAAAATTGGACACTTACACTCAGTATCCATTTTTTCCTTAATAGAGTACTTTTAAAATGAAATATGTTTTCTTTTTATAAAAATTATTCATGATTTTCAATATTAATTCATAATTTATTATACCATTCCTTCCAAATTTATAAATAACATTTGAAAATATTTAATGAGAAAACATTCTCAATAAGGGATATAAAAAGAAGGGGAAATGAAACGCATTAGTTAATTTTAAAACCATGAGATCATATAAGATAGATTTTTGTTAACATAATTAACTTTGACATAATATAACTGTTTTAATACACATGAAAATATAATTAATGACCAATTTTTTTCAAAAAATACATTATAAGAATACATAAATGAAAACTCATAATCATGAGGGTTTCTTATAAAACATGAGATAACATAAAAATCATTTTCATAGAATATAAATTTTCACAATTACATGGGAAAATTATTCTTTTATACAAAAATTCATTAGAATACCTTATGAAATAAAAATATTTCAATGAATATTTATTAAAAAAATATATGTTTCTTAATTGATTATAAAACACTTATAAGAACCCTCTCAAATGGAATACCCTACCCGTTTAATTACAACATAATTATCTAGAAAAAATAATAATTACTCATTAAATTAGAAATCTACTTTTGTCTTTACCATCATTATAAATAATTACCAAGAACAATAACATATTTTAAACACATAAAATAATACATTTTCATCATTAAACCCAAAAAATATACTTTTTAACCCATATGTAAAATAATTTTAGATATTTATATATCATTTAATTTTAAAACTCAATTTCTCAAAAAAAAACCTTGAAAAAGATAATAGTGGATTTTCTTTTAAGTACACAAGGAATATTGTAAATGAATAAAAAATAAAAAAATGTTTCTAGTGGTGTGAGAAGTCATTGATACCTTATATGATAAAATATAAAATTCCACTTCCATTGTTTTAAAGAAAGTAAAAATATTCCATTTAAAGTAAAAAAAGATACATAAAATGTCCTTTATAATTTATTTATATCCCTATATTTACCTCCATTGGATAATTTTAATAATTTGGACATGGAATAATAATATTTTGAAAATAAATCATTGTAACTTTTAAAAGCATGTTTAAACGTAAAGTGTCTCTTACCACGAGTATAGATTATCCTATACATCCATTATATTTTTTAACAATAAACTTATATTAATTATCTACAAATATAATAACCTATTTAAATTTTATTATTAATTTTATTTCACTTATATCCATGTAATACCTAATTACTTAATCAATTTGGTTCATGTCGTGTATTTTGAGAACCTTTGGCTAGTAAGTCAGATAAAGCTTTGGTAGGTTGACTATAGTCAAATGTATTCTAATTATATCATTTATACATTAAAAAATATTTTAATTTTTTCAATAGGGGTATATATGTTGGTAAATGTATATTTTATATTGGTAGAGTATTTTACTAATATATATGTCCATGTCACTAAATTGTTGGTAAAATATATGTCACTAATTGTTATTACAATAGATAAGATAGTTCATTTGTAATTATAATAATACAAAAAGATAATATACTTTTTGGTTAAAATTATTAGAAAAAAATTCTGATGAAATGTTTCTCTATTGATAATATTATTACCAACATTTGTATATGATTAATATTAATAATTTTATTATTTTATTTGTTATTAATATCAATAGAAAAATTAATATCTATTTATAAATTATTTTTCAAATATGATATTATATTTAGGTATTCTAATAGTCGTTTCTAATATTGTATATTAAATTTATTAATCTAAATATATATAATATAATAATTATATTATAATAATATAAAAATATTATACTAAATTTCAACAAAACTAGCCTTTATTTGAATAAAAATGTTTAGATATAACATAAAAACATGTTCAAACTTCATCTAAAAACATAAAGATCCAAGATACATATTACAAACATGTTCAAGCTCTAAGGGAAACTACATGAAACTTCGTCATTCTTCATCTGAAATTTTTTCTCTCACACATCAGTTGTCACTGTAGTGGTTCACATAAAAAATATATTTCTCTCACACTCCCAATAATACTTTCTTCATAGTTTCCAAATGCACACATTAATATAATAGTGTTATATCATCATTATATAAAAATTCCATATCATTTTCTTTAAATTCAAGGTTCTTGTGGGAAGTAAAACCTTGTATTTTTTAAGGTGTTGAAGTACCTTCATGTGTAGTTAACTCTTCCAAGAGACAAACAATATTAACGAAGTCAATTATTTTATGTACTCTATTTGGGTAAGTATAAACATCATCAGTATTTAACCTAAAATGATGGACATTTTTTTCTTGTAACCATCAATTCATTGAAACAGAACAAACCTTCCCTTATATTTGAAAATTATATCATGGAATAATAATTTTTAATTGGGAAAAAATATTAAAAACTAGGTAACATATAACAATAGTAGGCTATACTTGAATATTGAAATGGTAACCAGTCTGAGTGTAGTGAAATGGATCTTGAAACACTCCTACACTGGGATGTCATAACATTGTGATATAATCATTGAAAACCTATATGAAAAATAATATACTTGACCTTGAGTATCTTCCATAAATCCATATAATTAAAAGGTTATTAAACACTCCTCTAACATCTATATTCAAAGAATTATATCAATAAAAAAATACTAAATAAAAACACATACCCAAATAAAATCACCATTCTAGATCACTCACCTTACTCTACTCTTAAAATATCAAAAATTAGACCACAAACCTCCATGATGATAAGATGGTACTCAAAGTTGGGCATATTCAGGATTAATCAATCAAAGAAACAATATATAATAATGGGGAATCCTAAAAACTACAATTATATTACATGGGAATGTAAATACAGAAAAATACCACATGATAATGACAATAAGAATGGGTTTAATGGTCCTACCAAATGAGATATTAACCTATAAAAATACTCCCTTCACCTGGAGACCTGATGCATAGACAAATTCCAAATCTAACTTAGTATTCCCAACTGTAGTTATGATCAAACACCCATATCCCCAAGGAAAACAAATTACTCTCCCATTATTTTCCCACCATCATCATATAGATTCATAATCCAAGACATTATTTTCCACACCACACCACTACAACTAATACATCATTAACGAACACTACAAATAATATTCATAACTCTAGACCCACCCCCACTGAATAATTATTTTGAATACAAAGCTAGATACCAAAAATGGGTAGTGCATCACACCACTAAAACCATCTATAAAAGCCAAAGTACACATAAAATTAATTTAAATAAACCATAAATACAGAAATATAACAATAAACTAAACAAAAAAAAACATTCATAAACCTTAAAAAACAAAAAAAAACAAATAACTCATGTATCATTGTCTCTTTATCAAGGAGAATAGATTATATTTAAACATTAGTTGGTAAAAATGATGTAGTCAAATGAAAAGGGACACATATAATAACTAATTTTTCTCCAAACTACTAGTATCACCCATAAATATCATAAGGTTAGTGGTCAAAACATCAACCTAGAGATAATGATGTAATATGAGGAACACAAAAATGTAATGTGAACCAAAAAACATGATGAACAATCTCCAATAAACTAGATGAAACAAAATAAATAATAAATAAAATATTAAACCTAATAAATAATCCCTTATTTGTTCAATCCATCCATACTTAATGACAAAGAGACAATGATTATATCAATGATTTGATAAATCCTAAAAATATTAAATATATAATTTATTTATTAAAATAATTTTCAAATTTAGAAAATAATTAATCAGTAAACAATTTTCGTAATAGATTTCATTTTATAAAAGCAGATATATAAGAAGTGAATACTAAAAAATATATTATTTAGTGGTTGTATTAAGTAAATAACATACAACATACATTCACAATTTCAAAACAAAAATTAAACATACATAATTTTTAATTCAGGAAAATAAGAACAACAATAAAAAATTCATGATTCAATACACAAAATAAAATGATTTAAACATTGTTTCAATTTTTAAAACAAAATAGTTTTTATCATAAAACAGAATTAAAATTCTAAAATTAATAAATATCTACATTAAAAATTATTTTACAAGAAGATAAAAATGAATATCAGGTAATTTAAATCAGTTCAAATTATAAAATAAGAACTCAAATAAAACAAGTTTAGGGAAAATGATAGAAAAATATAATAGATTATTCAGCATACAAATTTATCAGCATTGTAAAAAATAATAAATTAATATTAAGACATATATGTTTTAATCTATGTTATATCTACATGCATGAGGAAGTACCATCATAAGTATGACATGATGAGAAAATAATAATAGAAAAATAATATAGATGATAATAATCGACTAACCAAGAAAACAATCAATGATTGAGGTCATGAAAAATTACAAGCTTGTAGTTATCCCAAGATTTAGATATCAATATATACACTCACCTTACACTGACCCACTCACATAGACATAAACATATACACCCACATGTGATTTTTTATATTAAAAGATCCCATTTCTATAATTTAATAATAGAAACTAAAAATGGTATTTGAACTCAAAAAGATCACAATATTGAAATAGAACTTCACTTTTAAGTATTCATCATGGGTAAATTCAGATGACGAATTTAAATTATGTTGTGATACTCTCAGCATACTTGAGTTTGGACCATGTAAAAAATTTTAGATTAAACATTTATTCATCTTAATATTGAGAAACTCAAAACAATAAACTTATTGAAATTAAATAATTGATAAAGACATGAACATAATAGATAACATGATATTTTAAAATTTAAATGAATGTTAATTTATATTTATTATTTGAAGTATTTTTATCTTTTTTGTATATTTTTTATATATACATCCAAATTTTTATTTGATTTTATATATATTTTACAGAATCAAGATCAATAAAATGATCTTGACTAACTCAGCTTATAAATTGGGTAGAGTTGAGTCTTAATATTCATTACTCAACGTAGTTTTAGATTATCATCAAGCATTAGATAAAGATATATAATTTACTTATTTAAAACAACTTAAATTTTTTAAAACCCCTATTAGGGAACTTGGACTCGATTCGAGATATCAACATATACACCCAAAACATACTAATTAACTAAAAATAACAAGGAATGTTTATATGCTCGTTATTTATAATTAAAATAATACTATCATTATTACCTTTGGAAGGGGAAATTCCCCATGTGGGTCCATCAATGATCTGAGATAGAATGATATGGAGATAAAAATATGTATCTTTTTGAATTTATGTACCAAAAAAGTATATTAAATTGATGTACGGTAACCTTTGGTTGAAAGATATTTAGTAACATGATCTTTTTGAAGTGATTGGATGAACCAAAATCAACCTTATTTGGTGTTAGAATAAAAGGAGAGCCAAAAACCCCCTTCAGTTTCAACCAATTTTTTGGATATTGAAGGTTCATGATATATTTATTTCATCTAATTTAAATCCACACTTTTTTGGGATGGTTGTAGAAATTTTTTTTCAAGTATCCAAGGATTATAAGTCTCTATTCGAGTACAGAATTTGAGAAGTTACTATTGTTTTAATATCATAGAGGATGATATACCTATGTTTTATTGGATTATATCTATAGAATATAGGTCTATAATATCATATAATTTTGTCCCCAACCATTAATATTGTGATTTATTATAAAAAATATTTCCTTAAAAAATATGAGTCTAAAGAAAACACTAAAAATCACCTCCATTCACTAATTATCTCAATATTTCAAGAATGGTAAATGAATCCAAAATAAAACAATATAATAACACATAAAAAGTGTAATTTTATATAATTTAAATATATAAACCATGAAAATGAATTCATAGAATACTGATGAGTAAATAAAAACAATTATAATATACTAATCTAAATGAGGAAAGAAAAATGAATTTCTTTGATTTCAGCATGTATGCATGAGAAACTGTTTATCGCAATATAATGAAACATTTTCATGATTGAATGTTTTTTTACACCCCTTTTAGTTATTACACACCAAAATTTTTAAATTTTATTTTTATAAAACATATCATTTAATCTTAACATACTTTGTGATTATTTAGGACCAAGATAATATAGAGGTAATTTAATTGATTTTAAAAACTATATGTTACAAATACCTAAATTATATAAAAAAATATTACCTGTTGATAATTTGATTCTAAAAAATCACCAAATTTTCATTTTTTATCAATATTAGTGTTCTCCACATATCTAAACATGTAATTAATGATAAGTAACTTTTTGGATCTGTCTTCTGGATTGAGGAAGATTGTCAGAGTGAAATTGTGCTTCAGGTATTCTATTCCATTCATGTACCCTATAATAAGGTAATGTTATGCATCCTTGATTTTTATTTATACATTGAGTACCCCATAAAATAGTGAAATAATATTTTGATTAATATTCTTAATTGAAAAAAGAAAACCTCAAGAATTATAGTTTTTCTAGAAGGATTCACATAAATTAATTTTAATAATTTCACTCACATGCATATATCATTGGACAATAGGTGGAATATAAAAGATAATAACAAAAGGAATAAATTTACAAAAACTATATGATGAGTCATTTTGCTGCATAGATTATTGAGGAGTTCCCTTGGAAATATTTGAAGTGATTAAAATTATCCCTGCAATATAGTATATGCAACTAAAAATTTAAATAATTAACAAAATAGGAACATCAAGTTGAAAATATATTTTAACTAGGAGGAAAGTGAATAACTTAAAATAGAAGTTGGAATAAAATTCATCTTATATATTGAGACCCTGATTCCACTATCATGTGGTTATTCCATGTTTTCTCGTAACATGGTAATATCGAATGACCATAAAGGGAGTTGATTGAAAAATATGATAATATTATTAAAAAATCATACCCAACATTTCAAATGATATAGTAAACAAATAAATGTAACTAAAAAAGTAAAATAAACAAATCTCATCACAACATACAAAAAATAACAAGTACAACTTCAGTACTGGGGAATATCCATTGGAAACCTAATGGTCCATCGATGAAACCATAATAGGTCAAAGAGGTTTGAAAAAAACAATCCTAACTAAGATAATAAATTAAATAAATAAAACCAAGAGACCACAAAAAACGAAATAAAGAATAAATGAAAATGTAAAATGATATAACAACAAAGTAGAAATAAATAAACATAAGGCATGATTTGGTTGAGAGAGAAAGAAGTTTTACTCATCGCTTATTATCACTTACATGTTCCACTCTAGCTTCTCCATGCACCTGTTATAGTGCCTTTATAATATAATAATTCACATGTGCATGCCTTGAATACCTACTAATAAATTTTTTGATTTTTTTCGTGAATTATTATATAAATATTTATTTATGAAAACAGGTTTAATGTTAATGTTTATTATTTCTGAAAAATTCATATGTTGGTAAATAAAAATGTTGGTATTGATATAATAAAGTAATATATTTCATTTTACATTAATAATTTTTAAAATTTATATAGAAATGTGAATAAATATATCTATTAATAACAGAAAATGTTGGTATCTGAAATTAATACCCAAAAAACACAATATGTATGGGAATTAATCAATTTTACCAGCAAATATATTTTCTGTTAATAAATTTATGATAGTATATATCACATAAATTGTATTTAAAAAATCATTATTATGTTATAATTATCCTTTTGTGACATTATTTATAATTTCATAACCAACCATGTAATATGGTTAAGAAAAATGAATTATGTTACAACATGGAGAGAGTAGTTAGTATGTGCACATGAGTAGCATTTAAATTATCCAACACACATGAGGGAAATAAAGTATATTTTTTTAAAAAAAAATGATAATTATATCATAAATATGAAATTATTTCATTAAATAAACTTTTATACACCATCTATATGGGGCGATGATGAAAAATAAAATACAACAGTTTTCAAGTCGGTAGTCTGCACGTACATATGAGTGGTATTTTTTATTTTTAGATTAATTTTAAAGAAATAAATAGAATACATATTTAAAATTTTATAATGGAATTTTTATAATATTTATCATATTATTTCCATTGGATATATTATTTTTTCTATCCATAAGATTCAGTGATGAAAAATGAAATATGTCGTCCAGTGAGGTGATTGTCTGTAGGTATGGACATGCAATATTTTTATTTTTATGTTTATTTTTATTTAGAAGAAAAGAGTTTATAACATAAACATAATAAAATTATGGTATATATTAAAAACGAAAATTATTATATAAAATTGGTTTATACTATATTAAAAGGGTAAAATAAGAAATAAAATGGAATCACTCAGTTATGAATTGTACTTATTCTTCGAAAAAACATATTAGGATTACATAAAAAATTACGATAATGATATTATGTTCAAACTAGTGCCTATAGAATGTGTTATAGGATGTTAGGAATGTATTAGAATATGTTTTTTCGAATATAACAGGCTCCTAGTGTGTGAATAATAGAGGATAGGGTTGAAATAAGTAAGGGACCAAACACACTTGGAATTTGTCATCGATTAAAATATAAAAATTCCTTAATCTATAAAAATGGATAAAAAATGAATCATATTATAATATGAGATTAGATAAGATTAAATATTTTCATTCAATATGATTTATAATGATTTTTTTTAATCTGTATCATTTTTTAACCATCTTAACTTGTTTTAACTCTTACAATGGTAACTAATGTTTTTACCAAAGTAACTATACATAATTACCAAAAATTAATGTGACCTAATCTAATTTTTTTAAATGATAATAAAAAATATAGATTCTATTTTATCTAATTAAATATATAATTGGAAGTATTTAAATTTAAAACCCGAACACGTAACGTGACGAAAAATAGTTTTCCAAAAAAATGATTGTTTAAGTATAAAAATGTTTTATGGGAAATTAAAGTATAATATTGATTCTTATAACATTAATTGGATTATTATTAATAATAAATAAAAAACTAAATTTTAAAATAAATTGAATATATAATCTGAATATGTAAATACTTGAAAAGAAAAGATAGTTTTCATAAAAATTGGTATTTTCTAATATTCACCAAAAAATAAAATTCTCCAAAAAAATCCCAAAAATACACGATAAGTTAATTTAGAATTTATGATATTTAATATGATATAATTTTTTACAAATTAAATTTATATAATTAAAAAATAATTTTTATGAATAATAACATATAATATATGTTAATAAATTTAGTATGAAAAAAAAAATTTCCTTTATGATTAGAAAATACATAAAGTTTATATATTATAAGGAATTAAATGACTTATTTTAAATTTTACCTATGGTTTTATAATAAAATTCTTCAAAAATCTGAATTGATTTATAAAGTTACAATATTTATTGTAGTTTTTATAATACTTATTCTTTCACAGTGTACTTAATACAATACTCATGTGTTCTTTGTTATTTTCCTAGATTTTCAAATATAAGACATTGACATCTATAAATACCACCATAAATGTTTTATGGTTATCTATAAATAAATTATTTGTCCAGTCTATAAATATTTTTGAGTGTTAGTGATTCAAAATGTAATCCCTATGAAATCATAGTGTCTATATGTTATATTAAAGGTAGTCTTGAGAATATCCTCCTCTTTCACCTTTAATTGATGATGTAGTGATCAAATATCAATCTCTCAAAAATATTGATCTCTATTTTTTTGATTGAATAATTCATATATCTATGGTAGATGATATATTTTATTTATCATGGAAATCTTAAGTTTAAAATAACCAATTCATTGGCTTGTCCATCTTATAGATAAAGAGGAATGAGGAATCCCATGAGTAATTAATAGGGCAACAAAAATGTAGCACCATAATATTTTATGATATAGTTTTCTATAAATAAATTTTATTTCTTTGATATATTTATTTACATTCAACAAAGAGTTTAATCAAACTGAAATATACTATTGAAATATTATTATTTAAGGTGATTTCTATCACATTGTAGTTTTATTATAAGGTATTAATATGAATAACTAAATTATGATAAATTAATGGTTTGCACATTTATAAATTCAATTCATTTTTTTTTCAAATCTTTATAAATTAAAAAAAAAAAAATTGGAAAAGAAAGAGTTATTTTTTTGAAAACTATTTTTTTCATGCAATGTGTTTTTATCTTAATAATTTTAATTAACCACTATTAGAGAATTATTTTAATGAAATTTATATATTATAACTTTAATTAAATATTTTCACAATCATCTATTATTTCCCTCTGAATTGAAAATAAATTAATCTATTTTTATGCTTAATGTGTTTTTTCTAAAAATTACATTTTGTCGCATTTTGTGAACTTATTTTAAAATTCATTTCTACCACTTATATAATTTTAATCTTTAAAAATAGATTCCATTTTTCAAATCAAGATTTCAAAATTTGGTAAATAGATCTTTTTATTTTTATTCATTATAAATATTAACTATGGAAAATATTTAATACCTCAATAAAGGTAAAATGGGAAAAACATGGTTAAAATAATGACATAAGGTCTCGAACTCAAACCCACACTTGAAATTATTTCATTAGATGGAATGAATTCTACCACACACATACCAAATTCTAATATATGTCATTTTTTATCCATTTTCCTTAGATAATGCTCTTTATATTATTTTAATTAAAGAAAATTTTAAAATATCATACTCTTGAATTTAAGATATATAATATTTTTACATAACGATAAAAATAGAATCATTTTAGTTCTAAATGTGTATTTGAAATATGAATTAATTTTTTTATGGTAATTTATTTTCAATTTTTATTTATTTAATAATTACCTTAAATTATTATACAATTTTGATACAAATTATAAAGACCTGAAAAATCCTTATAATTTTTTTAAAAAAATATATTGGAATTTTAAGAGTCCGAAAAAATTGACGGTGTGTGATTCCGAGGCTCGGTGTGCCCGGAAAGAATTTCTGAAATTTTTTCGGGTATGTTCACTAAACGTATGAGTGGGATTTTCTAACTTTTGAACAGGTGCTCGGAATTGAATTCTGAGGGCACCGTTGAACTCGTAGTGTCGGTATTCACTTAAGGAGACCATCACCTCGACTGCAGTAGGTCGAGGGTGAATGTTAGTTTTTCACTTTTTGTTGGAAAATAACAATAAAATAATTTTTAACATTTTTTTATTCTTGAAACCTCTCAACATGGGTTATAGATGTGGGAACCACTGAGCCCCAGACCTCCCAATTTGAATTTGAGGGTGGGGACCACCCAAACCACCTAAACGTTTTCTTTTATATGAAGATAACTCTGGAACTCCCCTTTAATGGGATATAACATTTGGTATCCTCCCACTGTAATGGTGCTAACCCCATAATAATTAATGTCTTAAATTTAATTTTTTTTAACAATTAAATTGATAAATCAAAACATATTGGAGACTTTTCATTTTGGGTGGAATTGGGAGAAAGGATTGGAAGAGTAGAACCTTAGAGGAATTATTCTTCTCCAATGAAGAACGCTTCTCCAACGAAGAACGCTGACGTTCTCCAACGACTTCGACTAATTCATCAGGACATCCTCCAACTTGGGCGTCTTGAATCGACAACCGTCCTTCCCTCCTTATCGACATCAACAAACAAACGAGTTCAGGGTGTGTTTCAAATTGGTCAATTTTAATTTTTTCCCTCACATTGAATAATTCCTCATTGAGATGCTTGCTACCACTCTAACACAGACGATGTGGGCCAAACAAACATGGAATGACCCATCAGTCATTCTTCATGAATGGTGTGTTCTTCACGATGGAATAAGGCAGATTTTTGCCATGGAGATGAACGAAGAGATGCCGGTAGAACCGGCCACCGGCGAATGTGTGACGTGCTACCACGCCGCGCAGAGAGGATGGTTGGCCAACTGGCTAACCCCGGCGGACCGCAGCACTGTGGCCACCCCACCACACCATGGCCGCCACGCCAGACCGCGGCCTCCACCTCGCTTCACTCCACTGCTCCATGGCCCTCGCGGTCCTGCGGCCTCCACTGCCTCCACCTCTCCACGACCACCGAAACCTCCTCCGCTCTGTGGCACCCACAGCCTCCGCTGCCCAGTGGCCTCTGCGGCCCCGTGCCGCCCGCGTCCTCCTCGGCCGCCTCGCCGCCCGCGGGCCGTTGGCTAGGTTGGGCTGCCAGGACAGGCCACCAAGCGGGCCAGACCGCCTAGAGCGGGCCAGGCCAGACCTAGCGGGTGGGGCTGGGTCAACACAAACCGGGTTGACCTAGGCTGGGTCATACCAGACCCAGACCAGCTTCGACCCATTTCTTCTCTTTTGGCTATAACATTGGCACCGAGTGTCCATTTGATGAACCATCTGTGGAACTGTAAACCTTTTAGTTAGACATTCCCTTTGGTATACCCCACTAGATATTTTCATAAATTTTGGAAACGGGTCGGTCGGATCGATCATGAATCCAACATGGCCCTCGGGAGTAAAAGGATAATAACATACAGATCGAGCTTTCGTTTGATGCACCATCTATTAGGTTTATAAACCTATGATGTGGTAGTCCATTGGGATAATTCTTCGTGGTAGTTGGAGTATCAACTAGTGGATTGAGGAGTGGACCCTCCTGGAGACAAGCGATATTAGTGCGGGAAACCTCTAGCAGGATGTGGAAATGAACTAGGATCTTGTGTGGTCCTGACGATGTACTGTCAATGTACTAGGATCATGTGTGGGTCTAACGATGTAATGGAGATATACTAGGTTCCTATGTGGGACTGATGACGTACATGAAATGTACTAGGATCATGTGTGGGTCTAACGACATACCAACGTTGTACTAGGATCCTTTATGGGTCTGACGATGTAGTAGGATCCTGTGTGGGTCTGACGATGTACTAGGATCTTATGTGGGTCTGATGATGTACTACGATCCTCTGTGGGTCTGAAGATGAATTAGGATCCTTCGTGGGTTAGCCTCTTAATAGAGTAAGATGATTCAGTAGTTACATATAATCATCTTTACTATCGTGCCTAAGATATACCTGGTTTGAGCTGAGTCCTTACCTATGTGGTACTTTCCCTTTGTGGTAATACCTTGGTGGTATTTTTCTGTGTGGTGTACCTATGTGGTACTTACCTTCGTGGTACTCCTTCCTTTGTGGAATAGTTGAGCTTTGGATTTTGAGTTGGACTCTGTCTTTCCTCAAGATTGAGATGGGTAGACTTGATAACTTAGTTATAGGTATGGGCATATTCCTAAGTAGGGTTTTCAGTTGATTTTATGCTTTTTGGTTTATCCTTTGTGGATTTTGTGAGATCTTGAGGGTTTTGGTGTGTTTACTGAGTGTCGTTATACTCACCCATTCACGGGGCTATGCCCGCACCTTGTTGTGTTTGGTGCAGACGACGGACATCGCAGACTAAGGACGAGGGTACCAGGAATAGATGGTGCCCGGAGATGGACCATATGGCGTGTTGGTATGTAAAGGATATGGGAGGACATGGAGTGATGAGGCGGCGATATGTTCCTACCCTTCAAATAGGAACTTCGGAGGATGACCCAGTCGCTATCTTTTTCTTCCTTCAGTTGTATTTTATTTCAGTTGTACCAGTACCTTTACTGTTGGGCTTGTATTCCAGCCCCTCTTACTTTCAGCACTCTTTTTGTTATATATTTTTACTTGTGTTCATAAGTTGATGTGTGCTTGGTTGTGTGTATTTACAGGCTATAAAGGAAATCCCTTCCTAGTTTTAGGGAATACTCCTTTTGTTTCTAGTCACCAACCCCTGGCCTATGGAAGGGAAGTTTGTGGTAGTCACAACACGTGTCCCGGGGGACGGGTCGTGACAAATTGGTATTAGAGGAGTCGGTTCTACAGTATAACATAGAACTCTGATATTTTTAGTGGTAATATTTTTATGTTTAGTGAGTGCATATATCAGTTTAGGGAATCCATTGTTGGTGCGGTGGCTGACGTATCCATACACTAGGATCCTGACTTTTGATTTTTGACTTAGTGCATGAAAACACTAATTGTGTGTGTGTTTTGAAGAGTTTTTTTGTGGTCTATTTGTGTCAGCTCACCAAGTATAACTCATTGACTGTGGTGCACCTGTTTCTTCTCAGGATGCCTCCATGCAGACAGCCAGCTATGGTTCTGGATATAGTATGCACTGATAGCCCACCGAACGATGAGGCCTCGATGTAGGGCCCTCTTCCAGTAAAGGCACTAGTGGAGGCACAAGCGGTACCATTACTCATTGGGCCACCAATGCCCCCAGCCCCAGCAGTAGAGGGTGCATGACACTTGAGCGTGCTTCACAAGTTCCAGTGCCAGAGGCCACCCAGGATCAAGGGAGAGATGGACCCACAGGTGGTTGAGCATTGGATGGAGGTCATGGTGAGAGTCTTCTGACTAGTAGGGACACCAACCGATATCATGGTGATCTTTGCTGCCAGTATACTACATCCAGCAGTAGACATATGGTGGAGCTTGATGCTCCAAGTTCACGACGTGGTGACACTTCTATGGGAAAACATCCCGAGCCTGTTTCAGCTAGAGTTTGTTCGAGCGACTCTTCACATAGAGCACATATAAGAGATTCTTCATCTGCAGCAGGGCAACATGATTGTGGCTTAGTACTCAGCGAGATTCACTAACCTCTCACACTAATCCATTGATATGGTGTGGGACCCATTATTCAAGGTCCATACTTTCATGCAGGGACTCAAGTGGGAGATCAGGGCTTCGATGATATATCTTAGCATTCCGACATAGGCGGGGGTGTTAGAGTGAGCCCTCTTAGTGGGGAGTTCTCTTGCTGAGCAGTCACCAGCAGCGAGACCCACCACCATAAATCACATATCTGAGTCTTCTGAAGCTGACAGTAGACAAATGTCACAGAGGTCCAAGAGCACCAGACCTACAGATGGACGACCACATGGCTCAGGATCAGTTGTGAGGGGTATAAGAGACAGCGCCAGTCATGTGAAGAACATGAAGTGTTTTACATGCGGAGGGTAGGTTCACATGGCTTGTGACTGTTTGAACCACCATATGGATGATTAGAAGATAGTCAAGGGATATCCCAGGCAGAGACAGAGGTTTGATTGAGGTGGTCCATAGGGCGTAGGCAGACGTGGCAGAGAAGTTGGTCGTGCAGCTAGCGGGGGGAGACTATTCAAGATGTTACCACCACCACCACTAGGTGGTCCACCCTGACCACAGGGAGCATGTGTAAAGGGGATAGCTTGGCACTAGGCATCTGAGGCCTACAACCATGGTTCTTCGAAGATGATATGAGGTACAATCTATGTCTATTCCACCTTAGCTGCAGTACTTATAGACAAAGGTGCCAGTCATTCATTTATTTCCACTACCTTGTTCAGAGCTCTGAGATTCCTACAGAGCTGTTGGCTCAATCATTATAGCTAGAGACTCTTACAGGAGCAAATTCAAAAATTACGCATTAGTGATGGTTGTCCAAGCTTACTCTTGGAGGTGAGAGCTTCGGCTTGGATCTCTTAGTAGCGGAGTCGAGGCCTTACAACATCATATTGGGTATGGACTGGTGATCTACATTCTATGCTTAGATTGAGTGTATTAGGTGAAAATTGCAGTGTGTCGGAATGGATGGGACTATGTTTACCTTCACTAGTGATAAGGGAGCCTTTGCAGCGAAGGATGGACTTACCTATAGGAGAGTACATCTAATCACTCATCAATTGGCTAGACTTACCCTTAGAGTGGTTGATGTTGCGAGTCTGAGTTATCCTGTAGTAGTGGACCAGTACGTGGATGTATTCCGTGATGATGTTTCGTGTCTACCTCCTTGTAGAGAGGTTGACATTTACATTGACTTGTACCCCGAGATAACACTGATATCTACACCAGCATATCGGATAATTCTTGTGGAGATTCTTGAGCTGCAGATACATCTAGAGGACTTATAGGGGAAGGGATTCATTCCACTTGGTGTTTCTCCATAGGCAGCCCCAATTTTGTTCTCCAAGAGGGAGGATGGGAGCTTGAGGCTTGGTGTTGACTATCGGCACCTAAATAAGGGGACCGTGAAGAACAAGTACCCACTCTTGAGGATTGAAAACCTCTTTGGTTAGCTGAAGGGAGCACTATGGTTCTCAAAGATAGACCTCAGATCAGGCTATCACCAGCTCAGAGTATGAGATGAGGATGTGCCGAAGATAGATTTCAAATGTCGGTATGGCCATTATGAGTACTTAGTTATGCCATTCGGTATGACCAGCACTCCAGTAGTGTTCATGGGACTCATGAACAGGATATTTCTGCCAGACCTTGATTGCTTTGTGCTAGTCATCATCAACTACATTATGATCTACTCGACTACTGCGGAGGAGCAAACCTATCATTTGCAGGTAGTACTGGACACACTCTAAGAGCACCAGCTTTATGGTAAGCTCTCAAAGTGCCAGTTCTGGATCTGATAGGTTCACTTTCTGGTATATTTCCTCTCGAAGGCTGGAGTTTTAGTGGATCCAGTGAAGATTTATGTGGTACTTTATTGGGATCCACCCAATAGTGTGATGGAGGTATGGAGTTTCCTAGGATTGGATGGATACTGTCGGAGATTTCTTCCAGATTTCTTTAGAGTTGTTGCACCTCTATCAGAATTGATGAAGAAGGGGTAACCCATCGTGTGGTCGTAGAGATATCAGCGGAGTTTCCAAGAGATGAGGCAGAGGCCGACTATTGCCCCCATCATGAGACTTCTGGAGGAGGGCATAGGGTACGTAGTCTACTGCGACACATCAGGGACCAGACTCGGATGTGTCTTGATGCAGGAGAAAGCAATGATCGCATATAGTTCTCTACATCTGAGATAGCATGAGCAGAAATACGTTACACATGACCTGGAGTTAGCAGCAGTGGTCGTCTCCTTGAATATGTGTCGAAATTACTTGATGGGAGAGCATTTTATAGTCTACTAGGATCATTAGAGTCTTAGGAATATCTTATCGCAGAAGGAAATGAACCTGAGACAGCAACGTTGTTTTTAGTTCCTAATGGACTATGACTTCAAGATAGTTTATACTCTTAGGAAGGGGAACATTATAGAAGATGCACTCAGTAGAAGATCTGGTATACAGCTTCTAGGTGAGGCGACAGAGCAGCTAGCTACTTTGCATATATCCTTTGTGGACTAGGATGGAGCAGCTTTTCTTCAGTCTCTTACAGTCACTCCCCCACTTCTTCAGCAAGTTGGGGAGGCGCAGCACTGGGACACTGACTGTGAGGCACAACTTGCTCAGATATCCCTTAGACAGGCACTTGATAGATTTTATGAAGGTGGGGAGCATGTAATCCTCTTCAGAGGATGTACCATGGAATTAGTTTCACTTCAGGAGGAAGTATTGAGAGAGTTCCACACATCCCCTCTAGTGGTACATCCATGAGTGGAAAAATGTACCAAGATATTTGACAACAGGACTTGTGGCTGGGAATGAAGAAAGCAGTAGCAGAGTTTGTCTATCTTTTCCTCACTTGTAATAAAATGAAGGCAGGGAATCAGGCACTAGCAGGCTTGGATCATCCTTTAGAGGTCCCAGAGTGGAAGTGGGATGGGATATCTCTAGACTTCATGACAATAATTCCACATACATCTAGAGGTTGTGACTCTATCTGTGTGATCATCGACCGATTCACCATGTCGGCCTACTTCCTACCAATCAGAGAGAAGGGTCCAGTAGAGATATTGGGATGCCTCTATGTGAAAGAGATGGTACGGACTACCACAGAGAAGGTGCAGATCATCTAGGAGTGGATAAGGACTACACAGAGTAGGCAGTCGTCTTTTGCTGACAGAAGACATAGACCTCTAGAGTTCCGGGATGGTTACCACAACTTTCTACGGGTCTCACCTCTATGATATTTGTGGAGATTTATCTGAGGCATCAAGTTATCTCCGAGGTTCATTGGAACCTTCCAGGTCCTCCGTAGAGTTGGTGAGGTGGCTTACTGCCTAGCACTTCCCCTTAAATTACACTAGGTGCACGACGTCTTCCACGTATCCCAGCTGAGGATATACGTTCATGACCCTTATCACATCATCGACCATAGCTAGATGGACGTCGATGATGGAGTGAAATTTACAGAGGATCCAGTTGAGATTGAGGATTGACAAGAGTGGGTCTTTCATGGGCTGTCGATACCTCTAATGTGCGTTCGCTAGCAACATCAGAACCTCCAAGAGATCACATGGGAGCAGAAGGTTCTGATACATGCTTTGTACCCCCACTTGTTTTCTTAATTTTGTGATGTGGCTTTTGGGGATGCAAAGCCCCGTGGTGGGGAGAATGTAAAGACACTAAAATTCCTTGTAATTTTTTTCTAAATATATGTGAATTTTATGAGTTCGTGAAAATTGACAGTGCATGATTCTGAGGCCCAGTGTGCTGAAATGAATTTCCGAACATTTTTTCGGGTACATTCAGTAAACGTACGAGCGAGATTTTATAACTTTTGAACCGGTTCTCAGAATTGAAATTTAAGGGCACTGTTGAACTCACGGCGCCGATATTCACTTAAGGATACCATCAACTCGACTGCAGTATGACGAGGGTGAAAGTTAGTTCTTCACTTTTCGTCGGAAAATAAAAATAAAATTATTTTTTACATTTTATTTTTATTCTTGTAGCCCCTCAACATGGGTTATGGAGCTGGGGACCACCAACCCCAAAACCTCCCAATTTTAATTTAAGGGTGGGGACCACCCAAACCCCCTAAACTCCTTCTTTAATTTGGTGATAACTCTTGAAATCCCCTTTAGTGGGAGATAACCTTTGGTATCCTCTCACTTTAATGGTTCCAACCACATCGTAATTAAGGAAGTTAATTAAATTTTGTGCCAACAATTAAATTGATGAATCACAAAATATTGGTGACATTTTTTTTGGGTGGAATTGGGAGAAAGGATTGGAAGAGGAGAACCTTGGAGGAATTCTTCTTTTACAATGAAGTACTATTCTCCAACGATGAACGCCGATTTTCTCCAATGTCTTCGACTTCTTCCATGGGACATCCTCCAACATGGATGTCTTCGATCAATGATTTTCTTTACCTCCTCATTGATGTCCACAAACAAATGAGGTAGGGGTGTGTTTTAAATTGATCAATGTTAATTTTTTCCCTCACATTGAATCATTCCCCCATGAGTTACATGCTGCCGCTCTAACACAGAAGGTGCGGGCCAAACAAACATGGTCAGAACCCTCCATTGTTCATCATGAATAGTGTGTTCCTCATGATGGAAGAAGACGGATTTGTGCCTCAACGACGAATGAATAGAGGCCGGCTGATCTGGCCACCGACGAAGGCATGGCGCGCGGACACGCTGCGCGGAGAGGACAGCTGGCCATCCGGCCTACCATGGCGGACCACGACACTGCGGTCGCCCTGCCAGACGACGGCCTCCAAGACGCCTCACGCCGCCCCTGTGGCCTCTGCCGTTCCGCGGCCTCCGACTCTCTTGGGCCCACACTGCTCTGCGGCCCTCGTGGCCTCCGCGGGCCACCGCGGCCTCTGCCGCTCTATGCCACCCATGGCCCTCGCAGCCTCCGCCACCCCGCACCACCTGCAGCCACCCCCACCTTCAGGCCATACTTCCTAGTGTAGTCTGTGTCGACCCGGACCGGGTCGGACCGGACCCTGACCAGCTCCGACCTATTTCCGTTCTTTTGGCCATAACTTTGGAACCGAGTGACTATTTGACGAACCATATATGGTTCTAGAAACCATGAAGCAAGAAGGTCCCATTGGTATACCCCATTGGATATTTGGATAATGTTGGGAAATGGTCGGGTTTGATCAAGCACGAATCCAACTGGGCCCTCAGGACTAAATGGATAATAACTTACAAACCTGGAATTCGTTTGATCCGTCGTCTATTATGTTGAGACCCCTATGATGTGGCAGTCCTTTGGAGTACTTTTTTATGGGACTTCGTGGTAGTTGGATTATCGAACAGTGGACTTAGGAGTTGACCTTCTTAGAGATAGGTGAGCTTAGTGCAGGAACCCTATAGCTGGCTGTGGCGATGTAATAGGATAATGTGTGGGTCTGACAACGTACCAGCGATGTAATAGGATCTTGTGTGGGTATGAGGACATATTGTTGGTGTACTATGATCATTTTTGGGTCTGAATATGTACTAGTGATGTACTAGGAACCTATGTGGGTCTGAAGACGTATTGGTGATGTACTGGGATCCAGTATGGGTCTAATGACGTATCAGCGATGTACTAGGTTCCTGTGTGGGTTTGATGAAATAATGGAGATGTACTAGGATCATGTGTGGGTATGAATATATAACAATGATGTACTAGGATCCGGTGTGGTTCTGAAGATTTACTGGTGATGTACTAGGATCTTGTGTGGTTCTGACGACGTACTGACGACGTACTAGGATCTTGTGTGGGTATAAAGATGTATTAGGATCTTGTGTGGGTCTGACAAGGTACTAGGATCTTGTGTGGGTCTGAAGATGTACTAAGATCCTCTGGGGGTCTGATGATGAATTAGGATACTTTGTGGGTATGCCTTTTAACAGAGTAAGATGATTCATTAGTTACATCAAATCATCTTTACTATTATGCCAAAGATATTCATGGTGTGAGCTGAGTTCGTACTTGTATGGTACTTTTCCATTGTGGTAATACATTGGTGGTATTCTTCTGTTTGGAGTACATGTGTGGTACATACCATTGTGGAATAGTTGATCTTGGGATTTTGAGTTGGACTCTGTGTTTCCTCATGATTGAGATGGGCATACTAGATAACTTAGGTATATGTATGGGCATATACTTAAGTAGGGTTGTCAGTTGATTTCATGGTTTTTGGTTTATCCTTTGTGGATATTGTGAGACCTTGATGGCCTCACGGTCCCTACTGAGTATCGTTATACTCACCCCAACATGGGGTATGCCCAGAACATATTGTATTTGATGTAGAAAATGAACAGAGCTGACTGAGGATGAAGGTACTAGTACTGGATGGTGCCCGGTGGTAGACCATACGACGTGTCGGTACGTAGAGGAGAAGGGAAAACGTGGAGTGTTGAGGAGGCGATCTGTACAAACCCTTTAGGTATGAACCTTGTAGGATGACCCAGTAGCTGTCTTTCTCTTCCATGAGTGGTATTTTATTTCAGTTGTACTTGTACCTTTACTGTTGGGCATGTATTTCGTCCCCTCTTACTTTCAGTACTCATTTTTCTATACAGTTTTACTTGTGTTCGTATCTTTTTGTGTGCTTGGTTGTGTGTATTTACAGGTTATAAAGGCAATTCCTTTTCAGTTTTAGGGAATATGCCATTTGATGCTAGTCGCCAACCCCTGGCCTATGGAAGGTGGGCTTGGGGTAGTTACGACATGGGTCCCCGGGGATGGGTCGTCACACAAATCGTGTGCAAGTAGTAGAAAAATAAACTAAATTATATTAATAACTCTAAAATTACTATTTTCATGAAATTTATAGTTTTAAAAGAATGTTATAAACACATATAAAAAATTATAAATGTGTAAAACTTTTTTATTATAGTTTCATTTCTATAAAATTTACTTTAAAAATAAATTAAATTATTAGTGTCGAAAATGACATTAAGGATATTTTATGTTAATTGATTTTTTTTAAAAAAATATTTAAAAATAATTAAAATATTAGAAGGGGAAATTTGGGATGAATGATGTTATAAAATTTTACCCTGTATACATTTATGTGCTAATTTTTAACTTATAAATAAAATTATCACCCTTTAAGATTGAAAAAGTCATTACAAGGGTTAAGGTTAAAATCAATTAACGAAGGGGTTAAACATAAATTTAATATTTAAAATGAAACCCAATTCTATATAAATTTAATTATATGATGATATATATACCCTATACTAATTTACATTGAATATAGGTCCATTTTAATGCATTTTTCTAGATAATGACTTAATTATATTTAAATATTTTTAGTAATTCCAGGTGTGTCATTTCCATGCATTCTAAAAGGACAAACCCTTATCTATATTTTTGCACCTCCATGAGCCATCAAGAAAAACCAAAAACTACCAAATTATATTTTATACTTTTTTAAATTTTAATTATAACTTATTTTCTTCTTAGTATAACATTCTAATTTTCCTTAAGAAGGGATCTAAGGGAGTCCTACGAAAGAAGAGGTAAGTTTCTTACATAAAACCTTTCAATTTATTTATTCTTCTACCTTATCAAAATATATGGAATTCATAATAAAGATAAAAATTAATAATCCTAAATATAATTAAATGTTATTATTATTATTTAATTACCATTATCTACCCTATTTTCCATCAATTTAGAAGTGAAAGTATCACTCGAATGCACATGTGGAAAACCGCCTCCACGTAGAGAAACAATTATTTTTCCATAAAAATATTTCATATAAAGTTATTAATAATTTCTTACAATATATATTATATAAGTTAAATAATTTTTACTTTGTAGTTATAATATAATATCTACCTTCTTACCTTCCAATCCATTGGAAAACGATAATGTTGATCATGTGTAGATGTAGACTACCACCTCCTCGAAGCGATGTAATTTTTTTTCATTTATGCATTACATGGATGGTAATAAGGATATATTTAATGAATTTATATAATATATAGGAAATAATTTTTATTATTTAAATTCCAATTACTAAATAATTTTATTTATTTTTATCCTATAATAAGTGAAAACAACATTCATTTATATATAAGACATACAATTTCCACAAAGAGTGTAATAAATTTTTTATCCTTATAATTTATGGATCACTCTATATATATAATGAATATATATGATATTTATATAATGGAAAAAATTATATTTATTATGTAACCATGATCAATTTCAAGGAATGGAACTACAGAACCAAAATTCTCAAAAAACATGAAATAGTTAATAGTCAAGAATGCCAATTTAAATAAATAATTATTACTCTACGGGTGTTGAAATTTCATAAGTGGATAATATATGATGTTATAATTATTTTCATGACTCTGGTATAAATATAATAAATTCAAATTTATTATAAAATTTGTTAGATCACTTTGGAAGCAAGTTGAACTCGAGGTAATGTAGTTTTTTTACAATCACATTATTTATTGGGATTGTTTATGATTAATATTATAGTATGTAATATTATGATAAAACACTCAAAAATAAAAGTAATTTTCTTATAATATATTTATTTCTATAGATTACTTTTTTCCTTTCATCTTCCTCTCATTATGTACTGAATATATTGAAAGATCATTTTAATGGAAAAATATCACATCAATCAAAAATAACTTTTCTTACAAATCCATGTTTTCAAAAAAGAAATTAATTATTTTAATAAACACTAATTATTTTATAATCCATTATTTACCATGTATTAATTATTAAAAAAACGTAAAATCAATCTTCTTATAATTTTTTGAAAAATGAAATTTTAAATTATTTCTAAAAATGTGAAAAGAATATTTTTTATATATAATTTGAATAAAAAAAGATCCCACTATCATTATTGTTAAATTCATTGAATATTCCTTTACAAGTTTACAAGTTTATTTTCAAGGAGAATTATTTACTTAACAAATTTGGAATTTTTAGATTTTAAATATGTCATTTAAAAATTAAAATCGTATTTTTCTCCTGAAATATTCCAATTATCTTTTAAAGAAAATTTTTTATTATGATAAAAGCATTTGATGATACTTATTATTTAGTGGGGACATAATCCAAAAATAAAATATTTATGATCTCAATGGTTACATGAGAGGTTGTCCTAATCCTGAAATAGGGTACAAGGGAGGTTTTCCCAAGCCTAAAAGGGGGTTCAAAGTAGGTTATCCCACACGTGAAGTAGGTACGTGAACAGTTATCTGAATACTAACTTGTTATGAATGTATTGGTGGTATCCTTGATATAATATTTCTATGATTTGGATTATTCCACACATTATTCCATTATTTTATGATATGATCTCATAACAATGTTATGTTCTAATGGTTCATGTTCCTAGTCCCTTTAAGATTTATGTCTTATGAACTACCAAGCATTATTGCATGACTCAAGATTATAATCCATGATATGAAGGGTATTGTTTTAAAATTTCAATCCCATTTTATGATACCCTTATACTCATGTTTTGTTTAAATAATCATTTATATACATTATTCTCTCTTTATGAGAATATAATATCCCCCTTTATTATCTTTTATTTTCCATAATAAATAAATAAATATTTTAAGTATTATGTGTCTAAGAAGGGATGTAGTTATAAAAAAACTAAGAGGGATATGATGTAAATCTATTATGTATATGTTTTTTGTGTGTCCATGTTTCTAAAGACATTAAACCTATATTGTTATGTCCTGAATCATAATGATATTTAATGAATATATATATAATGTTATGTAATATTTATGTGTGAAAAATATAGGTCTCCATATTTGGTATCTAAGTATAGTTTAGTTTCCTTTGAAAACTAGGATGAGAAAAATTTAGTGACAAACAATAGGATAATTCTATTTATAAGAGAACATCCTCTGTTATGGTAAATAAAGCAGTGTGTTTTTTTCTATCAAAACAACCCTTTCTAGATAGTACATGTGGACATGGTTTTACTAAAGATTCATATTATGGGTAATAACACCAAAAAGAGTTTATCAAGTTTATCTAGACCATTATTCTAGAGCACACTTATGATTCCCTTACTGCACACCTGGATTGAAACCCCTATGGGAAATTCTTATACTGATTCACATTTTATTTATGAACCATTATAAATAATTTTACTAGATGATGATCATGGATAAACAAGGTTAAACCTAATGTGAATTTGACTGAAAATAATGTGTCAAGATTTAAACATCCTATGAATGATTTTAATGACTTTTCGATTTGATCAAAAATTATTGATTTTCATTCTAACTATTTTGGTTTTACTAATGGAATGATGATAGAATGAAAAATTTGAGGTTTTTATTGGTATTATTAAATATTGATTGCCCCTATTTTCTAATAGTTATATGAATTCTTATATATCCTGAAAATTCTAAGAGAATATCAATTGAAAACCTCAATAAATTGATGTTGAATTATCATTGAAGACTTCTAATGTTACAATTATCATATCTCATGTCTATGATTTTTCAATAATTTATGTTTGATTGTTCTTCATTAAAATATAATTATTATCCCTATAGTTCAATTTGATGTTATATTAGGAATGGATTGGCTTTATCTATATAAATCCCACAATGATTTATATGGAAGGGAAGTTGTGTTCGATATTCCAAACGAACCTATAATTTTATATCATTGTAATGATAAATATGAACTTATAATGGAAATTAAATTAATTATATAGGTCTTTATACTTTTTAAATAGTATTTTCATCTCGTATGGCTGGGGAGAAACTCAAAATTTAAGATATGCTGATTGTATAACAGTTTTTTGATGTCTTTGTAGAAGAGTTTTTGTGTCTTCATCCAAATCAAAAAGTTGATTTTTCAATAGAACATATACATAGTTCTATAACTATTTAAAATTATCCTTTTAGAATGTCTCTTATTGAATTTTTTGAAGTAAAAAAATTAAATCGAAGATAATATCTTTTTGGGGTTTATTTAGACAAGTGTGTCACCTTGGGGTGTACCTGTTCATTTTGTTAACAAAAAATATGGATCAATGTAACTCTGTATTTATTATCAGAAACATAACAAGATCACTATCAAGAAAAAGTATCTTATACCCCACATTGATGACATGTTAAATCAAATGCATGGATATCAATACTTTTACAAGATTTACCATCATTTTAGATATCATAAATTGAGATTTAATAAGGAGGATATACACAAGACAGAATTTTGTACAAGGCATGGACACTATTAATTTAGAGTGATTCTATTTGGTATTACTAATTCCTTAGTATCATCATGGATTTATTGAATTGAGTCTTTATATATTAAATTTATTAGTTTGAGGTAGTCTTTATATAATATATTATTATATATTCATAGTATAAGGAAGATCATGAATATAATGACTTATATTTTCCATGTATTGTTTTGGGATATTATATGGAATATTTTTGTGACCATGCACTAAGATGGTGTGGGATTATAAGGTTGGGTGTTTCTTGAATTTTTATTGAAATATAATAAATATTTTAATATCAACCAATGTAGTTTTTTCTAGAGAAGTGGAATAACCCCAGAACATGGGCCCTGATCATAGATCTTAGGCACCATTGATTTTATAACACGGGTTTTACCCTATGAGTTTGTTGTCGTGGGGAGTTTGTGAAAAAAAAAATTCATGGGTATAAATGAAATAAATAAATAAATAAATTTTATTTGTTTTAAATGCAGTGAATAGAATATTCTCTAAATATACATTTATGGTATTTTTCTTAGGTTTGGCTACTAGAACCTTGGATACCTAGAAGACCATTGAAGAACATTCATGGTGAATGAAAACAGATCTAGGTAGGATCGTGGATCGTTATGCCAATATAGTTTGTGGATCACATCAATGATAGTAGTTCTTAACCATTCTTCATCAACAATTGGTCCAAATTATAGGTACGATTTTTTATTTGAGAATATCCATCCTGAATTTTTAACCTAGTTTAATGTGGATCAATTACATGACCAAAATTGATTTTTTCACTGATGGTATATTAAATTTATAGATTCCATTTATTCATTGTATTTATTTTAACCTTTGTTTTTCTATATCTTTGAAAATAGATTAAGGAAGAAGGAATGAAGGATGAGGATCATTCCTAAGGTTTTATAGATTCTAGATTCCCCCCCCATTCATTTCACATTAACCTCAGGGAATTTATTAGGCATGTAGTTTGATGAATACCTGGTATTCCGTCCTTGTGTGACCATTCATTAGTACAACAGATTGATAATGTGGGTGTGGTTCATGATAGAGGGTATAATTGATGTGTGAAAACAATGAATGATGATTAAAGGAATATTATAATGGATTTTCAGTATCCGTTCATCTTGGATTTAATGGTGCGACTATGGATTGTGCAAGTTGGAATTGATAGACCAAAATTGAAGAGCAGGTCTATGATCTCTAGATACGAGAGTGTTTGCTGACCTCAAATATGCTAGTTCTAGTGTAGTTGGATATTCAAGTTATGAATAGGATTACATAGAGGAATATTCCAATACATATAAGATGTCCTGGTTTATACGGCATGTAATCCAGCATTACATGTTTTGTGGGACCCCATGGTTGTGGGATAAGGGTTTCTAATTGAGTTAAATATCACACACAGTGTGACCCAATAACACACCATGTGACCCTATCACATGACTTAAGAACCTTTACTAGTAGTTCATCATATAACATGGAGTGTAAAAAGACACTTCCAAGGGTACATGGGCTCAAACATGCCTTGTACTTGGACATGGACATGACCAGGTGTACAAGGAATGGCCAATGATACAAGATCATGGCCATGTGAAATGGGATGGGTGTCGAGTGATATCTACACATTGAGTGATCAACCTATACACTGTGTATATAGATAATACATTACAAGTGAGGTATCACCATAGAAAAATATTTATTTAGAGAAAGGCACATCAATTAATCTATATTTCACATCATGTACTCCCTTAGAGATATCTTGGAGATCCTCATCTCTTTAGTTAAGACCAATTTTGGTTGAGTGGTTTTCCCCTATGTCATTTTACTCATATGTATAGTGTGGTATTGTATCATGGCATATGGATTTTGATCCCCTTTATATAATGATTCTATGATAGATTTTGTGGTTTCCCATTGTGAGACTGGATTTTGATCCTCTATCATATTTATAACCTATGTGGGTTTTGTGGAATCAGTGTTCCCTTGTTGAGTAAAGAATTGATCCTCTATCTAGAAAACCATATCATTAGGGTTTTTGATATAATTGGAATATTATCCCCTACGTGGAAGTTTTACTGAGATTGGTTTTGTGGTGTCACCTAGTAGTCCTCGACATGACCCCTATCCGAGTACCACAGTATTATAACACTAGTGAGCAATTAGGGGTGGGGCCCAATGATCTTGAACTACTGGATGAGTGTCTCTAGTGATGTACTTAATCTTGTAGTATATTCTCTTTGAATGAAGTTTCATTGAAAAAAAATGTTGTAAGAAGTTTTTTGTGACCTCCTAGTGCCATGTTGTCCTTACGGTGTATATCTAGGTGTTTTCTGTTATAAATTGATTATTATATCCTTGTATTGAGATGAATATTCTTAATGATATGTGTTTTCTATTTTTGAGGTGTCCTACTGGGTATTTTTATACTCACCCCTAAATGATATTTATCCACATGTGTCATTATTATGTAGATGATAGCCCTTTTGATGGTTTCCTTGGAGGACAAGGATTGGGTGGAGCATAGATTAAGCTTGAAAGATTGATGTGTTTTCAGGGTGCTTTTATTTGATCATAGTCCTCAACCTTGGAGTAGGTTGGACTATTTATAATTTTTAGTTAGACTCATATTTCAACCTTTTATTCTTTGATTACATTATTATCATACTCTATTATGGGATTATAGATGTATGTATGAAATGGTTTCAATTTTTTTACATTTCAGCAATATGTGTGATTGGATATATGTGTTTGTGTGTACATTTATATTATCCTAATGCCTCCCATTTGTGGGATATACCTACATAGGGCTCATCGACAACCTCTATCCCATTAAGGGTGGGATTCGGGTAGTCACATGTCATACCTAGGTGGTTTGGGCTATGAAAGAGTGTTATCAAAATAATTTTTGTTGTATCATAGGACTAGAGATTGTGATATTGTTTTGGGGAACATTTTTAAGTGTTTCCCGATTGGATTTCAGGCTAGGGAAACCATTTTTGGTGTGTAAGATGATGTTTCCATACACCAAGACTCTGATCACCTACCTTTTTACTCGGTACATGTTTAAATTGGTTTTAGGGATAACTTTGGAACAAGCATTGTAAATTAATGGGTTTTTGGTTTCCATTTCCTTCTTGATTCAACTCCCCATATATACTTTTTTGATGTGGTACATCATGTTATTTCAGAATTCCTCCATAAATACATCCATCTAGGATTTCTCTATGTGATCATGAAGATGATCTACCGAGTGATGAGGCTTCATTATAGGGTCCAATACCAGATATAGAACCAAGAGGTAGTTTACCAACTATAAAATCACATGTTGGTAAGAATATGGAGCTATAATTTCTATAAGAGGATACACATGGGATGATTGTGATGCACGAGTTTTAGTTGTAGTGACCTCCTAATTTTCTGAGTGAGAAAGACCCCGATAAGAATGAGGAATGGATAGATTTAGTCACTCACATTTTATACCTTTTGAGGACTCCTTTTGATCAGATGGACATCCTCACGAAGAGTCTTATTTTGGGATCCAATGGGTGATGGTGGAGTTTAGTGACTCAGTCACTCAATGAGGCAACTCTCTCTTAGTTAGACATTGTGTGTATAATCAGGGAGATTTTCATCTATCCACATTATTATTAGTGTGCATACAAGAACATATACATCTGTAGTAGGAATGTTTTTCCATGGAATTGTATTCGGTGATGTTTACTAATATATTTCATTACTCATTGGATATTTTGTGGGATCTGTTCGTCAGAACATAGAAATTTGAGAAGGGCTTATGCATGGATATCAAAGCTTTAGTGATATCCCTCAATATTCCCACTTATTCTGGAGTGTTAGAGAAAACCTTAGTGGTCAAGAGTGTGTTGGTATAGTAGGAACCAGAAATGGGTGCTAGTATTGGGAACCTAGGAGTTGAGTCCTTATTAGTAGGTTGTTGATGATATTCACAAGGATACCAGAATTTCAGATGATTCAGGTGATGAATCCTTGACATAGGATCAGTGGTGCATGGCTCTCATTATTGAAAAAATCATCCAATGGATAAAAAGTGATCTCCTATAATGTTTAGGGGAATTTGGATCAGTATTGTATGACCTTTTATACAGATAATCAAGAGATCGATGAGGGAACACCAAGTAAGAGACAGTGGAAAGATCAGGGAGGTCTGTATGGTGGTGGATGTGGAAGATGGGTGAGAAGAGAAATATGAGGTGGTAAGATGTTTAACCTGTTACCACCACCATCCCTAGGTGGTCCATTCCCAGATCAGGGAGTCGGTGTTTAGGAAAAAGACCAATAACAATCTATGAAGGCCTATAACCCCGAGGATTTAGGGGTGATGCAAGGTAATATCTATGAATTTTCTACATTAGCTATCTTTTTGATAAACACATGTGAGATTAATTCATTTCTTTCTACTTCTCTAGTTAGAGACTTAGATATTTCAATTGATCCTTTGGCACAACATAAATATTTTAGGTGAGATTTTTTAATGGGGTATCTTTGTAGCATAAGTGAGGCCTTATGAAGTCATCTTAGGTATATATTGGATATTTACAGTTCTTGTCCAGATGAAATATTTTAGGTGGAGGATGTGGTGTGTCTATAATGACGGGATGAGGTTTTCATTTATGATAGAAAAGGAAACCCCTTAAAAGATGGATGGTCTCTGACATATGTCAATGAAACTAATTAATCATTAGTTCGATTGCATGAATCTTGGGGTAGTAGATGCAATGAGCTATCAGTTTCCTGTGGTGGTGTTGGAGTATGAGGACGTCTTTACAGGGGATGTTCTAGGTTTACCTCCACAATGAGAGATATACTTCTACATTTAATTACACCCTAATATGGCCTTGAAATCATAACCAGTATATTTGATAGCTCTTATAGAGCTTCTTGATATTAGGTTATAGTTGGAGGAATTTCATGATAAGGGATTTTTGAGACCCAGTATATAGCACGACTATCCCTTGGGTTGTTCATCCAGAAGGTGGAAAGGGGAATGACGTTATGTATAGACTATTGGTGCTTAAACCAAGTGACCATGAATAATAAGTATTCACTACTGAAGATTGAATACCTCTTCAATCAGTTAAGTGGGGCATGATGGTTCTCCAAGATTAATCTCGTATCAGGATATAAATAGCAGAGAGCATTGGATTAGGATTTACTGGAGATGAAATTTAGATGTTTCTACGGTAACTATTTTTACTTAGTGATGTAATTCTGTATTAAAACACCCCACCAGTGTTCAAGGGACTCATGGTCAAGATCTTTCATCCTTTATTTAACTAATTTTTTGTAGTCTTCATTTATGGTATCCTATTCTACTTAGTATTTGGGGAGGATACCAAAAAACACTTGAGGATATTCCAAGATGCACATCGAGTGAAACAACTTTATGGGAAGCTATCAAAGTTTAAATTTTGGAATTGTGAGGTCTACTTCTTGTTACACATCATATTATAGGTAGTGTATTAATGGAATTTAAAATGGTTGAGGTAGTACATCTTAACGATCCTTCCAAGTGTGTCAGTGAGGTCAAGAGTTTCCTTAGGTTGGTAGGGTACTATTAGAGGTTTTTACCTGATTTCTCCAGAGTGGAAGCTTCTATGATAACTCTAACATAGAAGGGGTGTCATTTCATGTGTATATAAAGGTTCCAGTAGTTATTTCATGAGTTTCAGTAGAGGTTTATGAGTTCTCCCATCAATAGATTTTCATAGGATGGTTTCGAGTACGTAGTGTTCTATGATACATTAGAGACCCAGCTGAGTTATGTTTTGATGAATACATAAGAAGTTATTTCCAATTGTTCTCATCAATTGGGTCCACATGAGTATAACTACAAGACCCATGATATTGAGTTATCAGTAGTAGTATTCACACAAAAGATGTGGTGACACTACATGATGAGTGACTGGTTTATCATCTACTATGACCGCAAGAGCCTCAATTATATCATCCCTCCAAAGGATATTAACCTGTGAAAGAGGTGATGGATAAAGTGAATCTAACACTATGACATTGAGATTTTTTATACTCAATGGAATGGGAATGTGGTGGTAGATTCTCTCAATATGAGATCTTATTCTCAGTTAATAGCCAATGTGTCAAAGCAATTAGCCTCATTGTAGTTTTACTTAATAATGGTGCTTCATATCATCAGTTTATAATTATTATGCATCTAATTAAATATTCTTTCATGAATAATCAGCATGAAGATACTAACTGTTAGAACATACATACTCAGATACCCACTAGATATCCTCCTGATGGATATTCTGACGGTATAAAGAACACTATAATTTTCATAGGATGGATGATGATACATTGTATGTTGAGGGATGAGGTGATGAGGGTGTTTCATATGAACCTTTTGGTGGTACATAGATGTGTGGAAAAGATATACCTAGACCTTTGACATTAGTTTTGGTGGCCAAGAATAACGCATTGCATTGTAATGTTTGTCTCTTGATGCCTTATTTTCACCAAGTAAAGGTAAAGTACCAGGTTCCAGCTAGTTTATCCCAACCCCTTGTGTTGATTGAGGAGAAGAGGTATGGTATATCCATAGACTTCATGATGGGTTTACCACATATATTCAGGGGATACGATGACATTTGGTTGATTATAGACTGATTCAGCAAGTCGTCCCACTTCCTAGATATTTGAGAGTAGAGTTCAGTAGAGAGCCTGGAATTCTTATACATATAGGAGATATTCTAACTCCACAAAGTCCCCTCGATTATCATTCCAGATCATGTTGCTCGATTCACATAATGATTATGATGTGGACCTCACTAAGTCATCAGAAGTCTTATGCCGACCAATAATGAATACCTATAGAGTTCAAGGAGGGAGACCATGTGTTCTTGAGGGTCTCACTTCCATTTGTATTGAGGATATTTTGCTTCAAATGAATGTTATCTATGAGATTCATCATCCCTTTGCATATAATTTAAATAGTTGGAAAGTTGGAATACCACATAACTTTCCCTCCATAGTTGTACTGGGTACATAATGTATTCAATGTGTCATAGCTGAGGAGGTATATTCATGACTCATCACATGTTATCCACTAGGGAAATATGAACATCAAGGATTCAACTACCTTTAATGATTACCCTATAGAGATTGGGTATTTATTGTAGAGGATCCATCATGGGAAATTTATTCCCCTAGTGTGAATCTTATGGAATCACATGTTTCTTTAGAAGAAAAACTAGGAGTGGGAGACCAATATGCGTGCCCAGCACCCTTATATTTTTTAGTAGGTTTCTCTATTTTTAGGATGAAAATGAATAAGGTGGGAAGAATTTAGTGGAATGGATTTTCTATATGTTATTTTTGGATATTAAATGGAATATTTTCAGGACCAGGCACTAAAAGACATCTGCTTTCAAGGCCCAATGTGATTCTATTATATTTTTGAAATATATTAAATATTTAAATATCATGCACAGACAATGTTATTTAAAAAGATAAATAACACTCAAATAGGGGTTTGGATCAAAAATATGAAGGAACCATTGGGTTTAGAATTCAGGATTTACCCTATGCGTCACATAAAATTTGTCGACGTATGGTTTTTAAAAAAAGTTATCGTGGATGAAAAGGAATAAAAAAAATTATTTATTTATTTTAATATTGTTCGACACAAAAAACTAATCTCTTCTATAAATATAATATAATATAATTTCACTCCGGGTTAGAAAACTGAACCCTAGAGACCTAGAAGTCCATTGGAGATAATTCTTGTAACACCATGATGGATCTCGATAGGACCGTGGATAGTTGCACCAACAGAGCTTGTGAATCCCATCAAAAAATGTAGAAAAGAACCTTTCTTCATTAATGATTGATCCAAACTCTATATAGGATGTTTTTTTGATATTTTCCATCACATTATTTTATCCTAGTTGAAAATCGATCAATTACTCAAACATAATTGATTCCATCATTGATGGTATATTAAATTGATGAATCTTATTCATTTGTTGTGTTGATTATCCACTTTTTTGATCCATTTATTTCATAATGGATCAAGGAAAAATGAACAAATATTAATGGTCATTACTCAAATTTTATGTCATATAGATTTATCCCCGTATTCTTCACACGTTCACCCTATGAAATTTCATTTTCCAATGATTCAAATAATACCCAGTATTTATTCATTGAGATAACATTATTTAGTGTAACAGATTGATATTGTGAGTGTGGTTTGTGATTGAGTGTATGATTGAGGTAAAAATAATTATAGGGGAAAATCAGTGGTGGAACTGAATAGAATTTCAGTATCCTTTCATCCATGTTTTGATAGTGCTTATATAAATATCACAAGTTGGAATTTCTCAAGCAGATTCAAATCCCGTATCTAGGATCTCTAGTGATGGGAGTTTTGTGAAACATCAGATCCATTAGTTCCATTGATGGTTTTAGTTTCAATAACATGTAGGATGACATGGAGAATATCCCGATGGATATGTAAAATCTCTATTTACATGATGTTTAATCTATTTTTACATAACATTTGGGAAACCCTCTGGATGCATCCCTAGGGTGTCTACTGGACTTAAATACCTCACAACATGTGACCCTTCCCAAGTAGCTTAGTATGTACCTTGGAGAGTAGACGAACATGACCAGGAATATAATGGCTGAAACACACCATGTACTCAAAAATGTACACGACTAGGTGTACATGACACGAAAAGTGATGCACGAGCATGGCCAGAAAACATGGTATTGAGGTCAAACAATCTATACATGTTGTGTACTCAACCTCCACACTCTGTGTATAGATATTAAATTCCATGTCAAGAAGCACCAGATGATCAAATCCAATTTGAAAAAAGAATGTCGTGTACTTTACATTACACACAATGTACTCTCTTAGAGGTATCATGAAGATCTTTGTATCTTCAACTTAGACCAATGTTATTGGAGTGATTTTACCCTTAGTCGTTTCCCTAAAAGTTTCAGTGTAGTATTGTTTCCCTAGATATGGATTGTGATCCCATCTAGAGGATGAGTCATAGATAGAGTTTTTGGCGTCCCTCTGTGAGACTGGAGTGTGGTCTTCTATCATAGTTATAACCTTGGTGGGGTTTGTGGAATCAATTTGACCACATTTAGTAGGGTGTTGATCATCTATCTAGCATGTTGTATCTATAGGTTTCTGGGTATCATTTACATATGGTCCCCTATATGGTGGGTGGATCTAGATTGACTTTGTGGTTTCCCCCAGTGGTCCTTGGCATGAACCCCTATTTGAGTATAAGAGTATTCTGCGACCAATGAGAATTGATGAGTAGGGCCCAATGATCTTGACCTCTGGGATAAGTGTCTCCAGTAATGGAATGTCTCATAGAGTGGATTATCCTAGAATTAGTGTTGCTTTGGGTAGAATCTTGTGGCTGAAAGTTGGTTGTGATTTTCTAGTGGTGTGGTGTCCTTCCTGAGTATATATTAGTGTTTTATGTCATACATGATTGATATATAATTATTTTGAGATGAAAATTCTTGATGATTAATGTTTATAATTTATAGGGTGTCTAACTGGGTACTGTTATACTCACCATTATCTAGGTTCTTCCTACACGTATTGTTTATTAAGCAAATGATGACCCTTTTGAATGTGCACTTATAGGACAAGGAGTGGGTGGAGAATATCTTGATCTTGAAAGATAAAGGTTTCTTCAAGATCTATAATTTTATCATAGTCCACACCCTTATAATTTGTTGGATTCTTTTTAGTTTTTGGGTGGGCATGTATTTGGACCCTTTCCACTTTAATTAATTTACTATCATACTTTGTTGTGAGATTATAAATGTATTCATGTATTGGATTTTGTTTTTTTACATTTCATCATTGTGTGGGATTGTAGATGTGTGTGTGTGTGTATAGGTACATTTGTCTAATGCCTCCCATGTCTGGTATATTCCTACTCGGTGTTGGTCACCAACCCCTACCCAATTGGAGGTGGGCATAGGGTAGTCACATGTTAGGCCTTAGTGGTTTGGGAGGTGATAATGAGGATCACATAAGGATTTTTTTGAAGAAAGTGAAGGAAAATAAGTTGTATGAAAAGTTATCAAAGTGTCAGTTTATCTAATAATGTTTCTTTTTTTATCATATAATCTCAAGACATCGTATATCAGTGGATCCATCAAGGATAAAAGTTATTCCACATTACACCAGACCAACCACTATGACTGAGATCCATGGTTTTCTTGGTTTTCCTCAATATTATTGAATCTTTATGTCTATATAATCCAATAACTAAGTTAATTTGGATGGGATCCTGGATTCTTTGGATAGAATAATGTGATCTAAATTTTAGGTAACTAAAGATATGTTTAGTTAAAGCACATGTTTTTACACTACCCTATAGTGGAGAATGGTTTTTGATCATCACTGATGCGTCAAAGAAGGTACATGGATGCATCCCCATGTAGAATGATTAGGTGATATCTTATGCCTCACGAAAATTGAAGGATCATGAGAAAATTACCTAACTCATGAGTTGGAGTTATCGGTGGTAATATTTAAATTAATGATATAGTTGGATTATATTTACATAGAAATATGTGATGCATATACTGATCATACATGTTTATATTATATATTCACTATTAAATAGATGAATATTCATTGAGAAGATGGTTGGAGTGGATTGAATATTATAAATACTTAATACATTACCGCAACCGGCAGGAGAAAAAGGTAGAAGATTCTATGAATCTAAATGATCATTCTACATTGTCTATGATGAGAATAACAAAAAAATTGAACATTTTTAGATTTCAAAAATAAATAACTTGAAGGGGATAAATATCATATTTCTCAAATGAAAGTTCAACCATATATCTATTTAATGATTAAAGTGGAACAAAAGGAATATGTAGATATGAACAAGAATGTGATAAATATTACTAAGTTTGTCCTTGATTTTGATGGAATGATAAATTTTGGGGATCATGTTTGATTCCCATCAATATCAGACATGAAGATGCAACTATTAGATGAATCTAAATGTTTATCATTCTCTATTCATCTGGTAAGTATAAATACATATAGATAACTTGAAGATTATTTCTTGTACGATAACCTGAAAAGAGGTATAATAGATTTTTTCTATGTTATTAAAATATCAGTATGTTAAGGATGATGGATAGATTTCTAATGATATGTTACAACCATTACCTATACCATAATGTAAAGGAAAATAACATCATGATATTTTTTATCAGAATCCCCAAAATGTCTAACAGATATAATATTATTTGGGTTATATTCAATCACTTTTCAAATTAATCACAATTAATTAATATCACAGAATATTTATCTCTAAATAATATTTCCATACTATAAATTAATGTGGTAGTAAGGTTTCATTGAGAATCGCATATTATTGTATCTGATTAGGACAAAATATTTTCCTTGATGTTTTGGAGAAGTCTTCTGCAGGTTCTAGATACATAGTTGAGTTTTAATATTATATATCATCCTCAAATAGATGGATAATTCAAGATATCCATTCAAACCCTAGAGTATATGTTGAGATCATATTATATGGATTTCAAAGGTAGTTGTGATCAACACCTTCCTCTAGTCTAGTTTTCTTACAACAAAATATTTCACCCAAGCATTCAGATAGAACCTTATAAATCCCTCTAAAGAAGCAATTGAAAGAATCCTACATAATGGGATATAATTAGATAAATAAACCTATTGGGCCCTAATCTAGTTGAGGAAATGGTTGAGAAAGTTAAATCCATTCGGTAGCTCAGAGTCAATAGAAAACTTATCAAAAGAATTTACAAAGAAATTTTTCATTCAATGTTGGTGAGAAGTTATTCATAAGAATTTATCTATGGAAAATGGTTATGAGATTAAAAAATAATTAAAATCTGTGCCCAAGGTATATTGTCTCCTTTGATATTATTGATCAATTAGGGATGATATCTTATCTCTTAGCACTTCCATCAAACCTCTCTTAAGTACACAATGTGTAACATGTATCTCTCCTAAGGAAGTAGATAAAAGACCCTTCACATATAATGAACTCAGAGGTTGTACTTATATAAAATTGTCTTTTATATGAAGAAAAATTGGTAGAAAAATTGAATAATATATAAAATGATTTTTTAAACAAGACTACACACCTAGTTAAAATTCTTTATAGGAATTAGAAAATAGAAATGCTACTTGGGACCCGATGATGTGATGAAAAAGAGATATCCTCATTTGTTTATATCAGAGTGATATAATTTCATGGGTGATATTAATTTTAAGGGGGGTATAATATAACACCTAGAAATTTTAATATATTATTTTTTATAAAAAACATTATTTCATTGATATCTTTCTTTACATGCAACACAGAGTTTAAACAAACCA
This sequence comes from Viscum album, assembly GCA_963277665.1. Classification (NCBI taxonomy): domain Eukaryota; kingdom Viridiplantae; phylum Streptophyta; class Magnoliopsida; order Santalales; family Viscaceae; genus Viscum; species Viscum album. The sequence goes on from OY728127.1 coordinate 498,061,294, forward strand.
CAAAATTCAATTGAAATATTATTATTTAATGTGATAGGTATCACCTAGATGTTATATTGGAGTGTATGAATAAAAATAAATAAATTATAAAATATTTGTGGTTTACACAATATAAAATTAATTCATTGGTTACCAAATGGTTATAAATGAAAAAAAAATCATTTGAAAGTACAAGAAATTTTTTTCTGGATTTTTTTTTATTTTCCCAAAGTTTTTTATCTTAATAAATTAAATTAATGACTATTAGTGAATTATATCAATAAAATTAGTAAATTATAAATTCAATAAAAAATATAAAATTAATATATGATTTTTTTAGGCATTATATAATCATAAATCCGGTTTTATTCATAAAATGTTTTTTTATAAAAAAATGATTTTCATTATTTTTTGCACACTAATTTTAAAATTAATTTGTTCCAAATTTTGAAATTGATTATCAAAAAATAGATTCCATACCTAGAATTCAAGGAACCAAATTTTATATACGTGACTCTTTTATTTTTAGTCATTATTTATAGTAAATGTGGTAAATATTTTTTACTACTATAAGGGTAAAATTGGGAAAATATGGTTAAAACAATGAGATTAGATCTCACAATCATCCAAAAACATTAATTAATTTATTTCGATAGAATATATTCGGCCATATTAATCCCTAATTCAAATATGTGGCATATTTGTGTGATTTTACACAGATAATGAAATTTATAGCAAAACAAACTCTAAAATATCACTCTCATGAATTAAATATCCATAAAATTATTAAATAAGGACATAATGAGGAAAATTTATGTTTTAAATGTTTATTTAAAAGAGGAATTAATTTTAGATTTCTACATAATTTTTTTTTAATTTTTATTAATGGAATAATTACCTTAAATTATTATACAATGCTCACACAGTGTTTATATAAGAAGTAGAAAAATCAAGTAAATTATTTTAAAAACTATAAAATTAATAAATTGTGATTAATTTATATTGTTACAAAAATTTTATTGATTTATATAGCATATTATGAATGTTTGGTAGGATTTTATTATAATTATTATTCTTTTATTTTAAATTTAAATTCAAATTAAATGAATAATGTCAAAAAAAATATTAATGATATTTCATGTTAAATTATATTTAAATAAATTATTTCAAGATCATAAAAATATTTTAATATTACACATATAATAAGAAATAGCCAACAATGTCACCCATATTCTATTTATATGTTAATTATTAACTTATAAGAAAAATTATAAACTTTTTAATAATATGTTATCACATTTTAGGATAAAATTGGTTGATGAAGGGGTTAAACCAAATGATAAGATTTAAAATGACACCAAAACCTGTATAAATTTCCTTATATGGTGATATTTTAACCTTATCCTATTTCTTTGAAAATATATATCTATCTGGAATCATTTGGATTTATAGTGCCCTAATTATATTTAAATACTTTTAGTAATTTCAAGTGTTCCATTTCCCTCTATAATAAAAGGCAACCTCTTCTCTTTTTTATTTACATGTCCTTGATATATCTATATAACATCCCAACCTTTGATTTGAGGTGTATTATTTGTTTCTTGATGTTCATTCTTATTATCCTGTTTTTTTGATGATCTATTTTTTGTAAGGGATTATGGGCTTCAAAAAACATATAAAATCATAAATTTGGGTTTTTGGAAACCTTTTACCAAATCAGGTAGTACCACTCCACTAAAAAAAGTCCACACTATAGAAGGATTTGGATGTTTTGTGGAGTTAGTAGATACACATTAGTGGTATTTTAGGTGTTATGGTCACACCACAGAGATAATGACTACACTATAGTGACCTCATACTCTAGAGGTCGCATTGTAGCCACTGTTGTGCATGAATTTTCAGAAAGGGGTGCATTATGGTGTCTTTGACCACAATTTTGGACCTGTTTAGAATCAGTTTCATGTAGTTGTAGCTACTCAGTATACATGGTTTATGCTCTTTTTATCGGATGTTACCAAAATTTTTCCAAGGATCCTCCTTTGGTATTAATTAATCTAGTTTGTTTTATTTTTTATAGGGTTTTATGTTGGGTTTTCCAAATTTCATCAAAATAATAGAAATAATAGCTCATTATTTTCACTTTTGGAAGTTCAAATCATTTAAGTACTGCTCCATAGTTGATTCCACATTGTAGTACTTTTTCAACACTTCATGGGTTGTGATTAAGCACAATTTCACACTGTAGTCCCCTATCTATGTTGTGGAAGACTATATCGGTTCACCATGCACTATGTTGGTTTGTGTCATGGAGCCTCTTATATTTATATAGGATTACCTATTCCTCCAAATGAATCTATCATTAGGGTCTTGGGGTATTGTTATCAATGTTGGTGGTTTTAGAAGTTATACAAATTATTTGAAACAATGGAAAAATATATTTTAAACTAGTTTTCAAATCAGTTTATAAATATTTAGTTGGGTTTTTGATAAATAAAATTTAAAATAGAATGGTGTGTGATGAAAATTTCTTGATAGAAATTAATTTTTTTATTTTTACAAAAAGTGTTCTTTCATTTTAATTATGACTATGTAAAGGATTTTTTGAAAATAGAAGGCAGATGATCTTTATGGTTTAAAATGTGATGATTCTATGGATTTTGAAAAAAAAACAATTTGATATTAAGTTTTGAAAAAAAGGCTTGACTTTTTATTAAAAACATATTGATGTTAGTTTTTCAGAAGAATGGAATAAATTTTTATAAAAAACATTTGATATTTTTCTCGAATGAATAGCATGAGTCTTTTATAATAACAATTTTAGGTTTCTTTTAAATGAAATTAATGATTTAAAATGTGGATTGTGGTTAGATGAAATGATGATTAAAAAGGTTTTAGAAAAAGTTATATCCCCTTCAAAATGTGTTGATTTACCTTAAATAACATGGGATATTGGGTAGTTGAGTAGGAGAAAACGCATTAGGCATGTATTATCCCTACCTAGAAACTGATTAATGATGAAAATGTAAAACCAATACATGAGGATAGTGATATTATTCCACATGGATATTCTCCTTTTCAACCTTAGGGATGTTCCTTATATGAATTAGAAGTCATAATTCACCATAATATGTTATAATACTTGGATATCATACCCCTAGGACACTTAACAATGGTGTTATGATTAGAAATTTTTTTACAATACTTATGATATAAATTTTCAACTTATTTAATCTTGATGGAAATGTTTATTCATTCCCTCTTATGATTACTGTTTTATTCATTCATATTTAAAAAATAATCTTTATTATTCTTGTTTTGATTCAATATAAATTGTACTTGTCTTATAATACTCATTTGATATGTTTCCATGCCAAATTTTATCTGCATTAATCCAAAATGGTTTATCTAATATGGAATTCTTATGAAATGAATGGTGACTTATGACTAGTATCTTTAGCTCACACCCTACTTTTTTTATTTTAGGGATTTGTAGATCTCTTTATTTCATGTTCATGAAAAGGGAATGAGCCAATAAAATATAGATTGTGTACTTGACTAGTGGTATGTTCAGGTGTTGGAAGCATATTATGGATTTTTGATCCACCTGTTGTGTTGGGTTGTATTGTCATATTGTGATTTGTATCAGGGTGTTGTTGACCCTTTTCTCTTATAGAGTGTTTTTCATGTCATAATTATTTAACTACTTATTAAATTTATCTTTTATATTTTATATAAAAAATTATTCCAATTTACTCTTATGGATTCTAGGTTCTCTCCATCTCGTGGGGGTCATGAATTCCCTACGGTTCATGTCTGGGTTGTATCGGTTACTGTTTAGGAGGGTAATCTGTGTTGATTTGTGAAAAATTGGTATGAGTGTTATTTTATCCTCCTCATTATGTTGGTGTTTAGTTTGGGACAAGTTTTTTAGGACATAAGGTGTTTGTTATGAGTGAATACCTTTCTAGATCTCATCATAATGAGCCATAATTTATTATGGGTTGTTGGGGAAAGTTTATTTGAGGACGATTGAGGTTTTTATATTATAGTATTTTCCAGGATTTGAACTATTTTTTGGACAACCCATTTGTTTTATTATTTTATGAGTTGATGATCTTGTGTGAACTAACTAATGTTCTCTTTAATGTTGTGTAATATCATTCCCACAAGAATACGTTTGATCAGACCTTGGGAGAGATCTGTTAATGATCAATAAGAAGAAAATCATCTAATTGATCAAAAATTGATGAATTTTTAGTGAATGTTTTCAAATATATAGGACAATAAGTGGAACCTATTTCTAATGGGATATAGTGGTTTTAATCAGAGAGAAGATTGCAGAAATAATGCCCAAGTTGTTCTTCATCTCAAACCACCATCTTTCCATGGTACTGATGATCCTTGGGTTGAAGGATTGGTTAAATGAAGTTTGGTAGATCTTTGAGTTTTCACAGATGTTTGATTCCATTAAGGCGAAATGTGATTCTTTCAATCTTTAAAGTCTTAGAAGATGGTGTTGTTACTCAAAAGTTACGATATAGAAGAATGTAGGAATGGGTGGAAAGACAAGATGGCTCTTCTCACGGATCAATTTTATCAAAATGTGATGTTGTTGGATAATTTTATATACTTAATTAAACTTTATAATGGTATTCTAATTATAACTCGGTATTCTAATATATTTTTTTAGATTTTTCACTTTTAACCTAAGGTTGTATCGAATGGGAAGCTGAAAGACTGAGATTTGGGATGGGTTTTTAAGTAGATATTTGATATCATGGTTTTTACTAAAAATCACCAATTAAGTTAATGTATTTGGATAGATATTTAATGGTGGATCATGACTTGAATGGGAAGTACATGCTGATGGGAGTTTCTTCTACTCCTAGTGGTGGTTTCAGGGGTTACTTTAAAGGGAAGAGGAAGTAATATTAGTCTCATAATAAAAAACACGGTGGTGGATCTAAGTATAATAACTCTACTATATCATCTAAAATATTTTATAGAGTCCCACTTACATGCTATTAGTGTTGTAAGTCTAGGAACATGATTCTTTCTTACTCATATAAACCAAATAATTTAATTTATTATGAATTCCCATGTTATATATAGAGATTTTTACACGTTTTTACCACTTTGTGTAGTGGTTAAAGCTTCTCAATACCAATAAGATTTGTAGTGCTATCATATTCTTCAATAAATGGTTATAGGTCTAGGTATTATTCATGAAACTTCTTCACATAGTGAAATAATCTCATATTGAAGATGAGATAGGTCCTATGCTAGTGAGAGGTTCCATTATCATTACTTTATCTTTAGTATCTTCTTTATTTGATACAATTTCCTCTCCTTCCATTGTACCACTTGTATTCTAGAATTTTTAAACCATCCTATAGATATCATCCTTTCTGTTATGGATATTGTTGAACCTTTTGGGATGAAGGAAGATAAGGGTCTTTGATGCCCTTGTTGTACTTTCACTTGGTCAGAAGTCAATCTTGTTAGTTACTTATTTGTTCTTGAAATGAAACCTCTAGATTTAATTATTGGGACAGAATGGTTGATCTCTCATAAATCTCACATTGAATTTTGTCAATGATGAATTTACTTTATCTTAAATTATGTAGTTCATTATGTCTTTCATTGAAAATGGGACCTGAGGTTGAATCATGTCAAATGTCCTCTTCCAGAGTTGGGTAATATGAAATATATTCTTTCCATTGAATTGAAGCATGAAAAAAAAAATCTTCACTTCCTCAAGTATTCAATGAGTTTAAAAATGTTTTTTCTTCTAAATTTTTTTGTTTTCCTCTCATATGAGAGGTTAAATTTTCTAATGAATTTGTATAATGTACTTAACCTATCTATATTCCCTCTGAATATATACCACTAGCGGAATTTAAGGATTTGAACACTAAGATAAATGATCTTTTTTCAAAAGTATTTATCCCATATAGTGTTTCTCATTGGGTAAAACCCATGATTTTTGTTAATAAATATAATGGGACCCTTCTCCATTGTTTATACCATTGAAATATCAATTGGGTCACAGTCATGAATAAGTATTTGTTTCCTCAGATTAATGATTTTTTTTTGGAAAATTTAGAGGGGTGGAGTTTTTCTCAAAGATTCATCCTCAGAATGGTTATCACCAGCTTATGATTAAGGATTATGATATTTTATGGACTTCCTTTAGATGTTGTTATGGTCAAAATTAGTTCCTCGTTATTTCATTTGGTCAAGATAATGCTTCTATAGTGTTTAGGGAATATATGAATAGGACTTTCTGGGAGTACTGAGATTCCACTGTAGTGTTTTTTTGGACGACATCCTAGATTACTCTAAGATTGAGAAGTAATACTTAATTAATCTAACAGTTGTATTGTATATCATGAGAAACCATAAACTTTATTTCATGATTTACAATTGAAACATATAGATGTGGGAAGTAATGTTCTTGGGGAACATGGTTTATGAACATGGTTTTTCATTTTATCCTAAGTAGATGATAGCTGTTATGAATTGGGATAAACCATTGAATGTCTTTGATATTGTGAGCATCTTGGGCATGGCAGGTTTTTGTCTTCATTTTGGGAATTATTTCTCTAAGTTGGATTACCCAATGACTACCCTTACTTAGAAGGAAGTAAAATTTGTTTGGGATTCAAAATTTCATGTTTCTATTGAAAATATGAAGTGTATGTTGACTTCATCTCCCATTTTGACTCTTCTATAAGCTGTTCAAGGCTATGTGGTCATATTTGATGCATAAAGTTCATGTTTTGTTTGTTTTCTTATGAATTGTGATCATTTATTATCATATGGTTCCCATCAACTTCCTTCACATTAAAATAAATATCTCATACATGATCATGAACTTGCAATTGTGATGCATTGTATGAAGAGCTAGTGGCATTACCTTATTTGAGAATGGTTTTCCATCTACTATGATAATAAAATCATGAGTTATATATTCTCCCAGAAGTATTTGAACCTTCATCGGATATGGTGGGTGGATTACCTATATGATTTTGATTTTGACAGTTCCCATACTCATGGTATGGGGAATGACATTATTGATTCCTTGAGTAGGAAACCCCTATTGATGCAAGATGAAATTTACATAATTATTTTATTTTATTCAGTTTAAATACAATTAATTTTATCTAATTCCCCGATTGATTTATAGTTTTTGGTGACACTTTGATAACATATAATAAATCTATAAATGGTATTAGATAAATATTTTCTTGATTTATTCATTTTTTTGGAAGCCAAAATTGGTTTTATAATTTTTGAATTTAATCATGCCCTAAATATTTTTTGCAATATAGACCATAAAAAAAAGGAAAAGGGATGGATTTATTGTGAAAATCCCTTATTACAGACAATAAAATCATCAAAACATGGAAAATGAATGGATAGACCATGAAATTTCCATCTTACAATCAATCCATCCACTGAAGAAAATGGTAATTGGATGGATCTTCCACGCAACAAGAGAAATTGATCACGTAAAGTTAATTCTATATGGTCGATCATTTAGTAATTTCCCATATTATAAGTTGATCATCAAAAGGGAACTTCTACAAGGGTAATAAAAAACAAGAGAAAAAAGGATTGACCATAACCAAATAATATGCAAAGTAAAAAATGGATCATCCATACTTCGCATTCCATCTACCAGGATTAAAAATTGTAAAAGGAATTAAAACTGAAAGAAAAAATAAAATCAATCTTGCTTATATTTGCAAATCAACCATCATAAGAAAAATAGAAAATTCATGGCCTACAAGGGAATAATTATAACCTCTTCATATGGTTTATAATCATGATTGACCACGCCACAATCGCACCCACATTTGGATGGAAATTTCTGTCTTACCAAAAATAAGATTATTGGAACATTAGTAGATTCTTGAAATAGTGGTTCATGCTTGATGAATGAAAACCCTCATGGTTTCTTAATTAAAACCATCACTGTGAATCCTCTAACCAGTATTTAAAAAATATCAATGATGTTTGATGCACCAAATATGAGATCAGCGAACCATAATAATGAACCATTGAGCCAATAATCTCACTACTTACTTCTCACTAATTTCCACCACCTAAGGAAGCTACAACCTCTAATAGGAATTAAATATGAAGAAATAACCACATGGATTCTCGCTCCACCTTTTCATGACACTAGGGATGAATAGTTTTTCCCAGGGAGGGTAGTGGAGGAAATTCCTCATTAGCATAGTTTAAAATCTATTAAATGATTCCATCATCATATTAATCTGAGAAAAAAGGGATTCACCCCTCCCATGATCACTAAGGATATATTGGATGTCATGAACCTTTGAATCCATGCCACTATTGAAGATCAAATTTCAACTAAATAAATAGGCACTTGTGGAGAGTTTGAATGTAAAACCTAAAATAAAAAAAGACATTGAAAAAGATATCTTTCTAAAAGTTTAGAAGCCAGTGATAAACTATAGTTTGAATTCACCATCCAATGTTGAAATAGGAATTATTTGAGTTAATTTTTTTATGTAATCATAAAAAAATAGAGGAAGAAAGAAAAAAACATGAGTAGTGATAACCAACTCAATGAGACCCGACCATAACATCCAAATCCCAAAAAATAATTTGAGTCTATAGGCCCAATATCTGAAACTCTTCACATGATTAATTATTCTTCCCATGAAGCTATAGAGTAGAGAATAATTTCATCAAAAATAAGTTTATATCTCAGTCATGGTATAAATTTATTTACTATGAAAGATTTAAAAAATTAAAATAATCCAATTTGCATGTTCAATAAGTAAAAGAAACCAATTTGTTCTCAAAATTTGAGAAGTGACATGAGAATATTAAGTTTGTTGGAAAATGAACTATGTATAATTGGAGGCAGGTAAAAATAGATCATCATTCCATTCTCATCAGTATAAAAAAGAGTTGGATGGAGAGCTAAAAAATGACAACGGCTCTATCCGGGAGATATAATGACTTTTTATTGTATCTCCCATTTTTACTTTATTTATATTGTAATTAATATAGTGATAACACCCTAGGGAATTTGTGGTCGCACCAAAGAGAATTAACTCTTTACCCCTATAGATGAATTCTCTTTAATTAATTCTCCTATACTTATTCTTTGGATTTTAATATTTTTAGATCCATTTCATATTTCCTCTAGTTTTTGATTTACATTTATTCTCCTCTCATTATCTAGAATGAACACACAAACTAGTATAACTTAAATCACTACATGTGATAATAGTAGTGGGACAATTTAAAGGTGATAAGAGATGTTTAATTACCAGGATAGTAAAGGATAATAGATACAGTGATCATTGCATTTATCTATCCAAACCAAAATAACATGATAATAGTAATTCTATGATTAGAGGAATGGTTGGTAATAGTTTGAATAATGATTTTATAGGATAATTGGAGAGAGATCTAGTGTTATACCATTGTTCTTTAAATTTATATTAAAACTAATCAATTTCAAAAAATTTCGCATAATTAACCCCCAATAAATGAGATTTTAACTAACCAATAATGATATATTATCTAGATTCAACCAAAATCCCACTAATTAAACATTTAATTTGTGTTAAAAAAATCATTTTTCGGAGCACCACACAATAGTAATCCAACAAACATGGTATTTTATCTTGGGAAACTTGTGTTAATATTTTAATTATGTTTAAACTAATTTAAAATTACCATATCTAGTTCTTCCAACCACATTGGTTTTAACCCTATGGTTGAGAACGTTTTTATCTCAATACATTGAACTCTTAAAATCATATGACAAGTGTAAAAGAGAACATTCACCATCCTAATGGATAATTCTTCTTCCTCAGATTTTTCTTTCACCAGGGTTACATAAAATAGTAATAAAATTTAATATAATATTACTAGTTTTAATAGAATGTTGAGGTAAATCTATGCACCAAATTTAAAAAACAATAATAGAAAATTATAATTGAATTATCAATAGGGATGTGGACTCAACACTATAATGATAATTTTTATGCCAAAATATCATTGATTATATTGTAAATAACCCCAAAATAATTTTCATAAAATTTAAAGAAGTATTCAAAGGATTCTTAATAATAGGATTCACTAAGGCTAAAATCAGTTCAAAGGCTTTTCTTTTCACTATTGGATGGGAAGTGAAGGAGTGTACCTACATCATGAAACATGAAGAAGTCTCCTCGTGAGAAGATCTACAGAGGGACATCATCCAAAAATTATTACATACTTCAAGGATTACTAAAATAATAAAATAAATACATAGAATAAAATACCAAACTTGAGGAAATATCTATGAATTTAAAAAAAAATGTTCAAGAAACTAATGACATCCTGCTCAAAAAATTCCTCTTATGAATATTTATTTTAGGTATTCTTTTACCAAGGATTTATGAACAATGATCAGACCCTAATAGATGATTATTCAATTGGATCTCTAATTGATAATCCATTGTTGGATGTTAAGGATATGATTTAGATAATCCCAAAAAATTAAAAAAAAATAAGTACGTGAATTAAAACTAAAGGTGTACATGAGGTAAAATGTTCCAACTCACTTTTAATAGAAAATAAAATTGAAGAGAAAATATCTCTTGTGAGACAAGTAGTATGGAAGAAGTTGTAAGAGTCATCATCCACGACACCCTGAAGGGTTTACCATATCTAATATTCTCGAGAAATGTTCACCAATGGATTTATTCACAATCAAGGGATTGAATGTAGTGAATCCATGTTCAAGAAGAAATTCCATAATCAACAAAGTGGTGGCCTAGGATTCAAATATTTTTCCACTAATAAATTTCGATACGGGAGTAAATAAACTAAAATTACACTATTCCTACATAATTCTCAATATCCATACTGACCCCCTCTATTCCAAATACTATGTTTCCAACCATCTACATGTTTCCATCAAGGAAAAGCACCAGAACCTTCTATAAAGGACATACAGAGACATGTAATAGAATCCAAAAATAGTCAATAGAGTAATAAAATAAATCATGGATAAATGATGAACAAATTAAAAGGATAATTAAACTAGATCAAGAAAACCCTTAATAATAAATTAAATATGGGGTTATGAATGCTTCAGTCCCCACCAATTCCTAACCCTAAAGGAAATGCTAGTCATATCACCTTAAGTAGTGGCAAGGAGCTAGAAGACAATAAAGTATTACCTCTAGTGATCGAGGATAGATGTGAATAGAAATAAATACCATATAAAATTTCCCAAAAAATAATAATTGAAGAGGAATATATTAAAACACATCATGTTAACCAAGATAAATTTATTTATATGATGGAAGATCAACATCTAACCCACCCTCTATTCCCTATAAGGATGCTATAACCAAAGAAAACCAATGATTAATCCCTATAAGAGGATATTATAGAAGTCTTCAAGAATGTATAAATAATTATCCTTTTATGGGAGGCCATCTTACAAATCCCAAGCTATGAAAAAAATAATTAAAGACAGGAGTAATGGGAGAATTAGATTATAAGGAAATGAATGGGTAATATTAGGTAAGATCATATCTTCACTTGTTACCCCTAAAAACCTTATAATTTATAATATCCATGTTCTTTTTGAATATAGTAAACTATTAGTAAGATTAATATTTGTACGGATTTTTTTGATTTATGAGATTAAATTAATTTTATTCCTTATTAAATTTGTTATTATTTTCAAATACTATAACATAAACCCGTCAGTTTAATTGTATAAATTTCCAATCAAGACACTACCTACTCAGTAGGTGTTCTTGATTCTATCTTGGTGAGTGTTCATGGTTACCCATTCCCTGCTAACTTCAACATTCTCAACATATAAGAAGGAAAACGTATAGATCACTCTCCCAGCATTATAGGATACAAATTCCTCAAGACTACTAATACTATAAAAAAGGTCCCTAAAGGCACCCTTTTGATGAATTTTGGAGAGGAAATAGTTGATTTTAACATCCTCAAATCAATGAAACACCCACATGATGAGAATTAAAATTTGAAATAAATACATTTTTAATTGAATTAATCTTCTAGAGAGGAAATTGAAATTTTATATGATATAATTAGACTAGAAGAATCTTTAAGAACAAATAAACTTATTGAATTTTTTACATAATGAAATAATTCTAGAAATAGTTCTGAGAGATGAATAATTTAAATAAATTAATGAAAGTTATTTTGATGAATTACTCAAGACTTCTTCAAATATTTATTCATTTCATGTGTTGGTTTCTCACATGGATAACTCCCAACTAGAATCATCTTTATAAAACCACCCTAAACTAGAACTTAATCTCCAACCCTAAAATATAAAATATTCCTTCTTAATAGAAAATAATAAACTTCTATTTATGTTCTCAAATAATTTATTACCCATCCAAGAACTCTAACTACAAAAAATTCTCAAATGGAATTCTAAAGTAATAGGTTATACATTAGGGGACATTCCATGGACTATACCTAATACTTGCATGCATAGAATTTTACATGAAAATGAATCCAAGCCTATGAGATAGTCCCAAATAAGGCTCAACCCAAACCTTGTAGAAGTAGTCAAAAAAGAGGTAGAGTGTATTTTTGGATTTAGAATAATCTATCCCATCTTGAACTCCCAATGGGTGGGTCACATCTAAAGTTTCTTGAAAAAATATTTATATAATTTTAAAAAATGGAAAAAATGAGTTATTTCTTACAAGGATTAAGAAATATTGGAGATATTTCATATAATATAAGATATTTAACTATGTGACTATAAAATACAACTTCCACATACCCTTTGTGAACTAAATATTAGAGATCTTGCTGGGATGGTCCATTATTTCTTCCTTGATGGATTTTATATTTATTTTATGGTTCCAATAACCCTAGAAGACCAAGGAAAGAAAAAATTAAAATTCCCATTTAGTATGTTTTCCTATGAAGGATTCCTTTCATTATTTTCAATTCCCTAGGTACATTTCATAATTTCATGGAATGTATCCTCTCATACCTGATTGATAATCTCTTGGAGGTATTTCTTGATGAATTAACAATATATGGAACTTATTTTGAAATATATTTTGATGTTTTGGAGATGGTTTTATAATATTTATTGAAAATTTCTCAGTTTAAATTTTTTAAAAGTTCAATTTTATTGTGGAAAAAGGAATTTTTTTGGGTTATTTATTTTAAAAAGATTTAATTCAGTTGGATAAGTCCAAAGTTTATATTATATTCACATTGCCTTATCTCACCACTGTGAGAAAAATTAGATAATTTCTAGGTCTTGTTTGATTTTATAGAAGGTTTATTATGAAGAATAGAAGAATTAATTTTTTTATAACTAACATACTCAATAAAGTTACTGGATTTGTTTTATATGATCCATGCTGGAAGAAATTTAAAAAACTAAAAGAATTCATAACCAATACCACCATAATCTATCTACCAAATTCGACTTACCCCTTTAAAATTTTGTGCAATAGTTATAATAGAACTACAAGGGATTTTATTTCCTAGAATAATGACAGACTACCACATGTGACAGCCTACACATCATATACCCTAGACGCTTCTCAGATTAACAACACAATAGCATAGAATTATTTTTTCTCTAGATTTATAATTTTAATGAAATTTCACTCTTATATTTTAGGTATTAAATTAACTCATTATTCTTATCATGAAATATTAAGAAATTTAATCAAGAAAAATAATGCAAATCCCAGACTAGTGAGATGTATTTTTTACAATAGTTTAACAATGATATTAAGGATAATAAGGGTTGTAAAAATATAGTGGCAGACCACATGATCTTATTGCCTCACACTATTGAGGTAGAACCTAGATTATTCATTCCCTGGTGATAAACTACATAACCTCACCCATGATCCCTGGTACGTTGGAATAATAAACTATATAGTCACAGAAAAGGTACCCTTTATATTTTCTAAATACAAAACTAAATTAAAAACTAAATTAATTTTTTTTCTAGAAAGATCCTCATTTATGGAAAATATATAATGACCAATTAATTTAAGGGTCCATCCCTGAAGATGAAATAAATTTTTTCATTAGTTTTTCTATAAATTCATATGTTTTGGCCATTTCAGACCTCATAGAACCTCTAGTAAAAATTTGGAAGCTAGATTTTATTGGCCCTAAATTTTAAAAAATTCCCATGATTATTGTAAAAAATTCCCCAACTACATATTTACTCATGTAATTTCCAAAGGATTTAATATTCCCCAAAAACCATCGATTTTTTGTGATATCTTTGATCTGTGGGGAATTAAATTCATGCGACCATTTCTAATGTCATTAGTATTTTCATACATATTATTATCAGTAGATTATTTTTCTAGGTTTATTGAGGAAAAATAAACTTCAATATATGACAAACAACTATGATTGAGTTTCTATAATAATTTTTTTGGAAGTTTGGAAGACCTATAAAAATAATTGGTGATCAAAGAACCCATTTTTTTAATAAGTAAATGGTAGAAATTATGAAAAAATATTGACTTAACTATAAAAATTTCACTTCCAACCGCCCACAAACAATTGTATTGGATAATGTGTCCACTATATAAGTAAAAATATTTATGGAGAAAATGGTGAAACCAAACTATAGATATTGTAATGAGAAATTAGAAGATTCACTATAGGCATGAATAACTACATAAAAACCCCCATAGGTATGACACACTACCAAATTTTTTATTATAAAAATTTTCACTGGCCTATTGAGTTGCAGAACATAGCCTACTTGGATATAAAAATAGTAAACTTAGAGCTCGGATGGGATGGAGGAAAAGGAACACATATATTGTGGAATTTGAGGAGCTTAAAATAGATGAATATGAGAACTCACTATTGAATAAGGAGAAAAATAAATCTTCTATTGGGAAATTGATCTAGAAAATAGAATTTTCAAGATAGGGACAAAGTGTTTTTATTTTCTTCAAGGATGAGTTATTCTCTAGTAAGATATTTAACATGTTGAATGGGATCTAAAAAGTAACTAGTAATTTTCAATTTGGTGAAATTTAGATGCAATGATAAGGTTCAAATAACTCATTCAAGGTCAACATCCAATAATTAAAGAACTACGTGGAATATTTTTTGAAAGGACATATGGAGGAGTAAAGACCCAAATATTCATGAATAAAATTCCCTTTCTTTTATTGTCTTATGGATATAGAAAACACATGAACTTTTATTTTATTTTATCCAGTTGGGTTTAAATGACCATTAAGGATTATTATCATCGATAATATAGTCGTTGAACAATGATCACCTGACTAGTATATGTTGATGGTTTTAAAAAAAATCAACATAGAAAAAGGAGAGGATGGCCTCATCCAGAAGAATCAAGGTGCATGAAGCTCATTTGTCAGAGCTCGGAAGGAGGTAGCATTATTGGGCTTTTGTGTTGACCAAGACCAATCCTAATCCCAGCTTTAACACATTTTTCTTGAATGGAATATCCTACGGGAGAATTCAAAGTTAATATTGATTACCACCCGAGTGATGTAATCTAAGCCGCCCCAAGAGTTTTTCATAATCACACACCTTACCCTAAGGCCTTATGGCGGTGTTATAAGGGTTTATATAACAAGGTATTAGTTACTATTTGTGTAATTTCTTTTATAAATAAAATTCGTATTCCATCAATTCCTTTATGAGAATAGTTTTTCTTAAAAATATAATTAATTAGATAAATTGACTTTTCGGGTAAAATGGTAATTTTTAGAAATATATAAATTATTATATAAAACTAAGTTATTATTAATAATGTTATTATAATAGTTTTATTATAACACTCCTTTTAATTATAAATTATTATTATATTTATTGATTTTACTCTATAAAATATTAATTATTCAATTTGATAACAATTATATTTTTATATGATAAAACAGAAATTTTATTTTTAATAAAAGATTTTATTTTGATAAATTTGGGTTTTTTTTAAATAATTAATATTTTAATAAAATATTATTATCAAATTACATTTATGAATAATAAATTAGTATATAATTTTTATGAAGTCAAATGTAATTTTTTTTAAGGTTAAAAACTATTTTTTTTGAAACCCCGGATTTTTTAGTAAATGTCAGATTTTATTTTAAAAGTAAAAATTCAGATATTTATAAAATTATTTAGATAAAATAAATATTGTTTTTTGAATCAGGATGTTGAAATTATCCAATGTTAAATTTTTCATAATTTTCTGAGACAGTCGAATTTTTTGGTAAAAATTAAATACCAAATAAATATGTGATGTATTTTATGACTTATTAATGACCCAATATTAATTTAATAAAATAATATAAAAGTTATATTCAGTAAATATATTATTTAACATTAAAATATTGTGATTTTATATTTGTTTGATTTATATTATAATTCCTTAGTGGACCCTCCAGGACTTATAAAATATTTAAACATTTTAAAATGATTTTCGTGAGAGTATGACTCACCTCCATATAAAAAAGACTAATATTTTAATATTTTAGTCCCTTATACTTATAAATTATTTTATACCAATCCCCTTTGGAATAAAACCTATGAAAAAACCATGGTATGTTTTGTGGTTTTGATTAGTTTAATGTATAGTGTCCAAAACTTAAATAATAATGAATTTCCTCTCATTTCCTATATTAATAAACCCAATCGCCCTTTACTATTCACCCAACCCATTTCAAGATCGAAAAAATTATTACCAAAACTCTCTAAAGTCCTCCCAAGGTTCCCCAAGCTTCCAAGAAGCCTCTCCCAAGCCTTTGGGATCACACTTCCAAGTAAAGGATCCAAACTTTCCTCTCCTCATTTCAAAATCAAGAATCCTATTTGAAAGTAATTATTGTAATTTTGAATGCTTATATTGTAATTAATTTATAATCATTATATTAATATCTATTTTATGTTATTATAATTATTTATTATTTATCCTCTATTCTTTTTACCCTTACCTTAGCCGTTACAATGCCAAAATTTCGTAAGGGATCTTACACCCTCCTCTTTTACCAAGCATTCATTTCATGTTATGTCTTTTAATTTATTTTATTCCTATGTTGGTATCTATTATTAAATATCATCCATACTTCAAATTTGGTTTATAAGTCATTATATCCCCTTTAAATCTCATGTATCCCCAATATGAACCCATATTCACTCTAGTTACAATGCCACATTTTCATAAGGTATTTCTTCCTTTCTCATTTTTTCAAGTCTCTTTATGTGTTTATAACTCTTTATTTTAAATTGAAAATGTTGGTGTATGATTTCACACCTCCCCCATACTTCCCTCATTTTTTTTAATTATGAGAGTCTTCTTTCTCTCTTATTAATCCCTCCCATGTACACCCATTACCATGAATAATTTTTTTAAGGGTTATTCCATTTCTCCTCTTTCTTCATTTTTTTATTATGTTACACCTTCTATTTCCAAATTCCATGAGTTGGTATATGTATATATATAACCCCATTACTTTATATTTCATTTAATATTATGATATAAACCATTATCTCTTGTCAACTATTTTTATAAATTTCTATGTCACGTCGTTAGGCTGTCGAAATTGGACCGCAATCTTCCATGCCAAAATCATCATGTAGTGAATACCATACCCATTTATCTTTAAAGGTTATTAAACTTTATGAACATATGATTATTGATTATATAATTTCATGTATGTATTCCACATTCATTTATTGTGTAATAAATGATGATTTTTAATGATTCCATGTTATATGATCCATGTGGCACACTTATGCATGAAATGAAATGTTTATAAAGGGTGTGAATTGATAGCACCTGAATGTATTGGGTAATGATTAGTATCATGATACACCATGTGCAATGAGGTTTTTCCCAGGATAATTCATGTGAAATGAGGGTTTAGTCTTGGTAATTCATGTTCAATGTGGGTTTACTCATTCTAATCTATGTGCAATGTGGGTCTATCATGCTAACTAAAGTGCAATAAGGGTTTACGCATGTTAATCTATGTGAAATGATACTTGGATCATGATATTTTCTTGTTATATTTCATTTTCACATTTCCATGTTATGATAATCATGTTATATCATTCCTTTATGTTCATATTTCTCTTATGCTCCATTTATATTCTTATTTTCTAACATGTGTTGTATTATTCCGGTTATGCCTTGTTTACTCTCTTACTAGGCTTTATAGCTCACCCCTTTCTTATGTATATCATTAGGTTATCCCATGAAATTATATGTATGAAGGAATGTTGTGGTCAGGTAAAAATATTTTTTAATTAAGATGTTGTATTTCATGTATTAAGTTGTTACTTAATGTTCCTAAGCCCCAATTACACTAGACCACTTGATATTCCAAGATGTATTATGTGAAAGTCTATGTAATAAATCTTCTTTAAGTGTGTAATAAATAGAAGGGTTGTTATAGTTTGTATTAGAGGATAAGTTTAGATATTTTTGGGATTTGGATTAGAAAACCCTAGTGAAATCCTTAGGTATAAGATTAAGTATATGAAAAATATCCCAAAATTGTAGTGAGTATAGAGTAAGTGGTTTATCTAGAAAATCCATCCCTGTCAAGATATGAACAAGTAGAGATGCTTCTGAAATAGATGTGTCTCAGGGTAGACCCCTAAAACACCTCTTTGAGCTAGACTCAAACGGTAACTGGTGCACGACAATTGGCATTGCTGCACTCTTGCTTAGACACTCCAAGTGGATATTCTCTGGTAAATTCATAAGCTTTGTATGAACCATTATTAAGGGAGAAACAAATATTATAAGAATATATGTTAGGATATAGATTTTGGATAACATAGATTAATGCCTATAAATTTATAAGTTAAGTAGAAAAATGTAATTTAAATGTTATAAATTTAATGTCCTTGGATTCCCCTTTATGTGTTACCCCTAACTTTCTATTTATTCTAGATAATGTCCTGTAATATGCAGAATATGTCTAAAAACTGATTTAAGGTTAATGTGATTAATATCCCAATGAGATTCCCAATCAAAGGGGTCTCAAGTAGGACATATCGTGATTATGCCAAACCAGCTATCAAAAATTACTATTAATAATTGGAACTTTGTTGAATGCCCAAGGAAATAAAGGAAGGGGATGATGATGTATCATGAAGTTTCATATGATAATGTTGATAAGGGTAGGAAGACCCAATTTCCTTCCTGCTACAAGTGTAGAAATAGGCACCAAGGGAAATGCACAAAGGGTCTATGATATGTTTTATGTATGTAAATGAAGGGAACAAAGTATTCAATTTCCATGAAAAAATGAATAATGTGATGGATGGAAAAAAGGCTCAATATAAGGAATCTAACACAATTCTATTCTATAAATGTAGAGAATTCATCCATTACCCAAGACAATTCTCTATTGCAAGGGCTGAGAAGCATGACGAGAATCAACAATCTCCATGATCAAGGGAGCATGAGAATTCATATTCTATGATGGTAAATGATGAATGAATCACATCTTAACATTACATCAAATTAGTGTATGTCGTAATGTATTTAAATTCATGACCTATTAGTATAACATTTCTCTATTCTAATAACATTAGTTCCCCAATAGAAATTATGTTAAATCATTAGGGAAAAACTTCTATAAGTTTTGTATGACATATTGAAGTATGTGGTAATGTTCTTTATGATAATTTTATAAGCCTCCCTTTGATTTAATTTTAGGAAAAAAGAAAAAGGCATTGCCTATGCTTCAAGGAAGTTGAAAATTCATGGGGAAAACTATCCCACACATGATCAGGTGTTTGTGGCAGTGGTCTTTGCATTAAAAAGATGGTAGAATTATCTCTTTGGTTAGAAGTGAGAAATATATACAAATTGAAAAATCCTCCAGTATATATTCACACATAAAGTTCTGAACATGCTCCAATGAATATGGTTATAGAGGATCAAATACTATGACTAATAAATCCTTTACCACCCTAGGAAAGTGAATAAGGTGGTGGATTCTCTAAGTTGAAAGGACCTAATGATTCTATAATTTATGATAATTGAAAAGGATAAAATCTTCTTAGATTTTATGAATATGGACCTGGGAATCATAAATAAGGGAACATCATCAATCCATTCACAAATAATTTCTCAACCATCTGTTTTGGAAATGATAAAGGATTATCAAAAGGATGATGTGGTAATTAGGAAGAAAGTAGAAACTATCATAAAAGGAAAATCCTTTGAGTTCAATGTTATTGAATATGGAATTCTAATATTTGGGGAAAGACTATATCTTCCATGGAATATGGAGTTAACGAATGAACTATTAGATGATCCACATAGTTCAAATTTCCCAATTAACCCAGGAAATACAATGATATATTGAGATCTCTAAGAGAATTATTGGTGGGATAACATGAAAAAGGATATCACTGAGTATACATAAATGTGCTTGGTAAGTCAGCAGGTGAAGGATGAGATGAATAAGTATAAGGGTATTATAAAACCATTTCCCATACCAACATGGAAATGGGAGAACATCACCATATATTTTTTCAGCGGATTTCGGAATACATCCAAAGGAAATAATTCTATCTGGGTTGTTGTGCACCGTCATACAAATACAACACACTTCATTGCAATTCAGAAGGATTTCTCATTGGATCTACAAGAACAGATATACATAATATAAGTGGTAAGGCTTCATGGAGTACCACTATCGATTGAATCCGATCGAGATCCAAGATTCATCTCCATGTTCTGGAAGAGTCTCCAACAAGCTCTGAATACCGAGATGAACTTCAGTACGGATTTTCATCCTCAATCTAATGGCCAATATTAGTGGACTATCCTAATACTTGAGGACATGTTGAGAGCATGCTCAATGGACTTCAAAAGAGGATGGGATCAACATCTTCCTCTGGTTGAGTTCTATTACAACAATAGTTTCCACTCAATCATCCAAATGGATCCTTATGAATCCCTTTATGGGAAGTGGTGCAGAACACTGGAATGTTGGGATGAATTTGGATATCAAAAACTTCTAGTTTGAGAAATGGTCTAAGAAATAATGGAGAATGTTACGACCATCCGGAAGCACATTAAAGCTGCTTAGAGTCGATAAAAGTGCAATGCTGAAAACCGACGACGAGACCTAGAGTTTGATGTTGGAGACATGGTATTCCTCCACATATCACCTTGTAAGATAGTTATGATATTTGGGAATAATGGAAAGCTTTTTCCAATGTACATCGGCACTTTTGAGATCCTTGATCACATTATAGGAGTTGCTTATCGAATAACACACCCACCGAACCTTTCTCAAGTACATGACGTATTCCATATATCACTCTTGAAGAAGTAAATACCTGGCCCATCACATTTAATGAGTCCAAAGGTGGTACCATTAGATAATGACCTCTCCTATGAAGAGAATCTGGTGATATCATAGATCGTAGTGAAAAAGTTTTATGAAATAAGATAATGCCCCTTGTCATAGTGTTGTCAAGAAACCAAAAGTTTGAAAAAGTAACGTGGGAACTAGAGGAAGTGATGAGGTAGAGATACCAATACATGTTTTAGTGTGGTAAAAGAAAATTTCTAGAGTGAAATTTCTAAAGGGTGGAATATTGTAACAACTAGAATATTGATGATTAGAATTCCCTTTCTTTTAATGTCTTGTGGATATAGAAAACAATTGCATTTTTTATCCAATTGGGTTTAAATGAGCATTAAGTATCATTACCATTGATAATATGGTCGTTTAATAGTGATCACATTACTAATATAAATTTAATGTTTTTGAAATGAATTTTTTGACAAAGATGAAGGAGAGGATGGCCTCATCGAGTAGACTCGAGCCGTACGAATCTCATTCATCCGAGGTCGGAAAGGAAGTAGTATCATTGGGCATCACTCTTGACCAAACCCAATCCATGCTTCAACACATTAATCTGGAATATAATCCCCTATTGGAGATGTGGGTGTTAATAGAGATTACCACCCGAGCAATGTTATCTGAGCCGTCCCAAGAGTCTATCACAACTGCACACCTTACCATTAAGTCTTATGCAGGTGTTATAAGGGGTTATGTAACAAGGTATTAGTTACATTTTCTGTAATCCCATTTATTAAGAAAATTATTACTCCATTAAATTCTTTAGGAGAATATTTTTTCTTAAAAATATAATGATTTAGATAAATTGACTTTTTAGGTAAAATGGTACTTTTCTGAAAATATAATTTATTATATTAATATATGTTTTTATTAATAATTTTTTTACAATAGTGTTTTAATAACACTCCTTTTAAATATAAATTATGACAATATTTATTGTTTTTACTCTATAAAATATTAAGTATCCAGTTTGATAAGAAATATATTTTTATACGATAAAAAATATTGTATTTTTTATTAAATAATTTGTTTTTATGAATTAATGATTTTTTGAAAAGATTAATATTTTAATAAAATATTATTATCTAATATATTTTATTAATAATAAATGAGTATATAATTTTTATGAAGTCAAATTTAATTTTTATTATGGTTAAAAAATGTTTTTTTCTTCAAAACCCGTTAATTTTAGGTAAATGTCATATTTTTTTAAAAGTATAAATTTAAATATTTAAAAAAATATTTAGATAAAATAAATATATTTTTTTGGAATCAGGATATAAAAATTATTCAATTGTTAATTTTTCATTATTTTCTAGGGCTATTGAATTTTTAGGTAAAAATTAAATACCGAATAAATATATAATGTGTTTTATGACAACATAAAGAACCAATAGTGATTTAATAAAAAAATATAAAAGGGATATTCGGCCAATATATGTTTTAACTTTAAAATATTTTGATTTTATATTTGTTTGACTAATTTTATAATGCCTTAGTGGACCCTCCCAAACATACATAATATTATAACATTTTATAATGATTTCCTTGAGAGTGTGACTCACCTCCACATAAGTAGGCCTAATATTTTAATATTTTAGGACCTTGGACTAATAAAAAATTTTATACCAATTCCCTTTCGTATAAACCTTGGTATGTTTATTGGTTTTGATTAGTTTAATGTGTAGTGTCCAAAAAATAATAATAAACAATTTCCTCTCATTTCCTATATAAACCCGCCCATCCTCACTTTCCTCTTCACTCAAACCATTTGGAGCTCGAAAAAATTTGGTTTCATACTCCCTAGTGTCCTCCCAAGGCACACCCAAGCTTCCCAAAATTCTCTCCAAAGCCTTTGGGATCACACTTCCAAGTAAGGGATCCTCACTTTCCTCTCCTCCATTCAAATTCAAGCATCTTATTCAAAAGTAGTCCCTATAATTTTGAGTGGATATAATTTCATTCATTTATAATAATTCTATTACTGTATACTTGATGTTATTTTTATGAGTTATTATTTATCCTCCTCTATTTTTACCCTTACCTAATCCAATACTATTCCACAATTTTGTAAGGGATCTTTCACCCTCCTCTTTCACTAATAATTATTTTCATGTTATTTATTTTAATTTCTTTTATTCCTATTTTTGGATTTCTTATTGAAAATCATCCCTAATTCCCATTTTATGCTTAATTCATGATATCCCCTTTAATTATCATTTATCCCTCAAATGACCCCTTATGTACTCTCATTGCAAGGCCCGATTTTCATAAGGGATTTATTCATTTCACATTCTTATATAAGATTCTTTATGTGTTTATACCATTTGATTCTCTATTACAAATGTTGGGGTATGATTTCTCACCTCCCCCATACAACCCTTCTTATTTTTTAATTATGGGATACCTCTTTCTCCCTCATTAATCCCTCCATTATATACCTACTACCATGCTGAAATCTTGTAAAAGTTATTCCATTTCTCATCTTTCTTTTAGTTTCTTTATTTTATTAAGACTTAAATTTCCAAATTTCATGTGTTGAGATAAGTATATATTCGACCCCCTTACTATCCATTTCATTTAAATTTCATGAGAGACCCATTTCTCTCTCATAAAACATTTTTATGAATTTCTATGTCACGTTGTTAGGATATCGAAATTGTACCGCAATAGTCCATGCCAAAATCATCATGTAGTGAATACCATGCCCATTTCACTTTCAAGGGTATTAACCTTTATGTGCATATAATTATGGATTATAGAATTTCTGGTATGTATTCCAAATTCTTTTATCATGTGACCAATGATGATGTTTAGTGATACCATATTATATGATCCATGTGGCACAATTATGCATGAAATGAAATTTTTATAAATGGTGTGCCCTGATAGCGCTCCAATGCATTGGGTAATGTTTAGTATCATGATACTCCATGTGAAATGGGGGTTTAATCATAATAATTCATGTGAAATTAGGTTTTACTCATTCTAATTCAAGTGCAGTGAGGGTTTACTCGTGATAATACATGTGAAATGGTTAGTTACTCATGCTAATTCAAGTGAAATGAGGGTTTACCCTTGGTAATCCATGTGCAATGAGCCTTGTCTCATGCTAAAATCTTGTTATATGTTATTGCCAAATTTCTATGTTATGATAATAATGTTATATCATGCCTTTATGTGTATGTTTCTCTTATGCTCCATTGATATTATTATTGCCTAAATGTATTGTATTCTTCATGTTATGCTTTGTTTACTCCCTTCCTGGGATTTACATATCTCCCATTTCTTATGTATCTCCTCATTTTATCCTATGAAATACTAAATACGAAGGAATTATGTGGTCATGTAAATAGATTTTTCAATAATGATGTTGTATTTCATGTATAAATTTTTCATGTATTCTTCCTAATGCCCAAAAACACTAGACCTATTGATCATCAGGGTTATATTAAGGGAAAGTTTATGTAAAAAAATAATGTTTAAGTGTGTATTAAATAGAAGGGTTGTTATAGGAGGAGACCAAAAAATTCCCTACTTGTGGTAAATAGGGAATTATTAGGTTATCTCATTACCTCATATTGGTTAGGATGCTCATTTTTATCTATTTTACTTATAAAAATGCATTCTAGAATTCAAGTTTAAGTGTATTTGAATTAGGTGTAGGGATAGGGATAAATTATTTTTAGGATGTGAATACCCCTTTTTTAATTTTATAATTTATCCTTTCTATAAAATCTCTATTTTATTTTGATCATGTATAATGTCTTTTATAGTTTTTGAATTTTCAATCTTTATTTGAGTTGAATTTGAGAACACAATGCATTTTCTAAACTCTAAATATGTCTACTGATATTAATCATATTATTGAAGATGAAAATGTATAATGATTGATAACATGTTTTTTTTCTTATTTATCTTTGATTCTCAATAATTTGCATAAATTTTCACTAAAAATTGATATTCAGAACAACTAGTGACTATCCCAAATTTCAAATTCCACTTCAGGTAGGTTTCTAGTATAATTTTACCTCATCTTTCTGATACCCTCAATTTTTGAGAGAATCCTAGAAAAAAATTTAAACAATAGAAATTGTGTTTATTCTCTCAAAAATCCTTGGAATTCATGAAGTACATTCAATATGATTGAGACACTCTATTTGAAATACCCCCATTTTTTCTTGAAACCAATATTGAACATTGGTCTGTGTTATTACCTTATAAAATCATGAATGGCCTTATAGGTTTAATCCATAATAAAAGGTAAATTGTCCCTTACTTACCCTTAATCTAAAATAAAATTACATGTTTGATTCTAGATTAAGTGTGGGAGAATGTTTCTTCAATGTGTTTTTATATGGGAATAATTTCATTCTAAACGGTCTCTGAGAGGTTTGAGTCACCATAAAGAGCATCTAAGAGAGAATAAATGGGAATGAGTCACAATTCTATACATCCAATTATACATATCCTCTTCTCCTATAAAATAATTATAATAAAGAGGAATGTCTTTGAAACATTCCTTTTATCTAAGAGATTTATGAACCGAATTAAATAAAATGGAATGGTTATTATCCATTATGCGCAAACATACAACTTGCCCCTCTTCAATAAAAATCTTGATTGGGATTAAATTTTTTTCGGAATCATTTCCTGACACGTGTTTAGTGTAAAGAATAGTATATATTGGGACTGTATGTCACATCCTATATAGGGGGGATGATTGAGGGATTCATTCATTCATTATTTGATAAATCATTCACTATATTTAAATAGTAAAACATCTATCTTTCTACTGAATAAATTTTTAAAAAAAAATTCTACCAACCTCAAATCCACTATACAAAAATTTCAAAGATTTCATGATTAATATTATTTTCATTATTCACAATGTGAAGACATGTTGATTTTCCTAGGTCTACTGTAAATAATCATTTTCTAAGAATGAGTATAACTCTATATAAAATAAATTCTATTAAGTGAAGAGTGGTAGTGTAATTCATGTGAGGTAGGTCACAAAATGATTTTTGCATTGATTTCTGAGGATGATTTTTTAATATAATAATTTCATTCCATTTAAATTAAACACATTATACAAAATGATGTAAATTTTTATGGAAGGAAACCAAAAATTTCTCCTTAGTATATATTTGATATTTTATAATTTCTTATGTGCATATCTTTTCATTTCATTAATTTCCTTTCATTTAATTGACAATTCAATGAAAATTTTGTTTGGAACTATGAAAATATTATAAATGGAATTAAATTACATAATTTCATGAGAGTGCAATAGTTCTGGAGTGGGGGAGTGATACAAGCCTAAATTTATATAATTTTTAAACCTTATTCATTGAAAATACCCCTAATTTAATCTAATTGTCTTATTTATTTATTTTATGTACTGACTCTTTTATAAGTTCTACATAATCTATAAATGTATTTAGTCAAGGATATTATTGATTTATTCATTATAAAGATGCCATTTTTTTTATAATTATTGAATTTAATCCTGCACTAAAAAATGTTATGGTTGTGTAGACCATTGAAAACATCAAAGGCATGGAAAAACCCTAGAATTTCCTTCTTACAGCCAATCCAATAATAAAATCATGGAAAATTCATGGATTAACCATAAACATCCCTTCTTATAGTCGATCCTACCACTAAAGAAAATGGTAAAGTGAAACACCCCTAGAATTTAAAAATAGATTTATTATAAAATTCATTGATAAGTTAGTCTCTACAAACACCACTTTTTTATAACCTAGTCATGTAAACATAATTTTTTCACTTCTGTGATATGAATTTGAAAAATGTGACATACCCAGTTATCATTAGTAAGTTACTTGGAGACTGATAAGACAAACATAATTTTTGGGGAATAGTTACATACCATTATGAATAGTAACATACCCTTATGAATAGTGATATACCCTAATGAATAGTAACCTTACCTATGATAGTATATAAATAATATTCAACTGGAAGTATGTTGTGAAAATGTTTTAGAATAAGTATATAAATGTATTAAAACTATTTTACTTAGAATAAATTATGATTTTAATTAATATAAAATTAATCATATTTGGAAAATTATTTTTGAAAAATGAACTTCACTTTGGGATTCTACACATCGAAAAAATGGTTAGGCTGATGTTTTGATATTTTTATGAAATTCTTTAATATTTAATGTATAGTGAAATACGGTAAAATACCGTATATAAAAATTATCAGTTAAATACATTGTTCATGA
Organism: Viscum album; assembly: GCA_963277665.1. Lineage (NCBI taxonomy): Eukaryota > Viridiplantae > Streptophyta > Magnoliopsida > Santalales > Viscaceae > Viscum > Viscum album. The sequence goes on from OY728127.1 coordinate 498,088,939, forward strand.
CATCATAAGTGATTCAATCCCACTTAGTTAGAAATCACATGAATTTATTACTATTCTTGGTCAAGGAATCATCATTATTGCTTATCTTAAGGTAAATTAATAAACTAATGATTTAAACATTATGAAACCCCTCCACTCCTCTGCTATAAAACCCCTCATTACTCCCTCTTCTTTTTCACTTATCTAAACCTTGAAGCTCTTAAACTATAAATTATGATTATATTCATTGTTTCTACTCAATATAATATTAAGTATCCAGTTTGATAAGAAAAATTTTTTTTACGATAAAATATTATAGTATTTTTAATTAAAAATTTTTTAATGAATTAATGAATTTTTGAAATTTATAGTATTTTAATAAAATATTAATATGAAATTTATTTTATGAATAATAAATGATTATATAATTTTTATGAAGTTAATTGTGATTTTTATTAAGGTTAAAAAAATGTTTTTGTCAAAACCCGTCAATTTTCAATAAATGTCGGTTTTTATTTTAAAAGTGAAAATTAACATATTTAGAGAATTATTTAGATAAAATAAATATATTTTTTTGGAATCAGGACATTGAAATTATCCAATGGTTATTTTTTGATAATTTTCTGAGACACTCAAATTTTTGGGTAAAAATTAAATACCGAATAAATATATAATGTGTTTTATGACATCATAATAAACCAATAGTGTTGCAATAAAATAAGATAAAAGGTATATTTGGCCAATATATGTTTTAACATTAAAATATTTTGATTTTATATTTGATTTATTGATTTTATAATGCCTTAGTGGACCCTCCCAGTCTTACAAAGTATTATCCCATTTTAAAATGATTTACCTGAGAGTATAACTCACATCCACATAAGAAAGCCCAATATTTTAATATGTTCGACCCTTGTACTTATCAAATACTATATACCAATCCCCTTTGGAATAAACCATGTTAAAAAATCAAGGTATTGTTTGTGGTTTTGATTAGTTTAATGTGTAGTGTCCAAAACCTAAATAATAATGAATTCCCTATCATTTCCTATATAAACCAACCCAATCTCCCTTTTCTATTCACCAAAAGAATTTGGAGCTCGAAAAATTCTTCCCAAACACCCTAAATTCCACCTAAGGTTCCCCCAAGCTTCGAAGAAACCTCCCTAAGACTTTGGGATCACACTTCCAAGTAAGGGATCCTCACTTTCCTCTCCTCATTTCAAATTCAAGAATCTTATTTGAAAGTAGTTCTTGTAATTTAGAATGGTTATAATGCCATTAATTTATAATAATTATATTAATGTCTATTTGATGTTATTTTAATGATGGATTATTTGTCCCCCATAATTTTTACCCTTACCTAAGTCGTTACTATGCTAAAATTTTGTAAGGGATCTTCCATCCTCCTTTTTAACGAAGCATTCTTTTCATGTTATGTCTTTTAATTTATTTTATTCCTATTTTGGTATGTGTTATTAAATATCATCTATAATTAAAATTTGATTTATAAATAATGATATCCTCTTTAACTCTCATTTATCCCCCTTATGAACCCTTATGTACTCTCATTACCATGCCAAATTTTCGTAAGGTATTTCTTCATTTCTCATATTTTTTTTTCAAGTTTCTTTACATGTTTATACCCCATTATTTTAAATTGAAAATGATGGGGTTTGATTTTACACCTCCCCCATACTTCCCTCCTTATGTTTTAATTATGATAGTCTTACTTCTCTCTCATTAATCCCTCTCATGTACACTCATTACCATGAATAAATTTTATAAGAGTTATTCCATTTCTCATCTTTCATCATGTTTTTTATTATGTTACGCCTTATATTTACAAATTACATGAGTTGGGACATGTATATATATGACCCCATTAAATTTTATTTAAAGTAAATATTATTAGATACCCTATTCTCTCTCATCAACAATTTCTTTAAATTTCTATGTCACGACGTTAGGCTATCGAAATTGGACCGCAATCTTCCATGCCAAAATCATCATGTAGTGAATACCATACCCATTTCACTTTAAAGGGTACTAAACTTTATACACATATTATTATTGGTTATATAATTTCATGTATGTATTCCACATTACTTTATCGTCTAATAAATGATGATTTTGAATGATTCTATATTATATGATTTATGAGGCACACTTATGAATGAGATGAAATGTTTGTAAAGGGTGTGCCCTAATAGCGCCCTAATGCATTGGGTAATGTTTAGTATCATGATATGCCATGTTCAATGAGGGTTTTCTCATGAAAATTCAGGTGAAATGGGGTTTTATTCTTGATAAATCATGTGCAATGTGGGTTTACACATTATAATCCATGTGCAATGAGGGTTTAATCATGCTAATATATGTGAAATGATCCTTGTATCATGATATTATCATGTTATATTTTGTTTCCACATTTCCATGTTATGATAATCATGTTATATCATTCCTTTATGTTCATGTTTCTCTTATTCTCCATTGATATTCTTATTTCCTAATATGTGTAGTATTCTTCATGTTATTCCTTGTTTACTCTCTTACTAGGATTTATAGCTCACACCTTTATTATGTATATCATTAGGTTATACCATGATATTATAAGTTTGATGGAATGTTCTGTTCTGGTAAAAGGAGTTTTCAATCAAGTAGTTGTATTTCATGTATTAAGTTGTCATGTAATGTTCCTAAGCCCAAATGACACTAAACCTCTTGATCTTCCAGGATGCATTATGTGAAAGTTTATGTAATAAATCATTTTTATGTGTGTAATAAAGAGAAGGGTTGTTATAGTTGGTATCAAAGGATATGTTTGGATATTTTTGGGATTGGGAATAGAAAACCCTAATGAAATCCTTAAGGATAAGACTAAGTATAAGAAAAATATCCCTAAATTTTGGTGAGTATAGTGTAAGTGGTCTATCAAGAAAATACATCCATGTCTAGATACAAACAAGTAGATGTGGCTCTGGAAAATATGTATCTAGGGGTAAACCCCAAAACACTGCTTTGAGCTAGAATCAAACGAGAATTGGTGCATGACAACGGTCCTTGTTGCACTCTTGGTTCGACACTCCCAATGGATATGCTTTAGTAAATTTATAAGATTACTACTAACCATTATTAAGGGAGAAATAAATCCTATATGAATATATGTTAGGAGGTAGATCATTGATAACATAGATTAAATCCTATAAATTTATAAGTTAAGGAGATAAATGTAATTTAAAAGTTATCCCTTTAATGTCAATGGATTCCCCTTTATGTGTTACCACTAACTTTTTGTTTATTCCAGCCAATGGCTGGTAATATGAGTAATATGTCTAACAATCAATGTGAATAGAAATGGGAATAATATCCCAACAAGATTCCCAATCAAATGGTGTCTCATGTAGGATATATCGTGATTTTTCCAAAATAGATATAAAAAATTACTATTAAAATTCAGATCTTTGTTGAATGACCAAAGAAATTAAGGAAGATGAAGATGGTGCCTCATGAATGTCTATATGATTATGATGATAAGGGGATGAATACCTAATTTCTTTCATGAAACAAGTGTAGAAAGAGGCACCAAGGGAAATGCACAAAGGGACTAGGAGATGTTTTAAGTATGGAAAGGAAGGGAATAATGTATCCCATTTCCATGAAATAATGGATAATTTGATGGATGGAAAAAAGTTCAATCTAAGGTATATTACACAATTCTATGTTATAAATGTAGAGAATTCATCCATTACCCATACAATTATCTACAGAAAGGGCTGAGAAGCATGACGAGCATCAACTATCTCCATGATCAAGGGAGAACGTGAAGTCCTATGCTAATATGGATAATGATAAATGAATCACATCTTACCACTACTTCAAATTAGTGTATATCGTAATGTAAAAAAATCCATATCCTATTAGTATATCATTTATGTTTTCTATGAACATTAGGTCCCCTGCAGAAATGATATTAAATCATTGGGGAAAAACATCTATAAGTGTTTTATCACATCTTTATGTTTGTGGGAATGTTATTTATGATAATTTTATAAGTATCCCTTTGATTTAATTTCAGAAAAAATGAAAAAATAATTTCCTATGCCTCATAGCAGTTGAAAATTCATGAGAAAAATTATTCCACGCATGATCTGGTGTTTGTGGGAGTGGCCTTTATGTTAAAAATTAGGCAGTATTATCTCTTTGGGTAGAAGTGTGAAATTTATACCGATCACAAAATACTCAAGTATATATTCACATATAATGTTTTGAACATGATCCAATGATTATGGTTATAGAGGATCAAATACTATGACTAATAAATCTTTTACCACACTGGGAAAGCGAACAAGGTGGTGGATGCACTTTGTTGAAAGGACCCAATGATTCTATAATTGATGATAATTAAAAAGGATACAATCTTCTTATATTTTATGAATATGGACAAGGGAATCATAAATAAGGGAAAATCATCAATCCTTTCACAAATGATTTCTAAACCATCTCTTTTGGAATGGTTGGAGGATTATCAAATGGATGATGTGGGATTTAGGATAAAGTGGAAACTATCAGAAAAGGGAAATCCTTAGAGTTGATTATCAATGAAGAAGGAATTGTGATATTTTGTTCAAGACTATTTGTTCCATCCAATCTGGAGTTAAAGAATAAACTTTTTGATGATTCACATAGTTCAAATTTCTCCATTCACCTATTAAATACAAAGATATATCGAGATATCTGAGTGAATTATTGGTGGGATAACATGAAGAAGGATATCACTGAGTATACATAAATGTGTATGGTATGTCAAAAAAATGATGTATGAGATGCATAATTCTAAGGGGATGATGAAACCACTACCCATACAAACATGGAAATGGGAGAACGTCACCATGGATTCTTTCACTAGACTTCTGAATACATCCAAAGGAAATAATTCAATATGGGCTGTTGTGGATCATCTTACAAACACTACACACTTAATTACAATTCAAGAGAATTTCTCATTGGATCAACTAGAACAGATTTACATCAAAGAAGTGGTAAGGCTTTATGGTGTACCACTATCGATTGAATCCGATCGAGATCCAAGATTCATCTCTAAGTGCGGGAAGAGTCTCCAACATGCTCTAAATACTGAGATGAACTTCAGTATGTCTTATCCTCCTCAAACTGATGGAAAATATGTGTGGACTATCCAAATAATTGGGGACATGTTGAGAGCATGCTCAATGGACTTAAAAAGTGGATGGGATCAATATCTTCCTCTGGTTGAGTTATCTTACAATAAAATTTTCCACTCAAGAATCCAAATAAATCTTTATGAAGACCTTTATGGGAAGTGGTGAAGAACACTAAAATGATGGGATGGATTTGGAGATTAAAAACTTCTTGGTTTGGAAATGGTCGAAGAAATATAGGAGAAATATATGATGATCCAACAACACATTAAAGCTGCTCAGAGTTGACAAAAGAGCTATGCTGACAAACGATGAAGATACCTAGAGTTTGATGTTGGTAACATGTTATTCCTCCACATATCACTATGGAAGAGAGTTATGATATTAGGGAATAAGGGAAAGCTTATTCCAAGGTACATTATTCCTTTTGAGATCCTTGATCACATTAGAGCAGTGGCCTATTGAATATCACTCACTAAACATGTCCCAAGTGCATGACGTATTCCATTTATCACTCTGGAGGAAGTACATACCTGACCCATCACATGTACTCAATCCAATGGTGGTACCATTGGAGAATGACCTCTCCTATGAAGAGAATCTGGTGAAGATCTTAGATAATAGAGAGAAATTTCTATGAAATAAGACAATTCCCCTCGTCAAAGTGTGGTGGAGAAACCACATGTTTGAAGAAGCAATGTGGGAACTAGAGGAAGTGATGAGGAAGAGTTACCCACTCATGTTTTATTGTGGGAAACAGATATTTTGAGGGTGAAATTTTTCAATGGTGGAATATTGTAACAATCTAAATATTCATGAATATAATTCCCTTTCTTTTAATTTTTTATAAATATTGAAAACACATGCATTTTATATTTTATCCAATTGGGTTTAAATGACTATGAAGAATCATTACCATTGATAATATGGTCGTTGAAAATTTAACACTTCACTAATATAAATAGAATGTTTTTAATAAGTATTTTTTTACAGATACAAAAGTGAGGATGACCTCATCCAGTAGACTTGAGTCATATGAAGCTCATTTGTCAGAGATCAGAAAGGAGGGATCATCATTGGGATTCTCTCTTGACCAAGCCCAACCTGAGCTTCAACACATTAATCTTGAATGGAATCCCCTAAGGGATAAGTGTATGTTATTAGAGATCACCACACAAGCAATGTTATTTGAGCCACCCCAAGAATCTGTCACAATCACACACCTTACACTTTGGTCTTATGTGGTTTTTAGAAGGGGTCATGTAACAAGGTATTAGTTACTTTTTTTCAATCCCATTTATAAATAAAATTTGTGTTCCATCAATTCCTTTAGGAGAATAGTTTTTCTTAAAAATATAATGATTTAGATAAATTGACTTTTCAGGTAAAATGGTAATTTTCTGAAAAATATAATTTATTATATTAAACATTGTTTTTATTAAAAATGTTTTCATAATAGTGTTATAATAACACTCCTTTTAACTATAAATTATGAAAATATTTATTTTTTTACTCAATAAAATATTAAGTATCCAGTTTGATAAGAAATATATTTTTATACGAGAAAAAAATATTTTATTTTTAGTTAAAGAATTTTTTTATGAATTAATAAATTTTTTAAATGATTAATATTTTAATAAAACATTATTATAAATATTTTTTATTAATAATAAATGCGTATATAATTTTTATGAAGTCAAATTTAATTTTTATTTAGGTTAAAAAATGTTTTTTTTTCAAAACCCATGAATTTTTAGTAAATGTCGGTTTTTATTTTAAAATTGAAAATTCACATATTTAGAAAATTATTTAGATAGAATAAATATTTTTTTTGAAATCAGGACATGGAAATTATCCAATGGTTAATTTCTCATAATTTTCTGAGATAGTCCGATTTTTGGGTAAAAATTAAATACTGAATATATATATATAATGTGTTTTATGACCACATAATGACCCAATAGTGATGTAATAAAATAATATAAAAGGGATATTCAGAAAATATATGTTTTAACTTTAAAATATATTGATTTTATATTTGTTTGATTAATTTTATAATGCCTTATTGGACTCTCCCAGACTTACAAAATATTTTAACATTTTAAAATGATATCCTTGAGAGTGTGACTCACCTTCACATAAGCATGCATAATATTTTAATATTTTAGGACTTTGGACTTATAAAATATTTTATACCAATCACATTTGGTAGAAAACATGGGATGGTTTGTTGTTTTAATTAGTTTAATGTGTAGTGTCCAAAACCAAAATAATAAAGAATTCCCTCTCATTTCCTATATAAACCCACCCAATATCCCTTTCTACTTCACTCAAACCATTTGGATCTCGAAAAAGTTCTGGCCCATTCTCCCTAGTGTCCTCAAAAGGCGCCCCTAAGCTTCCCAAAATTCTCTCCCAAGCCATTGGGATCACACTTCCATATAAGGGATCCTCACTTTCTTCTCCTCCATTCAAATCCAAGCGTCTTATTCAAAAGATGTTCTTGTCATTTTTAATGCTTATAATTTCATTATTTTATAACAATTATATTAATATATATATTATGTTATTTTAATGAGGTATTATGTATCCTCTAACACCCTTACCTAATTGATTACTATGCCAAAATTTTGTATGGGATCTTTCAACCTCCTCTTTTACCAATCATTATTTTCATGTTATGTATTTTAATTTCATTTATTCGTATTTTCGGATATTTTATTAAATATCATCCATAATTCCGATTTGATTTATAAATCATGATATCCCATTTAATTCTCATTTATCCCTCTAATTAACCCTTATGTTCTCTTGTTACCATGCCAATTTTTCCTAAGGGATTTCTTCTTGTCTCACTCTTATACAGGTTTATTGATGTTTTTATACCATTATATTCTAAATTAAAAATGTTGGTGTATAATTTATCACCGCCCCCATACTGCCCTAAATATTTTTGAAGTATGAGATACCACTTTCTCTCTCATTAATCCCTCCCATGTACACTTGTTACTATACTGGAAGTTCGTACGAGTTATTCCATTTCTCATCTTTCTTTTAGTTTATTTAGTATGTTAAGACTTCAATTTACAAATTCCATGTGTTGAGACATGAATATATATGACCCCCTTACTATCCATTTCATTTATATATTATGAGAGACCCCTTTCTCTCTCAGAAGTCATTTTTTTGGATTTCTATGTCATGTTGTTAGGATGCCGAAATTGTGCTGCAATCATCCTTTCCAAAATCATCATGTAGTTAATATCATTCCCATTTCTCTTTCAAGGGTATTCACCTTTATGTACATATAATTATGGATTATAGAATTTAATTATGTATTCCAAATTCCATTATCATATGAAAAATGATAATGTTGAATGATTTCATGTTATATGATCCTTTTAGCACACTAATGCATGAAATGAAATGTTTATAAAGGATGTTCCTTGATAAAACTCCAATTCATTGGGTAATGTTTAGTATCATGATACGCCATGTGCAATGGGGGTTTAATCATGCAAATTCATGTGCAATGAGGTTTTATTCATGCTAATTCAAGTGCAGTTGGGGTTTACTCATGGTAATAAATGTGAAATGGAGATTTACTCACGCTAATTCAATTGAAATATGGGTTTACTCTTGATAATCCATGTGAAATGACCCTTATATCATTCTAATATCATGTTATATGTAATTTCAAAATTTCCATGTTATGATAATAATGTTATATCATTCCTTTATGTTCATTTTTCTCTTATTCTCCACTTATATGCATATTTCCTAAATGTATTGTATTCATCATGTCATGCTTTTTTTACTCCCTTACTGGGATATATAGATCACCCATTTATTATGTATTTCCCCAATTTATGCCATAAAATACAAAATAAAATGGATTTTGTGGTCATGTAAAAGGATTATTCAATAAAGATGTTGTATTTCATGTATTCTTCCTATGCCCCAAAGACACTAGACCTATCGATCATCCGGGTTATATTAAGTGATATTTTATGTAAATATAATAATTTTTAACTATTTAGTAAATAGTAGGGTTGGTATAGGTGGAGACCAAAATTTTCCCTACTTGTATTAAATAGATCATTCTCAAGTTATCTCATTACCTTATATTGGTCAAGCTAATCATTTTTATATATTTTCCTTTTACAAATGCATTCTGGAATTCAAGTTGAAGTCTGTTTGAACTAGGCGTAGGGATATGGATAAAGTAGTTTTAGGATTTAAACACCCATTTTTCTATTTTATAAATTATCCTTTCTATAAAATCTCTATTTTATTTTGAGCATGTATAATGTTTTTTACAATTGTTGAATTTTCAAACTTTCTTTGAGTTGAATTTGAGAACTCAATGCATTTTATAAACTCTAAATATGTGTAATGATATAAATCATATTATTGAAGATGAAAATGTATAATGATTGATGAATTGTATTTTTTTCTTATTTATCTTTTATTCTCAATCATTTGCATAAATTTTTACAAAAAATTGAAATCCAGAACAACTAGTGAATATCCCAAATTTCAAATTCCTCTCCTGATTGGTTTCTAGACAATTTTTACCTCATCTTTTTGATACTCTAACTTCATGAGAGAATATTATTATATTTTTTAAACACGATAAATTGTGTTTATTCACTCAAAAATTCTTGGAATTCATCAAGTACTTTCATTATGTTTGAGACACTCTATTTAAAATACACTTATTTTTTCTTGAAACCTATATTGAACATTGGTCCTTTCTATTCCCTTATAAAATCAGGAATGGACTTATAGGTTTAATAGATATTAAAATATAAATTATCCATTTCCTAACCTCAATATAAAATACATTTACATGTTTTATTCTATATTAAGTGTGGGGAAATATGGATTCCATGTGTTTTTTAATGGGAATCATTTAATTTTAAAGGGTCTTTGAGATGTCTGAGTTACCATAAGGAGCATCTAAGAGAGGATAACTTGGAATGAGTCTATATTATATACATCTAATTGTACATATCCTCTTCTCCTATAAAATAATTATAATAAAGATGTATAATTTTGAAACATTCCTTTTATCTAAGAGAATTATGAACCAAATTAAAGATAAGGGAATCGTCATTATCAATTATGTGAAAACTTACAACTTACCCCTCTTTAATAATAATCTAGATTGGGAATAAATATTTGTTTGGAATCATTTCATGACACATGTTTAGTGTAAAGAATAGTACATTTTGGGACTATGTTCCATATCCTATGTTTGGAGGATGTGTGAGGGATTCATTCATTCATTATTTGATAAATCATGAACTATATTTAAAGAGTAAAACATCTATCTTTTTACTGAAGAAATTTCAAACATTTTACCACAAACCTCAAATCCACTAAAAAATATTTTCAAAGAGTTCATGATTAATAGTGTTTTTTATGATTCACAATGTGGATACATGTGAATTTTCTTAAGTATATAATAAATAATCATTTTTAAGTATGAGTATAACTCCATATAAAATAAATTCTCTTATGTGAAGAGTGGCAGTGTAATTCATGTGAGATGGGAAACAAAATGGTTTTTGCATTGATTTTTTAGGACGAATTGTTTTTGAGTATAACAATTGCATGCCTTTCAAATTAAACACAATATTAAGCATGATGTAAATTTTTATGGAAGGAAACAAAAAATTTATACACATTATTTTCTTGATTTTTTAGAATTTCCTATTTGAATATATTTTCATTTCATTAATTTCCTTTTCATTAAATTGAAATTTCATTAAAAATTTTGTTTTGAACTATGAAAACATGTTAAATGGAATTAAATGACATAATTTCCTGATAGTGAAATGGTTCATGTATGGAGGAGTGATACGTGCCTAAATTTTGATAATTTTTATATATTATTCATTGAAAATAACCATAATTTAATCTAATTCTTCTATTTATTTATAGTTTCTAGTGATTCTTTTAAATGTTTTACAAAATATAAAAATAGATTTAGATAAGGATATTATTGATTTATTCATTTTAACGAAGCCGTTTTTTTTTATAATTATTGAATTTAATCATGTACTAAAAAAATTTTGGGGTTCTTTAGACCATTTAAAACATCAATTACATGGATCAACCCTATAATTCCCTTATTACAGTCAATAAAAAAAAATCAAATCATGTAAAATTCATGGATCAACCATAAACATCCCTTCTTATAGTAGATCCCACCACTGAAGAAAATGGAAAATTGTTACACCCAAAGAATTTTCAAATAGATTTATTATATAATGCATGGATAACTAAGTCTATACAAACACCACTATGTAATAACCTAGTCATGTAAACATAATGTTTTCACATCAGTGATGTGAATTTCAAAAATCTGACAAACACGGTTATGATTAGTAAGTTATTTATAGTCTAATAAGAAAAACATAATTTTTTTCTGAATAGTTACATACCATTATGAATAGTAACATGCCCTTATGAATAGTGATATTCCAAAATGAATAGTAACATTACCTATGATAGTATAGAAATAATATTCAAGTGGAAGTATGATATACCAATGTTCTGGAATAAGTAAATAAATGTTTAAAAAAAATTATTTAGAATAAATTTTGATTTCAATTAAATATTAAATTAAACATATTAGGAAAAAAATTGAAAAATGGACTTCATTACACATCAAAAAATTGTTTGGGTGATGTTTTGGTATTTTTCTGAAATATTGGAATTTTTTATGAATAGTGAAATATGGTAAAATATTGTATATACAAATTATCAGTCAAATACACTATTTATGACATCATAAGTGATGTAATCCTACTTGTTTAGAACTCACATGAATTTATTACTATTCTTGGTAATGGAATGAAAATTATTGCTTGTCTTGAGGGAAATTAATCTACTAATGATTAAAAAATATGAAAACCCTCCTCTCCTAAACTATAAAACCCCCCATCACTCCCTATTAACTTCACTCCTCTAAGCCTTGAATCTTGTCAACATTATTCCCAAATACCCTTCCCTAGTCACTCCCGACATTAAGTAAAATCTTGGTATTTCCAAAAGACCAAAATCCATTCCCTTAAGGATGTTCTCAAAGAGGTTATTTCAAGAGGTAAACCACCTTTATTTTTCATTTTGTTTCGTTTCAATTTTTCTTCTTTTCTTATCCTCTACTCACATATTATATCCCAATTACCATGATAGATCTAGTATCATATATATAATAGAATTATATCATGGGAATGAATAACTATCATCAATATCCTTTATAAGGCCCCGGTCTTAAACCTTACTTAATATTGAATTAAATGAATAATTCACATTGAAGATCTTTTCAGGTTTAGAGAATTAGAGAATTAGGACATCACTACTACATCTCAAAATATTACAAAGTATAAACTTCTACTATGTTTCCATAAAATAAAAACTCTTAAAATGAAACATGTCTAGTTCCATGTTTTAGATAGCATGACTTTTCCTTGATCCCATCCTTGACCCTATTCCACATTAAGTCCTGTGAAAAACATTTCAAAAACAGGGGATGAGCATAAAAAGCTCAGTAAGGGATATAAATGTACGAAATGAAAACATCAGTCCATATATGAAATAAAACATTACTCATAAAACATAAGCATTTTAATATATCTCATCAAATCATGAATAAATCATAGAAATCATAAGACATAAAGGTAACTTGAGGCATTCATAACATTCTTACATAGGGAGTAACCCTCATGGTTACGTTTGGAATACCCATCACAGTATATTCCCTAAATATTTTTGGAGAAACCTTAAGGTTTAACTCCTTCACATTACCCAATTCATTGGAGAGCTATATGAGGCTCACCGGCCCTTAGTTTATCACGGAAGCACCCGTCTTCATAACAATCCCCAAGAACCATAACATAATCGTATCACGTAAAACATGCATAAAAGAAAAATAACATTTCCACATTTCAATCACAAGATATAAATACAACACATTGATATAATAAAAACATTATGAAAACCATTTTAAATACCAAAATAAAAGAAAATTAATACATGGTATTTATTTTTCATTTTAAAAAAAAGTTAGGTTATGACTTGTAGAGGAAGCCGAAACTGAAATAATGGTCACGACGGTGGAGAAGGTGTTTTCATCGCATATGTACGACTAAAAAACATTAATTTTGTCATTTAGTAAAAGAATTAATATAATAAAAGATTCCTTTTGAATAAGTGTAAAATTCAAAGGGGTTCATACCCTGTATAAAATAAAGTTGTGTATAAAACAAAACATGCCTCAATAAATGGAGATTGAGACGAAGTCCCTTACCTCGTGTCTGACATGACTCGATTGCTCTTTAATATCCTCAATAATAAACATGAGATAATTTCTACTTGCTTAAGAACCTTTTTCAAGTTCATTATTCCTTTTAAATCACTTATTACCATGTCATGAACACTATGTAATTATTTAAGTTAATAACTGTTGTTTTAACGATCATTGGTACTTGAGTCAAAAATAAACTCTTTATAATTAAAAGTTTTTCATGTATCCATTATATCCAGAGTTATATTAATTATTTAGATATCATATATATCATATATATCCAGTATATACATGCATTTATAATATTACATAACATTTAGAGGTAAGAAATGAAATGCACCGTTCATGGAGACGGTAAGCCGTACGTACGCATGAACGCTACTTTCATTTCTATTTTGTATTTTACGGAATGGAATCATAATGAAATAAAGTTATATTATAATTCCAGTATAATTTCATATATTATATCATTAACTCCATCCTTTATACGTTTCACATATGGCATTAACGAATCAAATCACTTTGAGGGTGCGGTAGTCCGCACTTCCTAAAATGAAGATATCGCGTATAACCATAATGGAATCCATAAAGGTATGCCATAAATGAAAAATACAGAATCTTAAGGAAAACATAGACATATTATATATCATATATAAATATAGTTTAAACTTAATGGCCACCATTGAAGGTGTTATAATAACATTGAACAATCATCGTTTCGTGAGGCAGAAATTCGCCATCCACGGAAACAGTATGATATTTAACCATTAGATGAAGGTGTGTGTAAGTGTAGCTCTAATACTTATCATAAAAACATCCTAGTATATTGAAGATACTGGTGTTGGTAAAAAATAAAGGAATAAATAGATTTTAGTGGGTTGGAGAAGAAAAATAAAACATAAGAACACAAGAGAAGACACTACCTTTAAAACGGGTAACTCTTTTTAATTTGAGCTAAAAGGCTTAATTGGAAAGACTAATGCCCAAAGTGAGGATTCTAGGAGTAATAGAGGGATGTTTAGAGACAAAATGGGTGGGTTTTGGCCGAGAAAAAGGCTTTAGAGGTGTGGTTAAGGGGGTAGACGTGGGGGCCTTTTATAAGGGGAGAGGAGGGGTACTCTTGGAAAGTTATAAAAGGTTACTTTATTATAAAATGTTTTTCAGGTTTTAAAGGTCCCAAAATTATATATTTCTAGGATAAGGTGATAAGAGTTCGAAATCCACCCATCCAATAGGTTTTTGACAAGTGAAGGTCTTAGATTTTACATTATCTTTTCATTTTATTTAAATCGTTAAATAATGACGTAATCGCTGCATCATCATGGTGTCATAAATAATTTAATTTATTTGATGTATAAAAATTCTAAAACAAATATCATGATGTAGTAAATATTTTTATCTTTATAATTAATATTTATAGTCAAAATTATGACTTTTATAACCCCATTTAAAAATTGTTTTAGTAAAAAAACACATGTTTGTGACATTTTTATTTTAACATTAAATAAAAAGTTATTAATGTCATTTTCCTACCAAAGTGGCTCCATGGGGTCCCCAAGTTGACGCATTAATTGTCTTGGTCGTCCATGACACATCCAATAAGGTTAGGACATGTGTCAAGGTCATTTCATATTATTAAAACATTATTTTTACCTTAAATTACACTAATTACCTCTAATCACGATTAAAAACATAAAAGTTACTATTCACCAAAAATTATTTTAATCCCATTGAACCACATTTTACTTATTAATGACAACCATGTATGTCGGATTTTTGAAATTCAAAAAACAGAGGTGGTAAAATTTAATTTAAATGAAAAATCAGTTTTTTTAAGCACCACTTAGTGGTTTCACTATTCATCAGAAAAATACCAAAACATCACCCTAAGGTATATTTGATATTATGAATTCAAAAATGATGTCTATTTTTAAAAATTAAAAACATATAAGTTACATTAATTAATTTAATAATTAATTCCCACTGTCAGGACAAATTGCATTTTTTTATGAAACAATATATATCAAAGGATTGACACTAGTTTAAGTCCAATTTCAAAGTGAAATTAATTCCAACGACCAATATTGGATTAAATGGTAAAAATATATTCTTATTTAACTTTAAAACAAATTCAAAAGACAATATAATAATATAAATAAATTATATTAAAAAGTGGTTTTGAATTAAAATACAACATTTTTCACTATTCATTAAAAAATAAACTTTATCAGAAAAATACCAAAAATTTACACAAAGTAAATTTTGATGTCCCGATTCTAAAGAAGAATTTTATTTGGTCCAAAAAATGTATAAGAGTGACCAAAACTATATTTAATGACAGTTTGCCATCAAAAGGCGATAAGTGGACCTTTAGTGAAAATTAGAGTATCTATGCCTAAAATTGGATTCTTTTCGTATTTTAATCCTTTATCATTTATTAGATAAATGTAAAAGCATTTAACAAACATATAAAATCATATTTTAGTTATTTCTATTCATTATCACCAAAACAACGGCTACGTGTTAAATACCATTTAAAATAATATTATTTTATTACTAGTTTGCAACGTAAGATTTCAAAGAAACTATTTGTTGTGTATCAGGTACGCTATCAAACATAGCAACCCCTTTAAAGTAAAATTAATATTTAATTCGTAAATATTAATATGTAGGAAAATGTATTATTCTTTATTTACCTAGGATGTTACATCCTTCCCCCCTTTTGGGAATTGCTTCCTCTCAATTTTATTCACTTATCAAAATAAGTGGGGGTATTTATCCCTGATAGCATTTTTAGATTACCATGTTTCCTCTTCAACCATTTTGTTTTTCCACAAAACCTTTAGCAGATGAATTACCTTATTCCGCAACACTTTCTCTCTATAGTCAATAATATGGACTGGTTGTTCTTAATAAGAGAGATTCTCTTCCCAAATCTCAAAACACAATCATTATCAATGTTGAATTCATGAAACTTACCCTTCTGAACCAGCTCTACCTTTTTCTGCAACTCACTGTCTTTCTTTTGTGGTTGTTTTATTCTGTCTGATAGAGAAGATTTTACTGATACCTGAAACAAAACAGAAGGAAATCCTGGACCAACAACTTTTATGACAAAGTTCATCAAATCCTTAACCAAATGATCACGTTCCAAACGCAGCATTGTTAATGAAGCATTACTTTTTCGACTCAAAGCATCAACCACTTTATTTTCTTTTCCAGGATGGTAATGAATTGTACAATCATAATCCTTGATTAATTGTATCCATCTCCTCTGTCTCATGTTAAATTATTTCTGAGTGAATATATACTTTAAACATTTGTGACCAGTATATATTTCACACTTTACTCCATACAAATGATGCCTCCAAATTTTTAAAGCGAAAACAACAGGAGCTAATTCCAAATCATGTGTAGGGTAATTTACCTCATGTGTTTTCAACTGACGTGAAGCATATGCAATTACCTGATCATTCTACATAAGGACACAACCAAGTCCCTTCAATGAAGCATCACTATATATAACAAACTCACCATTCTTGGAAGGAAGTTCCAAAACTGGAGCATTCACAAATCTTCTTTTCAACTCCTGAGAAAAAATCATCAAGTTATTTTGTCCAGATAAACTTAACACCCTTCCGAGTTAGCTTAGTCATTGGACTAGATAACCATAAAAAAAAATTCAACAAACCTTTTGAAGTAACCTACCAAACCCAGAAAACTGTGGATCTCGGTTACATTTTTGGGTCTTGACCATTCTTCAACAAATTTTTTTTGCAGGATCCACAGTTATTCCATCTTTATAAACAATATGACCAAGGAAAGAAATTTGTTGCAACCAAAACTCACACTTTCTGAATTTCCCATACAATTTATTTTCTTTTAAGGTTTGAAAAATAGCCCTTAAATTTCTTTCATGCTCCTCTTTACTTTTATAAAACACCAAAATATCATCAATGAAATCAACCAAAAAATTATCCAAGAACTCATGGAAAATTCTATTCATAAGTTCCATGAATACAGCAGGTGAATTGGTTAGCCGAAAATGCATTACTACAAATTCATAATGGCCATATCTTATATGAAACGCATTCTCCAAAATATCTTCTTCCTTTACCTTCAACTGATGGTACCCCGATCTCAGGTCAATCTTTGAAAAAAACTGAGCTCCATGGAGCTGATCAAACAAATCATCGATATGAGGCCAAGGATATTTGTTCTTAACAGTGATGTAATTCAAGTCTCTATAATCAATGTAAAGTCTCATTGAACCATCATTATTTTTAACAAATAAAACAGGAGCACCCCATGGTGATGCGCTAGGTCTAATGAAACCATTCTCTAATAAATCTTGTAATTGCTCCTTCAACTCTAAAAGTTTTGTTTGAGCCATTTGATATGGGGGTTTTGAAATTGGCTTAGCATCAGGAACTAAGTCAACAGTAAATTCAACTTCCTTATCTGGTATTATTCCAGGCAACTAATCAAGAAAAACATCAGGATACTCATTTACCACTGGCACATCATTAATCTGAACAGTTCCCTTTCTTTCAACGATATGTGCAAGGTAACATTCATTTCCATATTTTAAAAGTTTCTCGGCCTCTTGATATGTTATCAACAGTAAGGGTTCATTCTTGTACACAAACTGAAATTCTTTCTCAAATGAAACTTCTTTAGATCTACAGTCAATCTTATCATGGTAAATAGAGAGCCAATCCATACCCAGGATAACATCAAACTCTACTAGAGGTAAAACAATAAGGTTTTCAAGTAGGTTCTTTCCGCGGATAAGGATAGAAGATTCTTATAAATTCATTTTGCCTAAACATTTACCCCAGGTGTTTTTACCACAAGTTCAGGAGTCATTTCTTGAGATGGTATTCCCATTTTACTAGAAAAGTTTTCAGAGATGAAAGAATGTGTAGACCCCAAATCAAACAACACACTGGCATAATCTGAAAAAACAAACAAAGTACCTGATACAACTTCATTTGATGGCCCGGCATCTGCTGAAGTAGTTTCAAAGGATTTCACCACCCCTTTCTGCTTGTAGTCTAACTGCTTCCCATCACTCAAGCTCTTTGTCGGACACTCTTTTTCATAGTGACCCATCTCATTGCACTTAAAACATTTCACTAACTGTTAATCAAATTTGGACTTACCATCACCTTGATCTTTTTCAGTGCAATCACGAGCCTTATGTCCCATCTTACCACATCGGTAGCACTTTCCAGAATTCAAAATACATTCTCCGGCATTCCTTTTACCACATTTATCACAAACTAGAAGCTTAGTTTTCTTACCGTCAACCTTTTTGAATAATTATTTTCTTTCTCCTGCCACCTCGGTCTCTTCTTCTGCTGGATGTTATAGAACATTTGATCATCGATAAACTCCATTTCCACCTTCTCAGCACATCGAACAAGCTTTTCATAAATTTTGAACTCCCGAGAAGCTAAATCCCTTCGATATTTTGGCTTTAATCCTGAGTAAAAAAGGATTGATTTTACTATCAAGGTCTCGGATAAAATTTGGAGCATACCTTACCAATAAAGTGAACCTTTCTTCATAGGCAGCGACTGAATATTCCTCTTGCCTCAATTCCAGGAATTGTTTTTCCATCCTAAGTCGAACAACCTTAGGAAAATACTTCTCAAGAAACATACCTTTGAATTCATTCCAGTCGAGAGCATCAATCTAATCAGCGTCCCTGATATTTTTATCCATCGAACACCACTGATCCGCTTCACCCTCCAAACGGTAAATATAAAGACTAACCTATTGATTGTCTGAACACCCCATGACATCGAAAATCTTCTCCAGTGCTTTAATCCACCCTTCATCTAGCACAGAGTCAGATAATCCTTTGAATGATGGGGGGTGTTGCCTCATGAAATGTTCCACCACTGACATGTTCCTCTGCGGTTGATCTGGCTGATCTCGTGCATGGATACTGCCACCATTTATCGCTTGAGTCAACTGCGCCATTACTACGACAAACTATTTAGTTCCAATTCCGACCATCTCAGGATGTTGATTCAGAAGGTTATTTCCTTATGTATGCATTCCTAGCACTGCTTCCCAATTTCCTCTACGGAAAACCATTCTGAACAAACATGTCTTAGATGAAGCAACATGGTAATCTTCAAATGCTATATCATTTCAATTTGACCATAAAAAAATATTTTTGGATAATCATTTAATAGATTTATAACTCCTAAAGTTATCTAAACTGACCACTGATACCAACTATAAGGCCCCAACCTTAAACCTTACTTAATATTGAATTAAATGAATAATTCACATTGAGGATCTTTTCAGGTTTAGAGTTTTAGAGAATTAGGACATAACTATTACATCTCAAAACATTACAAAGTAGAGACTTCTACTAAGTTTCCATAAAATAAAAACTCTTAAAAAGAAACGTGTCTAGTTCCATGTTTTAGATAGCATGACTTTTCCTTGATCCCTTCCTTGACCCTATTTCACATTAAGTCCTCTGAAAAACATTTCAAAAACATGGGATGAGCATAAAAAGCTTAATAAGGGATATAAAAGTACGAAATGAAAACATTAGTCCATGTATGAAATCATACTTTACTCATAAAACATAATCATTTTAACATACCTCATCAAATCATGTATAAATCATAGAATTCATAAGACATAAAGGTAACTTGATCCATTCATAACATTCTTATGTAGGGATTAACCCTCATGGTTACGTTTGGAATATCCATCACAGTATATTCCCTAAATCTCTTTGGAGAAACCTTAACGTTTAACTCTTTCTCATTACCCAATGCATTGGAGAGCTATATCGGGCTCACCTGCCATTAGTTTATCATGGAACCACCCGTCTTCATAACAATTCCCAAGAACCATAACATAATCGTATCACATAAAACATGCATAAAGGAAACATAACATTTCCACATTTCAATCACAAGATATAAATACAACACATTAAAATAATAAAAAAATTATGAAAACCATTTTCAATACCAAAAGAAAAGAAATGTAATACATGGTATTTATTTTTCATTTCAAAAAAAAAGTTAGGTTATGGCTTGTAGAGGAAGCCGAAACTCAAATAATGGTCAAGGCGGCGGAGAAGTCGTTGTCGCCGCATACGTATAACGAAAAAACATTCCTTTTTTAGTTTAGTAAAACAATTTGTATAAAAACAGATTCCTTTTGAATAAGCGTAAAAGTCAAACAGGTTTATACATCGTATAAAAGAAAGTTGGGTACAAAAAAAAATATGCCTCAATGAATGGAGATTGAGACGGAGTCCCTTACCTCGTGTCTGACGTGACTCGATTTCTCTTTAATCTCCTAAATAATAAACATGAGTTAATTATTACTTTCTTAAGAACCTTTTTCAAGTTCTTTATTCCTTTTATATCACTTATTACCATATCATGAACACTATTTAATTATTTAAGTTAATAACAGTTGTTTTAACGATCATTGGTAATTGAGTCAAAAATAAACTCTTTATAATTACCAGTTTTTCATGTATCCATTATATCCAGAGTTATATTCATTATTTAGATATCATATATATCATATATATCCAATATATACATGAATTCAGAATATTACATAACATTTATAGGTAAGAAATGAAATGCACCGTTCATGGAAACGGTAAGCCGTACGTACGCATGAACGCTACTTTCGTTTATATTTCATATTTTATGGAATGGAATCATAAGGAAATAAAGGTGTATTATGATTCCAGTATAATTTCATATATTATATCATTAAATCCATCCTTTATACATCCCACATATGGAATTAACAAATCAAATCACTTTGAGGGGGCGGTAGTCCGCACATCCTAAAATGAAGATATCAAGTATACCCATAATGGAAGCCATAAAGGTATGCCATAAATAAAAACTACATAATCTTAAGGAAAACATAAAAATATTATATATCATATATAAATATAACGTCATCATAATGTCCACCTTTGAAGGTTTTAGAAGAATATTGAACAATAATCGTTTCGTGAGGCAGAAATTCGCCATCCACGGAAACAGTATGCTCTTTAACCATTAGATGAAGGTGTGTGTAAGTGTAGCTCTAATACTTCTCATAAAAAAATCCTAGTATATTTACCATACTGTTTTTGTTACAAAATAAAGGAATAAAAAGAGTTTAGGGGGTTGGAGAAGCAAAATAAAACATAAGAACACAAGAGAAGACACTACCTTTAAAACGGGTAACTCTTTTTGATTTGAACTCAAAGGCTTCCTTGGAAAGACTTCTGTACAAATTGAGGCTTCAAGGAGTAAGAGAAGGATTTGGAGAGAGATAATTGGCAGGGTTTGGCCGATCCAAAGGCTTGAGAGGTGTGGGTAAGGTGGTAGACGTGGGATCCATTTATAAGAGGAGAGGAGGAGCACTCTTGAAAAGATTTAAAAGGTTACATTATTATAATTTTTTTTCCATATTTTACGAGTCCCAAAATTATATATTTCGAGGATAAGGTGATAAGAGTTCGAAATCCATCCATCCAATAGGTTTTTGACACATTTAGGGATTATATTTTCCATTATCTTTTCATTTTATTTAAATCGTTAAATAATGAGGTAATAGCTGCATCATCATGGTGTCATAAATAATTTAATTTATTTGATGTCTAAAAATTATAAAAAAAATATCATGATGTAGGAAATATTTTTATATTTCTAATGAATATTTATAGTCAAAATTATTACTTGTATAACCCCATTTAAAAATTGTTTTAGTAAAACAACACATGATTGTGACATTTTTATTTTAACATTAAATAAAAAGTTATTAATGTCATTTTCCTACCAAAGTGGCTTTATGGGGTCCCCAAGTTGACCCATGGATTTTATTGTCCATACATGACACATCCAATTAGGGTAGGACATGTTTCAAGGTCATTTCATATTATTAAAACATTATTTTTACCTTAAATTACACTAATTACCTCTAATAGCGATTAAAAACTTAAAAGTTATTGTTCATCAAAATTTTTTTAATCCCATTGAACCATATTTTACTTATTAATGACAACCATGTATGTAGGATTTTTGAAATTAATAACACAGATGTGGTAAAATTTCATTTAAATGAAAAATCAGTTTTTTTAAGTACCACTTAGTGGTTTCATTATTCATCTAAAATTGAAGTTTTTCAGAAAAATACCAAAACTTCACCCTAAGCTGTATTTGATATTACGAATTCAAAAATGATGTCTATTTTACAAAATTCAAAACATATAAGTTAAATTAATTAATTTAATAACTAATTCCCGTTGTCAGGACAAATAGCGTGTTTTTATGAAACAATATATATCAAAAGATTGACACTAGTTTAAGTCCAATTTCAAATTGAAATTAATTCCAACGACCAATATTGGATTAAATTGTAAAAATATATTCTAATTTCACTTTAAAACCAATTAAAAAGATAATATAATCATATAAATACATTATATTAAAAACAGGTTTTGAATTAAAATACAACATTTTCCACTATTCATTAAAAAATGAACTTTTTTGGAAAAATACCAAAAATTTACACAAAGTAAATTTTGATGTCCCGATTATAAAGAATAAATTTATTTGGTCCAAAATAATGTATAAGAGTGACCAAAACTATATTTAATGATGGTTCGCCATTAAAAGGCGATAAGTGGACCTTTAGTGAAAATTAGAGTACTTATGCATAAAATTGAATTCTTTTCGTATTTTAATCCTTTATCCTTTATTGGAAAAATGTAAAAACATTTAACAAACATATAAAATCATATTTTAGTTATTTATATTCATTCCCGCCAATACAGCGGCTCCGTGTTAACTACCATTTAAAATAATATTATTTTATTACTAGTGTGGAACGTAAGATTTCAAAGAAACTCTTTGTTGCGTATCAGGTACGCTATCGAACATAGAAACCCCTTTAAAGTAAAATTAATATACATTTAGTAAATATTAATAAGTATGAAAATGTATATTTCTTTATTTACCTAGGATGTTACATCCTTACTCCCTCTCTCTTTTATTTTATAAATTAAATTAATGTCCATGAGGTTCCAATTTATAACATTCGTGGACAACGATGTTTCGTTCTTCAATTTCTCCTTCATTACTAGACATGAAACCATTTTTATGGTGGAAGCAGAAATTAATATATTTATTATAACCTAATTAATATTTAAGAACTAGTATATGTACATATTATTAAGTCATATTACCAAACTAGTTCCTAATAATCAAAATACCACGAAAATAATCTATGTGAATGTCATAAATATTTCATATAATAATTCATCCTCTTTCCATGAAAAAAAATGATATAAATGACCACTAACACTTATGGATGCTCATAAATAATATTTAATATCAATTTTTTAGATTTTCATCAATTCCACATGAACTCCATTACTTAAGAACAAGTGAACCGATTATGAAAATAAAGACAACGAACACTCCGTAACGACGAAATTCAATATAATAACTTATCAATATGGGAATAAATGAACTAAAAAGAATTATGATATACTAAATTCATGTCTAATATGTTCTCAAATAAGTTATTATTAATTCTAATTTCATATTCCAGGACCTTAGGTTCAAGAGCGTAGCACATTCGGACTTAAGGTAGGGGTTTCTTCATCTCACATCCACTTTTGTGAGATTTTCTGTATTCACTACTAATACTTGTGTATGGTGTATGTATACTTTCAATTTATGTAACATATCATAAATTTATTTATTGTAATGGTATTCAATTTAAAATTTTAATATTATATAGTTTGGGGCCAATGAATTTATTAATTACAAAGTGATAAAGGCCTTCCAACAGAACCTCGATTTTCATTCTAGTTACATTTATTGTCTAATTAAAACACTGAAATTCTTATGTATTTTTTTGTACTCTTCATAAATTCTATGTGAGTTTTCTATATATTTTTACCAACCATAATCCTTCCTTATTTTATGGTGAGTTACATGTCTTAAAAGGAACATTCAAATTTATTTCAAAAATTCAAACCCGTTATAATGGACCTTTTCGAATTCTTACACATTTTCAAGTGTACAACAGAATCTATTTTAAGACACCGTTATTTTTACAAAAACACTCATTTTCTCATGATAAATTGATCTTGTATCAATTCTGTATTTAAGATAACTAACGTGTGTTTCCACTTTAAAATTCTCTTTAATAATTTCCTTAAAATGCTCTAAAATGATTTATTTCTAAAGAATCTTAAGAATACTTTTTTACATGATTTCACTTCAGTGGGACATCATTTTTGTCTAAAATATAATTTCAATGTCCTATTATTTTATTTTCTGGTATATTAATGTTTAAAATATTAATTCATGGAAAATAAATGATTTTCCAAAAGAACGCTTCTTTCAAAAGTAAAAAAGGATTTTTCTCATATCACTTTATCTTTTATGAGATATATGCCTTGTTCACCACTTATTTCATTCTTTTGGTGTATGTAAAAACCTTTGGTTTATCATATAAATAGTATCCTTATTCTCATGATATTCAAAGGAGTTATTATTTGAATTTTTTATGGTGATATGGGACACTTTGGAATGTTTAAGTATTATTTCCCTCAGGGGTTTTTCAATGGTCTCATTTAAAAGAATCTTCATCTATGCCAACATACATTGATGAATATTTTACTTCATTTAGGTTTATCACCTATGATATCACCCACCATGTTTTATTGAATGGTTTATGACTATTCTGACTATGGATGTGCTATCTTAAAACCATTCTCCAATTTAATATGAATGGTTAGTTTTTATGCGTAATGTTTAGGGAAAGTTATTTACATTTCATATATTAGTTTCAATATGAATGTATATGTTGTTTATATTTATCCCCACTAATATGAGGGATTAATTGGACAGTAAGTTTTGGGTGGGGCCTTCTATAGCCCCTTGGTGCATCAGTAGGTCTCATGATACAAACTACAGTCTTCGCATAAGGCCTTCAAAAAGTGAATATTTATGGTGTTTGCACGAGGCCTTGATTGTATAGTGACGATGTCCCTCATTATGCATTCCCTCATTATTCAAATAATATTTATAGTTCATGTGGTTATTTGAATAGTATAATACCAATTAATATGTTTCATTATGGGATTATTTACTCAGCTCATATTCTTACCATAATCTGTCCAAGTTTATTTTTTGTAAAGGAGTGTGTTTTCAATTATTCACCATGACTAATGGTAATGTTATGATATATTCCACCGTATTCCTTACTCTTACAGAGAGTTTAAACTCACCCTTTTCTTATGTTTCATTTTCTCAGGGAATGAAGAATTTTATTATTAATGACATGCTGAAATAACCTAGGTTTTTTGGATGTTTCTATGTTTTTCTCTTTTAAAGTTGTAATGATGAACTTATGTATGTATATTGTTTCCAATACTAAGAAACTACTCAGTCCTTTAGGATAAATATTCCTTGTTTATATTCTAATGTAATAAAATAAGGCATCAGCTCCGGGCAACTGGGTTCAGGTTCTTATAGTTGGTATCAGAGGAAGTTTAATCGAAAATTTGGAAACTATATATAGAAAAAGTATATTTGTGAAAAAAATCCTAAGAAATACTTTGGGGATAAGGATACAAGGACATCCTATAATTTTGGTAAGGAATAGATTATGTGGATATTTATATAAAATAAATTTATGTCTGGATACAAATAGGTAGAGGTGGCTCTGGCATATATGTACCTGGGAGTGAAATATTTGATAAGGAGTTTTGGGCTTGACCGGAGGTATCCTAGTACATGAAAACGGGCCTTGATGCACTTTTGGTATTGACACTCCCAAGGGATATTCTTAGGATAATTCACCTCTTCATTAAAATCCATTATAAAGGATTTATTACCCAAAATAACCAAAGTATATGGTTTTAATATTTATGATTCATCAATTTATGTTATGTGTTATACTGTGTTTAGAGATATGGAGATTTCATAATTTTATGAGCTAATATATAATAAGTATTTGATTAGAAATGGATCCCCGTATAAGGAATGAGAACTTCACCAATGCACATGATGAGAAGAGTAAGAAGGATCATATATCTGATGGTCTTAATCCATCATTTCAAAGGAATATTTTCTCTCATGTATCCTCATCATATGAGGAAATAGTATCAGGCGTTGACAATGTATGTAAGGACATCTCTGAGTCCTATGGATTTGAAGGGAAGAAAAAGAAGAGGAAGGTAGGAAAAAACATGGATAAAGGAAATAAGGGAAAGAAGTATTTTCCAACATGTGATAATTGTGGAAGGAAACACCTAGGTATATGCTACAGAGGAAAAGGATTTTGCTTCAAGTGTGGAGAAAAAGTCCACTGTGCTCATAATTTCAAGACAAGGAAAGAATTTTCCTATATTCAATTCTTCAACTATAAGGAGATGAGACACTATGCGAATCAATACCCCAAGAATCAAAGGAATAAATTCCAAATAATGATTTTGAATAATGATAAAGTTATGATTCTACCACAAATGAAATAGAATGATTAATATTCCTAGTCAAGAATCATGTCATTTGAATTTTTTCAGTAATGTACTGGTTTTAATAATTATGAGATATATAAGGATGGTATTGTAGTACTATTTCATTAAGGATTTATGGTTTTATGATGAATGGTACAAAAAAAGTGATTCAGTATAATGATAAATGTTTTAGAAAAATCATGATTGAGGGAAATACAACCCTTTATATATATCTGATGTTGAGACACTAATGAATAAATGAATGATTCAGATAAGTAATGACTACCTTGGAACTAATTATTGACTTTTCAATAAGTTTCCTATGCTATCATCGATGGAGTTTATAGTACTTTTGGAATTAATAAATATAAAAAATGACATGTATCTTACTTAAAGAATACTGAATAAAGCATGTTTCCCATATGGTTTTTACAGTAATTCAAGTTATTACCATATTTCAAGTGAATACATGATAATGTTATTCACATGTTGGGAGTGTGAAATTTAGAGCTTCTTTTTTTTGGCTAATGGTTAATGATAAGTTCCTCTAAAAAATTGAGATTACATCATTATAATGTGTTGAATCATTATATTTTGGAATTTTTAACCATTTATGAAATGGTTTGAGTTGATTATTGTATGATATTTTAGATATTAATGTATTTCTTCACCAAATGGTTCAACCCATGCTAAGTGATGAGGTATATATAGTTCAAGTGCATTAAAAGCATGATTTTTTAGGTAGAAATATATATTTATACTCTTATAGAGTTGAATAATTCCTCGACTCAAGGAAAATAGTCTTTAAAAAAAACCTATTATCATAATATTTGATAATATTGATATTTTTTTAAATTATAGTTTTTTTGTAATCAACATTCCTTTGAACATGGCCTCTATCATGTTCCATCAGAACATCATAGTTAAATGTTTCATCCATGTCCAAGTTTTTACTTCTAACTAATGTCACCTCCCTCAAAAGCATACTTTAATTCGTTGACCACCTCATATCCCTTAACTATTTTTAGGAGGATATTTTATTAAACCTATTTCCTATGTGGTTTTCCATAATGGAATTTTCAAGTATCAACCATTAAATTTCGATGTTCAATTTCAAATTTTGAGGAAAAATGTTTTATAAGGAGTAGATAATTTAACACCCCAAGAATTTACAAATATATTTATTATTGAATGCACGGATCACTAAGTCTCTACAAACACCACTTTGTTATAACCTTGCCATGTAAACATAAGTTTTTCAGTTTTGTGATGTGAATTTTAAAAATATGACATACAAGGCTGCGATTAGTAAGTTATTTGGAGTCCAATAAGAAAAAATTAATTTTTTGGTGAATAGTAACCTAAACTTATGAATAGTAAAATACCCTTTTGAATAGTGATCTACCCTAATGAATATTAACCTTACCTATGATAGTATATAAATAATATTCAAGTGGAAGTATGATATACCTATGTTTTGGAATAAGTAAATAAATGTTTTAAAACAGCTTTAATTAGAATAACTTATGATTTTAATTAAATATTAAACTAATCATATTTAGAAAATTATTTTTGAAAACATTACTTCATTTTTGGATTGTACACATCAAAAAATGGTTAGGGTGAATATTTGGTATTTTTCTAAACCACGAGAATTTTTAATGAATAGTGAAATGTGGTAAAATACCTTATATACAAATTATCAGTTAAATATAATATTTATGACATCATAAGTGATGTAAGACCACTGGGTTCAAAATCACATTCATTTATTACTATTATTGGTCATGAAATCATCACCATTTCTTGTCTTGAGAGAAATTAATAAACTAATGATTAAAAAATTATGAAAACTGTCTTCTCCACCACTATAAAAACCCCCCATCACTCCCTCTTCTTTTCACTCCTCAAAGCCCTAAAGATCCACAATTTTATGCCCAAATACCCTTCCTTAGTCACTCCCCAAGTCCATTAAGCTCTTTTTATTTCCAAAATACCAAAATCCCTTCCCTTAAGGAGGTTCTCAAAGAGATTATTTCAAGAGGTAATGCACCTTTCTTTTTAATTTTCTCTCATATGAATTTATCTTCTTTTGTTATCCTCTCCTCACATCCTCTCTCTAAATGAACATGAAATATTTAGTATCATCTATATACTGGAATTATATAATGTTAAGGGAAGAACCATCATCAATATCCTTACTCTCTCTCTCTCTTTTATTTTATAAACGAAATCAACGTCCCTGAGGTTCCAATTTATAACCTTCATGGACAACGAAGTTTTTTTCTTCAATTTCTCCATTATTCCTTGTCATGAAACCATTTTGATTGTTGAACCATACATTAATATATGTATTATAACCTAATTAATTTTCAGGAACTAGTATACGTCCTTATTATTAAATCATATGACCAAACTAGTTCCTAATAATCAAAATATTGCTAAAATAATCTATGTGAATGTCATAAAAAATTCAACAAAGGATTCATCCTCCTTCATTGTAACAAAATGATATAAATGACCATTAACACATATGGATGTTCATAAATAATAATTAGTTTCAATTCTGGATATTTTCATTCATTACACATGAACTCTATTACATAAGAATTAGTGAACCAATTATGAAAACAAAGAAAACAAACACTCCAGAACGACAAAATTCAATATAATAACATATCAATATGGGGATAAATAAACTAAAAATAATTATGATAAACTTAATACATGCCTAATAAGTTATTATATAAGTTATTAAGAAGTCTAATTTCATATTTCAGGACCTTAAATTCAAGATCGGAACACATTTGGATTTAAGGTAAGTGGTTTCTTCATCTCACTTCCATTTTTATGAGATTTTTTGTATTCACTACTAATACTTCTATATGGTGTTTATATAATGAAAATTGATGTAAAATATCATGAATATATTTATTTTTATTGTATTAAATATATCAATTAATTATTATTAACTTTGGGGCATACGAATTGATTGATTACAAAGTGATAAGGGTCTTCCACCCAAACCACCATTTTCATACGGGTTACTTTTATTGTTTAATTACCTCAATGAAATTCTTATGTATTATTATGTACTCTTCATAAATTCTATTTGAGTGTTATACATATTTTTAACAACCAGAATCCTTCCTTATTTAATGGGTAGTAACATGTTTTAAAAGGAACTTTCAAAATTATTTCTAAAATACAAACCCATTTCAAGAGAACTTTTCAAATTTTTACTCATTTCCAAGTGTACACCAGAATCTATTATAAGCCACCATTATTTTTATAAAAACACTTATTTTGTCATGAAAAAATGATCTTGGATCATTTCTAGATTTAAGATAACAAAATTTTCCTTTCCACAATAAAATTCACTTTAATACATTCCTTAAAATTATCTAAAATGATTTATTTTTAAAGAATATTAAGAACTCTTTTTACATGATTTCACTTCAGCGGGAAATCATTTAGGCCTAAAATATAATTTCAATGTACTGTTATTTTATTTTTTGGGATATTAACGTTTAAAATCTGATTTCATGGAAAATATAAATGATTTTCAAAAATAACTCTTCTTTCAAAATTAAAAAATTATTTTTCTCATATCACATTAACTTTTATGAGATATATGCCTTGTTCACCACTTGTTTCTTTCTTATGGGGTATGTACATCCCTTTTTTATATCATATAAAGAGTCGCATTATTCTCATGATATTATAAGGGGTTGTGATTTTAATTTTTCAAGGTAGTGTGGGGTGCTATGGAATGTTTAAGGATTACTTATCTCATGGGTTTTTCAATGGTCTCATTTTAAAGTATCTTCATCTATGTCAACATACATTGTGGAATATTTTAATTCATTGAGTTTTATCTCCTATGATATCATCCACTATGTTTTATTGAATGGTTTGTGACTAGTGTTATTGTGGATGTGATATCTTAAAACCATTCACCAAATTACTCTGAATGGTTAGTGTTTATGCTTAATGTTTAGGGAAAGTTATTTACATTTCATATATTAGTTTCAATATGAATTTATATATTTTTTATATTTATCCCCATTCATATGAAGAATGGATTAGAAATACTAAGTTTTTGTTGGGTCCTGCAATATCCCCTCGTTGCATCGGTAGGTCTCATGAGAAAAACTATGGTCTTGGCCCAAGGCCTTGACAAAATTATTATTTATGGTTATGGCATGAGGCCTTGACAGTATAGAGATTATGTCCCACATTATTCACTCCCTCATTATTAAAATATCATTTATGGTTCATTTGGTTATTCGACTAGTATAATAAAAATGATTATGTTTTATTTATGTCATTATTTACTCATCTCATATTCCTATCATAATGTGTCCAATTTTATTATTTTTAAAGGAATGTGTTTTAATTTATTCACCATGCCTAATGTTTTTGTTATGATACCTTCCACTATATTTATTACCCTTATGGAGAGTTTGATATGACCCCTTTATAATGTTTCATTTTCTTAGGGCATGAATAATTTTATTATGAATTACATGATGAAATAACCTAGGAGTTATGGATGTTGTCAAAAGAGATTATATGTGATTTTACTTTTCTCAATTTGTAATGTTGAACATATGTGTGTATCTTGTTTCCAATACTACTAAAAAAATTGATCATGTAAGATACATATTCCTTGTTTATATTATAATGTAATCGAATAAGGCACCAGCTTCGGGAAACTGGGGTCGTGTCCTTACATAAAGGGTTAGATCTTTCATGTGATAATAGAAATATACAACATGAAGTGATTTCTTTATGACTCATCATTTAATATTTTCCCATATTATTTTCAATATACATAAAAAACTCTTGTAATGATAATAGAATATAAGGAAAAAATGGATAGACCATAACCAAAAAATTGACAGAGGAAAAAATACATGATCTATACTTCATATTTTATGTACCATGATTACAAAAATGTAAAAGAAAATATAATAGAAATACAAAATTATGTTATAGTGACCTATATTTAGGCATTGAATGTCATAAGAAAAATATAAAAGGCATTTCTTAAAGAGAATTCATCTACACCCCTTCCCATGGTTGATTATCCCAGTCAACCATGCCACCATCATGCCTGGATTTGAGGGAAAGACAAATAATTCCATGATGAAGATAACCAAAATCTCTTTGAAGGACCAAAGTATTCAATATCACTTGATGAATGACAATCCCTTGTTCTCTCTCAAGTTGAACCCTTACATTTCTGCCTCTTACCGGAGTTCAAATTGTGTTGTCTAATCTCACCTCACCAAATCTAAACTCACTAGACCATAATAAACAACCATAGATTCCTTTAGCTAATTGATGACTTTACACTACTCTCCACCACCTACTATAGCTATATCCTCTAACCTAAAATATATATAAATAAATATTTATGTTGAATCACACTCAACCTTCATGAAAACATATGGATGAATAGTTTTGACCAATAAAACTGGTGAATGACTTCCGGTGTTGACACCAATGAATTTCTATGACGCAACATTGTTACCCTGCTAATATGAGAAAAACTAAATTTATGCCTTCCATGATCATAGAGGCTCAATTGGATGTTCTGAACTATGTAGTAACTCTAATATTGATTCGCAACTTTTCAATGAATAAATGGAAACTCATAAATTGTGCAAATATCAAGCCTACTATATGAAAACTCACTAGGGAAGCCACCTTTCAGAAGTATATGGTGTCTCTGATAAATGAATGTTCAAATTATATAGACATTGAAAAATGGGAAATTTTTTGAGTGAAACCCTTGATATATCCAAGAGAGAGAATAGGTCATGGAGGAATCACAGACAAGCAGTGATACCCATCTCTGTTTAGGATTGTACCCAACAACCAAAGACCAGCAAATAATCTTCTTCCACAAGATCAACACATGAAAGTACATACATGATTCTTTTTATGTTCCACTAAACACATATATTGTATAATTTCTCTAAAAATAGGAAAACATATTGGTTATGGGAGGAAAAATATTTAACAATAAGGATTTAAAAAAATCAAGACCATCGAGTTATGCATGTCGCAGTAATCATGGAATCCAAAGTGGGATCAGAAGTTGAGAAGTGAACTAAGTGTACAAGGTTAGTTGGAAAAGGAATATAGGATAAAAATATATCATCATTCTAGGAGAATAGTAATAAAAAAGTGTGAATTGGAAATCTAAAAAAGGTTGATAACCGGATCATGGATAGATGGGTATTTTTTATGATGTTTTTTATTTTTACATTCTTTCTCTTTAAACTTCTCTAATAATGGAACACTAAGAAATTTGTGGCCAGACCAATGATAATTTCCTCCATAACCTTGTTGAAAAAGTATTCTCGTAAAATTAAAATGATCTTATTCTATGGATTTTAATATTTTTATATTAGTTAGATATTTCTTTTTTTTTACATTTAATTTCTTCTACTCTCATTATCAGTATTTCACACACAAGCCACTCGAATATAAATCACTACATGTGGTCACAATAGTGGGAAAATATGAGGGTGATTTGATATATACAATTTGTTAGAACCAGGTTCTTCAAAGCATGATTTGGTGTATGGTTTGTGTTTGTTGTCAATCCTCAGTGGAAGTTCAGGGTGTGTACCAACAAAGTGATCATACCGTTCAAGCAGAAAACAGTAGTGAAGGTGGCGCTGTTTCCCAGTGTTTGCCAATTTTTTGGGCCTGAAAATCCGTAAATAAAGTAAAGTGTTTTTGGAAAAGATACTTGCGCGCCGAGCTCTTGGAGGATGAAAGACTTGCGCACCATATGTTTTTGAGGATCAGAACATCACAATTTGGCTAAGGAAAGAAGGTCGCGCAAGTGTTGGTCGGGTCGCGCAAGTAACTTGCGCGACAGAGGATCTGGAGACAGGACTTGCGCGTCGTCGAGGGACTTGCGCGCCGCCGCGCAGGGGGTCCAGTTTGCCTATAAATACTGGACCACCCCTCCTCATTTCTAATGGAGTTCAAGGCCGAGATATTGTTCGAGATCTCGTCGCGCAGGTGGTTGAGTCGCGCAGGTGGTTGTTTTGTCGCGCAAGTAGAGTTTGCGCGCCGGTGTTTGGCTGTTCTCCCAAGGCAGTTTGGAAGAGAAAGGAAGTGGATCGCGCAAGTATTTAGTTCAAAAAGGCAGTGTCGCGCAGGTGCTTCAGTGACACTTGCGCGCCAGTTTAGTCTTGCGCGCCTGAGACTTGCGCGCCGCCGGGAGACTTGCGCGCCGGGCTTGAAAAGGAGACCTAGACACTATTGAAGCACGCCTGCCTTGCTGGAGCTGCACGAAAGCCGAGAAACTACTCGGTTCATTCGAGGAAAAGTGATATTCTTCTTCTGGTGAGAATCGGACTTCAATAGAGCATCTACATTCAACAAAGGATGCACTCTTATGCAAATGAAGAAGAGACCTACACGTCTATAAACTGAGTGGGACTTCACCAACGGCAGTGAGCCAGGGGGAGTCAACGGGAGTGACCCGAGGGACGCAGTGAGTTATCCCTGAACTATTGTAAAGGCAGTGAGCCTGGGACAGAGTGTCTGTACCCGAACTTTTGTATCCGCAGCTAGTGAAGCATGGTGGATTTAGGTACGACCGGCAACCTGTCGGCGTATGCTCCTTGGACGTAGCCCATAGTGGTGAACCAAGTAAAAATGACTGTGTCTTCTCTGTGCATGTGAATGTTTTCTTTTTGATCGTAATCATCATACAGGTTCAACAAGTTCCTACCAACGTGGGAACAAGATCCAACAAATTAAAAGAAAAAGTGGTCACCCTGATTCACCCCTCCCCTCTCAGGGTGTCCCGGGGTCCTTCACAATTATATGTCTAGGTAATTATAGAGGGTATAGTGGTCCCAAAAATTTCTATATCCAAACTGAAATAACCAGATAAGAGTTATTGGTTGATTAAAAGAATATTTAGGAATAGTTGGAATAATGAGATAAAGATCTATGGATAGACCACAATACATTAAATTTATATTAAAACCAATCAATTTTATCTGTTACTTCACATCATTTAAACCCACTAAAAAATATTTTAACACAACAACAACAATGTACTATCCATATAAAAACTAAGACCCACTAATACTACATTTAATTTGGGTTCAAAAATAATTTGGTTGATCACCCCATGATAGGAATTCATCCTACATCATGATATGTGAAAAAATATTCTGAGGAGTGTAAGTTGAGGGACCTGTTGTTTCAAATTCATTTTTGGGTCCATTGGGATGTGATCGATATTACTTTTTCAAGTGCTCAGTTGACATCCAAACTAATTGAGATTATTTTTTAGAATAGTAACTTGATTATGAGTTATATTGTATTAGATATTCTTTATTTGGTTGGTATAAAATCAATGAGTGGTCCCTATCCTCATGGGGGATTATTTTATTCCAGAATCATTTATTTATTCTTTTACATTTGAGGAAGATCGTGATTGGATATTTTCATGGTTCTTAGTGGTTAGTTCACCATGCCACCACAGTGATGTTATATGATATGAGGAACTTTTTTGTTTACCTGGTATGAAATGAGACATTACTTATTCTATTTCCCATTTTATTCCTATAAAATGGTTATGTAAGTGCATCTGAATCCTTCATGTTTTCTACAGCCCCTTCCAGTTCCAATATATAAGCGGGATGATATATCTATAGACTTCTAGGTCATATTTCCACATACACCATAGGGTCAAAATGAAATATTATTTGTGATTGAATAATAGAAAAAATTATCTCACTTAATTTTGATTCGTAATACTACAATGGGTGAGGAAGTGGGAAAATATTTATTTCCAATAAATCATTAAGGATCCCCCTTTAACCCATTAAAGGGGGATTATCCATAATAAAATAAAAATAAGGCCTTTGGTCCATTTGGGTGGGAATAATCTTTAGGATATGCTTTGTACATTAGTCCTTAACATTATAAAATCTTGGGATAGACATTTAGGAAGGATTGAGTTTTCAAAAAATAAAACCCATTAGTTATCCATCAACGCAGCACCCCTTGAGGCTGTGTATGACTGAACATGAAAATATATGCTTTGGTGATTTGATATTTGTAAATTTTTCCAAGTAAGACCAAGTTTGGTCTATGAGATGACAACTATGATTAAATTAATTCATCAATGAATAATAATGGTTAAAATTTGTTACAAATCTTTTTTTATGATCATCGATTCCATTTGGAGTTTGGTGTTGGTGATATTATAAAAGTTTCACCATTCTTAGGTCACTAATGGTTCTAGAAAAGGGGAATTTTTCACCATGATACATGGTAATACTTGAGATTGTTGAAAGTGTTTCTAAGATGGATTATAATTTATATTTTCTTGCATAGTTAACATCTATCAATAGTTTGTTCCACATATCACAACTTAGAAAGTATTTGTTTGACCCATCTAATGTATTTAGCTAGGATAATATGGATAAGGAACCTGATTTATCCATGACCATGAAAATGGTTTGGAATTTTTATTCTTAGATAATGGTTCTTCAAAAAATGACATCCCTGATTTCGGTATTATGGAATCACAGTTCAAATAAACATGACACTTTGGAGTGTTAGGTATAGATAATATGTAAGTGTCATAAACTCTTTGATGTGAAGTATTATTAGTAGGATTTTTAGGGGTATAAGTCTTTTATTTTTTAGAGAAATACAACATCGTCACCTTTTATTT
This sequence comes from Viscum album, assembly GCA_963277665.1. Lineage (NCBI taxonomy): Eukaryota > Viridiplantae > Streptophyta > Magnoliopsida > Santalales > Viscaceae > Viscum > Viscum album. The sequence continues at coordinate 498,125,676 of OY728127.1, forward strand.
CTGGTTTGTTATCTATTTATTCATGTTTCATCTTCTCCTCCACTTTTTTTAGTCGATCAATGTTCATGTATGGTCTTATGATCTTAAAAAAAGTTTTTGAAAGATTAAATATGGGTTTTAGAACTTTTATCCAAATCATGTTGTACCGTGAAACAACACCAAATACCACACTACAAAAGGGGTTAGTTGCACTATGGAATTTCTGGTGGAATCATAGTAGTTTATAGGGGTTAATGTAACTCCATATAGATAATGGTTGTACCATAGTGACCCCAACCTACTAAGGATTCACCATAGCATTCATTGTTGAGTAAATTTCGGGAAGTTCCATACTATGGTGTCTTGGGCCACATTACAAGACATGTTTTTCATTAATTTAAGAAATCTATATCCATTTTATCATATGAGTTTACAAATTTAAAAAAAATTACAAAATTTTATATAGGGGTCAAATTTTCATTTTACATAAAAGAGTTAATTTACATTTTTGAGAGGGTTTTTTCAGAAATTTTCCAATGATCATCAAACCCATAAAAATACCCACTCATTTTATTCACTTATGGTGGTTCTATATCTCTAAAGGGTAGGACTATAGCCAAGTACATGACACGGTACTTATTTCATTCCATAGGGGTCAAGTTCCTGTGTTGTTCCACACCAAAATACCCATATCTACATCATGGATTTTATTTTAGTGATCAACTATTCCATGGTGTTAAACCCTACACCATGGTGGTTTTCATCATGTAGACTCCCATATTTATAGAGTTTTTTCTATTCCTCCTTGGGAATCCCTCATTAGGGTCTGGTGGTCTTATTATAAAGGTAGGTGGATTTGTAATCTATTCAAATTACTTTAAACCCTTTTTGATTATATTTTAAATTGTTTTTTAAATCTACTTCTAATTCTTGAGTTGGGATTTTGATAAATTTACATTGAAATCAAATGGTGTGTGATTAAAATTTCATGATGGTAATTAATAATTGGTTTTTAGTAAAAGTGACCATGGATAGAAATTATAACATTAGAAAGGATTTTTTTTAAAAAAATTCATGTGATATTTTTGGTTTGAAATTTGTTGATTCAAAGGATTTTGATAAAAAAACATATGATGTTTTTTTAAACAAAACTCATGAATATTGAAAAAAACAAAGTTCATGTTACTTTCTGAAAAGAATGATTTGAATTTTGATAAAAAAAAATTTATAATAGTTTTTGAAAGAATGACATGAGTTTTTGAAAAAACCCATTTGAGCTAGGTTTCTTGAAATGAAAGGCATGTTTTGAAAGTTAAATTGGGTCCAGATTAAATAATGATCGAAATTGTTTTTGAATTAATGATATCCCCTTGAAAATGTTTTCATTTACCTTGAATCCCATGGAAAACAGGGTAATTTTGTTGGAAGAAAACACACTATGCATGTATTAGCTCTATCAAGTAATGGATTAATGATGACAGTATAAGAAAAACTACTTTTGGTAATGGAGATTTTTCTGTATGGGTCTTGTTATTTTCATCCTTTTGTATGGTTCTTATGCATATTGGAAGCCATAATTGACCATGATGTGTTAGAATCCTTAGATATCCTACCCCTAGGTCTCTTAACCACAGTGATATGATTACAAATAATTTTACATACCTTATGATATAAATGTTTTAATCATGTCAGGTTTCATGGAAATGATTATTCATGCCCTCTTTTGATAAATGTTTTATTAATTCATATTTGAAAAATATGGTTTACTATGAATACATTGAAGGAAAATATATTAAACATATTTTTCAATACTTATTTTACATGTTTCCACTCAAATTTTTATTTATATTAAGAATAAATGGTCTGTCTAATGTGGAATTATTATGAAATTATTAGTGAAATTTTATTGGTCGTGTTACCTCACACCCCACTTTTTCCTTCAAGCATTTGTACATATCTTTATATTGGGTCCATATAAAGCGAAGGAACCACTTTTAGATGGAGACAGTACATGAATATTTTGAACTTTTGGTGTTGGAATCACATGATGTATTTTGTGATCCATTTATTGTGTTGGGTTGTCTTGTCATATTGAGACTTGTATGAGGGTGTTATGGACCCTTCTATCATGTGGAGTGTTTGACATGCCGAAATTTTTTATCTACTTATTTTCTTTCTATTTTATCTTTTATGGTGAATTTTTTTCCTCTGTACTATTTTTTATGCCATGGTTCTTATCACCAGCCCTTGGGGATCGGGAACACCCTTTGGGTCATGTCATGGTTGGCTCAGGAACTATTTAGAAGGAATATCTGGGTTTTTTTGTAACAATATAGCTTAACCAAAACCCATCCAATTATCTTTTCAACTTCCTTATCTATGAATTATATGTTCTAATATTCTTAAATGGTCATTTTTTGTTTCTTTAATAAGGGTACTAATGGGGGCACACTAAAGAAGTGGTAATTTTCTTACCCAACCTATTTCAAATAATTATTATTCTACCTTCTCAAAATAAGTGATACTAATCATAAAATAAAAAAATTAATATTAAAAATATGCTAAAATTTATTAATATTGTTCAACTACTATTATCCACCATATTTTTCATCAAAAGGGTAGTGGAAGTATTATTGAGGCATACATGTGGACTATCACCTCCACATAGCAATAAAATTCATTTTCTATAACCATATATCATGGATGGTTATTATTTTGGGTTTAAAAATTACATATTATATTTATAAAATAATTATTCTTAGATAATTATAATTTTATATCTACTTTCTTTCCTTTTTAAACTATTGTAAAACGATATCTTTTCGCATACGTACGTGTGGACTACCACCTCTACAATGTCATGTGATTTTTTTTATATTTAATATTTACATGGATACTAAAACTATAGATTTAATGAATATATATTATAAATTATATAATAATTATTCTAGAAATGTCTATTATTAATTAAATTTTTTCTGTTTTATCTTTTGAAAAGTGAAAACATTGTTCTTATGTACGTACAATCTTTCATCTCCACGAACGGTGTAATTCATTTTTCTATCTATATTATTAGTGGAAGTATCCAAATTTATATAAATATATATATAATTAATATATATATTATGTATTTCATGACTAACATTCTAGAGATTATGTAATTATGACCAAATTATAAGGACTAGAACTAACTAATCAAAATTCTCATGAAAATCAAACAGTTAACTCCTGAAAATGACTATTTTAATAAGAAATTTTTAATAAATGGCTAATAAACTGTTATAGGTGGATAATATATGTTATTATAAGTAAGTTTATGACTATTTTAATTGACTATAATTAATCTAAATCTATTGTACATGTGATTAGACTACCTTTAAAGAAAGTATAAGTTGTGGTAACATATTGATGTTACAATTCCATTGATTACTGAAACTATTTATGACTATTTTTATAATGATTTAATTTCATAATATAAATCTAAAAAACAAAATGAATTTTATTATCCTCTAGTTATTTCTTGTTATTACATTTTTCCTTTAATTTTCCTCTATTTAAGTACTCAAGAGACTGAAAAAAAAGTTAAGGAAAAATAGCTTTATTTCCCTCTTCTGTCAAAAAAATCATCTCTATACATGTTTTTAAAATGTTTTCAAGTGATATTTTACTAATCACCATTTTGTAGTCATTTTTGCAAATTTTTAAATTTTTTAAAAAAAATTTAAAAGGAATCTTCTTGAAATTTTCTTTATAAGTTACTTTTGAATTTTTACCAAAAACATGATTGGAATCTTTATTTTAGCATACATAAAATAAATATAATTTCTTATTGTAATTACTATTAAATTCCTTGAATCTTCCTTTACATGTTTCTATGTTTACTTACATTAAAAAAATCCTTAATATTTTTGAAATTTTTAGATTTTGAATATGTGATATAAAATGGAAAGGTTATTTTACTCAATAAATATTCTAGTGATATTTTAAAGGAATTATTCAACTTTGACACCTTTCATTTATGTTAATTCTTATTTAATGGTGATATAATCCAATAATACCATATTAATTTTTATTTGGTTGTTTTATTTTCATGATGATGAAATATCTATGAAATGTGTTTTATTTTAAATGGGTTAAGTTATTACGAATGTTTTTATGATCTGGTGGCATATATATAAATGGATTTGTGATTATTTGATGGGTAGGACCGAAATAATATACACCATAAGATTTTTTGGTAAATATTAGTTTTTTATGAGATCAATTGGTACACTGGAGGTTATCCCACCCTCAAAATAGGCCACACGGACCCTAATCCTAAAAGAGGGTATACAGGAGGTTATCCCAATCAAAAATTTGGCACATTAGTTTTTATACCAATCCTAACATGTTATGAATTTCTTGGTGGGTATACATGGAATAATTTTTAAATGATTAGTATTATGAAACTGTTTTAGGAGATGATCTTATTCTTTTGTTATGTTCTCATGGATCATGTTCTTGATATCTTTATGTTTCATGTATTATTAACTTACATGATTTATGTCATGACTCAAGATTGTTATCTTTGATATGTAGGGTATAGTATTCAAATTTTAACCTCTTGTTAGCAAACCCTCATTCTCTTATTATGTTTAAATTATCCTTAATATCTTCTTTTTCTACCCTTATTGAGCATATAATCTCATTCCTTTTTATGTTTTCTTTTTCCTAAGATATGAATAAAATTTTTAAGTATGATATGTCTAAGAAAAGTTTTACTTGTGAAGAACTAAGTGGAAGATGATTTAGCTTTCTGATGAATATGTTGTTTATATAACCAAGTTTCCAAATACACTAAACCTATACAGTTTTAATGTGGATCGTAATGTTATATGATTAATATTCATCTAATAAGATGTAATATTTATGTATTAAAAGTATTATTTTCTATAAAAACCATTTTCCAAGTTTTTTTATAGTTACTTCTTTGAATTTTCATGTTCAATGGGGTTTATTATTAATTGACCGTGAAATGGGTATATATCTAGGAATAATTTTTATAGAGAACTCAACCTCTCAATTAGGAGGAACACTAGGAGTCTATTCTGGGAATGCATCAGTATATACCTTTAGAATCAGAATTTACTCAAGAAATTTATATCTTTTTCCTTAACCATTTGATATAGATTGATTCCTCATATAGTAAAAAAATCCATTATTGATAAGGAGATTCAAAAAGGGTATCATAATTCACCTTTATTTTGTATAGAATCATAGGAAGGTTTGGGATATGGAAATTGATTTCAATATCCTGGAAGTTATCATTTGATATATGTATATATATATATATTGATGGCCAGTCTATTATAAATATAGAATAAAATTCTACCAAAGGGAGGGTAACTAAGTTTTTTAGGAAGTTTATCCCCACAAATGTTATTTGGGGAGGATTAGTATACTTGATATGTATTGATTTCACTACTTAGTGTTTTCACTGTTATCTTGAACTTTATGTCTCAAGGTTTTGTTTGAACATTTATGGATAAATTTCTTGATATGTATAAATGTGTTGATTCTAAATAAAATATGATATTTAATATATTTAATTAATAACAATTTTACTATTTGCCACTTCATTTTTTTGATCCATGTTTTTTGTTTTCATAGCATAAACAATTTCATGTTCCCTTGGTTTTATAGGTTCTAGTTTTTTATTATCTTATATGAACCTTATCATAGTGTTGTGATTTCCATAGGGGAAAATTTATTTATAGTTGTAACATTGGATAACGGGGGATGGGTTAAGCATAACATTCCATTCATCTATTTTATTGATCGACTTCTTCATATTCATTCGATAATATTTAGTTTGATTTCCTTACTTTCCACACATTAAGCATTTTCCATGTTTCTTTAGGGTAGTTTATTATTTTAATTCAAATTGTGATCTAAAAAAATTAACTAATTTTTTTGTTCACAAAAAACCTCAATTATTTTAATAATAAACTAACTTTGAATTAATTCTAGGTTTTATCTTCTAAATAAAATAAATTAGTTTATTCATGTATTTAGGGATATATTTACTCTTTTTTATATTTTTTTTGGGGTGTAACCCCCCCCCCCACACACTAATTATTTTTTTATTAAATAGTATTGTGGAATCATTTTTCTAGAAGACTATTTTAAACCCATATTTATCTTAAACCTAACATTAAGGAACCACATATTTGAAACCAAAATTTTTCGATGATACTCTTGTTGAGGATCATAATTTTTTCATTGAGCATCACAAAAGTAAAATAATGTTGGTGTTATACCTCTTATTGAGAACTAGACAATGGTTTTCAAATTTATGATTTATAACTCTATGTATGAAATCATCCATAAACTACTAACCATACATTATAGAATCAACCTCATATAAAATGATCACCACATAGGTTTATATTTTCAAGGTATTTTAAATTCAATTTATTCCAAGATTTTTGCAACATTTTTAAATGGATAAATCTCCCAATAATCCATTTCAAAGACTATTTCATAATTTCTTCAACAATGGATCGAATATTTCATTTTCTAATGGATTTTATGAATTTATATAGTTCTTAAAATTTTAATTTTTAAATACACTGAGTAGTTTTAAGGTTTGATTTATCTGGATATTTTTTGGATCATTTTTTCAAGGTACCTAAGGTATTTTATTTATCCATCTTTAAATAGATCAATTAATACAAACATCTTCACAAACTTGATGATCTAAGTTGTGAATATCCACTTAAAAAATAGTGATTAGTCATTCTCAATTTTAAGAGAAAATGGTATTACTATTATTGTGGGAATATTCTATATATGATATTCATAGTCAATAATCTATATATATTCTTTATTATACCCATGTTTGTTTCTTATTGATTCTATTCCTTTATATTATAACAACCGTGCTCTTTATTATACACTTAAACATGATTTATTACATAAACTCTTCACTTGATACAACATGGAAGATCGAGAGGTCAAGTGTCTTTGGGGATTAGGAACATTATATCATGACATAAAACCTGAAACAAAAAATCATTATTGAAAACTTCCTTTATAATACCACTACATTCCCTCTTACTTAGCATTGAATGGTATAAACTGAGGACATGCATAAGAAAAGGATGAGCTATAAAGCCCAGTAATAGAGTAAATGAGGAATAACATGAAGAATACAATACCAGTTAGGAAATAGGAATATTAATGGAGTAGAAAAGAAACATAAACATAAAGGCGTGATATATCATGGTTATAATAACATTGAAATGTGGCAACAACACTTAACATGGTATTACCATGATCCAAGGCTTGTTGCACATATTGCATTAGTAAACCCTAATTGCACTTCAATTAGCATGAGTAAACTGTCATTGCACTTTAATTCTCATGATTAAAACCTCATTGAACAGGAATTATCATTATTAAACCCTAATTTTAATTGACTTACCTTGATACAAATATTTACCCAATACATTGGAGTGCTATTAGGGCACACCCTTCTTAATCATCTCATTTCACGCATAAGTGTTCCCCATGGATCATACAACATGAAATCATTAAATATATTCATTTATTCCACAATAAAGGAATGTGGAAATAATAAATGAAACCATATAATCAATAAGTAAATGTTTATAATGGTGAATACCCTTGATAGAGAAATTGGTATGGTATTCACAACACAATGATTATGGCTTGGAAAATCGCGGTGCAATTTCGGCAGCATAACGGCGTGACATAAGAATTACTAAAAATTAATGATGATAGAGAAAGTGGTTTCTCATCATATGTACATGAAATAAAAATTAATGGGGTCATATAGATACATATCCCAACATTGGTATTGTAATTTTAGATTCATAATAAAAAACCACTTGAATGTAAATGAGGAGAGAGAAATTCCTTATGGAATTTAGGGATGGTAACAGGTGTACATGGGAGATATTAATGAGAGATAAAGGGGTATCTCATCATTAAAACATAAATAGGTAAGTACGGGGGAGGTTCAAAAGTAAACCCCAACACATTTAATTGAAAATAAAATGGCATAACAACATAATGAAATTTGTGAAAAAATGAGAAAGGAGGAAATCCCTTACTTGGAAGTGTGAAACCAAAGGCTTTGGAGAGGCTTGAAAGAGGATTCTTGGGAGATTTTGGTGCCATGATAGAATTTTAGAGAGGTTAGGGAAGTCTTTATACGAACTAAAAAGTATATTAGTGAAGAAAAATTGGAATGATGGGTGGGTTTATATAGAAAAGGAGATGGAATGCTTTATTATTTAGGTTTTGGGCACCACACATTAAACTAATGAAAACCAAAAAAACAACAATGGTTTTTTCCCATTGTTTTTTCCAAAGGTTAGTGGAAGAAAATATTTTATAAGTCAAATGGAAAAGATTCTTAAAATATTAGGCTTTATTATGTGGAGGTGAGTCACACTCTCAAGGAAATCATTTTAAAATAGAAACATATTTTATAAGTCTTCGAGGGTCCCCTAAGGATTTTAATAAAAAATAAAACAAACCTAAAATAACTTTTTATTAATAATAAAACATATATTTCCTTAAAATAATGTTTATAGTATTTTATTACATCACTATTGGGTCATTATGATGTCATAAAAGACACTATATATTTAAATGGTATTTAATTTTTACCCAAAAATCGATTATCTAAGAAAATTATGAAAAATTAACCTTTGGATACTTTCTATGTTCTAATTAAAAAAATAATATTCATTTTATCGAAATAATGTTCTAACTATTTGAATTTTTAATTTTAAAATAAAAACCGACATTTATCGAAAATTCATGTGTTTTGACAAAAAATAGCTTTCAAACCTTATTAAAAATCACAATTGTATTAATAATAATTATATGGTAATTTATATTTAATAAAAATTAATTTAGTAATAATATTTAATTAAAATAGTATTTAATTAAAAAATTCATTAGTTCATCAAAATAGATTTCTTAATTAACTAAAAAAATGCTTTTTTATTTAAAAACTATTTACTAAGTAATAATAACAAAATGAATGTATACTATTTATTATATAAAAAAATAATGTACATAATCATAGTACCAGGGTATCATTACATAATCCCTTATAATACCAATATATGACCGAAGGGTAAGGTGTGCGATGGTGACAAACTCTTGGGGTGTCTTTGATAACATCTCTCGGGTTTTAATCTCTATCAACTTCCAATTATCCGGTTGGTGATTCTGTTCGAGCTTAACATGTTGAAGCTCAGCTTGGTCTTGGCTAAGAGTGAAACCCAATGATGCCACCTCCTTTTCGAGCTCCGACATATGGAATTTGTATGGGGAAAGTCTACTGAATGAGGCCATCACTTCCTTTGTCTGAGAAAATTGGATTTGTTAAATCCCTATATTTATAATAATAATGTGATCACTGTTCAATAGCTATATTAACAGTGGTAAAAATTATTAACATTATTTTGAAATACAAAAACATAAAACCAATTGTGTACGTATTTTTATAACCATTTTAGATAATGATAAATTTTATTAGATTCAGAGAAATTTTCATTAACAAAAGTTTTGGTCGTTAAAATCATTCCCCCTTAATAAATTTTACCCTCAAAATTTTCTTTTCCCGCATTAAAATAGTTGTGGGTAACTTTTCTTCATCACTTCCTCTTATTCCTATGTCGCTTCTTCAAACATGAGGTTTCACCACAACACCTTGATGAGGGGCATTGTCTTATTTTGTAGAACGTTTTCTCTATGATCTAAGATCTTCACTGGATTCTCTTTATAGGGGAGGTCATTCTCCAATGATACCACCATTTGATTGAGTAAATGTGATGGTTCAGGTATTTACTTCCTCAATAGTGATACATGGAACACATCATGTTCTTTAGATAGGTTCATTAGGAGTGTTAGTAGATAGGCCACTTCTCCAAGGTGATTAAGGATCTCAAAAGGGCCATTGTATTTTGGAATAATCTTTCCCTTCATCCAAAATCTCATAAATCTCTTCCATAGTTATATATAGAGGAATACCATGTCTCAAACATCAAACTCTAGGTCTTTTTGGAAATTATCAACATGTCTCTTTTGTCGACTCTCAACAGCATTAATGTGATACTGGATGGTCTTAACCTTCTCCACCATTTCTTCAACCATCTCTGGACCTATGAGTTTTTGCTCCCCAACATCATCCCAACATGTTGGTGTTCTGCACCCCTTCCCTTACAGGGATTCATAAGGATCAATTTGGATTCTTTAGTGGAAACTATTATTGTATGAGAACTCTACAGGAAGAAGATGTCGATCCCATCCTATTTTTAGGTCCATTCAGCATGCTCTCAACATTTCCACAACTTTTTGGATAGTCCTCTCTAATTTCCCATCAGTTTGAGGATGATAATCTGTACTAATGTTCATCTCAATATCCAAAGCATATTGAAAACTCTTCCAAAACATAGAGGTGAATCTTGGATCTCGATCGAATACAATTGATAGTGGTACTCCATGAAGCCTTACCACATCTCTGATGTATATACATGATAGTTGATCCAGTGAAAAATCCTCCCGAATTGGAATGAATTGTGTAGTCTTTGTAAGACAATCCACAACAACCCAGATAGCATTGTTTCCTTTGGATGTCTTTGGGAGTCTGGTGAAAAATTCCATGGTAATGTTCTCTCATTTACATGTCGGTATGGTTAATGGTTGCATCATCCCCATAGACTTCATCCCCTCAGCCTTCACTTACTGACATACCATGAACATTGATGTATACTCAGTGATATCCTTCTTCATGTTATCCCACTAATAATTACCTCAAATATCTCGATAAATCTTTCTGTTTCCTAGGTGAATGGAAAAATTTGAACAGTTTGCATCTTCCCAGAGATCCTTCTTTAACTCTGGATTCGATGGGACACACAGTCTTAACCCAAATCTCACAATTCCTTCTTCATTGACATTGAACTCTGTGGATTTCCCTTTTATAATAGTTTCCATCTTCTTCTAAAGTCCCACATCATCTTTTTGAGCATCCATTAACCTTTCCTAAAGAGAAAGTTGGGAAATAATTTTTGAAAGGATTAATGATGTTCCATTCTTTATAACTCCTATGTCCATCTACATAAAATCTACGAAGATTGGACTTTTTTCAATTCTCATCAATGATATAATCAATGGGTCCTTTCTACTTGTATCATCTTCCACCTGGTTTGTTTTCCTAGGGGTTAATGGATTGAGCAGTTATAGTCATTGATTAGCTCTAACCATCTTCATTCGGGCATTTTCAACTCTTTCTATGTGAATATATACTTGAGGCTTTTGTGGTCCGTATATATTTCACACTTCTCCCCAAAGAGATTATGCTGCCAAATTTCTAATGTGAAGATCATTGCAGCCAACTTCAGATCATGTGTTGGGTTGTTTTTCTCATGAACTTTCAATTTCCATGAAGCAAAGGCATAGAATTTTTTATTTTTCATTAACACACAACATAGGACCTTCATCAAAGCTTCAGCGAATTTAAAAAAAAATCTCCACTTATGGGTAAAGTGAGCACGAGTGTAGTGATAAGCCTCCTTTTCAACTCCTTGAATCACTCTTCATATAACTTGGTTAGAGGGTTTGACAATCGTGAGAAATTTCATACAAATCCGTGATAATATCTATTTATCCTATGGAATATACAGATATCTATCACCGATGTTGGCCTAGTCCATCCCTCAATCACAGTTGCCTTTGAGGGATCCAAAGATATCCCATTTCTTGGGATGATATGGACCAATAATGGGACCTCCTTCAACTGGAACTCACACTTGAGGTACTTTTCATAGAGACTCTCCATTCACAGGGTCTCCAGTACAATTATTAGATGCTCCTCATGCTCCTCCTTATTTTTTTAGTATTTTATAATATCGTCTACAAAGACTACCACAAATTTTTTTAGGTAATCTCTAATGACTCTATTTATCACTTCCATGAATATTTCTAGAGCATTAGTGACTCCAAAAGGCATTACTAGGAATTCTTAGAGCCCATACCTTATATGAAAAGTAGTCTTGGGGAAATTCTCCTTCACCCTTACATGGTATTATCTAAATTGTAAATCTACCTTGAAGAAGTATTGTGATTCACGTAGCTGATCAAACAAATCATCCATTCGTGGAAGAGGATAGTTGTTATTTATAGTGATTTTATTAAGCTCATGATAATCGGTGAAAAGGCACATTGACCCATCCTTATTCTTGATGAAGAGGACTGGTGCACCCCATGGTGAAGCACTTGGGTGTATAAACCCTTTATTCAGATTCTCTTGTAGTTGTTTCCTCAGCTCCTCAAGCTCCATAACATCTATTCTATACTGAGTCTTGGATATTGACAATTCCCTAGGTATAAGCTAAATTTATAATTCAACATCTCTTCTAGGATTAAGACTAGAAAATTCCTCAGGAAACACTTCGATGAATTCCCTCACAATAGGCATGTCTTCAAGCATGGTTACTTCCATAGACTCAAGCATCTAATCCAAAAACGTATGGTCATAGGGAAGTAATATTCATACTATAAATGATGGTTATAAAGAATATTCATCCTCCTCCATGCACATGTATTGAATTGGGGGTTGATTCTCCATATAGAGAGTGATTTCCCTCTCATAGAAATTTATGTTGGATCTATATAAGGAAAGAAAAACCATACTAAGAATTTCATCAAATTCCACTAGAGAGAGTATGATGAGGTTCTTAGGAATGTGCGGTCTATATATTATTATAGGAGTGGAGTTAAATTCATGGGATGAAATGATTTCCCCATTTTTTTTACTCACCTAAATTAATTTCATGATTTTTGATGGTGTTGGGATTGTTCTACAATTCTTTAGGGATATAAAATAATGTTTAGAACCATAATAAAAAAGTTTGTTTTCTATTCTTGAATGAATAAATAGTGTACCTATGACCAATTTTTTCCGGGGTTCACTTCGGTAGTAGTGATGGAAAAATATCACCGTTGCTTCCTTGGAGGTTGTTCGCTGCCTATGAAACCCCATAGCTTCAGGAACTGATTAGAAAGGTTCCCCAGTTCTTTGCAGTTGAAGCAATGAAAAACTTGTTGAGGGTTGAACAAAGTGTTCCTATCCTCTGTTGTAGCCGTGGGTTTCTCTTGTTGGCAGTTAACAGCTAGGTTCCCTTCTCTTCCACACCTAAAGAATTTCCTCGTCCCATTCAAGAAATTTCCAGGGTTCTTATTTATGTACCTTTGGAAAGTGGGGCACTAGATCTTCTTAGCAATGTTGTATTTATCCATCAGACCGCCATAATTGAATTCCACCTTATTCTACTTATCCCCCATGATACCCCTGAGATTTTACAAAATCTATTTTGACTTTGAGGGAACGTCAGATAATTTCCTCATATCTCTCAATGTCACAGATCGTTAGATCTTTTTTTAGGCTATGTTTCATCCCACCAAAGAAGCGGTCAACCTTGCATTTGGGGGTAATGAAAAAGCTAGAGGCGTATTGTGAAAGTCTTGAGATTTTTTCCTCATATGATCCGATGTATTTTTCATCTTTTGTCATGAGATAAAGGAAGTCCCTTTCCATCTTAAGTCATAGGGTGCACTGAAAATATTTATTGAAAAACATCTTCAGTAAATTATTCCATTCCAATCCCTCAATATCCTCCTCAGGCTTCATATTTTTGATCAATTTCATCCATTGATCATCTTCACCTGCCATATGATAATCCTCCATAATAACCTTCTCCTGTTCATAAAATAGAAGGATGGACAAGATCTTTTCAATTGAGTTGATCCATTGATCGGCGATTGAGGGATCATATAATCCATTAAAAGTAGAACTCCTTTGTCTCATGATGCTCTTGATTGCAACATGGTTTGGGGGGGGGGTGGGTTGAACAGTCCTCTTGACCCTTGTTTCTATTCAAATCTTGAGTTAAATAAGATATTATCATGACAAAGTTCATGATTCCCACTCTCATTGGATTTGACATCTCGTTCGAACAGTCATCACATTGATCTTCGCATCGTCTGTTATCTCGAGTCCTCCTATTACTGACCATTGGCAGTAATAAAAGGAATGTTAGGGGTAACACATAAGGGGTAATCCAAGGAAAAACGGATGAATTATAAATAAATTTTATTTCCTTAACTTAAGGATCTATAGGATTCAATCAATGTTATCCATGATCTTGTTTCCAATATATATTCTTAGGATAAATTTTTATTCCCTTAATAATGGTTCATACTAATATTATGAATTTACAAAAGAATATCCCCCCGGAGTGTCATAACCCAGAGTGTAGCGAAGCTTATTTTCGTGTACCAGGATACTCTGGTTCAAGCTCGAAACTCCTTGTCAGAGTTTTCACTCCTTGGTACATCTGTTCCAGATCCGCCTCTACCTGCTCATATCTAGACATGGATGTATTTACTTGATAAACCACTTAATCAATACTCATCAAAATTTAGGGATGTTCTTATTATGCTTAGTATTATCCCTAAGGGTTTCACTAGGGTGTTCATATTCGAATCCAAAAAATAACAAAACATATCCTTTGATACCAACTATAACAACTCTTCTCTTTATTACACACCTAAAGATGATTTATTATATAAACTCTTCACTTCATACAACATGGTTGATTGAGAGATCTAGTGTCTTTAGGGATTCAGAACATTACATTATGACTTAAAACATGAAACACAACATTTTTATTGAAAAATTCCTTTACATGACCACTACATTCTTTTGATATGCTTACATCTGGAAGCAGTGAAGAAGACAAGAATAGTGATAATATTGCTATAGGAGAAGTGGATATGATAGGGGTCATCGATGTTGTGCACCAAGAGGATGGTGGAGGACCTTGGGTGCAGGTGAAGAAAAGAGGAAGGCTCCCCTTTGATAGGGGCGGTCGATCCTCTCAAAATATTATGTGTATCCCATCCCGTGCATCATAAGATTTTTTGTTGGACTTTTGTTTTGGTATGATCCACCCTGTACTCCTTCTTTTCTATTTTTCTATTTAATAAAAGGGTTATTGTTCCTTTCCATTAAAAAATGATGAGCTATAAAGCCCAGTATGGGAGTAAACGAGGCATTACATGAATAATATAAAATGCATGTTAGGAAATAGGTATATCAACAGAGCATAAAAGAAACATGAACCTAAAGGCATTATATAACATGATTATCATAACATGGGAATGGGGAAACAACACTTAACATGGTATTAACATGATCTAAGTCTCATTGCTTAGGGAGCATGAGTAAACCCTCATTGTACTTGAATTAGCATGAGTAATCCTTCATTTCACTTGAATTAGAATGATTAAACCCTCATTGCACTTGAATTATCATGATTAAACCCTTATTTCACTTGATGTACCTTGATACTAATATATACACAATGCATTGGAGCGTTATCTAGGTGAACCCTTCTTAATCATCTCATTTCATGCATAAGTGTGCCACATGGATCATACAACATGAAATCATTAAAAATAATCATTTATTCCATGATAATTTAATGTTTAATTCATTCATGATACTCTATAGTCAATAAGTAAATGTGCATAAAGGTGAATACCATTGATAGAAAAATTGTAATGGTATTCACAACACAATTATATTGTCTTCTAAAATCACATTGCAATTTTGACAGCATAACGGCGTGACATAAGAATTCATAAAAATGGTTGATGAGAGAGAAAGAGGTTTCCCGTCATATTTACATGAAATAGACATTAAGGGGGTTATATAGATACATATCCTAACATAAGTAATGTAATTTTATATTCATAATACAAAATAATTGCTTGAATGTAAATGAGGGGAGAGAAATTCCTTACGGAATTTCGGCATGATAACAGGTGTACATGGGAGGAATTAATGAGAGAGAAAGAAGTATATCATCATAAAACATAAATAGGGATGTATGGGGGAGGTTAAAAATCATACCCCAACATTTTTATTTGAAAATAAAAGTGTATAACAACATAATAGAATTTAGGAAAAAATGAGAAAGGAAGAAATCCTTTACTTGAATGTGTGATCCCAAAGGCTTGGGAGAGGCTTGAGAGAGGCTTCTTGGGAGATTGGGGTGCCTTAGGAGGATTCTAGAGAGATTAGGGAATAGGTTGGACGAACTCCAAATGCTTTAAGTGAAGATTAAGTGGGATATTGGGTGGGATTATATACAAAAAGAGAGGGAATTATTTATTATTTAGGTTTTGGGTACCACACATTAAACTAATAAAAACCACATACTAGCCCCTGGGTTTTTCCCATGGTTATTGAAAAAGGGTAGTGGAAAAAAATATTTTATAGGGATAAATATTATGCTTGATTAAGTGGAGGTGAGTCACACTCTCATGGAAATCATTTTAAATTGAAAAAATGTTTTATAAGTCTTGGAGGGTCCACTAAGGATTTGAAAAAAAAATCAAACAAACCAAAAATCACATTATTTTAACGGTAAAACATATATTTTCCAAAAATAAAGTTTATATTATTTTATTACATCACTTTTGGGACATTATGAGCTCATGAAACACATTATACATTTAAACAATATTTAATTTTTACCCAAAAATTTGACTCTCAATAAATTTTGAAAAATTCACCATTTGATAGTTTCAACATCCTGATTCTAAAAATAATATTCATTTTATCTAAATAATTTTTAAAATATTTGAATATTTAATTTTAAAATAAAAACTGACATTTATCGAAAATTTATGGGTTTTGACAAAAAATAGCTTTCAAACCTTAATAAAATTCACAATTGTATTCATAATAATTATTTGGTAATTTATATTTAATAAAAATTCATTCAGTAATAATATTTAATTAAATATTATTTTATTCAAAAATCCAATAATTCATCCAAATAGATTTCTTAATTAACTAAAAAATGATATTTTTTACTTTAAAAACTATTTACAACATAACAGCAATAAAATGAATGTATAATATTTATTATATACAAAAATAATGTACATAATCATAGTACTAGGGTCTTGTTACATAAACCCTTATAATACCTGCATTCAGCTAAAGGGTAAGGTGTGCAATTCTGACAGACTCTTAGGGTGGCTTGGATAACATCACTCGGGTGGTAATCTCGATCATCTTCCACTTCTCCCGTACGTGGTTCCTTTCAAGCTTAAACTGTTGAATCTTAGCATGGTCTTAGTCAATAATGAATCCCAATGATTCCACCTCTATTCTGAACTCCAAAAAATGGGCTTCGTATGCAGAATTTCTAATGGATGAGGCAATCACTTCCTTTTTCTGAGTAAATCTGATTTGCTAAAGCGCAATATTTATACTAATCATGTGATAACTATTCAATGGATATATTATCAAATGTAACAATTCTTAATGGTATTTTTAAATATAAAAACATAAAACCAAGGAAGTGCATAATTTATATAACCATTTTAAATAATGAGACATTTAATTAGATTAAGATGAATTTTCGTTAACAAAAGTTTGGGTCGTTACATATCTTTAATAATTCATTAGAGGTTATAGAACTAAAATTTGGAGAAATAAAAGTTCTAAATAATATTTTTGTGTTTTTTCTTATTTTTATAAAAAGTTTTATTTAGAAACTACTTTTTTATCTAAAAATTCTACAGCTATTTAGAGTTTCTTCATGTGGACTATACTTGGAAGACATATTTATTTTCTTAAATACCACTTCATATGTATGTTTCAGTATGTATATATGTATGTTATATTATAGAATTTATCCAACCAGATTTATTCTATATATAACTCATAATTTTCAATTTTTTAGTTTTTCAAATCCCAATGTTTTTCATATATGAATTCCATGTAAAATACTTGTTGTACCAAGTAGCAATTTTTTTTCACTAAACTATTGAGGACCCCAGATAAATATACCTGACTGGTGAAAATCACAAATCTCATAGAGAGAGAATTGGATGAGTATACTATGATATCTTCATTCCCCGAACCATTATATATCATTATGTACTATTCTTTTATTTATTTACTTTTCTGCTTCTCTAATATTAAATAATAGAGAATATTAGGGTTGAATATCTTTCAAGAGGGGAACTTTCAATTGTTAATAATTTTTTAAAGGGATACGATTCACACCCATTATATGTATTCATCAACATTTCTAGAAATAAATTGGTATCAAAGCCTGAGTAATATTGAATATTTATTTTGGTTCTAACGATATTGAGTTAAGGATCGAAATGAAAACTGATTTCAAGGGATAATATTGAATAAGGGATACCTATGATCATATCCCTATATTTTATGATTGAGAATTTTAGACGTTGAAAATTTTACATTATAATATATTTTAAAAATATTAAATTTAATTTTTATATAAAATATATCATGCCCTATGAAATCCCAAAAGATTAATGAGAGAAATATGATTCCACTAAATAAGTGATGTATGTTATGGAAGTAAGATCAACAAATGCAACTATTTTTGGATATAAACCATATGAGATCAACCATGTCTCTCATTTACCTATTCATTTTGAAATGTGGTAAACAATCATTTTTCATATAAAGGTACTGAAAATGTGAGACAATTAAGATACAATAATACTAAGTTAAAATATGATAACTTTTGAATGTATGAAGTTGAATGTATAACTAAAATGAATAAAAGAATGGATGAGAAAGTTATTGGTGTTTCTACTCCCAGAACACCTATACCTAAATTTTATAATTATTTAGTGGTTTTCATATTTTTTCTCTCTAGATGGAATAGAATTTAAACTGTAATTAGACAGTCTATTCTGGTTACAAATCTGAACATGAATGAGGTGATTGGTACTCTAATAATGTATAATGTGGAGATGTAAGCTGAATCTGAGGATCAAAAAATGATTAGAAAGGAAAATACTACTCTCAAAGTCTCTATTCTTAATGAAAATAATTAGTCAATAATTAATTATGTATTACTAGATGATGAATCAATTTATTCAAATTCAAGAGAATATTTTACTTATATGGATAGAAGATTCAGTACAAGAAGAATAATGGTTTTAAGAAATCCTTCTCTGAATGTAATAAAAATAATCATCAACTGAAACAAATTATATTTTATTAATTTAAATAGCTTGGGAATATCAAACCTAATTGTACATAGCTCAAGGAAATAAGATAAACTAAAAAGATGGAGAATAATATTTAAATGAAATATGACTATCTAAAAAATGATAAGAAATCCATAATAGATTCATGCAGTGTGTTAGAAGATTCAATAAGTACCTATAATTAAAAATCTGAACCATAAAAATAAATTCATAAAAGAAAACAGGGGATTTATGGCTCAGAAAGATGAGGTACAATCTTATTATTCTCATATTTCAAATTCTGAATTTAAAGATTGTTCATATGATAAACTAATTGAATGTAGTTATATACTGGAATAAATGTATTGAAATTTGAATATAAATAATAATTCTTCAAAAAAATATTAATGTTATATTAATTGAAAGGGATAAAATAATAAAATAGTTTTTAAAATGAAAATATAAACTAAATAAACCACATTCATGATATATTGCGAAAGATAGTAAAAATAAATATTTTCATGATAAAGAAGAATCCTTAAATTGGGGTATTTATCATGTTTAAAAGGTTGATATTTTTTAAATATTATCTTTTCAAGTAACAAACATAAACATAAAAAATACATAAATAGAAGAAAAAATTAATAAACCAAAATTATATAACAATTTTTTTTTCTAAGCTCAAACAATCATTGCATTTATAAAGCTATTTATTTTCATTATGGTATTAGTGGTCACCATGTTAATGCATTTATTTTAATAAATCCTTAGATAATTATTATTAATAATTTTTGTTTTTATAGGGACTTCCCTAATGTTCAAAATAGAAGTTATAGTAAAACACAATAAATTTAGTTGTCTAGATCTTTTCTTGATGACATTTCTATACCCAAAAGTATTTTGGTACCAAAATAGTATTTTTTTATATTTTATATACATGAAAATCCACAAATATAGAAATAATATATTTTATAAGGATATGGGTATTTCAATACATATGAGTTTATATTATTCTAATTTCCATGAAATAGAGAAAATTGATGCGGTCTTGGTTACCTTTAGTGATGGTGATAAATATAATTTTACTATAGTTGGGTCAATTAAAGATGCACATTCTATTTTGATAAGGTTCCATTTGTCGGCATACGGTGCCCCTTGAGGGTATTTTAATTTAAAGTATTCTTATTTTAGAAAAAATTTCTTTTTGATATGTTACCTTTAAAAGTGTTGTAAATAAAAATGATTCCTCATAAAAATAGTTATTTTTGAATGTGTTTTCCTTGAGCGTGATTTTCCTTCAAAATCTTTCTCTAAAAATGTTTCAATTGTGTTTATATAAATGATCTTGATATATCATCTTTTCAATATTATTAAATGGAATGTCTCTATTTGGGTGGAATTCTACTGGGATTTTTCTCACAACCTACATACACCTCTAGGTGTATGTATACCTTGTTTTTTGTTTTCCTAGGAAAAAGCAAAGGGATTTTTTATACAGCATCAGGTTTCTAGTGGTCATCTATTTTTGGTTTTGGTTGTGGTGTCTTGAATATGTTACTTCTCTTGTTTCATTGAGGTTTGAGAAGGAGTCTTAGTTCCAATTTTTAGTCTTATGTTCTTTATTAAAGAATCTAAATCCTAAATATAGAAATTGGTTATCCCTTTTTTGGTTGTGTATTTTCAGTTTTGGTTTATTTATCTTATTGGTTTTCTATGTACGTGTAAATTGGGAAAAATTTTCCCATTTTTTTGATACTCGGGCACTTTTTTCCAGCCCGCAGGGATTAGGAATGCCCATCAGGCCTTACCACGGATTGGGTTAAGCATTATTTCATATGATGACCCATCATGGTTTGTGAAAAGCTACTATAAAGGTCTAGTGACCTTATTGAAGTAAACACATGTTGAAATCAAAGTGACATCTTGTATATTCAAGTGACCATGCATTAGATGTGTTAATTCTATTTAAGTCTTGAGCTGAACATTACAAGAATTTCAAGAGAATACATGTGTACTAAACCTATCATGCATTGAAAATTAAGTGACAATATTAAGGATTCAACCTAAAACATCAAAAAAATATTTACCTTATGATAGGTGAGTAGAATTTCTCAAATCCATAAAGTAATACCTTTTCTATTGTAGTGAACGCAAAAACAAGTCAAGTGACCATAAGAGAAAAGTAAATGACCATGTAAATGAAATAAGTAACCATGTGAGATAAAATGACCATGTGAAGAAAATAAGTGACCACATGAATAATGAAAGTGATCTCATGATGAAAGAAAGTAACCATATGAAGGAATAAAGTGACTACATGAAGAAATAAAGTGACCACATGAAAAACAAATGTGACCACATAAAGAAAAAAGTGACCTCATGGAAAAACCAAGATACATGGAAATTGACCATGACAAATGATTTTTCAAAATAATAGTGATCCAAATAAATAGTTCTTTAGGTGAAGTCCAAGAGACAATGTCTAACTTAAGTTGTGAGGTATTTTCAAAACTCCAACGGGTATATTTTGGAGAATTAATTACATATCCAGTTAATTTGAGAATGCAATGAGTACATGGATTATATTATTAATATCCTCAACTAGATAATTTGATATGGTTCTCTATCTAATAATAAGAAAAAATAATTTAATAAAAAGGGCTAGTAGATTCCATAATCTATTATATATGTACTGAAATTTTATACTATAGAACTAAACACCCTTACAACACTCTAGTTTCCTGACCTCTTTGTAAAATATCAGCTAATCATTTTCAAGGATAGATTAAAATATTTTTGATCAACAAAATATATTCATATTTAAATTAACCAAATTTTCTCACATTCTATCATTATCTCTCTATTTTTAGATTATATTTCATGTAATGTTTATTTTACCCAATTTATCCTTTAAACAAATCTGATGCATTATATTCGATAGTGCTAGACCCTCTTTCTTTTATTCTTCAAACTCTGTTATCCCATGTAGAAATCTGGAAGAGGTTGTGTGTATTCTACATTACCTAGGTGAATTTTTCTTTGTAACACCAGTTTGAGGTTGTGGATAAATTTATATTTTTTATAAAATAATTAGTGGAAGGTGATTTTCATGTAGAGATGATTAGGTTTCGGCTTGATAATAAACCTCTAGTTCTACTCCACAGTGTGGTTTCTTATTTTTTCTCTATTTTTAAAACAAATATGTTTTAGTTTTCAAAACAATTTATAAAAAATTGATTTTAATAGTTATATGTAAAAAGTGACTTATATATAATGTTTTATACAAGTAAAATTGTTTCAAAAATAAAATATTTTTCAAAAAATTAGTATAACTAACTTGTATAAAACTTTGGAGAATATTTTTGAAATATAAAATTATACACTTCTACTATTTTAGTTAATTGAAAAAAAATTTAATTATGGGATATTTTAAAAAAAAATTGTGGAAATTTTAATTGGAAACTCAATTCACCATTCTCTTGATTTTCCCACTCTGATCAACACTGGTGTCAGAGGTTTATTTATTTGATAACCTTTCATTAAACTATGATCTATTTGTACCCAAAAGAGCAAATATTTTATTTTAATTTATATATTTATGGATAATAATATGTTTAAGGGGGATTCTACTAAAATACCTACTTATTTTCATGTCACTAACTATTATCAGTGGAATATAAAAATGAAAATAGATTAATAAATAATGGGTTTTGGTATATGGACTATAATTAATTATTAATATATGAGAACTGGGGAATCTAGAGTTGAATGGAGTGATGAAAATATACATGATTATGATTTTAACTGAAAATAGAATAATGAAATATATTTTTCTTTAAGAGTTGATGAGTTTAATATAATTTTTTCAGGTTCTTCATCTTTCAGAATTTGGGATACCTATTCTGTGTCTCATGAATAGACATAAAATTTCAGGAAAAATGATATTAAAAGCTTATACTATTAAATATAATACTTTTAAGATGAAACATAATGAATCTATTTCTAAAATGTATCTCAAGTTTAATGAGATCAATATTATGATGAATTCACTAATAAATGACATAGATGAAAGGTCTCAAGTGATGAGAATCCTTATATGCTTACCTAATAGATAAAAATTCACTTTTATGTCTATTCAAGAGTCATGTGATATAAGAAATCTACCAATAAAGGATTTAATATAAAAACTCATGATGAATGATTAAGAGATCAAGGTTAATTTTGAAGATGTTGAGATACAAATTCAATTATTTTCAAGGAATCTCAGTGAAATGATAAATAAATGGAAGTGTAATAGATCACTATTAAAAGAAATAGTCACTCAGTTAATGATAAAGAGATAACTCATCTAGCTATAAGATTCAAAAAATTATATAGGAATAAAAAGTTATTAAAAAATTCAATCTTAAATGGGAAATTTGATAAGAAATGTGGCATGAAGAAATATAGAAACATCAGGGTTACCTACTAGAAGTGTAAGATAAAAGGACACATCAAGGTTGATTATCACATTATAGTGACCCATGCTTAGCATACATGGATATTAAATATTTTTAGATGAATATTAAGTAAATTAAAAAAATTCATGCCATAAGACCATAAGAGTTTAGTGTCATTGGAAACTTACAAACAGAATATTATATCTAGGTGAGAGATCTTTAACCTCTCCTATAAATATCACCACCTTTTTTACTTAAACCTAAAACCACTTTTCATAACCTATAATGTAAAATAAGTTCTATAAGTAACATGACAATATGTGTGACCTATAAGTAGAATGGTTTTGAATCGATCCTTTAGAACATTTCCAAATAGGTCATGAATAAAATCAATAGATGTCATCATAGATGGAAAATAGTTTTGAAATAACTTTCAAAAACTTTTTTTGAGTAAAATATCATTTCTTCTTTGAAAAGGGATTATTAATACATAAAACAATTCAAAAATCTTAAATAATAACCTTTTAAAAATGAAAAGGAATCCTCAAAGAAATAATAGTTGATAAATCTATACATATCATACGGAGTAAAAAACATTCCTATTACTGAGTAAAAAGGGTATAAGGAATGTATTATTCAGAAACTGAAAATAATATTCCCTTGAAGATATTTGTAAAAGAATAAAATTGTAGAAATGTATTTTTAATAATATATGATAATGGTATAATATTCTTAGAAACTCTTTTTAGAAAACATATATTTCTGATCGAAGAGAGGGTAAAGTCAGACCTCACTAAAAACAGTTTATTAACTATCTTATGTACCAAAGAGTAGAAATTGGTTCCTATACATGAGTATATAATTAATTTAAATAGGATAAGGAAACTCAATAAAATTATTGATTTATGTAACATAATATTTCCTCAAAGGAAGCATAAACAGAAACAATCTCCAAAAGAAATGTGATTGCCTTAATAAAATCTTATAACTTGGTATATTGGGATCATGCTCTCTGTGTAAAGAAAGTAAATTAAATTAAGTATATAATATCATAAAAATATTTAGATTCATGTTATACTATGTAAAATTTAAGTATATGAAACTTAAAAAGAGTTTAGATTTATAACAAACCATGAGTCTTAAATTAGGCAAATTGAGACAACATTGTTTTACTAATTCAGTAACTTTGGAAAATTAAACCCTATAAAGGGAGTATCATAGAATGTATATTTGAATACACATAAATTTAAGTAAAATATAAATATAATAAAATTATTTTATGCACAAAAAAAACACAAAATGAAATAGTGGTGAGCATTTCTTGTATCTCACAGAAATTAAAAGTGAGATGAAATCCCCTTACCATGTGTCTTGACTCTCTCTGTACTCATGCAGGATTCTTATTTAATAAGTATAAGTTTATTATAAATCCTTTACATACTAATATTATTAGATATAATACCGTATATGGTTGTCCTATTACCTTATATTACCTTTTTCTTAATGATCCTATGTTGAGGTTTCGCTATGGTTAATATTCTATTTGTTCTTCACATGTGTCATAATTTGTTATATTGTTAGTACTTATACTTATATAATGATAATAAAATTTAAATAATCATATAAATATCATTTATATCCAAAATATTAATATTATAATAGTTTTTATCATAAATAAGTATGTAATGGAATACATTGTTCATGGAGACAGTAAGTTGTACGTACGCATGAATGATGTTTATGTTTTTATTATCATATTGAAATAATGTATATAAATGAAATATGTATATATATATATACATATATGTGTGTATATATATATCATTATTAAATTATAATTAATATATCATATATATCATATAAGTTCATTAATACCATCCTTAATACATTCCATGTGGTGTGAGAATGAATCACATCGCTTTAAGTGGTGGTAGTCTACACTTCCTCAAACGAGATTATCATATAAACCAAAAATGTAAAGTAAAGAGATGTGTGTTGTAAAAGGATTTTAGAAGCTTAGATACATATTAAATATAATATATGAAATATATAAATTGATTTCCCATCATAATGGCCACCATGATTGGTGGTAATGGTGAAATGAACAATCAATGTTTCGTGAGGCAGTAGTTGGTCGTACACAGAAACAATATGTTCAACATCCCTTAGATCAAGTTTTGTGTAAATTTAGGTTATAAAAATTAAAAAAAACATCCTAGTATATGTATTATAGTGTTTTTTCACAATAATTTAATAGATTTTAATGGGTGAATAAGTGAAATAAAGGAAAGGATCTTGAGAGAATATGTTACCTCTAAATTGAGTAACTCCTTTTGGGTTATTCCAAAAGGCTTAGTTGGGAAGCTTTCTTCCCAAAGGTAGTATTCAAGGTAAAATATAGGATTTTTTTGAGGATAATTAGTCAAAAAATCAATAATGTAAGGTTTATGGCCGAAATTTGGACAGAAAATTAGTGTGGTAAAATTTTCTAGATAATTTGGGCCCTTAATTTTAAGGTTTTGTCCCTAATTATTCTTAATTTGTCCTTAATTGCTGTGATTAATTTTAATCACTTTTACAAATCATTTTGGTAAAACATTAACATGGTATTATTAGACTATAAATATTATAATTAATACAATGGTTTATATTGGATTTTTTAAATTCAATTTACATAAGTGGAAAAATTAATATTTGTGATAATCCTGCATATGGGATGAAATAGAGGGGGCTTAAAGTAGGAAACAGTTCAAAATTTTGTTAAGATTTTAGATTCTGTTTCAAATTGAAATTGATTATAATGAATTAAAATATATTAATAGTTATAATATTAATATATTTTGACCTTAAAAAATATTTATAATATCATTTAACCCAAATAATTAGTCAAAAAAAGTCAGTTTTTAACTAAGAATCAGTATTTTACACTATTCATCAAAAAATGAAGTTTCACAGAAAAATCTCAGAAAATCATCCTAGGATAATTTCAATTTTATGAATTAGAAGAATAAATATTAATTTATCAAATTATATTTCTAAATGTGTCAAAAATTAATTTTTTTATCAAATCATGGTCTATTCAAGAAAAAAATATTTTAACATAAAAGGACATTACCAAAAAATATCATCTTTCATTATCAATATTTTTATTTATATAAAAAAATTAAAAAAATATTTTGAATGTAGTTATAAATACTCCTATAACTATGTTTAATTTTTAGGTTACAATTATCTCATTTAATTAATTATATGTGTGTGTGTGTGTGTTTCATAGAAACTCAGTGTTGTGTGCATCATACGCCAATTTGGTGTTTCTTGTATTGCAATTCAATTTTGTATTGTGTGTAGCGCAATCCAAGTTGGTATTTCATGTGAAATGAATGTGTTACTTTGTTTTTTAATATATATATAGATATATATATACCCCCCCTAAAAATGGATTTCACCCTCAAAATTCATCTAGGTTGTCAAAGGTTTAATACTTGAATGTTTAATTCATAGAAATCCACATCATAAAAATGGATAATAATAATTCCTTAAAATGGTAAATTTGGATCCATAACAGTTACCCGAAGTAACACATAACATGGTTACCACATTAGATAACAGAGTTTGGGTGTGAGTATTGGACATGGATGGAAAGTGTAAATATTTAATGGTAGTGATTGATGTCATCAATAACAAACAATTGATTGGTTTTAGGAATGTTAAGGGCCTCAAAGTAATAAATCTATGATGATTCTAGAATCCATTGGTTTAATAGAATTTAAGGTGTTAGGAAAAATATTTTCTGTATCACTTTCATAACTTTTAGTAATTATTGATAAATTTCTAAAAAAAATTCATTCTTGGGTTTTTCATTGAAAAATTTATAATATATCCACTACTTCATGGAATGAATGTGCCAAAATTAAATTGGATGAATAAAGCACTAGAAAAAAATTTTAACTGATCTTATGGCCCATAAAGGAATAAAAATTCTAACTATTTGTCTCTTAAAAAAATAAACATGGCGTAATTAATGAAAATAAAAAGTAAAATTGTTTCATCTTATAAAAATATACATTAACCTGAACATCACATAGGCTAGTGGTAGGCTTGAAACCCTTATCATCTTTCAGTCATGGGATCAACACCCATGGTCTTGCCGAAATTGTTTGGTTGTCACCCAACATGAATGGTATCATTTTTTTAAACCACAATAATATAATATATAAGACAGAAATACATGAAATAATTTTAATCACTGAATAGCCTTTTAACAAATATTTTCAACATGAAATCTGTATATAAATACTTCTTCTTAGTATTAACATAAAATTTTCATGAAAGTTTAACCTTATAACACTTATCAAAGCTGAAAATCCAAAACTTTAGAAATAAAGTCACAAAATTAAATTAAAATTGATTCACCTTTATAACACAAAGTTTCTATTGGATTTCAAATTCCAAACATGTGAATACCCTCATCATATATTCTCTTAAATCATGGTAACATCCTGAATTACCATAAATCATTTTAGAAAACATGTATGATTAATCATTCAAAAGTTATCGGATTTACTCCTTAAATTCAAAAATGTTTTAAACATTATTAGTAGTAGCATGAACCACCTAAAACAAGTCCTTAATTAGTTCCAAGGTAATCAATACTATCCAATTTACTTATATCCCATGTATACTTATTCATTAAACATTCTCTTACCATAAAGAACATATTAATGGTTACCTTCCCATAGTCAAAATATCATCTTTTCATTATATCACTTCACCAATCTATAGGGAACATTCGACATAAACATTAAAATACTGAGTTAAAAACATAAGTAGAACAATACTTGTATATTTCATCATTCAAAACCTTTTAATTCAAATACATAAAAACATCAATTACTTTATCCTTAATCTTTTAACAATAATACCTATTTCCTTTCACATTTCATCTGTATTCTTGTAATCATCTGCAATGTGACCATTACTCGCACCACCATGATGATTCTCTTCAGAAAATTTCCTCTTGTGAAATTGGGTTGCATAATGACCATTTTCTCTACACTTAAAACACTTATCCATCGATGACAGCTTAGGGAGGCAAAAATTCCCATCTCTTTTGTCAACTGAACTCTTCATTTTTTCCATATATTCAATTTCTTTGTGTCTATATTTTCCAAATTCAAAACACCTTATTTTTTCTTTGAGACATTCAAATAGTTGATTCTTGTCACATTATTGACACAAAGTAAACCAAATATTCTTTCATCCATGGTCTCCATTACCCAAACTCTCAGAAAACTCCATCTTTCTCATCCTTTGTGAGTCTGAGAGTTGGTTATGGTAAACATTGTTAATCACTTTTTGTGAAAACTGATTAGGAATAATCATGAAATCCTTCACTCCATTGATCATCCCACTTGAATTATCATTCTAAAATATTACATCTAATTCAAAATTAATCCAGATCCTTCTAATTACTTTCATTGACTAAAACCAGAATCATAGTTTGAGCATTATTTAGTTGAAAACCACAGTCATGAAAAAAATTTCTTATAGGATTTCTAAATCTTGACACCTTCCATAATTTATTACACCTTGGGATTATACTAGGTTATTCATAGACAAATTATATCTAAATCATTCATGATGGTTTTTGAAGAGTTTTTGAATTCCCAAAGAATATCTCATGGTAGTATCAAACTAGGTGTGTAGAAATGCTCGTTGTCATGTACTAGATTACCCCGAGTCAGGCCCCAAACATCTTTTCAGAGTTAATTCCCCTAGTTACATCTGTTTCAAATCCACTTCTATATGTAGTATCAAGAAAAGAATGTATTTCTAAGAAACAACTTACTCTCTCTTTCACCAAAATTCTAGGACATTTTCCTAAACGTTAACTCATCCATATACTTATCCTTAGAGACTTACCAAGATATATCTTTAGAAATATACTTAGGGATATCACTAAATTTATCTCATCCTAGTTTCTAAATGTTGACTAAACCTTTCCTAGGATACCAACTATAGCGACCCAGGAATAACATACATGGATATTAAATCTTTTTAGATGAATATTCAATATATTACAAAAATAAATTCTAGAGGACCGTAATATTTTAGTGTCCTTGGAAACATGGGAAAAAATATTTTATCCTAGTGAAGGATCTTAAAAATATCCCATAAATATCTCCACATTTAGTTCTTCTACCAAAAACCATTCTCTATAACCTGGAGAAAGGAAACATAAGAAATGGGTTAGCCTAGATGCTTAGTACGAGCAAACAAGGGAGACATGTAAGAAAAACCATGAACATAGTAGTATGATAATGTGGTCATAACATTAGGAGATCATGCCCTACATATCAAAAGTCATAAACATGAGTTATGGGATAAATCGTGACTGTTCCTAAGACACATGAATCGTAATGAAATAAAAATCATGACCTATAAAATCCTAAGTAAGGAATAAGAAATAGGATTTTTGTCATACTTATAATAATAGAAACTTTTTTTCAGGATACCTACCAATCCCTTTATAACATTTTAGTCTTGGGCTATAACCAATGTACCTACTTAGGGCTTGGGCTAGAAACCCATGTAGCCCATTTCTTTTAGTCTTAGGATAAAAAACATATACCATATTGTTTTCAGGCTTTGGAGATAACCTGTGTACCCTATTTCTTTTATTATTGGGATATGACCCATTTACCTTCTGGTTTTTAGGCTTGATCTACAACCCATGTACCATATTTCATTTAGTCCTAGGCTACAACCCAAACACCCTATTTCTTTTCGAGCTTGGGATACTACCTATGTACCCTTTGAACTCATATAAAATATATAATTACCTAATTTATTGGAGGGAGATATAGTTCCCAACCATATCAAAGTAAAATCATTCACATAGGTGTCACAAGATAAAAAAACATTCATCATATCATGACCCATAAAAATATATTGGTATTATAAACATCAAATCATAACCCATAAAATGAAATGGGTGTCATTGTCATTTCAACACATCATAGCCTATGTAAATGATATAGGCTTCATAACCATTTTATCAATGAAGTACGCATGAAATAGAGTTGGATTTAATAAACATATAACCCATGAAAGGGAAATAGGTTCTATAAATACCATGACATTAAGTGCAACCAATTCATAGAAAGAATATAAATGGAACCATTAGAGAATTTCCAAAAAGGTTATCAGTAACATAAATGGATTTCATCATATATGGTATATAGTTTTTAAATATCTTTCAGAAACATTTCATTGGGAAAATATCCTTTCATCTATGAAAAAAACGATTATTCATACATAAAACCATTTAAAATCATTTTCTCATAAAATACATTGAAAAAATATAAATACTACTTGAAACAAATTTGAAAACCTTTTTCCTGGAAAATTACTTTTAAAATAATTTTTTAAATATTAACCTTATAAAAATGAAAAGGAATCTTCAAAGGAATAATGGTGGGTAAATCTGTATATGTTGTACGAAGTAAAAAAGAACATTCCTTTTGCATGGTAAAAAGGTTAGAAGGAATCTCATGTTCAAAAAGAAAAAAGAAGATTCACTTGAGTAGATTTCTAAAATAAAAAATGTTATAAATGTATTTTAATGATTATAGGATAATGTTATAATATTCTTGTAAAATGTTTTTAGAAAATAGATATTTCTGACCACAAAGACGGTAAAGTCAGGCATCCCTAAAAACAATTTTCTAACTATCATATGTAACAAAGAGTAGATAATGGTACCAATACATGAATATATCATGAAATAAAATATTATAAGGAAAATAATTAGTATTATTGTGATATATATCATAATATTTCATCAAAGGAAGCATAGACATAAAAAATCTCGAAAAGCAATGAGCTCATCTCACTAAACTATTATAACTTGGTATATTGGGATCATGCTCTCCATGAAAGGAATGAAAATTAAATGGATCTTATAATATCATGAAAATATTTTGATTCATGATATAAAATGTATAATTTAATTATATTCACCTTTAAAAGGTTTTTTTTGTGCATAAAATACACGAATCTCAAAGAAATAAAACTGAGACCTAATTGTTTTACCGATTTGGTATCTTTTGAAAATTAAACCCTATAAAATAAGGATCAGATAATTGATATTTGAATGCCCATATTTTTAATTAAAAGATACATATAATATAATAATGTGAATCAGATACACTACAAAAAAGTAAATAGTGGCGATCATAGCTTGTATCTCACAGAAATTAAAAGTGAGATGAAATCCCATTACCATCTGTCATGACTCTCTTCGTACTCTTTCAATATTCCTATATATTAATTATAAGTTTAATATAAATATAATAAATAATAGTATTATTATATAAAATACCATATATGGTTTTTTATGACCTTATATTACCCACTTTTTAACGATTGTTTGTTAAGGTTTCACTTCAGGTAATATTCACTTTGTTCTTCGCATGTGTCTTAAATTGTTATATCGTTGGTCCTTATACTTATATCATCCCTCCATAATGTAAATAATTATATAAATATAATTTATATCTGTAATATTTATATTATAATAATTTATATAATAAATAATTATTAAATGGAATACACCATTCATAGAGACGATAAGACGTATACACGCAAGAACGTTACTTCCATTTTTATCGTCGTATTGAATGAAATAATCAAAATGAAATATTTATATATATTTCTGTATATATATATAATTATTAAATAATAATTAATATATCATATAATTTCATTAAAACCATCCTTAATACATTCCATGGGGTGTGTGAACGAATCACATCTCTTTAAGGGGGCGGTAGTCCACGCTTCCTCAAACGAGATAATTATATTAACACTAAATGGAAAGTATAGAGATGTGTGCTATAAAATGAATAAATAATATTAAATTCATATCAAGTAAAATATATGAAATATATAAATATGTTTTCCATCATAATGGAACCATTATTGTTGGTAATGGAGAAATGAACAATCATCATTTTGTGAGGCAATTGTTCACTATACACAGAAACAGTATGTTCTGCATCTATTAGATGGAGGTGTGAGTAAGTGTAGGTAAAAACCTTTTCATAAAAAATATTAGTATATTTATGATACTTTTTTTACACAATAATGGACTAAAGAGAGGTGAAGTGGTGAATAAAGGAAATAAAGGAAATGAGCTTGAGAGAAGATGTTTCCTCTAAATCGGGTAACTCCTTTTGTTTTTTTCCAAAAGGCTTCCTTGGGAAGATTTATTGACAAAAAGAGGATTAAAGATAGAAGGTATTATTTTTTTACTATAATTGAGAAGATATTTAAGGAGAATAGAAGATTTTATATGTGTTATTAATGGTTAGATTTTGTGTCCTTTTAATGGGAAGGAAATGGATTAACTTGGAATTTTTTAAAAGAAGTTAGGTGTGCACATGTTCTTACCTAAATATAGTAATACCAAACATGGAAAACTCAATAATGGAATGTTTATTGACTAAATATGTACAAAAAATATGTTTTAGATAAGTTTTAAGTTCATTTGGGCCTTTAATTTTATGGTTTAGTCCCTAATTAAGCTTCATTTGGCCTTAACTGTTGTGATTAATTTTAATCAATTTTACAAATCATTTTGGTAAAAAATTAACATGTTTTTACTTTTATATAAATATTAGAATGAATAAAATAGTATATGTTGGAATTTTTTAATTCCCATCATAGAAGAGGTAAAATTAATATTAGTGATAATCCCGCAGACGTGACGAAATAACAAGGGTTTAAAGAAGGAAAAAGTTTAGAAGATTGTTAAAATGTTTTATTCAATTTCAAAGTGAAATTGATTCTAATGAATTAAATTTTATTAATTTATGTAATATATATCCAATTTGGCCTTAAAAAATATTTATAATATCATTTTTTATTAATAATTAATTAGAAAAAATAGCAATTTTTAACTAAAAAGCAGTATTTTTTACTATTAATCAAAAACTAATATTTCTCAAAAAATAACAAAAATTAAAAATAGAATAATTTAGATGTTATGAATTCAAATAGGAATTTTAATTTATCAAATTAAATTTCTAAATGTTTCTATCATTAGTTTTATTTTTAAAATTTGGTTCATTCAACAAAATGGTATTTTTAACATAAAAGAACTTTAACAAAAATCTCATATTTCATTATCAATATTTTCAATTTATATAAAACTATTATAAAAAATATTTGAAAATTATTTATTACTATTACTATAACTATTTTTAATTTTTAGGTTATAATTATTTCATTTAATTAGTTATTAATTTTTAGAAAGATGTTTCACAGAAACTGAGTGTTGCATGCATCGTATGCCAAGTCGTTGTTTCTTCTTGATAAATCCATGTTTGTATTACATGTATCATAGTACAAGTTGTTATTTCATGTAAAATTAATTTTTTAATTAGTGTTTTAATATATATTTATATATAAAGGAATATATCTAGTGTCATGTGAAATGAAAAATATTGAAAATATATATTAATTTCAAAAAAAATATTTATCAAAATATCAGGGTGTTACAAATATTCTAAAATATAGGAAACTATATGAGGGTAAAAGGAATAAATATAAAAAATTTATAAAATATCCCTAGAGTGATTCTAAGATAGCTCCAATGAATCTTATTCAAGTAAATAATATAATAATGAAAGGAAAATATATGTTATATTCAAAACACATGTGAGGTATCAAATGTTATTCACACTTCTTCTGGTCATATTTATGATATTTCTGAAAATAAAAGTACTAATAAAAATATTATAAGTGAAGATTTATTTTAATGCTGTAATATATTAGAAGAACCAATTAATTTTATTAATCATATGTATATAAATTTAAATAAACATTATGCCTTATTAGTTTATATTAATTCTAATATTATTTTCAAAAGAGAAAAGAATCAATTTACTCTTAGATAAAGTGAATCTTTAAAAAATTTAAGTGAGAAATTAAAAAAAGGATTTTAAAGGTTTTTCTACTATAACAAAAACCCTTAACAAAATTATGGGAATTGAGGTTGTGCCTAAACCATGATCTAGTTTTTTATCAACCTGAAAATAATAATAAACTTTATCAAAAATATTTTATTCCATTTTCATATAGTAAAACTTTTTTAAATAATATAGCTATAACTTCTAGTTCTAGATTTATCCAATTTTGACCTAAGAAAACTTAATTTTCTAATTATTTTAAGTCAGTTCATAGATATTGGAATAAATTTGTTAGATAGATTATAATTTCAAAAGATTTAATTGATAACCTATACAAACCCATGTAGATATGGGTGACAAAGTCAGCATGCATTTAAATAATTATAGGGAATATATTTAAAAATTCCCTATAAAAATCTATGGTATTTGGATTATAGGTTTTCCATACATTTTACTAGGTATTTCTCAATATTTCAAAAAACTGAAAATATTATATGTTGGTCATGTTAGTTTTGGTGAAAATACAAAGGGAAAAAATATCAACCTCGGTCTAGTCAGTAACTCTAAAAAATTTTAAATTTCTACAGTTTTATTTACAGATATTTTAACATACAATATTCATACAATATATTAATTATGGGGCTATGGACTTCTTTTCAAATTTGAAAATAATTCTTGTAATATTTATGATTATAAATTTAATTTTGTATTTACTCCCATATGAAAAAATAATATTTATTTAGTATATTTAAATTTTATATTTTCACAAAAAAAAATAGTTTTTTAATTTATATTCATAATTAATTGAGGTTGTGGTATAGGAGACTAGGCCACTGTAATATATAATCACTTATAAATTTATCCAAAGTGAGTTTATTCCAAGATCTACTAAAGATATACTTTTCTAAAGACAAAGTGTGAAATCCCTATAAGAAGTTAGATTTAAGATACATTGTTATGTTTTTCAAAATAAAATAATATTTATTGAAAATAAAATTTTATGAAAAAATGTTTTTGTAAACTAAAATAAAGGAGAGTTGTTGGAAGTTGAGAAATATTTCTTATGTAGTGGATGGGGATCAATAAAGTTATAAATCTAGAAAAGGTGGAAACATTGAATGTTTCGAGATATGAAGTAAGTGAAAAAGTTATAAAGTCAAACAATTTAAAAAGTTAGTAAGTCTATAGAGAAGAATAAGGTTAGAAAGTTAGTATGTTTCTAGAGGAGAATAAAGATGGAAATTCATAAAGATTTTAGAGAATAATAATATTAGAAAGTTATAAAATTTGGAAAGTCATAAAATTTATAAATTTAAAAAAATTATAAGGAAGAAGAATGTTATAAAGTCTAAAAACTTATAATGTCCAAAATTTATAGGATAAGAATAACTTTAGAATTTCATAAAATATATAAAGTTGTAAATTTTTAGGAGAATGAAAAATTAATTATGAAATAAAAGTTAAAAATTTATAAAGTTAATGGAGAATAAGAAATTTTAAAATTCATAAAGTCTCATAGTTTTGTTAAAAATATTTCTAGAAAATTTATATGATGCTCTGTTGGCCATTAAAAGTTCTTAACAATATTAAAAATCACATGATTTATGACTTTGATCAAATGGTTGGTTGAAGTCTTCTAAACAAACATTTTGAAAAAAAATTGATGAGTTTCGAGAAAATATTATCTGAAAAAAATTACCTATGATTTTTTTAAATTGGATTGAATTTTATAAATTTAACATATTTTTCATTGGGATGGTATTTTTCTAAATGTATTTAATTTTATAAAAAGATTTAGTTTTTTAAATAATATTGGACTTTTTCAATCAGACAGAATTTTGTGATATGGAATGAATTTTGTAAATTGAATGAACTTTTTTCAATCTGACGGAATTTTGTGAAATTGAAGTAATTTTGTAAATATTATGGTCTTTTAAACTGTAAAAATTTTTCAATTGGATGGAGTTTTTAAAATGAAAGGACTATTTTAATTTTATGAACTTTTATAAATTATATAGAATTTTGAAAATTAGATTAAAAAAATTATCAGATGAATATTGAAAATAGATGGAGTTCAAACAAAGTTCATATAGAGTTTAAATTGAATTTTGGAAAAGTTTATGTTACAAAGTTTAAGTTTAAATCAATAAAAATTTAAAGTTATAATATTTTCAAAAGTTCCATAATATTGTGTTTATATAATATCAACAAAATTTTGGTGATACTAAGTTTGGAAAAATATTCAAGAAGTTTCTAGAAGGTTTGAGAGTTATCTAGTGAAATTGAGATTCGTGGGAGTTTTTGAAATTTTAATTTCATGGAGTGGTAAAATTAATTTGTTTGCTCACATATTTTACTTCTAGAGAACCAATATATAGAGGAGAAAAGTACATTGTACTGATCACTATTCAAATATATAGAATGTCAAATTGCTGTAGAATTTTTTTAGAAGTAGGTTTCATTATTAGATCAGTTTTTTGTGGAATAAGAGTTCCATCTAGAGAAAATCTTGATTAGAAGAATTAGATATAGTTTTATTCGAGAATTGTGGTAGAGAGGATTGGAGAGAGTTTCCAAGAAGATTTTATGATGCACTGAGTTTTTTTAATAGTTTATAATATAGGTTTTGTATTGGCCACAGTTTTAGTGAGGCAAAATAGATTAACTTTTTGGGAAAAAATTTTTTTGTGGATATGAAGACACAAAATTTCAATATTTCTATGGTGGCTCACATTTTTAGAGAAAAAATTTCTAAACTGATGATATTCAAGATAACCATACCTATCAGGAGATAATGGGAGTCTAAATGGAGTATAATGGGAGTTAACTCAAATTTGTATTCACTTATTTCTAATAATTAATTTTCATGGACCCACGAGTGTAGCCATGGAGAGGATTTATGTTCTCACACCAATTCTAAACCTTATAAATATCACATACCTTTTTTACAATCTCATATTTTCATGCCTGTGAAATTCTTATAAAATTTGATAAGGAAAGTAGCACTAATAAGTTACAGTGGATAAATTTCATAAAGTTAGGAATTTTTATAAAATACCACAACTGATTCATACCCCCCCTCGTATCGTTGGATAAAGGATACTCTAGGAAATTATATTAGAACCAGATTGAAGGCTCCCATGTTTAATCCTTATAATGTAAAATCTCTTCTCAAACCAGAGAATACGTATTCTTACTTTTTATGGAAAAACATATCATGATAGGAAAAATAAAATGATACCTTATCCTCTACCACATAACCTAGAGGTTATATATGCATCAAAAAATTGTTTTCCAATATTTGAGAACAATATTCTCACAACTTTCAATAATAAGAAAAAAATTGAGGATGATAGAAAATATATAAATTTTATTCTAATATGTTTTTCATAAAATGTTTTCATTAAGGTGATGTGTATTAAAAAACTACGTAAATTTGGGATAATCTAAAATGTATCTTCAAGGGAAATATTAGGGTAGAGGAAGAAAAGTTACAAATCTAGTGGAGGAAGTTTGAAGATATCAAAATGAGACATGAAGAAACATTTGATGAGTATTTCACCGGAGTTAATTAAGTTGTGTGAAACATCATAGGAATTAAATATGTATTATAAGATCCTACTATTGAAAATAAACTCATGAGAAACTTACTAGACTATTTTTCCCCTATAATTTCCTATTTATGAGGTAAAGATGATTTATCTATTTATAAAATTAATACCATTATTATTTACTATGAGATGATAAAATATATAACATTGAAAAATATTATCAAAGATGAAATGATTTTTGGACCTATAAGAAAGTTTAAAATCCAATACACTGGGAATGTTGACCTCAATGATTTTAAAGAAAAAAATAACATGATGAAATGAATGAAAAGATAATGTATCTAATCTCTAAAAAAATATGAATGATTTAGATGAAATTGTGAAGGAAAATTACTTCTCAAATTTTCTAATTGTGAATAAACATGGAATTTTTCTATGAATTTACCCAAGAAGAAAGTTGTATAATATCAAGATATTTTGAAATAAAAACGTCGATGGAAGAATTTTAAGAAATATTCTAAGGAATATATGAAATCTATTGGTGGTAAGAAAAATTTCTCTTATAATAGATGAAGTATGTTGATTGAGAATATTGAATCTGGTTCTACTGAAAAAACTCTTAAGAAGATGAATGTTTAGAAATATTTAGAACCATTTTTATAAATATCGAGAAAAATAATCTTCCTCCACCAGTGAAGAAAAAAAGGTGGATAATGTTACTGAAAATATCAACTCAGATATAATCATTTTTATTATCTTGATAAAAACACAAAACAAAATAAAGAAATTGCAATGATTAATAAAGAAATAATGAACAAAATTAAATGAAATATTTCCATTAATAGGAAGATGAGTACATAAAAGATATTTCAATCCTTTAACTAAATGTTGTTGAGTGAGGAAATATGGTGGAAAATCTCAGTAAGAAACCTTAAGTTAAAGATGACAATGTTTATAAAACAAAATTGAAACTTCTTGTGTTTTAAATTGTCTTAATAAATATAAATTGAAATTATCAAAAAAACATCAAAAGTAAAATTTTAATCATACCAAGTTACATAGATTTCTTACTCCAAGAATTGGGTGAAATACTCAATAACTAAATCAAAATGTTCATTTGATTTTACAAACAATTTATGTGTTTGAATTTTTTTTGATATCTTTGATTGAAAAAGGATGTGATAAATCTATCACAACAACAAAATTTTATAAAAAACTTTTCAATAATGTTTCCCCTCATAAAGAGGAAAAAATATAGAAAAATACTACCAACATCGAAAAAACATTTAACTAAAAGATATTATTCCAACTAAAAATTGAGATTCAATTATTATTGTTGGTGTTGTGGTATATTTAGGAAAAATGTTATAATTTTTAGAACATCATGTATCTACCTAAATTAGGTATTAAATGATTAGGAAAAATATCAAAACAAAATTAAGTAAATTTATTATGATAAAATAAGTTTGAAAGGAATAGTCCTAATATGTTATAAAGTTTCTAATGAAAAACCAATTTGATTTACTGGAGGAAATTTGTAGAATATTAGACCATGAAGGCCACTTTACTAATTAATGTATGAAAATTATTCTATGAAATGTTTCTTATGTAAGAAAATAAAAATAAGCTAGAAAAAATAATGATGAAGAGAGAGCCTTTGTGGTGGAGATAACTCTAAAAGATAGAAAACTGAACAAACCATGGATTTTTTATAGTGGTTTATACTAACATGTGATAGGTGTTATAAAAATATTGAAAGATATTGAAAAT
The DNA here is from genome assembly GCA_963277665.1 of Viscum album. Classification (NCBI taxonomy): domain Eukaryota; kingdom Viridiplantae; phylum Streptophyta; class Magnoliopsida; order Santalales; family Viscaceae; genus Viscum; species Viscum album. The sequence continues at coordinate 498,165,504 of OY728127.1, forward strand.
ATTGAAAGAGGGGTAGTTACTTTCCGAAATGATAATTCCTTAATAATCAATGAAATAGGAACTACTGAGATTGAATCATATAAACTGAAATCTAAGAGATTCGTATAGGTTGATGGAATCAAGCATTATTTAATTTTTGTGGGAAAACATTTTCTTGATTTCTTGGAATTTATATTCAAGAAATATTAATGTATCATAAGATGTTTTTACGATGGTAAATTTGTTACCAAGGTAGAAAGAACCAGGATAAATATCTTTTAGATATGAGAACTCTCTAGCTCATTTTATTTGAGTTCTGAAGAGGAAAACAATTTATGTCATCGAAGACTTTGGAATATAGGACATGAATGTATGAATATAGTTTCTAAATATTATATTATTAGAAACCCTCCAAAAATGAAAGGTAGAGAACATGATAGTTTTACAACATGTCAAAAAGGAAATATGATTAATAGAATCCCTAAGAAAGTTGAAATTCAATCTTTTGCAACTTTTGAGAATATCCCCTTAGATATATGTTGGATGATGATACATAAATCAATAAAAGTATATTTTTACATTATCAATTTTATTTATGATTTCACTTTAATTTCCAACATGATGTTTATGAATCATAAATTATAAGTTGTGGAAATGATTATACATTTCAGAAGATAAATTTAGAGAGAAATAGTTGTTTATATAATGATGTTCAGAACCAATAATGGAAAACAATACACATAACATTCTTCTGAATCATATCTTAAGAGTAGAATAAATTATTAGTATAGTGATTCATACACACCTCAAAAAAATGGAGTGGAAGAAAGAAAAATATAGAAGTTAAGTGAAAATTGGATGAAGTATGTTGGTTGAGTATAAACTTTCTATTTTTCTAGAGATAAGATGTTTTTACAGCTATACATATAAAAAATATCTATTTTTTAAGGTAAAAATATTACATGAATTCTTATGAAATATTGTATACAAAACTTTAATGAAATATTTAAATTTTTTTAGAATTCTATATAATGACCTAGCCCATTGTGGCCCACCTAACATATGGAAGTTTGAGCTGTCACAACCCCAATCTCATCTCTAATAGGTCTGGGCATGGAGACATGTTCTGAAAAAACTTGTATTCATTTCTTGAAAAAATATTCAGGAATTTCATCTTTACTTCATCATTGTTCTCACTCATCCTTAAAACCCTATTTAAAACATTTAAAAATATGGTATGATCATAAAAGACTCATCCGGGGAAATAAATAAATAATAAATTGAACTTGTTAATCTATTTCAAAACCATGAGATCATATAAGAGACTTTTCCTTTAAGAGAATTAACTTTGAAATGAAATAATCATTTAATTACACATGAAAAAATTTGTACAACCCAATGTTTTTCATGAAACTCTTTATAATAAAACACAAATTAAATGATCACAATCCTGATTATTTCTTAGAATACTTGAGATCCCATGAAAATAATTTTTTTAAAAACATAACTTTTTACCCATAAAGGTGAAAACAATCCTTTAAAAAAAGATAATTAACTTACCTTATAAAATATAAATATTTCCTTGAAAACTTATTATATTCATTGAAAATTAATATAGGTTATTTGGGAAATCATCATCATATAACACTTATAAGAACCCTTATAAATGGAATAATCTTCTTGATTAATTTCAAGAGAATTCTCCAGATAACATAATCATTACCCAATGTATTGGAGTGAAATTTTGGACCCTGCCATTATCATAAAAATATACAAGGGATATATAAATCATAAAATTCATAGAATATTTCATTTGCATCATCATACTAATAAAAATATACATTTTAACCCATAAAGATCAAACTTTTAGATATTGATATATCTATTTCCCTTAAAACTCCATTTTTAAAACTAAAATACTAAAACCAAATGGAAGAAGGGTTTTTATTGGATGAAAACTTGGAGGATTATAAATGAATATAAATATAAAATAATTTTTATTATGGATGGAAATTTTTTTTACATGATGTATGTTAAAATAGAACATTCCTTTTCTTATTTTCAATAGAAAGTCAAAAAATTCCATATAAAATACCTAAGAAATAATCATTTTATAAAAAAAATTATAGAAAGTTAAAATAAAAATAAAATAACTTTTATAATTTAATAATTTAAATATAAATAAATCCTTTATATAATTTTATTAATATTTATATGGAAGAAAAATATTAATAAAATAAATCATTAAAACATTTAAAATGAGGTTTTATGGTAAAGTGTCCCTTACCTCAAGTCTGAATTTTCACTTACAATATTTATATACATGAATAATAAAATTATTTTAATTATTTTATAGATTAATAAACTTTTTAAAGTTTATTATTCATTTTATTTTATTTATACCCATGTTATACTGAAGTACGTAATCAATTAAGTTCATGTTGGATATTTTGAAAACATTTGGCCTATAAGTAGGAAATGGATTAGATTGGTTGACTATGGTCAAATGGATTATGATTATATCATTTAAAAAAATTATTCAGGTTATAATTATAATTTTTATATATTATTTATACTTTTAAAACAAACCATGTAAGATACTAATGATAACTGATATATGTTACAACATGGAGATGATAGTCCATACACACTCATAAGTAACATTTCCATTTTTCAATGAACATGAGGGAAATAAATTAACTATTATTCTATAATAATATAATGATAAATATATCATAAATATAATATTATTTATCTAAATATACTTATATATACCAGCCATGTGAGGTGATTATGAAAATAAAATACATCGGTTCATAAGTTAGTAGTTCGCACATACACACAAGCAATGTTTTTATTTTTCTTTTAATTTTATAGAAATAAGTATAATATTTATTCAACATTAAAAAAATAAATTTATATCATATATATAATATTGTTTCATTTTCATCCATTATTATTACCATCCATAAGAGTTAGTGATGAAAAATGAAAGGAATCATCTTGTGAGGCAGTAGTCATCACGTACACATGAGCGATGTTTTTATTTTTTTAGAAGGCTGTGAATAATAAAAATGAATTTAATATAACCTTAATAACATTATATTTTATGGGAGATACTTATTTTGTTATGTGAAAAAATTTCATATATTTTTTAAAGAGGAAAAATAAGGAAAAAAATTAAAACAATCTGTTAAAAATTATACCTCTTCTTCAGACAACCTCCTTAAGTTTATAACTAAATCATTATTAGGATGGTATTATGATAAAAAAGGACCTCTATGACATGGGGAGGGATTTTATAATTTTATTAGGGTATTTATTTTATCTGATAATATGATATTTAAGTATTAATAGGATAGGACAGGAGGGTGTTCTTTTATAAGTGAGGGAGAGGATACACTTGAAAATTATAAAAATATTAATATGTATTAAGGTCTTTACCAAGATAAATATCTCCAAAATTACTCATATTCAAATATAAGATGATATAGTGTAGAAATATGACCATATAAATGTATTTATACTTGTTTTTTTTTCATTTTAACCATTATCATTTTAGTTATAACCATTTAAACCTTATTTAACTCTTACCGTGGTAACTAAATTTATCACCAAAATTACTATTCATAATGACCTAAAATGAATGTTTAATAATTTAAATATTTTTGAATGATGATTGAAAATATTGATTCCATTTTATCAAATTAAATTTCTATAACTTGAATAATTTATTTTTAAAATAAAAAAATGAAATGTGATGAAGAATATTTTTCCAAAAAAATGCCTTTTGAAATATAGAAATTTTTTATATACTAAATTCAAGTATAATAAATATTACAATGAAATTTATTGGATTGGGTTTAATCAAATTGAAATATTTAAATTTTAAAACCAATAAAAAATCATACTGTGTCAATAATTAAAAATAAAAGATAGTTTTCCTAAAAATGTGTATTTTCTACTATTAACCCAAAAATCGTCTTTCACATAAAATTTCAAAAAATTAAATTAAATATAATATTGAATTAATAATATATAAATGATATCTTTTTTAAAATTAAATGTATATAATTTATAAATTACTTTTAAATAAAACTATATAATACATGTAAATGAATTTGGTATAAATAAAATGATTTCAATTTTTATTGAAAAATTACATAATATTATTATAGTGATTATAACTCTATAAAATATAATTAATAAATATTTATAAGGAATTATATTTATATATTATCAAAATTACATGGGTTTTTATAGGATGGAACCCTTTTTAAAATTACATACCCATAGATTTATTCACTTCTTAAACAAGGGAGGATATTTTTCCTTCATAGAATTTTCAAATTCTCATGTTTCTTCTTCAATCATGTAGTTTTTTTTACAAACAATCACCTATTGAATAACCTTACTGCACAAACTATCTCCTTATGATCAATAATTTGAATATATTTTTCCTCATATTAAATATTATCTTTCAATTTTACTACTTCAAGGAACAAAACATGAGAATAGTCTAGTTCATATTTTCATAATAATGAAACATTAGACACATCAAGTTCCTAGTATAAACTCGAAGGCAAGGAGACTCGAAAGGAAACTAATCCAACCTTGTCTAGGATTTCATATGGACCTATAATACATAGAATTAACTTTCAATTTACACCATAATTCATAACAATTTTCTATAGAGATACTTCAAGAATAATATGATCACCCCACTCAAATGAAAGATATTTCATCCGGTTATCTACATAATTTTTTTTTCTTGCTCTGATCCATATTTATATATTATTGAATCATATTAACCTTCTCACCCATTTATTTTCCAATTTTGGTTTAAAAAACATTATTTCCCTATTTTCATCCCAACAATCCAAATTTCGACACTACTCTCCATATAATGCCTCAAATGGTGCCTTCTGCATACTAAAATAAGAATAATTATTATAAAAAATTCAAATAGTGACAGATGATGATCCCAAATTCACTAATAATTCATAGAGTATGATCTAATCATGTCTTCAAATTTTTGAATTGTTCTCTCTGTTTTTTACATCAAAATGAGGATGAAATTTTTTAATGAAATTTAATTCAGTACCTATTGACTTATGAATTCATTTCTAGAAATTTTAAGTAATCCTAGGATCATGGTTGAATATAATAGAAAGAGGTACCCCATGAAATTTGATTATTTATTCAACATTAATTCTCTAAATATGATCCATATGAAAATATAAAATATAAAGAAAATGTATAGATTTAGTTAATCGATCAATAATTGCCTGAATTTCATTATTACCTAATGATGTCATTGGTAATCCCACCACAAGATTGATGGATATATTCTACCATTTCTATTCTATCATGAGAAAAAAACTAAAACATTCTATCTTGTAGTTGTCATTTTATTTTCACCAATTGATAGGGCAAACATTTCATAGACATGTTAGCAATATATCTTTTCATTTTATCCTAACGAAAATAATCTTAAAGGTCTATGTACATCGTAGTACTAGTGGGATGAATAGAAAATGGGGTATTATTAGCTTCACTCAATAATTCTTTCCTCTAGTGGGAATTAAAACTCATGAATAATCTTTTTATAAATTTTGAAACACATTTTTTTATTGCTAAAATCATGAAACTAACATTTCCAAACCAATTATACCTTTACCTATAAAACATGATCATCCTTATGAGATTGATTAATTATATTTGACAAATATGACTGGCCTAATATCTAAAACAAAATTAATGGAGTTCTTACACGCATAATTTCTATAAGAAAATTTATAAAATCATTTTTCGAAGGAACGTGTTAAAAATGTATCATACTTAATGATGCAATATCTTTCCAACTTTAAGCATCAACTACCGGATTTACTTTTCCTATATAGTAATGAATCATGAAATCATAATACTTAATCAATTATATCTATCTTCTCTACCTCATGTTCAAATATTTCTATATAAATATATATATATATATATATAACATTTTTTATCAATATATATTTCACACTTTACTTCATATAAATGATGTATCTATATTTTCAGATAAAAAATAATAGAGGCTAGTTCAATTTAAAGTGTATAATAATTTAGTTCATGAGGTTTTTATTTATATAAATCATAAGAAATAATCTAATTATTTTATATCATAACACAACAACTTCCCTTAAAAAAATAATCATTGTAGATAAAAAAACCATTTCTATATGGTATGTCCAAAATAAAGAATTCCCTAATCTTATATTAAATTTTTTGAAAAATCCATCACATTATTTCATCTAGATGAATTTAAGTCATTTTTTAGATAACATAGTTAGTGGTCTGGATAACCAAGAAATGTTTTCAACAAACCATTAGTATTAACCCACTTTTCTAAGAAAACTAAGAATTTATGATATATTTATAGGTCTTTTACACTCTTCTTCCACTTTAGTTTTAAACACATCAATAGTTATTCCATATTTATTTACTCTATGTCTAATGAAAGATACTTATTGTAATTTGTATTCACATCTACTAAATTTTCCATATAACTTAATTTATTTTAATATTTTTATAAAAACTTTTCATGTTTTTCATAATAATCAAAAGTTTTCAACTATACCAAAATATCATCAATGAACACAACCAAAAATTTATCTAAAAACTGATGGAAAACTCTATACATAAGGTCTATAAATAAATATGAAACATTTTTCAACCCTAAAGACATAACCACAAACTCAAAATTCCCATACCTAGAACAAAACAGTATCATTGAAATTTTATCCTCCTTCACCTTCAGCTGATAGTAACCAGACCTGAGATCAGCCCTTCAGAAAGTGAAGAGCTCCATAGAACTGATCAAACAAGTCATATATATAATAAAATAGATACTTATTATCAACAGTTGTGTTATTAAATATTCTATAATCAATACAAAACCTCATATAACTATCCTTATTTTTAAAAATCAAAACCAGATCATACCAATGTGAAGTTCTATAATAAATAAAACCTTTATCAAGAAATCTTGTAACTTCACTTTTAATTCAAAATTTTCTAATTATTTCATTCGATAATGTGTTTTTGAAATTATATTAGCATCCTGAACTAATTAGATAGTATATTTGACTTCTCAATTAGGTATAATACCATGAAATTAATCATGAAATACTTCTATATTTTAATTTAGTATAGTAATATCACCAATTTGAACAATATTTCTCTTCTCAAAAATATATTCAGGATAAATTTCATTTCTATAGTTAATAATTTTTCTAGCTTCTTTATACACTATCAAAGGTATAAATTCATTCTTGTATACAAATATATACTCATTTAAAAAAACTACTTCTTTAGATCTGCAATCTATCTTAACATGATAAACTAAAAGTAAATCTATACCCAAAATAATATCAAACACTACAAGGTAAAAGATAATAAGGTTTATAGGTAAAGTCTTTCCATGGGAAATAATAAGAATATTATTATAATTTCTTCATACATTCAGAATATCGCAAGGAGTTTAAATCAAAAAAATGGCTTCATTTCTTGAGGTTAATTTTCCAATTTATCACTAAATTTTTCATGAATGAAATAATGTGTTGACCCCTAATCAAAAAAAATATTAGAATAATCCAAATAGACATGTAATTTACCTAACACCACATTATTGGATGGTCCAAAAAAATTTAAAGGATTTATCCACATATTTTCTATTATTATCTTGATGAATTATATCCATTATTACTATTTTAAGATAAATACTCATATAATACCCATATCATTACAATTAAAACATATTACTATGAACTTTTCAACATTTCTATGATCATTACTGTTATCTTTATCTTTTTAGTCACAAGACACATGTCCAAACATACCACATCAAGAACACCTTATAGTAATAAAAATACATTCACAAGTGTGATTTTGTTTTCCATAGTTATCACAATATGAAATCTTGATTTTCATAACATCATATTTCTTCAATGGATGTTTCCCCATTACATGAAATTTGGGAATATTTTTCAAATTGTTTTCATGGTAAACATGATCAATAGAAAACTACAATTATACATTCTAGATATATTGAATAATTTTTTCATAACTTTTGAATTAATTGTAATCAAAAGTTATTAAATATCTAGGATTTAATCCTATGTAAAACAGATTAATTTTATTACCAAAATCCTGAATATAATTTGGTGTCTACTATTCTAGTCGAGTAATGTTTCCTTCATACGTGGCCACATAATCATACTCATTATTAATAAAATATAAGAATTTATTTTCCATTATAATTTGAACATATTTAGTAAAATACTTCTTAAGTAAAATGAATTTTAATTCATCACATTATAGGTCATAAATATCTTCTTTTTCACTATTATTTTTAAGCTTTCATCAATAGTAATCAGTTTCACCTAAAAAATTGTATGCTTTAAGTATATTATTTTTATTTTATTAAAAACCCATGACATTGAATATCTTTTTAAAGTCTTTAACCATTACTTAAACAATAAAAGGGTCATATGATCAATTAAATGTTGGAGGGTGTTGTTTCATGAAATTCTCTCTAATGGACATGTTTCTCTATGGTGAATATGGTTTCTCTCTCACAAGGATACTACCACCTTTTATAATGTGAATCAGTTGATCTATAATAGAAAAAAACTACTCTATTCCAATTCCAACCATTCCATGTTTCTGATTTAGAAGGATATTTTCCTCTTGGTTCCTTCCTACTTTAGTTTTCATGTTTCCTTTAAGAAAAAACATTCTGAACAGAAATAGATTAGATATAATACTATGATAATATTCAAATTATATATCATTTCAACACAACCATAACTTATAACCTCAAAAGTTAATTATATTAGTATTATAATAACCTATAATTTAATCTAAAACACCCTTTGATACCAACTATAATGACTTGACATTAAAACATTATATAATATTTAGTTTTAAATCAATAATTTATCTTCTTAAATTATCTAATAAATTTTCAAGTATACAGTCTTAGAAAATTATGTAATAAATCTTATATAATAAAACCAAACATTATAAATTGGACACTTCTACTCAGTATCCATTTTTCCCACAATATAGTAATTTTAAAATGAAACACATTTTATTTTCCTAAAAAATCATAATTGTTTTAAATATATATGCATCATTATTCCTATAAATCCTTAAATCCCTATGAAAAACATTTTAAAATTTTTTATGATCAAAATTATATTAATAAGGTATATAAACAAAGAATAAAATTAATAATTTATCCCATTTTTAAAGAATGATATCATGTAAGTGATTTTTCTTTTAACATAATTAACTTTGAGCTCAAATAATCATTTAATTGCACAAGAAAAAAATAATACCCAAATTTTTTCATAAAAAACATTATAATAAAACATAAAGGTAAAATAATAATAAATTTGTTTCCTAGAAAACATGAAAACCCATGAAATGTATTTTAATAAAAACATTTTTACCCAAAAAGATAAAAATAATTTTTTTAAAAAATATCATTAGATTACCTTATAAAATCAATATATTTCCAGTAAAATTCATTAAAAAGAGTAGAAAATTCATGTTGTTTAATTAGGATATAGTCTTCATAAAACCCTTACAATAACACTTATAAATGGAATATCCTGCTTAGTTAATTCCAAAGTATTTCTCTAGAGAACATAATCATTGGTCAATGCATTATAAAGATATTTCAATCTCACCAATCATCCTAAAAAATTTCAAAGGACAATATCATATATAAAACACATATAAGGTTTAATTTTCATTATTGAACTCATAAAAATATTCTTTTTAACCCATAAGTATAACATTTTTGGATATTGATATATCCATTTCCTTTAAAACCCCATTTTCAAAACTAAAATACATAGAATAAAGGTAATATAAGTTTTTATTTGAATAAAACATGGAATATATTAAATGAAACCAAATATAAAATGGACTTTATGGTGGTGTGAAAATATTTAGATTCAACATATGTTAAAATAGAATATTCATTTTTTCCTTTTTTTAAACAATATCAAAACATTCAGTATAAAATAACTAAATTAACTATTTTTGAAAACCATTGAAAGAAATTGAAAATAATCATAATATTTACTTTTTTATATATTATTTCAAAATAAATACATCCATATAATAATTTTAATAATATATAAATGGATTATAAATATATTAAAATTAACTTTTTAAAACATTTAAAATGAGGTTTTAAGTTAAAATATACCTTACCTCGAGTCTGCCTTTTCATGTACATTATTTATCATCCATAGTAATATAATTATTTTAATTATTTACTTTATTAAAATCTTTTTCATGCTTATTTTTTTCCTATATCCATATTATACTTAATTACTTAATCGATTAATTATGGGTCAAACATTTTTAGAACATTTGTCTTATAAGTCTGAAATAGCTTGGGTAGGTTGACTACTGTCAAATGGATCATGATTATATCATTAAAATAATATTAATCAGGTTATAGTTATAATTTTTTAACATTATTTATTCATTTATAAAAATCCATTTGTGATGGTTATGAAAAATAAATTACATTACATCATGGAGACGGTTGTCTGTACGTACACATGAGTAACATTTCCATTTTTCAACAAATTTGAGGGAATGAATATAATTATTTTTTTTATATTTCAAAGATGATAATTATATTATAAATATAATATCTTTAAATAAACTTTTATTTGCCATTCATGTGATTAAATAATAAAAAAATCAGTATAATAGTTAACGAGGCAGTAGTCATCACTTACGCACGAGCGATGTTATTATTTTTCATTGAATGGTAAATAAAGAATTATAATATTTATTTGCGAGTATATAATTAATTTTATACCATATATGTCATATTATATCATTTTTGTGCTTTATTATTACCGTAAATTATAGTTGGTGATTAAAAACGAAATACATCATCTCTTGATGCGGTAGTCTGCACATACAAATGAGTGATGTTTTATTTTCCATTTGATGGTTAACTAGATGAAAATGGTTTTACCATAACCATAATTAAATTTTTGTATATGGTAGATAATTATGTTGTTATATGACATTGGATAAGATTGTTTTGATGAAGGTAAAATAACAAATAAAATGAAAACATACGGTTAAAAATTATACCTCTGTTTCAGATATCCTTTTTTGGTTTATACCTATATCTTTTAATGGATGGTATTATGATAAAACCAAGACCTCTAGGAAATGTTAAGGGATGTTAGTAAAGTATTAGGATAGTTATTTATAGATATAAGAGGCTATTTAAATGTTAATAATAGATTATATTGGGTATAATTTAATAAATGAAGGAGATGACGCTGTAGAAAATGTTTAAAATATTAAAATATATTAAGGTATTAATCAAGAAAAATGTCTCCAAAATGAATAATAATAGAATATTACATGATATAGCTTCTTAATATGACCATATAATTGAATTTATACATGTTTTTGTTCATTTTAATCTTTATAATTTTATTTTTAACACTTTTAACATGTTTTAACTCTTACCATGGTAATTCACTTTTTACTAAAGTTATTATTCATAATGAGAAAAAATGAAAGTGAACTCATAATTTTTTTTGAAATTATGATTAAAAATATGGATTATATTTTATCTAATTCAATTTATATAGTCACAATAATTTAATCTTAATATTAGAACACGTAACTTGAGGAAAAACAATTTTCCATAAAAATTACTTTTTAAGTGTAAATATGTTTTCATACTAAATTAAAGAATAATATTGATTTAATGAAATTAAATGAATTATTTTTAATAAAATGAAACTAAATAAAATTTAAAACCAATCCAATAAAATGAGACTATGTAAATACATGAAAATAAAAAAAAGATTTTCTTAAAAAATATAATTTTCTACTATCCAACCAACAATCAACTTTTTGAGAAAATTACAAAAATTACACTATGAGATAATTATTATTTTATGACATAAAAAATGATATCATTTTTCTAAAATTCATATTCTATAGTTTATAAATTTAAAATTTAAAATAAAACTATATAAAACATGTAAATGAATTTAGTAACAATAAAACTATTTCCTTTATTTTTCAAAAATCTCTTAATATTTTTATAGTGAGTATAACTCTATGAAATGTAATTTATGAATACTTGTAAATAATTAAATTTATATATTATAAAAATTAAATTGTTTTTTACATTATGAATCTATGATTTCCTATATGAATATCGATTATGGTTTTTATATTGACATGGTTAGAAAGCCTCTTCAATTTTGACCTCTGGTAGGATAAACCTATTTAGTCTGCCCTTTTTATTTTTTGTTAAGTATTCTTCTCCTCCTAAAATCCTTAATGATGAGTATTCTACTAAGACATTGGTTCCACTGTCTAAATCATTCAATGTTCTGGTATCATAACACTTATATTCATACCATTCATATACCCCTAGTTATAAATGTTTGAAGAAATCCAAAATTCCCTCCCGTGAATCAAGTGGAATGCCTACCAGTTCAAAATAAAAAACTAAAGGTTTTCACCCTTTTCCTAGATGTATTGAATCAAAGACATCCATGGGGATAATCATAAAATCATTATGTTGTATATTCATATCTAGAATCTCAGGGATCTTGGCATCTAAGATAAATGTGAATTCAAATCTTTTGAAAGAATTACATATAAAGTATCTATTTTTGATATTACATAACCAAAAGATACTCCTAAATCAATACAATATTTTTATAAGAAGATCCAGATAAAAAACATCCTTTATGATTTTACTCACAATAATCATATTTGGGTTGTGTAGAATGACAAAGTGATTGTGTATTTGTTCAACTCATCACCCCAAATTAGTTTTTTCATGGTAACTCATTTCTCTTGTAACAAATTGGTTGGGGTTATAATCAGAACTAGAATTTGAGATGATCTTCCACTATCCCAAAGTACATTCAAGATCACCCCAAGATGGTGAAAATAACTATGGTATCAATGTTAAACCCATAGGGATAATTTCACCCTTAATAATACTAATAATTGATAAAAAATGTGAAATAATAAATATTACAGTGAAATTACCCAAAAAATACAAGGTTTTATAAAAGGATTATAAATATAAAAACCAAAAATAATAAAAGAAAAAGTCTGGATAAGCCGACACACAATATGAACCACCAAGTTTATGTGACTCTCAAGTAACCATTATGAACCAGCATTCACTCCATCTTTCACAAAGATATAAATTCCCAAAAAAATATGAAATATGAGAGCTAAAAACCTACACAAGTCATGAAGACTATATACCAAACAATGTGAGTATGTATAGTTTGAGAAATGGGCTAGTAAGATACCACCATGAGTCCATTCCATTCCTTTTTACTAAAGAATCCAAGTCCACTAGTTTGAAATAAAAAAATATGAAAATAGGTTTTCAGTTAACTTTTGTATTTTTAAAACAACCAACACATCCAAATTCTCATTTAAAATTATTTTCCCATTTTGAAATACCAAATTTCAAATATTTCACTTATCATTTAAAATGAATATTAGAAAATAACCGACCCATTTTCCATAAAACCATTATACACCCATTTCTTTCCAATAAATATAAAGAGAACACATAACAAAAGGGAAATTTGATATAATAGTCCTAATGAACAATAATAAATAAATAAGGAAAACCATATAACACCAATTCTTAAACATAAATTAAACAATGCATCAAAGGAAAGACTAACCATGAGAGAAGAAACTCACATGATAAATAGTGAATAATGAAAACAAATCATAAGATATGTATCATGATGAAAACCCATATGAACTAATAGGGAAATACTTTTCATTCATAGAAATAACCCCTAACATTCAGGTCTTATGGTCCAACAATCATCACCCAAATCTCTCTAAACTAGCTTCATTAGAGACACATCCCTTAGCTACCTGAATCTCAAATAAGGATTGTTTACCATGGAAAACACTCAAATATAAAATTATATATCCTTATATTTCTCACTTAGTATACTATGGTTTCTCATTATATAAATAAATTAGGTAGTTCTAGCACTCTAAGAAAATGTCAATCGCATAAAAAAATTAAATACGTTTGCATAACACCATAATCAAATCCCTCCCACCTCCAACACAGCCCTTAGAAATTTCCCCAAACCATAAGTATAATAATTAATTAAAATTCAAATATACATCACATATATATACATAAACAACATCCAAAAATACAAGGGGTCCCATTAATGGTACAATAAATCATTCAATCAAATATCATTTCACAAAGTGCCAAATGATCCCTTTACTTCTTATTTATAAAATATACAATTTTGGAAATCCAAAATCATGTCTATTTGAGAGACAAATTTAAATCCAATGGAAATAAAAGTTATCACTTAATCCACAATCATAATTAACTCAAATAAATTTCTATTTAATTTCAAAAAATGACTTAACCCTTTTTAAAATAAGTAAAATAGTTAAACTAAAAAGAGAATCCACTTTAAATGTAGTTACCCCGACCCTATTATCCTGAAGCCACTGTATGATTTATTATATTTGAATAATATACAAGGAATCATATCATGAACGACCAAATATTTTAGTAGTCTTGGTAAACTAGATACATACTTGAAATTCAAATTACATTTTAAAACATAAAATACACAATGTGTTGTCTTTAAGAATTATATTATTAACCTTAGTGTATCCATGCATTTCAATCAAAAAATACGTCCTAGTATCCTAGTGAAAATAAGAAATAAGAAAGGGTTGAGCTCATATACTTAGTAAAGGTAAATTTACAGCAAAAGCTATGAATAAATAAGGCATAATCAATATGGAAAGTTAAATAAATATAAAAAATCCATTTATTAAATAACATGATAATAATATGGTATTAATAAAATATGGTGTAATAATTCCATATAAATGATCACATTAACTTGAAACATGCCCGTGGATATTCTAACTAATTTAATAATCACACGTAATATAAATAACGCAATTCATAATGAATGAATTTAAAATGTTGGACATCTAAAACATACCATTGAGGCATGTTCCAAGATATATAATACCTTCAAATATTGTGTCAATATATATAATACCATCAAGGATTATTAAAATAAATCTATATAAATCGGTAATGCCTCATCTAAAACTATATCTTGTTTGTCTCGTGAGACCTACTGATGCATCGAGGGGTTATGGATAGCCCCACCTATCACATAAAAAATCCAATGCATTCTTCATATTAAAGGGTTGAAACATAATCAAGATAAATATAAATATTTGAACAATCATATGAAATTTAAATACATTCTCTAATCAATAAACATAATCATAAACCATCTAGTGTAAAAGGAATGGTATCAACATAGTATATCCTCAACCAAACTGATTATAAACCATCTGATGAAATATTAAAGATGGTATCATTATATTATATCTCTAATAAAGAATATTTAATATAAAATAATGTCTTATTATATGTAAATTATTTTGAAATACCACTTGGAACATTTTTGTGGAAAATAGCATTTCTCTAAAAATCAATCATTTTATTATAAAACTAAAAATTTCATAAAATAATGTCAAAATGATTTTCATTGAAAATAATGATAAAAAAATAATTTTTATAATATTAGGAAAAAACATTTAATTAAGAGTATCCTTTTAAAAAATAATAAAAAATATTCAAAGAAATTATGGTCATGATGGAGGATAATTCCATAAACCTCATATAATTTTAAATGAATATTCTTTTTATACTCTAAAAAGGATAGAAAAGTGCCTCAATCCGAAATGACAAAAATATTCCTTTCAAAATATTTTTTATAAAGTAAAAAATGAGTAAAAACACTTTAATAAATTATTAGGATAATTATAATTCCTTTTTTAAAACATTTTTATAAAACATGGTTTTGGAAGAAAATTATTTTCGGCTGAAGAGAAAAATAAACTCAAGTTATCTTAAAAACACTTTTATGATAAATTTAACTTCTAAAGAGAGAAAAATTGTACTATTACATGAAATATTTCATTAATAAAAATAGGGTAATAAAATATATTTATTTTAAGACATAAATATTAAATAATTCCATCAAGGGATACTTAAACAAAAAAATCTTGAATAATGATGTGATTGTGAAATAAACCCTTACCACTTTTGTAAATTTTGTGTCATAATCCCCTTAGATGAAATAAATTTAATTGAAACATTAAATACCATGAATATAATTTAATTAATGATATAAAATAAAAAAAGGTCAGTATATACACCACACAAAATATATAAGTGGTGAATGTGGTGTATGTATCATGAAAGTAATAGTGTGATGACAAACCCTAACCTTATGATTCCTTTTTTGTTTATAATACATTAACCTTATTCATAGTGCTTTTAAAAAAATTAACTTATTACACAACAATATTAGTAATTATAATATCATATATAATTATTTTATAACATATTATAACCAATTTGTTAATAATAAGTCATTATTCTCAATATTTCATTTGTTAATTGTATTGTTTTCTCATGCATGTTTTTTTATGAAAGATGTGGTTATTTCACATATTTTATCATTTCATGAAATAATGAATAATAATCATGGAATAATTATAATATTACATAAATTATAATTTTGAAACCAATCATGAAATATGGTTATGAAAAGGGAACTACATTATAATCATGGAGACGGTAAGTTGTACGTATTCATGAGTAACGTTTCCATTTTTCAATGATCGTTATGTAAAGAAGTTAAGAAATATTATATATTTAAATAATTATAATAATATCATATATACCATATTATTTATTTAAATATACTTATATATATCAACCATGGGGTGTGGTGATGAAAGAGAGTCATATCGATTTGTGTAGGTTGTAGTAAACACATAAATGAGCAATGTTATCTTTTTAAGTGTAAAAATAAAAATGATATATTATATTTAAAAAAGGATAAATATTTCATTAATATAAAAATTATTTAATTTATATCACATATATTCATTAACATTATCCTTATTACCTTCCACGTAAAGCGTTAGTGAAAAAACAAATTGCATCGCTTCGGGAGGTTGTATTCTGCCACACACACTAGCGACATTATCATACCCCCTACATAATGAAAAGTAAAAAAGGTATATTTGATATAATGACTAAATTAGTAAAACTATATTATAAATATCTTTTATATATATAATTTTTGATCTATAATCATACTCAATCATGGGATGTGGTAACGACAAAAAAAAATTACATCGGTTCTTGAAGCAATATTCTGCCATACACACGAATGACGATTTTATAACCCATTTAATGGAAGTGGGAATGATTGTACTTCATTAAATTATTATAAAAAAATATAAATATATTTAATATACATATTTTGTTATATCATCATGTTTTAATAATAATTTGAGTTCAATTAATAAATAAAATAAAAACGCTCATTGAAGAACATTACCTCTTCTTTGGGTAACCTCCTTTGGTTTGCACTAAATCCTTCCATGGTTGGATTAATGCCAGAAATAAGGATTCTAATATTATATTATGGAAGTTTTTAAGTTATATGGGTAATTATTTTTCAAATAAAAAGGTTTTGCAGGTATGAAGAAGAGTGGATAGGTGGTGGCCTTTTATACGTGAGGAGAGTGGCACACTTGTAATTTTTCGAAAGAAAAAGGTGCACCTTCAACTTTAACATTACAAATGGGTCCAAATTGGTGTATTTAAGATCCTTATACATTATAGGGTTGAAATATTTATATGAAATATATTTTAGATACTTTTTTAGGTCAATTTAACGCTTATATTTTTTGTTTACCCCTAATATATGAATGTTTATCTAAACTATGGTAATTAATTTTTACTATTTTCACTATTCATTTGGTTAAAAAATAATGTTGTTCTTATAAAAAAAAATTATTTTGATTCCAAATATGAAATCAATTTTTTCAAATTCGATTCACATAAGGGTGAAATTTTAATTTAAAATTAATTCTGCCGACGTGACGAGAAAGAGGGTTTTCAAAGAGAACACATTCTATAGTTTAAAAATTTTTTATACCAAATTTCATATTAAAATGATTAGAATTACCATAATTGGATTAATAGATATATAACTGAACTAATTTTACTTTAATAAAAATTAAAAATATAATTTATCTTGGAAAATAATTTAAACAAAAAGGAAGTTTTAAATTAAAATTTAGTATTTTCGATTATTTATCGAAAAATGAAACACTTTATAAAAATAACAAAAAATAACCAAAAACTAATTTTAATATTATAATTTCAAAAATAAAAGTTTGTTTTTAAAATAAATTTTATAATGTTTTCAAAAATAAATTTTAAATTTTGTACAAAAAAAGTGATTTTATCGTTATTTAAAAAAAATACGGTTTTTTGGAAAAAAAATTATTTTTATTTTTATTTTTATAATTTAGTAACAAATTTTCATACCCACAAACTTAATAGATATGTTATAATGTTATAGTATATTACGGTTCATGTAAACTTGGGGATGTGTGTTTTATACGATATCGAAGAGATAAAAAATTATAAAAAAAATATTTCAAAAAGTCTTGGGTATTAACTTTTACTCAATTCTTGGTGAACAGACACTTATCAAAGGGCATAGAAAAATAAAATTTATTTTTATAATGCATCATATAGGATTACCATGGTTGTCTCACTTGGGGAGATTTCTCAGTTTTTCACTTACTTAATCTAATAATCTTAAACTACTTATTTTTTTGTTTTTATTTATTCTATGAAATAAAAATAATTTCCTAAGAAAAATGGAATGATAAAAATTAAAATAACATGAAATGAATGAATTTTATTAGAAAAGAAATAACTTGGCTATTTTGGTTTTGTTTATGGGTTCTATCATTTTGCATATAGGTGTTTAAATTTAGTTTTATAATTCAATTTTTAGATCTTATGCATGTATTAATAATATTTTATTCAGTGGTGTGGAAATTAAAATTCCTTTAGAAATATTAAATCCAACTCATCATATAATAAAGGATGATAGAACACCTCAACTGAGAGTTTAACATATTCCAGGACCAGGATCCATCGTATGTCATTTCATCCACTAAATGTCTCAACTCCATCATATGAAGATCTTGTATCCAATAGAATGGAGGGAAAGGTTTTAATAAAATTATATAAATTATTTTTAATTCATTTTCATGGTGGTCAATAACCACACCTATGATCATCACCATTCCTCCCCATAAATATAAATTAAAAATATTAATTTACTTGAAGAATGAAATGGAAACACCACTTACGTACCCAGATCTAATATTCAGGTTACCCCTGGATATTTTAGAGAATGAGCTAGTGGTGGTAATATAAGAATGTGGAGAAGAAAATACAAATTAAAATTAAATGGATGATAGAATAATGGAAAATATAAAAATAGAAATTGCGATATAAGACTAAAATCAAATATAAGAAAATAATTTAGAAAATAAAATAAAATAACATAAATAATTTTAGGATAAGAATAAGAAAGAGAAGAAAATAGGTAGAAACTGGAAAATAGTGAGAAGAATATATAGAATAATATTGAGTGGAACATATGGAAAAACTAAATGAATTATTTTTATCTAAAGGAATTAAATTAATATTTCACAAAAAAAATAAAATAAATTGAATGAAAATAAAAAAAGAAACAAAATAATGAAGAAAAAAATTAAGGCAGTATCTTAATCCTATAATCCTCATCAGTGGGTGGTAAAAATCCTTTGGAAGTGGTGTTGGGTGGAATTTTTTTATGAAATTGATAAGTTTACTCGTCCTTTAAATCAAAATCACCTGGATATCTCTTCAAAATTCATACATATGAGACCCGATTGAAGTATTTAGAAAAACTTATGGTTTACAGGTGTTCAAACTTTTTGTAGCGTAGGATAATCGTGTGTGGTGCTTATACATATTCATAGGTATCCTATAGTGTAGGGGACATGGTAGCCTGATAGTGCTGAGCTGTGGATTTGACTACAACAATAGCGAGAAATAGTGGTCTCCTTCTTCATCCGGCCATTAATGTGGTAAGATGAAACATAAGGTAGGATTCATAGGGGTCGTCCAATGCTCCAGAGATGATCCATGGTTTCCCTAGTCATCAGAATGGACAAAATGGCATTGAGCTTGAGCTTGTTTTGTGTCTTCATAGCATTCTTTAGGAGTTTCAACAGAGGTTGGTGATCTCAAGTGGTGTAAGATGGTGAATCCAGGAAACATGAGTGTTCGAGCATTGGTGAGGAGGGTTATTCAAAGGAATAACCAAACTTAATAAAATGTATCACAATTCAAAATGGGATTTTGGGGATGAAATTGTTTAGTGCGTGCTACCTAAATCAGATGCCTACGGTGGGGATGAGCTCTTGCATACACACGCACACCAATATATGGATCAAGCCGCACCACTAGGCCCGAATAGTCCTTCAGGCCCACTATTCGCTTAGTAATTAGTGGGATCATATGCCCATGCCAGCCCGTCCAAGCTCTCAATGCATAATTTTTGGCCATCTAGTCCTATCCATGACTATCTATGAGGCTTTCTATCCAGGTTGAGGTTATTTTTGGCTTTGAACCAATTTCATTAGAAAAAACCTGAAAAACATTAACAAGTTTCAAATATATAGTAAAATTAAGAATATTATTAAATTCAAAATTTCAAAATAACATTATTTTATTTAGTTAAAATCATCTTCATTTCTCTTTTCAAATTACTGATAATTTAATTGAAACATAGAAAATCATGTGTATTTAGATTAAGAATCCATTTAAGACCATTGAAATTTGTTCAAAAATATACATTAAATTTATTAGTCAGATACCCCCACACATAAACCATGATTTTCCTCAATTATTAAATATCAATAAGGAATTCAAAGGGAAGAAATGTTACATTTATTCAAATTTCAAAGAAATAAAATAAAACCAAAATCCAATGTTAAATCAAAATTTAAAATTCTGAATTAAATATCAATTCAATTTCTCAATTTTCAAAGAAAAAATCAACTCAAGTATTTTTATTTTTCCAATTTAAATATAAAATGATGGAACTTATCTTCCCATTCATTAAAGTTACATAATTTTAAATTAGTAAATAATACAAATCATGAACTACCTCTCTTTTGAAACTTTTCACTCATCACTCTTTATTTTAATTCAAGTGGATATAAGTACATAACATGAATACATTCTCATTATCTATAGTCTTATAAAGTAACTAATTTATCTACGTTATAAATAAAAAAGTCATGTAAAATAAATATGACATTCAATTAAGGTTCAAATTAATTTGGTTCTTATATTTTAAAGTATTTTTTATCAAAAAATTACGGTTCAACGAGGAAGATTATCTCTTAAAGAATAAATAATGATATAAAAATTAAAAGTGTCGTGACATTATCCCCTAAAATTTATAAAAACTCCTACTTCCCCCAAAAATCAAAGTAATGTTAATGGTCAAAATAATGAATACTAAATTATTTGTTCACCCACTTTAATTTTTTCATTAGTTTGATTTTTTCCAAAATAGTGTTTCATCATTTTTATTTAGTTTAAAATTTTATTCTTAGAGTAAACCTCAAATCCACAACCTAACCACATATAATAAAAATAATAGGCCTATTAATGGTGATTTTTGGTTTTCCAAAATTACAAACCATTTTTTCAATTGTTTTTTCTTTTTTTTTTGTCATTTCCTATTTATTTTAAGTGGGGATAGACAATAAAGAGTAAAATGAATATAATCCATTATGAATCCTAATTTGTGTAATCCCCATAATTATTCCTCACAATGTATTTCAACCCTTTCATCAGGACTCCCCACACCCCCCCCCCCCACACTTCAACATTAAAATATCAGGAAAATACTAATAGGATGGTAGGAATGGATAAAAATTGATTAAAACAAGTAAATTTCCTAACCAGGTCATTCATGGCCTCAATGAGATAAATAAGTGTTGATATAAAGGTGGTATTAAGGATAAGGTATTTTCAAAAAATTCCTCAGTCATTTTTAATGTGTTTTTGCTTAGTCGTAACTTTGAAAAGATCAAATTAATGTTCTGGTAGGTGACATGTCCCATGGTCAGTGGATGAATATTCTCAAGAATAAATAGAAAGAACTTGGTCTATAAATAATCTCTATAATGGGTCATTTTATATTGGAAAATCACACAAGGCATGACTTATAATAAGATATCAATTCATGTGAATTTCATAATTTTAAAGGCTAAAAAATGATAGAGAAATTTCATTTACATTAATCGACTGATTTTCTCAAACCATCAATCCTTATTTTAATATCCATGCCTCACATTAATCATCCAATTATCCATTTTAATCATACAATGTCATTAACTTTGAAACCTAAATTATGGAATAATAGGATTCCTATGATACTCATACATCCTATATAGGTCAAGTAAAGAATAAATCTAAGCATTTGAATGAAATTTCTAGTCATAATTCTTAAAATAGGTTGTTGGAAAAAAAATGAAGGGATTTTGGACATAAATAATGTAATGATGAACTTTCTATTCCATGGAGCTTAATCCTCTTTCCTTTTTCACTATTGAGGGATTAATTATGCCATCATAGAACTACAAAAGATAATAAATCATTAATACTCCAGAACCATGTCATTTAAACATATAAAGATAAGAGGGAGTGGGGTGAATGTTTGAATAATCAAAAATATTAAATTTAAAGTCCTAGATATAAAGTAAATATTAGACATTGTATAATCCCCTAAGTGGGGATAGTGTTTTAACTACCTCCAGAGGGTTGTACCGGTTGTCATCCAAATTATGATGGTGGATAGAGATTCTTGGAATTTAACCAACACATGTGTATTGTCCTAGCTTTCACACCTTTGTTGGTGAGGAAATACCCATGGATAGAGTATAATAGATCCCCCCTTCATAATTAAGTATAGATTATATACAGGGTGTTTGATGAAGTATGGATTATCTTCTTCTTAGGCTGATACTTGTGAAACATATTCTTTTTTATTAAGTGTTTGTTTAAAGTTTACTTTCTAAAAATAATAGTTAAAGGGTATTCAAAATTCAAATTTGATTAATTAATTTCCAAATATTCCATTTTTAATTTTGGTAGTGTGTGTCTCTTGTTCTTTCAGAAGATCCATTAGGATCTCTTCTTTTACACCCTCCTATAAATGTTCAACATCTTCAAGGATATCCAAGGGTTCTTCAACAGTGGTATTTTCATTTTCATCATCTTCATATATGGGATAATATATGTTTTCCAAATATGAAAATTCAAAACAATTAAGAGTGATACTCAAATTGGTTTGAATAAAATTAAAAGGGTTTGAGTTCAACAATGTATCATCTCCTGGAGTCGATTCATCTTGAATCTATTTTTCTGTTGAAATTACCTCTTGGAGTTTATTTTTACTAGAAGGAGGTAGGTAGTTAGGATCCTCTATTATTTATTCAAATTCCACTGTATGTGTGGTTTCTTTATCTTCTATGGCCTGAAATGAGTAGTTAGTTGCTGATT
Source organism: Viscum album (assembly GCA_963277665.1). Lineage (NCBI taxonomy): Eukaryota > Viridiplantae > Streptophyta > Magnoliopsida > Santalales > Viscaceae > Viscum > Viscum album. Next base: position 498,189,100 of record OY728127.1, read on the forward strand.
CTTCAATATTATAGATAGTAAGATCTCATTTCATTTAATCTTCTACCAAGTATGTCCAAAACCAATATGAATCTCTTCCCATATTTCTATCAACATGTGAGTCTTCATCATCACTCCCTAGATCTTCATTGTACTCCTTGATTTAATCTTTATGATGGTTGGGATGTTGATGGTCCTTGATTTGGGACTCAGCCTCTTTGATGTCTTCAGTATAGTTAGGTAGCTCTTGTGGGAATTCCTTCTTGGCCTTGAGTCTTTAAAAATAATCCTTGACTTGATTGAGCATGATCACTAGTTCTATAAGTGAGATACTCATGTCATGAACATTCAGTGTAAGTTTCTTCAGAATAATAAGTTCCTCAACCCTTTTATGTAAATGGTCTTATACATCATTTTAAAAGATAGGTTCTTATACTTAAGATTAATTATTCCATGTATTGAAAAAATGGTAGTTTGAAATCATCATGTAAAGTAATTTTTTATAGTTTTTTTAATAAAAACTATCTAAAAAGTAAAATAAAATAAACTACTTATTAGATCCCCTACAATGGCACCATTTTTAGTGATCACCTATCATAGGTAATAGGAAAATAAAATTTATTTTACTAATGCTACAGAGAGTATGACTAGGGTCATATCATTTGAGAATATTTCTCATTTGTTCACTTACATAATCATTTTTACCTAAACTACTTCTTTTTGTTTTTTTTATTCTTTCAAACAGAATTAATTTAAGAAGATAAATTAATTTTTAATAATTAAAATAACATTCAATGGAGAAATGCGACTAGTAAAGAATGATCTTTCCCTTCATATTTTGGTTTATAGGTTCCAATATTCTTCTTGTTGGTGTTTTAATTTATTTTGATAATTCAATTCTAAGATCGCATACATGAATTACTATTAATTTATTTAGTGGTGAGAAATTTTGAATTCCTTTAGAAATTTTAATTACACATCCTCCTATAATCAAGGTTTATGTAACACCTCAATTGAGAGTGTGACATATTCTAGGACCTAGCTCCATCATATTCCATTTCATCCACTTAATGGATCAACTCCATTTTCAGGAGTTCTTGTATCCAATAGAAGGGAGGGAAAAGTTTTAATAAATGTTTTGAAATGATTTTGAATTTATAGTTTTGGTGGGAAATCTCTATAAATATTCACATCACCCTTTATCACTAAATAAATAAATAAAACATATGTATTTACATGTAGAATGAAATGGAAACACCGCTTATCTACCCAAGGCCAGACCTTGGTTTAGCCTCTCATTTTCTAGTGTAATTGATCATGATGGTAAGATGATAAATAAGAGAAGAAAATAAAAAGAAAAATAAAATGGATTAGAGAAGAATGGAAAAGTGAAAGAGATAAATAGAGGGATGAGAATAAAATAAAATATCATAAAAAAATAACATAAATATTGTTATAAGAAGAAAAAAAGTTGTAAAATGAAGAAAAGAAGGAGAATAAGATAGAGTAGAATAGTCGGTGAACTCTTGGAAAAAATGTATACATCAATTTGATTTAAAGTGATTAAAATAAAATTACATAAGAAAATAAAATAAAATGATAAAAAATAAAAAAGGAAAAATGACCAGAGAAACAAAATAATGGAAGTAGCCCAATCCTCTTCTGCTCACTAGCATGTGGTAAAAATCCATTGGAAGTGGTGAGGGATGGCCTTTCATAAGAATAGTAGAAGTTTCCTCATACTTTAAATAAAAATACCACACATCTCTCTTCAAAATTAACACCCTGAGACCTGGGTGAAATATTTTTGAAATACCCATGTTTTATATGTGTTAAAACTTTTATTGGTGCAAGATAATCCCAGAGGGTGCTTCTCTGCATGCATGGGTGGACTGGAGTGTAGGGGACATAGCAACATGGTAGTGATGGTTTGTGGATGGGTTAGTGGAAGTGGTGAGTATTAGTGATCTCCTTCATCATCCATCCTTTGATGTGGCCGAATGGAACTATAGGTAGGATTCATGGGGGTTATATGATGGTCCAAAGATAATCCAAGCTCCCTCAGGCATCAGCATGGAGAAATAGAATTGATCCTGATCATGTTTGGTGTTGTCATGGAATTCTCTAGGAGTTTCAGTGGTGACCGATGATCTCAAGCAGCGGAGGATGGTGGAGTTGGGTGGTGAGGAATTCAGAGCGCGTGTGAGGAGGATTCTTAAAAAGATGAGCTATAACTCAATAACCTACATCCCATATAAAAATCGGAGTGCAGGGAGGTGAGTGTTTTTAAGTCAAATTGTGTGCTAGTTAACTTAGATTCATTCGGTGAGGATGGGATCCTTTTTACACAGCCACTCACAAATATGGGTCAAGCCACACCAATAGACTCGCATGGGACTTTCGGTCCACTATGCATGCAGTAATATATGGGCTCACACACCCATGCTAGCCTATGTAGGCTCTCCTTGTGCTATTCTTGGCTAGCCAGGCCTATCTAGGCCTGGATATGAGAATTTTTTTCTAGGTAGGGGGCCTAATTAGCATGGCAGCTATTTTTTTACTTAACAGAAAAAAAACATTTACAATGTTCAAATACATAGTGAAATTAAACATATAATTAAATTACAAATTTTAAAATAACCTTTTGGTATTCATTCATGCCCATTTTTATTCCTAATTTAAAATTAACCATCATTTAATTAAAAAATTGAAACCCATTGGTATTTAGATCAAGAATCCATTTAAAACAATTTAAAATTGTTTTAAAATATGCATGAATTTTTTGGGTGTCACATGGTGTTGTGTTTCATAGACTCAATCGAAAAATGTTTTTCTTTTAAAATCATAGGGTGTTACATTCTTCCCACCTTAAATATATTTTATCCCCACAATTTAAACGTTATCTCGATAATCAAGGGTTTATATTTGTAAATTTTATTTTTGAAAAACCCACATCATAAAAGGGTTAATAAAACATCATATTAATAAGAGAGAAAAGGAATTTTGAAGTTCATCTATAATTGCACATAACTAGGTTTCCAATTAGGAGAACATATATTGAAAATGAAAACATGAACATAGAAGAAAAGTATAAATAATTATAGAGAGTTATATAGTTCATTGATCAGAAGAAAGTAAATGATCAATGGAAAGTCAAGGAACTCAAAACCATAAATCGGTAATGATTTAAAAGACCATCTGATTCATCCAATATGAAGGTAATAGGATAACATTTTTCGTTCAATATACTTTTTATAAAATTGAGTAATTACTTTAATTTCTAATTTTATAAGGAAATATACTTACCTAATACATTTATATTTCATAAGAACAATTTCATCCTTTGGTTGTACTTCGATCAATTTCCAATTCATCACTTACACAAAGAAATGAATATCCAAAAATAAATTTTTTATGTTTGATGCAGTAAAATTCAATTTTAATAGATCATAATATCTATAGTAGAATTATTAATCATTCTTTTGATCTCTATTTATTATTATAAAAAAATCGTTATCATAGGTTATCCAAAATGCATTAATCTTTATATGGTGAAGTAATACATCAATATCTAAAACTGCATTCTACTTTCAACTTAAACCATTTCATAAATTCTTAGCATTTTCTCCCTTAAAAAAGATTAAGATCGATAACTTTATAATGAAGGTAACAAAATTTCAAAAATGAACTTATCATTAATTAGTTCCAAGGTAGTTATTACTATCCAATTTACAGTATCCATACCAATCATCTCTTTATCCCAACATCATTATCCCAACATTATGAACACATTATGTGTTATCTTTCCCTCAATCATGTGTTTTAAATGAATTTTAATATTCCAATAAATTATTTATCTTTTAAATCATGACCATTAAGCATATGCATTCAAATCCTTAATGAAAAATTACTATATTTAAATCCTTATACATTTCATGAATTACATTAATAAAATATTTTGAAAATATATTTCTTAGATCTTAATACACAAGAATAGTAATCATTCCAATTCATATATATTAATAGTATAAGCTTGGCCTTGGCCCCGTAACTCCTTTTGAGATATTTCCCCATGATGCTTAGGGAATTCATTATCATAGTACCTCATCTCTTTATTGTGAAATCATATCACATTTGATGATTCCTTCTTTCCTATGTAATCATTAGCATTGTGAACTTTTTCACTACATTTGAATAAAAATCTTTTTCATTTTAAGAATACACCATGCTATTTCCTTCCCAGATTATCACATTTTGGAAAATATTCCTTTCTCTTATTCCCTTTATCAATTTTTTCCCTAACATCCTCTTCCTCTCTTACTTCCATTTGAAAGAGTGAGACTTGTAAAATTATTTCTCTTTCTTGATTGAACATGTTATTATGTACTCATATGAAGTGAATGTATAGAAGAAAAGTGCCCTTTATATTATTGTCTTAATCCCATCAAATAAAAGGAAAATATTGTTCTTGGATTATATATGTAGTCCATAGCCTTTCATGTTAACCTTATAAAGATGGATTTATACATAGCAAAATTTTCATCTTCATTCAATCTTAGATTCAAGAACTGTCTTTCTATATCAACTCCTTTCTCATGAGGAAAATATTTTTCCCAGAAGATTAACTTTAAATCCTTACACTCCAAAATTTTTATTTCATCCTCATCTATAGTGTTTTCAATCAATTACCATCATTGATCCACATCTCCTTATAGATGATAAATATCCAAGATAACTTTACCCCTTTTACTACTTCCTAGAGTAAGAAAAAATATTCTCTAAAAAACTAATTCATTGCTCACCTAAAAATTTATTTTTATTCCCATTTAATGATGGATGTTTCTAATGCATAAAGTGGTCCAACATTGTTAAATTATTTGTGGATTAGTACACTTATCTATACAGGAAAGGTTATTGCTCATAACCTAAGTCATCTATCCCAATATGTTTATAATTTGATCTCTTCTAGTTATAGCTCTAGCTTCAGCTTCATTTCCTTACCTAAGAGTGAAGTACCTATATAGAGTACATGTATTAATAAAATTCACATTTTTTCTATTAGGAAACATTTCTAAAAAATAGAATACACTAGATTAGATCCTTAAATTATGAAACAAAATTTATAATCCCAAAACTAGTGAAACACTTAACAAAAATTGAAAATTTTATTCAGATCTAATCTCATAATCAAAAACTTGGTTTCATTGGGTATATTTTTAGTGTTAAATCCTTCATAATGGTTTGTAAAGAAAATTTCAATTATCCTAATCATTTCCCCAAGAAGTGTTAAACTAGGTGCATAGTAAGGCCTGTTTTCATACACAAAGTGATGATCAGGTCAATCCTAATGTGACCTTTTCGATGTTATTACCCCTAAGAATATTTTTATCAGAACCATGCCCACTTTTAATATCCGAATGAAGATATATTTTCTATTAAAAAACAAATAATCTCTTCCCTAACAAAACATTATAATGTTCTTCTATACTTATTCTCAAATTCAATCATAGGGTTATATTCCATAATCTATGTTTTTTTTTCAACAGGCAACGATAGGATTTGGCGGGCTCTTCCATTTCCTCATCTTGGAAGAAGTCTTGTTCGGGTTCTAAAGAGCAGTGTTTGGAGTAGAACTTGGAGAAGGGGAACACGGTGAAGGCATAGAAGGTGGAGAGACAGGGGGCTACACTGGGCTCGACCAGTCCGTGCAGTGCTGCGGGTCCTAAAGGGTTAGACCCCTCGGTGTGACCCTTCCTCACCCTGTCCAATAGATTCGAAGGCCTTTTGGAAGACAGTTTTGAAGAAGTCTTGGAGTCTAGTCCTATGGCCGGTGGTGTTGAAAGGGCTAGTGCAGGATGACATGATACAAGAAAGTTGAGGAATGAGGATGTCCCCATGATCGGTGAAGAGGACACCACATCGGTTGGTTATCTTGCATCAATTGATAATAACACTCCGGTTCCTATGAGGGGGAATACTTCAGATTGTGAAGTTAATGGACAGAGGAGTAAAGGTAAAAATGATTCTGAGGGAAACAAGGAAAATTTCAGTGGTCCAGCCGTCCTGTCATATAGTGAGATTGTGCAAAGTGCGACTGGAAGGCTGACTGAGTGTGTAGGAACTCTTTCTGATACTCTAAGAAGACTAACAAGGAAAGACTACCCTTATTTTCTACGACCAATGTATACCAGATCTTCCCTTAAATGGGAAAAAGGTGTGATTCTATCCTTCAAAAAATAAAGGTTGATTAAACAACCTTTCCCAGTTCAACCTTTAATGGATCAGACAGAGAATTTTGAGCAAAGAAATTACTTCTTAAGGAGGCATAAATCAGCCTCTAAGTGGGAATCAGCTACGGCAGAAGGGTAGTCCTGTGTTGGATGTGGAGATGACTATGGGTATTATGTTATATAGTTCTGTGATGTGCTCGTCAGTTTGTGGTTTTTCTGAGTTTGTTTCTTTTTTGGATGCTTCAGTTGTGATCCGGTTTGTGTTAAGGGTTGTACGGTTTATCACTTTTCCTAAAAGTGCTTGGAAATAAAGAATTAATTTTCAGTCATTCAACATCAATATAATATGGAGTGAATAAAATATGATAAAATTATTCCATATAAATAATCACATGATCTAGAAACTTGAAAATGGATATTCTAACCAATCGAATAATCCCATGGAATATCAATAAATGAATTCATAATAATGGAATGCATAATGTTGGGAATCTAAAACATACCATTGAGGATTTTTCTAAGACATCCAATACCATCGAGGCTTATGCTAAGATATCTAATACAGTCAAGTCTTATGCCAAGAGGTCTATATAAATGGGTAAGGCCTTGGCCAAAACCATATCTAGTTTGTCTCATGAGACCTATGGATGCATCTGGGGGCAATAGGATTCTCCACCCATCACTTAAAATGTTCAGTACATTCCTCATATGAAATGGGTGAAACATAATCAATATTTTTTTAAACTATCATATTAAATGTAAATACATTCTTTAAACAACAACCATAATTATAAACCTTCCATAGTAAAATAAGTTGTATCAATATAATACATCCCTAGTCAAACTGATCATAATCCATCCAAAGAAATAATAAAGATTGTATAATTAGATGATATCCCTATTAAAGCATAAGTAACATAAAAATAATTTCTTCATATATGGAAAATGATTTTGAAATATCACTTGGAACATTTTTTTGTGGAAAATAACATTTCTTTTAAAATCACCATTTTTATTTTAAAACTATAAAATTCCTAAAATATTTTTAATTTTTTTTTGGTTGAAAATAACTTTTAAAAACTATGAATTTATATAATATTAGTAAAAATATTATTTAAACATTAAAAATATGCTTCAAAGAAATGACGTTCATGAAGGTGGGTAATTTCTTACATGCAATATAAGTTAAAAAGAATATTCCATTTATACTATAAATAAGTTAGAAAAGTGCCTCCATCATAAAATGGAAATAATATTCCTTTCAACCAATTTTTTTAAAAATTAAAACATGGGAAAAAATTATTTAATAAATAATTTGTATAATGGTAAAACATTTTTTAACACATTTTTATAAAACATGCTTTTAGATAAAAATTATTCTTGACTCAAGAAAGAAATAAATTCAGATTATCATAAAAAATTATTAATCATTTTAAGTAACAAGGAGATGAAAATGGTAATATTACATGAAATAGTTCATGAATAGATATAGTATAATAAAAAGACTTATTATAAGAAATAATTATCAAATAATTCTCCCAAGTGATACTTAAACAAAAACAATACCGAATAATAATGATATTGTGAAATAAAATCTTACCACATTGTTAACTTTTGTGTCTTAATCCCCTTGGATGAAATAACATAAAATGAAACATGAAATACCATGAAGATAAATTAATTCATGATATCTATTTTATATTTTGAATCTGGGTATCCAACTAGACATGTGTTATTCAGTCATTACTTTTTTCCCTCCAAAACTATTCCACCTACTATTTCTGCCTCACCAACTCACAGTTTCATCTTCTCCACCTAGGTTCTTCACACCCACCTATGGCTCCCTCTCCCTCCTCATATAGCCTTTAAAACTCCATGTCAACCTTCTTCTCTTCTGGTACCTTCACCTCTATTACCCTCTCACTCTCCCTCATCACCCATTCTTGTGTTCCATCTTTCACACCTACGGTTTATGCCTCTACCTTTGGCTCCATATCCCTCCTCTGATACCCTCTCTTCCTATGCCTCCTACTCCTGTGGCTCTAGATACACTTCTATAAACACCCTATCACTCTCCCTCCAAGAATCCTCTCTCCGTCTCTATCTTAGAAACTGACTCCAGCTCCCACACCTCCGTCAAAGCCTCCACCTCCATCACCCTCACCCTTGGCTTATCCTCCTTTAAAATCTATCATATCTTCCACCTCTGCCTTAGCCTATAGTTTCATAAACGTTATAAATTCTTCACATGTGGTAAATTATTCTTCATTCCTTCTCTAATTTATCTTTGTTCTTAAATTTTTATTATTTCTATTTACTTTTTCTATGAATAAGTTTCAATAAAGTTTAATTAAATAATTAATTATAATTTTTTTCTTAATTATGTTTGGGTTCTTTTTTGAAATAGTGTGCATTGAATGAGGAAGTGTCTAACTCTTATGGAGGACCCATTCTCTGAGAGTGGTTGTGTCTCAATCATGATGAGAGATCTAACGGGTGATTCGCGCTCCACTTCTGAAAACCCTAACCCTAATCTTATCTTTTCATCTTTTTATTCCCGGATCATGGCGGGCTTTGATCCCCAATGTGAGATCGTCTTCCCCACTTCTATCGATGCTACAACTCCTTCTCATGATCTACGCATTCAAGGGGATAGAGAGCGGCCTAGGGCGGTATCCTTCAATGATGTTCTCAGAGTTCCAGAGCTATGTAGCACGAAAGAGATGAAGCCTTCCCTCTGCAAGAATCTTGACGATGGTAGATTTCTTGTTGAGGCTGATCCATAACCACTTCGAAAGAGGGAAAACTGGTTAAATTTTCCATCCATGGCTGAGTTTCATACTATAAAGGTGATCACCCATGGTCTTTATCTAATCTTAAAACAAGGATTTCGCACTATTGTAATCTCTTGAATTGGAAATTGGTTCCTATTGGTAAAGGTTTTTATCACATTGTTTTAACTCACAAGATGATCTTAACCAGGATTAGAAAACTATAAACATTAACCTCAAGCCTGGTTTACTTCGATTGAGTGAGTGGGATGTCTATTTGAATTCGCAAAAGCATAGGAATTCAATTGCTCAACTTTGGGTTAGGCTGCATGGAATTAATTTTTATTTCTGGCATCCCAAAATTCTAAATGAAATTGTCCCTTGTATTGGTTTACCTATCAAGATTTACTAAAGGACATTAAATGCTGAACATAGAATATATGAAAGAGTCATGGTAGAGGTTAATCTTGACTCCAAACTACCAAAATTTATTAATTTCTATGCTCAGGAATATAAAACTGAAATTAAAGTGGAATATGAGAGATTACCCCCTTTTGTGATGTATGCAAAATTATTGGTCACAATTTTTCAAACTGTTGAATTGGGAGAAAACAGGTTGTGCCTCCAATTGAAAATGAATGGAAGGAAGTAAGGTACCAAAATAGACACAAAAACCCAATAATTTATGTGCCTAAAACTTCTAAAAATAAAAATGAAATCTAGGTTAAAAAATCTAATGATTTTCCCCCTGCAAGGTATGTCCTGGGGTGAAATGGTAGATGATGATGAATCCCTCATTATTTAGAATAAAATAATCCAGGAAATTGAGGATATGGTCCTTAACATTATGAACTGTAACTTGGTTTCAAAATCAACCAAATATTATGAGCCTTGTAGAGACACTGCCACGGATGGTTCTCATGTATGCACTGAGGAAAAAGAGGAGGTTTGTGTGCCAAAACCCCCCCTATGAAGATCTAGATAATTCTGGATTGAATCCCAAAGTTAAGGAGAAAATCTCTTCAACTATACCATCTGAGGACAGTAACGCTGTATCATTTTCCTGCTCTCATAATGCTTCTGATCCAAAGGATCTGTATGGTACTCAGAAAAATATTATGGTTTTAGGTAACTGTTCTAACTCTAGCATTACTGTTGGTGAGTTTCAACATACTCTTTTCCCTGATGAAAAATGAAATGTTCCTAATGTTGTTTCTTTGGTAATACCTGCTTTAGATGTATATTGTGTCACCATAGAGCACAAGAAATCTACTGAATATAAAGGTAGTGACTATATTTCCTTGTAAAATACCAATAACCTAAAGGTAATTGTTTTACCTCATAATAATAACCACTATTTTCATAATTCTTCTATGGAAAATATTTCTGTTTTTGATAGTTTACTATTCCATTCATCTATTTTAGATTCAAAAGGGAAGAATATTTATAGTTCTGTTTGCACTAATTTTCCACCTTCACAAACTCAAGATTTTGCTCCTAAGAAGACAAAGATAACCTCCCCAAGTCCTGCTTCTAATTTGAAAGAATCTAAACTAAACTCTTCTATGATAATCAAAAGATCTGAGAGAAAAAAAGGACATGGGTACAACAAAAAAATGGGGATATAACCCCAAACATAATTCCAAATGAATATTTTATTCTGGAACTGTCAGGTTTTTTCAATCTTTAAAACTTTAATTGTTCTAAAAGACTTTTAAATACTCATATTCCTTATTTATTTTCTATAGCCGAACCTAAAATCAATTTTCCACTAATTTTATACACCTTTTCTCCCTGTACTATAATTTTCTAGATTCTTGTAAAGATGGATCCTTAACTAACTCTTTATGGATTTTTTACCATTAATCTCTACAAAATGTGAACATTTTCAAAACTTCAGAACAAAATTTTACTTGTGACTTTTGTCATGATGATAGGCATTTTTTGTACTATGATCTATTCTAAGAATAGATATGAAGAGAGACGATCCCATTGGCATGACCTTCTCATGTTGGCTCACACTATCTATGACCCTTGGATTGTACTTGGGGATTTTAATGCCATTCTTTCTCCTAGTGAGAAGTTAGGACCTTCTCCCTCTTCCATTTCTTGACATGAATTTAGAGATTCTATCGAGGACACAAGCCTTATAGAAGTAAATCTTATTGGTTCCAAATATACCTGGTACAGAAGACACTACATCAAAGTAGTGGCGAGAACACTTTATAGAGATTTTTTGAATTCTTTTGCTCTTGAAAAATGGGATACTATTTCTAGCACTACTCTTACTAGGTTAAATTCAGATCATCATCCTATTCTTGTCAATATGATCAATAGGATTTCAAAACCTATCCTCCCTTATAGGTTCAATAATGCCTGGTATGATGACCCTGATTTCACTACTTTTATCAAAGATTTTTGGAAATCTATGAACCATCAACATGATGCCTTTGCTTGTGTTACAAAACTCAAACATCTAAATCAGGCCCTTAAAGACTAGTGTATAACCAAAACTAAGAAAAATGACTTAGATATCTTCTTTATGGAAAATTAACTTTCTCAAACTCAAATCAGTAATACCACCTCAGATTTTTCTTCTGACCCTCAAGATGAAATTGAAATCTCAATGAAACTCAACTCTCTTCTCAACCTCAAAGACAACATGAAAAAAAAATTAATACAAAATGGTTATCTGATGAAGATAGAAACACCAAATTTTACAATTCTCTTCAAACGATAAAGAAGGTTAGTCGACCTCTCACCACTCTTAACTATAATGGAATTATCATTGATTTAGATGAGCCCCTTTCTAATCACATGGTTTCCTATTTTCAAAAAATCATCAATGGTCCTAATGTCAATAAGGACCTCAGGGCTGACATTATCCCCTCCTTGATTGAGGAAAATATCAATACTTATCTTCTTGGAACCCCCCTTGAGCAAGAAATTAATGATACTATATTTAGTTTAATGCCCGATAGTGCTCCAGGACCTCATGGGTTTAATAATGGTTTTTTCCAGAAACACGGGGGCATCATTTGCATGGATGTTTGTAAGATTGTTAGATCCTTTTTCTCCAATGGTGTTCTCCCCTATGGTCTTAATGCTCAGTTCCTCACTCTTATTCATTTGGTTGATAATTACTTGTAGATTCACCAATTTTGGCATATTTCCCTCATTAACACTCTCTATAAGAATATTTCTAAAATTTTGGCAAATAGACTCACTACCATATGCAACAAAATTGTTTCTTGGAATCAATTTGGTTTTATTAAAGGATGGTTTATACAAAATTGCATTTTCCTTTCCTCGGAATGTGCCAACATTCTTAATAAAGTTACCAGAGGGGGTAATATTGCTATAAATCTTGACATTAAAAAAGCTTTCGACACAATTGATTGGGGTTTTTTCTTCAAAGTGCTTCAGAGATTTGGTTTTGATGATATATTTATCAAAATAATTAAAACATTATTTAAGTCTTCTTCCATCTCCATTCTAATCAATGGTTATCCTAAAGGATATTTTAATTGCAACAAAGGTGTCAGACAGGGAGACCCCATCTCAGCCATACTCTTTATTATTTTTGAGGATTATCTTCGTAGATTGCTCTCCTATCTGGTTAATCAGAACAAGATTAAGCCCATACAGGCCACCCAGAATCTCAATGTCCCCACTCACCTCATGTATGCTGATGGTATTATTTTATTCCTTTATGGAGGGAGTAATAATACTTAGGTTCATAAATATTATTTGTCCCATTATTAAGAAATTTCAGGTTAAGCCATATGTTGGAATAAATCTTCAATTTTATTTGGAAATTGTTTTTCTTCAAATAGAAAAATCCTTCTCATCAACAATTTCGGAATCAATGAAGTTTTTCTCCCTTTCACTTATCTTGGAGTTCATATCTTTTGGGGAAGACCAAAATCAATTTTCTTTAATAGCATTGTGGATCAAATAATCAATCAACTCTCTTCATGTACGGGAAAATCCCTCTCCATGGCAGGAAGAATATGTCAGGTTAAATCAACTATTGTCTCTAAAATGGTTTACTCCTTGATGATTTATAAAAGGTCGGCTGGTGTCATAAAATGGTTGAACACTTCATAAAAAGTTTCATTTGGAATGGAAGTATTCTTGAAAGAAAACATGTCACCATCCCTTGGTCCACATGTTGTAAGCCTATTGATAAGGGAGGTAGCGGAATAAAAAATATCAAACTTTTTAATAAAGCTCTCTAGGCTAGGCTCACATGAAGTTTAATCAATAGCAACTCTGATGTAGTTTCCTTTTTAAAGAAAATATTTCATTACAAGCTTAAAAAAAAGAAATTTTAATCATATTACCTCCTCAATTTGGCCCTACATTATACAAAACTTCAACAACATCATGGATAACTCTAGATGGATGGTTAATGTGGATTCTAATATAAACTTCTGGATGGATAATTGGACTAGTTCTCCTCTTATCTCTTGGTTATCTTCTGACTCCCCTCCTAAGAATATCAACTCCACTATAGGGGGATTTCTTCAATCCCATAGAAATGATATCCCTGACAACATTGCTCATATTATTGAAAACTATCCCTTTTCTAATGTCAAGGATTTCATTATTTGGGAACCTCCTCATAATGGCTTTCTTGACTCTAAAATTTTTTATAGACATAATTTTTCCAGACTAGAGTCCAACTTTGACTGGATTAATTACTTTAACAATCCATGGATTAAACCAACAAGAATCACTTGTATTTGGCATATTTATCATAATAGTATTCCCACTAAGGTCTGTTTGCAATCTTTTGGTTTTCAACTGTGTTCCAAATGTAATTTATGTAATCAACATATGGAAGATTTTGATCATCTTTTTTTGTCCTGTGCTACTTCCTCTGCTTTGCAGAACTACATTTTTGATATTTTTAATTGCAGATAAGTTATTTTAGATGTTATTTCCTTACATATAAACATATGTGTGGATCATGATGCCTCGCAACAAATTAAAAACATCATTCTTTCAAATGTTACAGAACTTCTTCATGTTATATGGTATGATAGAAATAATATCATATTCAATAAATTCTCGTTCAATATAAATGCAGGTAAATCTCGAATACTCATTGTGATTCAAGAAGCGGCGTTAATTCAAAAAGCACATTGTAACAACATAGTTGGTGACTTTGAGATTATTCAAAAACATCAGATTGATAGAATTTACAATACACCTAAGTGCACTCTTGAAGTTTTCTTTCAAACCCCGATGCCAAGATGGATTAATGTTAATGTTGATGGTGCCTCAAAAGGTAATCCTAGTCCAGCGGGCTATGGTTGGATTTTTAGAGATTATCGTGTGCAGTGTCATGGTTTCTTTTTTAGTAGTTGTGGCACTTCTTCTGTGCTAGAAGCGATGATGATGGGTGTCATAAATGTTTCCATAGTTTCCCTTAAAAAAGATTGGATGAACATCTGGTTAGAAACGGACTCAACAACCATTGTTCAATCATTATGGAATGGAGTGACTCATCTTGCCTGGCCTCTCACCACTCGATGGATGAAGTGTTTGTATTCTTACTTGGGGATCAACTTCATTGCTACACATGCTTTCCGTGAAGCCAATGTGATTGCAGATACTCTTGCTAATAAAGGTGTCAACCAGGTTCTGACGTGGTTGGATTCCTTGCCACCTGATCTATTTCATTTTTATCAAAAATATTGTAAAAAACTCCCATTTTTCTTCTCTTGTAGCCCCCTTTTTATATATGCAATAATTAGGGCTTTGGTCTCATGACCAAGGCACGAAATTCCAAAAAAAATATAGGTTTGTTGTTTCGATTCAAATATAAAATTAACATAGATGATCAGATAAATACTGATGTTGTAGTAGTTAGACCAATGTTACATTCTTATTTTCTCCACTATTTTTTTATATATTTAGAAACCTAAAAAATATATTTTGTTTAATTTTCATTCTATTTGGTTTTGTTTGTGATTTATATTTAATTTTAATGTACTTGGGAGTTTTTGATGACTTCATCTAGGATTTTAATGATTTTTGGATTGAAATAATTAATTTTAGATGAAAGATTACAACGTTTCTATGAATTATTTTTTGATGATCAAATTTTTTGTGTGAATATGATATAAATTTTATGTTTATGTGGTATGTTTTACTGATTTTATTTACAATTTTCTCTCAGTATTCTTATTTTAGATTGTTTTTTTATCTGTATGAATTTATTTAATTTATTATGTGTTGTTTTCTATTATATAAATCTATTTTTTATGGATTTTTGATGTGATGATATATTTTTTTCTGTGGAATTTCATGATGAAATAAAGGGATATTAATATTGGGATTTTATCAAAATTGAGAGTCTGTATATATTTCATGTTTATTTTCTCAATGCATATGCGTAAATAAAAATTAATTGGAAATGTATTTGATTACCAAAATTCTAGTTATATTTCATTTTAATTTTCAATAAACTAGATATTCAATAACTATTTTTCTATAACTCCCAATCTCCAAAGGCCTTTATCAGTTGGTTGTGAACTGTTTCAACATACATTCAATCATAACGCTACCATTCTAATATTCACTAATTTTTCTTAATTTATCAATTATTTTGTCATCTTATTCCCTAAAGTAAATCCCATTATTTTCCAAATATAATAATTTAATTTAATATTATAGGCATAATTATGATTTTCACGGAATTTTTTGTTGCATCTATAACCAAGAATTGATGACATTTAGTGAATTTCATAGGAAAAATATTTTCCCCATTTTCAATCCCAATCATGAGAAAAAGATACTAAATAATGGTATTTCTATATTTCAAAATTCTTTTAGTTTTAAAGCATTTTTCGTTATAAAATTAGATAATATATACAAAAATTCATTGTTTCCATTATTAACTAAATATTTAATGTCATTTTTTTCTTTTCATCCATATCCTTAGTTTTCATTGATTAAATATACATATCATCATCATCCATTGACTATCATAGACTAATCACATATCCTATTATATCACACCTCATCATCAAGAAAATATATTAACCATTTTTTCATTTTGAAGATGACCATAAAGGTAAGGTTATATACTGCATCTCTAAGGCTCAGTTTGACATCTTTAACATTATTTACTATTGCAAAGAATTTTTTTATTATGATTTTATAAAATTAAATTAACTTCAGCCTATTGCATATATAGATATTTTGAATTAATTCCTATGATATATGTTATATCATTTTACAATGCATGTGCCAAAAAAACTCCTCATCAATTAGAAACAAAAAAATGTTTATTAGTCATATTTCTTCCTTTTTGGGTATTCTTTAACATTTGACAATATTTCCATATTATAGATTTTTTAAATATGTTCGTAGTAGCATCTAATTTTTATTATAGTATGTTTATTTTTTATTTTTTTCAATGTAGGAGAATATTAATTTTAATTTTAATGGATATGTTCAATTCAATGTCTGCTGATTTACTAAAGTTGAAGAGAAACAACACTTTGACATGTTGTTTACTGTATAAAATGGAACTCATCTATTTTTACTTGATTCTTAATTATTCCTTATTTTAATATTTAAATATTTGACCTTTATGACACATTGAGTTTATGTTAGTTTGATCTATTGAAAAACTTTTGGTGTTTGTATGAATTACTAGGTATCTGGTTAACCTCATTTTTTGTACTACCAATTTCTCTTTATTAATTACAAATAAATTATTTAATATATTTCTTGAATTTAATTACTCATGAGTTAATTATCGACTAATATTATTTTTTATTTTAACTGACTAATTTCATCACAAAACAATGTAACAGACTAATACAAAATAATAATTTTCAAATTCAACCCCTATGATTTCATTTTTAAGGCTCTATTTGACATCATTAACATCATTTATTATTGCAACTAATCTTGTTATCTTGATTTTATAAAATTAAATTAATTGTACCTAGTTGAATATATAAATATATGGAATTAAAACCATTGATATATATTTCATAATTTTTAAATACATTTCTAGAAAAAAACTTTCATCAATAAGAAAAAAATCTTCCTTAGTTGAACTGTTTCCTTTTTGGGTATTCATTAACATTTGACTATATTTATAGATTATAGATTTTATAAGTATGTTCACATTAGCATATAATTATCATTATAGTATTTTAATTTATTTATTTTTTAATGAAGAACAATGATACATAAATTTTTAATGTATAGGTTCAATTCAGTATCTACAGATTTTCTAATGTTGGAGAGAAACAACACTTTGGCATGTTGTTCACTCTATGTACTTGAAATCATCTATTACGTGATTCTATATTCACCTCAACTCATCTGTTACATGATTCTATATGTACTTGAAATCATCTTTTTTTACGAGATTAGGAATGATTTATTTGTAGATAATGCTCGTGTTGTAGGTATGTTGATTATATTTTCATAAAAATGTAGATATTATTTTCTTTAATATTATGTTCTTTTTTTACTACTGAAAGATCCAAAGTTTTATATTTATTTGGTTTCTTCATAGTATAATTTTTTGTTAATGGTGATGAAATACCTTTTATTGTATGTTTCCTTTACTATAATAGTTTCTTGGGGCCAATGGTTATGCTGACAGAGGGAGTACTTTCCCGGATGAGTGCACCACCAAAGACTGATATACCCATTATTACACCCACAAAAATTAGTGAATACAATTGGTTTGTTTTTTTTCACATGATTTGGAATGATGGGTGTACATTTCAAGTAATTTTTAGATGTAATAGTTGGGATATAAAGGGCACAAAAACTTTCAGGAAAGCTCTTCTACAAGTTTTATATCACTGGATTCTTGAGAGGTCGCTCAAAGACGATGATTTAAGTTATCATTCACAAATTCCATTCCCCTATTAAGGATACTGATTTTATCTTAGGTAGGCATGGAAATTCATTTTTATGATTTTTTTTCATGTCATAGATTTAAAACAACATGAATATATTCATCATGAACTAGGTTCATATATTAAAACTTATTATAAAATTTATATTTTTACATGAGAAAACTAGAAACAATGGAGAAATTATCATAAGTGATACTTGTTTTGAGAATTCTTTGGTAATTAATTTAAAATTGAGCCTTACCTATTTCTAATAAATGGGGGCCAATGGGATTTTGTTTATTGGATAAAGTATCCTAGATACAGTATGATAGCTAGCTGGTTCACCATGGGATAATATTCTGACTAATTTAATATATTTTTTCAGGGATGATATGTTTTAAAAAGAGAGATTAAAGCATAAGAGTCTATACAGATTTGTAAATTGTGTAGGTTGTGGTTCTAGGCCAACCAAAAGAGAATAAATTTTCACAGGTCTTCTTTTGGTTTTCCATTTTTTATTCATTGTTTCTTATTTGTTCAATTATGAATAATTATGTGTTGATTCTGTACTTAACATATTTTCTATCTTATTCAACTAAAGGATTAAGTAAAATAATTAAATTTATTATTATTCATTTATTACATATCTTAAATTTTATAAATATAATATGGTTTTGTTTTGTACATGCATGTTTGTTTTCTTTGGATAATATCAAGATATTATTATCATTACCTGGTAGCATTATCTCATATTTTTTATTCTATGTTCTATAATATTTTTAATATCTTAGTTGCATATTTTATTTTGGCATTGTATAAATAAATTATTATTTTTATATATTGATTTAAATCTCTAATTAATAATTTTTTGAGTTTTTTTTATTATGATATGAATGATTTTTGTGAATTAAAATTGATCTAATTTGTTTAATGTTTTTATTATTATTTTTTACTAAATGGGATGCTTAATATTTATATCAATCTTCATGTTTTAGAAGACTGATTACTCAATATAAAGTCTTGGGGATATTTTTTTGAAGTCTTTAACTGATTAAATGTGTTGATTGCTAAAATCAATGGAAGAAAGGGAATTTGGGAGGCAAGCACCAAGGGATGGGAATGGGTGATAAATCATCTGTAAACAATGCTAGTGTTTGGATGAAATGTCTCAGTCGTGTATAAAAAGTGATAGGGTGGAGTAATAATATAATTTTGAGAAATAATCCATCATAGATGATGGGAGAAGTGGCATATTTTAGAGTTGTATATCTTTACAACTTATTTACAACACTGATGTCGGGTTAGTTTTTATTATAAAGATCATAATTTTATTTATCCATTTTAATAATTTTTTAATTAATGTAATTTAATTTTATATCATTAATCTTTAATATAAATTTTTATTCCAAATATATTTTAATAAATTTTTCTACTATATATTGTCCAAAAAATTCCTCAATATTTTCTCCACTTGTATTCTAATATTACATACTACTAATTTGTGATTTGAATATATTCAATATTAATTTTCATTATTAACTTAAAAAAATAATATTCTCTTAATGAATATAATAATCAATTTATATTGTAGTAAGAATGAACAATCGAGTACTAGTAACATAAAAAATGTAATTATATACACCATGAAAAATAAATAAGAGGTGAATATGCCATGTGTCTCCCAGAAGTAAAAGTGAGACAATAAACTCTTACATCACACTTCCTTTTTTGTTGAACATACTATAAAATCATGTATAATGGTTTTAAACATGATATTAACTTATTTTTGTTGTACCTCTCGTTCCCCTCGTTGTTTGATTTTCATGATCACAATCACCTTATTATTTGTCTAACCTTGTTTTCAAGTGTTGTGGATGATAGGCAAAAGATTGCCAAATGAATGGCCCAAGAAAGGACAAGGAGTGGACTGAATTTCAGTCCACCGGCCAACCGGTGTGGTAGCACCGGCCAGCCGGTGGACCTGGCAGAGGCATTGCCCACTGCCAGGCTCCACCGGTCAGCCGGTGGCTCTGTCACCGGCCAGCCGGTGGCACCCAGCTCAAACAGTGTGAGCTACTGTCTTCCCACCGGCCAGCCGGTGGCTCCTCCACCGGTCAGCCGGTGGAGCCTGGACCAAGACTCTTCTTCTCTGCCAAGGCACCGGCCAGCCGGTGGCCCTGTACCGGCCAGCCGGTAGTCCAGTCAAACTAGCCGTTGGGGCTTTGACCAGGCTGCTCCACTTGCCTCCCAACGGCTCCGAAAGCCTTTCCAACGGCTCCAAAGGCCTCCAACGGCCATATGAGGGTTCCCCCCTATAAATAAAGGACCTTGAAGCCCCGGAACAATTGCCGGACCATTATTAAGCATTGTGAAGCCAACGAACACAATTCTCCTCATTTGGCAAACCTCCGGCGGATTGCTCCAAGGGAACCACAACTACTCCAATACAATTCCACATCCAAGGAGCACCACCATAGAAGATTGGGAGTGAACGTCTTCAACTCCATTCAACCTTTGGTGCCCAAGGCTTCTCAACAATACGGTTTTTATTGTTTATTCATTTTGAGCTTTAAAATTGGGTTTGTGCCTACAAACCCCAAACCCTTTTCTCATCCCCCTTTCTTTTGGGTTTCACACCACCATTAAGGTGTGAAGAGGTTTCTTCAAGCCTTTCCTTTTAAAAGGCTTGAGTTTTCGGTGAGCTAGCCTTCACCTGTTAAAAAGGCTAGTGGGTTCTTGCTATTCCATTGAAAGCAAGTGGGTTCTTGCTTAACCACCAAAAGCAAGCTGTAATAGGTCCTAGTGCTACCTCAAAGCCTAGTGAGTTTCTTGCTAAAACCATTGAAAAGCAAGCGGTAGGAATCTCTCAACGGTTGAGTTGGGAGCGGAGACGTAGGCCGGGTTTTGGCCGAACTCCGTTATCAATTTTCTTGTGTCTTGCCTTTTTACTTTCCGCTGCATTTTTACTTTGATTTTTAATTTGTTAATCAATTTTTTAAAAAGGCAATTCACCCCCCTCTTGCCATCACTTCCCTCGTGTTTCTTCCGACCCAACAATTGGTATCAGAGGGGTAGTTTGAGTAATTCCCTAAACCGGTTTCAAATTAAAGATCCTATTTTATTTTTTTGATGGCTTCTACCGCTTCTTCCTCTCAATCCCCCGAAGGTCATTCTTTGGATCGTGCTCCATTCTTTGATGGAGCCGATTATACTTTTTGGAAAACCCGCATGTCAACTTTTCTTAAAAGCATTGGTTATCCAATTTTTAAAATTGTTATGCATGGTTTTTCCCTCTCCTCTCCCGATGAGTCTAAATGGACCCCCAATGATATTGCAAATTTTGAGCTTGATGGCAAAGCCATGAATGCTCTTCATTGTGGCTTAGATCGTAATGTTTTTGATCATATTTCTTCTTGCTCTACTTCACATGATATTTGGAAATGTTTAAAACTTACCCATAAAGGCACTAAGAAGGCTCAAAAGCAAGAACCCAACAACAAGCAAGAACCCGATGAAAAATCTGTGCCCAATTGCCCACTCCACAAGAAAAGGGCCAAGAAGAAGAAGAAGAAGGCTTTAAAGAAAACATGGAGTGATAGCTCCACCTCTTCATTCTCCTCCTTCTCCTCGAGCGACCAAGGTAAAAAATGCCTAATGGTAAATCATGAGGTATCATCTTCCGACTCTTCTTCCTCGTCTTCTAGTTCTTCAAATTCTTTTAATCATCTTTCTTATGACGAACTCTCACACGCTAGAGATCAATTAGAAAATGGTTTTCATGAACTTTCCTCAAAATTTGTTTCTTTGAAAAAGAATTTCAAAAAGCTTTCCTCCGAAAAAGACCAACTTCTAAAAGAGAAGGTGGAACTGTCCCTCAAAATCCAAAATTTCCCAAATGTTGATTCCATGGAATCAACCATCAAAGACCTAAGGGAAACCCTTGCTAAGTTCACCCAAGGGGAACAAAATTTGAACAATCTCCTAGGTTCCCAACGAATTTCTAGGACCACTCAAGGACTTGGCTATACCAACCGAGCTTCCTCCTCCCATGCACCCACTGTTTTTGTAAGGGGGATCTCTTGTTATAAATTTTGTAACTATTGTAAAAAACCCAGGCACCTCATTTATGAGTGTGATTGCAAAAATTCCCAGTATGGCCAACCCAAGTCTATTTTCTTTTCGGACGAATTCTATAGGAGAAGACCCGCTATGAGACAAGTATGGATTGAAAAATCCCTTCTTGCGAGTCTCTCCGGGCCAAAATTTATTTCCTATCCCCGGTGATTTATTGTTTTTATTTAGGGGGAGTTAGGATTGTTTAAGCTTTTCAATTTCAAATTTTTTCAAACTTTCAATTTCAACACTTGGTTTCAAATTTTCATTTCAAAATTCAATTTTTGATTCAAAACTTTCAATTCAAACTGTTATTCAATTTTTGATTCAAATTTTCATTTCAATTCCAAAATTTCAATTGATTTTCAATTCTCAAATCTTGTTTTTCAAATCATTCCCTCAATCAAGTTTTGTGCCCCGAGCTATTTTGATAATCACAAAGGGGGAGAAATTTCTTGATTGATTGGGGGAGAAACCTTTTCTATCATGCTTTGATTTATTTTCAAATTATCCTTTAAGAATTCCTTTCAATTTCAGTATTTTACTTTGATTGTTTTGGTGATTGTGATCATCAAAATAGGGGGAGATTGTTGTACCTCTCGTTCCCCTCGTTGTTTGATTTTCATGATCACAATCACCTTATTATTTGTCTAACCTTGTTTTCAAGTGTTGTGGATGATAGGCAAAAGATTGCCAAAGGAATGGCCCAAGAAAGGACAAGGAGTGGACTGAATTTCAGTCCACCGGCCAAACGGTGTGGTAGCACCGGCCAGCCGGTGGACCTGGCAGAGGCATTGCCCACTGCCAGGCTCCACCGGTCAGCCGGTGGCTCTGTCACCGGCCAGCCGGTGGCACCCAGCTCAAACAGTGTGAGCTACTGTCTTCCCACCGGCCAGCCGGTGGCTCCTCCACCGGTCAGCCGGTGGAGCCTGGACCAAGACTCTTCTTCTCTGCCAAGGCACCGGCCAGCCGGTGGCCCTGTACCGGCCAGCCGGTAGTCCAGTCAAACTAGCCGTTGGGGCTTTGACCAGGCTGCTCCACTTGCCTCCCAACGGCTCCGAAAGCCTTTCCAACGGCTCAAAAGGCCTCCAACGGCCATATGAGGGTTCCCCCTCTATAAATAAAGGACCTTGAAGCCCCGGAACAATTGCCGGACCATAATTAAGCATTGTGAATCCAACGAACACAATTCTCCTCATTTGGCAAACCTCCGGCGGATTGCTCCAAGGGAACCACAACTGCTCCAATCCAATTCCACATCCAAGGAGCACCACCATAGAAGCTTGGGAGTGCACGTCTTCAACTCCATTCAACCTTTGGCGCCCAAGGCTTCTCAACAATACGGTTTTTATTGTTTATTCATTTTGAGCTTTAAAATTGGGTTTGTGCCTACAAACCCCAAACCCTTTTCTCATCCCCCTTTATTTTGGGTTTCACACCACCATTAAGGTGTGAAGAGGTTTCTTCAAGCCTTTCCTTTTAAAAGGCTTGAGTTTTCGGTGAGCTAGCCTTCACCCGTTAAAAAGGCTAGTGGGTTCTTGCTATTCCATTGAAAGCAAGTGGGTTCTTGCTTAACCACCAAAAGCAAGCTGTAATAGGTCCTAGTGCTACCTCAAAGCCTAGTGGGTTTCTTGCTAAAACCATTGAAAAGCAAGCGGTAGGAATCTCTCAACGGTTGAGTTGGGAGCGGAGATGTAGGCCGGGTTTTGGCCGAACTCCGTTATCAATTTTCTTGTGTCTTGCCTTTTTACTTTCCGCTGCATTTTTACTTTGATTTTTAATTTGTTAATCAATTTTTTAAAAAGGCAATTCACCCCCCTCTTTCCATCACTTCCCTCGTGTTTCTTCCAACCCAACAATTTTAATACCATATTAATATTTATATGATCTTAAAATAACCTTTTAAACTTCTTATCACCCATTCATTAATAATCTTTCATTATTCTCATTTTTTTAGGTGTTAATATTCTTGTTCTCTAATGGATGTTTTGTTATGAAAGATATAGTTCTTGCACATAGTATATAGTTCCATGATACAAAGAATAATAGTAGTGACATAATTATCATATTTATACATAAATTAAAATTTTAATACCAATCATTAAATATGGTTACGAAAAATGAACTGCATTACAATCATGGTTATGGTAAGTCGTATCTACCCATGAGTAACATTTCCATTTTCAATGATCATTATGGAAAGAAGTTAAGAAATATTTATTCTTTAAAGAATGATCAAAATATATTATATACCATATTATTTATTTAAATATACTTATATGTATCATCCATGTTTTATGGTGATAAAATAGAGTAACATAATTTTGTGAAGGTGGTAGTCCACACGTACACGAACGATGTTATCTTTTTTCAGTGTAAAAGTGAAAATGATATATTATATTTTTAAAATGATAAATATGTCAGTGATATAATAATTATTTTATTTATATAACATAAATTTATTAAAATTATCCTTATTACCTTCAATGTAAAGTGTTAGTGGAAAAAGAATCACATCGATTCACAAGGCGGTAGTCCATCGTACACACGAGCGACGTTATCGTATCCCCAAAATATTGGAAACTAAAAAAATTATATATGATATGATTAATAAAAAGGTATAATTATATTAAAAATATCATAATTATACTTTATATTCATCATCATACCCAACCATGATAGGTGGTAATGGAAAAATGAATGACATCTGTTCACGAGGCTGTAGTCCAACGTACACACGAATGATGATTTAATAACCTATTTTATGAAAGTGGGTATGGTTATTGGGAATTCACTTATTATAAAAGAATATATTTATATGGAAGATATTTTGGTTATTATATCATTATTTTTTTAATAATAATTTAATGATGTTCAAGAATAAATAAAATAAATATGTTCATTAAAGAATGTTACCTATTCTTCAAGTAACCTCCTTAAGTTTGCTCCAAATCCTTCTAAAGATGGAATTATACCCAAAATAAGGACACTTGGATGAGTGGAGGGAATTTTTAAAGTTATTTTGGAAGGTATTGGATGAAATAAAATGGTTTGCAGTTGTGAATAAGAGTATAGAGGTGATGGCCTTTTAAAAGTGAGGTGAGTGTCACACTTGTAATTTTTGGAAAGAAAAAGGCGTACCCACATTTTTCACATTCTAAACGGGTCAATAATGGATTATACTAGATTATTGTACAATATAGGGTATAAATTTGTCAATATAATATATTTTATACAAGTTTTAGGTCGATTTAACTCTTATCTTTTGAGTTTAACCCCCGATAAATCAACTTTTACCTTAACCGTAGTAATTAATTTTTACAGTTTTCATTATTAATTTTGGAAAAAAATTAAGTTGAATTTTTTATAAATTATAAATTATTATGATTAAAAATAGGAATCCATTTTTCCAAATTCTAATAAAAAATTGAAAATTTTAATTTCAAATTAATCTTGCTGACGTGACGGGAAAGCGGGTTTTCAAAGAGAAAATGTGCGAAAGTTTACATTGTTTTTAAAAATATTTAAATACGGAAGTGATTATAATGACCTAAATTAGATTTATAGATATATAATTGACTAATTTTACTTGGAAAAACAAATTAAAATATAATTTAAATTTTTAAATAATTTAAATGAAAAAGAAAATTTTCAATTAAAAATTAGTATTTTCACTATTCATCGAAAAATGAAATATTTTAGAAAAAACCAAAAAATTCAACCTAAGATAATTTTAATATTATTATTTTAAAAATTAATTATATTTTTCTTAAGAAAAATATAAATTTTGTAACAAAATAATTTTAAATTATGTGTTCAAAGTACGATTAAACCGTCTTTTAGAAAAAATATAGTTTTTCATAAAATGATTCTTTTTATTAAATGATTATTATATAATTTTCAATTAATAGATAACCATAATTTTATTAATTTAGTTATTAGTATTCATACACTCCAACTTATAGCTAGGTTATAATTGTGTATTATATTATGGTTCATTTTCACTTGGGGATGTGTATTCTACAAGTTATCCAAGAGATTAAATTTATTTAAAAATAAATATTTTTTAAAGTATCTTTTATTATATTTTCTTCTAATCATGGTATTATGTGTCATACATGTTATGAAAAACAATTTTCTTAGTTTAAAACCTTGAGGTGATACGTTATAAACTATCTTTGATTCCGAAACACCATGAATAAACATTTTTATTCAAGAAAACCTTCATTGGAATTTTTTCTTACATCTAGAATGTATAAAATATCATTTAAAACAGAAGTGTCCTTAAATTATGAAATTCACACAATTAGTCAAAGAGAAAACCAAAAAATAAATAAACTAAGATAATGAAATTATACATAACATATACTTCATTACTTTAGTTCAACGACATATTTTAAACCTCAAAAATCTAAGTAACTTTAAAATAAACGGAAAAAAATGGAAACACCTACCTCAAGTGATTCAAACTTGTAGCCTTCAATAAAAACCACTAGAATATGTCTCAAGATATGGATCACAAGATTTAGAGACCAAAATCACTAATTATAACATAACCCTAAACATAGAAATTGACTTGTATTGTCACTAGGGTTAGGAGAGAAGATAAAAATGGAAGAAAACTAAAAAAGAAGAAGAGAAGATCCCTAAACATTTAATCTGAGTGAAAAATCACCAATAAACCGCTCTAAATCCACTATATAATAGATTGGAAGGAAGATAGTAGTCCTTGGGAGGTTCCAAGGTTGGATGGATTTAATGGGGGCGGAAAAAAAACTTGAAATAAAAAAATACTAAAAACTGAGTAGGTATCATGGTTTACTCGCATGGTTTTCTAAACCATTTGGAAACTGTGTGATGGAAACCTTCCAATACTATAACGGTATCACAACTATTATAATATGGTTTCCAAAACCATTCACCTAACCTTTTGTTCCTATAAAAGATCTAAAAAGTTCAAGGTTTCACTCCAAAATATCCCAAAACTCAAGGGTCTTAATCAATGACCAAAAATATAAATAAAAAGTGACACCATGTGTGTCATAATTCTCCCCATAATTCCACTTTCTACACCCATAAGGTTGTCGACAACTGAGGACAAGTTGGAATTATGAAACCTACTCAACTACAACAAAAGCAGATCAACTACCCAACTTACTAAACATAAAACCAAGGGCATTAGACATAATAATCCACTTTTTTGTAGAACCACCAAAAATCAGCATTATACTAAACATCCAAGGAAACACCAAGAATCTAGATTTCACACCACTCATTGAATAGAGGTATGGGGTATAAACCAAATGATACATTATGATAACCACTCCTTTGATCTTATTTGTATTTGGAAATTTAAAAAACACATATCACCACTCCTAAGAGCCTCCTAAATCCAAATCCTAAACAAATTACATAACCTAATCACCACCCTTGAAACATTCGAGGCCCTGGAAGAAAAATAAAGGATGAATCCCAACCAAAGGAAATTTGTAATTCACACTACAATAATAAGGATAGTATATGGATACCAAGAATAGGTCTCCCTACCATTTATAAATTTCTAATAATAAGAGAACAAAATATAAAAGCACTACCAGAGCCCAAAACATATCCAAAAAAGATCAAAACATAAAGATCATCACCTGAAATATAAGTCTTCTAGACAAAAACTCTTTTATTTTATTATATATAATAGAATATGATATAAAAAATGTGGAAACAATCCCACCATATAAACTAAAACTAATTATTTTTCCTTTAATAACCAGGAAAACTAATAAATCTCTAATAGTGATGATGATTTCCAAACTGATGATAAGTCCTCAGAGCTTCCAAATAAGATTTCATAGGGTACCCTGAATTCCCACACTAAAAATACACTAACAAATTCAACTTTTTGATATAGGAGTAGTAGGTTGATGAGATGACTTCCCATTAGAATCACCCTCATTATTGTATTTTTAGTTATCCATATCACCCTCACTAACACAAGTTGGGGTGAAAGGATCTCCTGTCATTGGGTACCCAACCAATATTACCAAATCAATGGTGTAATTGTTCACCAATTACATATAGGTAGTTAGTAAATAATGAAACACCAATGAATAAAGTTATGGATGAATTACTCTAACAATTAACCATGCTTTATTAGATTCATTGGAAGCTAACTCTGGAGATAAAAGTATTGGGCTAGTGAAATATTAAACATAATCTTTCACTAACTGATGACCCTGAGGAACACCCAAAAACATGACCACCTTCTCAACTCTCACCTCCTTGGGATAAAACCACTTAATAACGGTTTCCATGATATACCCCTAATAAAAAACATAAAATAGTTTGGCATTGGGAGTGATAATCCAAATTTCCCATCCCAATCCTTTTAATAAAGCAATAGTTCACCTCGCCCTAGAGGTTTTAGGATTTTGTAGTAAATAAAAGATCTCTTCGTCTATAGTTATATACTTCAACATCTTATGGAGTAATTGATCACTATATAGCACTAGCAGATTAAAATTTAGAAACTCTTAGTCACAACCCATGATTCAAGAAGAATAAATCCCCGCCACTCCATCAATATTTAGGGTAGAGTCAGAGACTAGAAATACAACTCATTGATCACTTGGATAGACACCCAAATCATTCCCTTTGTGACTTACCAACTCTTTTCCGAGGATAATATTCAAAAATATCAAAAAACAACCCATTAAATAAAACTTATTTAACTTTTACCAAAATATAACAGATACATTTCAAACAAATTAATATTTTAAGGCCATATTTAAAACACCACTTGAAAATGTCTTTGAAAACCACACAAATTCCCAATTCAGAAGAAAAAAACTAAAAATTCTTACATTCCGAGACAACCTTTCAATTTATATTTCAAAAACCTTAAAACATTTCAAACCCAATAACAGATGAAATCCATATCTTGAAAACTATTTTCACCTTCAGACTATACACAATAAAATCATTTTATATTACACAAAACAATTTATTACATGTAAATAAAAATAACCGAAAACCCATTTCTTCAACTCAAATCATTTTTGATAAAATTCAATACCATCAAAATAATGTGCACTAAAACATCTAAAACATGGTTTTTCAACAAGTTCAATTACCTTGTCAACAAAATTGCTTTAAATCATAATAAAAAACATTCATAATACATAAATTTATAGTATATCACTCATAAACAAAAACCATAATTCATAAGAGAATATGGAACCATCCAAGGAGTGAGAAAAAATCTAAAAATTGTCTTTTGTGCATACTTTTCACACACTGTTTTCAGACAGTGTTCCAACCATCAAATTCCTACTAGAATTTATCCTGAATGGATCACATGGCCTATGCATGGTCTAACAGACTATGCACCTGAACTATGAACCTCCTAAATCTCCTCATATTTCAATCTAAAACTAAAAATTTCTCAAGACATATCTTAGGATCCTCCTACAAAAAATATTATTATCAAAACCCATCAAAATATTTAATAATAAAAAAACTACACATCTAGATTCAAATAAAAACTCCAGGACACCCATACTAACTCAATGTCTAATGTAAAGAAGAGTTATCCTGGAACTCCCTATACTCACCACTTGAGATCTCATTGTCCTATATCATTTCTATCATTGTCCCTCAAATAAAAAGAGAGTTAATCTCAAAAATCTAGGCCCCTTTTAAGAAACCTAGGCTCTAATTCCTTTTGTAATGATCCAGTATGAGCTTCCACTTAAACAAACGCCCAATCCAACCCACCACTAGAATTAAGCGCATTCCTTATTGGGAAAGGATGTTGATATAAACAGAGGTATAAAATATTAGCCTTTTGAAATTATTTCACCCTTAACAATATAAAAAATGAATAACAATCAAGAACAATGATAAATTCTACAAAGACATTTTCAACAAAATACAACATTATATACATGGCTTATAAATATATTAATCAAAACAATATAAAAGAATATGTTTGGAGAGTCTGATACCCAAAAAAACCACCAACTCTATGTGACTCTCAAGTCACCATTCTGAACCAACATCCACACCCACATTCCACAAGATTGATGTACCAAACCAATCTAAAATCCAAATCTTGAAAACCAATACAAAACCTGAAGACTACATACCTGAAAACATGAGTATATAGGGTGTGAGACATTGGCCCATAGGAAGCACCATGATTCCATTCCATTCATATTAAAGGAAAAATCAATTCAACTAGTTTGAAAAATATATATAATAAAATAGGTTTTCATTTCACTTTAATCGTTTTAAAACAAACATCATATCCAAATTCAATTTTCAAATGATTTAACCATTTTAAAATAAAAAATTACAAATCTTTCACTTATCATTTAAAATTAAGCATAGAAAACTACATTCAACTTTTAGTTAAAACATTTTCACCCCCTCTGTATAATAATAAAGAGAAATAAAAACCATAACGAAAGATAAATTCCATGGAATAGTCGTGAAAAACAATAATAAATAAACAAAAAAACCCATTTAACACCATTTCTCAAACATAAAGTATATAATGTGAAAACGTTAATCCCAACCATGAGATAAGAAACACACATGTTAAATAATTATAATCAAAACATAGTATAAGATATATATCATTTGGAAACACCATTGGGATTAATGGGACAATACTGGATGTAAATAGTAAGAACCCTTAACCATTAGATCTTGGGGTCTAACATTCATCACCTAAATTTCTCTGAACTAGACTCATCAGTTACATATCCCTAAGAAACATGAATAGTAACTAAGGGTTGTTATCTAGGGTAAACAATAAACTAGGAAATCACCCATCCCATGATTTCCCACATATATTCCAAACGTTCATCATGTAGTAAATAAAAGAGGGTATTGGGAAACTATAAACCAATGTCAATCACATGAAAAAAAAGGAACCTATAAGGATAACACCATAATAAAATATTCCCCACCTATAACACCACCATAATAACATCCCACACCCATAATCACAAGCATGAATCATAATTCAAAGATCCATAACATGGATATACATAGACATCATCAATAAATACAATAGGTCTCATTAATGGTATAACCAATCAATCAAAGAAACATCATTTCACAAAGTTCTGTTCGGGTCCTTAACTTCTTACATAAAGAATATACATTTTGGAAATACCTTATCATGACCATTTGTGAACTAAATATAAATAAAAGGGGAATCATAATTAATAATGAATCCCGAATCATAATGAATTGAATGAAATTATTATTTCATTTAATAAAATGACATATCCTTTTTTAAAACCTATAAAAACATTAAATCTAAAAAGGAACCCACCTTATAAATTTTCTTGGATTCTAAAACACTATAAGAAAACATTTTTCTTTAACAAATCCTTTATTATAAATTTTTCAAACATCTAAAATGCATAAAATTCCATTTTAAAAAATGAAAATAAATTAAAAAATTAACCCATTTGGACAAAGTTAAACCCAATAAAACATGGAAAATATTTTAAAAGGAAATTATATATAGAATATACTTAAATAAATTAGTTTAAAAGTGCATTTAAAACCTCAAGCATCCAAGTAACTCTCAAATAAAAAACAATGGAATGGAAACACTAACCTCAAGGTATGCAGTAGTTTCACCATCAATGAAACCCACTAAAAGAGGTATCAAGAGATAGATCAAAACATTCAAAAACAATAATTCATAACTACACAGCAACCCTAGAAATATAAATCATCCAACATGGAAACTATTGTTAGGGGATAATAGAAAATGTAAGAAAACCAAATTAGAAGAAGATAGGATCCCTAAACATTCATCTTTGTAGAATAATAACTAAGAAACCACTCCAAATCCACTATTGAAATTTCTTATAAGGAGGGGAAGAGGCCTTGGGGATTCATAGATCAGATGGTTTGAATAGAGTTTGGGTGGGGGAGAAGCCCCAAATATAAATAACTTTAAATGAAAAAAAACTAAAAACCGGGAAAGTTTCCTAGATTTCCTTCTTAGTTTTCCAAAATATGTGATTGCTACTATCTAAAATTATAGTGGTCATATAGTCACTATGGTTTCTTAAATAGTGAACCTAGCCATGTGGCTTTGGAAAATCTAAAAAAGTAGAAGTTACGCCATAGAACACCCCAAAACTCACAATAATAAATCAAGGGAAAAATATACAAATGAGTTCCACCATGGATGTAAAATATCCTATTTTGTTTCAACTAATTTGTTTATGAAAATTTTGATATGTAAGAAAAAGAAGTTTTCTAGAAATTTATTTCCTCTTTCAACACAATCTCGCTTTTCTAGTTCATTAGGAGGGATTTTAACACCATCCTAGATCAATTTGAGAAGATTTGTGGTTTTAGTTACTCTATCAAAGCTTATGGGACTTTAAAGACTTAATTTCTTAAAAAATCCATCCTAACCTGGGATACTAGGGAGTGATTTAAATTAGTGTAAGAAAAAACAAGGAAATATAAATTTGGATCCATCTTTATAGATTCCTCACAAATATTTATGGTATTACTAGCTTCTTGAATGCCTCGTTATACTATCTAGAATGATTTTTATCAAATCAGTCTCTCCTACTGATGAAAATGAATGATGTAGATGGTGACTCCCATTGTTTTTGTTTCTCTATGTTATGGATTCAAATTTAATATTTTGTGAAGATGGTACAAAACTCCTAGGTTTCACCCATTAATGGGAAACCTTAGTATATATTACAATGTAAAATCAGATAGTTTAGAGAAGATATAAGAGTTTGAGATAGACATAGGGATAATCACCTCTCTAGTCTCGCATATTTGGATAATGAGATTAACAAACTTGATGATATACTCCAATATCACTAGTATGATAAAAGATTTACTTATTTATTTGATAAAAAGGTAGTTATCACAAATAATACTTAAAGTGGAAAGTTCTATTAGGGAACGGTCTAGAGTTGATTGATCAAAAGGGGGATGAGAATACTACTTACATACACACTTGCATTAAGGATTGAAAAATCATTATCATCCGTAACCACCAACTGGAGGGAGGTTTGTTCACTACTAAAACTAATGTCAAAGTTCCTATGGCTATAGAAAACTTCTATAAATTTTTTATTACCTCTTATAATGACATAGGAATGTGTGGTTATCCCTATATAAGAGATGATAGAATTTTCCTTGAGGGGAATTTGTGTCTCATTAAAGATTAAACTAATGCGTGACTTAATGTGATTCCTTGTAGGGGGAGATCATAAAATCTATCAAAACATTGAATATAAAAATTTTCCTTGATAATATGGTCTTAATGGGTCCTTCTATATTACTTCATGGAATTATATCAAGATGGACCTCATCTCGGCAATACAAGACTACCTCAAAGGAAGGTCTCTTCCCATATCCTCATTTGCCACCAACTATATGAACATACCTAAAATGACGCAAAAAGGAATATTTTAACCAATTTTACACCATTATAATTTGTAATTAATCTTATAATATTCTGTATAAAATCATCAATAGTAGACTCTCCCCTCTTCTTTCATGTTTGGTTTCTAGTGAGCAACACGACTTCATCAAGGATAGAAGCATCCAAGGCTCCATTAGACTATCCCAAGATATGGTTCATGACATTAATAGGAAATTTTAGGGTATTAATATTATAGTGAATTTTTACATGTAGAAAGTATATGGTAGGTTAAAACATTGCTTTATTATTTAAACCAAATGTCACATTGGATTCTCAAAATTGTTCTGAAAACTTTGCTTCCATAATTTATCATCTCTATGGTTCTCAATCTCAATAATAAGGAAAAATATGAATTCTTAAATTATATCCAAGGCCTTATACAAGGAAAATTGATTTATCTCATTAGGTTTTTCCTTTCCCAATATTGACCTAGTAGAAATATTTATGTAGACCAATCCACTAATCTTATTTCTCCTTTCAAAGAAATATTTGTATCTTTAGGTATCTCATAACTCGTAATAAATAATGGTATTATTTTTTCCTGAATATAAATTGAAAATCAATTTAAGGATTAAAATATTTAATTAATACCAATAGAATTTAGGGTGGGAAGAAAGTGAATTTGATTAGTATTTGTGCTTAAATCTCTAGTAGTTTTCCAGTTATTAGGGTTCTTCAGATTAAGGGTTATCTTTGCTTCACGATTGGTTGGTTCTACATGGAATACCTCAGAGTGTTATTATATACATGGAGGATCAGGATCAGTCACTATGATTTTATGGTTAATAATATCATAGGTTGTATAATTAATATAAATATTTCATTTTATCTCATTTGGAAGTACAATAACTCACATTAATAATGATTTTTCCTCAATCCCCATGAAAATACTAGCGGTCATCGGAGTCCCTAAATGATTTATTAAGATCATTCAAATCAATCTTAACATGTTCTTATGGGACACTCAGCTTAGTGAAAAGTGATAATGGTCCTCCTACAGGTGTCTGGTATTATCGATTGGTGATGGTGGGGTTTATTTTCATAGTAGAATCCATGTTATCCATTTATGTGAATATGACCTAAGATATCATAATAAGAAAATATTTATGGGTGATATTCTCTGGGTTCAAATATTTTATAGCACATGATGCCTTTGAATTCATTATAACATCTATCTCCCCTTTATTTGGGATCCTTCAAGGATCCCTTCACTACCTCCTTGAGAATTTTATATAGATTATCTAAAGAGGTAATGTTTCTTTTTGTAAGGATAATTTCTTAGAGAACCTACTTTTCTTTCCGTATTTCCCTACTATCTACTTGAAATTTAGGGATTCTAAAAAACATAAAAAATTCATAGAATCTATTCTCAATTATGATCAGATGAATATTTTTAACAATATATATTTAGTGGATGGCCCGTATCAATTAAAATTCACTAAAGTTGGATTGGTTCTATTTAACTCAAAAATTACCATATTTCCAGACACATCTATTAGGGGTAAATGCATGGTGTTAAGTTTTTTGAT
Source organism: Viscum album (assembly GCA_963277665.1). NCBI lineage: Eukaryota > Viridiplantae > Streptophyta > Magnoliopsida > Santalales > Viscaceae > Viscum > Viscum album. The sequence goes on from OY728127.1 coordinate 498,224,086, forward strand.
ATGAATTACTTATTTAATAATATAGCTTTATGGATTGGATTTATCACAGCCATACTCTCCCAAAATATAACTTGATTCATTTAAAAGGTATATAAAAGACTTATTACCTCTCTTGTTATGAGCAGCCTCAAATTGAATTTAAAAACATCTTTTCTTGGAAGAGGATTGGGATTACTTTTTCTGGAATTTGATAGTAAATTTCTTAGACATTGATCTATGTCTAGGATCCTTTGATAATCTATTACATTCATGATTTTATAGATTTTATCCATCTTCTGAAAAAATTAAGTTATGTAATGTATCTATGATTATAGAGTTCTGGTCTATGTGAGAAAATCTAAACCATTTACAACATTATAATCCATAAAATAGTTTCCACTTTCTATAATTCATTACATTATCATTGATTCATGAGATATTTAATCACTCTAGTTTTTCAAACTTATAGGGCCTATTGTGGGATTTTTTGGTACCACAACCTCAATATGAAAGTAACAAGATGATATTTTGGGTATAGTTACACCCACATATTTCTAATTTGAATCTCAATAGGGATTATTCTCATTCTAATAGAATTATAAGATGCATGGATTTTATTTTTTATGAGTGTGGCATTATGATTTAGGATTTTAGTGAATGATATAGTGATAGAATTCCCCTAGAAGTAGAAACCAAGTCTCTACATAATGGTCTCTAGATCAAAAAGTAAATGTACCTCTTTATTTATATAGTGGAAACTGCTCACGTTTGATTTTTCAATTACAGGAGAGGTCACACACAACCTCAATAGTCTATTTCTTATCTCATTATAGATTTTAGGTGGTGGATCATCCCTTATTTTATTATTCATCTCATATAGAATGAGGGGAATATAGAAGTAAACATCTTGGATTCTAAATAGGATCAACACATACCTCTCATTATTTTAATTTTTGTTAGGATCTTTTACTTTTAAATATCAAGAGATAGTTAGTGGGAATATTATTGGTCACCACTATTTTAGTACCTTGTTGGCCTCTTTTTTCCACTTTGAATTTAATTTTAATGTATTTTTCAACCCATTTTTTTCTATTTGAATTTTCATATAATAATAGTTATTATTAATCTATTACAATGATATCATTTAAGGTATTGTATAGATTATCTTAAATATCACCCTTGTATTGGTTAGATTTTAATTTGATTGTGATCATTAGCATGGACCAAGATATAAATAAAAATGGTTGGAAGATTTGAGATCTAATGAAGATGTTGTTGATTCATTAGAATTCATATTATAATCAAAGAAGAAGACTTTTGGAATTTGTTATTAGTGGTAATTTTTTCTGATGGTTTTGAACTGAAATGGATAATACGAATTTGGTTGAAGTGAAAAACATACACTAAGATTCATTGAAATTTTAAAGGTGTTGAAGCTTATGGGTGAAATGGAATATCTATTAGCACTTCTATCCAGGTTGGGGAAATTTTAAGATCTATTTAATGTGTTTCAACTTCAAAAGTATCTTCATTTTGATTCTCATATGTTTGATTTATGTGATATTGATATTAAGCAATATGTGAAATTTTTAAATAACTTATGAAAATTTAAGATCATCCCATAAAGGTGTTATGTTGATGGCTCGTCCCTTAATTACTGGATCAATGGAAATTTGGTGGGATAAATGAGATTTCATGGGAATGGGAAAAGGAAATGAATATTAAATATTCTAAGTTATATTAAAACTTGTTTCCTCTAACATAAATAGGAAGTTTGAATATAATTTCAAAACATGGTTGTGATTTTTTGGGGTGAAAATTGTATGAGAGATATCTAAGGTGATAGTTAGGGGGTTTAGGTGATTTTTTTAACTAATTAAAGTTGAATTTTTTTGATTTCATGATAATGAAAATTAATTGATAGATATTTAATGAAAAATATCTGAATTTCATATTATTTACCTTGTACATTTTATAGGTGTTTGAAAAGGAAAGGTTGATTGAAAGATGGATTTTTCCAGAAATTCAATATGATATGAAAAATGCATTGTATTGAGGGGATGGAATATCATAGTTAGTTATATGAAAGGATATTTTGAGAGATGTATCTATAGAGTAATGATGATAGATATTTTTTATCTTAATGGTTGAAATGGCTTGGGAAACATGTGATGATTTATTTGGAGACATTGTGTTTTGGTTAGAAAAAACATGGAACTTAGAGTGGTTTGAGGATTCAATATTTGAATTGGGGGTAGAAGAGACCGGATTTGTTGATTTTGAAACACTTCATGTTAATATTTTTATGATATATTGGGAATTAGGATGGTCAATATGGGGAGTGAGACATACCTAGTTTATTTTCATTGTTTTGGGTTGACTAACTAAGAACATCAAGGGTTATAGGAACATATTTTGTTGATGGTTAGATTTTTTTGAATATAATTTGGTAAACAATAGAGGATTTTATGAATTGGGAATAAAACCCTTTATTATTTTCCAATCAAACATTGGTAGGGGAAATCATGCCATTTTGTAGGTGGGAACACCATGGTTTCTCGGAAATCATATAAAAAATTATTCGAAACCACATGAAACCTCCACATATTTTCCTATAACATGTCCATGCTTTTTTTAATACTAACTGTGACTCGGAAGATATTTCTTTTTATTTTATTCATCTATTTATGGATTTCTTTTTGAGAATGATCTAATCAAAGGTTGAATAAATGGTAAGTGGAATCTAGGAAATATTTATTGTAATTTCTTGGTGAAACCTTCTTTATGTGTATTTCTAATAGGTTTGGATATGGATAGATTGATCATAAATATTGTATATAATGGATAGGGATAGTGGATTTATAGAAATATATTTAAAACACTTATCAACGTAATTAAATCTTGATGAGGCAGGGGATATGACTTCTATTTTATCTATGTTCAGTATATTTCATTAATTTGATTAATACGATGCTGGGTAAATGTTATTATTTATATAATATTAATAAAAAAAAATAAATAGGATATATGTGGTATGTTAAAATTGAATTCATATGAAATAATGATTAAATTTGGAAAGATGGTTATTTTGATAAATCATGGTTAGATAAATTGATATATATTGGTGATGTGATGAGATAATAGGAAAGAGGTATACGTAATTAGAATAAAATGTATCTTTATTAATTTTTGTGTTTATTTTGAGGTGTTTTTATCTGAAGCTTGTTTTATTTGATATCGTGTAGATTTTATTAACCTTGAAAACAATTATGTTGTGTAGTGATGGTAAATGTGATGTTATAGAGGTTGTATCGATATCTAGTAATGGGATGTTAAGGGGGAATCTGGTTAGATTACAGGTAGTGGAGGCAGATTTCTCTACAACATGTGAATATCAATGTATATGAGAGGGTGTGTTCTAATAATTATTGAATTGAGAATTATGGTTATATGTTTTGTTTGATATGGTGATTTTATTTATATGTCAATTTATATGATTTTGATTTTCAAGATATTAATTTTTCTAATGTTGTGTTTTTTATGATGATGTAGTGATTTGGAGAGACAAGGGATTCCTTGATGGTAGTGTTATAACATCCCTCACTAGCATGACCACATAGACAAGAAAAAACATAAAATGGAACCAAATGTTATCCATGATCACTAAAGTCTGGTGACTAGTTTTGATGGTCTAATAATATCTATTAAGTAGTGATTTACCCTCAAATGGTTCATCGCAACAAAAATTCCAAAATAAATACTTCATTAATAATAAGTAATGAAAAACAATTTAAACTTTCTTAGTATGGGTAACACTCCAATTTTTTGGTTTATATTTTTTCAAAAAAAATAATATTATGGTTGATATCATGTATTCCACACAAAAATGTTCTAAAACTCACTATGATATACTATAGAAATATTATTATTTAAATATGACCATTATAAACTCACAGATAGATTTACTGGTATTAATAGGAGAAGCCTAATTATGAAATATAGGTAGAAAATTTTTACTTGATAGAAATTTATAGATTAATTTATAGGAAATGGGACATCATTTTTAAATAAAATCATATAAGATTAAAGGAGATATTTTTCCTCAAACTATTTTACGTGTCAAATGAATTTTTATTAAAGTAAATTAAGTTAATAGATATAGATGAATGGCTTTAGTTAAATTTTTTTATCATATATTTAATAAAATAAATTAACATTCATCTAATGTTTGTTTCTAGATAAGGAATGAGTGTAAATTCATTGTATACTTTAAAACTACATTTTCTTCAAAAATGGGTTTTTATTACTTCTTATTCATAGATATTATAATTAGTGTATAAAAATTTTAGAAATTTTTTTTAATAAAATGAAAATAATTTTTTAAATCGTAATTTCATAATAGTCTTAGAATGAGTTTTTGAAATTTTTTGAAAATATTGATTTTTGAGTGAATACTGAAAAATTTCAATTTTTCCAAATTATCATTTATTTTATTTAAATTAAGTAATTTAAAAGTATCATTATAGTTTAGATTTTATTTAAATGTAAAATAAGTTTCATTTTATCAAAAATAATTCAACTAATTCTATAGGATAAAAATTATACATTATATTGTTGTAAAATCATTTTTTTTCTTAAACATAAATTTTTTCTAAAAGTGATTTTAAGTTGAATTTTGAAAACATATTTTTAAATTTATTTTTACCACTTATATAAATGTATTAATATTAAATGGAATAAATATTTTTTATCATAATTTTCAAATTAATTAATATAGTCCACTTCATTTTTATTCACGATGAATAGGAACCATTATAAAAGGTCATCACCATAATAAAGGGTAAAACAGGTAAATTAAGATTAAAATTATGTGATAAGATCACAAAATATTATCTCTAAATTGGTGGATGAGTAATCATAGAACAATAAATTTTCTATGGTAAATTTTGATTATATAACTTTACATGATTATGAATTAATTTTTTATATTAATTAAATTATATTTACAAAAATGTCACATTCTCTCATTAAATATCTTAAATATGTTATCATGGTAAGGATAAGAGAAAATATACATTGAAAAAAATATGACTATAATGACGGTAAATAAATTATGTTCATTTTTTTAATATTTTTTTTATTTTTAAAAAATAATATATTTTTTTAAAACACTAACATCACGTTAACACAACATTTGTAAAAATAAAAGAAAAATAAAGTTACTGAATTTAAAGAAACAAAAAAATATTTATATTATTTAGTGCATTGTATAAATATTATTAATAATTATGAAAGGTAAATTATTATTTATGTGTATTAATTTTAATTTTATTATCGTCTTGTTATGCTTAAATTCAAATTTTTTGAATAATCATGAAAATGAATTTAAAAATTATTTTTAAATAATAATAAAATAATAATAAAAACATATATTTACTAGATTGGGAGAAAATTTATCAAAAATATAATCAATGATTCATTAATTATCGTCTTGGAATTTCAAAATCACATTCATGACCCTTAAAGATCGATTTTTTTTAAATTCCTTTGGGTTTTTTCCTACAAAAGGGATTCACTCTATACTTTCCAAAGGCACATATAAGTTAATTTTTTATAAAACGTCTACCCAAATACCTATTTTCAATTCCCACACCTCATCCATATTCCATTTTAGTTACCATAATCCACTCGTTCAAAACCCTTAAGCTTAATCCAAATTAGGATATCAAAAGAGGAGTTATGAGTCTTCATCAATTTCTTTTAAGTTTATTTCTTCTTCTAACTCAATAAAATATATTATAACCCTGATGATATAATAACATTATTATCTCAACTATACCTAAATGTAATTACTATTATGGTAAAACCCTTTTCCACCACATTTTCTCCACAGAATTCCCAGGTACCCCGATACCCCTGTCGGCTCTGACATAGCCTGAATATAATTACCAATCCCCATGAGTTGGAAACAAGATCCTATAATCATACAAGAAACGGGACCAGAATTAATTTTCCAAAAAATAGTGGAATAAAAAACAGAAACAATTTATTATGCTCAGAACTCTAAAGGGAAAATATACCAAAAACAAAAGGATAAAACAATACCCAAACAGAAAGATAAATTACTCTAAGGAAATAACTACGTTAACAAAAAAATACTCAAAACCCCCCTTTTTCATAAGTGAAAACTAGCTATATAGGTCACTATTATCACTATGTGGCCCCAAATATCTTGAACATCCACCAACTCTAAGTGTCACATTCTCTTTGCTCAGACCTTGAATAAGAAAATATAAAAACCCCCAAAATAAATGGTAGGGTGTGTGCTATAAAGCTCAGTAGGGTCTCACCAAATTTTCCATAATCAATTCCTTAACAATTAAACCAAATATTATTAGATTTAAAATTATTTGAGTTACAATATATCATTCACTTAATTTTAAACCAAAACATGCTTCCACATTATAATGTAATGAACATAGATAAAAAATATCCAAAATGAACATTTTATATAAAACATTTATATAAATTAGTTTGAATGAATATAATACTTCAATAATAAATGGAATTTATATCAAGATAAAAATATCATAGAAGCATGTATAAAATCTTCACATTATGATAGTTAAGGTAACAGGATCTCCACACATCTTAGTAATGATCTCAGCCCAAGATAAGTTTCTACAATTAAATAAATCTACACCCTAATCTGGTAACCCTCATGGGCCATCTACTCCCCTAAAGGGGAACCCTCTCAGGATTTCATGAAAAAAAATTACATAGAGTTATCATCGCCAATCCATTTATAGGGAGTCAATATCCTATCCCACTTCTATAATTTTCCACTAACTTCCCTAGATAAAATGTGCTTCTAAAAATCAACTAATCAATCATGAGAAAATCAATAATTTCAAATCGATTCAAATTAAAATTTCCCAGTTTCAATTTTCAACATTCCTTTTGCATTTCGAACCAAAATAGAGGTTCTCATCAATTCACTCCATTTAAAATAATCTTCTAGTTTAATCCTCTTTTTATAAAGGTTCAACAACAACAAAAATTTTAAATCAATTTCAAAATCAAGCCATCATTTTTTCCAAATTCCACCCAATATTTCAATTTCATTAAAAATGGAGTTTTCATCAATTCCATGTCAATATCAAAATAAAACATCAAATACTTTCAATTAAGGGGTTTTAAATCAATTCAAATCATTTCAATTAAATAAATAAATTTAAGGTTTCAATCAAAGGGAAAATTATTATGGAGCCACCTAACATTAAATCAATAGATCACAACACACTATGTTTGATGTGGGAATAACAACATAGAACAAATAAATGAGGGAGAAAGAGACAAAACCTAGAATTAAGATATATAAAAATATAAATTAGATCCATCAATAACACGATGATCTACTACTCTCAAGGTAGGATAGAATGAGATATTTAAAGAAACAACACAAGATGAGATCCAATTACCTGGAGGAGGTCGAACACAATCATCGAAGCTCAAATCCAATAAGAAAAGGGTTTAAAGGACTGAAAATCACCACTACGGGAAATATAGATATTTGCGACGGGTCATTTGCGACGGGATCCCGTCTCAAATAGCCTTTTGCGACGGGGACCCGTCGCAAATCGCCCGTTGCAGAAAACGCCGTCGCAACTAATTTTTTTTGCGACGGGCCCATCGCAAAAACACGTATTTTCGATGGGAAATTGACCCGTCGCAAATAGGTTTCTGATTTTTTTAAAAAAAATCTTTTGCGACGGGCCCGTCGCAAAAAGTATTTGCGACGGGTCATTATCTCGTCGCAAATGGTTGCTTCGAAGCAGGTATTTGCAACGGTCTCGTCGCCAATAATAATAAAAAAATTTAAAAAAATTTAAAAATTTATTTATTATTATATAAATCAATAAACCTATTTATATTGATATAAATATAATTTTTATTTTTTAAATATCTTTTAGAAAAGAAGAATGAAAATCAAATAGGAATGTATAAGATGTTCAGTAAAAGAGGCTTATAAAATAAATTAAAAAATATTTTTAATTTTTAATTATGTAATTTTTATCAGTTAATAGTCATTTAATAACTCTTTGAATATAAAAAAAATAAAAAAATTAATGAAAGATGGAAAATAAGTTAAAAATGAAACCCAAACTTCAAACGGCCATAACTTTTGATCCGGGACTCTGTTTGAGCTCCACAACATATCAAATCGAATCCTACAATGAGCACGACAGGGCTATGGACCTGTGGAACCCGTCCAAGGTTGTTTCAAGGCCAAAAAATGCCCAGAAGGCCTCCAAAACTGAGTTTTTAGTCAGGGTACCCCGATTTTTCACCGTTTAAATAGTTATAACTTCTGCTCCTGATGTCCGATAAACCTCTACCATATATCATATCGAAGATCGTTTCATGTTCTTCGATTTGACTGATTGTGGAGCTGAAACAGACTTCTGGATTAGAAGTTATGGTCATTTAAACATTCAAATGGCTATAACATATGATCCGGATGTCCGTTTGGCCTGTACCGCATATCACATCGAAGATCATTTCATGTTCTTCGATTTGACTGGTTGTGGAGTTGTAACAGACTTACGGATTAGAAGTTATAGCCGTTTTAACATTCTCGGTGGATTTTCACCCCCTCATTCCTATGTATTCATTCATAACTATGCATATATATATGTGTGTGTGTGTGTGTGTATCTATTGTATATATGTATGTATTTATTTATTTATTTATTTATACATATACATAAAAACCCATATTTTATAAATTTATTTAAAACTAAGCTTATAAATATATATTAATTAATATACAAATAAATATACGAATAAAAACTTATAACTACATATATATATATATATATATATAATAAATATATATTAATATACGAATAAATATATATATATATATATTTATATAACCAAATATATTTATATTAGTATAAATCTATATTAATATACGAATAAATATAACTATATATATATATAGATCATTAAATGTATAAAAAAATGAAATGTCTTAGTTGTAAAGTTTAATGCGCGCATGGGGGAGGTTTATTCCTATTTATTATTAATTATTTCTAATTATTATTAATTACTACAAAATACCTTTAACTATGAACAATTAATACTAATAATTTAAATTTATTAAATAACAAAACAATATAAACACAATTAAATTACAACTATTTAAAAATAAATAAAACTAATAAAAAATTTAAATTAAATATTAAATTAAAAAGAAAATAAATACCTTTAAAATTGATCTGAGGTTGATCTACGATAATTGTTGAAGACATCAATATGAAATCTGGAAATAAAAATTAAACTTAATAAACTGTGAACTCTAAAAATAGTGTTTTGAGAGAAGTTGAGAATGAATGGTAAAAAACGGCTGGGGGTATTTATAGGTTAGATTATTTGCGACGGGACCCGTCACAAATACTTGAGCCCACATTTATCACGGTCAACGGTTAAATAGTTATTTGCGACGGGTCCCGTCGCAAATATTAACCTGCCGACATACTATTTGCGACGGGGGGTATATTACCGTCGCAAATAGTTTTTACCACCGCCGGGTATTTGCGACGGGAATATACCCCGTCGCAAATAGTTTTTACCGCCGCCGGTTACTTGCGACGGGTGGTAACCACCCGTTGCAAATGACTTTCCCGCGGTTTGGCGCGCTTTGCGCGCCAATCCTTTTGCGACGGGTGAGATTTCCCCGTCGCAAATAAGTGGTTATTTACGACGGGAAAATACCCCCGTCGCAAAAACCCCTTTTTCCCGTAGTGCACCACTTGGGAGCCTTCAAGGACCAAGGATTCAAGTTGGGGTCCAAATAGGGTGATTAGAGGTCAAACCATAGAATTTTGGAATTTTAACAATCTCATTTACGGTATTAAGACATGCACATTCTATTTTTTAGGTAGAGTGGCGTGGTTAGATAAACCATGAAGGATAAAAGTGTGCACTTACTAGTAGGGTGCATGGTATCTCTAAGGATGGCACACGGTTTTTCAAACCATACACCAACCATGAAAACCCTCATTGTATTAGGTTTCATGGTTTTTTGGGGCTATCTACACGGTTTGAACGAACCGCGTTCCACATTCTAGTGACTCACAAGATGGCGCATGGTTATCTAGGACAAATTGTATGGTTTTCTCTAACCATGTTCCAACTATACAAAACCCCTTAAGAATCTATAACTCTCAAAATTTCACCAGAAATTCCCTAGGAAAAGACCCAAGAAAGGAGATCCAAACAGGGGTAAATAATACCTAAAATAAGGTAAATATATGTAACACCAAAATATTCTAATTAAATATATGTTTAAATAATTTTTATTTCTTCTATATATTGCATTTCACACAATATCAATCTTGAAAGAAGCACGAAATATTATTAAAATGTTAAATATATATTATAACCTAGCCATTAAATTGTTGGTAATAAATATTAATAATAAATTTATAAAATAAATATAAATTTCCAACTCGATATGAATATGGCGGTATGTTGATATAAAAATTATCAAATAATTTTTAGTAAAGTCACTTTATTCTTCAAAAATATGTTTTTTACAAAAATGAGTTTTTCTTTTTTTTATGAGTGAATATTAATTTATAAAACTTCTATAAAATTTATTTGAAAAACTTATTTTCATTTTTAAATTCATAACTTTAAAATAAACATAAATTTATTTTTTGATAATTTTCTAAAATCATTTATTTGTCAAAGAATAGTGAAAAATAATGATTTTTATTAAAACAATATTTTCTTTTAAATTTTTACATGCTAAAATTATGTATGGATTACTTTTAAATTTTAATTTGATCATTTTGATTAAAAATAACAAAATTATGGATTTTTATGTGGATTTTATACTTTAATTTAGTATAAAAACATTTTATATTTAAAAAGTGAATTTTTCCCCAAAAAAATCATTGCATTTTTTTAGTTTAATTTTAATTTAAATAATGCCACTAAGGTGTTTTGAATTATGAAAAATGGAATTAAAATTTTTAATAAGGAGTTCCAAATTTAGTAAATAGGACCCTTTTATTTTTAGTCCACAAGAAAAGTAAACGTAGCAATTTTTGTTAACACTGTTAAAGACAAATAAAGTAATTAAAAGTTAAAAAAATATGATAAAGATTATGAAATTACCCTAAAACTTGTATTAATTTTATTAGATGAGTAATTTTGGACCAAATTAATCCATGGGTCGAATTTATGACCCTTTTAAGCCACTTGGTTGACATTAAGTCCCTTATAGTATATTATTTTAAGAAAAGTAAAATTTGTCACACTCTTATTTTTAATAAGTATAACATTTTTAATATATGTTTATCAAGAAGATATGTCTGACTATAAATAGTATTTTGAAATATAACAAATTTATCTTCATCCTGGTAACTTGTTTTTAATTTTTTAGGGAAGAAATAATCAACTTAAAGTCTTGCACAACAATGATGCAATAATTATTTAATTAATGGAACAATAAATAAAATGATTTTAATTAAAATGATAAGAACCATTAAATTACACAAATACTAGAAAAAAAATTATTTTATGATTAAATTTTTTTCATAATCACTAAAGTTTTTGGTTTATGACCATTTTTTCTATTATCAAGTTGTTATGACCCTTATAGTATTTTATTTAATTAAAAGTCAACATGCCATGCTTTTATTTTCAATAAGTACGATATTTCTAATATGGTGTTATGGAAAAAAAAATCAACCATAAATAGTATTTATAAATATAAAATATTTATAAATGTAATATTAATTTATTTATAATTTTTAGTTAATAAATAATTTACTTAAATTCTTACACAACACTAAAATATTATTAATTTAATTAATAAAAAATAAAATAAATGTTTTTAAAAAAATATTATTTTAGATATAATGTAAAGAATTTATGTGTACAAATAAAATTTTACATATATAGGACATATTGAAGATATTTTAATTCATTTTATTCTAATTAAACCTTTGTATTAATTTATTTTAAGTCAAATTAAATAAATTGTGTCAAATTTGAAAATAATAATATTTTATGGAATTAATATTTTATTAAATTATTTAAAAATAATTAAAATATTTAATTAAAAAAATTGGATAATATATGGTCAAAAATATGATCCCTTATTAATTTATAGTCCATTTGAAAACATTTTTCTCAAGAATAGCCTTATTATATTTTAATATTTTGACAAATTTCGAAAGTTCCCCTCACTTCAATTATAAAAGGGAACATCCTACTTCACATATCCACACCACATTGATCCATATATATTGACCAATACCTACCCATTTATTTTCCCAACATCTTTATCTATGTTTTGGAGGTCATGTTATTCCAAAAATACTAACCCTAGTGTCTCTAAGAGGAGATCTAAATGAGGATTCTTTAGGAGAAGGTAATTATCTTTACCAACTCTTTCAATATTATTTCTTCTTCTACATCATCTCCATGTTTTTTTACATAATAAAGTAATAAATACAGTATAATTTATATTCTGGTATTTTATTATGAATTTTTGACAATCATATTCCACTTTTTATCCATCACGTGAAAAATGAAAGCACCGCATGTGCGTATGTACGACTTACAATCTCTACATCGTGGTGTAATTTATTTTTCATCCCAAAATTACTTGTATGATTATAAATATGGAAATAATGGATATATATTATATTTATAACATTATATAAATTTTTTAAATTTAATATATCTTTCACTACTTTACAATTTCACTCATTAATGGAATGATATCATCACTCATGCGTATGTACGACCTATTGTCTCCACAACGTGATGCGATTAATTTTCCTTCTTCAACATTAAATATTGGTTCTAAAATAGTATTTATTGATTAAATATTATATTTATAACATTAATAACATTATTTATATTATGGATCAGTATCCTATTAAAAGTAACTGGGACATTGATGACAAAACATGCAAGAGAAAACAAGTCAATTTACTCTCCAAAAAAGGAAAATAATGAAATGTCATTAATAAATGGTTGGTAAGATGTTATAAAAGGATAAAATAAGACATTATAAATATTAATAAGGTTATATTATAAATTATTAACATGTTTAAATCTATTATATAATAGGTTTGAACACATTTCAAGAAAGTCAAACCTAAGGTAAGGGTTTATCATCTCACCTTTATTTTTGTGGGACATATGCCTTATTCACCACTTTCTATTTTGTGTCATATATATTATTACCATGAATTAATTTTATTTAACATATTATGAATATTATTTGGATATAAATATCCATATTAATTTCTTTATTTCATGGGGATTATGATTAAAATGATACACAATCAGTAAGGGTTTATTTCGCAATCACATCATTATTCAAGATTGTTTATATTTAAATCCCCACTATGGAATATTTATCTTCCATATACATGTGTTTTAAAAATGTTTTCAAAAATATTTTTACTATTATCAAAAAAAATTCATGTCCATTTTTACCCATGTTTAATTTTTAAAAAACAATTTGGGAGGAAACTTTTTATCATTTTCTGAAAAAGGTACTTCGCAACTTTTCCAAAAAAAATATGAATGAAATTTTTTTCACATATAAAATATGAGATGATTTTCCTAATTTCAAGAAAAAATAATTTATTTAATATTAGTTTAAAATTTTATATGTTTCTTTTAAATTAAATTTTTTTCCTTTTATAATTGTGAGTCTTATTAAAATAAATATTGATTTTAAATATGGAAATGATATTTTCCTAAAGATTATTTTAAATGATCATTAAAACCCACTTTCCATATAAGAAAACATTATTTTATGTTACTGGGTTTATTATTCAAGCATAATATCCATATTATTTCTATCCTTGTTTTTTGTTTATGATGTAATGATTTTTATGAAACTCGTTTCTTTTCATGGGTTATGATATGATGAATATTTTATGTTCATGTGGAACACATATGTTTGGTTTTAATTATGTGATGGGTGGGACATATTCACCCCTAAAATTCATTAGGTAAATCTTAATATCTAATTAGATGATAATGGGAAACAATTCAATGGGCTTGATCCATAATGTAAAATAGATGTGTCCTGATGTACTATGGGAAACTGGTGTGTTATGATCCACCATGTTTATGGTCTTGGTAGTTAACCTTGACATATAAAATGGTTTTCTATATTTATAATGGTTCCACACTTTTATGAAATGAGCTTATGGTTCGTGATTTATTTATATTATTTCTCACAATTATGGTTCATTTTTTCTGAAATTATAATGTTTTTTCATTAATCATATTTATAATCTATGATAGGTTAGATATGAACTTCGTAAGTTATATTCATGATCACATAACCTTATTATTATCTTATTATTTCATATGATCATGGATTAATATCTCATATGTTTACAATTAATAATCATATAAGCTCACCCCTTCTTATGTTATTTTTTCCTAGGATATGAAAAAATGTATTAAGTATGATATGTTAAAAAAATTCTAGTTATGGTGGAATAAGCATGAGATGATGTAGATATTTTATGAAGTAGATTTTTATGATTCTAAGATTCCAAAGACACTAAACCTAGATAGTTTTGTAATAGTTATGTCATGTTATGTATTTAATATTTGTCTATTTAGATGTAATATCTATTTATGAATAGTATGTGTCGTTATAGTTGGTATCAGAGAAATGTTTAGTAATCATTTGGAAACTAGGATAACAAATACTTAGTAAAAACACTGATGAAAATTATAAGTGTTGGTTATAATCCCATAGTTTTTGTAACAATCATGAATATCCTAGGATTAATCTTAAAATGTCAAAAATTTAAATTTTATAAGTAGTTTCCCTTGACTATTTTGTTTTCCCACTATGATTAGTTTTTCTCACAATATGATTCTTGGTTATAAACAATGTCTAGATCCAACATGATTTATATTATAAGTGAATTTGATATATAGTGGAATGGTCGTATTGATGAGAAACCAAATGAAATGGGATTCGAAAGGTGAAAATTTATTATTATGCCTAATTATAAATCTCATAATATGATCAGTAATCTCAACATGAGTGAGTTTTCAGGCCAATATAATAATAGAAATATTGAGTTTCATAGTGACCATAAAGAAAAAGAAGTTCAATTTTACTAATGTAAATCTTGTAGGAAGAGGAATCAAAGGGATATTTTCAAGGAAATGCATGATTATTTGGTTGCGGAAAAGAAGTACACAGAACAAATAATTTCAAAGGAAAATTGAAAGGCTTAGTTAACACAATGGATGAGAATAATGGTATTCTTAAGGCATCATTAATAGTTAAATGTTTTAAATGTGGAATATATGGGCATTATGTAAATTCATACCCTATTGGGAAATCTCATGAAGAGAATTGGTTGTTTTTCCTGAGTAATGGATATATTTTAGATGATTAAGAGACTACGAATTACATATGATATGAAAGAAGATTTAAGGAATAAAATAATGAATCTTAGTTAATGGTTTAAGAAGGTAATGGAATGACTGAGTGTTTATGTATTGTAATTAAATAATAATGATGTAGAAGTAAAATTATGGTAGTATAGAATAATGAAACATCTATAGATTATTCCACTGTAGTTTTTTTCTTAAGGATTTGAAACCATATGTTGAATGTTACCGGTAACCATAAATAGTGATCTAGGCGGCAATGTGATATTTTTGGAGAAAAAGTGATTTAGGGAAGGATAACCCTTAATATGTGCATGATTTTGGGATAATAATGAGAAAATTATATTTTTTATGATAAAATAAATGGTATAGTATTGATAACCATCGAAATGGTAATTAATAAAATTACAAGGTGGTTTATGATATCGTGGATTGAGTTTATAGAATTTTTGGATTTCTGGTATGAGGAAAGAGTTAATTTTTGAAATAATTAATGTTTTCACTAAGGTTTATAATAATTCATTTCACTACCATTTTTCAAGAGAATACATGATAATGGAATTCACATGATATTTGTGTTAAAATTAAGAGATATGTAAAATTGTTTTAGGGATTAATGATAAGTTGATTATGGAAATTTAGTGACCTTCTTTCAAAAAAATGTGTTTTAATATTTTGGAAGGTTTATGAGGGTACCCATTTATGAAATTTTTTAAGTTTAATTTGGAAGAGGTTTTATAGATTAATATATTTAATCATAAAATGAATATTTTTACGTATTGGATAACCTGTGCTAAACATTTTTCCATGATGAAAGATAAAGATAGAAGAAATAACTTATCATCCAATAATATATCTTATGATCCACTATCTCTTCAAGCATTACTATTTCATATTTATTTCTTTGAGTAAGAGATGAAGTAGAAATTGATCAAGGCATAACCAAAAAGTTAGATTTTACTTATGAAATAAAATCAAGTAAATTTATATTCTCAAAATATTTTGAAATAAAATGTTATCCTATTATTCTCATTTTTTATGATATCAATAAAAAGTTTTCATATCTATTTGGTCTATTTGTGTGGTGGTCATTGACCTTATCTTGAAAATGATCACTATCACTCTTTATTAGTTATTATGGATTATTTTTCCCTTCCAAATACATATTTTAATTTTTTTTTCTCTGTGTGGAAACCTAGTTATGAATTACTTTGTGTAACTTTTATGTTTACATCTTTCTCTTCTTAAGGGAAGTTTTATTATTTATTTTCATTAAGTTAGTTTCTATGATTGAATTATAAAATGTTAAAATATTAACGAATGAGATGAAATTTGAGGGATAAATTCATTTTTTTTGGGTTAGAATATAACACCCCAAGTTTTTAATGAAATATGTTTTTAAATAGTTTTATTTCATTGATATCTTGTGTTGAATGGAATAGCTTGTTTAGAAGAACAACATAATATTATTAAACTATTACATTATCATTATAATATAACCCTTAAATTGGTGGGAATAAATATGAATAACTAATTCATGAAATAAATATAAAGTTCCAAATCAATATTAAAAATTTGATATGTGATTATAAAATTGATCAAACATTTTTTAGTAAAGTCACTTTATTCTTTAATAATATGTTTCCTCTAAAAAATGAGTTTTTATTATTTTAATGAGTGAATACTAATTTAAATAATATATTTAAAATTTATTTTAAAATTTTAATTTCATTTTGGAATTCATAATTTCAAAATAGTCTTCAAATTATTTTTTGATAATTTTCTGAAAAAAAATTCAGGAAATAGTGAAAAATACTAATTTTTATTTAAATTATATTTTCTTTTTAAAGTTTTTACAAGGTAAAATTATGTTTTTGATTATTTTTAAGTTATAATTATATCATTTTGAATAAAAATATCCAAATTATGGTTTTTTAAGTGGATTTTATACTTGAATTTAATATAAAAACATTTTATATTTAAGAAGGTAATTTTTACAAAAAAAAACATTTTTTGTTGTGGTTTTTTAGTTTAATTTAAAATTAAATTATAGTACTTATTTGTTTGGAATTATGAAAAATTGAATCCATATTTTTATTCATTAATTCCAAACTTATAAAATAGAACCCTTTTATTTTTGGAAAATATGAATAGTAAACAAAGAAATTTTTGTTACTACACTTAAGAGTAAATCAGGTAGTTAAGGTTAAAAATAATATTATAAGAATTATAAAATTACACTAAAACTTGTCCTAATATTATTTTATGGGTATTTTTTTACCAAAATAATATATGGGTCTAATTTATTACCCTTTGGAGCCACTTTTTTTAATTAAGTCCCTTCGAGTATTTTATTTGAAGAAAAGTCAAACTTATCATACTATTGTTTTTAATAAGTATAAAATTTTTTATTATATGGTTATCGAGAAGATAAGTTCGAAAATAAATAGTATTTTAAAATATAAAATATTTATCTTCATCATGGAAACTTATTTTTAATTTTTAGGGGAAAATAATTACCTTAAACGCTTGTACAAAAATGAATCAATAATTATTTAATTAATGGAAAATTCAACAAAATAATTTCAATTAAAATGTTAAGAACCATTAAATTAAAAAAACACATGAATAACTATTATTTTATGATGAATATTTGGTAATAATAATTCAATATTTATATTTATGGCCATTTTTTCCATTAGAAAGTGGTTATGACCCTTATAGTATTTTATTTAATTAAAATTCGAACATGTCATAGTCTTGTTTTCAATAAGTATAATATTTATAATATGGTGATATCCATAAGATTTTTTAAACAATAAATATTATTTGAAAATATAAATGATAATTATAAATCAGATAAATTTATTATAATTTTTATGGAATAAATAATTACCTTAAATTATTATACAACACTGATATTGTATTAATTTAATTAAGAGGAAAATAAAATAAATGTTTTTAAAAATATTATTTTTGATAAAAATAGAAATATTTATTGTGTAAAAAAAATTATATCTATATTGCATATTATAGATGTTTTAATTCATTATATTAGAATTCCCCATTTTTCATAAGCTATTTGAAGTCAAATTAAATGAATAGTGTCAAATTTGATAATAATGATATTTCATATAATTAATATTTTATTAAATTATTTAAAAATAATAAAAATATTAAATAAGAATAATGGGATATTATATGATATAAAATGTAATCCCATATTCATTTATATTCTATTTGAAAACATTTGTCTCTAGAATAGTATATTTATATTATAATATTTTGAGAAAATTATGAAAGTTCCCCTCACTTCAATTATTAAAGGAAACCTCCTCCTTCGTATATTCACACCACATTGGTCCATCTAGATCGACCAATAACAACATATTTATCTTCCCAAAATCCTTATCCATGTTTTTTAGGTCCTATTCTTCCAAAACCACCAACCCTAGTGTCCCTAAGAGGAGATCCAAAGGGGGATTCTTTAAGAGAAGGTAACCATCTTTACCCACTCTTTGATGTTTATTTCTTCTTCTAATTCCTCTTCATGTGTTTCATAAATGGTAGATTAATAACTCCAGTATCATATATATTCTTATATGTTATTATGATTGTGCGATAACAATATTCCACCTTTTATCCATCCTACAAAAAACGAAATCGCATTGTATGCATAAGTATGGGTTACCATATGCACATCGTGGTGTAAATTTGTTTTCATCACCAATTTACTTAGATGGTTATAAATACTAAAATAATTTATATATAATATATTTATGATGTTATATCAATTTTTTAAATTTAAAATATCATGCACTCTCTTACAATTTCACTCATTAAGTGAATGATATCATCTCTCATGCTTTTGTAGAAACTATCATCTCCACAATGAGATATAGTTCATTTTCCATGTTAAAACTTAAATAATGGATATAAAACTATATTTAATAATTAAATATGATATATATTATATTAATATATTTCTTTTGTTTATGTATCTATATACTATTCAAAGAAACAAATACATTCATGACAAAAAAATGAAATATAAAACATGGCAATTAACTCCCAATTTAAGGAAAATAATGAAATATTATTAATTAATGGGTGATAAGATGTTATAAAATGATCATATAATATATTATAAATATGAATAAGGTTCTGGTATAAATTATTAACTTGCTTAAAATCATTATACATGATTTTTTTATACATTTTAAGGATGTCATACCCAAGGTAAGGGATTCTCATCTCACCTTTATTCTTGTGGGACATATTCATTATTCACCACTTGTCTCATTTGTGTGGTTTATATTATTACCATGAATTCCTTTTATGATAAATATTATGAATTTTATTAGGATCTACATATCCATATTATTTCCTTTATTTCATGGGACTTACAACAGAAATGATACTCAAACGGTAATGTTTAATTTCACAATCTCATCATTATTCGAGATTGTTTGTATTTAAATATCCACTGGGGAACATTTTTATTCCTTGTTCATGTGTTTTAAAAATATTTCAAAACGGTTTTTACTATTCTCTAACAATTTTTAAAATTCATTTTTACCCATGTCTTATTTTTTACTAAATTTTTGGAAAGGAATATTTTTATCTTTTTCCAAACAAGGTACTTTGTGACTTCTTCAACAAAAATATGAATGTAATGTTTTTTACATTACACAGAATGACTAGATTTTCCATATTTCATTATTTATTATGTTCTTGAATATTACTTTAAAATTTTACCATGTAAAGAAAAATATTCCCTTTATAATTTCACAACTTATTAAAATAAATAATAATTTAAAAAATGGAATGGATATTTCCCTCAATATTATTCCAAATGATCTTTCAAAACCATTTTCCATATAAGATAACATTATTTGATGTTAATAAATTTATTTTTCAAGTATAATATCCTTATTATTTCTTTAGTTGGTTTATTTTTATGATGGAATGAAGTTTATAAAACCCATTTTATTCATGGGTTATGATATGATGAATGATTTATGTTCATTGTCACACATATGCATGGTTTTCATTATGTGATGGGTGGGACCTATATCTCCCTCCAATTCATTGGGTAACAGTTAATATATCATGAGATAAAAATGATAAATAATTTGATGTTCTTGATCCATAATGGGAAATAGGTGTATCTTGATCCACTCTAGGAAACAGGTGTGTCCTGATTCACTGTGTTGTTGGTCTTGGAAGTTAATCTTGAAAAATGACATGGTTTTCTATAATTATGATGGTTCTGTAATTTTATGACATGAGAATATGGTCCATAATTTATTTATGATGATTTGTCACTCTTATCGTTTATTTATTCAGAAATGATAATGATTATTCCATGAATCATGTTTATAATCTATGATTTCTTGGATATCACCTTCATAAGTTATGTTCTTGATCACAAAACCTTATTCTTATAAAATTATTTTATATAATCATGGATTGATATCTTCTATGTTTACCCTTACTGAAAATCTAAGCTCACCCTTTCTTATGTTTCTTTTCATAAGGATATAAAGTAAGGTATTAAGTATGATATGTCAAAAAAGGTTCTTGTTATGATGGAATAAGAGGGAGATGATGTGGATATTTTATGTACCAGTTGTCCATGATTCTATGTTTCCAGAGAAACTAAACCTATATAGTCCTATCATGGATATTTAATGTTATATATTGAATATTCATCTATTTAGATGTTTTAACACCTCGACCCCAGAATCACAAAGTCAGTGCATTATTACGTATCATTGGCATGATCATAAAAGATCAAGTCTCGAAAGACCGATTATTTTAGTAGCCTTGGAAGTACTAGATTCATTCATAAGGTTTACATTACATAATAAAATGGAAAAATACAACAACATTGTGTCTATAGAAAACACTGAGACCCCATAGACTATCCCTAGATGTTAGTCAAAATATACTTCTTTCCATCCTGGGAAAATAAAACATAGAAAGGGGTGAGCTCAGATGCTCAGTAAGGATAAAAATATAGAAGAAACATTCATAAATAGGCATAAACACTTAAGCCAGTGTATAAGACTAGAACAAAAGCCTTTTAAACTTGAACTTCAACATAATATGGAAAATATAAAATAAAATTATTCCATTTACTTATTGACATGGATATTCTACTAGTCAAATAATAACATGAAATATCAATAACCACTTTCATAAACATGGAATTCATAATGCTAGACTATCATAACCACATAGTCAAGGCCTTTTGCCAAGACTACAAATAAAATTTTGTCAAGGCCTTGTGCCAAGACACTAGTTTTTCTCATGAGACCTACCCATGCATCGAGGAGCTATAGTGGGCCCACCCATCACTTACTAATTCAAATTCATTCCACATATGAAAAGTTTGAAACATAACATAAACATTCATATTAAAACTAGCAAACAAAATGTCAATACATTAACCACAAACCATGATTGGTATAAAAATAGCACATCCACAGTCAAACATAACTCATTCGATACAATATGGAATATTGTATTGTATCAAATTAACCTCAATTGAGAATAATGATGGATATTGACATAGATTAAAATAATCATCAAACTATTGAGAGAAATATCACCATTTTTCTTGAAAACATTTAAAAGTCACACTATTTTTCAAGAATCCATTTAAAATAGATTTTTGAATCAAAGTGTCCCATTCCACTTTGAAACTTTTAAAGGTAATTTTGATTTAAAATCATTAATTTCCATATAAATAAATCTTTAAAACCATTTTTAAAACATGGACATTAATGAGAAATATTTAGAATAATAAATCTTTATAACATTTTAAAATGATATTTTAGTTAGAGTTACTAACCAAAAGAGAGACACTTGAATACAAATAATTGAGGTAATAAAAACTTTTTAATATCCTGATAATAAAGTCATTCATGATATATTATGTCAAAGTACATTATATACACCATATAAAGTTGATTTGGTGTATAATAACAAAGGAGTCTCAATGAAATGTAAATTGAGATGAAATCTCTTATAAAGGCGGTATCCTTAGGTTAAGGATAAATCAACGACATAATTTTGTGTGAAAAAAATAAATACACTCAATATGATTTGATATTAATTGTAAAATAATCAAAGTACATTCACACATATTCTTGTAAAAACAACACCAATAAATTATATGTTTAACTCAATAAATGGAGATTGAGTTAAAATTACTCTTATCAAGTTCATATCGATGACTTGAGAATTTACCAATGGAGTGATTATGTGTATCAAAATTATATCCATAGAAAGGGGAGTGTAAATTATGACATAAGAAAATAAATAGTGATTCCACACATAATCTTGGAGTAAAATAATCAATGAATTATGCGTAAAGCTGAATGAGTGGAAATTGAAATTTCAAATTCCCTTATTGATTTGGTAACTTACAAAACATACACACATAAAAGAAGGATCATACAATAATTATGTAACTATACATAAATTAAATTATATTACACAATTAATATAATCATGGGAAGTACACACACCACATGCAATAAATAAGTGGTGAACAATGGAAATCTCACGGAATTAAAAGTGAGATAATAAACCCCTTACTTTGTAATTTTTCCTTGGTTGAGGGTAGGTTAGCCTCTTTTATAATGGTGAAATAATTTTAATTGACTTATACAATAATCATATACGTTAATATGATATCATATATGATCTTTTAATATTTATTTGTTGATAATATCTTAGTATTATCGCCCTTTCGGGTGTTAACGGATTCGTTTTCCTTTATATTATTTGTTTTGTGAGCCATATTTGTTTTGGATGGGATGTATATTATTCATATCAAGAATTATGTCATGTTTCTAAATATTATTTTAAATCATCAAATTAAATTTAGTCTTGAATGGATATGATGGGGAATGAATCTCATTGCATTCATGGAGACGGTAATTAGTACGTACGCATGAGCGGCAATATCATTCTTTTGATATTAAAATAATATATAATTGGATGGTATATCATATATAAAGAATAATTATTATTTAATATTTATTATTTACATGAATTACACTTCATTATTATACCCATCCAAATAATAATATATTGAATAACAATTACACCACGACGTGGAGACGGTAGGCCGTACGTACACACGTATGGTGACATGTCATTCAAAGGATGGATAGAATAATGAATATGGTTGTACAATATTTCTAATAACATCACAGAATATAGAAGATACTAGTGTTATTATTTTATAATGGAAATAACAAATAAATAAGAAGTGGAAGAAGAAAGGAACTTGAAAGAGGGTGGTGAAATCATTACCTCTTCTTCGGGTTCTTCCTTTTGATTTGATCAAAAGGGCTCCATAAGATGGATTTCTGACCAAAGGGGGGATTCTAGCATGACGTGACGGAATTTGAGAGGATATTTTGATAGGGTTTGGCCAAACCAAAAGGCTTTTAAGGTATTAATTTGAGAGAAGGGGGAGTACCCTTTTATAAGAGGGGTGAGGGGCACCTTTGGAAAAGCTAGAAATATTATTTTATAATAAATTCATATTCGGTTTATAATGGCTCTAAAGTGTATTATTTAAAGTTTAAGGTTGGTATGGGTCTAGATACATTCAAACAATAGATTTTAGATAGGTTTGGGTCACCATATTAACATTATCATTTATATTTAACTCTTTGTTAAATAGTTTGACATTTACCAGGTCTCTTTGTATTTTTGTATTATGTAGTTAATAAACTAACTATATACCTCCAAGAGACCCCCAAGTTGTCCAATAATGATACACCTATCATTATATAAGTACTTTATCCGAACATTAGATATTTAGGAATAGAATATCAATTAATAATATAATATTTGTTTTAAAAACTCTTTTATGTCAATTTTGACACTATTGGGTATTTTGTTTTTGATAATTTCATAACAGCATTATTACGTAAAAAAATTTATATAACCAATACTAATATGTCATATTAACCTATAAAATTAGTGGAATTCATAAAAAATCTCAAATTACATTTATTTGGATATTTATAATATCAATTATTTTAATGATTCATTAATTAGGTAATTATTGCATCACCATTGTGTCATAAATAAATTAAACTATTTAATGTCTAAAAATTATAAATAAAATACCATTATTTAGGAAATATTTTTATCTATCTAATGAATATTTATAATCGAATTTAACTTATTTATAACCCTAAATTAAAAATTATTTAGTTATAAAACTTTGATTTTATCTCTTTTAACTCTTCTTTGAATTAAATAATAATAAATATCCTAATCTAATCCAAGTGGTCCTAAATGATAATATTTTATTCCTAAGTTTGTTTTTGCTCCAGATACACTTGTCCAATAAAATTAGGCTATGTTTTTGGGTAATATTAATATCATTTTTACCCTTAATTACCCTATTTACTTTTAATGGTTGTAAATAAAAGTAAAAAAGTTACTATTCACCAAAAATTATTTTTATCTCATTGAATCACATTTTACTCCTTGATATTAACTGTGTCTCTCAGATTTTCGAAATTCCACTCATAGAAGTGGTAAAATTACGTTTTATGTGAATTTCCAAATTCTCCTAGGAGGTGGGTAAAAGATGGTGAAAAGTTCAATAAAATTTTTATGTATCTAAAATTATTATAAACTGACTCCAATAAATTACATTGAAATTATATTGGTATTAGGTATCTATTTTTACATAAATTAAATTTAAATAAAATAAATAATTATTTAAATAAAAATTTGATTTTAAACTATAACTCGGTGTTTTTCACTATTTATCAAAGATTGAAAGTTTTCAGAAAAATACAAAAAATTCACCCTAGGATAATTTCGATATTCTGAATCCAAAAATGAAGTCCATTTTAAAAGATAAAATTTATATAATTTCAAAAAAAATTATTACTATTGATAACAGCTAGTTCAATTGGTTGTGGTTTGTTAGAACTCGAAGTTGCGTACAACACACGCTACTGTATTATTCAAAGAGAAGCGTAGTGTGGAAGCTTGGGGTGTTACATTCTCCCCTCCTTCAAATAATTTCATCCACGAAATTTTTAAAATTGGTCTTGTGAATATAATGGAAAATCCCACATCTAAAAAAGAGTTAATAAAACTATCACCTTAAAAGAAAGAAAGAGAAGTACAAAGGTCACCCAAGATAACTCATACTAGGATTCCATGTACGAAAACATGGATAAGGAAGATAAACTAAGTGTCAAGTTCTGATCGAGAGGGATAGAAAACATGATCAGGAGAAATTTAACAACAAGAAATCCATAGACATGTGATGGGACAAACGGTCATTAGTTTCCCAGTAGGAAAAGTATACAGAAAAAAATCAATTACATTACATAAAGATGAGGAATCCATTTACGAGATTGACTATGAAAATAGAGAGATATACTTACTTTTTAAGTAGAATATCATTCGTTAATAAATTTCTACCACTAACTCAATTTTTTAAACGATGAGTATTCAAGAAGACTTGGTCACACTGGAAGAGATAGAATAAACTTCTGTAGAATCACATGATCCACGAAGGATAAACTATATATTTACCTTGTCTTTAGAGATTAATCAAAACCAAAATGGTTAGTACAAGATCTGACGATCCCCCAAAAGGATATTCCTTTAGAGAAATAAACACTAATCTTAATTTCTAAAATTAAACCAACAATACCCCAAAGTTAAATAAATACCATTCAATAAACAATTTTCCATAAAATCCTTCAGTATAATCCAAACTAATATTGAAACCCAAAACATAGAATAATTTGGTCATGTAGTCTTCCATGTTAAATTGTATCTCTAAATGACATCAACTACTCTTAAAGTCACATACATAAAAGTAATTAACCTAATCACATATTCTCAATTATTGGTTAATCATTTCCATAAATAACCCAAATCACTATAAATCCACATTAAAAACATAGAAAAAAATCCACCATTACTCCTCAAATGAAATCCCATAGTATTCTATTTTCCTTGGGCTTATAGTGTTCCCAAGAAAGCGAACATCTTCCAAAATAACATTTATCACATAATCACCAAATCATTTTCCTATAATAAGGGTAATCACTTGATAAGACATAAGATCCCAAATCAACTAATTATTGATCAATAAAATCATTTAACTAAAAATAATTAATCACACTAACCAGGTACTTCACGTAGTCCAGTGGTAGGCGATAAATCCCAATCGCCCTTTGGTTGTGAGTTCGATTCCCAGAGCTTTTTCTAATGTGATGGGTTGTCACACGGTCAGCGTGTTTTCTATTTTCTAAAACTATATTTTATAACTTTACCAAATTGAGGTAAATTCCTCAAAATAACCATAACAAAATTTAACCACAAATGTTATCTCATACCTTTCATTTTCATCCAAAAATATAATAACTTATAATTGCCTCAAATTCAAGGATAATATAAAAGCAAATGGTTATTTATAACTATATCCACAAGAGAAAAGATAATTATCCCTCAAATATAATTTTCACATGATAAATTACAGGGTTAATCATATAATAGAAAATTCACCCAAAGTAATATCAACAATAAAGAGCACTAATACCTTTAAACATTTTTCCATCCATTTATTTCCACATAGGTTCTCCATTGACAAAGAGGTTATCATATAGAATAGGTAATTGACTTGGGTGATTCCATGGTCCCTTATATTAACAACAAATGACCGTAATTGTAATCTTATGATCATTTTTATTTTCTTCCATAGTACTCTTCATTTTTTCCTCGACAATTCTTTACTTTATGCCCTTCTTTCCCACACATAAAGCATTTATTTCTTCCATTGAGACACTTTCTTGGGTGTCTTCTTCCCCATTTCTG
Source organism: Viscum album (assembly GCA_963277665.1). Classification (NCBI taxonomy): domain Eukaryota; kingdom Viridiplantae; phylum Streptophyta; class Magnoliopsida; order Santalales; family Viscaceae; genus Viscum; species Viscum album. The sequence goes on from OY728127.1 coordinate 498,251,415, forward strand.
GCATGATAAAAATTGAGCATTCTTCTCTCCATGGTCTCCATAGCTGGAGCTCTTATCATTCACAACATTTCTCTTCTTTGTTGAGTCCGAGAGTTGGTTAATATATATGTTGTTCATCATATTTTTGGAAAACCGATTTGTCATGAACACGATATCTTTTAAGCCTATCAACAATCCATTTTTTTGCTCATTTACACCACCATTCCAACCTTGTAAATTATTCTCAAAGTTACTATGACTTCATTGTAATACAGCCATTGACTAAAACCTGAAATCATTGTGTGAGTAACAGTAGTCATAAAATCATTTAGAGAATACCATGACACCATATTCTTAATTTGAAACACCTTAGGATTAACCAATGTCATTTATTTTCATCTTATATTAAAATACTTCAAATCGGTTTGTAAAGAAAATGTAAATTATCCTAATCATATCCACTGAGAGTGTCGTAACCAAGAGTGCAGTAAGGTTCGTTGTCATACACCTGTTCCCGTTCGAGTCTAGCTTAAAGCAGTGTTTTCAGGTTTTACACCTAGGTACATATGTGCCAGAGCCACCTCTACCTGCTCATATCCATACAGGGATGTATTGCTTGGAAAACTCACAAAATCTATACAAAACCAAAATTATAGGAAGTTCTTATATACTAATTCTCAAAGTCTATCTTAGGGCTATGTGCTCTAATCAGAGTTTATCTAAATCTAGTTTCCAAGGTTTGTACTAGACTTCCTCTGATACCAACTATAACACCCCGACCCCAGTTACCATGAGTCGGTGCATTATTACATAACATTAGAATGATCATAAAAGATCAAGTCTTGAAAGACCGATTAGTTTAGTAGCCTTGTAAGTACTAGATACATTCATAAGGTTTACATTACATAATAAAATGGAAAACTACAACAACATTGTCTCCATAGAAAACAATGAGATCCCAAAGACTATCTCTGGATGTTAGTCATAATATACTTCTTTGCATCTTGGGAAAATAAAACATAGAAAGGGGTGAGCTCAGATGCTCAATAAGGATAACATTATAGCGGAAACTTTCATAAATAAGCATAAACAGTTAAGGCAGTGTATAAGACTAGAACAAAAGCTTTTTAAACTTGAACTTCAACATAATATAGAAAATATAAAATCAAATAATTCCATTTACTTATTCACACGAATATTCTACTAGCCGAATAATCACATGCAATATCAATAACCACTTTCATAATAATGGAATGGATAATGCCAGACTATCATAACCACATAGTGAAGGCCTTGTGACAAGACTACAAATAATATTTTGTCAAGGCCTTGTGCCAAGACACTAGTTTTTATCATGAGACCTACTGATTCATCGAGGAGCTATAGTATGATCCACCCGTCACTTACTAAGTCCAATGCATTCCACATATGAAAAGTTTGAAACATAACATAAACATTCATATTAAAACTACCATATAAAATGTCAATACTTTAACCACAAATCATGAATGGTATAAAAATAGCACATCCACGGTCAAAAATAACTCATTCGGTACAGTATAGAATATTTTATTGTATCAGATTAATCTTAATCCTGAATAATGAAGGATATTAACATAGATTAAAATAATCATAAAACTATTGAGAGAAATATCCCCATTTTTCTTGAAAACATTTAAAAGTCACACTATTTGTCAAGAAGCCATTTAAAATAGATTTTTGAATCAAAGTGTATCATAACACTTTGAAACCATTAAAGGGAATTTTTATTTTAAAACTTTAATGTCCATATAAATAAATCCTTAAATCCATTTTTAAAACATGGACATTAATGAGAAATATTTAGAATAATAAATCATTAAAACATTTTAAAATGATATTTTAGTTAGAGTTCCTAACCAAAAGAGAGACACTTGAATAAAAATATTTGAGTTAATAAAAACATTTTTTTATCATTAGAATAAATGGATTCATGATATACTATGTCAAAGTACATTATATACACCATATAAAAGTGATTCGGTGTATAACAACAATGGAGTCTCAATGGAATGTAAATTGAGATGAAATCTCTCATAAAGGGCCTATCCTTAGGTTAAGGATAAATCAATGACATAATTATGTGTTACAAATATAAATACACTAAATATGATTAGATATTCATTGTAAAACAATCAAACGACATTCACACATATTCTTGTAAAAACAACACCAATAAATTCGATGTTTAACTCAATAAATGGAGATTGAGTTAAAATTACTCTTATCAAGTTCATATCGATGACTTGAGAATTTAACAATGGAGTGATTATGTGTATTAAAAGTATATCCACAGAAAGGGGAGTGTAAATTTTGACATAAGAAAATAAATAATGATTCTATTCATATTCTTGGAGTAAAATAATCAATGAAGTATGTGTAAAGCTGAATGAGTGGAAATTGAAATTTCAAATTCCCTTATTGATTTGGTAACTTACGAAACATACAACCATGAAAGAAGGATCATACAATGATGATGTAAATATACAAAAATTAAATTATATTACACAATTAAAACAATCATGGGCAGTACAAACACCATATGCAATAAATACGTGGTGAACAATGGAAATCTCACAGAATTAGAAGTGAGACAAGAAACCCCTTACTTTGTACTTTTTCCTTGGTCTATGGTAGGTTAACCTCGTGTATAATGGTGAAATAATTGTTATTGAATTATACAAGAATCATATAGATTAATATGATATCATATATGATCTTTTAACATTGATTTGTTTATAATATCTTAGTATTATCCTCGTTTCGGGTGTTAACGGATTCGTTTTCCTTTATATTCTTTGTTTTGTGGGCCATATTTGTTATATATGGGATGTATATTATTCATATACAGAATGAAATCATGTCTCTAAAAATTATTTTAAATCATCAAATGAAATTTAGTCTTTAATGGATATGAGGGGGTATGAATCTCATTGCATTCGTGGAGACGGTAATTTGTACGTACGTACGAGCGACAATATAATTATTTTGATATTAAAATAACATATAATTGGAAGTTATATCATATATACAGAATCATTATCATGTCATATTTATTATTTACATGAATTAAACTTCATTATTATACCCATCCAAATAATAATATATTGAATAACAATTACACCATGACGTGGAGACGGTAGGCCGTACGTACACACGTATGGTGACATGTCATTCAAAGGATGGATAGAATAATGAACATGGTTTTACCATATTTATAATAACATCACAGTATATTGAATATACTGTAGTTATTATTTTATAATGGAAATAACAATGAAAGAATATGTGGAAGAAGAAAGGAACTTGAAAGAAGGTGGTGAAATCATTACCTCTTCTTCGGGTTCTTCCTTTTGATTTGATCAAAAGGGCTCCATAAGATGGATTTATGACCAAATTATGTCCTCTATGATGAAGTGAGGTAAGTTTAGAGTATATTTGGATAGTGTTTGGCCGATCCAAAAGGCTTTTAAGGTATTAATTTGAGGGAAGGGAGAGTACCCTTTTATAAGAGGGGTAAGGGGCACCTTTGGAAAAGATAGAAATATTATTTTATAATAAATTCTTATTCTGTTTCTAATGGCTCCAAAGTGGATTATTTAATGGTTAAGGTGGGGATGGGTAGAAATACATTAAACCAATATATTTTAGACAGGTTTGGGTCACTATATTATCCTTATCATTTATATTTAACTCTTAGTTAAATAGTTTGACATTTACCATGTCTCTTTGTATTTTTATATTATATAGTTATTAAACTTACTATATTCCTCCAAGAGACCCCAAGTGGTCAATTACTGATACACCTATCATTATATAAGTCTTTTGACCTAGCCTTATATTTTTATTAATAGAATATAAATTAATAATATAATATTAGTTTTAAAAACTCTTTTATGTCAATTTTGAGACTATTGGGTATTCTGTTTTTGATAATTTCATAATAGCATTATTACTTAGAAAAAAATTTATATAACCATTCCTAATATGTCATATTAACCTAGAAAATTATTTTAATTCATAAAAAGTCTCAAATTACATTTATTTAGATATTTATAATATCAATTATTTTAATATTTCATTAATTAGGTAATTAATGTATCACCATTGTGTCATAAATAAATTAAATTTTTTAACGACTAAAAATTATAAATAAAATACCATTATGTAGAAAATATTTTTATCTTTCTAATTAATGTTTATAATATAATTTATCTTATGTATAACCCTATATTAAAAATCATTTAGTTATTAAACATTGATTTTATCTCTTTTAACTCTTCTTTGAATTGAATAATAATAAATGTCCTAATCTAATCCAAGTGGACCTAAATGATAATATTTTATTCCTAAGGTTGTTTTTAGTCGCGATACACTTGTCCAATAAAATTAGGACATGTGTTAGGGTAATATTAATATCATTTTTACCCTTAATAACCTTATTTACTTTTAACCGTGGTAAATAAAAGTAAAAAAGTTACTATTCACCAAAAAATATTTTCATCTCATTGAATCACATTTTACTCATTGATATTAACTGTGTTTCTTAGATTTTCAAAATTCCACTCACAGAAGCGGTAAAATTAAGTTTTATGTGAATTTCCAAATTCTCCTAGGAGGTGGGTAAAAGACGGTGAAAAGTTTAATAAAATTTTTATATATTTAAAATTATTATAAACTGACTCCAATGAATTAAATTGAACTTATATAAGTATTATGTATCTATTTTGACCTAAAATAAATTTAAATAAAATAAATAATTATTTAAATAAAAATTTGGTTTTAAACTATAACTTAGTGTTTTTCACTATTCATCAAAAATTGAAAGTTTTCAGAAAAATACCAAAATTTCACCCTACGATAATTTTGATATTAAGAATCCAAAAAATGAAGTCCATTTTAAAAGATAAAATTTATATAATTTCAAAATGTGGGTATTACAATTAATAACGGCTAGTTTGATTGGTTGTGGTGTGTTAGAACACGAAGTTGCGTACAACACACGCTACTGTATTATTCAAAGAGAGGCGAAATGTGGTAGCTTGGGGTTTTACAGATGTAATATCTATGTATGAAAATTTTGGTCAATTATATGATATATTACAACCTCCCCACCATAAAACATTCTATTTCTTGAAAGCCTATGAAGAAGAATCTATATCAAAGAGATGAGTTCATTTCTCTCTCATTAATACATACCACTCCCAAGTCTTATACAAATCACCTCCATGCTTCCATTGAACATGGAAAAAAGGTTTTATCCTCCCATTAAGAACATTTTTTACCAAATCAATTATCCTAACTAGATGCTCAATCATGAATAAATCAGTCTCAACATTAATATCTTCCCATCTCAAGACATGATATAGCTTTGAAAGATACTTCTAATTCTATGATACAGTAACTTACTATATATTAACGTCAACTGTGGTGGAATTGATAAATTGTAATTGTAATATCCTCTTACTATTTTTAGGTATTCTTAAACCCCTATTTTGATCATGCTTTAGTTGGGTTTCGTTTAAGGGTGTTCTGGGTGAAATTTTGAAAATTCTAAAAGGTTTTTGGAATGTGCAGGGTTGGCACATGGTTTTCCCAAACTGTGCACCCTGGAAGTGAAAACTGTGTGAACCCAGGCTGCATGGGTTTTCACAGTTTGTGCATGGCTTGACAAACTGTATGATCACCAAAGATAAATTGTAAAACCCCATTAAAAGGGGAACATGGTTAGTTTTCACGGTTTATTTATTCATGTGTCCCTACCTAAGAAACCATGAATAGGATTTAATTAATCCAAAAATATAATTTTAAAATCCCAAAAATCTATTTTTTAGGTTTCCAAAAAACCTAACTCATCTTTCTAAGATTTCTTCTTCCTCGAAGGCTCCTAAGAGGTTATTTTTTCTTCTTTACACCCCACTATAATCGAATTGAATCTAGTAAAATGAAATATGATATCTTCTTAGTAAGTATACTCTTCCTGATCTATTTCTCCAACTCTCATCTCTTTTCTCCCTAGGGTTTTGTAGATCTCTATGTTGTTGGGGTATCTAATCCCCACTACTTTGAATCATTAATCTTGGTTTGATTCTCATATCCTTGTTATTAACATTCTTTATTGGAGTTTTTTTATTAGGACTTTGTATTTCGAGATCCTATGATCCCGAAGTATGTGGTCTTGTAATGAAGGCCAATTTTTATAAACCATAAATTGCTTGATTTAAATTCAATTGTTTGATTTAAATTCAATTGAATGATAAATTTCTTTCAATTGGTTCTTTAGAAACCCAAATCCATTGAATTGGGGGATTTGGGATTTATTTGGCATGAAATTGGGAAAACCCCCTAATTCCATTAAATTGGGGTGTGTTTTGAAATTGGTTGGAAATTATTTAAATTAAATTATAGAATTTAAAAGTGGAATCTAAATTACAGAATTGTATTGATGAAATTGGTTTCAAATTGGTATTTTAGAAAATGGATTTAAATGATTTCGATAGAAACCCATTAGTTTTATCCTAGAAAACAGAATGTTTTGATTAAAACCCCACTTTTGTTTTTAAAAGGAAAGTTGGCATATTTGAAATGGAAGAATGTGATGAATTATATTTTAAACAATTTTAAAATAAATTTTCCATCATTGATTTGTATTAGAGAAAATGCAAGCCTAGGTAGTTATTATGTTATTCAGGACAACAATCTATGGTATACAACACTAATAATATATATGCATCAGTTAACATCCCTGATGGGATTGTGATCATTCTTCTTTGACTTGTTCTAGAGGGACATGTGTACATATATTTCCATTGAAACTATTTTAGTGTGTGGGAGTCCCATAGCCTAGAACTATAGTACATTTTTTAAGGTGACCAAGTTTCTCATTATTTATATTTGAAAAATTAATGTGCCAATGTTTGTAAATTTTTACCCTGCCTTATAAGTTTATATAAACGTTCTTATATAAAATGTTTATTAATCCAACTTTTTTAAAGTATTTATATTATTTTAACTGTAAATATTTTTTTTTTTAAATATTATTTAAAATTCAAAGACATTTTATTTAAAATTGAAACATTTATTTTGTTTACTAAATGTTCAAATATTATTATTGAATCATTTGGGAGACCCTGTTGGGATTTTAGCTTACACCCTACCTGTGCCTTTAAGTGTTTGTAGATTATCTTCTCTAGGTTTGAGAAAGGGTAAGGTGCCACTTAGAGGTGGTAGTAGTTGTTAATCCTTGGGATTAGAGAGTTTTTTTACATTGGGAATTCAGTTTTTATCCTATTTTTCTAGTAATTTGAGTTGTACATCGGTCTGTTTATGCATGTTTGACTTCGGGTACGTTTCTACCTATGGAGTTTTCCTTATTTATATACTGACTTATTTATCTTGATTTCATTATCTTTATTGAATTTTTTTCCCACTCACATATTGTATGATTCCAGGTGCTAGTTTTCAACCCATTGGGATGGGTAAAACCTTCAGGCTATGTCAATATCGGAATAGTTATCAGGTAACCAAGGTATTTGGGTTGGTTCATGACAAATTGGTATCATAGGTGTAGTTTTTTCATCTTCCCTTGATGTCAGTATGTAGTTCTGTAATCTTGTCAAGACTTAAGAGGTAGTTTTGATTGATTGCATGTCCATCTCTCACTGAAATGATCCTTAAGTCACCAAGGGTGGTTTTGGGGAAGAAATTTTTAGGATTATTTATATTCTTTTACTTTATTTTGATTTGGATAGATTGAAATCCAAATCTTATTTTTCAATCTGATTAGATTAGTTTCCCTTAATACTCAGTTTGAGTGTTAATCAAATGTAATCAATGTTTTCTATTGATGTTGTGAAGCATTATGTCTCTGAGAAGATGTGAAAATCAGATCTAGTAGGGAGATTATGTTGAACCTTAGTGGTAAAATCATCTCATAGACCCGAGTCTAGTTGAGGTGATTGTGCGTGCTATCAAACCTCTATGATAGGCACCACCACCATTTTCTATTTAGGATCCAGCTGTCAAACCTCAGAGGGATGTTTTTTGGAATAATTATAAAGATATTATATTCTATAAACTACAAACAATTAAAGGCACCAATAATTGTTAATAGGCTAAGGAATAGTTGACCGGGATAGAGCATTTGTTTGAGGTTTTGGAAACACCTGATGAAATCAATATGAAGAGTTCCACCTTCGTGTTGGAGGGACCAAGTAAAAGATGATGGTACATAATGGTGATGGTGAATATGTATGATCTCTTAGAGTGAAAATACTTCAGGTATCTTTTCACTGACAAGTTCTATCCAAAGTCAATGGTGTTTTCTAATGCTATCATGTTTTTAAAACTCAAGCAAGCAGAAAGAACTGTGATAGAATATGTAAATCACTTTGTTGATCTTGTGCAATTTTTAATTGAGATATTATCGAATTAAAAGAATAATACTTGATGTTTCAACTTGGACTTTGACCTAATATTTATTCTCATGTTTTCTTTCTGAAGTTATCTTCTTATACGGACGTGCCGTAAAGAGTGTTGATGGTCGAAATGGACCTGGCTGGTATGTTAGTGTTAATGAGAGTTACATTTTCTCCCAGTGTCAGTTCTATGAATTACTCTACAAGAAATTGAAAGTGTGATGATTCTCATGGTGTTTCTCAACAGTAGGGTTTTTCTATACCTCTTTCATTACCTGTAATATGCCCTTTTTATTTTCTACTAGTGTGGCATGTATATGAATTCCAAGGGGGTTTTCGCTGAGGCAGCCAAGGTATATGGTTCATGTGGATTCTCAGGTCACTTGCAGAAGTTATTCTATATTTATTCTAATTTTTATAGTGGAACATGATCATCATCACCTTCTAAACTATGGGGAAATAAGATGATTCAAGGATAAATGTGTTCCAACCACAAGCATCTAGAGCAATGCTTCTTCACACAGTGGTAAAGTCTCTAGAGGAATCAAAAACAGGTCCAATGACTGTGAGAGGTACCATCATTATAGATTCTTCATTAGTGACTACTTTATTTGATACAAGTGTATCTCATTAGTTTATTTCAACTGATATTTTCAATATCCTTAATCTTTCTATATATATTTAATCTTATGTGATAGATATTACTACACCCCTTGGAATGAAGAGAGAGCATAGTCTCTATAGTCCTGCTTCAATTTTCACTTTATCAAATGTTGATCTTGAATGGTATTTTCCGGTTCTCTACATGAAACCTATTGATGTCAATTTTTGATAATGATTAAATCATTTCCAATAAATCATGGATTGATTTTTATCTTCAATGGATCTCCTTTACATCACCCGATGGGGTTAAAAATATCTTTCTAGGATAATTGTAACCGAGGTTGAGTAGAGTTGTACCTTCATATCCACATTTGGGGAAAGTGATATTTGTGTTTTCTTTTCATCTGGAGCAAGAATATTTGAGTGGTGATCTCCCTCCAGTTTTCGTTGATTTACCCAATATTTTTCCTTCTGACTTTTTTATTTTCCACTAGTAAGGGGGTATAGTTTTCTATCGACTTAGTGCCTATTACTGAACTAGTGTATATTCCCTCTTACTAGATAGAACTAGCATAAATGTAAAGATTAATTCTTAGTTGGATAATATTATATGGAAAGGCATTATACACCCGAGTGTTTCACCTTGGGTGGCATTGGTTCTCTTCACTAAGAAAGTTGATGGTTATCTTTTCTTTTGGGTTTATTACTAAAAACTCAATCAAGTTATGATAAAGAATAAGTATTTGTTTCCACGGATTTATGGTCTATTTGATTAGTTGAAATGGGAAAATGGTTCTCAAATATTGACCTTTGATATAGATACCATCAGTTGAGAATAAAATTATCTAACATTCAAAAAACCTCCCTTTAGAGAAGGTGTGGTCATTATGAGTACCTTGTCATTATATTTTATCTAACCAATACTCATGAAGTCCTTATGGATTTGATGAATAATATTTTCCACAAGTGACTTGATACCTTCATGGTAGTGTTTATAGATGACATACTAGTTTACCCTAAGTATAAGGAGGATCATGTGCGTCATCTAAGAGTATTTAAATAATAGTTGAGAAACCACTGAATTTATACTAATCTTTTGAAATGTGATATTCAGTTTTGGGAATTGAAATTATTTGGACACATGGTGTCAGAACATGGTATATAATTTGATCGAAATAAGATGAAGGATATTATCACATGGGAACAACCACGAAATTTATTTGGGATTCAATGCCTCTTGGCTTTATCTAGGTATTATTGATGATTTGTTAAGTACTTCTCAAAGATGGATTCTTTGCTGACTACTTTAACTCAAAAGGGAGTGAAGTTTTCTTGGGATGAAAAATGTCATAATTCTTCTTTTTAGTTAAATTTATTTTGACTACTATGACAGTGTTAACTCTTCCAAAGGCTAGGTAGGGCTATTTGGTCTTCTATGATGCATTGGGTTCAGGTTTGGCATGTTTTCTTATGTAGGATGATAATGACATTTCTTATATATATATATATAGTCATCTTAGGCCACATGAGAAGAATTACTCAGCCCATTACCTTGAACTTGTAGCTATGATGAATGTGATTAAGAGTTAGAGTAATTACCTTTATAGATAAAGGTTTACCATGTATTTTGACAACAATATCTTGAGTTATATATTTTCTCAAAAAAATTATCCTTTCTAGAGGTTTTGGGTGGAATAGATACAATATTTCAACTTTGACATCTCTTGTACCACGAGGAAAGGGAATGTCGTCACAGATTCCTTGAGCAGGAAACAATTGACCAGGGCCATGAAATAATCTTTGGAAGAGTCTAATTGATTGATCTATTTGAATACTTTCATATTGGAATTTGGGAATTAGTGGATAAGGATTATTTGTCCCAATTTTAGTTGATCTCTTCTCTTCTCGAGATGATTCTATAGGAACAACAACTTGATTATGAGTTTTGCAGCATTAGAGACTCTCTTTCGGGTGGGGATACCATACCTGATTGTTTGTTCTCCACCTTGGGAATTCTATGCTATTGAAATTTATTTGTTGTGATGTTAGCAGTAAGGAAAGCTGTGATGGTTGATTTTCATAGATCCCAGTGGGCAGTGTACCCTATAACCACGAAGATCCTCTATGAAAAGCGGTGATGATGTTGGTGTCTCGGTATTAGACATTGCGTTTCTGATTTTTTTCACTCATTGTTATGTGTTCTAGAAGGTCATGTAAAAGCACTGAAAACATTTGGGTTTTCTTCAGCCACATCCAGTTCCAACATGGAAGAGTGATAATATCTATATAGAATTTTGAGATGGGTTTTCACATACCCAAAGAAATAAGAATGTGATATGGGTTGTGATTGATCGGTTAACAAAATCAGTTCAATTTATACCCATTCATGATACAACCAAATATGAGGAGCTAGGAAATATCTACATGAGAGAGGTTATTCATTTTCACTAATCTCTATCTACTATAGTCTCTGATAGGGATCCACAGTTCACTTCTTACTATTGGAGAGGCCTTCAAGAGGCACTAAGAATTCAAATCCATTTGAGTATGGCATATCATACAAAGTTAGATGGCCAGATCGAAAAATCTATACAGATTCTTGAGGATATTCTTCACACCTACATCGATCCTTTTGAGGCATTGTATGTCTAGCCCTATATATCTCCATTATATTGGTCTATGATTGGTGAATGTTCTTTGGTCAGACGGATCATAGTTTAAGAGATGAAAAAAATATCCAGTTTATTTTTCAACGGATTTTGATGTCATAGAGCCAGTACAAGTCTTTTATTGATCTTCTTCATAGACCTTTGGAATTCTCAGTTGGTGATAAGAAATTCTTGACAATTTTACCTCTGTTAAGTTATCGATGTCTTGGGAGGTAATGGAATCTTTATCTTTATTTTTTTGTGACCTTTTGATTTTTTTGAGAAGGTGGTAATAGTGACTTTCCATTTAAACCTTCTAACATATCTAACATTGATACATAACATGTTCCATATATCTCAGCAACAAAAGTATATTTCTGATTCATCTCATGTTTTGAGTTGGTGTGATCTTGAGGTTGAACCATATTTATCTGTGACTGAACATCTAGTTAGGATAGTTGATTATGAAACTAAAGTGCTTCATGGATGGAAGAAACCATTGGTTCAAGTTCTATGGAATCATGGTTCTTATTCCCATGAGGTGTGGGAGAGGAAGGCACTGATGAGAGAGCATTGGCCTCATCTTTTTAACGTTGAAGCATCATAGTAGTATTTTTGGGGGAAAATGTTTCTATGGTGGGGAGGTTTTATCATCTTTTTAAATGGTTCAGGTAAACCTAAAGCCATATTTTGATTATTATTTGGTTGGTTTTTAAGGGTGTTTTGGGTGAATTTTTATAAATATTTAAGGGATTTTGGGTTGTGCATAGTTGTCTCATGGTTTTCTCAAACTGTGCTCCTTGTATGTGATAGTCTTAAAAACCCAAGTAGTGAGGATTTTCAAAGTTGGCACACAATTTGATAAACCATGTTCCCACCTAGGATAATCCATGAAACCCTTTTAAAAAGGGTGCACATATAGGGTGCATGGTCTGTCTAACCATGTGTTCGTACCCCGGAAACCGTGCATGGGATTTAATTAATCCTAAAATCAATTTTTTAAAATCTTGAAACCCACTTTTGAGGTTCCCAATAGGCCAAAATAGACTTCCAACAAATTATTCTTCCTTGGAGGCTGCCAATATGTGATTTTTGCCTCATTACACCCCTCTATAAATGAATCGAATCTTGGTGAATGATGTTTAATCTCTTCCCAGTAAGGTTCCTCTTCCGGATATCTTTCTCATCCTCTCTCCCCTTTTCTCCCATGGGTTTTTTGGATATCTATGTTGTTAGAGGATCTAGTAACCACTATTTTAGATCTTGAATCTGGGATTAATTCTTGTATCCTCTTTCTCAACGTTCTTCATTGGAGTTTCTCGATTAGGTCTTTGCACTTCGAGATCCCATGAACCGGAGGTAGGTGGTTCCGTTATGATGGCCAATTTTTATTAACCCTAAATTTATTCATTTAAATTTATTTATTCAATTTAAATTTATTGATAAATTTATTCAATTTATTCATTAAAACTCCAATTCCATTGAATTACAGGATTCATGTTTGATTTGGCATGAAATTGGGAAACCCCTCGAATTCCATTGAATTGAGGTTTCTTATGAAAATTGATTAAAATTGTTTAAATTAAATTATGGAATTTAATTGTGGAATCTGAATTGGGAAATTTATTTGATAAATTTAATTTCAATTTGGTATTTGAAAAAATGGATTCAAAATATTTTGATGGAAACCAATTGGTTTTATCCTATAAAAACGAATGTTTTTATTAAAAACCCACTTTGGTTTTCAAATGGAAAATTGGAATATTTGAATGGAAGAATGGGATGAATTGTATTTTAAACATTTGTAAAATAAATTTCTCATCATTTATTTTTATTAGAGAACATGAAATCCTAGGTAGTTGGTGCATTATTTGAGACAAAACTCTACAATTTACAACACAGAAAATACATATGTTGTAGGTCACATCCTTGATGGGATGGTAATGAGGCATCTTTGACCAGTTATATAGGGAGGTGTGTACACATATTTTCATGAAAACAATTTTAGTGTGATGGAATCCCATTGTAACACCCAGATGTTTTTTGAAATATTTTCATTAAATATTTTTAATTCTTTAATAGCTTTCATTGTACGCAATCATGAGTTTAAACGAACCACGAGACGTTCTTAGTCTAAAATGACTATTATAACCTATCTATTAGGTTATAGAAAATAAATATAACTAACTTATGAAAATGTATGTTGTAACACCCTAACCCCAGTTACCTAGAGTCAGTGTATTATTTTAATACATTGGCATGATTACAAGGAATCATGTCCTAAAGGACTGATTAGTTTAGCAATCTTGGAAAATAGATTACATACCTGAACGTTACATTACACATTAAAACATAAAACACAACATAAATAATCCATTGAGAACTCCATTATTCACCTAGATTAACCCTTCATATCAAATGTAATACACTTCTTGGAATCTTGGGGAAACAAAACATAAGAAAGGGTTGAGCTCAGATGCTCAGTAAGGGTAAATAATTTAGCAGAAGCTATAAACTTTTAATGAAAGATGTGTAATAATAAAAAAATCCTATTAAACATAAACTTGAACATAATATGGAGAAAATAAATAAAGCATTTCCATATAAACATTCACACGGATGTTCTACTAGTCAGATAAACACATGTAATAATTAATTTCATAATGAGGGGATGCCTAATGCCGGACATCATTACCACATAGTCAAGGCCTCGTGTCATGACTATAAATAAACTTTTTGTCAAGGCCTTGTGCCAAGAGACTATTTTTTCTCATGAGACCTACTAATACATCGAGGGGCTATATCTTTCCCTACCCATCACATACTAATTCCACTACATTCCTCATATTAAAATGTTAAATCATAACATAAACATTAGCATTAAAACTAGCATACAAAATGTAAATACTTCAACCATAAACCATTAATGGTATAAAAATAGCACATTCACAATCAAACATATCATAATTCATTCAATAAATAATTGAAGATTGTATTTATAATAAATCAACCTCCATCAATAATAATATCCAAAAAGGATGGTGACATAGTTTAAAATGACCAGTAAAACCTTTTGAGAGAAATATCACTTTTTGTGAAATAATTTAAAAGCAACACATTTATAAAGGAAGTAATTTAAAATATATTTTGGAATCAATGTTTACCATAACACTTTGAAACTTTTTAAAGGAATTAACATTTTAAAACAATCATTTCCATATAAATAAATCCTTAAAACCATTTTGAGAATAGGGACATTAAGGAGAAAGATATAGAATAACAAATATTTAAAAACATTAAAATGATTTTTCAGTTAAATATTAGGTTAAAATAATCATTTTGAAATTTATTTTATGAAACATGTACATGGATAATAAATATGTCCCAGAAAATAATTACACATAAATAATCTCAGAAAATAATGAGAATGAGGAATTAACCCTTACCTTGCACTTTCCTTTGGTCATGGGTACTTTTAACCACTTCTATAATGACCATAGTATGTTATTAATTTATACCAGAACCATATTAATATTTATTATATCATAAATAATTCATATATTACTTTATACCACCCATTTAATAATTATTTTAATGTTAAATTAAAATTTTGGGTAATAATCGATTTATTTATAGTTTGTGCTTTAACATGTTATTCCTAATCATATCATTTAGATCATGATTTAAATAATTACAGAATATAAAAAATTATTTATATATAATATATATTTTGAATATAAATATGTATAATAGATAGATATTTGAAATGGAAAACACCATTTATGGAGACGGTAGGCCGTACATACGCATAAACGTTGTTTTTGTTTTCATATTTCATTGAACGGAAGTAAGTTAATAAGATATATATAAGTAATTATATATATATTAGAATCATTATGTCATATATTAAATACTTATTCACAATATATATTTTTATCTTCATCATTTAATGATGAACCTGGAAATAAATATCATCGCATCGTGGAGATGGTAAGTCGTACGTACACACGAGTGGCAATATCATTTCCTTAATGATTAAAAGGTGTGTAATTGGATGGTATATTAATTTTATAGAGAAATTAGCATGTTATTTTCATTATTTATATACATATTACTCATCATTATATCCATCCAAATAACATATTGTTGAATAACAAATTACACCACGGGGTGGAGATGGTAAGTTGTACCTACACACGTATTGTAAAATTATCATTCATAGGATGGATATAATAATGAGTATGGTTGTAACAAATTTATAATAACATCATAGTATGTACAAGGTAATGGAGTTATTTTTTTGGTATGGAAATAATAAGGAAAGATAAAGTGGAAGAAGAAAAGAACTTTGAAAGAGGTGATAAAATAATTACCTCTTCTTTGGGTGTTTTCTTTTGATTATAACAAAATCGCTCCACAGGTTGGCTTTCTACTCAATGGAAGGCCTATAGGTTGAATTGAGGGAAGTTGGGAGGAGATTTCAGTAGGGTTTGGCTGATTCAAATGGATTTGGAGGTGTGATTTTGAGAGAAAGAGAAATAACCTTTTATAAGAGAGGTGAGGGTCAATTTTGGAAAAGTTTGAAATATTATTTTCTTATAAAATAATTTTCGGTTTCTAATGGAAAAAATTTGTTTTATTTCAAATATAATGTATATATTGGAAGAAATAATCTCAACCAATAGGTTTTAGACAAGTTTTGGTCACCATATTAACCCTATCTTTTAGATTTAACTCTTTGTTAAATATTTTAACTTTTACCATGTCCTCTTGTATTATTATAATTACTGGTTAACAAACTTACTATAAAAATCAAAGAAAACCCCAAGTGGTTAATTAATTACATATAAAAGAAATCATACTTAAGGTAGGGGATAATTTTTCAATCTCATTATTATCTGAGATTTTTTATTTGTAAGTATTTATTGGGTTATATTTATCATCTATGTACATTTTTACTAAAAATGTAAAATTATTTATAATATTATATAATTTATTAAATTAATTTTACCCATTTGTGAATTTCTACTAAACTATCTAAAAGGAATATTTTATCATTTTTAGATACGAGGTACATTTTAACTTATCCAATAAAAGTACAAGAAGAATGTTTTCTTTTAACTTATACGACATGATGGGTCTTTACATTTTCATAACACCTTATTTACATGAAGTTTAATTTACAATATTTCAAGTTTATTTTCAATTAAATTGTTTTCTTTTAAATTCGTGTGTCATTTGGAAAATATAAAAAAAATTGAAGAAGAAAGGATATTTTACCCAAGAATTAATTTCAAGTGTTCTGTCAAAATTATTTTCTATATAAGATGGAATAAATTAATAGGTTTATGTTTCAAGTATACTATCCGAATTATTATTATTGATTTATTAACTTATTATGGAATGTTATTTATGAAATACATTTATTTTACATGGATTATGTTATGATGGAATGATGTTTAAGAGACCCATTTTATTCTTTCGGTTATGATATGATGAATGATTTATGTTTTTTTAACATGTAATAATGATTTCATTATGATACTGGTGGGACCTATATCTTTCTTTAACTTATTGGGGAAAGATTTAAATCTCAGGAGATAAATTGGGATAGAATGGGAAAAGATCTCGGTTCAGTAATATTGGGCTGGAATAAGGAGTTAACTATGTTCAATACTGTAATTTCTCTTCTATAATGGTCTTGGAAATGAGCCTTGACTAATATGAAATGATTTTATATCTTTATGCATATTCCACAAAATTTCATGTCTTATGTTATGAATTTTTGTATTATGTTCATTGATTCTTGTGAACTTTTTTGATTTATCACATGGCATGATATCACGATGTTTCATATATGTATTATGATAATTATATGATTGATATCTCCCTTGTTTAACTTTACTAAGCATCTAAGCTCACCCTTTCATATGTTTCTTTTCCCCAGGTCATGAAGAAGGGTATTAAGTAAGATATATCAAAAAGGGTGTAGTTGTGATGAAATAAGGGGGATACAAGTAAGATGCCTTATGAACCATATTTTTATGTTTCCTGGTTTATAAATAAATTATAACTATATGGTCCTATTGTGAATTTCTTATATTTTGTTATGAATATTCTTAAATTTTGAAATAATATCTATGGGTATAAATTATAGGTCGCTATAGTTGATATCAAAGGGAGTTTATTGTTAACCTTTGAATCATGATAATGTTGAATGTGACCGGAAATGAAATGATTTTTCTCCTAAGAAACCAAATTTTATGGGAGATGGAATGAAAAACCTTGTTTCTATACTAACACAACTTTATGAAGTTATGAATCATGAGGGAATTCCAAACAAATAGAGGGAATAACATTCTATTGAGTCCTTCATGGGTAAGTGTCCACCTTTGTTCAGTGGGTCTTCCGATCAACTAATGGCTAAGAAATGGATTAGTACCACTGAAAATATATATCCAATTCTCCAAAATTTATAACGTGATGAATTTATCTTAGCAGTCTATCATTTGGAAGCTCAAGCTGAGTAATGGGGGAATCTAATCAAGAATATGAGGCAAAGAGATGAAATTGTTCCATGGAATGTGATGAGTTCAAGAACTTCTTTTCCAATAATTACTTTCCTCATATTCTTCATAAAAATATAGATAAAAAGTTTTTTGAACAGAATTAAAGGTATGATGAATCTATTGGAACCTATGGAGAAAGTTTTACAGTCCTTACAAGGTATGATTCTAGAATTATTATCCAACCTGAGAGTAAAATTGATCGATTCTTTAGTGGCTTAAAACCATGTTTCTAAAGGGAATTATTTATAAGGTACTTAAATAACTATGATGAAATCGTTTGATTTTTTTTCAAGGTTGATATGGAGATTAGAGTAACCAATCAATCAAATGGGTTTGATAAAAGAGAAAAGTGGAATTCATGGGAAATTCTAAAGACCACAGAGAAAAAAAGATGGTTTTTCCCTTATGCTAAATGTGTGGAAATAAAAATAGAGGAAATATTCTTAAAAGGTATATAAAATGTTTTTAAGTGTGGTAGAGAAGGTAATTAGGAAATTTAATACCTAAGTGAAGGGAAAAAGATGTCTACTGATGCGAATAGAGAAAAGGATACACAAAATGAACCTCCTACAATTCATTGTAACAACTGCAAGGAAATTGGGAATTATTCTAATCAATGTGATAATCTGGGGGTTATTGATATTTATCAATGTCAAAAAACTCTTAACTCCAAAGAAAAAGGAAGGTCACATGTGATCCCTATCAGTGATGTAGAGTACAATAATGATGTGGTGAAAGGTACAATTACCATCCACTCTAAAGTATCAAATATTTAATTTAATTCTAGATCCACCCACTCCTTTATTTTTGAATAATTTTCTAAGGGTATCTTCGTATTACCTCAATAATTAGATGTTTAGTTAGTTGTGAAAACCTCTAATAGAACAATGCTCACATCAAAAGTTTATAATTCTTCTATAGTTGAAGTTTGTGGGGAATTGATTCTTGTAAATCTTGTGATCCTTCATGTAGTGTAATTTTATGTGATTCCTGGAATGTATTGTCTTTCTCTATATGGATCTCATATCAATTTCCAAGGAATGTAATTCACATTTCATATTCTGGATCAATCCATGATCATCTATCAATGCAAGGATGAATATGACCTTTTAATAGAAATTTCTTCCATCTTATGGGTATTTATTACTATAAATGAAGGTTATATATCTCCAATAGTTAGGGATAAACTCATAATTTATAATAAACTAATTGTATGGGATTTTGATGATGTCTTTCTGTAAGAATTTCCAGGTATTCCACTGAATCTTGAGGTTGAGTTTTCAAGGTGCTATACGAATTTCAAAGACACCTTATAGAATGTACAGAATTGAGTTGTAGGAATTGATGAAGAAACTCCAAGACAATACTAACAAGAAATTAATATTCCCTAGTGTGTCACCTTAATATGAACCTGTTCTGTTTTTTAAGAAGAAAGATAGATCAATGAGACTCTTCATGGATTATCAAGAACTTAACAATATCACTATAAAAAAATATCCTCTTCTCCACATTGATGACTTATTCTACCAACTACCTGGAGTTCAATAATTTTCCAATATTTATCTTCCTTTAGGATATCATCAATTAATGGTCAAGAAAGAGAATATACCAAAATGACATTCTGTACAAGGTATGAACACTATGAATTTATAGTGATTCCTTTTTGTATTACTAATTCCCCCTCTATCATCATGGATCTAATGAATAGTGTCTTTAGAGACTAACTTTATTAGTTTGTGTTAGTCTTTATAGATGATATTCCTGTATATTAGAAGAGAAAGGAATAATAATAAGATCACTTGACAATTGTACTAAAAACCTTAATAAAGGAAAATCTTCATGAAAATTTACGATGTGTGAATTTTGGTTTCATAATGTTTAATTTTTTGGTCACATGATTTCAAGAGATGGGATATATATAGATCCAACAAAAGAAAAAGTTATTGAAAGTTGGCTGAGACCAACAATGGTAAATAAGATCTAAAGTTTCCTTGGTTTGGAAAGATATTAGTGATGTTTTGTGAAATATTTTTCGTTATTATCTAATACACTAACCAAGTTGACTCCAAAAGGAATTAAGTTTGTGTGGATAGAGGAATATGAAAGGAATTTTGAAGAGCTAAGAAGAAGATTAAATGGTTCATGTAACACCCCAAGATTTCATAGTGTGTTATTCAATAACTTGCACTACACGCAACACTGAGTTCAATTTCACCATGACTTACCAAAAAAAAAGCCATTAAAAGAGGTCATGAATAGTATTAACTAAATTTTAAACTTTATATAATCCTTATAATTTTAGAATCCATATTATGGGTTTCTTAGTCATAATGCAAGAACAGATTCATTTTCAGTATTGCACTTTTATCAACTTTTGATAGTGAAACCTTTTTAAATACAATATTTTAAACTTTTTGACTAAATTGAGACATCAAAAAATTTAAAATGAAACATCCCAAGCTTCCACGGTACGCTTTCCTTTGAATAAAACAGTAGCGTGTGTTGTACGCAACTTCGAGTTCTAACACACCGTAACCAATCAAACTAGCCGTTATGAATAGTAATACCTACTTTTTGAAATTATATATATTTTATATTTTAAAATGGACTTAATTTTTGGATTCAGAATATCGAATTTAGCCTAAGGTGAAATTTTGGTACATTTCGGATAACTTTCATATTTTGATGAATAGTGAAAATTACTAAGTTTTAATTAAAAACAACTGTTTTAATCAAAATAATTAATAGTGATAAATTATGAATTTGAGTGGTTTTAAAGTATATTTAGAATATATTTTTACCATTTAATATAATGTTGGTCATTGGACATAATTTTACAATTAAACCGAACATAAACGAGTGTCAATCTTTTGATAGTTATTATCTCTTAAAAACACGCTTTTTGTTTTGACAGCGGGAATTAATTTTAAATTAATTTCTGCCACTTCTGTGTTTTGAATTTAGGAAAATGGATTCCATATTTGGAATCAGGATGTTCAAATTGTGTAAATAGGTAACTTTTATTTTTAGACATTTTGAATAATTACTGCGGTAAATATTTTATTTACCATGGTTAAGGGTAAATCCGGTAAATAAGGGTTAAAAAATAATATTATAATAATACTAAATTACCCTAAAACGTGTCTTAACCCTATTGGTTGATACATGGTCGACCATGGGAATCTTTGGGTCTATTTGGGGACCCCATGGATCCACTTGTAAGTGATAATGACACTTTATTTTAATTTAGTTAAAATAAATACAAAAATGACACAAGCATATATCTTTTAGAACAACAATTGTTACATAGTGTTATATATGTTGGATTTTAGATTATAAATATTCATTAGAAAGCTAAAAAGATTTCCTACATAATGATATTTTATTTATAATTTTTAGACATTAAATAATTTATTTTATATTTGACACAATGATGATGCAGTAATTACTATAATAGTGAAAAATTAAAATAATTGATATTATAAATACCCAAATAAATATAATATGAAACTTTTAATGAATTAAACTAATTTTCTAGGATAATATGATATATTAGGATTTATTTAATTGACTTTTTTCGAAGTAATCAATCTGTTATGAGTTTCACAAAAATCAACTATTGAATAGTGTCAAAATTGACATAAAAGAGTTTTTAAAACAAATATTATATTATTAATTGATATTAAATTCCTAAAAATCTAAGGTTCGGCCAAGAGACTTATATCATGATAGGTTCATCATTAATGTACCACTTGGGGGTCGCTTGGATGTATATAGTAAGTTTATTAACCATATTTCATAAAAATACAAAGAGACATTGTAAAAGTGAAACTAATTAACTTAGAGTTAATACTTAAAGATAAGGTTAATATAAGTACCCAAACCTGTCTAAATTCTATTGGTTGAGTGGTTTTCGACCTATCCCCACCTTAACCTTTGAATAATCAACTTTGGAGCCTTTAGAAATCGAATATGAATTTAATATAAATTAATATTTCTAGCTTTTCCAAAGGTGCCCCTCACCCCTCTTATAAAAGGGCACTCCTACTTCTCATTTCTTCACACCTTCAAAGCCTTTTGGTTCGGCCAAACTCTGCCCAAATACTCTCCCAACATCCCTCACTACAACCTAGAGGCCTTAGTTTGATCAGAAAGCCAACCTAAGGAGCCCTTTTGATCAAATCAAAAGGAAGAACCCGAAGAAGAGGTAATGATTTCACCACCCTTCTCCAAATTCATTTCTTCTTCCACTTCTTCTTCCTTTGTTCTTACCATTCTAAAATAATAACTCCAGTATCTCACATATACTGTGATATTATTATAAATATGGTACAACCATATTCAGTATTCTATCCACCCTTTGAATAACATGTCACCATACGTGCGTACGTACGGACTACCGTCTCCACGTCGTGGTGTAATTGTTATTCAATATAATATTATTTGGATGGGTATAATAATGATGTGTAACTCATGTAAATAATAAATATAACATGTTAATGATTCTGTATATATGATATACCATCCATTTATATATTATTTTAATATCAAAAGAATGATATTGTCGCTCGTGCGTACGTACGGACTACCGTCTCCACGAACGCGATGAGATTCATTCTCCATCGTATCCATTCAAGTATAATTATCATTTGATGATTTAAAAATGATGTTTAAGGACTAGATATCATTCTGGATATGAATAAGATACAACAACCATGGCTTATGTAACAAAACATATAAAAGAAAATGAGTAAGTTAACTCCCGAAACGACGATAATTCTAAGATATTATTAACAAATCAATGTTAAAAGATCATATATGATATCATATTATTATATATGATTCTTGTATAATTTAATAACAACTATTTCACCATTATACAGGAGGTTAACCTACCCCAACCAAGGAAAAGTACAAGGTAAGGGTTATTTCACAATCTCTTCATTATCCGAGGTTGTTTATACGTAATAATCTACTGGGATCTCTTTATCATCCACATCCATGTTTCTTAAAAATGCATTTCAAAACATTTTTACTATTTACTAGAATATGAGTTAAAGTCATTTATACCCTTTTTGACTTTTATAAGTGGTTTATAAAGGAATCTTTCGGTCGTTTTCAAAACAAGGTCATTTTTAACCTTTTCGACAGAATTAAGGTAGGAATGTTTTTTTAACTTATACGGCGGGTACGGCTATTTTCTGCAGTTATAAAATCTTCAAAGTTTTATTTACAAGTTTATAAGGATATTTTCAAATTAAATGTTTCCTTTTATAATTATGTGACTTTTAAATGATTTCAAAAAAAGATATATTTCTTTCAAAAATATGAAAATCCAGTGCAAATGTATATGTATTTAACGCAAGCTTAAAAATGTTTTCAGAAAACCTGACTCTCGAGTGTGGTAGATAGGAAGGGATTGGGAGTGGACCCTTCATGGCCTATAACTAGTCGAGCAGTCTCATAATTAGTTATTTTGTTTTCAGAAGCTTGCATAATGTTTTCAGAAAAACACTGGAGTATATTTTAGCAATTTTAAACATAAGTATCTTCTAAAAAAATTGCATCGGTAGGTCTCATGAGACAAACTAGTGTCTTGGCACAAGGCCTTGACAAAATCTTATTTGTAGTCTTGGCACGAGGCCTTGGCTATGTGGTTATGATAGTCTGGCATTATGCATTCCAACATTATGAAAGTGGTTATTGATTTTTGCATGTGATTATTCGATTAGTAGAATATCCATGTGAATAAGTAAATGGCATTATTTCATTTTACTTTTTCCATACTATGTTGAAGTTCAAGTTTAAAAGGCTTTTGTTTTAGTAATGCATTGCCTTAAATGTTTATTCTTATTATGAAAGTTTCCTCTATATTGTTATCCTTACTGGGCATTTGAGCTCACCCCTTTTCTATGTTTTATTTTTCCCAGGAAGTGAAGAAGTAAATTATGAATGACCTGTAGGGATATTATGTGGGGATATGAGTGTGGATTATGGAGACATTATGTTATTGTAGTAGTTTTTCATTTTATGATGTAATGTAAAACTTATGAAGATATCTAGTGTTTCCAAGGCTACTAAACCAATCGGTCTTTCGAGATTTGATATTTCTTGTGATCATGCCAATGTTATGTAATAATGCACCGACTCTGGGTAACTGGGGTCGGGGCGTTACAGTTGGTATCAGAGGAAGTTTAGTACAAACCTTGGAAGCTAGATTTAGATAAACTCTGATTAGAGCACGTAATCCTAAGATGATCTTTGAGGATTAGTATAGAAGAACTTCTTAGAATTTTGGTATTGTAGAGATTTTGTGAGTTTTCTGATCAATACATCCCTGTCTGGATACGAGCAGGTAGAGGCGGCTCTGGCACAGATGTACCTAGGGGTAAAACCCGAAAACACCGCTTTGAGCTAGACTCGAACGGGAACTGGTGCACGACAACGAGCCTTGCTGCACTCTTGGTTACGACACTCCCGGAGGATATGCTTAGGATAACTCTCATTTTCTTTACAAATCATTATGAAGGGTTTATGAGTATATACTTTCTCAAAGAAAAAATTTTTATGATTATGGATTATATCCATAAATAGTTCAATTTTTGTTAAGTGTTTTATAAGTATGGGATTATGTGTTTTGATTCATAAACTGATCTAGTTTATGCCATGGTATAGAAATGGCGCGCAGTAGAAGGAATGAGAACTCCAGAAATACACATGATTCAAAGAGAAGGAAGGATCATATCTTTCATGGTCTTAAGCTAGAATTTATAAGAGAAATAGTCTCCCATGTATTATCATCATATGAAGAAATAATATCATGTGTTGATAAGATATGTAAAGAGTTTACTGAGTCCTATGGCTTTGAAGGGAAGCAAGAGAAGAAAAGGATGGAAGAGAGAAAGATGGATAAAGGGAAGAGGGAAAAGAAGAATTTTCCCATATGTGGTAACTGTGGAAAGAAACACCCTGGAACTTGCCTGAAAGGAATGGGAGTTTGTTATAAGTGTGGAGGAAAAGGGCACAAAGTACGTGACTGCAAGGGTAAGAAAATGGTTTTAAATGTACAATGCTTCATTTGCAAGGAGTTTGGACACTACGCGAACCTATGTCCCAGTCATCAGACTATGCTGCAAATGATGTTATTGGATAATAACCAAGTTATGATACTACCACAGATGAAGAGGAATGATTACAGTTCTTATGTTGATTATGTCAATTGAGTGTTGTATCAACAATGTACTTGTTATAATAATTATGGAGTATATAAGGATTGTACTGCAGTACTATTTCATTAAGGACTTGAGATTATGTGGAACAAAGAAAAGTGACTCAATAGCAGGATAAATTTTTGGAAAATATATGGTTGAGAGAATGATAAATCATAATATAGTTCTGATACTGAGGTAGTGATTTTGGAATAATATGTGATTGTTTTGGATAAATTATATTGGATATTCTTGACTACCTTGGAACTGATTAATGATTTGTATATTCCATCATTGTTGGGGTTTAAAACATTTTTGGATTAATGATGTATATCCAGCATTCTATATGGAATAAGGGAGCATGAATGTAATCAATAAGGAATATGGTAATACATGATGAAGGTATTCATATGCTATTACGGGGTAAAAAGGATCTATATTATGTTTACCTTCCTTATAAATGTTGGACTGTGAGTTTGGACAGAAGTATTTTGGATAGTTCTAGTTTGGATTATTTTGGATTGCCATAAAAGGACAACCCGGAGGTCGGGCGGCAACCCGTCGCGTCCGGAAAGGCTGCGAGACTTGAACCCGCAACCGAAGGGCGACAAGGGTGTATCACCTACCATTGGCCCAAGAGATGTCCTGGATTAAATAATGTAGTTTTTTTAAAAGATCTGGTAGATGAATTATAAAATCGTTTATTTTGGAACCCTGTACGAATAGTATAAATATAATTTTTTACGAGTGAAAGATGAGTTTATGGTAGAAACTTATTAATGGATAAAACTCTGATTATAAAGTAAGTATATCTCCTTATGATCTTAGCCAATCTCATAAATAAATTCCTCAACATTAATAAAAGGAACTTAGAACAAAAATGTTTCCCTAGATGGTACCTTAAATCATCACTAATTTATGGCTTTGGGATTGTTGGCCTTTTCATAGCCATATTCTCTACCACTCTCCATCAGATAATTGATGGTTAGATTTCTCTTCCATATCCATATTTTCCTACATGGAACCCTAGTATGTGTTATTTTCGGTAATCTTCATACTTTCCACTCTTTATTTTAAATAGAGGCCTCATTAATTCATTTTTCGATGTGGGATTTCAACTAAGATATTTTGAAACGTCAAAAATGTGTTATCCCAATACCCTATATTTTGTTGAACCGATGGTACTTCAAATCATCATAGATTGATGAGTTTAAGGACCTCAATTTTATAGTTTTTTGTGATTGATGACCTCAATCACTACCTATAAATATTTACGTTTTTCCTCCAATTATATGTCTCTAATTTCCACCAATGTTCTCCTAATCAAGATCATAATTTTGTGGTGACCCTTTGATTTCTCTTTTCCTCATATTAAGACTAAATTTTAGTAACCCAATTTCCAATGTGGGTTTTCCCACAAATATATTTTCTACTTTCAACCTTTTATTTTTGAAGAACAATTTCAAATTGCGAGGACGCAATTTATTGAAGGAGTGGAGAATGTAACACCCCAAGATTTCATAGTGTGTTATTCAATAACTTGCACTACACACAACACTGAGTTCAATTGCACCATGACTTACCAAAAAAAAAGCCATTAAAAGAGGTCATGAATAGTATTAACTAAATTTTAAACTTTATATAATCCTTATAATTTTAGAATCCATATTATGAGTTTCTTAGTCATAATGCAAGAACAGATTCATTTTCAGTATTGCACTGTTATCAACTTTTGATAGTGAAACCTTTTTAAATACAATATTTTAAACTTTTTGACTAAATTGAGACATCAAAAAATTTAAAATGAAACATCCCAAGCTTCCACGGTATGCTTTCCTTTGAATAAAACAGTAGCGTGTGTTGTACGCAACTTCGAGTTCTAACACACCGTAACCAATCAAACTAGCCGTTATGAATAGTAATACCTACTTTTTGAAATTATATATATTTTATATTTGAAAATGGACTTCATTTTTGGATTCGGAATATCGAATTTAGCCTAAGGTGAAATTTTGGTACATTTCGGATAACTTTCATATTTTGATGAATAGTGAAAATTACTAAGTTTTAATTAAAAACAACTTTTTTAATCAAAATAATTAATAGTGATAAATTATGAATTTGAGTGGTTTTAAAGTATATTTAGAATATATTTTTACCATTTAATATAATGTTGGTCATTGGACATAATTTTACAATTAAACCGAACATAAACGAGTGTCAATCTTTTGATAGTTATTATCTCTTAAAAACACGCTTTTTGTTTTGACAGCGGGAATTAATTTTAAATTAATTTCTGCCACTTCTGTGTTTTGAATTTAGGAAAATGGATTCCATATTTGGAATCAGGATTTTCAAATTGTGTAAATAGGTAACTTTTATTTTTAGACATTTTGAATAATTACTGCGGTAAATATTTTATTTACCATGGTTAAGGGTAAATCCGGTAAATAAGGGTTAAAAATAATATTATAATAATACTAAATTACCCTAAAACGTGTCTTAACCCTATTGGTTGATACATGGTCGACCATGGGAATCTTTGGGTCTATTTTGGGACCCCATGGATCCACTTGTAAGTGATAATGACACTTTATTTTAATTTAGTTAAAATAAATACAAAAATGACACAAGCATATATCTTTTAGAACAACAATTGTTACATAGTGTTATATATGTTGGATTTTAGATTATAAATATTCATTAGAAATATAAAAATATTTCCTACATAATGATATTTTATTTAGAATTTTTAGACATTAAATAATTTATTTTATATATGACACAATGATGATGCAGTAATTACTATAATAGTGAAAAATTAAAATAATTGATATTATAAATACCCAAATAAATATAATATGAAACTTTTAATGAATTAAACTAATTTTCTAGGATAATATGATATATTAGGATTGATTTAATTGACTTTTTTCGAAGTAATCAATCTGTTATGAGTTTCACAAAAATCAACTATTGAATAGTGTCAAAATTGACATAAAAGAGTTCTTAAAACAAATATTATATTATTAATTGATATTAAATTCCTAAAAATCTAAGGTTCGGCCAAGAGACTTATATCATGATAGGTTCATCATTAATGTACCACTTGCGGGTCTCTTGGATGTATATAGTAATTTTATTAACCATATTATATAAAAATACAAAGAGACATTGTAAAAGTGAAACTAATTAACTTAGAGTTAATACTTAAAGATAAGGTTAATATAAGTACCCAAACCTGTCTAAATTCTATTGGTTGAGTGGTTTTCGACCTATCCCCACCTTAACCTTTGAATAATCAACTTTGGAGCCTTTAGAAATCGAATATGAATTTAATATAAATTAATATTTCTAGCTTTTCCAAAGGTGCCCCTCACCCCTCTTATAAAAGGGCACTCCTCCTTCTCATTTCTTCACAACTTCAAAGCCTTTTGGTTCGGCCAAACTCTGCCCAAATACTCTCCCAACATCCCTCACTACAACCTAGAGGCCTTAGTTTGATCATAAAGCCAACCTAAGGATCCCTTTTGATCAAATCAAAAGGAAGAACCCGAAGAAGAGGTAATGATTTCACCACCCTTCTCCAAATTCATTTCTTCTTCCACTTCTTCTTCCTTTGTTCTTACCATTATAAAATAATAACTCCAGTATCTCACATATACTGTGATGTTATTATAAATATGGTACAACCATATTCAGTATTCTATCCACCCTTTGAATAACATGTCACCATACGTGCGTACGTACGGACTACCGTCTCCACGTCGTGGTGTAATTGTTATTCAATATAATATTATTTGGATGGGTATAATAATGATGTGTAACTCATGTAAATAATAAATATAACATGTTAATGATTCTGTATATATGATATACCATCCATTTATATATTATTTTAATATCAAAAGAATGATATTGTCGCTCGTGCGTACGTACGGACTACCGTCTCCACGAACGCGATGAGATTCATTCTCCATCGTATCCATTCAAGTATAATTATCATTTGATGATTTAAAAATGATGTTTAAGGACTAGATATCATTATGGATATGAATAAGATACAACAACCATGGCTTATGTAACAAAACATATAAAAGAAAATGAGTAAGTTAACTCCCGAAACGACGATAATTCTAAGATATTATTAACAAATCAATGTTAAAAGATCATATATGATATCATATTATTATATATGATTCTTGAATAATTTAATAACAACTATTTCACCATTATACAGGAGGTTAACCTACCCCAACCAAGGAAAAGTACAAGGTAAGGGTTATTTCACAATCTCTTCATTATCCGAGGTTGTTTATACGTAATAATCTACTGGGATCTCTTTATCATCCACATCCATGTTTCTTAAAAATGCATTTCAAAACATTTTTACTATTTACTAGAATATGAGTTACAGTCATTTATACCCTTTTTGACTTTTATAAGTGGTTTATAAAGGAATATTTCGGTCGTTTTCAAAACAAGGTCCTTTTTAACCTTTTCGACAGAATTAAGGTAGGAATGTTTTTTTTTAACTTATACAGCGGGTACGGCTATTTTCTGCCGTTATAAAATCTTCAAAGTTTTCTTTACAAGTTTATAAGGATATTTTCAAATTAAATGTTTTCTTTTATAATTATGTGACTTTTAAATGATTTCAAAAAAAGATATATTTCTTTCAAAAATATGAAAATCCAGTGCAAATGTATATGTATTTAACGCAAGCTTAAAAATGTTTTCAGAAAACCTGACTCTCGAGTGTGGTAGATAGGAAGGGATTGGGAGTGGACCCATCATGGCCTATAACTAGTCGAGCAGTCTCATAATTAGTTATTTTGTTTTCAGAAGCTTGCATAATGTTTTCAGAAAAACACTGGAGTATATTTTTGCAATTTTAAACATAAGTATCTTCTAAAAAAATTGCATCGGTAGGTCTCATGAGACAAACTAGTGTCTTGGCACAAGGCCTTGACAAAATCTTATTTGTAGTCTTGGCACGAGGCCTTGGATATGTGGTTATGATAGTCTGGCATTATGCATTCCAACATTATGAAAGTGGTTATTGATTTTTGCATGTGATTATTCGATAAGTAGAATATCCATGTGAATAAGTAAATGGCATTATTTCATTTTACTTTCGCCATACTATGTTGAAGTTCAAGTTTAAAAGGCTTTTGTTTTAGTAATGCATTGCCTTAAATGTTTATTCTTATTTATGAAAGTTTTCGCTATATTGTTATCCTTACTGGGCATTTGAGCTCACCCCTTTTCTATGTTTTATTTTTCCCAGGAAGTGAAGAAGTAAATTATGAATGACCTGCAGGGATATTATGTGGGGATATGAGTGTGGATTATGGAGACATTATGTTATTGTAGTAGTTTTTCATTTTATGATGTAATGTAAAACTTATGAATATATCTAGTGTTTCCAAGGCTACTAAACCAATCGGTCTTTCGAGATTTGATCTTTCTTGTGATCATGCCAATGTTATGTAATAATGCACCGACTCTGGGTAACTGGGGTCGGGGCGTTACAGTTCACCTATACTCACACTGCCTTATAGTGGATAAAGTTTTGTGATCTACAGTGATTCATCCAAGAAGTTATTGGGATGTTCTCATAAAAAATGATATGGTGACAGCTTATTCCTCAGGAAAATTGAAAATACATTAGCAAAATTACCCAACACATGATTTGGATTTAGTTTCGGTAATCTTTTCACAAAACATATAGAGGTATTATCTTTACGGTGAAAGGTGTTATATTTATACTGGTTGTAAAAGTTTAAAGTATATTTTCATATAAAATGATCTAAATATGCATCAAATAATATGGTTGGAGTTGATTAAAGATTATGACTACCCAATTTATTACCACTATGGGAAAGGGAACAAGGTGGAAGATGCTTTGAGTCGAAGGGGCCATTGTCATGACCCATCCCCCGGGGCTCGTGTTGTGACTAACCCATGCCCACCTTCTACAGGACAGGGGCTGGAGACTAGCACCGGAAAGGTGTGCCCCTATAATGGGAAGGCATTTCTTTTAAACTTGTACAAACACATAATCCAAGAACATAACAAGAAGAAACCACGAAGTAAACTGCTGTATTAAAAATTGTACTTATAGTAAAGGGGCCAGAATAAAAGTCCAATTGGTAAGTAAAAGTACAAATGAAAGAGAAAAAATCTCATGGAACATCCACTAAGGAACCTACCTGAAGGGTAGGTACAACTCACAATCAGTATTCACTGTCTCACATCACATCAAATGGTCCACCTCTGAGCTCTATCCAACCCCGACACCCTCAGCCTCGATCAATGATGTTCTTTGTCTGCACAAGATACAGTAAGGTGTGGGCATAGCCCATGCAGGGGTGAGTATAACAATACTCAGTAGGGACCCGGAGACCCCTGAAGGTATCTCAGAGTTCCACAAAGGATAAATCACAAAACAAGTCCTCAATCACAAAGCATAAAGTAGTCACCAACTATACTTTGGTATATGCTCATACATATACCTAATTTATCAAATTATACTTGTCTCATTCATGAGGAAACATATTGCTCCAAAATTTAAACCATTTGCACAACTGATCCACCAGGGAATAATACCAAAAAGGAAACACAGCGAAGGTTACACCACAAAGGTAAAAGTACCACAAAGGTAACACCACGAAGGTAAAAGTACCACAAAGGTAACACCACAATGGTAACACCACAAAGGCAAAAGTACCACAAAGGTAACAACACGAAGTTAAAAGTACCACAAAGGTAACACCACGAAGGTAACATCGTGAAAGTAAAAGTACCAAAAAGGTAAAACCAAGAAGGTAAAACCACAAAGTTAAAAGTACCACAAAGGGAAAGAATCATCTCACACAAGGTATATAACTCAAGTACAGAAGTACAGATGACTAGTTTTAAATCTATATCATCTTATTCTATCGAGAGGCTATACTTTTGACCCACACATGATTGATATATATTGACCCACACATGATAACTAGTCACTAGCCCACATAATATTGATAAATACTAACCCAGATAGGATCATTAAGAACTAACCCACATAGGATCGATATATGAAGACCCACATAAGATCGATGTGCTTTCTTCATGTTATAGCCAACCACTAGATTCATGCACTAAACACCCTTGATTATGGGAGGATCCTCTCCTCAAGACATAGTTCATACCTCAACTTTCATGAAATTCCATGAAGAATTATCCTGAAGTACATCCATGTCATAAGGGTTCCAAAGTGATAGATGGTGCGTCAATCGGACGCCAGGTCTATGACTTATAATCATTTTAGTACCGAGGACCCAGTTGAATGTGGGTTCGATCGAACCCAGCCATACTATAATTTTTTTTTTGAAAACACAATTGTATTATACCAAAAATACCATCTCTTTCCAAGTTTTTCAGTGCCATAGACGGTTCGTCAAACAGACGTCTGGTTCACGAGATATGTCCCTTTAAGCGAAATTGGGCCTTGTTGGGTCCGGGTCCAGTCTAACCCGGTCGGACCAACCCGGCATGCCTGGGAAGCACAGACCAGACCATAGAGGGGAATGTCTAACTATGATTGTGCCACCCAGACCTGGAAGTGGTGCCGCCTGTTGGGCTCTCACAGCCCAGCCCATAAAGGGCGTGACCCACTATGCTCGTGTCGCTCGGCCCGCAAAGGGCACCACCCGCTGGGCTCGCGGGACCCAACCCACGAAGGGGCACTTCCCGCTAGAGGCACAGCCCACTAGATTGGGGCTCTCCCCAGCTGGCATGGGGGTATCAGTTTCCCCCATTTGAAAGGTGGAGCAGCGGCGCCTCTTGGCGCTGCCAGGTTTCCCACATGACCTGTTGTGGGTCCCAGCACTCTGCCGCGGCTTATGAGCCACGGCTGTCTTCATCGGTGAGCGACAACGTGCCACTCGCCTCCTATAAAGACCCGTATTTTTTCATGTAATTTTTTTAAAATTATATGGGAATATTATGAGTCTACAAAAATTGAGGGCGAGTGATTCCGAGGCCCATTGTGCCCGGAATGAATTTCTAAAAAAAATTGAGTACATTCAGTAAACATGTAAGATTATTTTTATAAATTTTGAACCAGTGCACAAAATTTAAAACTGAGGACATCGTTGAACTTTCTCACCGATATTTTCTTAAGGAGGCCTTCACCTCGGTCGTAGTAGGTCTAAGGAAGGTGTCATTTTTTCTGTTTTACACGGAATAAGAAAAATAAAATATTTGACATTTTATTTTTCTTTTTGAAACATCTCTATTTGAGTTATGGGGGTGGGGACCACCCGAGCTAGAAAACCCACAAATTTGAATTCTTAGTGGTGGATACCACCCGAACCCCTCTTAATAAGGGAAAACCTTTCAACTGTCCAAATAATTAATTGTGCTAATTAAATGTGTCATTTAATTGTGCCAACTTTAATTGTGCCAACAAGAATTAATTTGATAAACCTATTTTAATTTTTTGGCTCATCATTTCCTTAGGGAAATCATTGGAAAAGAGAGTATTGGGGATAGCTTTGGATAAACTCTTCTTCCAATGAAGGAAACCCTTTCCAATGAAGAACTTTCTCTAATGAAGAATGAGGAACCAACCCCGAACCTAGATCAGAAGCGCCTTGTGGAAGCAACAAACATTAATGTCCTATAATGTCTTCATCTTCAACCTCTTGACACATCCAACGAACGACAAAGTAGAGGTGTGTTTTTTATTAATCTTCTTCAATTTTTTTTACTTTGAATCTCTCCCCACGAGCCACTTGTTACTGCTCTAACGCGGAGGGTGCGGGCCAAACAAACATGGCCCGACCACTCCGCAAACTTTGTGGTTTTTGATGCATTCTTCATGATGGAGGAGGACAGAGACCAGTTCCGATGACTAGAGCCAGTAGGACTTGGGATCGGTGTCCGGTACTCTTGCTGGCCGTGAAGATGGTGGCGGCGCAACCATTCCACCGGTGGAGGGTTTTGGTCCATCGGTCGCGGTGAAGCAGAGGCAGAGGCTAGTGCACGAGCGGCCGCGTGAAAGGGAGGTGGTTGTGCACGTCCGCGCTACCATTGTGCAAAGACTGTGGCACGAGGCCGCGGTAGTGAAGGAGGGTGGTTGACTTCCTTTTGACCGGCGGTGGTGGCGCGGCACGTGACCACACCACGGAGGAGGGTCGGTCGTCCAGCCAGCGGGCCAGGCCAGGCCCTGTGGCCCGATTCAAACCTATCAAGCTAGGTCAGATCCCGCAGGCCAGGTCGAACCAAGGGTCGGACCTGGATTGGGCCGGGTTGACCCGAATTAGGTCGGGTCGGCCCAGACCGACCCAGACCGGACCCAAACCATCTTCGACCCCTTTTCTCTCTTCCAGCCATAACTTGATCTAAGAGAATCCATTTGACGAACCATATATGGTGCAAGAAACCTTGGATCGAGATAGTCCTTTTGTTATAACCCACTTGAGTTTTGGATAAGTTTGGTGTACGACCGGGTTGGATCGAACACGAATCCAACTGGGCCCTCGGGACTAAAAGGAAAATAACTTATAGACCGGGAGTCCGATTGATGCACTGTCTATTGAATTGAGACCCAATTTTCATGGAGGTCCCTTAGGATACATCTTCATGGGACATCATTATAGTTTGGTTTATCGACCTATGGCTTGAGGAGCGGACCCTCCCGGAATCAATCGAGCTTAGTGCGGGAACCCTATGGCTGGCTATAACATGAGAAATGAATCCTATGTGGGTCTATGCTATGGGATCCTATGTGGGTCTGTGCTTTGGGATCCTACGTGGGTCTATGTTTGAGAGTCCCACTTGCATCCTCTTTAGGAAATTCACGTGGTACTACTCCAGGATCCTACGTGGGTCTGATGTACTAGGATCCTACATGGGACTGATGATTTCGGATCCTACGTGGGTCTTCCTTATAACAATGTAAGATGATATAGTAGATGTATCTAATCATATTTTCTACCATATATATGTTATATCTATTTTAAGCTGAGTCTTTACCTTTGTGGTAATCTTCTATGTGATGTACCTTTGTGTTATTTACCTTCGTGGTGATACCTTTGTGGTATTCTTCTGTGTGGTGTACCTTTGTGGTACTTACCTTTATGGTGATAACTTTTTGGTATTCTTCTTTGTGGTGTTACCTTTGTGTTACTCACCTTTGTGGTGTTACCTTTGTGGTATTCTTTCTTTCACGGAACAATTTTACATTGGATAAGGATTTGGGCCTTGTGTTTCCTCATGAATGAGATGGGTAATACTTGATAACTTGGGTATATGTATGGGCATATACCTAAGTAGGGTTGTCAGTTGATTACATGTTTTGTGGTTTATCCTTTGTGTATTTTTTTGAGACCTTTGAGTGTCTTAGGGTACCTACTGAGTATCATTATACTCACCCCAACACGGGATACGCCCACACCTTGTTGTGTTTGGTGCAGACGACAGACATCGCTGACTAAGGACGAGAGTACCCAGACTTGATGTAGCTCGGAGGTGGATATTAGATGAGGTATACAACACAGACGTCCATTCAAGAGCTATACCTACCATTTAGTTAGGATCCTTGGCGGGAGTTCACTGGATCTGTTTTAGTTTACTTGTACTTTTCAGATTTCTTGTACTTTCCAGTTGGGCTTGTATTCTGACCCCTTTTTCACATTATACACACCCTTTTTACTGTATAGTTTTACTTTTTGATGATGTCCAATTTTTGATTATTTGTGTGATTTTACAGGTTATAAAGTCAATTCCTTCCCAGTTTTAGGGAATACACCTTTCGACACTAGTCTCCAGCCCCTGGCCTATGGAAGGCGAGCTTGGGGTAGTCACGACACGGGCCCCGGGGGACGGGTCATGACAAATTGGTATCAGAGGGAGGTTTTACCATAGAACATTGTACTCTAATATTATAATGTCAATAGTGTTAAGTGTTATGAGTGTGGATATCATTTTAGGGAATCCTGTGTTGGTGTGGTGGTCGACGTATCCATACACCAGGACCCTGACTTCTGATTTTCGACTCAGTGCATGAAAACACTGATTGCGTGGGTATTTTGAAATGTTTTCTTTGTGATCTCTTTGAGTAAGCTCACCAGGTATAACTTATTGACTGTGATGCACTTGTTTCTTTTCAGGATGCATCCACGCAGACAGCCAACTGGGGTTCTGGGTAGAGTACGCGATGATAGCCCACCGAGCGACGAGGCCTTGGTATAGGACCCTTTATTAGTAAGGGAACCAGCTGTACCATTACCCATTGGGACACTGATGCCACTAGTCCCAGCAATATAGGGTGCATGACGCTTGATCATGTGGAATGAGTTCCAGCGCTAGAGGCCACCCAGGTTCAGGGGTGAGACGGACCCACAGGCGGCTGAGGATTGGAAGAAGGACATGGTTAGAGTCTTCCGACTGGTAGGGACACTAGCTAATCTCATGGTGATCCTAATCGCCAGTCTTCTATAGGAAGCAATAGGTAGATGGTGGAGCATGATTCTCCAGGTTCATGATGAGGTGACACTTCTCTGGGTAGACTTTGAGAGCCTGTTTCGGTTAGAGTTTGTCCCAGCGACCCTTCACGCAGTGCGTATACAGGAGATTCTTTATCTGTAGCAAGGCAGCATGACTGTGGCTTAGTACACAGCGAGGTTCGCCGATCTATCACGCTACTCCACTGATATGGTGTGGGACCCATTCTTGATGGTCCGGACCTTCGATCAGCAACTCAGGAGGGAGATCAGGGCTTCGATGATTTCTCTCAGCATCCTGACACAAGCAGGGGTGTTAGAGTGAGCCCTCTTAGTGGAGAGTTTTCTTACTGTACAGTCACCAGCAGTGAGACCCACCACTGAGAATCATGTAGCGGAGTATTCCACAGCTGGTAGCAGACAGATTTCACAAAGGTCCAAGAGGACCAGACCTATAGGTGTATGACTGCAGGATTCCGGGTCGGTCGTGCGGGGCACCAGAGACAGAGCCAGTCTTATGAGGAGCAGTCAGTGTTATGTATGCGGTGGGCAGGGTCACATGGATCATGAATTCCTGACCCTCCATACAGGTGATTAGCATATGGTCAAAGGACCACCCAAGCAGACACAAAGTTTTAACCGAGGAGGCCCGCAGGGATCAGGCGGACATGGAAGAGGATCTGGTCATGAAGCTGGTGGTGGGCAACGATTTGAGATGTTACCGCCACCACCACCATGTGGTCCACCCCAACCACAAGGAGTAGGTTGGTAGGGGAGAGCTCAGCTCTAGGCAGTTGAGGCCTACGACCATGGAACTCCGGAGATGATACAAGGTATGATATGTGTCTACTACACCTTAGCTGCACTACTTATAGACATAGGTGCCAATCATTCTTTTATTTCCACAAGCCTCATTTAGAGCTCAGAGATTCTGGTGGAGTCATTGGCTCGATCCTTATAGCTAGATCCTTCTACGGGAGAGGATTCGATGATTACACACTGGTTCTGGTAGTGTGATCTTACTCTAGGAGGCGATAGCTTTAGCTGGGATCTCTTAGTAGTGGCGTCGAGACCTTACGACGTCATCTTCGATAAGGATTGTTTATCTACATTCCAGGCTTAGATTTACTGTATTAGGCACAAAGTGTAGTGTTTCATCACTGATGGGACTAGTTTTACCTTCACCAGTGAGAAGGGATCCTTTGGAGTACAGGTTTCACTTACCCAGAGGAGAGTGTAGTCGATCACTCGTTTGTTGGAAAGCCTTATTCTCAGAATGGTTGATGTGGAGAGTCTGAGCTATCCTGTAGTGGTGGACCAGTATATAGATGTCTTCCCTGATGATGTTCTGGGTCTACCTCCATGAAGATAGGTGGACTTTTACATTGATTTGTACCTCGGGACAGCACTGATATCTACACTAGCATATCGGATGGCTCCCGAAGAGCTTCGTGAGCTACAGGTATAGCTGGAGGACTTATAGGGGAAGGGTTTCATCCTACCTAGTGTTTCTTCTTGGGTAGCCCTGATTTTGTTTTCCAAGAAGGTGGATGGGAGCTTGAGACATTATGTTGACTATCAGCACCTGAACCAGGTGACCGTGAAGAACAAGTACCCACTCCCGTGGATTGATGACCTATTTGATCAGCTGAAGGGAGCATGATGGTTCTTGATGACACACCTCAGATCAGGATATCACTAGCTCTGGGTATGACATGAGGATGTGTACAAGATGGCTTTTAGATTTTAGTACAGCCATTATGAGTTTTTAGTCATGTCGTTTGGTGTGACCAACGCTCCATCAGTGTTCATGGGACTCATGAACAGGATCTTTCGGCCATACATTGATCGCTTTGCAGTAGTCTTCATTGACGACGTTATGATCTACTCATCTACCAAGGAGAAACATGCCTATCATTTAAAGATAGTTTTGGACACACTCAGAGAGGACTATCTTTATGGTAAGCTCTTAAAGTGCCAGTTCTGGATCTGATTGGTTCACTTTCTGGGACATGTCATCTCGAAGGCTAGAGTTGTGGTGGTTCTAGAGAAGATTGAGTCGGTACTTGCTTGGGATCCACATAGGAGTGTGACGGAGGTACGGAGTTTCCTAGGTTTAGCCGGATACTACTGAAGGTTTGTTCCAGAGTTGCAGCACCTTTATCAATGTTGACAAAGAATGGAAAAATCTTCATGTGGTTGGAGAGATTCCAGCAAAGTTTTCAGGATCTCAGGTAGAGACTGACTAGTGTCCCCCATCTTGAAGCATCCGGAGGAGGGCGTTGGGTACGTAGTCTACTACGATGCATCAGGGACTAGGCTCGGATGTGTCCTGATGCAGGAGCGACCAGTGATCATGTATGGTTCTCGACAGCTGAGATAGAATGAGAAGAACTACACTACCCATGACCTGGAGTTAGCAGTAGTGTTCTTCCTCTTGAATATGTGGCGACATTACTAGATGGGAAAAAATTTTATAGTCTAATATGATCACAAGAGTCTCAGTTATATCTTCTCTTAGAAGAACGTGAACCTGAGACAATGACATTGGCTTTAGTTCCACAAGGACTATGACTTCGAGATAGCCTATACTTATAGTAATGGGAACATTGTAGCAGATAGACTCAGTAAGACATCTGTTATACGGCTTCTAGGAGAGGTGACAGATTAGCTGGCCACTTTACAGATATCCTTTGTTGAACGAGATGGAGCAGCTTTTCTTTACTCTCTTACAGTCACTCCCCCACTTCTTTAGTGAGTCAGGGAGTCACAGTGTGGGGACACTGACTGCGAGGCTCGATGTGTTTAGATATCCTCAGGGCAGGCACCTGATGTATTTGCTGAAGGTGGGGTGCATGTCATCCTCTTCAGAGGATGTACCATTGTACCAATGTATCTTCAGGAGGAAGTGGTGAGGGAGTTCCATATTTCCCCTCTAGTGGCACATCTGGGAGTGGCGAAGATGTACCAGGACCTCCGACGACAACATTGGAGGCCTGGAATGAGGAAAGTAGTAGCAGAGTTTGTCTCTCGATGCCTCACTTTTCAGCAAGTGAAGGTAGATCTATAGGCACCAGCAGGATTAGATTATCCTTTAGAGGTACCATAGTGGAAGTGGGATGGAATATCCATGGACATCGTGATAGTACTTCCACGTACATCTAGGGGTCAAGATTCAATCCGGGTGATCGTCTACTAACTCACCAAGTCGGCCCACTTCCAACCAATCAGAGAGCAGGGTTCAGTAGATATCTTGGGAAGCCTCTATGTGCAGAATATTATGCGGCTACATGGATTAACCTTGACTATTTTCTCCGATCATGATGCACATTTCACTTCCCAGCTATGTAAGGGGTTTTATGAGGCTTTTGGGACACAACTTTGTTTGAGAACTTCCTTCCATCCTCATATGAATAGCCAGACTGAGCGGACCATTTAGACCATCTAGGACATGTTGTGTGCTTGCATCATTGACTTCGGTCATAGTAGGGAGGATCACTTTCCCTTGGTGGAGTTTTCATACAACAACAATTATCACTCCAAGATTGGTATGGCACCATTCGAGGTTCTGTTCAACTGACCTTGCAGATTTCCTTTATGCTGGATTGACCCAGGGGAGTCAGCACTCATGGGACTAGATATGGTACGAGCTACCTCAGAAAAGGTGCAGATCATCCAGGAGTAGATGAAAACATCACAGAGAAAGCATAAGTCTTATGCTGATAGGTGTAAAAGACCTCTATAGTTTGAGGATAGCGAACACGTCTTTCTACAAGTCTCACCTCGATGAGGTTTGTGGATATTTTTCTGGGTGGAAAGTTATCTTTGAGGTTTATCGGTACCTTTCAGGTCCTTAGTAGAGTTGGTGAGGTGGATTACTGCTTAGCTCTTCCACCTCAATTGCACCAAGTGCACAAAGTCCTTCATGTATCCTAGCTGAGGAGATACATGCATGACCTTTCTCACATCATTGACTATGGGTAGCTAGAAATCGACGATGGGGCGACGTTTAGGGAGGTTCGAGTGGATATTGAGGATCGATAGAAGATATTCCTTCATGGGAGATTGATACCTTTTGTGTGTGTACTTTAGAAGCACAGGAATCTCCAGGAAATCACGTAGGAGCAGGAGGCTCAGATTCATGCTCAGTACCCCCCACTTGTTTTCCAAGATTTTGTGATGTGGCTTTAGGGGATGAAAATCCCTGAGGTGGGGAGAATGTAAAGACCCGGATTTTTCCATGTGATTTTCTATTTATTTATATGGGAATATTACGAGTCCGTGAAAATTGACGGTTCATGATTTCGAGGCCTGGTGTGCTTGAAATGAATTTTTGAACGTTTTTAAAGTACGTTCAGTAAACGTGAAAGCAGGTTTTTATAACTTTTTAACTGATGCTCAGAATTGAAAATTGAGGACACCGTTGAACTCACAGCACTGATATTCCCTTAAGGAGACATTCACCACGACCGTAGTAGGTCGAATGAAGAAATTAGTTTTTCTGTTTTATGTGGAAGAAGAAAATTAAAATATTTGACATTTCATTTTTCTTTTTGAAACCTCTCTTTTTGGGTTATGGAGGTGGGGATGAACCGAGCTAGAAAACCCCCCAATTTGAATTCTTGGTGGTGGGGACCACCTGAACACCTCTTAATGGTGGAAAACCTTTCAACTCTCCAATTAATTAATTGTTCCAATTAAATGTTCCATTTAATTGGGGTAACTTCAATTGTGCCAACGTGAATTAATTTGATAATCCTATTTTAATTTTTCGTCTCCTCATTTCCTTGGAGAAATCGTTTGCAAGGGGATTCTTGGGGAGAACATTGGAGAAACTCTTCCTCCAATGAAGAATACTCTCTTCAATGAAGAAAGAGGAATAGACCCCGAGCACGGATTGGAAGCGTCTTGCGAAAGTAATGAACGTCGACATCCTTCAACTACTTTATCTTCTACATCTCAACATCACCAACAAATGACAAGGTAGGGGTGAGTTTTTTATTAATCTTTGTTAATTTCTTTTGCATCGAATCTCTCCCCATGAGCCGCTTACTACCGCTCTAATATGGAGGGTGCGGTCCAAATGAACATGGCCCGACAACTATGCAACCTTTGTGGTTTTTGATGCGTTCTTAGTGATACAGGAGGAAGGATACCGGTGCCGGAAACTAGCGATGGTATGACTCAGGAGTGGCGGCTGGTACTCCGACCGGATGTGAAGATGGAAGTGGTGCAACCGCGCCACCGGGGGAGGGCCGCATCCCGTCGGCAACGGCGGAGCAGAGGCGGCGGCCGATGCACGGCTGGCCACACGAAGGGGAGGCAACAGCGCATGTCTATGCCGTCGACATGCAGGGACCGTGGTAAGAGGGTGTAGCGACGAAGGAGGGCGGTCGGCTCACTGCCGACTGCTACTGGTGGCATGGCGTGTGACCGCACTGTGGAGGAGGGTTGGTCGTCCGTCCAGCCGCTGGCCAGCGGGCCGCCCAGTGACCTTCTCCACCGGCAGCATGTGACAGTGCGCCACCATATCTTCTGTAGTAGGCTGCCTCCATCACTTGTCGGCACCAGTCGTCGATGCTTCCATGCCAGTGTCGCGCCGACGGTCTTCCGTGGATCACCAGGTGAGCTCCGGTGGCCCATTTTTCCGTCTGAAGGTACCAAGGGCCACCCTTGGATTCCCTCCTCACTACTTGACCCTCCGTTCGAGGTTCCATTCAACCCAAGTAAAAAATCTGTGAAGAACGCATATATCAACAAAGTATCGGAGGGTCCAGGCCTTGTTAGTTTGGCCTAAACCCTCTGCATTACCTCAATAACATGAGGGAAGAATATGATTCAACAAACTCTTGAAATTTAAACAAGATAAATAGGAGGGGGAAGAGGTGGGTAACGCCATTGGGAATTTATGAGGTTCATTTAATAATAAGTCTTCCTAATTCCAATGGTATTGCTATAAACATTGAGGTGTCAATCAAATTAATGGATTGACATGTTTTTAGTCCCACCACTGCAGCTCGTCCATTGGAGAGAAAATAAAAGATAGAAATAAAATAATTTCTTTATTTTATTATTATTTTAAAATTCCAAAATCTCTATTTTTCTCCCGACCTACTAAGGTTGAAGTGAATCATCTCTTAAGAAAATCCTGATACTGCAGATTCAACAGTGCCCTCAGATTTCAAATTTGATCACCGGTTCAAAAGTTAGAAAACACTGCTCATATGTTTATTGAATGTATTTAAAAAAAGTTCATAAATTCATTTCGGGCACACCGGGCCTCAGAATTATGCACCATCAATTTTCGTAAACTCATAATAATTCCATATAATTAAAAAAAATACATGGAAATCCAGGTCTTTTCAACCATGCTAGCCTATCCATGATGAGGACCACAAAATATATAATATTTATGTATTTTCAAAAGATGTATCTTGATATTTTAAAGGGGAGAAATATTATATTTCTAAAATGAATGTTCAACCATCTATACATGTGAATATTAAAGAGGTGCAAAATGAAGATGTAGTGATACAAAATAAGGTGAGAAATGTTCCAAAATTCAACCTTGATTGTGATGGAATAATAAGGTTTTTGGAACCGGGTTTGTATTCTTATCATATGAGAATTAAAGGAGTTCTTGGATGAGGCTCATCGTTATTCATTCTCTATTCATCCTGAAAGTAAAAAGATGTGCAAGGATCTAAAAGATTATTTCTGGTGGGATGGCATGAAAAGAGATGTTGTCAAATATGCCTCTTGATGCATAGTTTGTCAGTAAGTTAAGGCTGATTGATAGAATTCTAATGGGATGTTACAACCATTATCCATAAAAGAATAGAAATGGAAAAACACCATTATGGACTTATTCATCGGCCTTCCTAAATCATCTAAGGTCCATAACACTATATGGGTTGTAGTTGATTGCTTTACGAAGTCAGCATGCTTCATTACTATTTTAGATGATTTCTATCTTGATCATAATGTTAGGATATATATATATATATATATATAAAGAAAGTGGTATGATTGCATGGATTACCAATTTACATTATATATGATCGAGATCTGAGGTTTACCTCAACGTTCTGTCCAATTATTCAGTAGGATCTAGATACAGAGTTATGATTCTTCACATCTTATCATCCTCAAAAGGATGGTCAATCTGAGAGGACAATTCAAACTCTAAAATACATGTTGAGAGCTTTCTCTATGAAATTTGAATGTTGTTGGGATCTACATGTAACTTCGGTGAAATTTTATTACAACAATAGATTTAACTCTAGTATTCATATGGCTCATTATGAATCTCTCTATGGAAACAAGTTCAGAACACCATCTTTATGGGATGAAGTTGGGGAAAGAAATCTATTAGGACCTGATCTTATTGATGAAATAGAAGAGAATGTCAGATCTGTTCAACAACACATAAGACAAGCTTAGAGTCGATAAAAAAGTTATGTTGACAACTGAAGAAAATCCCTAGACTTTGAAGAGGGTGACAAGGTGTTTCTACGAATATGTACCTGGAATAGAGTAATGAGATTTCGAAAGAAGGGAAAGCTAAGCCCTAGGTATATTGATCCTTTTGAAATTCTGGATCATGTTGGGAAGGTAGCTTACCGATTGGAACCTCTATCAAATCTCTCTCAAGTTTATGATTTGTTCCATGTATCTATACTAAGAAAGTACATATATGATCCCTCACATGTGGTAAACTCAGAATTCATACTACTAGAGCAAGATCTTTCTTTTGAAGAACAACTGGTTGAGATTCTAGATTGTAGTGAAAATGTTTTGTGAAACAAGACCACTCACTAGGTAAAAGTTTTATGGTCGAACAACTAATTTTTGGAAGTAACATGGGAACTTGAGGATGTGATGAGTCAGATGTATCTTCATCTGTTTGTATCCATGTGATGAATTTTGAAGGAGAAATTCAGTTTAAGGGGGTAGAA
This sequence comes from Viscum album, assembly GCA_963277665.1. Taxonomy (NCBI): domain Eukaryota; kingdom Viridiplantae; phylum Streptophyta; class Magnoliopsida; order Santalales; family Viscaceae; genus Viscum; species Viscum album. Next base: position 498,296,331 of record OY728127.1, read on the forward strand.
TGTAACACCCATATGTTTTTATGAAATATTTACTTTAAATAATTTTAATTCTTCAACAGCTTGCATTCTACACAATCGTGAGGTTAAACAAACTACAAGATAGCCTTAGTATAAAATAACCATTATAACCTATCTGTTAGGTTAGCAGGAATAAATATAACTAACTTATGAAAATATATGGTGAATTCGTTGGCTACCGATTATTTATGAAAAATATAAATCAATTATATGTTTTTGTTTTTTTATTAATAAATTCAGTGAATTACTATTAGTAAATTAAATTTAAGAAATATATAATTTATATACTTAATAAAATATTTTTGATATTCATCTAGTATATATTTTTGTCATTGGGTATGAATAAACCCTATTTTTTGTATAAAAACCTATATTTTTCAAAAGGGTAATTTTACCAGCTTTTATTGGGGAACCCTTTTTAAAATAAATTTTTTTCAAATTAATAATTTATATATGAAAACATAAAATTGTTCTTTGGAATAACGTTATAAAAATTTAATTTCAATGAGTTTTTGATATTTTCTAATAACTTTCATTTTTTTGATGAATAGTAAAAATGCACTAAAATTTAATTAAAAATAAATTTTTCATTGAGATAATTTATTTGGATAAATTATATTATTGAATGGTTTTAAATTATAAATAATATATTTTTATCTTTTAATATAATTTTGTTCATTGTCATTTATTTTATGTTGAATTCTGATGTTAAAAATTTTCAATCTTTTGCAATAGTTTAACATTTAAAACTCATTTTCTCATTTCAACAATGAGATTAATTTTAAATTAATTATTGAAACTTATGTATTTTTAATTTTGAAAAATATACTCAATATTTAGAATCTGTATTTCCAAATTATGTAAAAAGATTTAATTTATTTTTGGTCTTTATATATAGTAACTTCGGTATTTTTTATTAATAATGTAAAAGGGTAAATTGGGTAATTGAGGGTGAAAATAATATTATAAAATTACTATAACACTTTTACTGATATAATTTAAAGGTTTTGTTGAAATAAATCATTATTGGGTTGAAATTGTGTCCTTTTGAATCCACATGGATGAGATTAGGACATTTAATTTATTTTATTTAATGAAAATTTAAATATGTCTTACTCAAATTTTAATAAATATACCATTTCTAATATAAGGTTTTACAGAATATGAATTCAATTATAAACACTCATTAGAAATCTCAAATGGTTTTACTTATCATGATAATTTATTTTTAATTTTTAGGAAATAAATAATTACCTTAAAGACTTAAACTTTAATTATGCAGAAATTATTTAATTAATGAGAAATAAATAAAATAATTATTATTAAAGTGATAATAACTATTAAAAAATCCAAAAACTTGACCAAATATTATTGGTCAAGTATATCTCAACAATAAACATCCAAGGTTATAGTTATTGACCATTTGGAGGCTTATAGAATATATTATAACACTTATATTATTTTATTTAAGGTGATCATAAACATGTCACATTCATGTTTTAATAAGTATATCATTTTTAATGTTAGATTTTCCAGAAGATATATTTGAATAAAATAATTATTCTGAAATATAGTATATTTATATTCATCATAGAATTTTATTTTTAATTTTTATTCAACAAATAAGTGTATTAATTAAATATACAAAATTGATGTTGTAATTATTTTATTAATGTAAATAACAAATAAATTTTTTTAAAATATTAAAATAAATATAATTTTGGACAATTAATATGTAAAATGAATTTTATATATTACCATTACCCATTATTAATATAATAAAATATTTTTTTCCATGTTATCTTCTTATTTTAATATTTTTAAAAATCAATGAATTGAATAGTATCAAAATTGACACTATTTATTATTTATCAAAATAATGTATTATTAAATTATTTAAAAATAAAAAATCATATTTAAAAAAAATTATAATATTTTCTAAAATGTTCGTAGTTATCTATTTATGGTCTAATTGACATCAAATAAGAAAATATTTCACCCTTTTAATATTGAAATATTTTCCATGTTTTTAAAAATTAAATAGAATAACTAAGTATTAATTAAAATGATAAGGTTTAAATTGATATAAAAACTTGTCTAAAATTTATTGGATTATGATATTTGAACCCTATATCATCTCATATTAAAAATTTGTACATTTTGGAGGTTTCTATGGGGTTTTATTTTATTATAAATTAATATTTTTGGAGATCCCAAAAGTGCCCATCACCTTAATTATAAAAGGGCACCTCCTCTCTCACCTCTTCACTTCACCTTGAGCCGTAAATCTATGTAATACCCTTCACAATAACTTTATAAAATTCCCTAGTTACATTATAAAGGTTCATGTATTATTTAAAGACCAACTCTAGTGCATTACAAGGAGATTGAGAGAGAGCATATCGAAGAAAAGGTAATATCCTCTACCGATTCCTTCAAAATTATTTCTTCTTATACTTCCTCTTCACGAGTTGTTTAATTATATATTAATTACTCCAGTATCATTAATATAATGATATGTTATTATGATTATTAAATAACCACATTCCATCTTCTATCCATCCTAGGAAAAATGAAATCACCAAGTGTGTGTACGTACGTCTTACCATCACCACGCAGTGGTGTAATCTATTTTTCACTACCACCTTACATGGATGGCTATAATGATGAAAATAATAAATATATATGATTATTATAAAATTATATTGGTTCCGAAAGATTATACACCATTAAATAATTATGGGAATAATATCGTTTCTCGTGTGTACGTACGACCAACCGTCTCCACGATGCAATGTGATTCATTCAACATGATCTTCATTAAAGCATGATTATATAAATGAATGAAATGAAAAAATATAATATATATTAAACTAATATAGTTATATAAATGATATAACTGGACCCTATAAAAAGTAATGAGAACTTATCCAACAAAACATGCATAAGATAATAATAAAGTTTACACCCAATGGACGAGCAATAATGCAACTAAAAAACGAATGATAATATGATAGTATATGATATCAGAAAAATGAATATGATTATAAAATAAGTAAATGAAATTATTTAAATAATTATATAGTTGTTTTGGATATATACAAATGAAATTATACCTAAGTTAAAGAATAATTTGGCAATCTCGTTATTATTTGATAGTGTGTATATGTAAGTATTTACGGGGGTATATTTATCATCCACGTCTATGTTTCCAAAATATTTAATATTATTTCTATTATACTATGATTGTTTAAATTAAATTTTACCATTTCTGGTTTTTTATTAAACAATATAAAATGAATATTTTGTCATTTTTGGATACAAGTTACTTTTTGACTTATCTGACAAAAGTAAGAGAAGAATGCTTTCTATTAAATTATATGGTATGACAGGTTTTTATGTTTTCATAACACCATATTTCCTTGAAGATTAATTTAAAATTTTTCAAGGTTATTTTCCAAGAAATTATTTTATTATAAATTGTGTTCCATTTTGAGAAAAGAAATTTTTTTGGAAGAATAAAGGATATTTTTTCTCAATAATTAATTTCAATTGTTCAATAAAAATTATTTTCAAACTAAGATGGAATTATGTAATAGGGTTATGTTTCAAGTATAATATCCATATTATTCTTATGGTTTTATTGTGTTTTTTATGGAATTATATTTATGAAATCCATTTGTTTTACATGTATTATGTTATGATGGAATTATGTTTAAGAAACCTGTTTTATTCCTTCGGTTATGCTACGATGAATGATTTCTATTTTTATAGAATATTTAAGAATAATTTAATTATGAAATGGGTGAGACCTATATCTCCCTCAAATTAATTGGGTAAATATTTATAACTCATGTGATAGAAATGGATAGAATAGGAAATTTTCTCGACTCAGTAATAAAGGGCATGAACAAGGAGTGTTCTCGGTTCAATAATGGACATTGTCTGCTTTGATGGTATTTCCAATAGGCCTTGACTAATATTAAATGATTTAAATGCTTATTTTTATATCAAAAAAATTCATGTCTTATGTTATGACTTTTGGGATTACAATCATTCATTCTTGTGAACTTTTATAATTTATCCCATGGCATGATATCACGATCCTTCCTATGCAGGATAATATTTTCAAATGTTATGTTCTTATGTTTTATTATTATAATATGACTAATATCTCACTTTTTTTACCCTTACTGAGCATATAATCTCACCCTTTCATATGTTTATTTTACTAGATTCATAAAAGAAGTGTTTTAAGTAAGATATGTCAAAAATAGGTCTAGTTATGAGGAAATAAGTTGGAGACAATGAAGATGTCTTATCAACTAGTTGTTTATGTTTCCCATTTTCTAAATACACTATAATTATACAGTCCTATCTTATATTTTTTATATTTTTTTATAAATATTATTCAATTTTGAAGTAATATAAATTTATGTAAAGTATGGGTTTCTATACCCATATCCTAGAACTATAGTACCTTTTGCAATATGACCATGTTTCTCATTGTTTAAATTTGAAATATATATATGAAAATGTTTGTAACTATTTACCATTATTTCTAAAATTTATATAATATTTTTTATATAAATTGTTTATTAATCCAATTTTTTAAATTATTCACATCCTTTTAATTATAAATCGTGATTTGTTTTAAATATTATTTTGAACTTCCTATCTAGTATATTTAAAATAGAATGATTTATTTTGTTAATTAAATGTTGTATCTTACTCAGGAATCCTAGGTGAGACCCGGCTGGGATTTTAGCTCACACCCTACATATTCCTTTCGGTGTTTGTATATTATCTTATTTTAGGTTCAATAAAGGATAAGGTGTCACTTATAGGTGGTAGTATCTATTGATACTTTGGCTTGGAAAGTTGTGTAAACTAGGACTTGGGTTTTTATCCTATTTTTCTGGTAATTTGAGTTTTACTTTGGGATGTTTATGCCTGTTTGACTTCTGGTACACTTCTCCTTATATATTTTTCCTTATATTCATACTGACATGTTTATATTTCTTCTGTTCTCTTGATGGGAAATCTATTCCACTATCATACTGTATGATTCCAAGTACTTGTTGTTAACCCATGGGGATCAGGAACGGCCTTAGGCTATGTTAGGAATGTCTCGGTTATTAGGTTACCAGGGTATCCAGGTTGGTTTGTCACAGTAAGACACTTTCCCCACCATATAAATAACCACAAAAAGGTCCCAAAAACTATGGTGAAATCTTCCCTTGTTTCCCAAGCTGATGATGACCCAAATTAGGATAAACTCTCAAAAATACCTAGTCACCAACTAAAAACTACAAAGGTCATCAATGACAATCAACATATGAATTATACCAGTTCTCTGTTTAGCACCCCAATATTTTTTTGAAATATTTTTTCAAATAAACTTAACGTATTTGATATTTTACGTTACATGAAATATTGATTTTATCTTACATTACACCAACACTGAGTTCAGGCTACATTAAATGCAAAAACAAGTTTAAACGAAACATGACAAAAAATTTAAATACTATTATTTTATGTAATATTTATCCCCTTACCATTGGATTAGAGGTTATGAATAGGTTTAAAAAATTATGAAAATATATGGTTTAAAAATTTATATAAAATTATTTATTTTTTAACTAATTATTTATAAATGAAAAAAATATATTTAAAATAAAAGATATCTTTTTCTAAAAAATTATTTTTTTGCACATAAACACATTTTACCACAAAAAAATTAAAAATATATATTTTGGTGAATGGTTTTAAAGAAATTTATATATCATATAATAAATCAAATATTTAAATTTCATATTATGTGTTTTATAGACAATAGATAAGAATAAAAAACTATATTTTTCTAAAAAATTGAGTCACATTTTTTAAACTTATTTTAAAATTATTTTTTGTCAACTTTAATAAAAATTGAAAAAATTAAAATAATTTTTGAAATCATCATGTCAGAACTATTTTAGGGTGAATTTTTGAAAATTTGCTGAGAAGTTTATTTTTTTCAATATATAGTGAAAAATACTTGTTTTTATTAAGAATTTTCATTTCTTTTAAAGCATTTAAAACATAAAAATTATTTTAATATGGTTTTAAAAGTAAATTTAGTTTAAATATATATATATTAATCCAATTTATGTCTTTTTAATAAATTTTAAATTAAATTTTTATATAAAATATTTTCAAACTTTTGACCATTTTGCCTTCTGAAAACCGCTTTTCTGTCGTGTATGGGGGATTAATTTTAAATTGATTTTTTCTACTTATGTAAAAAAATTGAAAAATATATTCCATATTTAAAATAAGAATAATTTATACTATCTAATAAATTAAAATAAATTATTTACTATAATGAATGGTAAAAATAGTAAAAACTAATTATCGTGGTTAAGGTAAAAATGAGTTTATAAGGAGATAATCTAAAATGAAAAGGGTGAAAAATGACCTAAAAGGTTTTAAAAATAAATTACATGGGAAAATTTTTACCTTATACCTTATATGATATATAATGGTTCATTTTTTATCCTTGTTTAATATGAAATATGCGGGTATACATTTTTTTTCAAAAATTATAAGTGTACCTCTCACCTCACTTAAAAAAGGCCACCCACTCTCCTCTCCTCTTCACACTTCCAAAACCAATTAGATCAAAATATAACTTATGAAATCACTTTCTTGATTACATTATTCCATCCTATAAATATTATTATATCTAAAATTCAACTTAATAATCCTTTTTTTCAAACTAAATGAGTTGTCTAAAGAAGAGGTAATTCCCCTAATCGAGCGTTTTATTTTATTTCTTCCAAAACCTAAATAAATTATTATAAAACCATGATGATATTATGAAACCAATATCTTAAATATAATTATATGTTATTATTTTAATTTTATAACCTAAATACCTCTTATATTCAATCAAATGGGTTATAAAATTATCATTTGTGTATACGACAGACCACTTCCTCCCGAACCGATGTTAATTTTTTTCTATAACCACCTCTCATGGTTGGATATTATGATATATTTGTTATTTTTATATGATATTTATGATATTATTATACTTATGGAATTATTATATCACATATTCCTTCTTACATTACATTCATTGGGAATATTATATCATCATTCATGTGTACGGTCGACTACCGCCTCACGAAGCAGCATTATTCGTTTTTCACTAACAGTATTCATAGAGGGTAATTAGGGTAAATTTAATTAATATATGTAATATATATGAAATAAAAATTAATATTTAATTGTGATATATTATTTACCTTTCTTTTATTTCATCCATCAAAAAAATGGATACAGCATTCATGTGTACATACAACATATCGTCTCTAGGAATGGTGTATTTCATTTTCTATCACTAATTTTAATGGAATGATATAAATACATATATAATAAATATATATCATATATATCATTTTTAACATTATTAAAATTATATAACCATGATCAATTTAAAAGGACTAAAACTAACAAACCTAAACGTACATGAAAAATGAAGCAGTTATCACCCATAACATAATTTTAACAAGGAATTTTTAATAAACAATTAATGAAAAGTCATAAGTAAATAATATATTATATGTTACATATGAGTGGTTATATTATATATTTATAATAGATATTTATTTATTATATAGGGAGTTTGAATGTGTATGATGGATGTTAAGACTGGAGGTAAGGGATTTTCATCTCACTTTGTACTTTTGTGAGACACATGTCTTATTACCCACCTATTTCATTTATGTAATGCATATAATTCCCATGGATTTATGTTATGATTATTATAAATAAATTTATTGGTATTTAAAAATTCATTTTAGTATAACTCATTCAAGGGTTTATGATTCAAAAGTTACCAAAGCGGTAAGAGATTTTTTCCTCAATTTACCTTCATTGAGACATATGTTATTTTATGAACATATCTTATTTTATGAGATTTATATACACACCATTTTTCATTTAATGTCATGAATTTATTTATTCTCATGATATAATATGTTTCATTTAATTTTATTCTTTCATGGGTCTTATGATCTAATTTAATCATAGTGGTAAGGGTTTTATGATGCAATCTCATCATTTATCAAGATTGTTTATGATTATGTTTTTGATAATGAACTCTTTCAACCCATAGATCAGGAAACACTTGAATTATGTTATAATATAATTATTTCATGAAAATAAACTTTTTCCTTTCATTTTACTCTCTTTATTTACTCAAGAGTTTAAAATAAGGTTTTTAAGAAAAATCATTTTTATTTTTTTCTTCAGTAAAAACCACTTTTTATTCAAAAAAATGTTTAATAAAAATGTTTTCAAAAATATAAAGATGATTTATTACATAAATTTTACCCATGATTCACTTTTTAAAAAATATTTTGAAATTAATGTTCATGTCATTTTCCAAAAAATGCATGTTTGGATTTTATTGAAAATTTGAAAGGATTATTTTTTTAAGATATATGGCATGAATGATATTTTCCACCATCATAAAAAACTCATTGTTTTTAAATATTACTATATAATTTACATTTTTTATTATAAAATAAAATTATTTCAAAAATGATTCATGAATTTTTTTTTAGTTTTAAAAATTAATTTTCAAAGAATAGTTATTTTCTTTAAGAAATGTTCTAAGTGATCTCTCAAAATCATTTTCCATATAAGATAACATCATTTTTTTAATTATATTTTAATGGGGATGTGATTCAAGGATAAACTTATTATTATTTCCCTAAATGATTTATTTTTATGAGGAAAATATATTTATAAAAACATTTTCTCTTCCTTAGGTTACACTATAATAAAATGACTACAAAATTGACTTATTTTTCAATAGGATATACCATGATAAAATGATTATGAAAGATGATTATTTTTTTACGATTTATGATATAATGAAATGATTATGAATATTGTTTCTTTTACATAGTTTATGTTTTGATGAAATTTTTATTCAACCCATTTATTTTCTTGGGTTTTTCTATGATGAATATTTTATGATCATGGGGTACACATATGTATGATTTTTATTATGTGATGGGTGGTATCTATATATCCCTCTGATGTACTGGGTAATGATTAATGTTATATTATCTCAAAGGGTACATAGGAGGTTATCCAAATCTTGAAATAGGGACATATAAAGTTATCCCAAACCCAAAAGAGGGTACACTTATCTCAAAACCGAAGCTGGTACACTAGTGGTTAGTCTAAACCTAACATGTTATGAATTTCTTGGTTGGTAGCCTTAAAATAATATTTTTTATTCTTATGTATATTACCCAAATATATGTATTATTATAATTCTATGATCTCCTAGCTCATGTGCTTTGATTCTATTATGATTCATGTCTTATGAACTTCAAATATTTATGTCCTGACTCATGTTTAGGATCAATGATATGAAGGATATAGTTTTCATATATTTTTATCATGTTCTCATACCCATATGCTTATGTTATACTGATATCTCCATTTTTACCCTTATTGAGCATCTAAGATCATTATTTCTTATGATTCCTTTCCCAAGGATATGAATAAAGGTATTGTTTATTATTTGTATAAGAAGAGTGCTAGTTATAAATAACTTAGTGGGAGATGACATAGATCACTTATGGACAAGTTGTTTATGGGTCCAAGATTCCAAAAAACACTAGACCTAACCAATTCTAGTGTGGATAAATATATAATATAATGAATATTTGTCTAATAATATGTAATATCTATATATAAGAATTTTTGGGTCTTTACAGTTTGTATCATAGAATGGTTATTTTAACCATTATAAACTCAAAAGACTAAACTTTAGTGGTAACCATACAGATATTTTTAAGGATGTTTCTAGGTATATTAATAATTATAAGTCTATGGATGAGTCAAAGTAGAGAAAAATGACATGGAATTTTTTTAAATGGTAGAGTTAGTGGTTTCCAAAAAATTACATCATTGTTTGGATACTACAAGTGGATGTGGCTCTACCATAGAGGTACCTAGGGGTAATAACTCTGAAAAGGTGGCATTGAGTTGGACACAATCATCACCTGGTGCATGACAATGTGCCTTGCTGCACACCAGGTTATAGACTATTGGGGGATATGCTTTTTTAAATCAAAAACTATTTACAAAACACCACGAAGGATTTGAATAATGAACATGAATGACTGATGATGGATATAGTATTATTTAATTGGTTTTATAAACCTTCCTCGATGGAAAATCTTCTCAGATGAATGCAATGTTCCCCCCTCCTTCATATTTGGAAGGTGGGAGGACCGATTGACTTTTCCACCTCCAGATCTGAGGAGGAATGTTTTCCCTTTTACTTACCCTTATCTTATCCTAGATTTCTCAGTTATCTATCTCAATCCAAATGTACTAGATCTTCTATTTGGTGATCCTTATCTATCTATCTCTTCACCAAAGTTCTATGAAGCTTCGAGTATTCTGAATTTGACACTTGTGGATCACTTTAATCATTAAAGACCCTCAGTGGATGTCTTTGACTGATTCGTTTTTGAGAATTGGAGATTACAAGATCGTGTGGTCTTGGGTCTCCATGACAATCGTCACTTGATGATTCACTTTTCATTGGAATCATATCTGATATGCGCTCGGGTCTAGGGCTCCCCATAGATGTAACAGATGAAATTTATTTCTCCTTTATTAGTCGTATAATCTCTACATGAACTGGGACACAACATTCATCATGGAATGGGTATGTTTTCCTCGGCTCACATTTCCTTTTCAAAACCAAAAAAATATTTATATATTGGGTAATCTTGTGGGTTGTTATTTATTCTCTCATAGTTGAACTTCTTCTATGATTCATCCTATTAACCTGAGGATTTGTGTTTAAGTGGATGTCTCTCAGCCATCGATCGAATGGTTTTGGATCATGGATGATTTTTGGTGTAGGAAATAAGTTATTTTTTAATCGTGGGTCGATCACTGCTCGGTATTCCGACGACGGGGTCATCTGGGCGAGTCATGTTACCATGTAAAGCGTGGGTGGCCCTCTGGTGTGCATTTGGAGAACAGCAGAGCTGCTGATCTCATGGGCTCTGATGAACAAGTTTTTTAGAATCTTGCATGCGTGACAATTCCTAATTCGAAGGTCAATGATATGTTTGAAATGCTTAAATGGTACCTTCATCTGGTTAGTTCGGAAGGGGACTTTCATTTGAGTGCATTAGGGGACCCTAAATTTTGTTGTCATGAAGAGGTATCTACAGTTCCTTCAGGTGGAAATGAGATTTCAAGGACTAATGTTACTTTATCTATCAGTACTGGTGATGTATCTACTCAGCATTCAGGTGGTAATGGGGTTACAATGGATGTTCATGATGGTGTACCAATGACTCTAGGCTTGTCGGATGACTCCTCCAAACAACTTGAGGCTAGGAATAAGGAGTCTTCTGATGAACAAATTTTTTTGGTTAGATTGATTTAAGAAGGGAAGAGGATGGCCTGAATCTATTTGAAGATATTGGGAATAAGGGAAATGTGATGCAACCGCATCCAATTAGTGGAGATGTCGTGGATGAGACATTCTTTTATGGGAGAATCAATGGTTGAAATAATATTGACTTGGATTTTGAGGACTCTAATGTGAAGCATCAATACATGGGGCATGGTTTAGTACATGATGACATAGAGACAGGTAGCGGACCTCCTCAAACTATGAAATGCAATAATGTCTCTTTCAAATACATTGTTGAAAAAGGGAAAGGGGGTAAGGATTCCTTCATCTGGACACCAGTTCACTTGGGAAATTGGTTTGAAGGCCTTACAGAGGTAGACCTGATATCTGATTTAGCTAACCCAGTTGAGGGAGACAGGGCCTGTGTGAAGGAATCCAATGAAAGTGATCCCTGCCACTCGACAGATGGAGCTTCAAGCCCAAAGAGTAAGAGGAGTTTTAGTATTAGGAAGGGGAGGAAGGATGACTCCTCGTTACCACCTCCTTTGGAAACTCGCTCTTCTAAAAAGTTAAATGACAAGATGATAGTCATTTAGAATTTGAGTCATTTGAAACTAGTGAACCAGGGTGATCAACCCCTGGATTTTCTTTTAATCTCTGAAGAATATGTGACCGTGAAGGTCTTGGTGCTTAATGAAACTAAAGAAGAGGCAACTAAAATGATGAGGAGGTCTCTAATAGTACCTCTCAATGAAGAGAAATTCTCATGGATTGAAAAAAAAGGATCTTATTCTGGTAGGGGGATTTAATAAAGGGATGATTAGAATTGAAGAGTACATGTAGTGTTGGGATCATCTAGATTCTGAGTTTAAAAATCTATTGTCGGAGGCACCAGACACTCAGGTTGCATCATTATCTTGGAAATTGTTTAGGGAAGCAGATTCTGGTAATCTCAAATTACTCCTTTATAAATTTATTTAATTTATTGGTTTTTATTGGTTGGTTTGAGTGGAATGTTGTACAAGATTTGTGTGTGTTTGGTTCAGCTGTATATTTGGTTTTGATGTTAGGTTTGGTGCTATGCAACCAGCACTCTACTTGATTTGTCTCCAGATGGGGATCAGAGCATGAAGTCTTAACCAGAGCATGACTTTTTAATTTTAATGAGAGGGTATGGCTTTTCCATTAGTTATGTTCCCATGCAATTATGCACAAGAATTCTTGGTGAAGGTTCATGATTTGGTGGAGGATTTTAGGCATGGTGTAGTTGCAAAGGAGGAACCGATCCTGTAGTTTTTTCTGGGTTATTGCTTATTATGGTAGTTATGCGGTTTTTATTGAACTTCATGGTTTATCACTTTTTCCTTAAAAGGGTTCTGATAATAAAAAATTTAATTTTAAGCCATGAATGACCAATGTTAAGCCTGAGGTTTAATATACTTAAAAGTGAGTGTCATTATTTATATATCTAATAAATGATTTTTCATGACTATGTGGTTTTCCACTATGATTATTGTTTATAACAATATTTTTTAAAGTTTTAGACAATGTATGGAACTCGAAGGAATCGTGTTAATGTTTATTGCAACAAAAAATGTAATTATTTTCTTCTAAATAAATTGAATTACATGGGATATATAATGAAAAAACATAGTTTCTATAATCTCATAAATTTATCAAGTTATGATTCCTACTGAACATTCAGATGATAAAAGGTGGGGAAATTTTTTATTAAGTCCTTAATGAGGAAACATCTAACCTCTTTTAGTGGGTCCATTAATCCACTTGTCATTGAGAAATGTATTAGTACAACTTAAAATATATTTTACATTCTCTAGTGTCCATAGCATGAAAATGTCATTTTGGATATATATCATTTTAAGGTGAACCAAATCAATTATGGAACCTTATTAAGAATATGATTCAAGGGGAGGTAATTGACTCCATGGAATGGGATGAGTTTTATAGGACATTTTTCAGTAAGTACTTCTCTTATATTCTACAAACAAGGATGGAGAAAGAATTTATCAATGTAAAACATAAAAATGGTGAATACATTGATACTTATGAAGAAAAGTTTACAAGAATTTCATAGTATGCTTATAATTTAATAAATAGTCTAGAAAGAAAAATTGACCGATTATTTGTTGACATATGACCAAGTATTTAAAAGGAATTCGATATATATAGACTTAATAGCTACAAATAATCCATTTGATTTGTGGTGAAGGTAGAAATAGAAATCATATATTCCAACCATTCCTATTATTTTGATAAGAAAAGTAAGTTTGAGTCTCACGAGAGATTGAATAAATCACATGGTGGAAAGAAATTTCAGTCACCTATATGCCTGAAATGTGGAAAGAATCACTTAGGTGAATTCCTAAAACTATCAAGTGGGTTTTATAAGTGTGGAAATCCTAGATAGTAAGAAAATGAGTATAGAGGGTTGTGATGAGGCTAGTCAATAAAATTAATGGAGAGAGATCTCAACAGAATACACCAACTATACTCCAGTGTTTCAAGTGTAACGAGTTTCATCATTATGTGAATCAATTCCCCATTCTAAGGTCTAATGTGGATGATAAGACACAAAAACCTTTGAAGAAAAAGGTATAAGTGAAATCTTATGTAATAACAATGGATTAAGCGAAACATGATAATGAGGGAACACTTATATTCTCCTAATTAGGAGGAAATTTTTTGTTTTATTTTTTATGAATGAGCCCTTTGAAAATCTTATTGTTCAACCTTTAGTGAAATTTAATGTTATTATCTCCCTCTACTTGGATTCTAGAATAATTATATCACATTTGATATTCTATGAGTACAAGGATGAACCCAATCTTCCAATGAAAATGTTTTTGAATAAGATAAGATCTTATATAATCAATAAAGGGTGAATAAACTTTTTTAATTGTATATATCTACATGTAATATTAACTTAAGAGTCATGGACTCTATTATGGTTTTTTGAGTTTAAGACTGATCATAAAGATCAAAGTCATCAACACCCCTTTTAGGGTTTTATTTGATGGGAGATTGTCAAGATTAAAGATGTTTTAAGATACATTTATGGAAATATAACCCTATGGTTTTGTATATGTTTTAGTAACAAGGTTTTTTGAGGAGGTATTCCTTTAAACTTTTTGGAAATATGATTAACAATAAGGCTATCCTTTTGGGTTTATATTATCTTTTTTTAAGGTGATTATGGGTTTTAGTCTATCACCTTACAAAGTAAAGACACTTCGTTGCTATCATAAAATATTTATCTCTAGATATTTGTGCTAGATTATACATTAAAGAAGTGGTAAATTACATGGAGTACCATATTCAATTTTATCTTATCGGGATATAATGTTTACCTTGAAATATTGATAATGAATTCAGAAATATCTTGATACAATGTTCATTTTATCACTATGAATCATCCTAAAATAGATGGATAGTTTGTGAGAACAATTAAACCCTAGAGGATATGATAAGATATTATTCTATCAATTGCAAAGATGGATGGTATCAACACACTCCAATATTTTAAAATTCATAAAACTATATCTTTTACTCAATCATTTAGGTGTCTCCTTATGAATCCCTCTATGGAAATAAGTGTAGAACTCCAATGTACGGTAATGAAGTTGTTGAAATAAATTTATTGGTAACTAAGACTTCCAATAAAATGGAATAGAAGGTTAGATCCATTCAGAAATAGATAAGTCAGAAAAAACTCAAAAAAAAGTTTATGCTGATAATAAAAAATGCTATAAATAATTTGAAGTTGGTGATAACGTGTTTCTATGAATTTCTCCATGGTAGAAATAAGAGAAAACTATCACATAGGTATATCAGTCCCTCTGAAATACTTGATCATGTAGGTAAAATATCATATCATTTGGTGCTTCCATCGTACCTCTATCAAGTTCACAATATTTTCCACGTATCTTTTCGAGGATATAAATACTTTATCCATTACATATATTGAACTCAAATGTCTTACCATGAGAGCATGATCTTTCAATTGAGGAGAAATTGGTGGATATTATAGAATAAATAGAGAAAGTTCTAAAAAACAATACCACTTACATGGTTAATGTTTTTATGTGAAACCACCAACTTAAGGAAGCTACATGGGGATTTAGGATGTAATTAAATAGAATTTTCCTCAGTTTTGGTACGAAAGTAATGAATTTTGAGGGAGAAATTCATTTTATGGGGGGTAGAATTTAACAACCTGAGATTTTTTTAAAAAAATATTTTTTCAAATAAATATCTTTTTTTGATATTTCTCTACGCGAAACACAGATTTTATCTTTCATTACACACAACACTGAGTTTAGCTTGTGTTACATACAACACCGAGTTTAAATGATATGTGGCATACCCTTAAAATATTATTATTTAATATGATAATTATCGCCTAGTCATTGGAATGTCATGTATGAATATGATTAACTAAATTAAAAAATATATGGTTTACACATGTATATAAAATTAATTATTTGGTGACAAATTAATTAGAAATAAAAATAAAATCCATTTTAAACTAAAGGAATTATTTTTCTGAAAAACTATTTTTGTGCACACAAACATGTATTACCTTAATAAATTAAATAAATCTCTTTTAGAAAATTATTTTAATGAAATTTATATATTATATATTCAATAAAATGTAAAACATTCATCTTATGTGTTTTTTAGACATCAAATAAGATTAAAGCCAATTTTATGCTTAAAAATATATTTTTCTAAAAAAAATTTGTCACCTTTTCCACACTTATTTTAAAAAAAATCAATTTTGGAAAAAATATTTGAAAAAATTAAATTCATATTTTAAATAATCATTTAAAAAATATCTTATTTTTTATTTTTGATAAGTTTTTGAGAAGATAACATTTTCGTTAAATAGTGAAAATACTGGTTATTATTATAAATTTTCATTTCTTTTAAAGAATTTAAAAACATAAAATTGTTTTAATGTGGATTTTAAAGTAAAATTAGTTTCATTATATATCTATTAATCCAATTTAGTTCATTTTAAATATTTTCATATTTAATTTTATTTAAAATCTTTTTAAACATTTTAACATATTCTATTTGGAAACCCGCTTTTTCATTGAGTCTATGGGATTAATTTTTAATAAAAAATTTACACTAATATGAATGGAATTTTGAAAAATGAATTAAATATTTTGAATCATAATAATTTATATTATCTAATAATTTAAACTTAATTTTTTACAATAATTAATAGTTAAAACAATAAAAAATAATTACCACGGTAAAGGTAAAAATGGGTTTTCTGGGGGTTAAACTAAAATGATAATGGTTAAAAATGACCCAAAACATGTAAAACGCACATTTTTTGGATTTATTTTGACCTTATATCTTCTATTATAGAAAATAGTCCATTTTTTACCCTTTTTCATTTGAAAATTATAGGTACACCTTTTTCTTTTAAAAAATTTAAATGTGCCACTCCTCACACTCATAAAAGGCCACCCACTCTCTTCTTTTATTAACACTTCCAAGACCATTGTTTCAGCCAATAACTAACCAAATAACTTAATGGATTACCTCTTATAATCCTATAATCCACATTTTTTCATAAATCCATCCTAATAAGCCTTTTGGTGCAAACCAAAAAAAGTTTTCTAAAGAAGAGGTAACATCCCTAATCAAGCGCTCTATTTTATTTCTTCTTCCACCTCCTTTGATTTTTATTAAACTATGATGATATTATATAATTAGTATATTAAATATTATTATATGTCATTATTTAAATGTAATAATCTAAATCTATCTCATCTTCCATCAAATGTATCATGAAAACATCATTTGTGTGTATGGAGGACTACCGCCTCACGAACCAATGCTATTCATTTTCCATCACTTCCTCTCATGGATGGATATTATGATGGATTCATTATTTATATATGATATTAATTATATTACTATAATTTTTTAATCTTTGTATCACATATTACTTTATACTTTTCATTCTGCAGGAATGTGATAACATCGTTAGTGTCTATGGGGGACTACAACCTTATAAGGCCCCGGCCTTAAACATTACTTAATCTTGAGTTATTACAAGATTACACATTGAGGATCTTTTTAGGTTTAGAGTTTTGGAGAATTAGATCATAAATCATGCATTAAATTCCACATTTAAACAAATTTGTTACATAAAAGATAGTACTCATTTTCCCATCAACGGAAACATATTTAAAATAAAACATGGATTCTTTCATGAAACTTCCTTGACCCTATTATCACATCATGTACCATTCCCTTGACCTGTGAAAAACATTTCAAGAACTTGGGATGAGCATAAAAAGCTCAGTAAAGGATATAAAAGTATGAAATGAAAACATTAGTCCATGTATGAAATCATACATAACTCATAAAACATAAGCATTTTAACATACCTCATAAAATCATGAATAAATCATAGAAATCATAAGATATAAATGTAACTTGATGCATTCATAACATTCTTACGTAGGGAGTAACCCTCATGGTTACGTTTGGAATATCCATCACAGTATATTCCCTAAATCTCTTTAGAGAAACCTTAACGTTTAACCCCTTCATGTTACCCAATGCATTGGAGAGCTATATCGGGCTCACCCACCCTTAGTTTATCACCGAACCACCCATCTTCATAAAGAATTCCCAAGAACCATAACATAATCATATCACAGAGAATGTGTATAAAGGAAACATAACATTTCCACATTTCAATCACAACATATCAATAACACATTGATATAATAAAAAAATTATCAAAACCATTTTTCAATACCAAAATAAAGGAAAAGTAAAACATGGTATTTATTTTTCATTTAAAAAAAAATTATGTCTTGCAGAGGAATCCGAAACTCAAATAATGGTCACGGCGGCGGAGAAGTCGTTGTCGCTGCATATGAACGACAAAAACATTCCCTTTTTCATTTAGTAAAATGCTTCATATAAAAAATATTCCTTTTGAATAAATGTAAAAGTAAAAGGGGTTTATACACTGTATAAAATAAAGTTGTGTATAAAACAAAAAATTCCTCAATGAAAGGAGATTGAGACGAATTCCCATACCTCGGGTCCGACTTGACTCGATCGTTCTTTAACGTCCTGAATAATAAACTTGAGTTATTTTCTACTTGTTTAAAAACCTTTTCAAGTTCATTATTCATTTTATATCACTTATTAACATGTTATAATATCATTAAATTCAACCTTTATATGTCTCATATATGGAATTAACGAATCAAATCACTTTGAGAGGGCGGTAGTCCGCACTTCCTAAAATGAAGATATCGCGTATACCCATAATGGAAGCCATAAAAGTATTCCATAAATGAAAAATACAGAAACTTAAGGAAAAAAATAAACATATTATATATCATATATAAATATAGTGACATCTTAATTTCCACCTTTGAAGGTTTTATAAGAATATTGAACAATCATCGTTTCGTGAGGCAGAAATTCGCCATCCACAGAAACAGTATCTTCTTTAACCATTAGATGTAGGTGTGTGTAACTATAGCTCGAATAATTTTTATAAAAACATCCTAGTATATTTAACATACTGTTTTTGTTACAAAATAAATTAATAAAAATAATTTAGGGGGTTGGAGAAGCAAAATAAAACAAACGAACATGAGAGAAGACTTTACCTTTAAATCGGGTAACTCCTCTTGGTTAGAACTAAAAGGGTTTCTTGAAGAGATTTCTGCCTAAGGTAAGGCTTCTATGATGAAGAGAGGGATGTGGAGGGATAAAATGAGCATAGAATGGCCGAGCAAATGACTTGAGAAGTGTGGGTAAGGACGTAGAGGTGGGGGCCTTTTATAATAGGAGAGGAGGGGCACTCTTGGAAAGTTAAGAAATGTTACATTATTTTAA
Organism: Viscum album; assembly: GCA_963277665.1. Lineage (NCBI taxonomy): Eukaryota > Viridiplantae > Streptophyta > Magnoliopsida > Santalales > Viscaceae > Viscum > Viscum album. The sequence continues at coordinate 498,315,706 of OY728127.1, forward strand.
AAATAGTTTCAGATTTAAAAGGTCCCACATTGATATATTTCTAGGATAATGTGACAAGGGATATAAATATACTCATACAATAGGTCTTTGACAAGTGTAAGTCTTGAATTTTACATTATCTTTTCATTTCATTTAAATCGTTAATTAATGAGGTAATCACTGTATCATCATGATGTCATAAATAATTTAATTTATTTAATGTTTAAAAATTATAAAAAATACTATGATGTAGGAAATATTTTTATCTTTATAATTACAATTTATATTCCAAGAGACCATTTATTTAGACAAAATTAAAAATGTTTTACTCAGGTGATATATTCTTTAGTGACATTCTCCTTTCTTTAAAAATAAAAAGATAAAGTGTCACATTCACCCAAAAGTGATTCCATGGGGTCCCTAAGTTTGGAACAAGGCATCCCATGGTCAGCCATGACACTACCAGTAGCATTAGGACACATTCTGGGGTCATTTTTTATTATTACAATATTATTTTATTATCATTAACTACCCGATTACTAATTAATCAAGATAATTAAAGATAATTACCGTCGTTACTGTTCATAATGTCCAAAAAACAAAAGAGTATTAATTAGATAATTTAGACCTTATGATTCCAAATATGGAATCCATTTTACCAAATTCCAAACATATAATTTTCAATAATTAATTTAAAAATAATTCCCGTTGTCAAAACAAATAGCGGGTTTTTTTAAAACAATATCCATGAAAAGTTTGGCACTTGTTTAGACCCAATTCCAAAGTGAAATTAATTATAATGATGACCATTGGATTATATGGTGAAAATATATTCTAATTACACTTTAATACCAATTAGAAAGATAATATAACAATATAATTAAATTAGATGAAAAAGCAGTTTTGATGTAAAATGCAGTATTTTTCATTATTCATTAAAAAAATGAACATGGTCAGAAAAATACCAAAAATTTACCCAAGTTAAATTTCAATATCCCAATCATGAATAATAAGTTTATTTTGAAAATTATATCTAATAAAATTTTCAAAAGATATATTTAAAAATGGTTCTCCATCAAAAGGCGGTAAAACAATCTTTTAAAAATATTAGTGTATTTCATGCTTAAGATTGGATTTATTCTCATTTTAAGCCTCTAAAACACTATCGAATTCATAAACATACATAGATAAAAATATCTATTATTATTTACTTAATTGTGATGTTACATCATTCCCCCCTTTAGAAAATTGTGTCCCCGCAATTTATTTACTTAACAAATAAGTGGGGGTATTTATCCCTCATTGTATTTTCAGATTCCCATGTTGCCTCTTCAATCATGTGGTTTTTTGAAAAAACCTATACTTGATGAATCACCTTATTTAGCAACACTTTCTCCCTGTGGTCAAGAATATGGACAGGTTGTTCCTCATAAGATAGTTTCCCTTCCAACTGAACTACCTCTAGACTCAAAACATGAGATGGATCTGGCATGTACTTCCTTAACATTGAAACATGAAAAACATTGTGTACCTGAGATAAACTCGGAGTTAAAGCCACTCGGTATTCAACTGATCCAAATCTATCCAAAATTTCATATGGTCCAATAAACCTTGGACTCAACTTTCCTTTCTTACCAAATCGCATCACACTTTTCCATGGTGAGAATTTGAGGAAGACATGATCACCTACCTCAAAAGGGAGATCCTTCCTCCTATTGTCTGCATAACTCTTCTACCTACTCTGAGCTGTTCTCATGTGTCTCTGTATCAGATGAACTTTTTCTACCAACTCTTCTACCAATTAGGGGCCCATTAACTTTCTTTCACCCACTTCATCCTAGAAAGCTGGATTTCGACACTTCTTCCCATATAATGACTCAAATGGTGCCATCTGTATACTGGAATGAAAACTGTTATTATAAGAAAACTCAACCAAAGAAAGATGTTGGTCCCAACTTCCATGATAATCCATCGAACAAGCATGTAGCATATCCTCCAAAGTCTGAATTGTTCGTTCTGACTGACCATCTGATTGAGGATGAAAAGTTGTATTAAAATTTAATTCAGTTCCCAATGACTTCTGAAGACATTTCCAAAAGTTAGAAGTGAACCTGGGATCACGGTCAGATAAAATGGAGAGAGTAACTCCATGTAATCTGATTATCTCTTTAAGATCCAAACGGAAAATTTGATCTAGCAAAAAAAGTATCTCGTATAGCAAGGAAGTGAGCATATTTAGTCAAGAGATCAACAATAACCCAGATTGCATTATTACCTCGAGTGTCTTCAGCAATCCCACAATGAAGTCCATTGATATATTCTCTCATTTCCACTATGGTACTGTTAAAGGCTGAATCATCCATTTCGGTAACTACTGCTCTACTTTAACCTATTTAAAAGTCAAACACTTCATAGTAAAATCAGCAATATCTCTTTTCATTCCATCCCACTAGTAGTACTCCTAAAGATCTCTATACATCTTAGTACTACCTGGATGAACTGAAAACGGAGAACTATATGCTTCACATAACAACTCTCTCTTCAACTGTGAATCACAAGGCACACACAATCTCTTCCCAAATCTCAAAACACAATCATTATCAATGTTGAATTCAGGCAACTTACCCTTCTGAACCAGCTCTACCTTTTTCTACAACTCACTATATTGCTTCTATGCTTGCTTAATTCTGTCTAATAGAGAATATTTCACTGATACCTGAAACAAAATAGAAGAACATCCTACACCAACAACTTCTAAGACAAAGTTAATAAAATCCTTAACCAAAGGATCATGTTCCAAATGCAACATTGTTAATGAAGAATTACTTTTTCGACTCAAAGATCAGCCACTTTATTTGCTTTTCCCGGATGGTAATGAATTGTACAATCATAATCCTTGATTAATTCTACCAATATCCTCTTTCTCATGTTCAATTCTTTCTGAGTGAATATATACTTTAAAATTTTTTGATCGGTATATATTTCACACTTTACTCCATACAAATGATGCCTCCAAATTTTTAAAGCAAAAACAATAACAGCTAATTCCAAATCATGTGTAGGGTAATTTATCTCATGAGTTTTCAACTGTTGTGAAGCATAAGAAATTACCTGATCATTTTGTATTAGGACACAACCAAGTCCTTTCAATGAATCATCACTGTAGTTAACAAACTCACCATTCCTAGAAGGTAGTGCCAAAACTGGAGCATTCACCAATCTTCTTTTCAATTCCTGAAAACAATCATCACATTCTTTTTTTGTCCAGATAAAATTAACACCCTTCCGAGTTAGCTTAGACATTGGACTAGATTACTGTGAAAAATTTCTAACAAACCTTCGGTAATAGCCTGCCAAGCCAAAGAAACTACGAATATCAGTTACATTTGTGGGTCTTGGACATTCTTCCACAACCTTTGTTTTTGCAGGATCAATAGTTATCCCATCTTTAGAAACAATATGACCAAGGAAAGACATTTTTTCCAACCATAACTCACACTTTCTGAATTTCCCATACAATTTATTTTCTTTAAAGGTTTTCAAAATAACCCTTAAATGAATTTCATTCTCCTCTTTACTTTTAGAAAACACCAAAATATCATCAATGAAAACAACCACAAACTTATCCAAGAGCTCTTGGAAAATTCTATTCATAAGGTCCATGAATACAGAAGGTGCATTGGTTAGCCCAAAAGGCATAACTACATATTCATAATGGCCATATCCTATACGAAACGTTGTCTTTGGAACATCTGCTTCCTTTACCTTCAACTGATTGTACCCCTATCTCAAGTCAATCTTTGAAAAATACTAAGCTCCCTGGAGCTGATCAATCAAATCATCGATATGAGGCAAAGGATATTTGTTCTTAACAGTGATGTTATTCAAGGATCTATAATCAATGTAAAGTCTCAAAGAACCATCTTTCCTTTTTACAAATAAAACAGGAGCACCATATGGTGATGTAATAGGTCGAATGAAACCTTTCTCTAATAAATCTTGTAATTTATCCTTCAACTCTAAAAGTTCAATTTGAGCCATTCGATAAGGGGGTTTTGAAATTGGCTTAGCATCAGGAAATAATTCAATAGTAAATTCAACTTCCCAATCTGGTATTATTCAAGGAAACTCATCAGGAAAAACATCAATATACTCATTTACCACTGGCACATCATTAATTTGAACAGTTCCCTTGTTTTCAACAATATGTGCAAGGTAACATTCATTTCCATCTTTTACAAGTTTATCGGCCTCTTAATATGTTATCAACAGTAAGGGTTCATTATTGTACACAAAATGAAAGTCTTTCAGAAAAGAAACTTCTTTAGCTCTACAGTCAATCTTAGCATGGTAAATAGAGATCCAATCCATACCCATGATAACATAAAACTCTACTAGAGGTAAAAAAAATAAGGTTTGCAAGTAGGTTCTTTCCACAGATAAGGATATAAAGATTCTTATAAATTATTTTTGCCTCAACATTTCCCCCAGGTGTTTTTACCAAAAGTTCAGGAGTCATTTCTTGAGATGGTATTCCCATTTTACTAGAAAAGTTTTTAGAGATGAAAGAATGTGTAGACCCAGAATAAAACAACACACTAGCATAATCTGAAAAAACAAACAAAGTACCTGATACCACTTCATTTGATTGTCCAACATATACTGAAGTAGTTGTAAAGGATTTCACCACCCCTTTCTTCTTGTAGTCTAACTTCTTCCCATCACTCGAACTCTTTGTCGGACACTCGTTTTCATAGTGACCCATCTCATTGCACTTGAAACATTTCATTAACTGTAAATCAAATTTGGTCTTTCCATCACCCTGATATTTTTTAGTGCAATCACGAGCCTTATGTCCCATCTTACCACATTGGTAGCACTTTCTAGAATTCATAAGACATTCCCCAACATGCCTTTTACCACATTTATCACAAAATGGAAACTTAGTTTTCTTACCGTCAGACCTTTTTGAAGAATTCTTCCCTTTATCCTGCCACCTCGGTCTCTTCTTCTATTGGTTATTATAGAACACTTGATCATCAGCAAACTCCATTTCCACCTTCTCAGCACATCGAACAATCTTTTCATAACTTTTGAACTCACGAGAAGCCAATGCACTTTGATATTTTGGCTTTAATCTTGAGTTAAAACGATTGATTTCACTATCAAGGTCTTAGATAAAATTTGGAGCATACCTTGCCAATCGAGTGAACCGCTCTTCATAAGCAGCCACTGAGTCGTCCTCTTTCCTCAATTACAAGAATTGTTTTTCCATCCAAATTCGAACAGCCTTAGGAAAATACTTCTCAAGAAATATACCTTTGAATTCATCCCAGTCGAGAGCATCAATCTCATCAGTGTCCCTGATATTTTTAACCATCGACCACCACTAATCTGTTTCACCCTCCAAATGGTAAATAGAAATACTAACCTTTTGATTGTATGAGCACCCCATGAAATCGAAAATATTCTCCAGTGCTTTAATCCACCCTTCAGCTAGCACAGGGTCATATGTTCCTCTGAATGATGGGGGATGTTGCCTCATGAAATGTTCCACCACTAACATGTTCCTCTGTGGTTGATCTAGATGATATCGTGCATGGATACCACCACCATTTATCGCTTGATTCAACTGCTCAATTACTGCAACAAACTGTTCAGTTCCAATTCCGACCATATCAGGATGCTGATTCGGAAGGTTATTTCTTTCTGTATGACTTCCTAGCACTGCTTCCCTATTTCCTCTGTGGAAAACCATTCTGAACAAACATGTCTTAGATGAAGCAACATGGTAATCTTCAAATTCTATACCATTCCAATTTTTCCATAAAAAATATTTTTGGATAATAATTTAATAGAATTATAACTCTTAAAGTTATCTAAACCGACCTCTGATACCAACTATAAGGCCCTAACCTTAAACATTACTTAATTTTGAGTTATTACAAGATTACACATTGAGGATCTTTTTAGGTTTACATTTTTAGAGAATTAGATCATAAATCATGCATTACAGTCCACATTTAAACAAAGTTGTTACATAAAAGATAGTACTCATTTTTCCCATAAACAGAAACATATTTAAAATGAAACATGGATTCTTTCATAAAACTTCTTTGACCCTATCATCACATCATGTACCTTTCCCTTGACCTGTGAAAAACATTTCAAAAACTTGGGATGAGCATAAAAAGATCAGTAAGGGATATAAAAGTACGAAATGAAAACATTAGTCCATGTATGAAATCATACTTTACTCATAAAACATAAACATTTTAACATACCTCATCAAATCATGAATAAATCATAGAAATCATAAGATATAAAGGTAACTTGAGGCATTCATAACATTCTTATGTAGGGAGTAACCCTCATGGTTACGTTTGGAATATCCATCACAGTATATTCCCTAAATATATTCGGAGAAACTTTAACATTTAACCCCTTCATGTTACCCAATGAATTAGAGAGTTATATTGGGCTCACCCGCCCTTATTTTATCACAGAACCACCCATCTTCATAAATAATTCCCAAGAACCATAACATAATCGTATCACATAAAACATGTATAAATGAAACTTAACATTTATACATTTCAATCACAAGATATCAATAAAACATTGATATAATAAAAAAATTATCAAAACCATTTTAAATACCAAAATAAAGGAAAAGTAAAACATGGTATTTATTTTTCATTTAAAAAAAGTTATGGCTTGCAGAGGAAGCCAAAACTCAAATAATGATCACGGCGGTGGAGAAGTCGTTGTCGCCGGATACGTACGACAAAAACATTCCCTTTTTCATTTAGTAAAATGCTTCATATAAAAAATATTCCTTTTGAATAAAAATAAAAGTAAAAGGGGTTTATACACCATATAAAAGAATGTTTTGTATAAAACAAAATATACTTCAATGAAAGGAGATTGAGACGAAGTCCCATACCTCGGGTCCGACTTGACTCGATCGTTCTTTAACATCCTGAATAATAAACTTGAGTTAATTTCTACTTGCTTAAGAGACTTTTTCAAGTTCATAAATCCTTTTATATCACTTATTACCATTTTATGAAAACTATGTAATTATTTAAGTTAATAATGGTCATTTTGTCGATCATTGGTACTTGAGTCAAAAATAAACTCTTTATAATTAAAAGTTGTTCATGTGGTAAAATATCCATTATATCCAGAATTATATTCATGATTTAGATATCATATATGTCATATATATCCAGTATATACATGCATTTACAATATTACATAACATTTAGAGGTAAGAAATGAAATGCATCGTTCATGGAGACGGTAAGCTGTACGTACGCATGAACGCTACTTTCATTTCAATTTCTTATTTAATGGAATTGAATCAAAATGATATAAAGGTATTTTATAATTCCAGTATAATATAATATATAATATCATTAACTTCATCCTTTATATGTCCCATATATGAAATTAACGAATCAAATCACTTTGAGAGGGTGGTAGTCCGCACTTCCTAAAATGAAGATATCGCGTATACCCATAATGGAAGCCATTAAGGTATGCCATAAATGAAAAATACAGAAGCTTAAGGAAAACATAAACATATTATATATCATATATAAATATAGTGACATCTTAATGGCCACCTTTGAAGGTGTTATAAGAATATTGAACAATCATCATTTCGTGAGGCAGAAATTCGCCATCCACGGAAACAGTATGTTCTTTAACCATTAGATGTAGGTGTTTGTAAGTGTAGATTTAATAATTCTTATAAAAACATCCTAGTATATTTCACATACTTTTTTTGTTACAAAATAAATGAATAAAAAGAATTTAGGGGGTTGGAGAAGCAAAATAAAACAAAACAACATTAGAGAAGACTTTACCTTTAAATCGGGTAACTCCTCTTGGTTAGAACCAAAAGGGTTTCTTTAAGAGATTTATGCCTAAGGTAAGGATTATAGGATGAAGATAGGGATGTGTAGAGATAAAATGAGCAGATCTTGGCCGATCCAATGGCTTGAGAAGTGTGGGTAAGGAGGTAGAGGTGGGGGCCTTTTATAAGAGGAGATGAGGGGCACTCTTGGAAGGTTAAGAAATGTTACATTATATTAAAAAGATTTTTGGATTTAAAAGGTCCCACATTGATATATTTCTAGGATAAGGTGATAAGAGTTCGAAATATACTTATCCAATAGGTCTTTTATAGGTTTAAGTCTTATATGTTTCATTATCTTTTCATTTTATTTAAATCGTTAATTAATGAGGTAATCGTTGTATCATCATGATGTCATAAATAATTTAATTTATTTTATGTCTAAAAATTATAAACAAAATACTATGATGTAGGAAATATTTTTATCTTTCCAATGACTATTTATAGTCCAAGAGATAATTTTTTTAGAGAAAATTAAAAATGTTTTACTCAGGTGATACAATATTTAGTGATATTCTCCTTTCTTTAAAAATAAAAAGATAAAGTGTCACATTCACCAAAAAGTGATTCCATGGGGTCCCTAAGTTTGGCACAAGGCATCCCATGGTTGGCCATGAAACATCCAGTAGCATTAGAACACATTTTGGGGTCATTTTTAATTATTATTATATTATTTTATTATCCTTAACTACCCGATTACTAATTAATCAAGATAATTAAAGATAATTACCGTAGTTACTATTCATAATGTCCAAAAACAAAAGAGTATTAATTAGATAATTTGGACCTTCTGATTCCAAATATGGAATATATTTTACCAAATTCCAATCATATAATTTTCAATAATTAATTTAAAAATAATTCATGTTGTCAAAACAAATAGCGGGTTTTTTAAACAATATCTTTGAAAAGTTTGGCACTTGTTTATGCCCAATTCCAAAGTGAAATTAATTATAATTACCACCATTGTATTAGATGGTAAAAATATATTATAATTACACTTTAAGACCAATTAAAAATATAATATAACCATATAATTAAATTAGATGAAAAAATCAGTTTTGATGTAAAATGCAGTATTTTTCACTATTCATTAAAAAAATGAACATGGTCCGAAAAATACCAAAATTTTACCCAAGGTAAATTTCAATGTCCCAATCATAAATAATAAGATTATTTTTACAAATAGAGCTTATAAAATTGTCAAAAGATAGATTTAAAATTGGTTCTCCACCAAAAGGCGGTAAAACAATCTTTTAAAAATATTAGTGTATTCCATGCTTAAGATTGAATTTATTCTCATTTTAAGCCACTAAAACACTATATAATTCATAAATAGACATAGATAAAAATATCTATTATTCATTACTTACTTTGGATGTTACAAACCTCGTGAAGCGATGTTATTCGTTTTTCACTAAAACTTTCCATGGAAGTTAATTAAGGTAAATTTAATGAATATATAGGATATATATGGAATAAATTTTATTCTTTAATGTTAATATATTATTTACCTTTATTTCATTTCATCTGTTGAGAAAATAGGAACATTGTTCATGCATACGTACGGCTTAACTTCTCTAAGAATAGTGTAATTCGTTTTATCTCTCTAAATTTAATGGAAAATAATAAATAAATATATCATGAATATATTTAATATTTATATCATTTTCAATATTCTATAAATTACATAACCATGATCAATGGAAGAGGATGAAAATACCAAACTGAAACATACATGAAAAATGAAGTAGTTATTACCCAAAATGTAATTTTAATAAGGAATTTTTAATAAACAGGTAATGAAAAGTCACTAGTAAATAATATGTGGTGTGATGGATATGATTGGTTATGTAATATATTTATAAAAAACTTATACTTTTTATACAATAATTTAAGACATTTATGAAGGAAGTCAATACTTAAGATAAGGTATTTTTGTCTCGCCTTTTACTTCCGCAGGTCACATGCCATATTCCCCACCTATTTCTTTTATGTGGTTATACACTGACCATGAATTTATTTTATTATTATTATAAATAAATTTATTGTTAGTTTTATATCCATTTTAGGATCACTCTTTCATTTGTTTATGTTTCAAAATTTACCAAAGTAATAAGGGATTTTTGTCTCAATTTATTTTATTTGAAGCATAAGTTATGTTATAAACCTATCTTATTTTATGAGGTGTATATACAAACCCTTTGATATATAATATCATGAATCTAATTATTCTCATCATATTATAAGTTTCATTTAATTTTATTATTCCATTGGGATTACAATTCAATTTTACTAAGTGGTAAGGGTTTTATAATACAATATCATCTTTTATCAAGATTGTTCATGATTATGTTTTTGATGCTGAAATATCCTAATCCATATCTTAAGAAATGAATATATTTTCTTCTTCAATAGTTATTCCATGAGAATACACGGTTTCCCTTCATTTTAATATCTTTATGTACTCAATAGTTCAAAATAATGATTTAATAAAAAATCATCTTTATTTCTATCTTTGGTTAAAACCCATTTTTATTCCAAAAACATGTTATCTAAAAAAAATTAAAATATGTTTTAAAATTTATCTAAATGATTAATTAAAATAATTACCCATTTTTTAATTTTTACAAAATATTTTTAAAGGAATATTCATTTCATTTTCTAAATAATGCATGTTTGTATTTTACTAAAAATGTGAAAGGAAGATTTATTTTAACATGTATGACATGAATTGTATTTTATACCAACATGAAAAAATCATTTTTTAAAGAATACTTTATAAGTTTCAATTTTTATTTTCAATGAAATTTATTTCCAGAAAAATTTATGATTTTTTTTTATTTTTAAAAATTGATTTCCAAGAAAAGGTTATTTTCCTAAATAAATGTTCGAAGTGATCTTTCAAAATCATTTTCTATCTAAGATGAAATCCTTTGATGTTAATTATTCTTTACTATGGATATGATCCAAGGATACCATTCTTATTCTTTCCCTTAATGGTTTATTTTAAATATAACAAGATTTTTATGAAACCCATTTCTCTTTCATAGGTTATACGTGATAAGATGCTTATGAAACCCATTTATTTTTCCATTGTTTATACCAAGATAAAATTATTATAAAACCCACATCTTTTTCCATGAGTTATATTATGATAAAAGATAAAATGATTAGGAAACCAATTTATTTTCCATATGTTCTGTTATGATGAAATTTTTATAAAATGCATTTCTTTTCTTGAGTTTTGGTATGATGGTTGTTTTATGATCTTTTGGAACACGTATATATGATTTTTATTATGTGAAAGGTGGGACATATATATCACTATAATGAATTGGGTAACGATTAATGTTATATGAGATCAAACAGTATATGGGAGGTTATCCGAAGCCCAAAAGAGGGTACATGGGAGGTTATCCCAATCCCAAAAGAGGGTACGTGGTAGGTTATTCCAAGACCAAAGTAGGTACACATGTGTTTATCCCTAGAATAACATGTTATGAATTTATTGTTAGGTAGCATTGACATAAGATTTTATATGATCATCAATATCCCAAAAATATATCTCTTATTCCATCATTATGATCGCCTAGATTATGTTCTTTGATACCATTATGATTCATGTCTTATGAACTACCAAGATTTATTTCATGACCCATGTTTATGATCTGTGATATGCATGGTACAGTTTTCATATGTTATTACCATGTTCTTATACTCATATAATTATATTATACTGAAATCTCCCTTATTTACCCTTATTTATCATATAAGATCAACCTTTATTATGTTTCCTTTCCCCAAGATCTGAAGAAAGGTATAATTTATGATATGTCTAAGAAGGGTGATACTTATGAAGAACTTAGTGGGAGATGACGTAGAACACTTATCGACTAGTGGTTTATGTTTCCAAGTTTCCAAAAGTATTATACCTAAATGATTCTGTCATGGATCATTATGTTATATAATGAATATTAATTAATAAGATGTATTATTAATGTATAATAAGTTTTGAGTCTTTACACTATGTCGTAGCCATCTTCTGATAAATCAAATGAATATTCACCATTATCTCTTAGAAAAAACATCATCCAACCAAGAAATTTTCACCAACCTCTGACCGAAACAATAAATATTTACATATCTTTCCATACAAGACCTCAAAACGAGATATCTAAATTACGAACTGGAAACTGTTATTATAAGAAAACTCAACCATCCCCAAATAGATATCCCAATATCAACCAAAGTCAAGAACGAAATCATGTAACATGTCCTTGAGAACCTATATATATCATTCTATCTATCCATCCATATTTGGATGATATTTCATGCTCCAACATGAGATACTAGGGCCTCCAAGATGCCTCTCCTAAACCGAGAAGTAAAATAGAGATCCATATCAGAGACTATAGAAAAAGGGACTCTATATAATCAAACAATATCCTAAAAATAGATATTCACCATGTCCTCAAATATTTTTATCTATAACGGGTATAAATTGAGCCAATTTGGTCAACCTATTGGTCATAATCCATATCAAATTCTTCTTTATAAGGTTACATGGAAATTCAACCAAAAATTCCATAGAGATCTCATCCCACTTCCTAGTCAGCACTAATAGAGGTTTAAGAAAACCCGAATTTTTCTAGTGCACAGCTTTGACCTATTGATAGGTATAATAATGAGAAAAACATTTAGTGATTCCTTTTATCATATCTAGACACAATAATTATCATTGTATATCATAAAACATCTTTGTGGTTAGAGGGTGCACCACCCACTGGGAACTATGGAAATCCCCTGTTATAGCCTTTCTCGTAGGAAAAGGTACAAAATACCAATTCCAAAAACATAAGATACCCTATGAAGAGATCAAACACTCACCAATGGTCTCCCAGCCATAAATAATTTCCTTAATTCTAGGTAATTAACCATCAAGTTGTTGCTCCTGAAGAATCATCTTGAGAATAGAGGAGGTCAACCGAACACTTTCCAAGATAACCTCAGCCTCTTCCTCTTGGACTCCCATATATAACTGATCAAAAAGAGCCATAAATTTCCACTATTATAATGATTCTTTCTTATATTGAATTGAATTTTTCTTACTCAAAGCATCAACAATGACATTTTCCTTCCCCAAAAACTAGGCCATGTCAAAATAAAAATATTGCAGGTACTCCACCCAATGCCTCTATAAGAGGTTCAAGTATTTTTTCGAAAAGATATAACTCAATTTTGTGTGTTTTTAATAAATGGTAAACCATTATAAAAAAATATGATCCCTCTAACTCTTAATATAATGCATCAAATCTGTGAGTTCAAGATCATGGGTCAAATAATTCTTCTCATATGGCCCAAGATGTCTAGATATATAGGCTACCACATGATCACCCTAGATAAAAATTTATCCCAAACCCAAACCTAATACATTATAAAAGATCACATAGCCCTTAGAAACCTCTTACAGATCCAACACTAGTGTAGAAGTCAAAATACACATCAACTCATCAAAAGAACTCTGAAATTTTTTATTCCACAATAAATTTACTCTCTTCTGGGTGAGGGAAGACATTAGAGAAGCTCGATTTGAGAAGTCTTTAACAAGACTATGGTAATACCCCACAATGCCTAAGAATATATATATCTCAAAACATTACATAGTTTCTCTCATGTCGTAACATCATTTACCTTCTTAAGATCGACCGAGTTACCATGTTTTGAGACCATGTGTCCCAATAACATCATTTCTCGTGTCTAGAAATCACATTTTGAAAGATTCATATAAATATTGTGATCTCTCAATATTCTAAGGATTTATCGTAGATGATTCACCTGGCCCTCCTTAGTTTTTTAGTAAACCAAAATATCATCCACAAATACCACCATGAATGAATTGAGGTACTCATGGAATTTTATGTTCATAAAATCCATAAAAACCATAGGAGGATTGGTTAGGCCAAATGACATAACATTATGCTCAAAGTGATCATACCTTATCCTAAAGGTATTATTTGGAATGTCAAATTCTTTTATTCTCAACTAGTGGTAACAAAATTGAAGGTCAATCTTTAAAACCCCCCAAAACCCCTTCATCTGGTCAAACATATCATCAATCTCAGGTAAAATATATTTTTTCATCATAACTTGATTGATATTTTAGTTATCAACATGGGGGAGAAGTGTTCCATTAGCTTCCTTCATAAAGATAATAGGTACTACCCAAGGTGACACACTTGGGCATATAAATCTTTTCTATAATATATCATCCAACTAATTCTTCAATTATTTCAACTCTATTGATTCTATATGGTAATAAGTAATAGAAATTGGATGAGTACCACGTACTAAATCAATAGAGAACTATACCACTATTACTAGTGGAAGACCAGAAAAATAATACAAAAACACATCATAACACATGAAGATAATTAGAGGTAAACTGTAACTCAAAGATTCTCACTCCAATTCAAAATAAAATAATGAAATTACCCTTCACAACTCTAGAAAATATGTTTTGGATCTACCCTACCTTAGGTCTCATTCTCCCTGAAAGACATGACACACCCCACCAGGTGTAGTAACGGAAACCCACTAAAGGTAGCTGTAAATTTGGGCCTTTTGAGAAATCAACCAATCCATCCAAAAAATGACATCAAGAGGTTTCATGTTGAGAACCAGAAAATTCTAGGTAATATAAACCATTGATAAATATAAAACACATGTATAACAATGGAGAAAATTATCTCTCTTCATTATAAGGGGCATAGTAGTATCCATCACATAGGAAAAAATATTGATATTAATATTTATATGGTTAAAAATATGTGTTGATATAAATGATTGATATGAAGCAGTATATAATAAAATATTCACCAAATATGAACCTATAGTGATGGTACCTCTCACATTCACTAGAATTATTTCAGATTCCTATGAAAACTCTTTTACATCACGGATAAGATTTCTTCTAAATTCATGTGGCTAGAACACATTATATCTTGAATAATTTTACTTAATCTCATTAATTGTTAGATTTTATTGTCCCATGGAATTGTGTAGATAAGAAAAGAAGTGGTAGAACTTTTTTAGATGTCCTGGGTGACAAAAATAACTACATATCCTTGGAAAATCTGTACAAACATGTCTTGAATTCCCAATTGTTCCACACTAAAAGAAAGTCAATGGGACTCTTCTAGGAACTATAGTAGGTCTAGAAGACTTATAATATCTAGAATCACAATGATCCTCATCAAGCTTCAACTTTCCTTTAAAGTAACTCATGAAACTGCCATTATGATAAAAAGGAACTCTGGTCAACCCTGACTTTCCATATAGACTAGGCTCAACCATCAACTCCCTATCCATTACATCATAATAAGAATCCAGCTTCAGTAATAAAATCTGAGATTTGATGTCAAGTTGAAGACTCATATCAAATATTTATGCCTTAAGCTTCTCATTATTCACTACATCAGGAGAAAACTAAAGAGCCTTAATAAAGAAGTTTTCATATTGAGTCGCATTCTTATCACCTTGCTGGAGGTTGATAAACTCAATGTTTTTCACTAAGAACATAGATTTTGGATAGACTAGATCAGTGAAAAGAAATCAAAAAACTTTATATTAAAAACATTCATACTACTTTATTGTCACCATCAAATCCCATCATCTCCTATTATCATATTCCAGCTTAATGGTAGCACATTGCACCTTAATAGCTTCAGTTGTTTCCAAGAACTCAAAAAGAAGATAAATCTTTTTCAACAAGTCCTTATCCTCTTGAGGATCAATGAATCCTTGTAAATCATGTGTTTTCTGGAAAAGAAACTCTTGATTATGATCATGAGATTCATCCCTTTACTGTTTCACTATTGGATCCTAATTGAGAATGAGTTTAGATACTTTTCTTAGATCTTGGAAATCCCACCCCACTATATTGAGATGATTTTGGTCCAATAGAGTATTGTATCATTATGTTTCACCAATATATTCCTATTGAATCTTATTCATACATCATTATGGAGGCATTATTCTACACAACAACAATAGAAAACACTAAATACATCATAAAGGAAATATAAATCAAAGATATAGGAATATAAATTCTATAAATTACAAATTTAAGATTTTGATTTAAATATACTCATACCAAAGGTAGAGGGAAGACTAGAATCGAATCAAAAATTTCTTCTAATACACTTTTCCCCAACTCCCAGGGTGAATTAAAGCTTGTTAAGGTGAGATATGGCTAGTAACTCATTGGAAAATACCCCTTAAGTCCCATTAATACATCCCAAACTGTATTCTGACAAAAATAAAATAGTATTAACCTACAAATCTTATATAACATTTTCAAAAACTATCCTAGAATACCCGGGTACCCAGATACCTGAGCCCTCTATGACACAGCCCAAAGTATATCCCCAATCCTCAAAAGTTAGTGATATGAATTTTTCATCATACAAGAAATAATAGGGGATAATTGTTTCCACAAAATAGTGGAAGATAAAATATATAAGTCAGTGTACTCAACACTCCAAAGGAAGAAATTATCAAAAATAAATAGGTAAAATATTAATTGGATAGAAAGATAACATCTCAACAAAAAAACTATATCCAATAAAAAATATTCTCAGAAACTCTTGTGTAACAAATGTAAAATAGCTCCATCGGTCTCTATAATCACTTCAGGGTCCCAAGGATCAAGACCGTCCACCACTTTCAAGTGGATCTTTCCCATTTCTTAGACCTATCATAATAAAATCTTCTAATTCTTTAATGAAAAGGTAGGGTGTGAGATATAAATCCCAATAGGGTCTCAAAAAACATTCTATAATCAATTCCTTAATAATTTAACCAATTATGATTTCATTTAAAATAAAATAAATTCATGTTATATAATTAAAATATTTTAAATAAAACATGATTTAACATCAAAATGGGTGGAATATTGGTCAAACTGTATTAAAGGAACATTTTTTTAAAATACTTATATAGATCAATTTTCATGAATAATATAGTTCAATAAACAATTTTATTTATTTCAAAGTCAAAAAATCATATCACCATACAAAAACCCTTGTGGTATATAAGTTAAGGTAATGGGATACTCACACATCTCAAAAATTATATTGTCTTAATATAGGTGTGCACACTCAAATCAATATATGCCCTAATCAGAGAACCCTAATGGGACATCTACACCCACAAATGGTAACCCTCTCAAGTGTTCATAACACAAATGTTTATTTTTATTTTTCATCATTAATTAATTTCTAGGGATTCAAGTTTCAAGAATGCTTTTACAAATTACCACTAACTACCCATGATAACATGTGCTTAAAAATAATTTAATCAAACATGGTCAAATCAATCATTTAAAAAAATTCATATTACAATTTCCGAATTATATTTTTCAACAAACCTATTTTATTTCAAACCAAAACAATTTTTTTCATCCTTTCATTAAATTTCAAATAATATTCTACTTTAAGCCATTTTTTACATGGTTCAATAATAAATCAATTTAAAAATCAAGACACATTTTTTCCAAAATCCTCCCCACATTTCAATTCCATTAGAATAGGGTTTTTCCATCAATCACAGACCAATATCAAAATAAAACATAAAATAAATTCAAATTAGGGTTTTTAATTCAATTTAATACTCATTTCAGTTCAATAAAGAAAATTAAGGTTTCAATCATAGGAAAAGTATTATGTAACCACCTACCTTTAAATCAAGATATCGTAATGAACTACACACACAATGGGGAACACCAATGAAGAATGAAGTTGTGAGAGATCAAGATATGAGACCTAGAATCAAGATCCATGAAAATGAAGATTATATACATCCATGAAATGATTATATATCACTATAAAAGGAGGATAGAAAGATATACTAGAAGAAACTACAAGAGAGTTTTCCCACTTACTTAGAGAAGATCAAACAAAATCATCTGAGCTTCAATCTACCAAGAAAAGGGTTTAGAGGAGTCAAAATTACCTATTGGGAGCCTTTAAGGATCAATTATTTGAGTTAAGGTAAATATATGGTGATTAGGGGTTAAAATATATGATTTAAGGGTTTCAATAAAATTTTGAGGGGAATTAAAACTTATGTACAAAGTTTGTGGGGTAGGTCTGCATGGTTAGAAAAATAGTGCACCCTAACTATACTCCCCTACTAGGAGGGTGAAAGGTTTATCATAAGAGGTAACATGGTTTGTAAAACCAAGAAATAACTTTGAAAACCCTCAATGGATGAGTTTACATGGTTTATAATTGATGGAAACATAGTTTTGATAAACCATGCACCCCCTTACAGTGGTTCACAATAAGACACACAATTTATTGGTCCAAATCGTACGGTTCTCACTAGTTGTGCGCCAACCATACACAACCCTTAAGGCTTTAAATATTCTCAAATTTTCACCCAAAATACCCTAAGAGAAGACTCAAAAAATTGAGATCAATTTTTTTTAAGAAATACCTTAAATAATGTAATAGGATATCACATTTTCTATCCTATGGGAAATGAAAACATCGCTCGTGTATATGTGTGTACCACCACCTCCACAAAGCAATGTGACTTCTTTCAACACTACATCGTATGATTTGTTAAATATATGAAAAAAATTAATATATATGATTTCTATGAAAAGATATTGATTCTAAAAATATAATATATTATTTACCTTCTTACCCTTCCATTCATTGGAAAATGATAACTTCGTTCATGCGTACGCATGGACTACCTCCCCCATGAAGTTATATGATTTTTTTTCATTATCATCCTCCATGGATGGTCATAAGTATGGATTTAAATATAATATTTATAATATTATTATGATTATATAAAGATAAACCTTTATCTTCTTTATTTTCTTTTCATCCATTAGAAAAATGGAAATTTCATTTGTAAAGACCTCGACCCTAGTAGTCTAGACCCGCTGCCATAAATTATTACATTGATATGATTAAAAGGAATTTGTATCCCAAAGGACCAAATAGTTTAGTAGTTTTTGAAAACCATATACAAGCATAATATTTACATTACAACTTTAAATGAAATAAATTATTTGAATTCCATTAGAAACATCTATAACTCCTAGATTATCCCTCCAAGTCATTCATAATATCCATTTTTTCATACTAGGGAAAAATAAAACATAAGAAAGGGGTGAGATAAAATTATTAGTAAGGGTAATTAATATAGTGAAAGTTATCATAAACACAAAAATTAGGCATTTTTAATAAATAAAAACACATGCATTTAAAAATAAACTTGAGCCTAATATGGAATGAATGAAAACTGAGTAAATAGACCATATAACTGATCATAAGAGAATGAACCTTAATCAAGGATATTATAATAGTAAAATATCGCATGGTTTATCAATTAATAATATCATAATGAGGGAATTAATAATGTCGTACATCAGAAATATATTATTAAGGCCTCAACTATGGCATCTAAAAATACTAGGGTAAGGACTCGGCCAGAACCCAATTCTATTTTATCTCATGAGACCTACCGATGAATCGAGGGGATATATTAGGCCCCACCCATCAATTTCTAAATACAATTTATTCCTCATATGAATTTTTATAAACATAATAAATATGATCATATGAAATTTAAATAACTTTCCTTAATCTATAATCATAATCACTAACCAATCTGAGTAGTATGGTGTATGGTATCAAGATAGAATATCTATAGTCAAACTGGTCATAAAACATTTAATAACATATGGAAGATGGAATTAATAATATATAAATATCAATAAAGAATAAATTTCAAAATAGGTTTTGAAATAGATGAAAATACTTGAATTAATTCATCGAGGAATTCTTGAGAGAAATACCCATTTTTCTTGGAAAGAAGAGTTCTTTGGAAATAACCATTTTTATTTATCATAATTGTTTGTATTAAAAAATAGTAATGAAAAAATATAGTTCATCATGAAAAATTAAGTTATTTTTGAAAAATAATGGTTTCATAAAACATATTATGGATGGTACTTGAAAATGAGTAGGAAATCGAGACCTTCCCTTTAATTGAGTTTGCGTATCAGGAATAACTGTAATGGGAGCCATGAAAAAAACATGTATTTCTAATAAAAAAAGATGAAATGATCTGGAAAAATGATTTTTGAATGTATAAAAAAAATTATAATAATTATATAAAAATAATGATTAATTAAATTGGTGTGTAGAGGAATAAATCATAACCCGAATGAAAATGGAGGTTCGGGAAGAAAACCCTTACATTATGCCTGGATTTGTTCTGTTCTTGACATTAATGTCCTAAAATATGAAATTTGTAACACCCCAGGTAAATAAAGAGTATGAAATTTTCACATTTATCCATATTTGTGGATAAAATATTAATAGTACTTTAAAGGGAATTCTATGCTCAATGGCTTACCCAATATGCAACAACAAGTTTCTTTGAAATCTTACGTTGCACTCTAATAGTAAAATAATATTATTTTAAATGGTAGTTAACGCCTAGCCGTTGTAATGGGGGAAATTAACAGAACTAACTACAAAATTATTATATATGTTTTTCAAATATTTTTATTTTTTTTCAATAAATGTTAGGGAATTAAAAATGCAAATGAATCCAGTTTTTAAGCGTAAACATTCCAATATTCTTTAAAAGGTCGATTAACCGCCTTTTAATGGCGAACCTCTTTTAAATCCACTTTTTGACAATTTTATAAGCTCTATTTTTCAAAATAAACATATTATTTATTATTGGGACATTGAAATTTACCTTCGGTTAATTTTTGGTATTTTTCTGACAATGTTCATTTTTCAATGAATAGTGAAAAATACTGCATTCTACATCAAAACTAATTTTTCATATAATTTAATAATAAGGTTATATTATCTTTTTAAATTGTTTTAAAGTGTAATTAGAATATATTTTTACCATTTAATTCAATGATGGTCATTGGGATTAATTTCACTTTGGAATTAGGCATAAACAAGTGCCAAACTTTTCATAAATATTGTTTCTAAAAAACCCGCTATTTGTTTTGACAAAGGGAAGTTTTTTTAAAATTAATTATTGAAATTTATGTGTTTTGAATTTGGTAAAATGGATGACATATTTGGAATCTGAAGGTCCAAATTATGCAATTAAGACTCTTTTGTTTTTGGACATTATGAGTAGTAACGACGGTAATTATCATTAATTATCCTGATTAATGAGTAATCGGGTAGTTAAAGATAATAAGATAATATCATAATAATAAAAAATGACCACAAAATGTGTCCTAAGGATACTGGTTGTCTCATGGCCGACCATGGCATGCCTTGTGCCAAACGTGGGGGCCCCATGGAATCACCTTTGTGAGAAAGTGACTTTTTACCTTTTTATTTTTAAAGAATGTTAAATGTGACAAAGAATGTATCACCTAAGTAAAATATTTTTAATTTTGTCTACATAAATTATCTTTTGGACTATAAATATTCATTATAAATATAAAAATATTTCCTAGATCATGATATTTTTTTATAATTTTTATACATTAAATTTATTAAATTATTTATGACATCATGATGGTGCAGCGATTACCTCATTAATAAAGGATTTAAATAAAATGAAATGATAATGTGAAATCTATGACATAAACATGTCCAAAATCTATTGTATGGGTGTATTTAGAACCCTTATCACCTTATCCTCTAATTATATCAATGTGGGACCTTTTGAATCCGAAAAGCATTTTCAAATAAAGTAACATTTCTTTACTTTCCAAGAGTGCCCCTCCTCTCCTCTTATAAAAGGCCCCCACCTCTACCTCCTTACCCACACTCCCAAATCCTTTGGCTCGACCAAACCCTTCCCATTTTGTCTCTCCACATCCCTCTATTACTCCTTGAAGCCTCACTTTGGGCAGAAGTCTTCCCAGGGAAGCCTTTGAGCTCAAACCAAAGGGAGTTACCCGATTTTAAGGTAATGTCTTCACTTGAGTCCTTTTGTTTTATTTTGCTTCTCCAACCCCATAAACTCTTTTTATTCATTTCATTTGTAACAAATCAAGTATCTTCAATATACTAGGATGTTTGTATAAGAAGTATTAGAGCTACACTTACACACACCTTCATCTAATGGTTAAAGAACATACTGTTTCTGTGGTTGGCGATTTTCTGCCTCACGAAACGATGATTGTTCAATATTCTTTTAACACCTTTAAAGGTGGCCATTATGATGTCACTGTATTTTATATAAGATATATATGGTAGTTATGTTTACTATATTCTTCTTTATTTTATATTTAAACCATAACATTATTCTTTTCATGTTGTGTAAATGCGATAATTTCATATGTGGAAGTGCGGACTACCGCCCCCTCAAGTGATGTGACTCGTACATGCAATACATGGAATGTATAAAGAATGAAATTAATGAAAATATGTGAAATATATAACATATATATTATACTGGAATTATAATATATATATATATATCATTTATTTTTAATTCCATTAATATGAAAAAGAAAAAAATGAAAGTAGCGTTCATGCGTACGTACGGCCTACCGTCTCCATGAACGGTGCTTTTCGTTTTTTATCTCCAAATGATATGGAATAGTATAAAATGAATATTTAATGGATATATATGATATATATGATATATACATCATGATTATAACTCTGGATATAATATATACATGAAAAACTTGTAATTATAAAGAGCATATTTTGACTCAAGTACCAATGATCATTTAAATGGCCGTTATTAACTAAAATAACTACATAGTGTTCATGACATGGTAATAAGTGATATAAAAGGAATAATGAACTTGAAAAAGGTTCTTAAGGAAGTATAAATTAACTCAAGTTTATTATTCTGGATATTAAAGAACGATCGAGTCAAGTCGGACCCGAGGTAAGGGATCATACTCCTCTCTTTCTTTTTAAGTACACTCTTTTATGTCATTCCTTTTAAATCTCATTTTTCTTGTTATTGGGATGTTCTTTTATATTAATATTACTGTAATTTTTATGTTCATGTGATGAGAGACCCTATTCTCTCTCATCAATCTATTTTGGAAGTTTTGAGTGGCACCGTTAGGCTGCTGAATTTTCGTAAGAGATTTAACCTCTCTCTTTCTTTTTAAGTACTCTCCTTTATGTCACTTCTTTTAAGCTCCTCTTTGTTATGAAGGGGGATGTTCTTTTATATTCCTCTTGATGTAAATTTTATTTTAATATGATGAGAGAACCTATTTGATCTCATCAATCCATTTTTGGAAGTTTTAAGTGGCGTCGTTAGGCTGCCGAGTTTTCGTAAGGGATTTTTCATCTCACTTTTATTCCCGTGAGATTTATGCTACATTTGCCACAATTTCCTTTGAGTGGTGTATGTACTGGATAATATTATACAATTTGTGTAGTATAATTTCATTTATGGGTATTCACATCTTCATTGTATGACCCTTCTTTCATGGGGTGTACGTTTTGAAAGTTGCCCAAATCGGTAAGGGAACCTTTCACCCTCCTCTTTTTAAAAGAATTCTTTTGTTAGGTCTTTTAATTCACATACTATTATGTTGGGATATGTTCTTCTATATCCTTATTGATTTAAATTTTATTTCCATGTGATGAGATACCCTTTTTATCTCTCATCAACTCATTTTCTGAATTTTTAAGTGATGCCGTTAGGCTGTCGAATTTTACCAAGGGAACTTTTTAACCCAATTTTGATTTCTTTGGGTTCAACATGTAGTTATTGAATATGTCCTCATTTTAATATGTGTGAATTACCTTTGAGTGTTTTACACTTAATATACACTTATATTGGGTGTATTTATATTTTTTACACATAATTATGAGATTGATTTATCCTTAATTTAAGTGTACCTTCTTTACAGGGGATTTCATCTCATTTTACATTTCTATTGAGAATTCATTGTTGTTATGAACCAATTCACTCTTATATGGTGTATATACTGTCCTTTGGAATATTATATCATGAATTCCATTAGTCTCATGATATTATAAAGTTCTGATTACATTTTATTCCTCAATTATTGTATTCAAGTGTCTCTCATTTTGTTAAAAACACTTTAAATAAAATATCTTTTTAAATGTTTTAATGATTTATTCTTATAAATGGTTCCCATTAATATCCATGTTTTCAAAATGGTTTTAAGGATTTATTTATATGGATATTAATGGGTTAAAATGTTAAAAGCTTCAAGGTGGTATGGGACACTTTGATTCAAAAATCTCTTTATTAAATGTTTTAAATGGTTTTGGAAATGGTTTCTTTTTGAATGGATTCATTATTTCAATATAATAAAATGTTATATTGTAATTGAAATGTGTAAATGTTATGTTTCCTTTATGCATGTTTTATGTGATACGGTTATGTTATGGTTCTTGGGCATTGTTATGGAAACGGGTGGTTCCGTGATAAACTAAGGGCGGGTGAGCCTGATATAGCTCTCCAATGAATTGGGTAACGCGAAGGAGTGAAACGTTAAGGTTTCTCCGAAGAGATTTAGGGAATATACTGTGGTGGGTATTCCAAATGTAACCAAGAGGGTTACTACCTATGTAATAATGTTATTAATTCCTCAAGTTACCTTTTATGTCTTATGATTTCTATGATTTATTCATGATTTTATGAGGTATGTTAAAGTGCTTATGTTTTATGGGTAAAGTATGATTTAATTCTTATGTATACATGTACTCATGTTTCCTTTACATATTTTTAATCCCATACTGATCTTTTTATGCTTATCCCAAGTTTTTGAAATGTTTCTCATAGGTCAAGGGAAGGGTACATGATATGATGATAGTGTCAAGGAAGTGTCAAGAAAGAATCCATGTTTTATTTTAAATATGTTTCCGTTGATGGGAAAAAATGAATACTATATTTTATGTAACCACTTTGTTTAAATGTGGAATGTAATGCAAGTTTTATGATCTAATTCTCTAAAACTCTAAACCTGAAAAGATCCTCAATGTGTAATCTTGTAATAACTCAATATTAAGTAAGGTTTAAGGCTGGGGCCTTATAGTTGGTATCAGAGGTTGGTTTAGAAAACTTTAGAGGTTAGGGTATTCTTTAAGCATAAGTGACATTACCATAATGGTTAGGATTTCAGAAAGAGTCCTAGTTTTTGATAAAGTGAATGAGTAAATATATCTTAGTGTTTATCTTCCTCATTAGTACATGATGGTTTTGTTGATATACTCACACTGACCTTTCTGGTTTTAGTAAATGGCTGGATCTAGCAGGCACCAAAGTAACAGTGGATGTGGAGGAAACTGTGACAGTTTTTTGAGGAAGCAACTGAATGATATGGGAGCTGCAATGAGAACTCTTGTGATTATCCTCAACCAACTATCTGGAGTCATGATTGACAACCTAAACCTTGGTGATTTCTCTAAGGCATCATATATGAGAGAAACAAATCCCTACGGAACTACAGGTAGTAATCATAAAGGAAAGTGTGTTCAAAAACTTATGTGTCAAAAATGTGGAAAGAAACACCTAGGAAAATGTTTCAAAGGGACGGAAATATGCTATAGATGTGGAAATGAAGGTCATAAAGCAAGAACCTTCCATGGAAAAAGGAAGCATCCAGTTGACTCGAGGAAAGGGAAAGAAGTTCTTTCTGAGGGATCAATTGAATGTTTTAAATGTGGTGTGAGTGGTCATTATGCAAACACATGTCCTATGAAGAAGTTTTGTGAATGGGATCACCAAGATCGTACAAATGTTCGTTTACCAATACCTAATGCCATTCCGATTGAGGATGAAGAAACTGAAAATGACCAATCAAAGGTATGGATTATTTCATGACTATTGTTTTCCTATTTTGGAATCTTAGGATATGATTCATGATTTTGTTTGTAGGAAATAAGTATTTCAGAATAAGTTGGAAAGGAATGGTTAATGGATCATGAAGAATGTTTAATAAGTAAGATGTCAACATATAAGGGCTTCAAGAGTTATGGTGAAATTCTTAAGAGTATTAAGTCTCTTTTGATGATGGGGTTACATTAGAAGACTTTTTATATTATGTGTAACCCTGATGTTTAATAAATGAAAATTTTATTCAAGGAATAGTTATCTATTCTTTTTTGGAAATAGTTATAAAGAACCATTTGGGTTTATATGATCATTACTTTTGAGGTAATTATGGGTTACTATATGTTACGATGGAAGTGAAAGGCATGAGATAAAATTGAGGTTAAAATATGTTAGGGTTATTTTTGGAGTTTTATAAAAAGGACAACACGCAGACCGTGTGACAACCCGTCGCGTCGGACAAAGCTGCAGGAATTGAACCCACAACCAAAGTGCGGCTGGTATTTATCGCCTACCACTGGACTACGTGAAGTCCCTAGTTAGTTTGACTGATTCCTTTTAGTTAGATGATTTTATGAATTAATAGTATGTTGATTTTGGGTTATCTATGGAAATTTATTAACCTATCATGGAGGATATGTGATTAGTTTAATTACTTTTCAATATGAGACTTTAGGAGCAACTGATGTTGTTTGGAGAGAAATGTTACGATTTAAATTGGAAGACTATGTGACTAAATCCATAAAATATTTGGGTTTCAATCTTAGTTTGGATTACGTTGAAGAATTTTATGGACAAATTGTTTATCGAATGGTCCTCGTTGAACCTTGTGTTTTGTTGGACAAATTTTGGAGATTAAGAATAGATTTTCTTTTTATAAAGCGTTATCCTTTTCTGGATTATCTGATCTTGTAATAACCTTTTTGGTTTTGGTTTTGGTTAAAGTATAATGACATGGGAAGTATATAGTTCTCTTTTGTGGATTAGGTGATTCTCAAGAAGTTGATTATAGTACTCTTAATGCGAACAAGTCTTCCTAAATACTCATCTTTTGGAGAAAATATGAGTTTGATTAAGGAATCTAGTAAAAGTTGAAAGTCTACATGACAAGTAAGTATGTTTCATTATGATTTAGTTAAGCTCAAAAATAAATTCCTCAATAAAAATTAACTTAAAAAAAATTTCTGTTAAATTTTCCTACTGGAGAATCGAATACCGTTTAACCCATCACAAGTTTGTGATTTTCTTATGGTTAACTTTCTCCTAGACATGTTTACTATGACTCTCCATCAGAACATGACCCTTTGTTTTTTCCTCCATGTCTATATTTTCATACATGGAATCCTAGTATGGGTTAACACGGGTGACCTTTGTACTTCCCTTTCTTTCTTTTAAAGTGATAGTTTAATTTACTCCTTTTCCGATGTGGGACTTTCAATGGAGTTTTCAAGCCCAATTTTAAAATTGCGAGGATGCAATTCCCAAAAGGGGGGAAGGATGTAACACCCCAGGTAAATAAATAGTATGACATTTTCACATTTATCCATATTTTTGAATAAAATATTAATAGTACTTTAAAGGTAATTCTATGCTCAATGACGTACCCAATATGCAACAACAAGTTTCTTTGAAATCTTACGTTGCACTCTATTAGTAAAATAATATTATTTTAAATGGTAGTTAACGCCTAGCCGTTGTAATGGCGAGAATGAACAGAAATAACTACAAAATGATTATATATGTTTTTCAAATATTTTTATTTTTTTCAATAAATGTTAGGGGATTAAAAATGCAAATGAATCCAGTTTTTAGGTGTAAACATTCCAATATTCTTTAAAAGGTCGATTAACCGGCTTTTAATGGAGAACCTCTTTTAAATACACTTTTTGACAATTTTATAAGCTCTATTTTTCAAAATAAACTTATTATTTATGATTGGGACATTGAAATTTACCTTGGGTTAATTTTTGTTATTTTTCTGACAATGTTCATTTTTCAATGAATAGTGAAAAATACTGCATTTTACATCAAAACAGCTTTTTCATATAATTTAAATATATGGTTATACTATCTTTTTAATTTGTTTTAAAGTTTAATTAGAATATATTTTTACCATTTAATTCAATGATGGTCATTGGGATTAATTTCACTTTGGAATTAGGCATAAACAAGTGCCAAACGTTTCATAAATATTGTTTCTAAAAAAACCCACTATTTGTTTTGACAACGGGAATTTTTTTTTAAATTAATTATTGCAATTTATGTGGTTGGAATTTTGTAAAATTGATGACATATTTGGAATCATAAGGTCCAAATTATGAAATTAAGACTCTTTTGTTTTTGGACATTATGAATAGTAACGATGGTAATTATCTTTAATTATCTTGATTAATGAGTAATCGGGTAGTTAAAGATAATAAGATAATTTCATAATAATAAAAAATGACCACAAAATGTGTCCTAAGGCTATTGGTTGTCTCATGGACGACCATGGGATTCCTTGTGCCAAACTTGGGGGCCCCATGGAATCACTTTTGTGAGAAAGAGTCTTTTTATCTTTTTATTTTTAAAGAATGTTAAATGTGACAAAGAATGTATCACCTAAGTAAAATTTTTTTAATTTTGTCTACATAAATGATATTTTGGACTATAAATATTCATTAGAAAGATAAAAAATTTCCTACATCATGATATTTGTTTTATAATTTTTAGACATTAAATTTATTAAATTATTTATGACATCATGATGATGCAGCGATTGCCTCATTAATAAAGGATTTAAATAAAATGAAATGATAATGTGAAATATATGACCTACACATGTCCAAAACCTATTGTATGGGTGTATTTCGAACCCTTATCACCTTACCCTCGAATTATATCAATGTGGGACCTTTTGAATCCGAAAATCATTTTCAAATAAAGTAACATTTCTTTACTTTCCAAGAGTGCCCCACCTCTCCTCTTATAAAAGGCCCCCTCCTCTACCTCCTTACCCACACTCCCAAAGCCTTTTGATCGGCCAACCCCTGACCATTTTGTCTCTCCACATATCTCTCTTACTCCTTGAAGCCTCACTTTGTGCAGAAGTCTTCCCAAGGAAGCCTTTGAGCTCCAACCAAAGGGAGTTACCCGATTTTAAGGTAATGTCTTCACTTGAGTCCTTTTGTTTTATTTTGCTTCTCCAACCCCCTAAACTCTTTTTATTAATTTCATTTGTAACAAATACAGTATCTTCAATATACTAGGATGTTGTTATAAGAAGTATTCGAGCTACACTTACACACACCTTCGTCTAATGGTTAATGAACATACTGTTTCTGTGGTTGGCGATTTTCTGCCTCACGAAACGATGATTGTTCAATATTCTTTTAACACCTTTAAAGGTGGCCATTATGATGCCACTGTATTTTATATAATATATATATGGTATTTATGTTTACTATATGCTTCTTTATCTTATATTTAAACCATAACATTATTCTTTTCATGTTGTGTAAATGCGATAATTTCATATGAGGAAGTGCGGACTACCGCCCCCTCAAGTGATGTGACTCGTACATGCAATACATGGAATGTATAAAGAATGAAATTAATGAACATATGTGACCTATATGACATATATATTATACTGTAATTATAATATATATATATATATCATTTATTTTTAATTCCATTAATATGAAAAAGAAAAAAATGAAAGTAGCGTTCATGCGTACGTACGGCCTACCGTCTCCATGAACGGTGCTTTTCGTTTTTTATCTCCAAATGATATAGAATAGTATAAAATGAATATTTACTGGATATATATGATATATATGATATATAAATCATGATTATAACTCTTTATATAATAGATACATGAAAAACTTGTAATTATAAAGAGCATATTTTGAATCAAGTACCAATGATTGTTTAAACGACCGTTATTAACAAAAATAATTACATAGTGTTCATGACATGGTAATAAGTGATATAAACGGAATAATGAACTTGAAAAAGGATCTTAAGGAAGTATAAATTAACTCATGTTATTTATTCAGGAGATTAAAGAATGATCGAGTCAAGTTGGACCCGAGGTAAGGGATCTTACTCCGCTCTTTCTTTTTAAGTACACTCTTTTATGTCATTCCTTTTAAAGCTCATATTTCTTGTTATTGGGATGTTATTTTATATTAATATTACTTTAATTTTTATTTTCATGTGATGAGAGACCCTATTCTCTCTCATCAATCCATTTTGTAAGTTTTGAGTGGCGTCGTTAGGCTGCCGAATTTTCATAAGAGATCTAACCTCTCTCTTTCTTTTTAAGTACTCTCCTTTATGTCACTTCTTTCAAGCTCCTCTTTGTTATGATGGGGGATGTTCTTTTATATTAATATTGATTTAAATTTTATTGTAATATGATGAGAGATCCTATTTTATCTCATCAATCCATTTTTGGAAGTTTTAAGTGGCGTCGTTAGGCTGCCGAGTTTTCGTAAGGGATTTTTCATCTCAGTTTTATTCCCGTGAGATTTATGCTACATTTGCCACAATTTCCTTTAAGTGGTGTATGTACTGGACATTATTATACACTTTGTGTAGTATAATTTCATTTATGGTTATTCACATCTTCATTGTATGACCCTTCTTTCATGGGGTGTACGTTTTGAAAGTTGCCCAAATCAGTAAGGGAACCTTTCACCCTCCTCTTTTTAAAAGACTTCTTTTGTTATGTCTTTTAATTCACGTACTATTATGTTGGGATATGTTCTTATATATCCTTATTGATTTAAATTTTATTTCCAAGTGATGAGATACCCTTTTTATCTCTCATCAACTCATTTTCTGAATTTTGAAGTGATGTCGTTAGGCTGTCAAATTTTACCAAGGGAACTTTTTAACCCAATTTCGATTTCTTTGGGTTCAACATGTAGTTATTGAATATGTCCTCATTTGAATATGTGTGAATTACCTTTGAGTGTTTTACACTTAATATCCACTTATATTGGGTGTTTTTATATTTTTCACACATAATTATGAGATTGATTTATCCTTAATTTAAGGGTACCTTCTTTACAGGGGATTTCATCTCATTTTACATTTCTATTGAGACTTCATTGTTGTTATGCACCAATTCACACTTATATGGTGTATATATTGTCCTTTGGAATATTATATCATGAATTCCATTATTCTCATGATATTATAAATTTCTGATTAAATGTTATTCCTCAATTATTATATTCAAGTGTCTCTCATTTTGTTAAAAACACTTTAAATAAAATATCATTTTAAATGTTTTAATGATTTATTCTTATAAATGGTTCCCATTAATATCCATTTTTTCAAAATGGTTTTAAGGATTTATTTATATGGATATTAATGGTTTAAAATGTTAAAATATTCAAGGTGGTATGGGACACTTTGATTCAAAAATCTCTTTATTAAATGTTTTAAATGGTTTTGGAAATTGTTTCTTTTTGAATGGATTCATTATTTAAATATACTAAAATGTTATATTGTGATTGAAATGTTGAAATGTTATGTTTCCTTTATGCATGTTTTATGTGATACGTTTATGTTATGGTTCTTGGGCAATGTTATGGAAACGGGTGGTTCCGTGATAAACTAAGGGTGTGTGAGCCCGATATAGCTCTCCAATGCATTGGGTAACGCGAAGGAGTGAAACGTTAAGGTTTCTCCGAAGAGATTTAGGTAATATACTGTGGTGGGTATTCCAAACATAACCAAGAGGGTTACTCCCTACGTAAGATTGTTATGAATGCCTCAAGTTACCTTTTATGTCTTATGATTTCTATGATTTATTCATGATTTTATGAGGTATGTTAAAGTGCATATGTTTTATGGGTAATGTATGATTTCATTCTTATGTATAAATGTACTCATGTTTCCTTTCCATATTTCTATATCCCTTACTGAGCTTTTTATGCTCATCCCAAGTTTTTGAAAATTTTTTCACAGGTCAATGGAAGGGTACATGATATGATGATAGTGTCAAGGAAGTGTCAAGAAAGAATCCATGTTTTATTTTAAATATGTTTCCGTTGATGGGAAAAAATGAATACTATCTTTTATGTAACCACTTTGTTTAAATGTGGAATGTAATGCAAGTTTTATGATCTAATTCTCTAAAACTCTAAACCTGAAAAGATCCTCAATGTTTAATCTTGTAATAACTCAAGATTAAGTAAGGTTTAAGGCTGCGACCTTATAAAATTAGTCTCATAAATAATTTAATTTAGAACCTATTATTAATTTTAATTGTTTATTATAATTTTATTATGTTTATTTATGGCCTTTTTGATATGTAATAATATTGAATTTCATCTTTCCAGAGTGTTCGTTTCCTTCGTTTCAAGATCGGGTCGTTAGATTATAAGTAACGGAGTTCATGTAAAATGGGTATAATAATCAAGAATTGAAATCATATTTTATTAATGAAAAAACAGAATTGTAATTGGTATTATTTATTATTATTTTCCATATGTTAGGATGAATCCTCAGATAATATGTTAATTATAATAATTTAGCTTAATTTTAGTAGTTTTTCGATCACAATGAACTAAATTTGATCTATTATTTAATATCATGTATATAAAATGGTTAAATAAAATTACATAAGATATAATAATTTTTTTATAATTTTTTTCAACCATAAAAATGGTTTCATGACCAGCCTTGAAGGAGAAATTAAAGAATGAAAGTTCATCGTCCACGAAGGTTGTAAACCGGCACCTCTCGGACGACGATTTCCTTTTTAAGATAAAACATAGAGAGTAAAGAGATTCAGAAAGGATATTCCATTAACATGATATCATTATATAATATAGATTATAGTAGATTGATCATGATAATTTTTACATAATAGGAGAGGAGGGTATAAAAAAATAAATTAAATTGAAATGAAATTAAAAGAAAAAGGAAGAGGGTTTACCTCTTGAATTATTCTCCTTGAGAACCTCCTTAAGAGGAGGGGTTTTGGTATTTTGTAAATACCAATAACTCTTGGACGTGGGTATATATTAGGGAATATTATTTGGGAATAATTTTTACATTCATAAAGTCTTAGATGTGTGGGTATATAAGGGGGTGAGGGTGTTATTTATAGTAGAGGAGAGGTGTGATTTCTCATTATTTTATTCATTATTTTATTATTTTGCACAAAATAAACAATAGTGTTGATTATTCTGACTAAATATAGTAGTAATAACATGTGAGTTCAAATAAATGTTGCGTACATCAAACATACATAGTTTATGACTCCATAATTCATGTATTTAGCATTTATCCTAAATTATCGTACTTTACCATTCAACAAAAAATCATGTATTTTTGAAAAATCTAAAAAAATCACCAAAACAATTTTTTGATGTGTAGAATTAAAAAATGAACTCCATTTTTTAAAAATAATTTTAAAAATATGAAAAAAAAATTATTTTTTAAAATTATATTCATTATTTACTCAAAAAGTACAGTTTTTAAAATTATAACTAATTTTATAACACTTTCAAAAATTAAATAAGGTCTCATGAAATTATCCTAAAATAATAAGACAACAAAATGTTAATTTTTTAATAGATTTTATGTAAATAAATTCTATTTTAAATTATTTTATTAATTATAAAATTGTAATTAAATATTTATGAATTACAAACACTCCAACACTTAATTAATAATTTTTAAAATATTCATTTACTTGTACTATGATATAATTATATGATAGATTCATTTATAAGGTGTATAAATTTTATTTATAATTTCATGGGTGAGGTTACAATTCAGTTGGTCAGTTTACTATTCATAAGGTTCATATCACTATTCATAATGTCAAGTTACTATTTCAAAGGTATAGGGTCCTTAACCTCTAGAAGTGCATCTTATTTCATTCATTATTAATTTATAAATATTTTATTGTTTTCTCTATGTGGATTTATGTGATTTATAATATATAAAATAAACATAAGATTGGAATCTCATTGATAGAATTTTGGGTTGTTACATTCTATCCTCATACAAAAATTTCATCCTCAAAATTTCCAGAACGTCACCTCAAAAAAATATTTGGGTAGTTCTTCATCATAAATTCCTCCGAATACCACATCACCTCTTAAATTTTATGATTTTTACAAGGTTCATTTACTAGTAGAGCCATTTACTTCCTCAACACCTGTTATCTAGTGTCCTTAATCTGGATAGGCTCTTCATATTAAGATAAGTCAGGTTCCAATTTCATACATTTATAAGTGAGTACATGAGTTGGGTCAGGAATATACTTCCTTAACAAAGAGACATGGAACACATTTTTTACTTTTTAAAGGCTAGGTGGCATCTCCAAATGATAAGCCACAACTCTAATTCTCTCAAAAATTTCAAAAGGGACAATTTACTAGGGAATCTGTTTCTCTTTCTTCCCAAATCTTATAACACCCTTACATATAGACACATTCAAGAAAACATGATCTCCCACTTGAAATTCCAAATCATTCCTTCAATTATAGGAATAGATCTTTTTCTTGCTTTGACATTCTTTGATATGGGTTTGAATTGTCTTTACCTTCACTTTTGTTTCCACCACAAGCTCTGGGCCTACAAGTTTCATTTCACCATCTTCATCCCAACATGTTAGTGTATGACATCTCTTTCCATACAATGATTCAAAAGGTGCCATTTGAATACTAGAATAGAAACTATTATTATAGGAAAACTCTACCAATGGTAAATTCTGATCCCAAATACCTTTAAAATCTATTGATCATGTTCTCAACATGTCTTCTAAAGTTTTGATCGTTCTTTCTAATGGCCCTTCAGTTTGAGGATGATAAGCATTACTCAAATAAACCTCAGAATCCAAAGCTTTCTGAAGAATCATCCAAAATTAAGATGTAAATAGTGGATCACAATTAGAGAAAATTTATATAGGTGTTCCATGAAGTCTTACAACTTCATTAATATAGAGTCATTCAAGGAGCTCTAGTGGTAAATCTTCATTTATAGAGAGGAAATGTGCAGATTTAGTAAGTCAGTCAATAATCAAACATATTATGTCATTATTTCTTGGAGTTTTTGGTAATCCAATGAAAAATTCCATAGTGATGTCATCACATTTCAATGTAGGAATATGAAGATGTTGCAAAACTCCTCTAGCATGTTGTCTTTTAGCCTTCACCTATTAACAGACTAAGCATCTTGATACATAATCAACAATTTCCTGCTTTATATTATCCCACCAGAAATGTTCCTTAAAATATCTATACATCTTAGTGATACCATGGTGTATAGAGACATTAGAGCTATGGTAATCATCTAATGACCCTATTTTTAGCCTTGGTATAGAGGGAACATATATCCTCCTCCCAAATTCCAAAATTATATCTTCAAACATGAAGTTTGTAAATGTCTTATCATTTATAACTTCAACCTTCTTTTGAAAATTCTCATCATCACACTAAACAAATTTAATTATTTCTAATAAATATGGTTGGGAAACAATTTAAAAATGTAATTATGTTTCACTTTCCTTGATTATTCCCATATCCATCTTTGATATATCCTTGTACATAGGGTCCTCATCAATCCTCATTTTGTTCAGAACCCCAGGATCCTTACTACTCATTGAATATTCTGCCTTATTCATCTTCCCAAGGGGGTGGTGTATTGAACAATCATAATCCTAGAGCATCTCAAGCCATAGTATTTTCCTCATGTTGAGTTCTTTTTTTGAGAATATATATTTTAGATTCTTATGATCTATATATATCTCAAATCTTTCACTATAGAGATAGTGTCTCTATTTTTTCAGAGGAATGAATACAACTGCTAACTCAGGATCATGAGTTTGATAGTTATGTTCATTAATTTTTAACTACCTTGATGCATAATAAATGACTCAATAATTATGTATGAGGACACACCAAAGTCCTTTTAATGATTCATTATTATAAATAAAAAAATCCACCATTTTCTGATTGTAGATACAAGATTGGAGAAGTCACTAATATCCTCTTCAATTATTTAAAACATTCTTCACATTATTTTATCCATATGAACTTAACCCCTTTGCAAGTAAGCTCAGTTAACATGTTATTTAATCAAGTGAAGTTGTGAATGAAACTCCAATAATGACCAGCTAGACCAGTAAATATATTTACCTCAGTTGTGTTCATTGGTGTAGGCCATTTTTGAACTGCCTCTATCTTCAAAAGTTTAACTGAGATTCCATCCTTTGAAACAATATGGCCAGGAAAATAAACTGATTAAATCCAAAATTCACACTTGATAAAATTTCCATATAATTAACTACTTCTAAGAGTCTTTAAAATAATACTCAAGTTATTCTCATGGTCTTCTTAGATTTTGGAGTATACCAAGATATCATCAATAAATACCATAATAATGGTATCAAGATGTTCATTGAAAACACATTTCATTAGATCTATGAAAGTGGAGGGTTCATTAGTTAGTCCAAATGGAATTACTATAAACTTGTAATGACTATACCTAGTACAAAATGCTATATTTTTAATATCTTTATTCCTCATGAACAATTGATGATATCTAGATTAAAGTTCAATCTTATAAAAATATAGAGTTCCATGAAGTTGATCGAATAAATCATCAATACGGGGTAGGGATACTTATTTTTTATTGTAATAGAATTGATTTCTCTATATTCAATGCATAGCCTCATGGATCCATCTTTCTTATTGATAAAGAGAGTAAGGTATCCCTATAGAGAAATACTAGAGTAGATAAATCCTTTATCACTCAATTCCTCTAGTTTTTCTTCAGTTCTACTAATTCAATTGTGGCCATTATATAAAGAGTCTTTGATACAGGCCCTGCACCAAGAATTAAATCAATATAAAACTCAAGTTCCTACTCCAGAGGATATCTAGGTAAATCCTTTTGAAATACATCAATTTATTCATTCACAATAGTTACATCTTCCATTTGAATATTTCTTTCCTCAGCTATAGATATTGTGTTCTCTTCCTCCCTAGTAATTGAATTTAGTATAACTATAGGGGGTGTATCTAGATAATAATCAGATAGTGATGTTTCTTCTTGAAAGATAAGGGATTATACACCTTCCTCACAAATAATAATTTCTTTCTTATTTCAATAGATTTTCACATGATATTTTAAAGCCAATCCATATTGAGGATTATTTAAAAGTTGACCATAGGTATGAAGATAAAATTAGCAGATGAAGAATGTTTATATGACATAATGGGAACTTCCAGACACATCTCTATTGCAATGATACTTACCTTAGGGGTTTTGACTGATAACTACCTTATTAAGAAGAATAAGAAATATATAATTTTTAATTAAAATTTGTAAGATATAAAGGAATGTGATAATCCATAATCAAATAAAGAATTGGATAATTTTGAGGAAACTATTTGAGTTCCTTCCACCACAACATTATGAACTTCAACCTCATTAGTTTTGATCACATAAGATTGGCATTTCTCCCGGGTCATTTTCTAGGGAAAGTTTCTTTGATGCATAGGAAAATCATTTTCATAATTTCCCATGTCTTCACAATTATAGCATTGAATATTGATATATTATTTCATTCTATTGCAATCAAGGTCTTGGTGGCGATTTTCTCTACACTAGTAAAAGACTCCTTTTCCTTTTAATAAAGATCTAGGGTGTTTCCTTCCACAAGTATCACATGTTGGAAAACTCCATTTTCTATTCTTCCCTTTATCCATTCTTTCCCCAGCCACCCTCTTCTTCTCTTAATTACCTTTAAATTCATAATACGTAGAAAATTATTTATTTGTTTTGATATCACATGAAACTATATCTTCATGTGATGAGAAAGTTTGGGAAACTAGTGCCCTTCAAAGGAATGGTTTTAAACCATCAAAGAATTGATCAATATTTATCCTGAGATTATGTATGTAGTTTGTAGCATGCCTTTCTAGCCTTTTAAAGTTGTATTCATACTTGTAAACATTTTCATCCTTCTCTTTCATTATATTCAAGAATTTCCCTTCCATATCCTCTCATTGTTCGTGAGGAAAATGTTTTTCTAGAAAAATTCCCTTAAAATCCCTCTATTCCATATTTGTAATTTATTCCTCCTCCTTTGTGTTTTAAATTAGTTACCACCATTGATCCACTTCTCTCGATAGATGATAAACTTCCATGACAACCTAATCCCTTTTGTTACTTCCCAAAGTGTTAAATATATTCTCTATGGAACATATCCACTTCTCCACTAAAAATGGGTTTGTAGTTCCATTTAATAATCGAGGATATTTTCACATAAAACGATCTAACATTTCACTTGAACATTTTGGTTCATAATGCTCCATATGCGTAAGGTTATTAGATCATAAACAGATTCAGCTATCCTAGTATAGTTAAAAGTTGCTCAGCACCAGTCACAGCTCTAGTACCAACATCATTATCTTGCATAGGAGGTAAATCCCTACAAGGGATATTTTAATTTATACATTTTTCATTCCTTCTACTAGTTTCCATATATAAATAATAGAATACATTATATTAGGTAGTGAATCATAATGTATAATATCAAAAAAGAAAAACACTTTACATAAATTTATGTTTTATGCATTTTAATATGATAATCATAAAAATGGTTTCTTTGGGGACATATTTACTTTTAAATCCTTCATAATGGTTTGTAAAGAAAATGTGACTTATCCTAATCATATCACCATGATTTTTAAACCAGGTGTGAAATAAGGACTATTTTCATGTACCAGGATACCCTGAGTTAGGCCTCGGACACCTTATCGAAGTTTTTACCCCTAGGTACATTTGTTCCAAAACCACATCCACTTGTAGTATCAATATAGGGATGTATTTCTAGGAAGGTCCACATAATATCTACCTTATAAAAATTCAAGTATGGTATTATATTCTTATCCTCAAAGTGTATCTTAGGGATATGTTCCCTAATCTATATTTTCTAAATCTAGTTTCCAAGGTTTCTACTAAACTTCCTCTGATACCAACTGTAAAGACCCCGACCCCAGTATCTTGGAGTTAGTGCCTTACTTTATTAAATTAGTATGATTAAAAGGAAATAGTATCCCGAAGGATAGAATAGTTTAGTAGTTTTTGGAAACTAAATACAAAAATAATATTTACATTACAACTTCAAAGGAAATACAATATATAAATTCCATTAGAAACATCCATCACTCCTAGATTATCCCTACAAGTCCTTCATAATATTCAGCATCGCATCCTGGGAAAAAATAAAACAAAATAAAGGGGTGAGATCAAATGATCATTAAGGGTAAGTAACATAGAATAAGTTATCATAAACATATACATTAGTTGTGGTGAATAATTAAAAACACATTCATTTAAAAATAAACTTATCCGTATTATGGAAGGAATTAAAAATGAGTAAATAAATCCATATAATTGGTCATATGAGAATAGACCTTAAACATGGATATTATACTAGTAAAATATCATATGGTTTATCAATTACTAATATATTAATGAGGGAATTCATAATTCCGAACATCTGAAACATATCGTCAAGTCTCGTCCAAGATGTTTTAAAATAATAGGGTAAGGCCTCTCTCAAAAATCAATTTTGTTTTGTCTCATGAGACCTAACGATTAATCAAGGGGCTATAGAGGGACCCACACATCACATGATAATTAAAGTTCATTCCTCAAATGAATGGGGATAAACATAAACAACATAAATATATGAAATGTAAATAACTTTCCCCAATTTGTAATCATAATCACTGACCAATCTTAGTAGCATGGTGAGTGGTATCAAGATAGCACATCCATAGTCAAAATAGTAATAATACATTTAATAAATTACGATAGATGATGTTAATAAGATATCAATATCAATAAATCATAAAATATAACATATTTTTTTGAATAGTTTAAATTAATTTAATGAAATCATCGAGGAACTCTTGAGGGAAATACACCTTTGACATTGTAAAGAAAAGCTCTTTTGGAAAAATCATTTTTATTTGTCATAATTGTTTGTATAAAACAAGTATTGAACAAATATAGTTTTTCAGGTAAAAATTAGTTATTTTAGAAACATAATGGTTTCTTAAAACATATTATGGATGGTACTTTAAAATGGGTAGGAAATTGAGACATTCCCTTTAATCATACTTACATATCGGGAAGAATTGAAAAGGGAACCTTGAAAAAACAAGTATTTATTATAAAAGAAAGATGCGAAAATCTAGAAACGTGATTTTAGACTATATAAAAATAATTTAAAATGATTATATAAAAATAATTAATAATTTTGATTAGTTTTTAGAGTAATAAAGTATAACTTGAATGAAAATGGAGGTTTAAGAAGAAAACCCTTACATTGTGTCTGAATGTGTTCTGAACTTGAAGTTAATGTCCTAGAATATGAAATTAGACTCATAAATAAGTTAATTAATAACCTGTTAGACATTTATTTAGTTTATTATAATTTTATTAAGTTAATTTATATCGTTTTTATAAGGTATAAGATTGAATTTTGTCATTCTAGAGTGTTTGTTTCATTGATTTCATGATCAGTTCGTTGGATTATATATAATAGAGTTCATATAAAATAGGTATAATTCTATAGAATTATAATTACATGTTATTAATGAGCAAACGTTAGTTTAATTGGTATTATTTATTATTATCTTTCCATAAATGAGGGTGAATCATTTGATAACATGCCAATGATAATCTTTTAGCTCAATTTTAGTGGTTTTTCAATCACAATAAACTAGTTTTGTTCTATTTTTTAATATCAGCTATATAACATCATTATAGAACATTAAATAAGATATAATACATATTTTATAATCTTATTCAAACATAAAAATTGTTTCATGACCATCCATCAAGGATAAATTAAAGAACGAATGTCCTTCGTCCATGAAGGTTGTAAATCGGAACCTCCTGAATGATGATTTTGTTTTTAAAATAAAATAGAGAGAGAAAGGATATTGATAATGGATATTGCATTAACAAGATATAATTTATTAATATAAATTATATTATAGTTATCATGATCATTTTGACAGAGGAGGAGATGAGGGCATAAGAAAAGAAAATAAAATTAAATGAAATTAAAAGAAAAATGAAGAGGGTTTACCTCTTGAATTATCCCACTTGAGAACCTCCTTAGGGGGTGG
The DNA here is from genome assembly GCA_963277665.1 of Viscum album. Lineage (NCBI taxonomy): Eukaryota > Viridiplantae > Streptophyta > Magnoliopsida > Santalales > Viscaceae > Viscum > Viscum album. The sequence continues at coordinate 498,356,632 of OY728127.1, forward strand.
GATTTTTTTATTTTTTAAATAACAAGAGATCTTATATTTGTGGAGATACTAGGTAAGAGTATATGGGAATAGTTATTACAAGATTCAAGGCTTAGAGGTGAGAGTAGAATAGGGGGTGAGGGGTGGTATTTATAGTGGAGAAGAGGGATGATTTCTCATTATTTTATTCATTATTTTTATATTTTGATAAAGACAATAAATAGTGTTGATTATTGTGACTAAATACATTAATAGTTGAATGTGAGTTTGAACCAAGGGTTCCTACATTATAAATACATCATCTATGTCTCCATAATTCATGTATTTAGCATTTATCCAAGATTATCGTATTTTAGAAAAATATAAAATAATCACCCTAAACATTTTTCGACATGTAGAATTCAAAAATTAACTCCATTTTATGAAAATAAATTTCTTAATATGGGAGATTTAATTTTGAATTATATTCATCATTTACATAAAAAATACATCTTTTTAAAATTATAACTAATTTTATAACACTTTAAAAAATTAAATAAGGTATCATAAAATTATACTAAAATCATAAGACAAAAAAATATTAATTTATGAATAAATTTTATGAAGATAAATTCTCTTTTAAATAATCTTATTAATTATGAAATTATAATTAAATATTTATGACTTACACAAATACCAACACTTAATTAATAATTTTTAAAATATTTATTTTCCAGTATTATGATATAATTATATGATAATTTCATTTATAATGTGTCCAAATTTTATTTATAATTTCACAGGTGAGGTTACTATTCATTTTTCTAGTTTACCATTCATAAGGGTCAAATTACTATTCCTGATTTCAAGTTATTAATTCATCGGTATAGGTTCTTTAACATCTAGAAATACCTCTTATTTCATTAATTACTCATTTCTAAAGATTTTATTGGGTTATCAATGTTATTTATGTGATCTATAATATATAAAATAAACATAAGAATAGAAATCTCACTGATAGAATTTTGGGTTGTTACATTGCTCATGTGTACATAAAGACTACCAACTCCATGAAACAATGCATTTAATTTCTAATGATCTCCTTACATTCATGGTTTTAAAAATATATTTAGTATATAAACATGATAATTATGAAATTTTTAATATTTTTACGATGATTAAATCATGATGATGTTGCAATTACTGAAACCACTAAATCAAAACATGCTTGGGAATCAGGATAGTTAACACCTAAATATTGATTTTAAAAAATAATTATATATAAATGGGTAAAAAAGAATTAATGAGTAAATTATATCTAGTAATATAGATATATATATATATATATGGTTCTTATATTATTGTATAATAAGTTTAAATTTATTCCACGTGAGGTTAGAATGTTTTTGAATAACTAGAAGTTTGAGGTAAGGAATTTCTGGTATCAATTTTATTTCTTTGAGACTTATGTCATCTTCACAACATGTTTTATTTTTTATGGTTTATAAACTATCAGATAAATTTTTTTATAACTAATTTACTAAAATAAAAGTGTTTTAAAATCCTTTTCAAGTTCTCTCGTTCAATTTTCTTTTGATTCAAAAGTTATCAAAGTGGTAATGGATTTTCCATTAAAAATTTTTTTAAAATGTTTTAAACTATTAATATTAAATTTCCATGTTCTTAAAAATGTTTTTTTGGAAGTTTTTGTCTAATTTTAAATTATTTATAAAAGTATTTTTCAACTACCTTTGACTTTATTTAACAATTTTGAAATGTAATAATTTCAAATATTTTTTGTTTGAAACACTTTTGGATTTCTCTACAAAGTGAAAAAAATAATGGTTTTTTAATGTTTACCACATGATCTCCATTAACAAGCATAATAGATATTATTTTTTTCAAGACTCCTCTATATTTTTCTATATTTTTTCAAATTATATCATTATACCAATGTTCAAGTACTTTTTTTTCTTTAAATATTTTCAAAAGAAAAGTATATTTCTTCTCAATTTTATGAGATAATTTAATGTGGTTTTATTTATGGGATCTAATTCAAAATTTAGATGTTTTATGATAGAAATGAATTATTTTATTTATTTTTATAATTAAATGGTTCGTTTAAATTTTATATGATAATGAGTGAGTCAGATATAGCTCTCCAGTATATTGGTTAAAGTGATGTAGTTAATAGAAATTAAGTTACACCTAAGGGATATATAGGAATTGACCATGATGGTTATTACATTATAAGGGTTCTTATAAGAGTGAATGTAAGTATATTGTTCCAAGATAACAAGATGGTTTTTCAATTATTTCTATGGTTTTTAAAATAAATCTTTTAATTCCACAAGGTAAGGAATTTTTAACATCTTTTAAAGGTAAAATTCTTGTTCTTCAACGAAAACTCTTTATGGTTCTCATGTTCTCCCAATTTACTTTCTTGATTATTATTTTTCATTTATGATTTATTATAAAAAAAATTGAAACCTTTTATATTTTATTTTTATTTTATGAGTAAGTAATGATTCTTCTGAGCTCAAGGTTTATTATGTAAAAAGAAAATTTCCCTTAAGGGTTTTTATTAATGTTCAAAATTGACTAATGGGTTTCCTTTATTTTTATCCCTCACTAAGATTTGTATTTCTCATAACATGTTTTAAAATTATTTTCATAGGTATTAAGAATTAGTTTGAATTATATAAAGTTAAATAGTGACACATCTTAAATGAAGAAAAATTTTCATGAATGAAATAGGAGTGTTAACGTAAGAATCTATTTATGTGGAAACAATTTCCATTATGTGTAAATGTACATGTTGTAATGTAATGGATTTCATAATTCTCAAAAAACTTAAACCAAAAATATCCTTAAAATGTTAGAAATTATAACCCTTATTGTAAATCATTTAATTATGGGTAGATTTAGTTATGAGGATTTAGAGTTGGTATCAATGGAAAAGTTTTAAAAAAACTTTATAGATTATAAAGTTATCAGATGAGGAAAATTTAAGAGTTTTAGATACCATCATAGGTTAATAAGTATAAGGTTTGGGACAAAAAGTTAAAATTTTTATATATCCAAAAATGTTAGTATGTTATGGAGAATTATGGTTATTTTTTGAATCAAATGAGTTGAATAGAATATAAAATGGTTAAGGATATAATAGTATTTATCCTCCACATAAGAGGGTGTATTACAATTTTATTTGATATACTCATAGTAAATATTTTTTAGTAAATGGTTAGAACCATCAAGAACCAAGTTTATAATGGTTTTAAAGGAAAATTAAGTGTTTTATAAATGAGAAATCAAATGGTATAATAGTTATAGTAAAAGATATTTTAGTTTTTCCAAACCAAATATTTAAATTTATGATTAACAACCTAAAAATTGGTGAGTTTTTTGACACACAAAATAAGAGAAAATGGAGTCTCATAGATTTTTGTGTCATAAATATCATGAAGGTAAAAAAATATTAAACATGATATGTGTCAATAATGTGGGAAAATCACCTAGGAAATGTATAAAATAAACAATAAAGTGTTTCATATGTAGTAAATGAGGTCATATAACAACAAACTCTAAAATAAAAAAGAAGAGATAAGTTAACTCAAAATAGGTTAACAATGTTCTTCCTAAGGAATCAATTGAATTTTTTAAATGTGGGTAGTATATGTATTATGAAAATGGATTCCCTTAGATGAAAGCTTATAAAGGGGTTTAGCAAGATCATATAAATAAAAGTTTAACAAGGTTACATATTAAAGATGAGAAAACTATGAATAACATATAAAAGGTATGAATTATTTTCTTATGATTAAAGTAGAAAACATGATTAGATTAAGATTTATAAATATTAATACATTATTAATATTTTTTATTATAGGATGGAAGTATGATGTATAAAATTACAAATCATGGTAAAAGTTTTATGAAGGAAGTTGAATGATTGAAGTGTCCAAATATATGGTTTTAAGATTTATGATGTAGTGGTATTTTTTAAGGGTTGATAAATATAAGGATGATCATAAGTTATAATGAATTCATGCCCTTTTAAATTATTATGTTATGGTCGTAATTTGGGAGACATTTATTGAGATTTAAAAGATGCTTGAGGTATATGAAACTCTAATGTTTAACATGTGTTTTAGATAAAAGGTTTTTTGATAAAGATTTATTTTATATTTTGTGAAAATAAGATGAAATTTATTAATAAAGTTTATGATTAAAATGATCTTTTATGTTTAGGTAGTTATGGTTAATTAGGAAAAAAGGGTTATTATATTTTTGGAACATGTGTTTTATTATATAGATAACCATGGGACTAAAATGGTTATTTTGTGATTATATGATTAATGTTATTTTGGAATAATTTCACTATATTTTTTTAAAAATAATATATAATTAAGGTAAATGGGATATTATTAGATAAGATGGAATTTTAATTGGGGAATAAAAATTATGTTTAATTCTAGAAGAATATATAATTTTGCTATCTCTTTATGGTGGTTTAGGTTATTTATGGAAAATATTATCATATTTTATTGATTATATGATTATAGTATATAATTTTAATTGTTATTTTAATTTATGAGTAATTAATATTATTTGGATACAAATGTTAAGTTGATCTTGAAAGATATGTTATTAAATTTTTTTGATATTTGAGTTTAAAATTTATTATAGAATATTTTCAAGAGTTTTAATGTTAGTTATTTATGGAATTATTTAAGTTGAACTTTGGGTGTTATTATTGAGGCTTTAGAGATTAGTGTAATATAAATTCATAAGAAGGTTTATTCATATTGGATAATATCTTAAAGGAGATATTTTAAATAACATCATCTAATATTAAAGGAGATATTTTTCAAAACAACTGATTTTTGCATGCAATGTATTTTATCAAAGTAAATTGAGTTAATAAATATAGATGAATGATTTAAATTAAACATATAAATAATTAATCTAATAAAATAAATTAACATTTATATAAAATTGGTTACTAGATAATGAATGAGTATAAAGTCATTTTATTATTAAAAAATGCATTTAATTCAAAAATGGTTTTTTATTGCTTTTTGTGCAAGGATATAATATTTAATTTCTACCAATTTTAGAAATTTAATTTAATAAAATGAATATAATTTTTTAAATTATCATTTCAAAATATTATTTTCTTTTTTTTTATTTTTCTAAAAACATTGATTTTGAGTGAATAGTGAAAATACACATGTTTGCAAAGATGAATTTTATTTTCATTAAATCAAGTAATTTAAAAGTTGAATTTTTTAGAATTTGGTTTAAAAGTAAAATAAGTCAAATTTTATATAAAATAATTCAAATAATTTTATGGTAATCAATATTATACTTGATTTTATTGAAAATTATTAATATTCTTTAATCATTATTTTTTCTAAAAAACGTTTTCATTACATTTTGAAAACATATATTAAAAATAAATTTTAATAATTTTGGAAATTAAATCCTATAAAATATATTCCATATTTGGGTTTATCATTTTCAAAATAGTTAATATGATCCATTTAATTTTTTTCATAATAAATACTAACCATGATAAAATATTTTCATTATGGTAAAGGGTAAAACTTGTTAATTAAGGTTAAAATTATGTGATGAGATCACAAAATATTATATCAAAATGTATGAATTAGTTTAGATTAACCAGTACCTTATCCTAGGTCAATTTGGATCTATTTTGGAAGAATATTACATGATAATGAATTCCCTTTCTATATTAATAAATTTATATTTACAAAAAAAGTCACTTTCTCTCATTTAATATCTTAAATATGTAGTCATGGTGGTGATATGAAAAAATATAAATTATGAACAAAATTAGATTATTATAATAATTTTAAATAAATTATATTCAATTTAATAATTTATTTTTAATTTTTTTAAAAAATTATTATTGTCTAAAACTCTTACACCGAATAAACACATCCTTTATAATAACAATAGAAAAATCATGTTATTGGTTTTAAAGACATTAAGAATGATAATATTTAGATTATTTATAGTATTATATTAATTATATAGATAATTATTAAGTATAAGTGATTATTTATGTGTTTTAATTCTAATTACATTGTTTTATTATTATGTTTAAAGTCTAGTTTTTTTCATAGTCCCAAAAATGACATGAAGTGGTATTTAATATTTAAAAATGATTTTTAAATCATTAAAAAATCCTAAAATAGATTATTAACTAAATTTTATGTTAAATATATGTGAATATACTTCATGGTTCATTTATGTTCTACTTTACATTTTTAAAAATTATAATCATGGCCCATAAAGATTAAAAAATTGTTAAAATGTCACCGATTTTTACCTATAAAAAAGTACTTGAACAATGCTTTCCAAAGGAACATATGAGTTCATTTTTTCACAAATATTTACCCAAATAACTCCCTAATATTTCCATTAGAAATATCCAATACCCTTTATTGTCCATAAACCTCTCCTTCAAAAGCATTAATCTCAATCTAAAGGAATATATCAAAAAAGGAGGTACAAGTCTGAACCGATTTCTTTTAAGTTTATATCTTCTTATAACTCTTTAAAATATATCATAATAATGATAAAATAATAACATAAGTATATACACTATAATTAAATTTTATTATTTTTATGTTAAAAACATTTTCCATCACATTTCGTATCTTATGGTAAAAGAATACATCGCTTGTTTGTATGTGTGGATTTCCACCTCTACGAAGCGATGTGATTCATTTTTCATTATCATATCTCATGGATTTTGATAAGTATTTTTTTCAATATTATATTTATAACAATATTATTATTATATAAATTTATACCTTTATCTGATTTATTTACTTTCAATCTTTTAGAATAATGGAAACACTGTTCATGTGTGTGTATGGACTATCGTCTCCATGAAATGATGTATTTTATTTTTCATTATCACCTTAGATAGATTTTTTAAAAATTATATTGAATAAATAAATTAATAATTTTAACATGTTTATGATTTTATATATGATGAAACCATGACCAATTTCAATCACTGAAACTGCTGAATCAAAACATGCTTGGGATATGAGATATTTAACACCTAAATATTGATTTTAACAATGAATTTTAAGTGAATGAGTAAAAACAGTTATGAATAAATGGTATATAGTATTATATATATAAATATGTTTCTTATATTTATGTATAATAAGTCTAAATGTATTTTATATGTGTTTAAAATGTGTTTGAAAAAGTCCAATTCTGAGGTAAGGAACTTCTTATCTCAATTACTTTTCATTGAGACTTATGTCATCTTCACCACATTTTTTATTTTTTTATATAAAATTACATATGAATGTATTTTATCACTATCCTAATTTAATTAAATTATTTTAAAAATAATTTTCAAGTTCTCCCTTTCAATTTTCTTTTAATTCAAAAGTTACCAAAGTGGAAAGAGATTTTTCTTTAAAACATTGTTTAAAATGTATAAAAAACTTTTTCTTCCATGTACATGTTTCAAAAATTGTTTTATGGAAGTTATTATCTAATTTAAAATTATTTATAAAGTTATTTTTATAATACATTTTATTTTTTTTACAAATTATTAAAAATAATTTTTCAATCATTTTCTATACAACACGCCTTTCACTTTCTTTAGGGAGGGAAAAATTTTATGTTTACCACATGTCTTACTTTTATAATCATCATAGTTTTTATTAATTATAATTATTACTATAAAATTTTCTATGATTTTTCAAATAATATTATATTCATGTTGTTCTTTAAATTTTTATTTTTTAAATTTTTTCCAAAGAAAAATACATTTCTTCTCAGATTTTGTGAAATAATTGGATGTGGTTTTTATTATAGACTATAATGCCAAATTTTATGGGTTTTATGATATAAATAAGAAAAATTATATGTTTTTTTCAAGATAAGGCTATTGTATATTTTATATGATAATTAGTTACAATTATATATATCTAATAACGGTAGGTCCCGATATTTATCTCTAATGAATTGGGTAAAGTGAAAAGGTTAATGGGAATTCACTTACTCCTAAGGGATATGTTGGAATTAACTATTGTGTTTATTTCAATATAAATGTTCCTATAAAGATGAATTATTGGATAATTTCCTAAGATACCTAAATGGTTTTTCAATTCTTGTTATGAGTTTTAAAATAAATCTTTTTATTTCACAAAGTAAGGAAATTTTACGATATTCTAAAGGTAAAAGGTTTGTTTTTTTAAGGAATCTTTTAATGAGTTCTCATGTTTTCCCAAGTAGATTTATTGATTATGATTATCCCTCTATTATTTATTTAAATTTGTTTATAAAAGCATTGGGATTTTAATTTGGTTTTATGAGTAAGTAATTATTATTTTGAGCTCAAATTTTATTATATAAAAAGAAAAATTTATTTATGGGTTTTTATGAATGTGTAAAAGGGATTAATGGGTCCATTTATTTTTATCCATTAATGAGATTTGTTTTCTCAACACATGTTTTAAAATGTTTTTACAAGGTCTTAAAAAAGTTAAGGTATTATATCAACAAAAATGGTGAAATGTCTTAAATGAATAAAAATTTTCAAGAATAGAATAGGAGTATAAATATAAGAACATATTTTTATGGAAAAATATTCAATGCATGGAAATTTCAATGTTTTTATGTAATGGTTTTCCAAATTCTCAATAACTCTCATCCAATGATAAACTAGAAATGTAAAAAGTGAAACCCTTTTCATAAATTATGTAATTATGGGTTGATTAAATTATGATCTGTTATAATATTTTATTACATCATCCCACAAATGCCAATGTATGTAGTACAACCAAGCATGAATCAAATTTAAAATCCAAGAACCCAAGTACAATCAATAAAATTGAAACAAAAAAATAAGAATAAAGTATGGATAACCCCTTCTATACAACTCTAAAATCATTCTAACATAGGTCCATGATGTCACTTGACATAATCACCCTATTAAAGAGGCATTTTACCCTTACCTAAAATATCATCTATATAATTTTTACACAAATTTGGTGTATAGGTATATAACTGAAGAATATAATACTTAGTGAAAACCACTATAACCCCTGTCATCAAATAGAGTTAACTGTGATAATATATAAAAAGAGTAATGTTTTAAATTATTTAACAATACCATTTTCATAATTTAATAAAAAAATTAGGTGCTAACCAGGAAACCTACATAATCACATAGATTCTTTGAAAAATATTTATATTTATATAACAAAATATCCAAACACATGGCTTGTATTCATATCATTTGATAAACTTATGGCATGTAACATCTCACATATTTTCTAGGAGATTACTCTTTCTATTATTAAAACCCAATACTCATTTCAGTTTCATTGATTTTATCAACATTTATTTAAAATTAAATAAAGTATTAGATAAACATAATTAATCACCATTAGTAGTTTTTCCAAAAAAATATTAATTTTTTATTAAAAAGGGTAAATTAATAAATTTACCTTCCTTGAGGTGTTGGATTGGAAATAGGAATTACGCATTAATTCTTAAATAGAGTTTTTACCCTAGGGTGGTCGTTGTGTAATTTTCAGAAAATGACGAGTTGTTTCATCTTCAGGGAAGAACATTTTTAATTAAATATTAATATTATATGATATTATTTATTAATATTATAATTATCTCTTAATTCTATATATATTTCCTTTTATAGAAATCCATTTCATGAAACCTAATTTTTATTACCATAGAGAGATAGAATGGATGTAATAGAGGAGGACCAAGGAATAATTAAGGGATCTGGGCATGAGATACGGTGCATTGAAATATTTTTATCATCATTTTATCAAAAAAAATCCACTAAAAACTCTTTGCTTTACTTCAAAAATAATTTTATTCATTTAAAAATGATATTTAAAAATGTTATTTTGGATAATTGTATCTAAATAATGGTTATTATTTGGTCAAATCCAAAGAACATTTTTTAGTAAATCTAGAGAGAATTTTGGATTTTCAAAACTTATATTTCGATTTTGTAGGAACGAAACATATAATCATGAAACAATATTAAAATATATTATTCTCTATCTCTAAATATTTAAAATAAAACTTAGTTTACTAAATTTGGATTTCAAATTTTAAAAATAACCTATATGGAAGAAATATTTAAAAAATGATTTGTTTCATGATTTACTAAAAACTATGAAGAATAATCAAGAAATATATATAACCCTATAAATATCTTCTAAATAAAAATTTAATTTGACTAGTTTGAGGTCAATTTGATTTAGATATAATAATTTATAATACAAGAAGTTTTTCTCTAAATTCCTCCAAGGATGGTGAGCAGCATAGTGAACTAGAGCATCAAATCCAAACATGAATAGCTAGGATGGGGTCATCTTGCCCTACTCCCATGTAACCATCATGCACTATATACCTAGATTATAGGTTTATTATTAACCATACTATCAATGATAGGATGCTGGGATTGGTGTCATGTGGTCTATACCAGGTATTATATATGGAAACGATTGTTTAGACCTCCAACCATCTGATCATGTTAACCAGATGGTTCCCCACATGGCCATACTACCATGTAGGGGATCCACTCAACCAAAGTTGAAATGATGAGTGTCAATAATCTAATTACTGATCAGAAATTATGAAATGATCTACACCATAGATTGGAATAGACCGAATAAAACTATCACTAAAGGTGTATGGGGTTCCAAGTGGCTCCCATGTAGTATATGAGACAACCCTTTGAACATGGGGGGACTGTTTTAGGCAAAGTTTAAACCCCAAAAATTCTTTTGGAATTCTCTTGAAGTCTTAGACCTATTAGATCAATGTATGGGTCATTTAGAGGTCATTTTATGGGTTAATTAAAGATTTTGAGGTTAAATAAATGAAAAATTATTATTATTAAATAATAATAATTGAATAAACACTGAAATAAAACAAGATGTGGGATTCATCAATATCGACCATCAGGTACCATTTTAGTGATTCAATTAAGGTTAGTGGAGTGTCTAATAAGGGACCATTTTTCATGTTTTTTTGAGAAATTCATGTGATAAGAATAATAATATTATTATTATTCAATTATAGCAACTTTTATGTGTTATTTCACTGTAGGAGATGGTGATTGATCATCATTGACAGTATACTGACAAGTGGATATAACAAAGTAAAGTGGTCATTTGACTCATCTGTGATTCTTCTTATAATTAGTTTTTGACACATATAGAGACTAGGAGTTCATTAAAAATAATAAATTAAAATAATTTTTAAATGGATAAAATATAGATATGTGGATAGGAGACTAAAAGTACAGATATAATTATAAATTAAAAGATATAGTTACAAATTTTCATCCATGATAATTAAATATGAGGTATGAATCATGAAATATAACTCCTTAATTGAGAAATGACTCTAAGGAGATATTAAGATCAATATAACTACATTATCTAGAATGTAAACTCTATAAGAGTTAAGTAAGAGGTCTGAAATGTAATCGAGTATATCAAAAAATGAAATGTTAACTAATAGAATAATAATTTTTATGAGAATATTGGAAAGATAATGAGGGATGGAAATATAAAATATAAATCATACAAATATATAAATATTGATGAGGATTCAATTAAAGGTTCAGAATGGGTTAGACCGGGGTGAACTCGTCCATATTCCACATTTTATGGGCCCAAAATTATAAATCCATTTAAGACCACATTATATATGGGATTCAAAAAAAATTATATTCCACAAGTGGATTGGACCAGAATAATCCATGGGATAGGCCTAATAATATTAAAAAAATAAAAAAATACATATACTTAAAACAATATTATCATGGTTTTTACACATTATTGAACATACATATAAAAATTATTGGTTTTAAAAAAATATAAAAGTATTTCATATCCTTCACATTACTACACACATGCTTCTCTATTACTACTACAAATTGTTATATACATGATTCTCTACTACTTATACACATTGTCACACACATGTTACTTATCTTATTCTATTGATATTTCCTTCCAACAATGTCACATGACTACTATTTCAATGCACTAATACACACAAATATTTTTAACTAAAAATTTATTATCAATCCTTCTACTAATGATACTATCCTACCAAGAAGAAAATTCAAAAAAAAAGATATTTTACATCATAGTATTTTCTGAAACACGTAACCGGTTAGATAAAAGAAAATACAATCCTAAAAACTTTTAATAAAAATTCCCGAAGATAATTTTTTGACACCACCCGTAATATTGGATCATGTAAAAAATATCTGATCATGTCAACCAACCTACTCATTTTTTCTACCATCCAAAAAACAATATCAATTAAATAAATGAGAAATAAACTAGCACAATATTTTAATCAATACCATCTCCGACCACTACTCCATATTGGTACTACCAAAAAAATAAAAATAAAACAGAATTATTAAATAATGGTGGATGAAGTAATTATATTTAAAATGAGACATATTAAATTCAATGACTAAATCCTTCCATAACTAGAAATATAAATTAATTTGATATTTATGTAAACTGGAAAAAAATAGTTACCAAAGAAACTTTTAGATGAGAGAAATAATATATAAATTTGCAATTAAAACATTTGAATTTCATAAGAATTTTTTTCATTTTAATTGAACCATAAATTTTTAAACATGATTAACATTTACCCATGTTGTGTTAACCAATTTGAATATCATTTCGATCCTTCATGAAATGAAGTTCATATTCATATTCAACTCATAATTATTCTTTTAAAGATATACATTTAAACCAATATTTTTAAAATAACACATTAGTTGACTTAAAAACACATACACTAAATAATATAAAACATTACCAGTTGGATTAAAACCATTAATCTTACTTCATGTACAAATCAATTCTGGAACTTTTTTTAAAAGTAAGAGACACCTATATTTTTTTAATATATTCCATCCAATTCTAAAAGAAGTTTCAAATGCTAAAGTTGTGATATGGATGCTTAAAATACCACTATAAATGATGGATAAAATATGAAACCTTGGGTTTTCATCATTCCATTATTTTAAAACATCCATGCTTTTATTAAGAGAAAAATTAATCTTTGGAATTTATAAATATGATTCTTATTGAAACATGGAAGTTAGGATATAATCATCCTTGTCTTTATCCACTAAATAAGTATAGACTTATTTATATAATTCAACTAATAAAAATAGGATTACCATGATATTTTATCAAAATAAAATAAAATTAAAATAGAGTTTAAAAGAAAACTTACATCCTTACTAGTATTAGAGCCTGATGGAATTCTATAGTCTAATGAAGTTTGGATTTCGTGATGTTTCATGTTTTTAAAACTAAAAAAATCTAAATAATATTCCTCATTAAGTATAAATAAATTTTTTTCACCACATTCAATATTTCTTCAAACCCAATAGGATCAACCTTTGAAAATGAATGCTTTAATAATGAAAATTTTACTCCTAGATCGAGAATAACTATCATTGAAAGTAGAACATTACATTCACCCCAATAATTTTAAACAAATAAATTATATGATAATAGAATCCATTTCAATGCCCCATATTTTCCACACAAATGTTTAAAAAATTAAATTGTTTAATAATATTTAGAAAAAAATTCAAATATTTCAATTTTATAAAAAATTATGAATATTTACATGTGATCATAGTGTTTCATTGACATAAAAAAATAAATAAGTAATTGATAATTCAATATGAAATAAAAGAATATTTTTATTGATTAAAAATATAACAATAAAATGAAATCAATCAATCTAAGAATATTTAGATTATCAATTAAAATAAATCTAAAAAGTACTCCAAGCATAATAGTGACTAAAATAAATCAAAAATGAAACTCTAAAGAATCAGAAATATTAAATAAAAAATCAAGAAAAAGTATTTCTATGAAATAAAATATTAATCAAAGTTTTTTAATAAATATAAAAATCATATTAAGAAATATAAAATAACATAAAAAATAACAAAAATCAAATAATCAAAAATTGTATCAATAACACACCCAAAATTAAATATCACTAACAATTTTAACTTATAATTTAGATATATTGTAATGATTAAACATTTTATAATGAGATTTTCATTAAGGAAGGTAAAAAATTAAATAATTTCAGGTTTGAAAATAAAATGAAATTAAAGGGATATGAATAACTATATGCATAACCTAATGACATAAAGAATGGTGAAGGTATTGACCATTGGTGTGGGTTGTTAAACATAGTGAGTGAACCCAAACATGGTGATAGACAGGGATGATGAAAAGAATCTAACACCAGCAATAGAAATTCCTATCAAATAAAGAAAACTGAGTATCAAGATGAGGTGAAGTGTAGAAGTGGTGGTGATGAAGAGAGTAAGGAAATTAAATGTAAAAAACTTACCTCACATATTCGAGGTGAATGGAGTTGTGATGGTACAGTGTGGAATTTCAATTCTAGTTCACCACATCTGGGTTAATTATAGTGATAGTAGTAGTCATGTCTATTCCCTCCCACCTCCCACGCATCCAACCTAGGTCATCTCATCAAATTTAGGTCCAACAACAATGGCGGCCATGTCCATAACCTTCCCTCCATCCCTCCCAATAAATTCATCCTTGTTTTATAAAAAACAATAATTTACCTTTTTATAGTTTTTCTTATGTGTTATTGTTCTACTAGTACTATGGAGAACCAAACTATTTTTTAAAAAAAATATATTATTTATTGGGCCAGCCCTCGGATCCATAGAACAATCCCTAAAGCATGTCGATTTTTTAAACTTGGTCCTTTTAAGTTCATTTAATAACAAGCTAATTTTTAATGTTTGGTTCAACCCAAAATTTGGGCTATCATGTGAATCTCACAGTACTCAATCCTATTAATCACACCTAGATTAATTTGGATTGATAATAATCAAGGAACTTAGTAAAGTACCTTAAGATCATTTTTATGGCTAAGTCATGAATTACAACATAAAAACTAATATCTTCAGTGTGGTGATGTGGATAGCTGGGTAATTAAATAAAAAAATTATTTATTATTGAATTATCATTAACTCCCTATGTATTGGGAAGTGGAATCACATTATTAATGATATAGTAGCAAAAGGATAGTCTTTTATAGTTGATAGGAGGGTCCTTTTGAGCTATTTATTATGTGTACTCGCTATCTTGAGATGTGGTACAACTTGTGACTGATGGATATCAAGGGATACTATATATAGTGGTGGATATCCATAGAATTAACCCTCTACTAGGGTTATATTAAGACAATAGTGATGAAACCTTGTCTCATCCACTGATCTGAGTAGAGATTAGTGATGATCTATATATGTATCTGATAATACTCACCCAATAATCTATGATGAGATTTGCTAAATATTTATATAATACAATTAGTGATGAGTAATTCCTTCACCATCTCTAATATGGGATAGGTGTAGATGGGTAATTCCTCTAGTATCTCTAATATGAGAACATGAAATATAGACTGGGTAGATATGTGCAGTACCTATAGCATCCTCAGTATGTTAATGTGATAATGGAAATTCACATGAGTGGTGATTCCCCTTCTTCCCCATAGTTTATGTATTGATGTTTATGGTGGTGTACTTGATTCCATCTCTACTCCCTACCCACTTCTCTAGGATTTGGAGTACCAAATATTTATCTGAGACCATGGATATGTGTATTCACTCTAGTATACCACTATATATCTTTATCCCTAGATATGTGTATTCCCCCATAATCCAGACTTGTATATTTTTCTAGCTGGATAGACGTTTATTTCCTCTAGAGAATATGTGTATTTATTCTAGTACTTCTGAGATCCTTTGAAATGTACATTTCTTCCAGTGTTAATGAGATTATTGGATACATTTTCGGTTCTGACATTTTCTAGGGTTAGGGGATTTAGTTGAATGAATAGGATTTTCTGTGGAAAGGTTGTGTGGAACTTAGGCCTCCTTGAAAATAGACTCACATTCCTAGGACCCCTCACACACAACCTAATGTTCCCAAACCTCCCATTCCTAGCCACATACATCAGGTCCCCATGCTCAGTCGCATGAACTATACCTCCCACTCTAGGCCCCAAATTCCCAACCTTCCCATTCTTGGATGCCTATACCCAACCTTCACACACCTTTCACCCCATGGTCGGCCTTCCCTCACCCGGCCCCCTACTCCCTTCTTTATTAAACCCTACACCATAATCCAATAGTGATTACTCTCCATACGGGGGTTTATAGGATGGTCATGAGATATTTCGCTACTTGGCCCCATGGCTTTCCTCTTTTTTCCTTTAAAAATTTACCATGACGTCCATTTGACACATCCATACTCTGAATTCAAGAATTTGACCCTTGAATTCTCCCTGATGAATGACAAGGGTCCCTATTTATCATTCAAGTTACTCTCTAAGTAAATAAACTGAAGGAACTAATGGTAATTGAGGATAATTGTGCCATTCAAAGGCGTTCACACCAAAACATTAGTGAAATGACCCTTTGCATATGGTTCCTTAAAGTTAGGGTGAAGGTCCCCTAGAAGAATATCACTAGGGAACCATATTTCTCAGGGCACACAGAAGATTCCCTCTAGGGAGCCACTTCTCCCAGGTCTTTCAGGATAGGTTTACTAGGGAACCACTTATATCATGCATTCTAATAGAGAATATTAGGGATTAACTTCATCCTAGTATTCTATGAGAGCATACAAAGATTTCACATCTCCCAGTTCTTCTAGGATAGAATACTATAGAACCACTTTTACTAGGTCTTTTAAGGGAGTATACTTGGGTGCCACTTCACCTATGTTCCCCATTATGGGTCAAACCTAGTTCTTAGTACTTATCTTTCATGAAGTCAATATGGATAGGATGTTTACTTGGATCTTATTTTTTTCTAATATAATTTCCCAAGAAACTTTTCAATACCCTTTAGCTTGAACAAACCTACTTCTAAGTCACATCCACCTAGGCCTCCTCCATGGAAACCTAATATACACAACTAGGTTATATACACTAATGTGAACTATTTTTGATCATGTATTCCTTTGATAATGAAAATTGGGCATCCTATAATAGATCGCTCACAATTTTCCTCCCTAACTAATAAGGGTTGTGAGATATATTCAATCATATATTCCCTTGATAACAAAGACTCTTTATTTTAGTGTATTGGTGGAATCTTCTTGGGACTAACCATCTCAACACATATAACTTATCTATTCATGACTGTGACCATTTTCACCAAGTTCCTAGTTGATATTCCATTCAACCTCCCTAGATTAAGTAATGAGTCATGTACCTCTAAATGGGCCTCTAACTCAATGTAATCCCAATACCTACCTTTACATAATTCATCTTCCTAGTTGATTCAGAAATGATTGTTAATGAATAAGTCCCACATAATCCATTTTCTATGTCATGTTCACATAGTATTCCATTCTGTATGACTTTAAACTACTTTTAACTAGTCTTAATCATATGATCATAAAATAAAAGATACCATGGTCTTGGTTACATGACTATAAAAGGGACATTATTTTGTCCTAAATGCATGAACATAAAAGGAAATTCATTTAGTCATGGTTACTTGACATTAAAAGTTACCACATTATTCCTTGTCATATAACCACAAAAGTATAAAATTTCCCATTAAGTGGAATCGTACTATATTGGTTATGATTCCCCTTTATAGGGGTACATAGGAATCCATTGTCATGAGCTCAATCTTAACTCCATCACTCCAATTCTCTCCCAAGATAATGATAAATTCTAAAGTACCCAGTTGTGTGGCTCTAAACCATAGTGTAACTAACTAATGAGGGGAAGATGGATGACCATTAATATATATATGTGTGTGTCTGTGTGTGTGTTTGTATGTGTGTGTGTGTGTGTTTGTTTACATCTATGCATGGTGTCAATAAATTACATTCATTAAATATTATACCATTATTTTAACTGGGATGGATTTCATGAATATAGCTTAAATCTATATGATATTCCTAGACATTGAAATAAAACCCTTCATGGGATGAGCTGACCTCTCATCCTCTTAACCTCTATATTTTATTTAAAGGATAATTAGCTCACCCTAATGACCACCTAACTTTATAAATTAGGTCTATATCTAAATGAAATTTGTACACGAATGTGTGAGGGGAATAAAAATGATAAACCCAATACGAATTCCTTTATTTTTTAAATTGATTAATTGACCATGAATTATTAATTTTATTGTAACACTAATGGGTTTATTGTTTTTGATTTACCCCTTCATGCTCTCCCTTTAATCCAATTGGAATCGTTATAAAATGCATTATCAAACATCAAATTCCCTAGCCAAGATGGGGGAAATGGGGGATCAACCAAGGAGCCCTTGCACCACCAATAAGAGGCATCCCAAACATACATATTATATATAATTATTATCATTACCTCATAATCTTGTCACATGTTTTCACGAACCATGCACCTCTAGTGCCAAGTGGTGAATGACTTAATTCAACATTATAGCCTCAATGGTTCCATCCTGACCCCAACTATGGCTCATGAAAGGCTCCAATATCAGAATCATCATAGGTAATCTCATTAATGATAGGTCGAAGAAAGTAATATGACCACTTCCACTACATCAGACCACTTTGGTAGTTTTTTTGGAGAAAATAAATAGCCATAAACCTTATCTTATTTAAGTAGATAGGTATATTCATTACCTCTCTTTATCCACTTAGGATCCAATTATATAAGATCCTTTATTTTTCTATGAGGTATAGATATTCTGAATTTTAGTATAATTCCATGTTTTTGACATAATGTGAATACCTAATGAGGTCAATGGATTTTGGTGGTGTTTGGAGCTTATTTAGAGCTTGGATGTTCAGTTTTTGGAAAAGGAAGTTGGGCGGCATGATTAGTAGAAACTCTGTGGGATGGTCTAGGGCTTTGTCTAGGGCCACACAGTTTGATGAAACTGTGCATACAGGGCCTCAAATCTATATGATCCAACTAAAATTTTTATTAGTGTAAAATCACATGGTTTTCACAATGTTTCCCAAACCATGTTCATGAACCATATATGATCCCTCTTTGGATAGTGGGCTAAGCATGGTTGGCACACATTTTGGTTAACTATGAGGCCATAATCATATGACCCTTGTTAGTTGGAAAAATGACCATTTCTCCCTTGAATATTCTTATAACCAAATTACTTTTTCCCTTTTCCTCTAGAGGATATATCATTAAACATTTGAGATCTCTTTAAGCCTTTAAGGTAGGCCTCAATATTGTTTCTTCATCTCGACTATGATTCAAGAGTATTTCATCTTGATAAATCTATTCCAATAAGATATATGATAATCCTGCACCTTTTTTAATTTTTCTTTATATCAATAGAGTTATTATGGTGAAAGATAATATTCTCTATTACCAAGTTGTTAATTCATTCTTCGTTTTTATTTCAATCTGGGTCAAGTTAAGAGTTGATACTATATTATTTTTCTACTATAGTCTTGAGGTAGGTGGTATATACCTTTTCCCACAAGTTATAGTTATTTTATAGATAGATTTCATTATGAATCACACCAAAAATTTCATATTTTACTTCTAAATTAGTTAAATTAATTGATTAAATTGAATGGTACCTTGTTAGATTTCCCACTTAGTACCATTGTATGGCTAGAGGTTATTCACCTCAACCTAGACCACCTTTGAGGTGTGTTCACATATTTTCCCCATTTTATACCACTATATTGGGTGTGTGTGAGATCACCTTTATTAGAGGGATCCATAATGAATTAAATGAGATAATAGGAGAGTGTTTTTACCTCATTTTCCATGTGATTACATGATATTAAAATGATTAAATGGGATGAATAGAAAATGTGAAATGATTTGTAAGAAATCATGTCTTATATATGATTATGAAATGGGTTATGAAATGATTAATGAATTGGTTATGAATACAATGAATTCCATGGACATTTTTACTCCATGGATTCAGAATTTACATTGAATTCCATGGACATCTCTACTCCATGGATTCAAAACACTATATAATGACATGGATATTTCTACTCCATGGATTCAGGATTATATTAGATCCCATGGACATTTATACTCCATGGATTCAGAATTATATTATATTTCATCGACATTTATACTCCATGGATCTAGATTACATGGGATTATTTAAACATTACTACTCCTTGGATTTGACTGTTGGGTCTGACACTGGGCTAATTGACAAAGCCTGTAGTGGATGATTTATCATGATTTACAGTTGACCCCTATTGTGGGTGTTTGATTAAAATTATTATAATGGACAGTATTACTCCAGATTTATCATTCTTTACAATTAACCCATGTTTACAGTTGATGGTTCATAGTGAGCCTTGTTGGATGGATAGTATCACATATACTTATTCATTTA
Organism: Viscum album; assembly: GCA_963277665.1. Lineage (NCBI taxonomy): Eukaryota > Viridiplantae > Streptophyta > Magnoliopsida > Santalales > Viscaceae > Viscum > Viscum album. Next base: position 498,377,087 of record OY728127.1, read on the forward strand.
TATTACTATCATATATTGCACACTACTTTATCTTATATACATAGACTGGACTTGGTATAGACACCGTTTTTGGTTTCTAATTGAGTATTATCTCACACCTTGTTCAGGTTTTCATTGGGTAACCATATAGAATTCATTGATATAAGTAGGGACCAAGGAAATTTCACTCTTTACAATGCTTAATTGAATAGTCATGGGATTAGGGGAGCACAGTACTGAGCTATAGATCATGATGTTATCTAGATAAGTTTATTTAGGTATTTATGTACTTGTGATACAATTATTTTACTAGATATCTATTTTCATGTATTTCTTAACATTTTTTATAGAGTCATAAAATATTCACCACGTTGTATTTATATTTCCTTCATCTTTGTTTACTATTATTATCATCTGGATTTTAATATTCTATCATTGATTTATATTATACTTTCTCTTATTTATTCATTTGTGATATCATTGTGTTACTCTGATCATGAGGGTATAGTCTCCCCGCCATAATATTATAGACCCTAGCTACTAGTTTGAACCCTCTGGAATATGGGAAGGCACGCTTGAGGCTATGTGACCCATTAGATTATGGCACCGTTTAGTGGAACCCAGGTCAGGATGTTAAAAAGTGGTATTAGAGTGTTTATTTTCTTACTTTAATATTTTGAGATAATATACAGGATATTAAGAATGAATTATAACTTGGTGATAATATGTTCCTAGGGTTAGAAAACCCCTATTCAGTTTAATTACCATGTTACCTAATATTATGAATTTTTTATTCTATATTTCAAATATTATAGTTGATTTGATTTCACCATTGGGTGATGCAAATGATATGTGGTATTGATTGTGGTTTGGATTTTACCATGGCCCAATTAGTTGAGGGAATGTCATCTAATGTATCATTTTAGTCACCTTACAAGATTCACATGCCATGAATATTACATTCTATATAGGATACATTCCTTTACTAGTTGATATATTTTTTGTTCCTTGAGTTACATAATTTTTATTGACTGACGTTTCTTATAGGATATTGAGAAAAAAAATTGGTACTTAATGTTCTTATCAAAACCTAAATAGTGTTTTCTATTCTATGATATATTAGACACCTTTAGTATTAAATTATAGCACATTTATTCATAGACAATTGGTTGTATGGGCTAGAGAGTTTTATGGTTGGGATTAAATAGATGAAACACTTTAGTTTATAAGGTATATTGGCCATTATAATATGGAAATTGTGATTTATATAATTCAACAGTTTAAAAAATTGTTTTATAAATTAGATAAACATAAAATAAATTTAACTAATATGGAAATCTATCCATTAAATAGAGTTGTAAATTTCAATTTTACGGTCCATATATTGGGACCCGTGCTATGAAATAGAGAGCTTTACATAGACCCAAATTTAGTTGTAGGAAGTAGGTAGTATCTTTGGTCTCATTTTTGATTGTTTCTTTCACCCATTCCTGGATTTAGGAACTTTATGAGGGGATTTAATTGTTTACAAGAAGTATTTTACCTATATTATGTTTACATATATGATATGGTTGTTATCAAATCTTTTCTAATGTGTGTGCTTGGAATTTATATAGATATTACACCGTGATGGCCCTTGGTCATGAACCAGGAGGGTGAATAAAACCATTATTTGGAGGTGGTGGGCCCTAAACCTCTAGTAGAACCTCCAATAGTTCCACTTGTGGCACTACCTATTAATCCTGATATGGGTGATTATGCCCAGTTTCAAGATATTTTCCCATGCTTTATGTAGACTGTTCAGGCAGCCCCATAGCTTGCCTCATTTATGGAAGAGCTGACATGTGTGTCCCAGCATCATCATCCACCCAATTTTTTGGAAGATAGTGGTTCAGAGATTGTTGGATTATGGCTTGAGATGATCTTTTCAATCATTAAGAACTTGGAGAGTCCTATAGAGTGGAGAGTCAATCTCATGACATATATTCTTCGGGAATTCTCCAAACATTGGTGTGATGTTATGAACTAGGATGATAGTATTTGGGATATAGTTTGGAGGGGTTTACAATCTAGTTTTTATAACTACTTATTTTTTGATAATTTGAGAGCTGAACAGTCTAGTGAATTTATGCATCTGATGTAGGGTGTTATGACCATTATGTATTATTTAGTCTATTTTATAAAGATTCAGTGATCTACACCTATTTATCTTTATGATGATCCATATAAGATGAGATGCTTAGAGGAAAGTCTCAAGCATGTCATGTAATCATAGGTGAATCTGTTTTGGTTAAATATTATAATTGAGATAATGAATCAGGTTCTTATTATTGAATGTAATCTAAGGGAATATGGGTGCCCAGAGCTGGTTAGTGTATCTTCTCGACCCAATGGTTCAACATCAAATGAAAAGAATTGATGTTTTGATACTTCTTATGAGGGTAATATCAGACATAGTGTAATTATTGCTAGTTATATCTTCTATCTTCAGTGTGGAAGACGAGGACACATGAGTATCCAGTGTGAAAGAGACCTAGTTTCATGTTTGGTTTGTGGTATAATATTCTATCTACAGTGTTTTTTAAATAACTTTCATCCAATAACCTATGATAGGGGGCCGACCCTGACTCTAGTTTCAGTAGAAAGATTCATAACTCCATGTAAAAGTGTCAGTTGGGTACTACCAGTCATTTAGGTCGATGAGGTAGTCTTTTTCAAGGGATCCATATGCTTGTTGAACCTTGATACCGAAGTGGGCCCACTCAGGGTAGTCATGTTGTTTCTTAGGGATGTGGTTTAGTCCAGATATATTCATTACAACTAATACCTATAGAGAAGAGAGTTGGTCCATCTATATTGAGAGGTATGATCTTAATAGATTTTATTCTAGTATCTTCCCTTTTTGATATAGGTGTTTCACATTCTTTCATATCTATACCTATTGTATAAATCTTTGGGCTTGATTTTCAGTTTTATGATGGCATTATGACACTTGATACTCTATTGTGGATTTGAAAAGAGAATATATGCCAATTTAGGGAGTTATCAATTTAGGTAGGAGAGTGTAAATTCATATGGAATCTCTTTATACTCAAGATGAAATGGTTTTATATCATTCTTGGGATGAAACAGCTGGTCTTTTATCATGTTTTCATTGACTGATATCACCATAGAGTGAATTTCACATCACTAAAAGGTGGATTTTTTATTCACAGGGGTAAATTGGATTTCTAGGATGGTAGAGATGGACCAGAGCATTGTTTTCTAGGTTTAATGATAGTCTAGATTACTATCCTTTATCTAAATGATAAATTAATTCAATATACCAAATTCTCTTTAATGTTAGATCATTTTGAGGATGTCTTACTAGATTAATTTTCTAGTTTAACTTCTGAGTGAAAGGTGGATTTCTCTATTGATCTAGTTCGAGGAGTTACACTAGTATCCACTTCTCCTTATTGGATGGCCATTATTGAGTTTCATGATATTAAGAGAAAGTTATAACGCTTAGAATCAAAGGGGTTTATTTGACCCAATACTTCTTTTTGGGGTTCTTCAGTCCTTTTTCTAAAAAAAATAGAAAGAACCATCATTTTATGTATGGATAGTTGAAAATTTAATTAGATGGCTATTAAGAATCGGTATCCTTTTCCTCGTAGAGATGATCTCTTTGACCAGATCAATGGAAATCGGGTTTTCTAAAAAAATATTTGAGGTCAGGTTATCATCAGGTGCATGTTCGACCTTTATACATACCTTATAAAACTTTTTGTAGCAGGTATAGTGTATATGAGTATTTGGTTATATAATTAAATCTCATGAACACACCATAAGTGTTCATGGATTTGAGGAATCATGATTTGTACCCATTTTTAGATTAGTTTTTGGTGGTATTAGTTGATGATATCTGGGTTTATTCACACCATCGACACGGACATGAAAAAAATCTTGATATCATTTTAGATACATTTATAGATAATAAATTATATGATAATCTCACAAATTTACACTTCTAGATGAATAGATTTACTTCCTAGGTCGTATTATCTTAGAAACAGGAGTATTAGTTGGCCTAGAGAAGCTGAGAGCTATATTTGTTTTGGAGAATCCCAAGAAAATATTTTTTATATAGATTTTATTAGGGATATATACCTATTACATGAATTTTATACAGGAATTATCATGCTTAGTAGAACCTTTTATAGGCTTAACTAAGAAGGCTGCGAAGTATTTATGGTCAAATAACAACAAGAAATCCTTTCAGGATCAGAAAGGGAGATTGTCTTCGATATTGATCTTGATTATTCCAAAGTCAAGAAGAAGATATATAGTATATTATGAAGCAACAAGTATCAGACTATGAGAAATATTGATTCAAGGGGGTTTATTCATGGAATATGTTTCTTGTCAGTTAATACCATATGAAATGAATTATCCAATGAATGATCTTGATTTAGCTGATGTTTTTCATGTCTTGTGTTGTTGGAGCCGATATTTACTGGGATATCATTTTGTGGTGTACAAGAACTAAAATATCCTCAAGTACATATTTACATAGTGTGACTTTAATATTAGGTAATGAAGGTGGGTGTAATAACTACTATATCTTGATTTAGATATAGCTTATATTCTTGGTAAATTAAATGCAGTTGTCAATGCATTGATCATGATGACTCAGATACAAGAAATTTTGGAGTGTAGTAGTGAGTGGAATCTTATGGACTTGTTTTTAGAGATACACTTTGAAGTGCAGGATAGTCTTGGCCTGAATTTTATTTCATCCTTATCAGTGAAGTCTACTCTTTTGTATAGGGTGAGGATCAAACGATTATCATATTCGGAGGGCCTAGTCCTATGGGAGAGTGTGGAATGTGAGGACCCTCCTCCTGGTTGTACTATTAGTGAGGATGATATTTTATGAATACATTGTTTCATTTGGGTTCTAGTAGACATATGTGAGGTGATTATGTGGTAATTTCCCGCCTCGTCTTGGGTAGTAGGTCCCAACATCACCAAGATGTATTGATACTTACATATCCAATATTTGTGTCTTGGTATGAAATGGTAGGTTGATTGGTTTATCATGAGGTATTCTAAATGTCAACATGTGAAGTCATAACACCATCCACCAATCGGGATTTTACAGTAGCTTCCCATTCTTGAGTGTAAATGGGATGATGTTGAGATGGATTTTGTAACTTGGTTACCAAGTTCACCTTGAGATATTAATTTCATATGTGTTTTTTTGGACGTGCTCATAAAGATCACCCATTTCCTTCCAATCAGGGAGACCTTCTCAGCAGATGAGCATGGTAGACTTTATATCCGTGAGATTGCACACCATCATGGGGTTCCTCATACCATTGAATCAGATAGGGATGCCTGTTTTACATCATGGTTTTGGAAAATCTTACAGAGGGTGTCTGGTACACAGGTTCTTTTGATCATGAAATACTAACCTCAGACCAATGTCCAGTAGGAGTACACAATACAGGTTCTAGAGGACATGCTTAGAACAAGAGTCCTCAATTTTGGGGATTCTTGGGAGTGGTTTATAAAATTATATTATTTCACCTGAAATAATATCTATATAGAAGATATACAAACAAAATCATATGATACTTTGTATGGTAAGTCATTCGGATGACCCATGTGCTGGTTAGAGGTAGGTGAGGTTGCACTGCTCAGACTGCACTTCATGCAGGAGACTTCAGAGTAGGTCCAGTTGATCAGAAAGTGGATGGAAATTGTATAGTATATATATAAATTCTACATCAATTACCATCAATGAACTCTATAGTTTGAGGTCATGGATCAGGTATTTTTACATATCCCTCCAAGTTTGGGTCATAGATGGATTCAGAGATATGTGAAACTTTCACTGTGATATTTCAATCCTTTTGAGATTCTAGACAGTGTCAAGATGGTTGCTTATCGATTGTAGTTACCTAATAGGTACTAATCCATGTAGAATTTCTTCCTTGTATCTCAAATACATAATTATCACTCAGACCCATCTCATACTCTGCATCCATATGATTTTGAGTTATAGGTAGATGGGTATTTTGAATAGCAACCTATATGTATCATTAATCGAAACATGAAAGATCCTCGAGGTAGGTTAGTCCATCTAGTTCATGTGTTATGGTATCACAGTCATGTGTAGAGTGAGACATGGGAGAGATATATAGATGTATGTTCTTGGTGTCCGTAACACTTTTTAGATACTTCACTACCCTCTAAAAAGAAACTCAGGGAAGATTTACCTTGAGAGGGGGAGATTATAAGATACTAGGTTTTTTAAGAGGTATGTAACTTCTAAATTTTAGTATAATTACTTTTTTTTAACTAATTTTAATTCCTAATGAATTCAAAGGAGTTTTGGTGGTGTCCAAGGCTTATTTGAAGCCCAAAGGCTTGGTTTATGGAAAAGGAAGTTGGCCTAAATGGTTAGTAGAAACCATGCCCCCTATCCTACACATCTTAACTAAATCATGTGATGTTTTTTAAGGCACTATCTTGGTCCACATGGTTTGATGAAACCATATAGCTAGGGTCACATGCCTGTGTTAACCACCTATAATTATTATTAGGGTAAAATCACATTGTTTGTGCATATTTTCTCAAACCATTCAAATGAACTATGTGGGCTCCCTCTTTGGATATTGGGCTAAGAAAGTTTGGTTCCTGGTTTTTACTACCATTCATACATACCATGTGACCTCTATTAGTTGGAAAAAATAACCATTTCGCCCTTAAAATTTATTATAACCTAATTCCTTTTTCCATTTTCCTCCATGGGACAAATCTATCACCATTTGAGAGCTATTTAAACCTTCAAGGTAGGATTTGATCCCATTTCATGATCCGGACTCTGATTTGGGATCTGTTTATCTCATTGGATCCATGTTGGTAATTTTTACATTACACTTGTTCCTTTCATCATTTGTCTTCTTATCGATGAAGTTATTTTGGTGTAAGCTAATATGCCCTATTTTCAGGGTCTTCATATGTTATTCCTTTTCCTTCTAATAAGGTTTAATTTAAGGGTTGATAGTAGATAATTGTTCTACCCCATACTTGAAGTATGTGGTCTATACCTTTTTCTTAAAGGTCTAGTTGTTTTATAGCTAGATTTTATTGTGTTGTGTGCCTAACTTTTATGGAATTACATCTAAATTTATTAAATGATTTTATTAAATTGATTAGAACATTATTAGGTTTCGCACTTAGTACTATTGTATTGTACGAGGTCATTCACCTTAACCTGGACCACCCATTAGGTGTTCTCAAAAATATTCCTCATGTTATGACACCTTGTTGGGTGTGTGTGAGCTTACCTTTATTAGAGGGAGCAGTAATGAATCAAATGAGATAATATGAGAGGGTTTATTCCTCATTTTCCATGTGATTACATGTTATATAAAAGATTAAATTTGATTAATGGGGAATATGGAATGAGTAGGAATAACTCATGGCTTTTATATTATTATGAAATGGGATATGAAATGATTAAAAAAAATTTATGAATACATTTAATTCCATGGACATTTCTACTCTATGGAATTGGAATTTACAATGAATGTCATGGAAATTTCCACCCCATATATTCAAAACTATATTGAATTCCATGGACATTTCTACTCCATGGATTTGGTATTACATTGGATGTCATGGAAATTTCTACTCCATGGATTTGGGGTTATATTGGATTCCATGTACATTTCTACTCCATGGATATAAATTACATGGGATTCCTTAGACATTAATACTTCTTGGATCTGTCTATTGGGTCTAACATTGGGTTACTCAGAATAGGATGCAATGGATATTTTTTTCATTATTTATAGATGACCCTTATTATTGGTGTTTCATTATAGTTGTTAGAAAGAACAGTATGACTCCTTATTTATCATGATTTATTGTTAGACTATGTTTACAGTTTCCAGTTCATAGTGAGACATGTTGTCTAGATAATATCACACCTTCTTATTCATTTATATTACATCCATATATTGAAAACTGATTCATCTTATATATATATAATGAACTTGTTATAGAAACTATTGGTGGTTCCCTACATAGTTTTATCTCACACCCTATTTAGACCATCGTTGGGTGGTCGGGTAGACTTCATGGATGTTGGTAGGGACTATGGAAAGTTCTAAATTTATGATGCTTGATTGATTGATTCATATGAGTAGGGGAGCACATGACTGAGCTATATCTCCTGATGTTATCCATAGAAAACCACTTTTATGTTTTTGTACTTTTGATACATGTATTGTACTGGATATCTATTTCTATGTATTACATACCTTTTTTGTATAGAATCAGGACATATTTATCATTTTATATTGATATTTCATTCAGTTTTGTTTACTACTACTATCATTTAGATGTTCATCTCATGTCACTGATTTATATTATTCTCCCTTATATTTATTCACTTGTGATGCCGTTAGTTTACTTTGATCATGAGGGTATTGTTTCCCCGTCATACCATTATATACCCTCACTGCTAGTTTGAATCCTCTAGAATACATGGCGGTGTGCATGGGGCCGTGTGACCCACCAGCTCGAGGTACCGTTTAGTGGCACCCAGGTTGGGATGTTACAACCTAAGAGGGATCTCTTAAATCTCAGATTCTATAATCATCACTCAACCATTATTCCTTAAGAGGTTTTAGAGGAAACTATTATTTCTATTTCCTCTCCCGTCAATTGTATTAGGTTACCAAGTAGGACAGACCGTTGAGGACCAGTCACTATTAATAACTCATATAAAACCATTATTTATAGGTTCACCAATGTTCCAATCACCCTTTTTCATATCTTGAAGGTAACATAGGAGTTATTTCATATCAATATTGGAATTACACCTAATATCATTCAAAGGAAAGAATTGGTGGTATGTTTATAAATCACCACACCAATAGGGGAATATGACATCTATAATTATCTTCCCTCACTGTTACCTCTCCTAGGATAGTAGTGAAGTTGGGTGTGGCCCCTAAAACACAACTCCAATAATTCATAAGTTGGTTACTAGCAATGAGGTAATTTTTCACAAGTTTTGGAGTCACAACCCTCTTAATCTGAACAAAATATAGTTAATTCACCAATAAAATCAACATAAATAAATAGAAATGTTGTTATTACCCAATCCCAATTATAACTACATGAAATAAAACATAATACCATTAGAGATAATGCCATACTAATCTCTTTATCTCCACTCCAGCTACCTAAATAGTAGTGTCCCTATTCAATCTCAGTCTTTTTTATAAAATAACTCAAGAAACACTATATATGGGTGATCACTTAGGAGTACTCAGTGGGATCATATTTTAAAGAATAAAAATATCCTTTGGAAATCAATGTTTCGGGATAAAAATTTTATGAATAACTATGTAAGGAACATCTGGAATCAGGAAAAAGGATAAGAAATCAATATTGCTAAAGGAAAACACAATTTCCACTTCTGATTATATCCCCTTAAACCACCACAATGTATAGATGATCTATTATCATAAATATTCAAGTGAGATATCATATTTCCATGATCAGTAACTAGAATGGTAAACAACCACATCCCAATAAATTATATCCCCATGTTGATAAATTATAGCCATTAATTTCTAATGAAAATATCATTAATAATATGATAAATAATAAAATGGTCTCATAAAATTACCACCTCTATTACCTATCAATTTAGAGGCCCTTACAACACAAATGGGTATAGAGCTAGAAGCAAAATCCCTCACTAACTAGTCATGAATATTTGAATGAAATAATAATCATATACACATCATCCCATGTTTTAATCTATCTACCATAGGACATGAAATGATCCCATTACAACCCACTTCCTATTAGAAACAAGTTATATGACCCAAGTAGTTAATCATGTCAAGTATAAACCCATACACAATAAAATAATCATAAACATAATTAAGATACATTTAATATCAAGAAAATGTGATGGTCAAGTAAAAAACAAGCATTATTGCATCAATAGATATCACAGTCAAGGAAATGCCATCCCCAATATAGAATATTCACATCTTACCCATTTACTCATTACTTTACTTACTCCATTACTTAATCACAAATCATTGAATTATCATTAACAATATTTGAAGAATTTATACTTAAAAAATAGACCAAAAACATAATCATTTATCAAAATACATGTTTCTTTTATATTCCACATTTCCATTCCAAAATTTACAATTATTCTCTTTAAAACATTACCCCAACCAATGCTTTGTTTCCAATTATCATATTATTACATTCATCAAAAACCATTCCCATAAATTCATTTATATCTAATCATCATTCCATAATTAACTTCAATATCCATTTATAATTTAATCTCATGTAAGGTTTACCAATACGTTCATTTTATTCTTTAACTTTTTACCAATATTTAACTTATAACTCATTTTATTAACCTATGAATATGGTGAATTCAATTCATTTAATTCATTTAGTATTTTAAAATCATCCCTAAAATATATTACCAGTATCCCAATAAAAATTATTTTTATTAAATCATTTATTTATAAATTTATGAAGAAAATCCATTTTTTACTCTACCTCAATGTTCATTAAATTAATTTAAGAATCAATACACACTATAAGATGACTATGAATTACACCCCAACCAAACATTCTATTCCTAAAAAATCACAAATAACCTGAAACCACACAACTTCCCCGTCCGACATAATCAATATAACATTAAGAGGAATCACCACTCAATTCCTACCTATAAACCACCAAATTACTAGAACCAGAAATCACATAACAAAACACATACACATCCCTCTTCTTGAAGCTCACACAGTTAGGCTTCCAACCATAACTAGCATTACCACCCTAGAAAGAAACACTAGACCTAATTCTCTAAAGGACCTATAGATTCTCATTCAACAACCTGAGTTTTGAGGAATCATCCTATGGAATGTAAAAAATGTAAAATGAGGCAACCTACATAGAGAAGTTATCAACAATATTCTATCACCAACCCAGACTATAATCCACCCCTCACTAAACCACAAAAATTATAAAGAAAAGACTAGAATTTTAATAATAACCAGTCCTAAACTATACCTAAATATAGAATCTACAATGATACAAGAACTTGGATGAGTCTTAAAACATACCAATTCTATAATAGTTGAATAAAAATACATTAAAAATTATTCTGTGTTAATTCCAGGTTATTTCCCTATTTATAATTTCATTTCTAAATTTATACCTATCAAATTAAATTTATTTCAAAATTCAAATTCTCACAATAAATTTTTATTACTCACATATTCTATCCCAAACTATCATTATCAATGTATTAACATTTTAATTAGAAACTCAATCACTATTTACATGGAATGAAATTTTGGATAACCAACTTAACTACCCTTCCACTTTCAATTAATATCTAGGCTCACATATTTCATAAAAAGTATATAAAAAGGGTTAGAAATCATGAATTAATAATATATAACTAATTCATATTCTTAAAGAAAATAAAGATATAAAAACAAAGAAATGAATTATATCAAACAAAGAATAAAAAAATCTGAGAAATAAAAAATGGAACGCACAATATTCCTTTCCCTTGGAATAAATCAATATCACTGATCCTGAGATAAATTATTATTAAATATAATAAATTAATTCATATAATAAGACCATAACTTGAACCAAAAAATGTCTCAAGATAATATTTATGTATTAAAATACATAATTAAATATCAACCCCTCCCCCACCCCCACCCCCCGACAAAATCCTTCTCCACTAAGACTGATAAGAGAGTAATTAATTACGATATATAAAGTAATTTATGATATATGTTGACAATAAAGGATGGAATTAGTATAAACAGTTGGATCATATGATTCAATTTCTGGGCTACAATCAATGATAATGATGGAAATTCCAAGAATTCAAGTGAAGGAGATAACAATTGAAGAAGAATAATGATAATTTTAGTCATTCAATTCAAGGGGATAATAATAGAATGGTTCCAATTTTATAAAGGGTAAATCCAAGGTTATATAGAATATTAATAAAAATATAATTTCATAATATATAATTAAAACTCAAAACTACCCTACCTGAATAAAGCTGATCAAAATCCACAATGCGAATGTTATATCTGTGCCTAGTGAATATGGAAGAAACTCCCACTAATATATTACATGCTCTTCTACCTATATAAATCCACTATACCATTTTTTGAACTTTGTTAAAACTCCCTAGAAAAAATATTAAAAGGTGTTATGGAATGGATTATAGCCTGAATTATGTATTTAAAACACATATGTGAGAAGGAAACTCATTAACCCACAACCCACTTTGATATAAAAAATGGAATAATTGTGGTGGTCTAATTATCCACGTCACAATATTAATTCCATGGTAGGTTAGGTACATAAGCAATAGTAGAGAATGAAATAAAATAAATTAATTAAAACCCCAAAATCTAGAAGATGATACTAGATCAAAGACATCACCATGGTTTCCCACCATGACATGGAAGGATAACCCTAATAATTTATATCCAACTATGGTGTACACGACAACATGTTGAAAACCTCCTAAACATTTTTAAAGACATTCAAGACCTAAAATCACCTCAACCAAGCACCTCTACAATAACAAACTAAGCATTTAATACTTCCCTATTTCCCACTGGGAGTTCCTCTCGGAACCACACCCACCAAAACACCCATCACCATGATTTTGTGACCTCCTATAGACTTGTAATGAAACCAAACCCTTAAACCCAACTGTGTTGCCTATACGTAGGGTTTATAATGATATATATGTCATACTACACCCTCCAAAATGAGCATTGGAATCCTTGGGTTTTACAAAAACCACTACATCCATAGAACCTAAATAGGAAGGATCTTGGTCTACACCAAGGGTAATTTAAAGTCTGATTTCACTAAAACACAAAGTGGTCAAGCCCCACCATAGCCTCCATCATGGGTATTTCGAATCCCATTGTTCCAAAACTCAATTCCATGCCTCTAAAACACCTCCAAACTCCCTCGTGATACCCATAACTCCCAATAAATACAAATTAAATACCTAGAAAAAATAAAATCTTTTAAATAGTCATTATGGAGGTCCACCCAAGAGAAAATATCATAAAGGTCCTCCCCATGGTAGTTCAAATGAATTTCATGGTGGTCCTCCACATGATATTAATTAGTATGTCAATAACCATAGAGGTTCTACCCATGGTTAGAAATAAATAGATAGCTCTAGAGTTCCTACCAGAAGTTCTTATTATAAATGTACTAAATAAATCCATGTTAAGACCATCTATTTAGACCCTCCAAATAGAGTAAAATTATTTAACAGGAAAAAATGTCCTCCCCATGATGCTAGTTGTAAAGTTCCTCCATGTAATGCAAAGATCAACAGGCAAGGAGGTTATTCCCTTATCAAACTAACTGTATTCAAAATCTTTGGAGGTCCTCCACATGGAGTTAAAATAAATATATGAAATTTAGTTCTTCCCCATGTCATAAATATATGAATAAATATCCATGGAGGTGCCTACCATGGTGATCAAACCGATAAATTTAGACGTCCTCCCTAGTGTGTATTCTCTAGAGTTCATCCCTGTGAAAATATAAATGACTAAAGTAGAGGTCCTCCTTATTATGAAAAATAAGAAATTTATAACCATATAGGTCCTCCTTGTGGTGGTAAAATATTAAATAATCAAAATAGATGTATTTTCTATTAAAACAACCAATGAATAGGCAATTTTGGTGGTGTTCCTTAAAGTCTTCATTGTAGAGGTCCTCCTTGTAACAAAACACCGGATTAAAGTGTAATCCCCCCTATGGTGTTCATTTAAAAGGAACTCCTTACTGTGATGTAAATATTCAACATGAAGACCCTCCCCATGTTTTCATATTTCCAAAGTTTCCATCATATTGAGAGGCACTTGAAAATACAAAGTAGGTTATGCTTGGAACTTCATCACTGATCAATAGTGATTCATCTCAATTAGTGGCAAACCCAAGGAAATGATTATTATTAGTGCCTCCTTTAGGTCATGAACCCATTGATGTAGATAATAATGTTAAAGATAATCTCTCTTCACTCGATAAAATGGTGAGGAAAAACCTTTTTGGTCAGACCAAGTTGAATAATTTATTATGAAGGATGAATAAAATTATTTTTTCATGTAGAAAGAACGAATTGAGGAAAAGATACCATTTATATTCTACACCATTGTTAATTCTCATTATAAAATTCCCATGATATAAAAATAGGAGTGCACACCTCATATCCATCGTAACTTGTAGGAAACCTTCCATAACCAAAAATATAGGAACCTTTGGTGGATACATTGATCACGTCAAGGAATTAGATGAATGGTGCTACTACATTGTCCCTACATCCCTTTTGGGGGCTTGAGATCCTAGATCTAGAAAATAACATCATTATATTCAATAATACATCCTCAATGTTTTAATTATTATCAAAAAAATATTCTTTGATACCCAAAATAACATATATATCAGAGTTTATAGTGAATATGGTGATCAGTTTAGGGGATCATCACATGATCAAACACATTGGAAACAAACCCATGAAATAATTAATATATTATGAATGCTATCAGCATGAATATGAAGAACATAAAAAATAGGAATTCATGATGATTATAATCCTCTATCTTTATTCCTCAATGCTTGTTTCAGATCACTATAGCAGAAACTAAATGCCTCCTAACTCTAAGGGATAACACTGGCCTTGTGGATCCTCATTCATAATAAGAGTATTCTCATTCTTGAAAGGGGTGTCAGCACATTTGATGAAGATATATAAAGAAAAAAGATATTGAAGAGATGTTAAGTTAGTATTTTATACATCAATTTTACACACCATATGAGGGATTACATCCCTTTTATATACTATCTATATTTAATGGAGAGATTCAAAACAATAAAGCATCAGCTACCATCTCATGGAAATTGATGCATTACAACCTATTTGTATTAATCAATCACTGAACACTTAAAATTTAATTTATACATAAATAAATCATCTAATAAGTCATAACTGATGTAAACTATATGGAAGAAATGACATTTTCCAATGGACTTGAACCCTATATCATATTCCAATTCTATAGTGTGATATAGGCTAATAGAAGAATCTCACACTTCATTATGATGTGATCATATCATATCCTATGATATTTATCATATGAATATAATTGTATATAATCTATGTATATCATAAAATATGATATAATCTTATTTTATTACATATCCAACAATCTCTTACTAATACAAAAATCCTATAATAACTTTATGAAAAACTTCACTACTCTTTATGAATCCATCCAAAACTCTTTTGGGTACTGTTTATTAAACTATATTCATTTAGAAACATAAAATTATTCCAAAAAATAATAATTATCCAAATTTCTAACTATGTGACCCTATAGTACTTAATAGCATTGAAAATAAATATGAAATCTTGATGTTATATATGTAAGAAAAGTGGAGAGTCTAGAATCACATTAGTGATACTCAAGCTACTAAGGGGTCTGGTGTGATCTCTATTAAACATACTCATATCTCTATATGAACATTTCTACCACAATATGTAGAATATACAACATATTTATATCCATATAATCCCTTTTCCCATGATATTTGTTGACCACTAGACATGGAACAATGTCAAGAGTGTTTAAACTATCTCAGGATTTATTGAATCTCTAAAAACTATTGACTTGGTAGATGAATACATCACATATCATTTATCTAGTAGATGATAAAATCACATGTCTCTCATCAAAGTATCTAAACACATAATATTTGACTCTAATAGGCATGTACATATATTTTCTCAAGATAATACAATCAAATGACATGTATTTTTTCTTGTTATATATGTGGACAAAACCCATCCTGGTTAATCTCCAACTGATGACATTATCAATAAAAAGCCCATCCAAATTCTCATTAACTAATCATCAAGGATTTTGTAAGAATGGTATTAAAGTATGAAGGTTCTCATTATGGTTATTTCTCTAACCTCATGTAAAAAGGATTGATAATAAAAATACACCCCTAATTATATCAATGATTATATAAAATTACATGGGATATACTTTGGAGAGTCTATCCAAATAATAAATCTCCACTTATTATCTCATGATTACACTACTCAAACTAATATTAACATTTCATCACAACACATAATTATTTAAAATGATCATTGATTAGGGATTACTCTAATTTATATTTTCAGGGGATATTATCATTCCTCTATTCATGTAAAATGAATAAATGATTAATGGAAATAGCCTTTTATTATAAAACCATATGTATTTATAACCATTAAATCAATATATTATATATCATATACATATAGATTCAGCATGACCATCATGAATCTACTGTGATAATGTTTTTTTCAATGGATCCTCTAAATTTTCCTACATAGTCGTTGAACATATCCTAATATCACCCTCTCAACCATATATCACGTGAGATGGTATTTGAAAAGTATTTTTCTATTACTTTGGTGAGACTAGGGTCCCTTGGATTAATCAATAGATCCATTTTTTTTATAGAAAAGACCAATTTCTCCCTAGATTCTAGGAACCAATTCAAGTTCATAAATTAAATTCTTAATCCAAACAACTTCCTTCACAACATAAGATGAAGTTATTTAATCTACCTTAATATCGAGTCCCTGTATTGGATTATTTTAAACTCTTCAAACTAATAGAACAACCATTTAGGAAAAAAACTAGAATGAGATCTAATTTTATCTCTATCATATTGGAAACTAGAATCAATATACCCTTTACATAAAGCTCAACCTCTCCTCAGAAGAACAATAACATATCCTCAGTCCATTTTAAGTACTTAAGGATGTTCTTAACAATAATCTGGTGACTCTCATCAGGATTTTAATGGTATATATTATTTATTATAAGAGAATATAAAGTAGCATATTGAGTACACAACACATCATATATGAAATATTCAACAAAATATGAATAGGGAATTATATCCATCATTTCTAACTATTTAGAAGGATTTTTAATATTCCTGATATTAGTGTCATATAACACTGGTAAAGACCCATTTTTAAAGTTCTCCTTAATAAATAACATTAAAATGTTACTAATTTATGTGTCCAAACATAGTCCAAGAAACATATTAGATCTATTTCTATAGATATCCATACCCAGTATGTAGGCTATTTCACCCATGTGTATCATAAAGAAGCATTCTTTCAACCACATATTTACAGAGTTTAATATTGATACATCAATTTTGAAAATAATTATGTCATCCACATAAAATATCATAGATTCTACAAAACTCCCACTAATATACTTATATATGAAACAATCATTTACATTCATGATTAAAAAACACTTTGATTGTATTATCAAATCAGATATTTGAACTCTATGAATCTTTCTTCGATCCATAAATGGACTATTTCAATTTTCATAGCCTAGTAGAATAATTTGGAACTTCAAAACCTTTACACAATATTATATACATTCCTTTGATTAAATTATCATTAAGTAAATAATTTTTAACATCCATATGATATATCTTATAATCAAAATGAGCTATTATAGGAAGACATATTTGAATGTAATTTATCAATGAAATAATTGAAAATTTTCTTTCATAGTTAGTATCATGAATTTTCTTGTAACCCTTTTCCACCAGGGATTATTTATTGGTATAAATTCTACCATCCTGTATGTTTTTCTAAAAAACCCATTCATAGACTATGGATCTTATCTGTTTAGGTTCATCCATCAACTTCCATACTTGGTTATTGTAGATGGAGTCTATCTAAGATTCCATAGATTTTAATCATTTTTAGGAATCATAACTCTCAATGAAATACTAATAAGTAGTAGGTTTATCTCTTATGAGCATTACTTAATCATCAATTTTTTAAGAAATACATATCTCATGGGATCTTAATGAATCCTACCAGGCCCTATAGGTTCTTATGTTACTTGAGTTGGTTACTCTTCCATAAATCTTTGTACAAGTGGTTCAACTTTCATCTCAGGAACACTTCCTATTTTTTTCTTGAACTTATCCAATTTAAACTTTCCTTTAACATATGCATCAACTAATAAATTAATTCTCATAGAATATAGAAAATTAGGCCACAAACATTGTGCTCTGTAAAATTATAGAATTAATATAAATTAGTTTCCTTGGTATATCCAATAAATAAGAACTTATCATGCTTATGGTAAAGTTTTTCAAAATAAAAATATCAAGTGTATGCTTCACAACCCTAAATCTTCATTAAATAGATTTTGGGACATTTGAAATTTCATATCTCATATGGTGGCTTTAGGGTTTATTTATATATAATACAAATAATTAAGAATGAAGTAGTCACTAGAGTATAACCCCATAATGAAATAGGAAGGATAAACTGACTCATTATCAATAGAACCATGTCCGATAGGGTATGATTCCTCCTATAAGAAATTTGATTCCACTCGATGTTCTGGGAGGAGTGAGTTTTGGAAAAATTACACAATCTATTAGATGATCAGTGAATTCCCCGGTCAATTATATACCACCTTGATCCAATTGAAGAATCTTAATTTTTTTCCCATTTGATTTTTTATTTCATTCTAAAACTCTTTTAACTTTTCTAAAAAAAAGTATACTTGTGTTCCATTAGAAACCCAAAACTATACTGACTAAACTAATTAATAAATGTAATGATGTACCTAAATCAGCCACTTTCTTATGTACTCATTAATATACATACATCACTATGTATGAGATGCAAGATCCCACTATCCTTTTCACCTTTTCCACTAAAATGTTCTTTGGTAATTTCTTCCAATAAAAAAACTCAAATTTATCAAATGATACATAACAGAATGGTTCCAACAACCAATTTTTATGGACTCTTTCGATACATTTCTCATTTATATATACGAGGTGAAAATTACAAGGGTAGGTGGTATTAGAATCAACCTGACCTTTTAATTTTAAATGTTATTAACATGATTAATATATAAATTGTTTATCATATTACCAATTCCATAAAAAAATTCACTTATAGATATAGAAAAATGTTTCTCTTAGTAATGAATAAAAATTATATCTTGTATGTAACTAATATAGAAACAAAATTTATGTTTATAGAAGGAAAATAATAACATTTCTCCAATTCTATAACTAATCCACTTGATAAATTCATATCATATGTACCAAATTCCAATTCAGAAACTCTTACTCCATTTCAAACATGAAGGTCTGATTCTCCCTTTTTTAATTTACTCTTATCTCTGAGTCTATGTTTATCATCACAAATGTGTGATGCACATCCAATATCCATTACCCATGATTCAAAATTTATCTTGATAATATTCACATTCAAATTCTCATAATGATCATCTTTGAGAATAATTTTTAACCTTATATACTAATATATAAATTTTTTATAGGTCATGCATATAAGATATATCAAAATGATTAACATGATGTAATACAAAATCTACAATAAAAACAAATATATGGGTGTGTATCATATTTTATATTTTTTCATCAAGTAATTTTAATGAATATATTCCCACTAAAAATGAAGACCCCATACATTATATCCACTTAATGAGATAAGATCAATATTTCACTAAGTAATGAATATAATTTGGTGTTCATATCACCACTTAGTTATTTAGGCATGGAGTCATCCTAATAATAATATTTATGATTTTTAGATATTTGAGTGGATAACTCTTTGTTTGGGTATATCATATTGATATAAACTAAACTATATTCCTCTAGTATCCTAACACTTGTGGTTTCCTAGCTATGTATCATGAAAATATCACAATAGGATTTGGTTAACTAACTCTTAGAGGTATCTATTTCCACTATTCCTTACATAACATAATATAAGGGCACCATATTTTGGTAGAACCTACCTGATTAAATTATCAAGGTCTTAACAATTTCTTAGTTTAGAAATAATCTCACAATTAGTGTTTAATGGATTTTTATTTTAAAATTTTATCAATTTAATACACATCATATATATAATAAATTCAAAATTATTCCAAAATATGAAATATTTACTATCTCAAATTTTATTCATTTGTGTTGCATGATTCTAATTATTTTGTTTTGGAATCCCTATTTCATCCCCGAATTAATATATTCCCACTATATTAAGGTGTAACTCTTTACACAACCCACAATTTTTTGTTACTTATATAAAAATATAATAGAAATATATTTACATATGTCTAAATGCATCTCATGCATAATCTATA
Organism: Viscum album; assembly: GCA_963277665.1. Lineage (NCBI taxonomy): Eukaryota > Viridiplantae > Streptophyta > Magnoliopsida > Santalales > Viscaceae > Viscum > Viscum album. Next base: position 498,397,414 of record OY728127.1, read on the forward strand.
TTTACTCTTACGTAATGGTTTATAATTTTATGATCTTGACAATATCTACATGAGTAATCTTGGAGGCATAGGTAGCCAACCCCCAGCTTTCTAGTATAATTCATAAGCCTCTGAGAAAATGAGAAGTCTAACCCAAACTCCCTCTACCTAGGGTTACTTTACTCAAGGGATATTTCGATTCATAACAATTCTATAACCTAATATGTACCAGTTATGACCAATAGATAAATTCAAGTTAATAACTTTAATAACAAACTGAGGTAAGGGTAAATGAAAACTAAATATTATATTGTTCCACCTTTCATGGATAGATAATTCTATAAGATGTAAATTATTATATAAATTTAGAATATGGATAATCAAGGTTGAAGACAAGTGGTATTCTCCTTCTGTACTACATCAAAAATAGGGATTCAATCCCCCGTAGACCTGCACGTGGAAATGTATTTATTTTCAGAAGGCAGGAATTATTCAGCATGGTGAAACATGTGTGAGAACTGAGAGTTACCCAATTGTGGTGGGAATCACTCAGGTTCTTGTCACAGGGTTCCATGGTGATTGGAAGTATAACATTGCGAGAAAGCGCATAATAATGATAGTGGGAGTCATTGGATATGGGAAATTAGGAATCATTGGTCACTATGGTGGATGTGGCTCATAGGCTAGAATATAAACTTTAGATATGGGATCATATGTTTAATGTTGAATGTTATGCAAGACACAAGGGCGTGTGGTTCTAGGGATGTCTAGCCATGTATTAGGATTTTATGGCCATAGGGCCTTCGGACCAGCCTTAAGACTTCAGGACATGTATTTTATAATCTGATGTACCTATGGTCCTACGATCCATGTAATGGGTTCCCCCTCAACCCAAATTTAAAAATGGGTTTCTTTCCTTAATAAAATTTACTAGTCCCTAAATTTTTAAAAATAATTGAACATATGTAATATTCACATTTCATAAACTTTTTATAAACATGAATGTTCTAAAGGAAATAACAATTAAATAAACTCTTTATTTTTTTCAAGACATGAGATATCAATATGAAATTTTTATGTATAATTTAGGAATATATTTTTTTATTTTACATGTCCTGCAACTTATAATTTATAAAAATTTTATAAACCATAATAAAATTTATGAAAATATTATATTTTTAACAATTTTTTGTTATATAATATTTTATAACTGATAATAATATTATCAATCATAATCTACAATTAATAGATAAAGGTAACCATGTGTATCAATCATATATTATGATATAACCCAGTCATAACTTATGATCTATATCCCCAATTACGATTAGTGATTCGGTAAGGATCTAATCATATTTAACGATAGATCTAATACTGTAAATACATTACAATACTCTATTTTTTGAAATATTGGGATTATTAATATTTTACAATATCACGTATTGTATCATATGGTGTATTTTAAATCTACATGATTCCATAATATCATACCCTATGATATAAAATATTTGTATACTATGACTATACAAAATAGAAAAAAATCAATGTATTACATTTTATGATATGGATTCAAATTCCTTAAAACATCTAAATTCTTAATAAAAAATAAATAAAATCATGTTTATTTACTGATGAAGGTGTATATGATACCACAAATGGGTTTAGAAGTTTTTATAGAATTTCAATCATTGAGTGTACACACCATGGGATGAATCACATCCCTTTTATAGACTATCTTTATTTAAGGAAAAGAGTTTTAACACTATTATATGGGCTTCCATCTCATGGAAACTGATGTGTTATTTCATGTTGGTGCTAATAAATTATTGAACACTTAAATGATTTATTTATCCAGAAATAAACCATCTTATGATTTATAAATGATGTAAAACATGTGGAATATGTGGCACTAGACCATGCACTCAAACCCCATATTATATGTCAATTATAAAATACAATATATACTAACAGAAGTATTGCATTATTCATTATGATATGAGCATGTATATCCTATGATATTAATCATATTAATATCATATTTTATAATCTAGGTATATCATAAAGTATATATAAACTTATTTTAGTGCATATCCAACATATGGAGTTCTTCACATTACCCTTCTTGTAGCATAAAAGGCTTATTCGAACAAGTCGGATCATAGAATTATTGCTCTTGTCCAAATATTAGGCCCCATATCCATGTATACTTGTTTATATTTCTATTTAAATATTTTAATAATAAATGATCATAAGTGATGAACCCAACTAGAATGTGTTATTGATAAAATGTAGCATAAGACTTCCAAAAAAGTGAAGCAGGTGTCTAATTTATGAAAATTTTCCCCCTAAAAAACAATTTTAATGGATGATTCTACTTATCTAGGGTGATAATAATACTCACATAATCCATATCATTCTAGAATGAAATCCTATAAATCAAATAAATAAATAATGAAAAGTTAATTGATAGCATGAGAGTAGCCCCATCCTATAAGGATGGGGTTATTTTTACCTCCAAAACCACCCCTTCATCCATAAAACTCACAAATGGGTGTGTTCATGATCGTGAATGAGTAGGGTCCATCCTAGAAAATAGGGATGGGGGAATTTTTATTTCTCCCTAATTCAAGGAAGTTGGTCATTTCTTGAATAGTATAAAATCTAGAAGAATTGGATCAATAGATTTATTTTTTAAAGTTTCCCTACTCCTATCCTTTATCAAGGTCACGTTTAGTGGAAGAAATAGGTGTCTCCCTCAGAATTATCATTCAAAAAAATATTCCAATGGAGCATTAAGAGGAAAAATAAATACCTCACATGGGTCATAAACCAAAGTGGTCTTATAAAGAGATAAAGATGGAAGAGGATTATGATAATTCACTTGAATAATATTTAAAAACTGAAAAGAATATTTACTATTCTAATATGGATGGGGATCTGATTTATTTTTCTCATTATGAATTAGTAAATATTATTGATACAATTCCCATAGATAACACATAATATGACATAGGTGATAAATAATACGGTGAGAATATATTTATTCGAAACATGGTTAGCATCGAAGTGTGATAAGAGGTTGTGTGTACCTAATATCAAAAGAAGACCCATGACTTGGGTGCTCTATTGAACATCAAAATACCACCCAATAAGTGATATTTGACCAAGGATAAAGGAAAAAAGTGTGGTTATATCCACATCCCACCAATAACCCAAAAAGGATTATCCTCTCTTCTCTTAATAGAATATTTCCATGTATTAATCCAAGTTGGAGAGGTTGAGGAAACTCAATGCTACAATAATCAAAATGAATATACATGTTGAGTGAAACTCCCAACTAGATGTGTTTTCTCCTCCTTTAGTGAATCCACTTTAATAAGATAAGATTTCATACCCATAAAAGATAAATACAAGCCATCTCATTAGCCTAGGTCCAAGGAAACTGGTCGACTTGACCCTAACATTGATGGATTATCAGGAGTCCTATCTAATAAGACAACAACTACTAGTATTTCAGGTGAGTAACCTCAAACCAAATCATGACAATTACCAATATAATGCACAAACAAGCTGACCAAATTAGGTTCCACTAACTGCCTCAACTTAGTCATTACCATAAGAAAAAGTTTAACTAGAACTCCTTGAATCCTTTGAGTACCTTGATTCTCTAACGGAATCCATTAATGAGAGAAGTTCCCCAATGATAATGAAGAGGAAAACATATCCTATGTTTTTTGACATAACTCCTACTCCACCTAACTTTTTAAATTTCACGTTTCTAATGTTCAATGGAATGGTATATCTAGAATATAATCTCATTTAATTCACATCCTAATGCAGCCCCATGATGGGAACACTATAGTAGTAGGAGGCAGAAAAAAATAAGGTGTTATACTATATTCTCCTCATGAAATAACATGCTATTAAGATCCATTTCTAATTAAGAATAATTATGATGATAGTTTCTCTTCCAATTTTTCTTAATACAAAAAACAATAATTATTCTTAACCTTTCAAACATTAAATATAATAAAAATGAGATGGTTTTAGAAATCATTACTATATAAAATGGTTTCACCTATTATTTGAATATACAAATTCATTAAGAATAGTTGTTATTGATATGCATATATAATATTTTTTTTAACTCTAAACACTACTTATTTCTTTGAAATTCCCTTTTGGATTCTAAGAAATTACAATGGTACTGAAATAGATAGAACGTGTCATTTGGAATTCAAAAGCAAAATCTCAACCAGTTCTACCAACATAGGGGAAGAAATATATAAATATGGGTAGTGTTTCCATCACACTTAATTAAATATTGCTTTCAACCCTATCCCCTATGATTTCTAATTATCATGAAATTCTTATTCCTAAAAATGAATGAAAATCACAACACCCCAATGAAAATATACAAGATGTAAAGAAGGTAAAAAACCACTAAAATTAAAAAAATAAAAAGAATAAAGATTATTCCTTCTAAAATGAGTATGTCCTAGTATTTTTTACTGCATCCCTGGAAAGGAACTTGTTCACACTTCTAGAAGTCAAAATTCCCATTGAAATGGGGTTTAATGATTACCCCAATTTCTAATATTATCATCAGATGTTTGGGAACAGTGTAGAGGAATGTTTTATCTTTAAGGATTTTCTCAAGAAGATGATAGAGTCTGGGTATGTGAAATTTCACAAACCCTAGACTTAGGTGACTCATGTATCTACTACCTCGTCTAAATAAGGATAGTGGAAAGAAGTCTCAAACAAAGGGGAATAAAAATTTAGTCATTGGATGATAGAAATTTAGTTAATTGTGTGCAAGTCATCATCAAGGTATGATGGAATTAGAAAGTTGAAGCTACACATCCCTCTGTAGTACTTGAGGTGAAATCCTCATTTTCATAGTATTCCAAGAGTAAAGGGAACCGATGTTTGTGGGGAAATTCATGGGAATAAGAGTCTCTTCTAGAACCTAATCAGGTCTAGACCATATTATATTTCTTAGCCACATTACTGGGAGGATAGGAAACACTTGATAAAGTATAATTTTGATATAATTAAGATTCACAATATAACTTTGTCAATTTTATTCAATTTACAAACAATTTTTCAAATGTAGAGGAATATTATGAACCTAAATTCTAAACCCACAGTCAAGGTGGTGGTCATAGAGGTCATGGAAGGTGATTTTGAAATAGACCTCATTATTCAAGCATCATCCCCTTCAAGTCCATAATTACAGTAAAGACCCAAATAAAGGTTCTCTAATGAGATCAATAGGAACATTATTCTGATCATAACCCTTATAGGGATTTCTTTGATCCAATCACAACAGTACACCAATTTATAAGAAAACAGTTGGTCTGAAAACCCCAAGACATGGGGTGGTTTTTCAACCTCATATATTGATAGACACTCATAAATCCAAATAAATGGAATTATTTGTTTAGATATTAATATTTTAACATTAGTAATCAATTCAAATAGTATCAATATCGTAGGAATCATACGCCTTTTTTTAAAAGTATGACATTCTAAAGAATCTATCCATCATATTTACCCACCTATTAATTTTGGATGCCCTGTATCTCTCCAAATAACTTATGGGATCCCTTTTTATGGCTCATTAATTCCCATAATAGTTTAAGAATAATGTTTCCATGGATGAAACATAACACATGGAAATGGGTTTTACAGAATTATTAATGGTCATTTCATTCATGAAACAAGATAAAAAAACTAATATAAAAGGAAAAATAATAACCCTTTAAATATCTAAAAAGTTCAATAATATTAAAATTCACTAATACTTAGTTGAAAATGGTTGAAAAATCAACTTCATACCAATATAACCCCTCCACCGGTTGGGAAATAGTGAAGTTGAAATGTCTCCATAAAACCATAAAATACAGGGATAATAAAAAATTGAGTGGAGGACACTCAAGAGAATTAGGTTCAAGACTGAGTTCAACTACCTCATTTATGAATCCAAATTCATGGTATTCCACCAAATACATCGCTTTAATGACTTATTTAGAGGTCTCTTTATTTATATGCATGCAGAAGTTCCTTCCTCATGTCACCAATCCCTAAAATACTTTGCTGATGGTGAGGTCAGGAAATGTATAGTGATGAATCGCATTTTAAAGCCTATGAATCTAAATACATTGATATAGGGTACCATAATAGGGGTAAATAGTCACTTCTGAACAATTACACACAAATTATTTCCCCTAATGATTTGTAAGTTTCTCTAGTTAACCAATGGGGAAGACTCTGTGAAGACTTTGTGTTTCCATCAACCAAATCGAGGTGATAATTTAAGTGTTGGTAATCTATTAGATTGTACTATCCAATGATAGAGACCCTTTAATTACTTTCCTCTCATATATTTTCTAATTAAATGTTTCCATTGATCAATTATTACTAATAAAATAAATGACATTTATGAGTTCCATGTGAATTAATATTGATCATAAGAACCTCTACTTTAATGTGGGTATGAATGATATTATTTCAATGCAACCAACATTATTTGATTGTATAGACCTAAATCCTAGAATAATAACATGTGTTGTAGGTACATTCACTTCCATTCTCATGGTATCATCTTCACCTAATTAATAATTTCATTCCCTAAAAGGATATGATTCCAATGGAATTAATAATTCCCCTATATCACCACACAAATATCAATGAGTCGGGCCATTTCACACTCCTATGAATGATAAATATGATAAATAAGAGTAATATCTTAGGGATTATTTACCAATATTTTAGGAAGGCTTTTAGAATACAATCAATGAACTTTTTTGATGAATTTCAACATGGAAGAAGATATGTCACCCATGTTAATTAGTACCACCATGACCCTAGAAGAACATAATAAGTACATTACTTTTCTTAATAAATGCCGAGATGAATTTTCATATAATTACATGAAAATACCTAGGTTATATCCTTAGGTATATTTACATAACTCAAGAATTATGGATAACCATTATGACTATAAACATGAAAAAATTATAATGCAACCAACCCTTGATTCCAATGTAGAGGGTGAAGTCAATAAGATAGTCAAGGATAATTTCATCCAAGAAGTAGAGTACCCAAAGTGGATTGAAAATATTATCCTCGTGAAGAAAAAGAATTAGAAAATTAGGGTCTACATTGACTTTTTGAATTTAAAATACCACTACCCAAAGGAATATTTCCCAGTCTCGATCATGAAATTTTTGATTGATGTGAAAAATATTTTTTAGGAACTCTCATTCATGGAAGGGTATTCTGGTTATAACCCGATCTAAATACCCCCTAATGATGAAGATAATACTTACTTTAGATAACCCCAAGGGGTATGCTTCTACCAAGTAATTCCATGCGACTTGAAGAATAATTTAACCACCTACCGACATGCTATGAATCATATTTTAAATTCCTTCCTATGGAAGATCATGAAATGCTATGTGGATGATATGGTGGTAAAATCCCAATGAAGAAATGATCAACTCGTTGAACATGATCTAGTCATCAACAAAATATAGAAATATATTCTAATGATAAACCCTTTGAAATGAAATTTTAGGATGAAATCGAAAAAAATACTTGGCTTCATAGTATGCCATCCCAGTATCGAGGTCGACCCCAAGAAGGTCAAGGTGATACATGATATTACTTCTCCTTAAATTCTCAAGAAATTGAGATGGGTATAGGGTATTATCACTTATATCATACATTTTATTGACAACATTTCTAGAATTTTTTTCCATTCAAAATGAAGATAAATGAATGAGTCACCAATTAAAGGGATGAGAATAATCAAAAGGCCTTTGATGACCTCATGTAGTGCATAAATCACCCTCTAATATAGATATCATCCATAGAAGAGAGATGCCCCATCCACTATATGGAAACCCTGGGGAAGTTTCTTGGTTACCTCATCACTTAGAAAAAAAAAGATATAGGAAAATAGAATATCCTTCATCGTCTCAACAAGAAAATATCAAAATCAAAGACCTTATATTATGATATTGAAAATATATTACTTGTGTCGGCCTTGATGGTGTAGAATCCTAAACATTATCTATACCATCATGATATCTTCATGGTATCCTATATTGATCCACTCAAATATATCCCCAGTTTTTTTGTTAAATAGGTTAGTAAAATTATGGATGATCAATCTACAAAAATTTAAAATTCAATTTTTTTCTCAAAATGTGATAAAGAGACATACACTAATAGATTTTCTTATAGCAAACCCTGCCCCAAAGGATTCAATGTTAGACATAGAGATTCCTAAAAAAGAAGTTTTATTCATATATGAAACATCAAAATAATGGAATATATACTCTAATGGTGATTCTAGGAGTCTAAAAATAAAAATTATGGAAGACCTGAAGCTTATCAGGGTCGGATTAGGGATTGTATTCATCTTCATAACAAATTTAGTACTACCATATTATTTTTTAATATCATAAGGGTGTAAAAATAATGAGTTATAATATAAGGCTCTATTCATAGGCTTATAATTGGTCTTATAAATATCAATTTCCCAATTGGACATCACGGGTGATTTAGATCTGGTGATCAAGAAAATTAATAGCATTTATGACATAAATAAGAAAGAATTTCTCCAATTTATTGATTATGTATTAGGGTTAATGATTGAATTTCCATATGAGATGAAAATCACATATTATTAATTCACAAAGTAATCAAATGGATGTGTTGTAAAATGTATTTATCGCCTTATCATATATGGATAAATATGAAACATTCATTTTTATCATGAATTGTAGGGTGGAATCTCTATTTATCAATAATGATATGAAAGAAATCAATGAGATTAACACGAACCCAAATAAAAGTGAATATGTACCCTGATAAATTGATTATATAACCAGTTAGATGTCTCTAATAAGGTAATATATTAGAAATATAGTTTTTCATAGGATCGATCTAAAAAGGATTAATCATTTGAAAGATAAAAAATTTCATCTTTTATGGAAGCCCAAATTCTCAAAAAATTATCTATAAAAAAGGATTATATGGGGTCCTACTTGGTTTCATTAAAAGTCAAGAGTCCCTCTCTATTATGAAAGAATTATACTATAGTGCCTATTGTACTCATCAATTGGGAACCAAGTTCTTTCCGAAAATTTGAATACTTGGATAATTTTGACCATCGATGATGTAAGACTATAAAGAATTCAAAAAGATGTTTTATGCATGATAGATTCATAAAAATGCTATTCATCAACTGACATAGTTATTTCTCACTAACAAATACTCATATTTATTAATTGTATAGTAAATAAATATCATGGGTCCATACCCTCCATCCATGGAAAGGTAGTTAAATTTTATCCTTACTGACATCAATTTATTCTCAAAAGGGGCCAAATTTTCACACCTCAAGGAAGTTGGAACAATGGTTATCATTAATTTTATGAAGTAAATTATCATTAATAGATTCAGGGTTTCTCATACAGTAATTTCAAATAATTACACCAACTTATCTTCTTATAAACCAAATAAGCTATATAATGAGTATAATATTCAGTCCAAACACTCATCTTATTATCATGAAATGGAAACCAAATCGATAGAATCCTCTAATAATACTTTATCCAATATACTTTATAAGATAGTGGATAATGACAAGAATTCATGTCTAGAAAAAATATAACATGATTTATGATTTTATCTCACCACAACTCATACAACCTTTTGGGAGACCTTGTAATCACTAGTGTATGGGATAGAAACTATCTTTCCTATTGAAGTTCATTTTAACTCACTTTGTATTATTATCTATTATCAATTATCCATATTCAAGTAGTATCAGATAAAATTTCATGAGTTTGAATGAATCAATGTGAATAAGTTACACACAATACACAATCTAGAAGTGCATCAAAATCGAGTCACCTGATAATTTGATAAAAAGTTACACCGCTGCTAGTTCATCCAAGGAGAATTGATATTGGCTCTAAGAATACCAATGATACTGAGGAAAGAACCCCAAAATATTAATAATAAATGGGAAGGACCTTATTTCATACACAAGGTATATTCCAATGGATCATATTCCCTGATTACAATGGACAGAGTGTGTATCTTTCCTACCAACAATACAAGGTTTTTCAAGAAGTTATTTTCCTAGTTTTACATGAAAGTCCATTCTGTATGAATTTAAACTACTCAAAATAGATACATATAATACGAAAAAAAACATTATGGAAACTGATTCCTTATCGTGTGATGTTAAACTACATGTAATTTGGTCCAACTTTCATGGTCGATAAACTACTTTGAGTGTTATGTTTATATAACCTGATTTTTTACCAAATATCCCAATCTATGAAAGGGTTCCTAGTGTATGGTCTCCCTATACATAAGCCTAAACTATGAATAAAATCCCCAATCTATTTGAGAACTATGTATGTATTGATTTATATTATTTCAGGATATATAGTGACATCCAAATCACTTACCTCGGGCCTAGTCACAAATTTAATTTCCATCAAATGCCCATGACATCCTAGTGTTTAAGACTTCGTAAGTCCATGTCAGTTTTAACTCCAATGACTTAGCAATAGGATAAAACCAATAAATTTTCTCCTATTTTCTACTAAACCTAAAATAGATCTATACTAATTCCTTTTCTCTAATTTCCTTATTGTATGAATTTAAACTATATAGAAATTATTTCTTGTTAGGTGGAATTAAACTCCAAGATATATGGTTCGCACTACATGACCTTTAAACTTCTTAGATTGGCTCATTATATAAGCCTTAACCTCCATTCATGTGACTCCAATCTATGTATGAGCCCTAATTTAGGGTTCTATATATATACAAGTCAATACTAGAATAAAAATTCTCTTGTCTTTATAGAACTACATGTGTATTGATTCATATTCTCCTAGGATACATGGTGATGCCTAGACTTCCAATTTTGGGCCTAGACAAAAATACCATCAACCTTAATCCTAGTGTATGGGCCCCCACTCATTCATGCTGAGTTTTATAATGTCTCTTCATTAGAATAGAATCATTCCACTTCATTTTGGTGTTGATGGATCAATCATATAGGGTTTTCTCCCTCCTCTCACTAGGAAACCCATACATCTCATTATTATTTTACCTACAAACAAGATAGATATGAGAAGATATTTTCCAAGAACTTTGCGTATCTTGGTTCCTATTATTTCAATATATATATTGACATCCAAGTCACTTAACTTTAACCCATATGAAAATCTTAATTCCATCCCATTTTCCACCATTATCCAAGCATCTAGGTCTTATAATTCACATCAGGTTCATCTTTAGTAATTGTGTTCTATGATAAGAATCTACATATCTATCATGACCTAGCCCAATGGGATTAAGATAAAACTACCCCAAGCCCACCTCCATAGGCGAGAGTCTGATAATAAGAATAGAAAGGAATAACTAACATGGGTGGAATTTTCCTGAGTACCTGTGCACACACACCGGACCATATTGATGAAAATTTTTAAAGGAATCATAATAAAAAAATTCAACATATAGATAATAACCATGCAAGTAAAACCTATAGGGATTAAAAGTGTATAACAGCATAATCTGAAAACAAAATGGGGAAAAATGCATGCCCAACTAAAAATATGTCACAACCTAACAAAAGTAAATGCTAAGAGATCTAAACTATGAATCTAAAAGATCTAACTACCATACATGGTCAAATGCACTAGGGTATCCCTATGTTTCTCTAGGGAGTAAAAGTGTATGATATCATAATCTAAAAACAAAATTGGGAAAAATACATGCCCAACAACAAATATGTCACAACCTAACAAAAGTAAATATTGAGAGATCCCAAATCTGAATCTCAAATATATGACTACCATACATGGTCTAACACACTAGGTTCTCCCTATTCTCATCAGTAATCATTGAAAACCTATCTTTCATATTCATAAGACACAACATGTATAGGAAAATCCCATTAAGGGTGAGTATATACATACCCGGTAGGACACCCCAAAATCTGAAGGGGGAGAAGTAAGAGACATGATAGGAATAGTCAACTCAACCTAAACTAAGGGAGTAAAAAATCAAATGATATGGATACAAATATATATATTCTCAAAAAAATCCCAAACATGATAGGTATGGGATCTCCATCTCATAGACTATCCTAGGAAAAGAGTCTTCTGTCAATTCCAAGGTTCCATTAATGATGCCCAACATCTTGTGTGTTTGTCCATATAAGTAACCTTGTGGAGGGAACACACCTCACCATTGTACCTCACAGTAAAAGGTGCACAATATTTGAGTAGAGGACATACTCCTTAGTGCGTCCTGGGGATGCCACTTTGTATAAGGAGGACCCACACCAAATCTGATAGGGGGTACAACTTTGTGGATAGAGGTCATGTGCCTTATCCTTCAAGGGGTTACACTCAATGTCAGGATGGTTTTCACCATAATTCCATAGGGGGTTACAACTATGTGGATAGAGGACCTACTCCATAATTCCATTGGGGGTACAACTTAGTAAATAGAGGACCCACAACATAACTTCATAGTGAGGTACTACTTAGTAGATGGGGGACCTACACCCTAGTGCCATAGAGGGGTACCACTCAGTAGATAGAGAACCCACACCCTAACACCATAGAGGGTACCACTCAATTAAATAGAGTAAATTAACACAATTTGATAGGGGGTACCACTCAGTAGATAGAGGACCCACACCCTAATGTCATTGGGGGTACCACTCAGTAGATATGTAACACCTTAAGACATTACAATATTTTCCTTTTAAAATAAATTTAATTTTTGTTCCGAGATTGATTTATATGAAAAACCAATTTATGCTTATGTTACATGAAACATAATATTTATCTTTCTCTACATGGAACACTATGGTTATATTGTGTTACACGCAGGACTAGCTTTCCTAGATGGCTTGCATGACACGCAAAACCAGGTTTTACCGAACAATAATATATTATTAAAAATATTATAATTTATTTTAAAAAGATAAAATATAGACATGAAATTGATGGTTATGAATAGTACTAAATAAATTATAAAAATATATGGTTGAATTCATTAGTTACCAATTAATTATAAATAACTATATAAACCAAATGAATATAAAGGTAATGATTTTATAAATACTATTTTTATATGAAAAAAGTGATTTATCTTAATAAGTTAAATTAATTACTATTAGTGGATGATATAAATTAAATAAATATATTATATATTCAATAAAATATTTTTACATTCAATCAATAGGCTTTATAGTCATAATATAAGAACAACCCTAATTTTATATATAAAAACCTATATTTTTATAAAGGCAGTTTTATTGCATTTTAATGACACACCTATTATAAATATGAATTTTGGAAATTTTATAAATTTAATATTAAAAAATAAAATTAATTTTTGAAATATAAATATCAAAATTAGGTTGGCAATAATTTTTTGTATTTTCTGAAAAGTTTCATTTTTTAATTAATAGTAGAAAAATACTAAATTTTAATTCAAAACTGCTTTTTCATCTAATTTATTTGTAAGGTTAAATTACATTTTTGATTGGTTTTAAGGTTAAATTAGATCAATAATACATAAATTAATCCAATTTAGGTCATTTTAATCAATTTAAAATTGAAATTGGATATAAAAACTTAGCAATCTTTTGAACATTCTTACATTGAAAACCTGCATTGTCATCCTGTATGCGGTATTAATTATAAATTAATTCCTTCCACTTATGTGATTTGAATTTTTTAATATGGATTCTGTATTTTGAATCAGAATAATTTATAATATCTAATAAGTTCAACTTAGTTTCTGAAAAAAAAATATTAATGAAAGTGATTAAAATTAATTAGAGTGATTTGGAGAAAAATTAGCTTAATGAGGGACTAAAGCTTAAACTTAAGGGCCAAAATGGCCTAGAAACTTTTCAAAAAGCCATTTTATGGAAATATTTCAACCCTATACTCCATTTTATAGAATTGTTTTCATTATTTTAGCCACTTTTTGTAGAAAATTGACCCCAAAGAGCCCAGAGTTGGTGTCTACTACCATTACATTAGCATGATTACAAGGAATAAAATCACGAAGGATTGGAGAGTTTAGTAGTCTTGGTAAACCAAAAACATAAATGAGTCTTGTATTAAAAATTAATACACTAATTACAACATAATTTCTTTCTTTAGAGGATAACTTTATTCCTTCTAGTATATTCCTACGTATCTTTCATAGTATTCTTCTTGGATTCCTTGGGAAAGGAAACAAAATAAGGGTGAGCTCAAACGCTCAGTAAGGGTAAGATATAGAAGAAGAAATAATTAATCAATGAAATAATAATTATGGCATATAAAATAACTGAACACACATACCATGTAATCCACTATATATGGAAAATATCAATATTTCAATGTAAGAAACTAAAATACATTTCATTTAATCAATGATCTAAGAATGAAATGAATCTATAGATATGTCGACATAAAATCTTATAGATAAATAATATATAAAATGAATGTGATGCTTAATTATTGGAAATAATGTATTTAGAACATGAACCACTATACCATTAAGATATATCCTCAACATAGTTTAAGTATATGTGTAGAAACTCATCTATTCTTCTTGGAAACAAACTCAAAGGGATTTTCACCAACTAACATCGTCTCGTGAGACAACTGATTCATCAAGGAACTATATAAATTCCAAGCCCCACCCATCACTACATGTCCAAAGAATTCCTCACATATCTAATAATAAGTTTAACTAATAAATGTTCCTTATAAAATATTTTTATGGACAAGATGATACAAATTTATCAATATTTCCCCAAATAATCAAATAACTTTCAAAGTAAACACCATATGAAAAATGGTATACGGTTTAGGAAATGAAAATATCCATGATAAATGATATGGATAATTAGGGGAAATTCAATGTTCAATGAAAATATTAGTATATTTAGGATACTTTTTTGTTATATAATTAGGGAATAATGAGATTTTAGGAGCTGGATAATGGACATAAAACTAAAGATATTGACGAAGAATGTTACCTCTTCTTTAGGTAACTTATTTTAGTTTGAACCAAAGGGATTCCTTTGATGGATTTATTCCAAATATGAGGCTTCTAGGTTTAAGTTAGGTATGGTTAGGATATTTTTGGATGATATTTTTTGATCCAAAGTGTCTTGAGAGGTGTGAGAAAGTGGGAGGTATTAATTCATTTTTATAGTGGATGAGGAGTGGCACTCTTGTATGTTTTTAGAAAGAGAATTCCACCCATGTTTTTATCATGTAAAGTAGATACCATAATGGTAAAAATTAGAGTAAAGGGAGTATAGGTTATAAATATGTCCATAAAATGGATTTTGGTAATGTTTCTAGGTAATTTTGGCTCTTAAGATTAAGGTTTAGTCCTTTCTAAATATTAATTTCACCTTGATCGTTGTAATTAATTTTAATTACTTTCACTAATATTTTTTGTCAAAAACTAAGTTTAAACTATTATAAGTTATAAATTATTTTGATTTAAAATATGGGATCCATTTTTCCAAATTACAATCACAAAAGTTTTAGAAATTAATTTTAATTTAATCATGAAAACAGGATGACAATGCAGGTTTCTAAAGTAAAAATGTTCAAAAGTTTGCAAGATTTTTATATCCAATTTCAATATAAAATTGATTAAAATGACCTAAATTGGATTAATTAATAAAAAAATGATCTAATTAAACTTTAAAAATAATTTAAAATATAATTTAACCTTATAAATTAATTTGGTGAAAAAATAGTTTTGAATTAAAATTCAGTATTTTTTACTATTTATCAAAAAATGAAACATCGCAGAAAAATTAAAAAAATTCACACTAACCTAATTTTTATGTCTTTTGTAACACCTCGAGCTTCCACGATACGCTTCTCATTCAATAATGCAATAGCTTGCATTGTACGCAACTTCGAGTTCTAAAACACCGCGACTAATCAAAGTAGCCGTTATGAATAGTAATAACCACTTTTTAAAATTATAGAAATTTTATATATCAAAATGGACTTCATTTTTGTATTCGTAATATCTAAATTATCCAAAGTTGAATTTTTTGTAATTTTCTGAGAACTTCCAATTTTTATGAATAGTGAAAATTACTTAAAAACAACTTTTTTAATCAAAATAATTTATAGTGAAAAATTATACTATTTAGTGGTTTTAAAGTATAATTAGAATATATTTTTAAAATTTTATCCAAAGGTGCTAATTAGAATTAATTTAACATTGAAATTGGACATAAACAATTGCCAATCTTTTGATATAAATTGTTTCTTAAAAACACGCTATTTGTTGTAATAGCGGGAATTAATTATAAAATTAATTAATTCAACTTATATGTTTGGAATTTTTTAAAATAGACATCATTTTTGAATTCGGAATATCAATTATAGCTTAGGGTGAAATTTTGGCATTGTTCTGAAAAACTTTAATTTTTGATGAATAGTGAAACCACTAAGTGGTAGTTAAATAACTGATTTTTTGTTTAAATGAAATATTACCACTTCTGTGATTTGATTTTCAAAAATCTGACATACATGGTTGTCATTAAGAAGTAAAATGTGGTTCAATGAGATCAAAATAATTTTTTTGGTGAATAGTAACTTTTAAGTTCTTAATCGCGATTAGAGGTAATTAGTGTAGTTTAAGGTAAAAATAATGTTTTAATAATATGAGATGAGCTTGAAACTTGTCTTACTACTATTGGATGATTCATGGCCGACCAATAAAACCCATGGGTCAACTTGGGGACCCCATGGAGCCACTTTGGTTGGAAAATGACATTAATATATATTTATTTAATGTTAAAATTAAATTGACACAAACATGAGTTATTTTACTAAAACAGTTTTTAAGTGGGGTTACACAAGTCCAAATTTTGACTATAAATATTCATTAGAAAGATAAAAATATTTACTACATCATAGTATTTTTTTTATAATTTTTAGGCATTAAATAAATTAAATTATTTATGACATCATTATGATGCAGTGATGACCTCATTATTTAACGATTTTAATAAAATGAAAAGATAATGAAAAATCCAAGGCTTACACTAGTCCAAAGACTATTGTATGGGTAGATTTAGAACCCTTATCACCTTATCCACGAATTATATAAGTGTGGGACCTTTGGAATCCGAAATCATTGTGTAATAATGTAACATTTCAATCTTTCCAAAAGAGCCCCTCCTCTCCACTTATAAAAGGCCCCCACCTCTCACACCTTATTCACACATTCAATAAATTTGGATTGGACAACCTATGCCCAAATACTCTCCCAACTTCCCCCTCTTACTCCTATAAGCCTCACTTTGGGCAGAACTCTTCTCAAGGAAGCCTTTGGCTCAAATCAAAAAGAGTTACCCGATTTTGAGGTAATGTCTTCTCTAATGTTGTTTTGTTTTATTTTTCTTCTCCAACCCCCTAAACTCTTTTTATTAATTTCTTTTGTAACAACACCAGTATCCTCAATATACTAGGATGTTTTTATAATAAGTATTAGAGATACACTTACACACACCTACATCTAATGGTTAAAGAACATACGGTTTCTGTGGATGGTGAATTTCTGCCTCACGAAGCGATGATTGTTCAACACTCATATAACACCTTCAAAGGTGGCCATTAAGATGTCACTATTTTTATATATGATATATAATATGTTTATGTTTTACTTATTCTTCTGTATTTCTCATTTATGTCATACTTTATGATTTCCATTATGGGTAAAACGCGATAATTTCATTTTAGGAAGTGCGGACTACCGCCCCCTCAAAGTGATTTGAATCGTTAATGCCATATGTGGGATGTATAAAGGGTTGATTAAATGGTATTATACACTATATTATACTTTAATTATATTTTAAATTTATATCATTATGATTTCGTTCCATTAAATATGAAATTGAAATGAAAGTAGCGTTCATGCCTACGTACGGCTTACCGTCTCCATGAACGGTGCATTTCATTTCTTACCTCTAAATGTTATGTAATATTATAAATGAATGTATATACTGGATATATAAGATATGTATGACATCTAAATCATGAATATAATTCTGGAGATAATGGATATTCTACCACACAAACAACATGTAATTATAAGAAGTTTATTGTTGACTCAAGTACCAAAGATCGAAAAAACAACCGTTATTAACTTAAATAATTACATAATGTTCATATCATTGTAATAAGTTATATAATAAAGATAATGAAATTGAAAATGGTTCTTAATAAGGTATATATTAACTCTAGTTTATTATTCAGGAGGTTAAAGAATGGTTGAGTCAAGTCAGACACAAGGTAAGGGAACTTCTTAACCCAACTTCCATTCTTTGGGTTAATCTCCTACTTTCAAATTATGTCATGATATTATTATGTCTTATTTTGTATTCTTCATGTGTACCTATAGTGAATACACATAATATGTCTATTTTATTTTAAAAACAATTTTTTAAGGACTTTGTCTCAATCTCCTTTCATTGAGGCATATTTGGTTTTATACACAACTTTCTTTTATACGGTGTATAAACCCCTTTGACTTTTACGTATATTTCAAAAGGAATATTTTTTATACGAAGCGTTTACTAAACGAAAAAAGGGAATGTTTTTGTCGTACGTATGTGGCGACAATGACTTCTCCACCGCCATGACCACTATTTGAGTTTCGGCTTCCTCTACAAGCCATCATTTTTTTTAATGAAAAATAAATACCATGTTATACTTTTATTTTATTTTGGTATTTAAAATGGTTTTGAAAGAGTTTTTATTATATCAATGTGTTGTATTGATATCTTGTGATTGAAATGTGGAAATGTTATGTTTCCTTTATTCATGTTTTATGTGATATGATTATGTTATGGTTTATGATATGTTTAAACCTATTCATATGAGGAATGCATTGGACTTATTAAGTGACGGGTGGAGCCCGCTATAGCTCCTCGATGCATCGGTAGGTCTCATGAGACAACTAGACGTGGAATTGGCTGAGGCCCTTTCCCAATTTGATTTGTGATTTTGGCCGAGGCCTTAATCATTTTAGACGTCTTGGCCGAGGCCTTGAAAAAATGTTTCAGAATGTCTGGCATTATGCATTCCATCATTATGAAAGTGGTTAATGATATTTCATGTGATTATTCGACCAGTAGAATATCCACATGAAGAAGTAAATGGCATTATCTCATTTTACTTTTGCCATATTATGTTGATGTTCAAGTTTAAAAGGCTTTTGTTTTAGTTATACATTGCCTTAAATGTTTATGTTTATTTATGAAGGCTTCCGCAATATTGTTATCCTTACTGAGCATCTGAGCTCACCCCTTTCAATGTTTTAATATTTTCCAGGATGTGAAGAAGTATTTTATGAATGACCTGCAGGGATTGTCAGAAGAGGATATGAGTGTGGACTATGGAGACTTTGTTATTGTAGTTTTTCACTTTATGATGTAATGTAACGTTTAGGAATGTATCTAGTGTTTCCAAGGCTACTAAACTAATCGGTCTTTCGAGACTTGATCTTTTGTGATCATGCCAATGTTACGAAGTACTGCACCGACTCTGGGTAGCTGGGGTCGGGGCGTTACAGTTGGTATCAGAGGCAGTTTAGTACAAACCTTGGAAGCTAGATTTAGATAAACTCTGATTAAAGCACGTAGACCTAAGATGAACTTTGAGGATTAGTAAAGAAGAACTTCCTAGAATTTTGGTATTGTAGAGATTTTGTGAGTTTTCCGAGCAATACATCCTTGTCTGGATACGAGCAGGTAGAGGCGGCTCTGGCACAGATGTTCCTAGGGGTAAAACCCGAAAACACCGCTTTGAGCTAGACTCGAACGGGAACTGGTGCACGACAACGGGCCTTACTGCACTCTTGGTTACGACACTCCCGGGAGATATGCTTAGGATAACTCTCATTTTCTTTACAAATCATTATGAAGGGTTTATGAGTATATACTTCCTCAAAGAAAACATTTTTATGATTATGGATTATATCCATAAATAGTTCAATTTATGTTAAGTATTTTACAAGTATGGAATTATGTATTTTGATTCATAAACTAATCTAGTTTATGCCATTGTTTAGAAATGGCGGCTAGTGGAAGGAATGGAAACCGTATCAATACACGCACTCCGTGTAGGGATTGCCCTCCTGCTCAAGATAATTATTGTGGATCTGGAGATACAACTGGTGCTGATCAACTTATTACCATACTGGGACAACTCACTCAGGTTATGAATAATAACCTTACTCGTATGGAGCACCCTGATCCGCAACGTGGAGGATCAATGCTAGATTGTTTCATGAGGCAAAAACCACCAACCTTCAATGGGAGTACAAATCCTATAGTAGCCGAGCAATGGATAAACTCTTTAGAGAAAATATTCCATCCCTTGGGGAGTAGCGAAAGGGAGAAGGTTGTCATGGAAGTTTACCGCCTCACTGGAGATGTCGATCAGTGGTGGTCGCTGATTCAAAACACAAAGGAAGATGATGACGTATCGAATATGGAATAGAGGGAGTTCAAAGAACTTTTCTTAGAAAAATACTTTCCTCGTGACCATCGAGCAGATATGGAAAGGCAATTTCTGAGTCTGAGGCAGAAGGAGGATGAGAATGTCACAAAGTATGAGGCTAACATTACAAGGTTAGCGAGGCATAATGCCGATTATATACGTAACCCAAGGAGTAATATTGATCGTTTATTTGATGGGTTAAAACCATTTCTCCATCGAGCTTTGGTATCACAATCCTTCTCATCATACGAAGATATTGTCTCGTGTGCTATCAAGACAGAAAAGGAATTCTCTATGTCTTATGAAAACAAAGTAAAGCAAGAGAAGAAGAGAACGGTGGAACAAGAGACAGATAAAGGGAAAAAGGGAAATAAGGATTTTCCATTATGTGATAATTGTGGGAAGAATCACCCGGGTACTTGCCTAAAAGGAATGAGAGTTTGTTATAAATGTGGAGAAAAGGGTCACCAGGCTCGTGATTGCAAGGGAAAGAAAAAGGCTATCAAAGTTGAATGCTACAATTGTAGAGAAATGGGTCATTATTCAAATGAATGTCCTAAGCGTCAGGGAAACTTACCTCAGAAAAGGCCAAGGGATCAAGGAAAATCTTATGCTGTTACTACAGTTGAAGCAGAATAACTAATGTATTGGTGCTTTTGGACTCATGGATTATATTCTGGTTATTAGAATAATGTGATATATATATATAAGGATTGTACTACAGTACTTGTTGATTTCAGTAAGGTTTTAATATGATGAAGGTAATTATATTTTTAGTATGTGACAATAAGAGAAACTTTACTTTGTTTGGGGAATCTGATAAATTGATTTTGGAATTAAGAGACCTTTTAGAGAAAGTCTGGACAGAGGTATTTTGGATAACTATAAAGGTTGGAGTGGATTAAGTTAATATTTGGATAGTATTGTTTAAGGTTAAAAAATTTATGAAGATTATTTTTGGAATATTATGATACTATAGTTTTAGGAAAAGGACAACCTGCAGGGTGGAGCATAACCCGTCGCGTCGGACAAAGCTGCAGGAATCGAACCCACAATCATAGTGCGACAGGCCTTTATTTCCTACCACTAGCCTACAGGAAGTCCTTGGTTATTACAAAATAATTTTACTAATCTAAATGTTATGTGTTAACATTTGGAACCTTATACAATTAGGATAAGTATAATATTTTTGAGTTTTATTATCTTTTTGAGTGAAAGATGAGTTGAAGGTTGAAACTCTAATTGTCAACCATAAATATATTTATACCTATCTCTTATTCAATGAATAAATTAATTCTTAAACTTTATTAAAGGCATATTAAAACAAAAAAATGTGTTATCCTAATACCTTATGTCTTGTGGAACTGATGATGTTTTAAATCAACATAGATTGAAGGCTTTGAGGCCCTAAATTTGACAGTTTATTGTGATTGATGACCTCAATCACTCCCTACAAATATTTACGTTTTTCCTCCAATTATATGTCTCTAATTGCCACCAATGTTCTCCTAATCGAGATCATAATTGGGTGGTGACTTTTTCATTTCCCTTTCCCTCTTATTAAGGCTAAATTTTATTAATCTTATTTCCGATGTGGGTTTTCCACAAAGGTATTTTCTCTTTTCAACCTTTTATTTTCAAAGAAAATTTTCAAATTGCGAGGACGCAATTTATTGAAGGAGGGGAGAATGTAACACCCCGAGCTTCCACGATACGCTTCTCATTCAATAATGCAATAGCTTGCATTGTACGCAACTTCGAGTTCTAAAACACCGCGACTAATCAAAGTAGCCGTTATGAATAGTAATAACCACTTTTTAAAATTATAGAAATTTTATATTTCAAAATGGACTTCATTTTTGTATTCGTAATATCTAAATTATCCAAAGTTGAATTTTTTGTAATTTTCTGAGAACTTCCAATTTTTATGAATAGTGAAAATTACTAAAAAACAACTTTTTTAATCAAAATAATTTATAGTGATAAATTATACTATTTAGTGTGTTTAAAGTATAATTAGAATATATTTTTACCATTTTATCCAAAGGTGGTCATTAGAATTAATTTAACATTGAAATTGGAAATAAACAATTGCCAATCTTTTGATATAAATTGTTTCTTAAAAACATGCTATTTGTTGTAATAGCGGGAATTAATTATAAAATTAATTAATGCAACTTATATGTTTGGAATTTTGTAAAATAGACATCATTTTTGAATTCGGAATATCAATTATAGCTTAGGGTGAAATTTTGGCATTGTTCTGAAAAACTTTAATTTTTGATGAATAGTGAAACCACTAAGTGGTAGTTAAACAACTGATTTTTTGTTTAAATGAAATATTACCACTTTTGTGATTTGATTTTCAAAAATCCGACATACATGGTTGTCATTAAGAAGTAAAATGTGGTTCAATGAGATCAAAATAATTTTTTTGGTGAATAGTAACTTTTAAGTTCTTAATCGCGATTAGAGGTAATTAGTGTAGTTTAAGGTAAAAATAGTGTTTTAATAATATGAGATGAGTTTGACACTTGTCTTACTCCTATTATATTAGTCATGGCCGACCAAGACAACCCATGGGTCAACTTGGGGACCCCATGGAGCCACTTTGGTTGGAAAATGACATTAATATATATTTATTTAATGTTAAAATTAAATTGACACAAACATGAGTTATTTTACTAAAACAGTTTTTAAGTGGGGTTACACAAGTCCAACTTTTGACTATAAATATTCATTAGAAAGATAAAACGATTTCCTACATCATAGTATTTTTTTTATAATTTTTAGGCATTAAATAAATTAAATTATTTATGACATCATTATGATGCAGTGATGACCTCATTATTTAACGATTTTAATAAAATGAAAAGATAATGAAAAATCCAAGGCTTACACTTGTCCAAAGACTATTGGATGGGTATATTTCGAACCCTTATCACCTTATCCACGAATTATATAAGTGTGGGACCTTTGGAATCCGAAATCATTGTGTAATAATGTAACATTTCAATCTTTCCAAAAGAGCCCCTCCTCTCCACTTATAAAAGGCCCCCACCTCTCACACCTTATTCACACCTTCAATCCATTTCGCTCGGACAACCTCTGCCCAAATACTCTCCCAACTTCCCCTTCTTACTCCTATAAGCCTCACTTTGGGCAGAACTCTTCTCAAGGAAGCCTTTGGCTCAAATCAAAAAGAGTTACCCGATTTTGAGGTAATGTCTTCTCTAATGTTGTTTTGTTTTATTTTTCTTATCCAACCCCCTAAACTCTTTTTATTAATTTCTTTTGTAACAACACCAGTATCCTCAATATACTAGTATGTTTTTATAAGAAGTATTAGAGCTACACTTACACACACCTACATCTAATGGTTAAAGAACATACGGTTTCTGTGGATGGCGAATTTCTGCCTCACGAAGCGATGATTGTTCAACACTCATATAACACCTTCAAAGGTGGCCATTAAGATGTAACTATTTTTATATATGATATATAATATGTTTATGTTTTACTTATGCTTCTGTATTTCTAATTTATGTCATAATTTATGATTTCCATTATGGGTAAAACGCGATAATTTCATTTTAGGAAGTGCGGACTACCGCCCCCTCAAAGTGATTTGAATCGTTAATGCCATATGTGGGATGTATAAAGGGTGGATTAAATGGTATTATACACTATATTATACTGTAATTATATTATAAATTTATATCATTATGATTTCATTCCATTAAATATGAAATTGAAATGAAAGTAGCGTTCATGCGTACGTACGGCTTACCGTCACCATGAACGGTGCATTTCATTTCTTACCTCTAAATGTTACGTAATATTATAAATGAATGTATATACTGGATATATAAGATATGTATGAAATCTAAATCATGAATATAATTCTGGAGATAATGGATATTCTACCACACAAACAACTTGTAATTATAAGAAGTTTATTGTTGACTCAAGTACCAAAGATCGACAAAACAACCGTTATTAACTTAAATAATTACATAATGTTCATATCATTGTAATAAGTGATATAATAAAGATAATGAAATTGAAAATGGTTCTTAATAAGGTATATATTAACTCTAGTTTATTATTCAGGAGGTTAAAGAACGGTTGAGTCAAGTCAGACACAAGGTAAGGGAACTTCTTAACCCAACTTCCATTCTTTGGGTTAATCTCCTACTTTCAAATTATGTCATGATATTATTATGTCTTATTTTGTATTCTTCATGTGTACCTATAGTGAATACACATAATATGTCTATTTTATTTTAAAAACGATTTTTTTAAGGACTTTGTCTCAATCTCCTTTCATTGAGGCATATTTGGTTTTATACACAACTTTCTTTTATACGGTGTATAAACCCCTATGACTTTTACGTATATTTCAAAAGGAATCTTTTTTATACGAAGAGTTTACTAAACGAAAAAAGGGAATGTTTTTGTCGTACGTATGTGGCGACAACGACTTCTCCGCCGCCATGACCACTATTTGAGTTTCGGCTTCCTCTACAAGCCATCATTTTTTTTAATGAAAAATAAATACCATGTTATACTTTTCTTTTATTTTGGTATTGAAAATGGTTTTCAAAGAGTTTTTATTATATCAATGTGTTGTATTGATATCTTGTGATTGAAATGTGGAAATGTTATGTTTCCTTTATGCATGTTTTATGTGATACGATTATGTTATGGTTTATGATATGTTTAAACCTATTCATATGAGGAATGCATTGGACTTATTAAGTGACGGGTGGAGCCCGCTATAGCTCCTCGATGCATCGGTAGGTCTCATGAGACAACTAGACGTGGAATTGGCCGAGGCGCTTTCCCAATTTGATTTGTGATTTTGGCCGAGGCCTTAATCATTTTAGACGTCTTGGCCGAGGCCTTGACAAAATGTTTCAGAATGTCTGGCATTATGCATTCCATCATTATGAAAGTGGTTAATGATATTTCATGAGATTATTCGACCAATAGAATATCCATGTGAAGAAGTAAATGGCATTATCTCATTTTACTTTTGCCATATTATGTTGATGTTCAAGTTTAGAAGGCTTTTGTTTTAGTTATACATTGCCTTAAATGTTAATGTTTATTTATGAAGGCTTCCGCAATGTTGTTATCCTTACTGATCATCTGAGCGCACCCCTTTCAATGTTTTAATATTTTCTAGGATGTGAAGAAGTATTTTATGAATGACCTGTAGGGATTGTCAGAAGAGGATATGAGTGTGGACTATGGAGACTTTGTTATTGTAGTTTTTCACTTTATGATGTAATGTAACGTTTACGAATGTATCTAGTGTTTCCAAGGCTACTAAACTAATCGGTCTTTCGAGACTTGATCTTTTGTGATCATGCCAATGTTACGAAGTAATGCACCGACTCTGGGTAGCTGGGGTCGGGGCGTTACAGTTGGTATCAGAGGCAGTTTAGTACAAACCTTGGAAGCTAGATTTAGATAAACTCTGATTAAAGCACGTAGACCTAAGATGAACTTTGGGGATTAGTATAGAAGAACTTCCTAGAATTTTGGTATTGTAGAGATTTTGTGAGTTTTCCGAGCAATACATCCCTTTCTGGATACGAGCAGGTAGAGGCGGCTCTGGCACAGATGTTCCTAGGGGTAAAACCCGAAAACACCACTTTGAGCTAGACTCGAACGGGAACTGGTGCACGACAACGGGCATTGCTGCACTCTTGGTTACGACACTCCCGGGGGATATGATTAGGATAACTCTCATTTTCTTTACAAATCATTATGAAGGGTTTATGAGTATATACTTCCTCAAAGAAAACATTTTTATGATTATGGATTATATCCATAAATAGTTCAATTTATGTTAAGTATTTTACAAGTATGGAATTATGTATTTTGATTCATAAACTAATCTAGTTTATGCCATTGTTTAGAAATGGCGGCTAGTGGAAGGAATGGAAACCGTATCAATACACGCACTCCGTGTAGGGATTGCCCTCCTGCTCAAGATAATTATTGTGGATCTGGAGATACAACTGGTGCTGATCAACTTATTACCATACTGGGACAACTCACTCAGGTTATGAATAATAACCTTACTCGTATGGAGCACCCTGATCCGCAACGTGGAGGATCAATGCTAGATCGTTTCATGAGGCAACAACCACCAAACTTCAATGGGAGTACAAATCCTATAGTAGTCGAGCAATGGATAAACTCCTTAGAGAAAATATTCCATCCCTTGGGGAGTAGCGAAAGGGAGAAGGTTGTCATGGCAGTTTACCACCTCACTAGAGATGCCGATCAGTGGTGGTCGCTGATTCAAAACACAAAGGAAGATGATGACGTATCGAATATGGAATGGAGGGAGTTCAAAGAACTTTTCTTAGAAAAATACTTTCCTCGTGACCATCGAGCAGATATGGAAAGGCAATTTCTGAGTCTGAGGCAGATGGAGGATGAGAATGTCGCAAAGTATGAGTCTAACATTACAAGGTTAGCGAGGCATTCTTCCGATTATATACGTAACCCAAGGAGTAAGATTGATCGTTTCTTTGATGGGTTAAAACCATTTCTCCATCGAGCTTTGGTATCACAATCCTTCTCATCATACGAAGATATTGTCTCGTGTGCTATCAAGACAGAAAAGGAATTCTCTATGTCTTATGAAAACAAAGTAAAGCAAGAGAAGAAGAGAACGGTGGAACAAGAGACAGATAAAGGGAAAAAGGGAAAGAAGGATTTTCCATTATGTGATAATTGTGGGAAGAATCACCCTGGTACCTGCCTAAAAGGAATGAGAGTTTGTTATAAATGTGGAGAAAAGGGTCACCAGGCTCGTTATTGCAAGGGAAAGAAAAAGGCTATCAAAGTTGAATGCTACAATTGTAGAGAAAAGGGTCATTATGAAAATGAATGTCCTAAGCGTCAGGGAAACTTACCTCAGAAAAGGCCAAGGGATCAAGGAAAATCTTATGTTGTTACTACAGTTGAAGCAGAATAACTAATGTATTGGTGCTTTTGGACTCATGGATTATATTCTGGTTATTAGAATAATGTGATATATATATATAAGGATTGTACCGTAGTACTTTTTGATTTCAGAAAGGTTTTAATATGATTAAGGTAATTATATTTTTAGTATGTGACAATAAGAGAAACTTTACTTTGTTTGGGGAATCTGATAAATTGATTTTGGAATTAAGAGACCTTTTAGAGAAAGTCTGGACAGAGGTATTTTGGATAACTATAAAGGTTGGAGTGGATTAAGTTAATATTTGGATAGTATTGTTTAAGGTTAAAAAATTTATGAAGATTATTTTTGGAATATTATGATACTATAGTTTTAGGAAAAGGACAACCTGCAGGGTGGGGCATAACCCGTCGCGTCAGACAAAGCTGCAAGAATCGAACCCACAATCATAGTGCGACAGGCCTTTATTTCCTACCACTAGCCTACAGGAAGTCCCTAGTTATTACAAAATAATTTTACTAATCTAAATGTTATGTGTTAACATTTGGAACCTTATACAATTAGGATAAGTATAATATTTTTGAGTTTTATTATCTTTTTGAGTGAAAGATGAGTTGAAGGTTGAAACTCTAATTGTCAACCATAAATATATTTATACCTATCTCTTATTCAATGAATAAATTAATTCTTAAACTTTATTAAAGGGATATTAAAACAAAAAAATGTGTTATCCTAATACCTTATGTCTTGTGGAACTGATGATGTTTTAAATCAACATAGATTGAAGGCTTTGAGGCCTTCAATTTGACAGTTGATTGTGATTGATGACCTCAATCACTCCCTACAAATATTTACGTTTTTCCTCCAATTATATGTCTCTAATTTCCACCAATGTTCTCCTAATCGAGATCATAATTGGGTGGTGACTTTTTCATTTCCCTTTCCCTCTTATTAAGGCTAAATTTTATTAATCTTATTTCCGATGTGGGTTTTCCACAAAGGTATTTTCTCTTTTCAACCTTTTATTTTCAAAGAAAAATTTCAAATTGCGAGGACGCAATTTATTGAAGGAGGGGAGAATGTAACACCCCGAGCTTCCACGATACGCTTCTCATTCAATAATGCAATAGCTTGCGTTGTACGCAACTTCGAGTTCTAAAACACCGTGACTATTCAAAGTAGCCGTTATGAATAGTAATAACCACTTTTTAAAATTATAGAAATTTTATATTTCAAAATGGACTTCATTTTTGTATTCGTAATATCTAAATTATCCAAAGTTGAATTTTTTGTAATTTTCTGAGAACTTCCAATTTTTATGAATAGTGAAAATTACTTAAAAAAAACTTTTTTAATCAAAATAATTTATAGTGATAAATTATACTATTTAGTGGTTTTAAAGTATAATTAGAATATATTTTTACCATTTTATCCAAAGTTGGTCATTAGAATTAATTTAACATTGAAATTGGACATAAACAATTGCCAATCTTTTGATATAAATTGTTTCTTAAAAACACGCTATTTGTTGTAATAGCGGGAATTAGTTATAAAATTAATTAATGCAACTTATATTTTTGGAATTTTTTAAAATAGACATCATTTTTGAATTCGGAATATCAATTATAGCTTAGGGTGAAATTTTGGCATTGTTCTGAAAAACATTAATTTTTGATGAATAGTGGAACCACTAAGTGGTAGTTAAACAACTGATTTTTTGTTTAAATGAAATATTACCACTTCTGTGATTTGATTTTAAAAAATCCGACATACATGGTTGTCATTAAGAAGTAAAATGTGGTTCAATGAGATCAAAATAATTTTTTTGGTGAATAGTAACTTTTAAGTTCTTAATCGCGATTAGAGGTGAATAGTGTAGTTTAAGGTAAAAATAATGTTTTAATAATATGAGATGAGATTGAAACTTGTCTTACTCCTATTGGATGAGTCATGGCCGACCAAGACAACCCATGGGTCAACTTGGGGACCCCATGGAGCCACTTTGGTTGGAAAATGACATTAATATATATTTATTTAATGTTAAAATTAAATTGACACAAACATGAGTTATTTTACTAAAACAGTTTTTAAGTGGGGTTACAAAAGTCCAAATTTTGACTATAAATATTCATTAGAAAGATAAAAAGATTTCCTATATCATAGTAGTTTTTTTGTAATTTTTAGGCATTAAATAAATTAAATTATTTATGACATCATTATGATGCAGTGATGACCTCATTATTTAACGATTTTAATAAAATGAAAAGATAATGAAAAATACAAGGCTTACACTTGTCCAAAGACTATTGGATGGGTAGATTTAGAACCCTTATCACCTTAGACACTAATTATATAAGTTTCGGACCTTTGGAATCCGAAATCATTGTGTAATAATGTAACATTTCAATCTTTCCAAAAGAGCCCCTCCTCTCCACTTATAAAAGGCCCCCACCTCTCACACCTTATTCACACCTTTAATCCATTTGGCTCGGCCAACCTCTGCCAAAATAATCTCCCAACTTCCCCCTCTTACTCCTCGAAGCCTCACTTTGGGAAGAACTCTTCTCAAGGAAGCCTTTGGCTCAAATAAAAAAGAGTTACCCGATTTTGAGGTAATGTCTTCTCTAATGTGGTTTTGTTTTATTTTTCTTCTCCAACCCCCTAAACTCTTTTTATTCATTTCTTTTGTAACAAAACCAGTATCCTCAATATACTAGTATGCTTTTATAAGATTAATTCGAGCTACACTTACACACACCTACATCTAATGGTTAAAGAACATACGGTTTCTGTGGATGGTGAATTTCTCCCTCATGAAGCGATGATTGTTCAACACTCATATAACACCTTCAAAGGTGGACATTAAGATGTCACTATTTTTATATATGATATATAATATGTTTATGTTTTACTTATGCTTCTGTATTTCTCATTTATGTCATACTTTATGATTTCCATTATGGGTAAAACGCGATAATTTCATTTTAGGAAGTGCGGACTACCGCCCCCTCAAAGTGATTTGAATCGTTAATGCCATATGTGGGATGTATAAAGGGTGGATTAAATGGTATTATACACTATATTATACTTTAATTATATTATAAATTTATATCATTATGATTTCGTTCCATTAAATATGAAATTGAAATAAAAGTAGCGTTCATGCGTACGTACGGCTTACCGTCTCCATGAACGGTGCATTTCATTTCTTACCTCTAAATGTTACGTAATATTATAAATGAATGTATATACTGGATATATAAGATATGTATGACATCTAAATCATGAATATAATTCTGGAGATAATGGATATTCTACCACACAAACAACTTGTAATTATAAGAAGTTTATTGTTGACTCAAGTACCAAAGATCGACAAAACAACCGTTATTAACTTAAATAATTACATAATGTTCATATCATTGTAATAAGTGATATAATAAAGATAATGAAATTGAAAATGGTTCTTAATAAGGTATATATTAACTCTAGTTTATTATTCATGAGGTTAAAGAACGGTTGAGTCAAGTCAGACACAAGGTAAGGGAACTTCTTAACCCAACTTCCATTCTTTGGGTTAATCTTCTACTTTCAAATTATGTCATGATATTATTATGTCTTATTTTGTATTCTTCATGTGTACCTATAGTGAATACACATAATATGTCTATTTTATTTTAAAAACGATTTTTTTAAGGACTTTGTCTCAATCTCCTTTCATTGAGGCATATTTGGTTTTATACACAACTTTCTTTTATACGGTGTATAAACCCCTTTGACTTTTACGTATATTTAAAAAGGAATCTTTTTTATACGAAGCGTTTACTAAACGACAAAAGGGAATGTTTTTGTTGTACATATGTGGCGACAACGACTTCTCTACCGCCATGACCACTATTTGAGTTTCGGCTTCCTCTACAAGCCATCATTTTTTTTAATGAAAAATAAATACCATGTTATACTTTTCTTTTCTTTTGGTATTGAAAATGGTTTTGAAAGAATTTTTATTATATCAATGTGTTGTATTGATATCTTGTGATTGAAATGTGGAAATGTTATGTTTCCTTTATGCATGTTTTATGTGATACGATTATGTTATGGTTTATGATATGTTTAAACCTATTCATATGAGGAATGCATTGGACTTATTAAGTGACGGGTGGAGCCCGCTATAGCTCCTCGATGCATCGGTAGGTCTCATGAGACAACTAGATGTGGAATTGGCCGAGGCCCTTTCCCAATTTGATTTGTGATTTTGGCTGAGGCCTTAATCATTTTAGACGTCTTGGCCGAGGCCTTGACAAAATGTTTCAGAATGTCTGGCATTATGCATTCCATCATTATGAAAGTGGTTAATGATATTTCATGTGATTATTCGACCAGTAGAATATCCATGTGAAGAAGTAAATGGCATTATCTCATTTTACTTTTTCCATATTATGTTGATGTTCAAGTTTAAAAGGCTTTTGTTTTAGTTATACATTTCCTTAAATGTTTATGTTTATTTATGAAGGCTTCCGCAATATTGTTATCCTTACTGATCATCTGAGCTCACCCCTTTCAATGTTTTAATATTTTCCAGGATGTGAAGAAGTATTTTATGAATGACCTGCAGGGATTGTCAGAAGAGGATATGAGTGTGGACTATGGAGACTTTGTTATTGTAGTTTTTCACTTTATGATGTAATGTAACGTTTACGAATGTATCTAGTGTTTCCAAGGCTACTAAACTAATCGGTCTTTCGAGACTTGATCTTTTGTGATCATGCCAATGTTACGAAGTAATGCACCGACTCTGGGTAGCTGGGGTCGGGGCGTTACATTTTTATTTCAAATATTGAGTTTATTTTTACATATAGAATTTATAAAATTTAGAAAAATTGGATTCAAAATAATATCTACATTAAAATGAAATAAAAATACCTTAATAAAAAATATAGGTTTTTATGCGTTAAATTGGTTTTGTTCTTAACTTATTCCTATAAAATAAATTGGATGAATATCAAAAATATTTGATGGAATATAATATATATATATATTAAATTAATATCACTCACTATTTGTAATTAATTTAATTTATTAGGATAAAATAGCTTTGTGAGCATAAAAATAGTTTTATATAAAAATATTATTTTTATATTAAATTTTTCTTATATTCATTTATATTGAATTTCTAACCAATTAATTCATTTTATATTTTTTTTAAACCATATATTTTAATATGTCTATTAATCCTATTCATAACCTCTAATTTAACTACTAGGTTTATAGAGTAATAATATTTTATTAATATATTGTTTTTAAATAAAACACAGTTTTTCTTTTAATTAAAGTCAACAAAGAAAGTATTTCTTTTTGTGTAATGCAAGCTAACCTAGTATACCATGCATTCCAAGCTATATCATATATTGAAAAATAGTGATTATAATATAAATAACTGAGATATTATATTCCCTTACGCTCTTGATGTTGTGTTTCATACATTATATAAAATACAATATTCTTACTTTAGAATTTTGGGGCCTTATAATTGTCATAGGAAAATTGTGGGTGGAATTAACTTTTCAAAAATTTACAAGAATTATACTCCTCTGCTATAAAAAGAAACTCAACCCTCCCACTTATTCAAACCACTCAAACCACTTTTTCTCAACCAAACTCTATCAAAATATCTCCTAAACATCCCTACCCTCATCCTAGAATCCTCACCTTGGTTATAAATCCTTCCAAGGTATCCCTTTGGTGAAAACCAAAAGGAGTTACCCAAATAAAAGGTAACATCCTTCCTAAAGCTCTTTTGTTTTATTTTCATTCTTAAACCCCTCAACTATTCTTATTCCATTATTATATAATAAAATTATTGTCCTCAATATACTAAGATGTTTTTATTCTAAGGTTTCTACCTACACTTACACACACTTACATCTAATGGGTAATAAATTTACTATTTATGTGTACGGCGAACTACCACCTCAAAAAATGATGTCATTCGTTTTTCCTTTATCGACTCTCATGGTTGGGCATTATAATGGACATGATATTAATATATGATATATATGATATGTATTATTTCTTTATTATTAAGAATTTTTTTATAACATATACCTTTATATAATCCATTTTGTGTAAATATGATAACATTGTTTGTGGAAGTGTGCATTACCACCTCCTCAATGTGATGTGATTCGATAGCACTATACATGGAACATATAAAGGATAGTTTAAATTAAAAATATGTAACATAAATGAAATCTATATGATATTAATGACATTATTACCTTTCTATAAACATAATAAATTATTTTATTTATTACCCTTTTCACAGACTAAAAAGTAATAACATCGGGCGTGGATGTGTGGACTACCGCCTCCCCAACATGATGTGATTTCTTTTACATCACAATAATTCTATATATAATTCTATATAATTTAATAACTTGTTACTTATGATATAATTATCATTCTGGAAATATATAATGTTACTTACCATCTTTCCATAACGATCACTAGAAAATTGCAATGTTTCTCATGCATGCTTACGGCCTATCGTCTCTATGATGGTAACAATGGTTCATTTATAATAACCATATTTAATGATTGGGTTTAAAATTATAATTGATCTATAAATATTATAAAAAATTCATGATTATTATTCAGGATATGTTTATATAATTACTCCTTTGACCATAGTTGACCTACCGAATTCATTTTTCACACATAAACTAAAAGTGGTCAAAACACCTGATATAAACTTAATTGTTTAAATAGTAGTTTAAATCATTGTAATAAGTGAAATAAAAGTAATGATAAACATGAAAATTTTTATTAATCAAATAAATAATTAACATAAATTTATGATTTAGGAATATAAATATACACATGACAAGTCAAACTCAAGGTAAGGTATTTTGTCTCAATTTACAAACCACTGAGACTTATTTGTTTTTATTCACCAATTAACTTTTATATATTGTGTATATACTTCTATTTAACAAGTTATACCATGAATATTCTTATTCTCATGATATTATAAGTTTTATTTAATGTTATTCCTTCATGGGGATTATTATTCAAATGTTTCAAAGTTGTATGGGACACATTGTAATGTTTAAAGATTATTTTCCTCAAGAATGTTTTTAATAATATTTCGATGTTATTTACATTAATCAATGTCAAAAACCCTTTTTATACTTATCCTCCACTAGGGAATTGTTGATAAACCCATATTTTCTACTCCATACAGATATTTGATAATTTACATTATTAAATAGAGTATTCAATATATGAGGAATTCTTTGGACAGGTATGACATGGGTGGGGTCTCATTATAGATATCCCCCCAATTCATTAGTAGTCTCATGTGATGATTTATTTGGCCAAATTGGATTGGTTTCTACCTGATATTCTAAACAATCTTGTGAAAGCTCTTGATGATAAAGGTATCGTGTACCTAGGAATGATGGCATCCAATGATAAATAATTTCCTTCATTCAGATTTAGTTACTATTTATCCATGAGATTTTTATTTAATGTATCTATGGATGCATTTCATTATCATTTTATTGATTAAATGGAATGGGTTTTCAATTTATTATCGTTCTCTATTGATTATTCTTTATCCAGTTATTTGAATGGAATTTGTTATTAGTTATTTACATTTATATTTTGATTTACTCTCATCAATTCATTATTTCTTTCACTTAACCTACCCTTACTGATCATCTAAGATCATCCTTATTATGTTTCCTTTCCCCAGGTTATGAAAAAGAAATATTTGAATAATATTTAAAGGATGTAGTTTATTTCATTTTATTGTGTATCATGTTTTGTTTTATATTTCATAATGTAATATGGGTATCATGTATCTAATTTGGTTTACCAAAACTGATAAACTTTCTATCCTTAGAGATTTGATTCCTTATAATCATTCCAATGTAATAAACTAATGCACCATATCTGATCTTCTGGGTTCGGGGTGTTATAGTAGATATCAGAGGAATTTTAGAAGTAATATTGGAAACTAGATTTAGAAAACATAGATTAGGGAACATAATACTAAGATAGAATTTAAGTATAAGTATAGAATAAAATATTATACTTTTGGTAATTTAGAGATTATTTAGATATTCCTAGAAATAAATCCCTATCTGGATACTACAAGTACACTTAGTTCTGGTACATATGTACATAGGGGTAAAAACTCTAAAAATGTGTGTCAATAATGACTCTGCATAACCTGTTATATGAAAATGAGCCTTACTACGCACCTAGTTTGACACTCCATAGGTATATGCTTAAGATAATTCATGTTTTCTTTACAAACCATTAGGAAGTATTTAACAGTAAAAATTTCCCCCAAGAAACAGTGTTTATGATTATTAGATTAGATATGAATAAATTTTTCAATTTAATTTAAGTATTTTACTAGTTTTGGGACAATAAATTATGTTTTATAATTTTGTAAACAAATTTAGTGCATGTCATAATTTAAAAATGGTGCCTAGAAGAAATAATGTGAACCTCACCAATGTACATGATCCCCAAAGTAAGAAGGATTGTATATTTTATGGACTTAGGCCAATATTTTGATTGGAAATAATATCCCAATCATTCTCATCATATGAGTACATGGTATCATGTGATAAACAAATGGGTAAATAATTATCCATGTCCTATGGATTTTAAGGAAAGAAAGATAAGAATAGAATGGAAGGTCAAAAGATATATAAAGGGAAGAAGGGAAAGAAGTATTTTACCACATGTGATAATTGTGGAAAGAAACACCCTAGTACTTACATTAAGGGAATGGGAGTTTTTTATAAGTGTGTAGAAAATTTCCTCTAAGTTCATGATTTTAAGGAAAAGAAAGAAAATTATAAGGTGAAATGATTCTACTACAAGGAGATGAGACACTATGAAAATCAATGTCCCATGTGTCAAAGGAATATACCACAAAAGAGTCTAATAAATCACAGTCAATATAATTCTACTACCACAGATGAATATGAATGATTAATTTTATTATGTTTGGATTAATGAATTATTTAATTTGAGTATTTTATAAATGATAGACCTGTTATAATAATTATAGAATATATTATGATTATTCTACAATACTTTTTCATTAAGGATTTGAGATCATATGATGAATGGTACCAAGAAAAGTTATTTAGTATTAATTATTTTTTTTTTGAAAACTCATGGTTTAGTTAAAGAAAACCATTAATATTTTCCTAATATTAATAAAATTATGTTTGGATAAAGAAATGATTGGTTTGGATAACATAAATTGGATAAGTGGTGACTACCTTGGAACTGAGTAATGATTTATTGAAAAGGTGGTTTATGTTATAATTGATGGATTTTACATCATTTTTGGATTTAAGGAATATATCGAATAATATATGTTCTATTTAAGGAATAAGAATAATGCATGTTTTCAATAATTTTTTATAGTAATTCAAGTTATTACCATATTCACATGTTTGGTATGTGACATTTAAAATCCACTTCATGTTATTTGATAAGTCCATTTTGAAAATTCAGTGACCTTCCTTCTAAAGTGTTGGATAATAATCTTTTAGTAACTTTATCCATTTATAAAGTTGTTTATGTTCATATTTGGACAAGGTTTTACAGTTTAATATACTACATCACCATATGATGAATCCTGTACAAAAAAAT
The DNA here is from genome assembly GCA_963277665.1 of Viscum album. Taxonomy (NCBI): domain Eukaryota; kingdom Viridiplantae; phylum Streptophyta; class Magnoliopsida; order Santalales; family Viscaceae; genus Viscum; species Viscum album. The sequence goes on from OY728127.1 coordinate 498,434,650, forward strand.
TAAGTAGAAATAGTTTAATTTGCAACCAAAAAATAATATTGTGTTTATGAAATAAAAATTTATATTTACTTATATTTTTATTGAGTGAAAGAATTACCCAACTATAGGAAAAATGGTCTTGAAACAAAAATGTTGTCCTATTACCATCATTTTTAATGTTATCAATGAACTTTTTCATAACAGTGGTTTAAGGCTTTGTGGTCATCAACTTTTAACTGAACATGTTCTCTATCACTCTCCATCAGAACTTGAGTTTTGTATTTTTCTTTTGTATTGTTGTTTCCATTTCCCACCCATGTTCTCCTATTAGGGAACCCAGTTACATGAGAATTGTACTTCTCTTCCTCTCTTATTAATAAGATGTGTGTATTAACCATATCTATCATGTGTTTTTTCAATAATAGTTTATTTTCAAATATCAATCCCTTGATTACAGATATTAATTTTCAATTGCGAGGACACGGTTTATTTAAGGTGGGGAGAATGTAACACCCCAATACTTTACAATATTTTCCTTTTAGAATAAATTTAATTTCTTTCCAAGATTTATTTATATGAAACAAAAAATTCATCTTATGTTACACGCAACATAAAGTTCATTTTTCTCTACAAGGAACATCGAGGTCGGCTTGTGTTATATACAAGATTGACTTTCCTCAATTGCGTGTGTGACACGCAAGACCGTGTTTTACCATACAATAATATACTATTAAAAATATTATTATTTAATATAATAAGATAAAACCAAGACATTAAATAGATGGTTATTAATATGATTAACTAACTTATGAAAATATATTCTTGAATTCATTGTTTACAAGTTAATTAGAAATGAGTATATAAACCAAATGAATAAATAAAGGAATGATTTTATAAAAGATTATTTTTATGTGAAAAAGGTGATTTATCATAAAAACTTTAATTAAATACTATTATTTAATGATATTAATTAAATTTATATATTATACATTTAATAAAATATTTTTTACATTCATCTAATATCCTTTATAGAAAAAATATAAAAACAAACCCAATTTTACACATAAACCTAATATTTTTATAAAGGAAATTTTACCGCCTTTTAATGGAGTGTGCAACTCCCCAAGCATCCACGGTATGGTTCCCTTTGAATAATACGGTAGCTTGTGTTATACGCAACTTCGAGTTCAAATACACTACAACCAATCAAACTAGCCGTTATAAATAGTAATACCCAATTTTTGAAATTGTATAAAATTTATCATTCAAAATGGACTTCATTTTTGGATTCTGAATATCGAAATTAGATTAGGGTGATTTTTTGGTATTTTTCTAAAAAAATTCAATTTTTGATGAATAGTGAAAACCACTGAGTTATTGTTTAAAACCGAATTTTTATTTAAATAATTATTTATTTTATTTAAATTTATTTTAGTTCAAAATAGATACATAATACCTATATAAGTTCAATGTAATTCATTGGAGTAATTTTATAATAATTTTAGATATATAAAAATTTTATTGAACTTTTTACCGTCTTTTACTCACCTCCTAGGAGCATTTGCAAATTTGCATAAAACATAATTTTACCACTTCTGTGAATTGAATTTCAAAAATACTACAAACAAAGTTGATATCAGTAAGTAAAATTAGGTTCAATACGATAAAAATAATTTTTGGTGAATAGTAACTTTTGACTTTTATTTACCACGGTTAAAAGTAAATAGGGAAATTAAAGGTAAAAATGATATTATTATTACCCTATAACATTTCCTAATTATGTTGGATAAGTGTAATTAGACCAAAAAAACCTTATTAATACAATATAATCCTTTAGGTCCACTTGGATTAGATTAGGACATTTATTATTATTTAATTCAAAGAAGAGTAAAAAGTGTTAAATTCAATGTTTAATAACTAAACCATTTTTAATATAGGGTTACACAGAAGATAAATTTCACTATAAATATTAATTAGAAAGATACAAATATTTCATACATAATTTTATTTTATTTATAATTTTTGTACATTAAATATTTTAATTTATTTATGACACAATGATGATGCAGTAATTACCTTATTAATGAAATATTAAAATAATTGATATTATAAATACCCAAATAAATGTAATGTGAAACTTTCTATCAATTACACTAATTTTATAGGTTAATATGACATTTTAGGGTTTATTAAATTAATTTTTTTCGAAGTAATAATGCTGTTATGAATTTTGAAAAAACAAAATACCAAATACGGTCAAAATCGACATAAAAGAGTTTTTAAAACAAATATTATATTATTAATTGATATAATATTACTAAAAATATAAGGTTCGGACAAAGGGCTTAAATAATATTATATAGTTCATTAATGAACCACTTGGGGTACTCTTTGAAGTTTATAGTATGTTTATTAACCATATAATATAAAAATACAAAGAGACATGGTAAATGTCAAACTATTTAACTAAGAGATAAATATAAAAGATAAGGTTAATATAGTGACCCAAACCTGTCTAAAACCTATTGGTTGAGTTTTTTTATACCCATCCCCACCTTATCCTTTAAATAATTACTTTTTTATCCATTAAAAACCGATTATAAAATAATATTTCAATCTTTTCCTAAGGTGCCCCTCACCCCTCTTATAAAAGGGCACTTCCCCTTATCTCAAATTCACACATTCAAATAAATTTGGCTCGGTCAACCCCAACCCAAATATCCTCCCAAATATCCTTCTTTAATCCTAGAGGTCCTCCTTTAGTAAAAAATCCAACCTAAGGAGCCCTTTTGATCAAATAAAAAGGAAGAACCTGAAGAAGAGGTAAATATTTCATCACCTCTTTCAAGTTCTTTTCTTCTCCCACCTCCTCTTTCTTTGTTGTTTCCATTATAAAATAATAAATATAGTATCTTCTATATACTGTGATTTTATTATAAAAATTTTGCAACCATATTCGTTATTCTATCCATCCTATAAATGACAAAGTCACCATACATGCATACGTACGGATTACCGTCTCCACGCCGTGGTGTAGTTTCTTATTCAAACACTTCATCATTTGGATGGGTATAATAATGAGTATAAATGATTTAAATAATAAATATGACATGATAATGATTATGTATATATGATATACCATCCAATTATATACTATTTTAATATCTAAAGAATGATATTGTCGCTCATGCGTACGTACAGATTACCATCTCCACGAACGCGATGAGATTCATTCCCCCATCGTGTCCATTCAAGACTAATTTTCATTAGATGATTAAAAATAATGTTTAAAGACTAAATATCATTCTTAATACGAATAATATACATCCTATTCATAAAAAACATTACTTATATAATAAATCATATAAAGGAAAATGAATCAGTTAACACCTGAAATGATGATACTACAGAAATATAATTAACAAAGCAATATTAGAAGATCATATATGATATCATATTAATGTATATGGTTCTTTTATAATTTAATAATTATTATTTCTCCATTATACATGAGGTTAACCTACCCTCTACCAAGGAAATGTACAAGGTAAGGGTTAATTTCACAATCTCTTTATCGTCCGAGGTTGTTTTTATGTAAGTATCTACTGGGACCTCTTTATCATCGACATCCATGTTTCTTAAAATTTATTTCAAAACATTTTTACTGTTTACTAGAAAATGGGGTAAATTAATTTATACCCTTATTTGACCTTATATGTTTTGGAAGGAATCTTTCTGTCATTTTCCTAACAAGGCACTTTACGAACTTTTGACAAAATTATGGTAAGAATGTTTTTTTTAACTTATATGGTGGGTACTGTTATTCTCCATCATTATAATATCATTGAAGCTTCCCTTACAAGATTATAAAAATATTTTCAAAATAAATGTTTTCTTTTATAATTACATGACTTTTAAATTATTTCAAAATAGAAAGATATATTTCTATTAAATAATTTTCTTTTCATCTATGTCAACATCATTTGATGGATTTTAAACTAGTTTGAAGTTGATCTATTATGATACAAATCTTCCATAATATATTATGTTTGATTGTGGATGTGTTATTTTTATACCATTCATGGTTTATGGTTAATTTATTGATATTTGATATGCTATTTTTAATACGAATGTTTATGCTATATTTTAACCCTTTCATATGAGGAATGTATTGGACTTAGTAAGTGACGGGTGGAGCCTGTTATAGCTCCTCGGTGGATCAGTAGGTCTCATGAGACAACTAGACATGGAATTGGCTAAGGCCTTTCCCAGTTTGATATATGGTTTTGTCTGAGGCCTAAATTATTTTTAGAAGTCTTGGAAGAGGCCATGACAAAATGTTTTATAATGTCCGACATTATACATTCCCTCATTATGAATATAATTTTTACGGTTCATGTGGTCATTCGACTAGTAGAATACCCATGATTATGTTTTATTATGGAATTATTTAATCAGCTCATATTCCTTCCATAAAAGTGTTAATGTTTATTATTGGTAAAGGCATGTGTTTTCAATTATTCACCATACTTAATATTTATGGTATCTTCTGTTGTATTTCTTACCCGTACTGAGCATTTGAGATCACCCCTTTATAATGTTTCATTTTCCCAGGATATGAAGGAGTTAATTATGAGTGACTTTCAGGCATAATCTAGGAGGCTTGGATGATTCTAATGGAATAAATTAGTGTTTTATTTCTTTTCAAGTTATAAAGTTGAACTTATGTATGAATCTCATTTCCAATAATACTAAACTGATCGGTCTTTTAGGACATGATTTCCTTGTGATAATGACAATGTTATATAATAATTCACTGACTCTAGGTAGCTGGGGTTGGGGTGTTATAGTTGGTATTAGAGTAATCTTAGTAAAAACCATAGAAATTAGATTTAGATATACTCTGATTAGGGCACATTATCCAAAGATAAACTGTGAGGATTTGTATTGAAGAACTTCCTAGAATTTTGGTAATTTAGATATTTTGAGAGTTTTCCAAGAAATATATCATTTTTTAGATACAAGCAGGTAGAGGTGGCTCTAGTACAGATGTACCTATGGTTAAGTCCTGAAAAAACCACTTTGAGCTAGACTCGAAAAAGAACTGGTCCACGACAACTGGCCTTACTGAACTCTTGGTTACGACACTCCCAGGGGATATGCTTAGGACAATTCTAATTTTCTTTACAAACAATTATGAAGGTTGTATGATTATATACTTCTCAAATAAAACATTTTTATGATTATGGATTATATTCATAAACTGTTCAATTTATGTTAACTGTTTTACATGTTTTGAATTATGTATTACGATTCATAAACCAATCTAGTGTACACCACTGTTTAGAAATGAAAACTAGTGGAAGAAATGGAAATGGTATCAACAAACGTAATCCATGTAGGGACTTCCCTCCTACTCAAGATAATTATAGTGAATTTGGTGATGCAATTGGTGCTGATCAGCTTATCACCATACTGGGATAACCCGCACAGGTTATGAATAATAACCTTATCCATATAGAGAACCCTAATCCACAACGTGGAGGATCAATGTTAGACCGCTTTATGAGGTAAAAACCACCAATATTAAATGGGAATAAAAATCCATTTGTAGTTGATCAATGGATAAGTTCCTTATAGATAATATTTCATGCTTTGGGGAGTAGTGAAAGGGAAAAAGTTTTCATGGAAGTTTATCACCTCACAGGAGATGCTGATCAATGGTGTTCATTGATTCAAAACACAAATGAAGATGAATAAGTATCAAACATAGAATGGAGGTAGTTTAAAGAGATTTTCTTAGAAAAATACTTTCCTTGTGACCATCGAGTGGATATGGAAAGGCAATTTCTGAGTCTGAGGAAAAAAGAGGATGAGAATGTCGTAAAGTATGAAGCTAACTTTACAAGGTTATAAAGGCATGTTTCAGATTATATATGTAACCCAAGAAGTAAGATTGACCATTTCTTTGATGGGTTAAAACCATTTCTCTGTTGAGAATTAGTATCACAATCCTTCTCATCGTACGAAGATATGGTATCATGTGCTATCATTACAGAAAAGTAATTCTCTAAGTCTTACAACTCTAAAGAAATGTAAGAGAAGAAGATATTTGTTGAACACTCTATGAAAGGAAATAAGGAAACAAGGAAGAAGGGAAGAGTTGAATTTCCACCCTGTGATAATTGTTGAAGGAAGCACCCTGGTGCCTGTCTAAAAAAAGAGTATGCTACAAATATGGATAAAAAGTCCATCTTGCTGGTGATTGTTAGGGAAAGAAAGAAGCTACCAATGTTCAATGATACAATTGTAGGGAGATGGGACATTATGAAAATGAATTTCCTAAGATTCAGGTAAACTTACCTCAGAAAAGGCCATGGGATCAAGGCCAAGCTTATGCTATCACTACTGCTGAGGTTGAAGCTCTGAAATACATGGTGGCGGGTAATTTAATGGTTTCTACAAGTTTAGAAAATGCTTTATTTGATTCCGGATCATCACATTGTTTCATATCTTCCCAGTTTGCTAAGAAAATTAGATATTATCAATTTTAATTAACAAGGGAGTTGTTTGTAAAAACACCGAAGGGAAGTATCATTGGAAAAAAAATTTGTGAATCAGTTCCCATTAGGGAATATAAATGTTTGTTATCTACTAATCTCATTGTCATACCCATGATTTAATTTGATATAATCATTGGTATGGACTGGATTTCGGACCATGATGTGAAAATTTATTATAAGAAGAATGAGGTTACAATTATCGATGATGATAAGAAGTGCCTTGTCTTTAGAGCAGAAACATCACCACCTAATTCTTATCTAGATCCACCCCCAGTAGCTCAACTAAATTCTATTATTGGGGTGGAAGAGAATGAAATAACTGTGGGTGAGGAATAAAATGTTCAAATAGAGGACGTACCTATTTTGCAAGAATATGTTGATGTGTTTCCAGAAGATTTACCTGTACATCCTCTAGAAAGAGAAATTGAGTTTTACTTTGATTTAATTCCTGGTTCAAGGCCCATATCGGAGACCCCTTATAGAATGACCACTATGGAATTAGTGTAACTAAAGAAACAACTAGATGAATTGAGTAATAAGGGATTTATTCACCCTAGTTTTTCTCCATGGAGAGCCCCTATTCTTTTTCTTAAGAAAAAATATGGATCTATGAGGTTCTGCATTGACTACAGGGAGATCAATGCTATAACAATAAAGAACAAGTATCATATACCTCTCATTGATGATTTATTTGACCAACTTCATAGAGCTCTATATTTTTCAAAGAATGAACTTTGATCTGGGTATCCTCGGTTGTGTGTGAAGAAGGAAGACATTCCGAAAATAGCATTTCGAACCAGTTACGGGCATTACGAGTTTACAGTAATGCCTTTTGGGTTGACTAATACACCCTATGTCTTGATGGATCTAATGAATAGAGTTTTTAAGGAATATCTTGATGACATTGTAGTTGTATTTATTGATGATATATTGGTATACTCCAAAATCTATGAAGGTCATGAAAATAACTTGCACATAATTCTAAAGACTATTAGAAGAAATGAATTATATGGGAAATTTAGAAAGTGTGAATTCTGGATTTAGAAGATTTCTTTTCTTGGCCATATTGTCTCTAAGGATAGAATCTCTGTTGATCCTTCAAATACTAAGACAATCCAAGAATGTCCAGCACCAACAAGTATAACTGAGGTACTCATTTTTATTTGTTTAGCAGGTTATTATCGACGTTTCGTCTATAATTTTTCCCAGTTGGCTATCCCGTTAGTAAAGCTCATGCATAAAGGGGTTAAATTTGATTAGAAAAAAGAGTGTGAAGAATTTTTTGAATAATTGAAGAGAATATTAGTCAATGCTTCTATCTTGACTCTACCATCGGGGAATGATGGGTTTATTATTTATAGTGATGTATCAAAGAAAGAACTTAGTTGTGTCCATATGAAGAATGATATTGTAACAGCCCGAGATTTTATGAAAAATATTCTTTTTAATTTTATTAATGTCTTGTGTTGTACGCTACACCAAAAGGAGATTGCACAACACGCATCTTTGACTTGCCTTGCATTACACGCAATCGCAACCTTCCTCGATAGCGTGTGTAGTACGCAATACTGAGTTTCACGAAACAACGATATGCTATTAAAATATTATTAAAACTAGCCGTTATAAATAGTAATAACCACTTTTTAAATTTTAGAAATTTTAGCTCTCAAAATGGACTTCATTTTTGGATTCGGAGTATCGAATTTAGCCTAAGGTGAAATTTTGGTACTTTTCGGATAACTTTCATATTCTGATGAATAGTGAAAATTACTAAATTATAATTAAAAACAACTTTTTTAATCGAAATAATTAATAGTGATAAATTATTAATTTGAGTGGTTTTAAAGTATATTTAGAATATATTTTTACAATTTAATACAATTTTGGTCATTGAATGTAATTTCACATTTAAATCAGACATAATCAAGTGTCAATCTTTTGATAGATATTGTTTCTTAAAAACACGCTATTTGTTTTAACAGCGGGATTTAATTATAAAATTAATTAATGAAACTTCTATGTTATGAATTTGGTAATATAGACTTCATTTTTGAATTTGGAATATGAAATATAGATTAGGATGAAATTTTGGCATTGTTCTGAAAAACATCAATTTTTGATGAATAGTGAAACTACTAAGTGGTAGTTAAAAAAATGAATTTTTCATAAAACTTAATTTTACCGCTTCTGTGAATAGAATTTCAAAAATCCGAGAGACACGGTTGATGTCAGTAAGTAAAATGTGGTTCAATGAGATGAAAATAATTTTTGGTGAATAGTAACTTTTTACTTTTATTTACCACGGTTAAAAGTAAATAGGGTAATTAAGGGTAAGAATGATATTAATATTACCCAAACACATGTCCTAATTCTATTGTACAAGTGTATCTCGACCAAAAACAACCTTAAGTGTAAAATATTATCATTTAGGCCCACTTGGATTAGATTAGGACATTTATTATTATTTAATTCAAAGAAGAGTTAAAAGAGTTAAAATCAAAGTATATTTACTAAAACATTTTTTAATATAGGGTTGTACATAAGATAAATTCGATTGTAAATATTCATTAGAAAGATAAAAATATTTCCTACATGATGGTATTTTATTTGTAATTTTTAGACATCAAATAATTTAATTTATTTATGACACAAAGATGATGCAGTAATTATCTTATTAATGAAATATTGACATAATTGATATTATAAATACCAAAATAAATGTAATTTAAGACTTTTTATGAATTACACTAATTTTCTAGGTTACTATGATATATTAGTGTTGATTTAATAAACTTGGTTCGAACATATAACTCTGTTATGACTTTCACAAAAATCATATATCAAATAGTGTCAAAATTGACACAAAATAGTTTTTAAATGAAATATTATATTATTAATTGTTATTTTATTCTTAAAAATCTAAGGTTCGTCCAAATGACTTAGATAAGGATATATGTATTAATAATATACAATTTGGGGTTCTTTTGGCATGTTATAGTAAGTTTATTAACCATATAGTGAAAGAAAACAAAAAGACACGGTAAAAGTTAAATTATTTAACTTCGAGTTAAATCTAATTGATAAGGTTAAAATAATACCCTAAACTTGTCTAAATCCTATTGGATGATAGGATTTCGACCCATCCCCACTTTAGCTTCGAAATAAGACCCTTTGGAACCATTATAAACCGATTTTGACTTTAATATAAAATAATATTTTGAGATATTCCTAAGGTGCCCCTCTCCTCCCTTATAAAAGGACACCTCCTCCCCCTCCTCCTCACACCAATTTGAGCACTCAAGATCGGCCAACCCCTACCATTTTCTCCTCTCCACTTCCCTAGAATAATCCTAGAGGTCCGGGTATTCTTCAAAGACCAATCTTAGTTCCCTAAGTGGAGGATTCAAAGAGGCGTTCCAAAGAAGAGGAGCTTCGGACACGTACAACGCAAATCGGACCTAAGGTAAGGGAAAATATCACAATCTCATTTTTATCCGAGTTTGTTTTTACTTTGGCATTTACTGGGGTGTATTGTATCATCCACATCAATGTTCCCTCAATATTTAATATTTTTTCCATCCACTTACAATAGTTTAAATCCAATTTTACCCTTCGGTGAGTTTTTAGAAAAGAATATGAAAGGAATCTTTTGTCGTTTTTCGTACCAGGTACTTTTTGACTTTTCTAACAAAAGTACGAAGAATGTTTTTTTTAACATATACGGCATGAATGGATTTTTAAAACATTATTTCCAAGAATCTTCCTTTACAAGTTTTCAAGTTTATTTTTAATCAACTTCTTTTAGTTTAAAACGGTATGACATGTTAAGAAAGGAAAAGTATTTTTGAAGTAGAAAGGATATTTTCCTCAAGAATGAAGTTCAAGTGTTTTATCAAAATTATTTTCCATCTAATATAATAAAGGGTTCTGTTTTTATTCCTATTATTACATTGATTTGATTATGTTGTGATGGAATTATTTTTATGAATTCCTTTATCGTATATGAATTGTTTCATGATGTCATGATGTTTAAGATTCCCATTTTTAGTACATGGGTTATGCTATGATGTATGGTTTATAATGTTGTGGCACACATAATAATGGTATCATTATGAGATGGGTGGGACCTATATCTCCCTCCAATGCATTGGGTAAATATTTTATATCTCATGAGATAGACATGGCTGGAACAGTAGGTTATACCGGTTCAGTGAAACAGGACTGAAACGGGGGTGACTCGGTTCAGAAAGGGACTTTGTCCACTAAGATAGTCTTGGCAATAAGTCATGACTAACAAGAAATTATTTTCCATGATTATGTATGCATGCCACAAAGTTTCAAGTTTCATGTTATGATTATGGGGATCTCATTTTCACTTCTATGATTTGTTCCATGTTAAGATATTATGATCTCTTTTGCAGGTTATGATTTTCAAAAATATATGATATGATTTTTATTTTCTTTATTTGCCCTTGCTGAGAATTTGAGCTCACCCTTTTTATGTTTTCTTTTCCCCAGGATATAAAGAAAGGTTTTAGGTAAAAAAAATGGAAGATCTTTATGGGAGATATTGAAGATCTTTCACCACGATTAGAAGATTACGTTCCGAGTTTCCAAAGACACTAAACTATTACGATCCTTGTGTGTGTGTTTTTGTTATGTACCAAGTATTCCGCAAAAGTAATGTAATGTCCATGTACGTCAAGCTTCGGGTCTCTACAGTTGGTATCAGAGGAAAGGTTTAGTCAACCTTTGGAAACTAGGATACGAAAACGTTAGTGAGATCCCTAGAGATATTTCTATGGTATGTCTAGGGATGTCCCTAAGGTTAAGTATACGTATAGGTTATAGTACTAGAATTACGCTAAAGATCATAGAATTAAACCTAAGATGTTAGATATTGAAGGTACTCCCCCTTTATTATGTTTTTTTCCCTAGAAAGATTTTTGCCTCTCACACTATTCTTTTTGGGTTTTAGACGATGGCTGGAACCCGAAGGAACCGTGTTGATCAATGCAATGGACAATGCAATGATTGCCCTCCTGAAAAAACAAATGTTATGGGAGATGGAGTGAAAAATGTTATTGCTATACTTACACAAGATATGAATCATTCTGGACTTCCAAATGAGCAGAGAAGGGAACAATATTCTATTGAGTCCTTCATGAGGCAACGTACACCTTCTTTCAGTGGGTCTTCTGATCCACTTGTTGCTGAACAATGGATCAGTACCAATGAAAAGATATTTTCAGTTCTTCAATGTTATGAGCATGATAAAGTCATCTTAGCAGTATATCGTTTGGAAGGTGAATCTGATCAATGGTGGAATCTTATCAAGAATACGAGGAAAAGAGATGAAATTGAGTCCATGGAATGGGACGAGTTCAAGAACTTATTTTTCAGTAAGTACTTCCCTCGTATTCTTAGAACAAAGATGGAAAATTAGTTTCTTGAGCTGAAGAAGAAGGATGATGAATCTGTTGGTATATACGACGCAAATTTTACAAGACTTGCAAGGTATGCATCTGGCATTATCATCCAACCTGAAAGTAAAGTTGATCGATTTTTCAGTGGCTTAAAACCAAGTCTTCGAAGGGCATTAGCTATAAGAGACTTTAGTAGCTATGGAGAAATTGTGCGTTGTGCTATCAAGGTAGAAATGGAAGTTGGTGTTACATATCCATCTCATGGTTTTGACAAGAAACGAAAGATGGAGTTCAAGGAGAAATCTCAGAATAATGGTGAAAAGAAGATGAATGTTTCCTTATGCACAAAGTGTGGAAAGAAGCATGGTGGAGATTGTCTTAAAGGGACTAGAAAATGTTTTAAGTGTGGAAAAGAAGGTCATCGATCAGCTGAGTGTCAAAGTAATGGAAAAAGGGATTCTAATGATGTGAATAAAGCAAACACTGCAGAGAACGCACCACCAACACTTCAATTCTTCAAGTGCAAGGAAATGGGGCATTATGCTAATAAATGCCCTAATCCAAGGGTTAGTGATGATCGACATGAGAAACCTCTTAAGGCAAAGGAAAAAAGGGAAGTCACATGCGATCACCATTGGTGATGTTGAATATGATAACGATGTGGTGGAATGATTAAGTGATTATGTAATGGGATTCCAAAATAATGTTGTATCATAAAGTATTGGAATATTTATGTATTGGTCTAATGTGGTATTCAAAGTGATTGAGATATTTTTGGAAATAAGATGATATGAGCATAATGAAGGGAAAATGATAAAACGAAATGTTTAACAGTATTCATGAGCTCATGATTGATATAAGGACTAAGTGATATCATTGTTTGAGTATATAGAATTTTGAGGATTTTGGTATGTGGAAAGTGTTAAATTTTAACTGCATTCATGTTTTCACTAAGGTATTCAAGAGAATACATGATTAAGGACTTTGAATGTTTGGAATGTGACCAACAAAACATATCTTATGATATATGGGGATCGACGATGGTGTTAAATCTCTGGTAATCGTTTTCACTATGTTATGAGAGTGGACTGCAGTATTATGGATAAGCCTAAAGATTGGAATGGATTATGTTGGACATAAGTTAGTATTGTTTAAGGATAGAAGTTTTCTCGATATTATTGATGGGATGTTATAGTAATATAGTTTTAGAAAAAGGACAACCTGCAGGATGGGCGACAGCCCATCGCGTCGGACAAGGCTGTGGAAATCGAACCCACAACCGAAGTGCGACTGGCCTTTATCGCCTACCACTGTCCTACAGGAAGTCCCTGTTTAGTAGAAACTAGTTTTATTATATTAAGAAGTATGATATATGATGTATAAGTCCATTTTAGGAACCATATATGATTAATCTCACTATAGATCGACTTATGTATATAATTTTTTTGCTAACCTTTTGTTTGAGACAGATGGAATGACCCGTCATTCTATTACATGATCTGCTAACACTTCACGAATAACAAATTCAACTTCATTTATTTAAGAGATGAAGTGGAAATTGTTAAAGGCACGAACACCAATGAGATTGTACCAAAATAAAGTAAGTATTTATTCTAATTCAAATTCTTTAACTTTAGGGAAACGATCTTGAAAACCAAAAATGTTGTCCTAGTGATCTTATATCTGATGAATCAGATGGTACCTTAGATCGTCACAAATTTATGGCTTTGTGATTGCTGGATTTTCAATAGCCATGTTCTCTACCACTCTCGATCAGAACATGATGGTTAGATTTCTCTTCCATATCCATATTTTCACATATGTGGAAACCCAGTGATTAGTTTATTTGGGTAATCGTTACATTTCATATTTTAGTTTTTAAAGCCAAGTTTTGGTATTCCTTTTTACGATGTGGGTTTCTATTAAAGAAACTTTCGAATAGTAAACCATTTATAACCCCGATGAATTTCGAGGGCGAAATTCATTTTAAGGGGGGTAGAATGTAACAGCCCGAGATTTTATGAAAAATATTCTTTTTAATTTTATTAATGTCTTGTGTTGTACGCTACACCAAAAGGAGATTGCAAAACACGCATCTTTGACTTGCCTTGCATTACACGCAATCGCAACCTTCCTCGATAGCGTGTGTAGTACGCAATACTGAGTTTCACGAAACAACGATATGCTATTAAAATATTAATAAAACTAGCCGTTATGAATAGTAATAACCACTTTTTAAATTTTAGAAATTTTAGCTCTCAAAATGGACTTCATTTTTGGATTCGGAGTATCGAATTTAGCCTAAGGTGAAATTTTGGTACTTTTCGGATAACTTTCATATTCTGATGAATAGTGAAAATTACTAAATTATAATTAAAAAACAACTTTTTTAATCGAAATAATTAATAGTGATAAATTATTAATTTGAGTGGTTTTAAAGTATATTTATAATATATTATTACAATTTAATACAATTTTGGTCATTGAATGTAATTTCACATTTAAACCAGACATAATCAAGTGTCAATCTTTTGATAGATATTGTTTCTTAAAAACAAGCTATTTGTTTTAACAGCGGGATTTAATTATAAAATTAATTAATGCAACTTCTATGTTATGAATTTGGTAAAATAGACTTCATTTTTGAATTCGGAATATGAAATATAGCTTAGGATGAAATTTTGGCATTGTTCTGAAAAACATCAATTTTTTATGAATAGTGAAACTTCTAAGTGGTAGTTAAAAAAATGAATTTTTCATAAAACTTAATTTTATCGCTTCTGTGAATGGAATTTCAAAAATCCGAGAGACACAGTTGATTTCAGTAAGTAAAATGTGGTTCAATGAGATGAAAATAATTTTTGGTGAATAGTAACTTTTTACTTTTATTTACCACGGTTAAAAGTAAATAGGGTAATTAAGGGTAAGAATGATATTAATATTACCCTAACACATGTCCTAATGCTATTGGAAAAGTTTATCTCGACCAAAAACAACCTTAAGTGTAAAATATTATCATTTAGGCCCACTTGGATTAGATTAGGACATTTATTATTATTTAATTCAAAGAAGAGTTAAAAGAGTTAAAATCAAAGTATATTTACTAAAACATTTTTTAATATAGGGTTGTACATAAGATAAATTCGATTGTAAAAATTTATTGGAAAGCTAAAACGATTTCCTACATGATTCTATTTTATTTGTAATTTTTAGACATCAAATAATTTAATTTATTTATGACACAAAGATGATGCAGTAATTATCTTATTAATGAAATATTGACATAATTGATATTATAAATACAAAAATAAATGTAATTTAAGACTTTTTATGAATTCCACTAATTTTATAGGTTACTATGATATATTAGTGTTGATTTAATCAACTTGGTTCGAACATATAATTCTGTTATGACTTTCACAAAAATCATATATCAAATAGTGTCAAAATTGAAACAAAATAGTTTTTAAATGAAATATTATATTATTAATTGTTATTTTATTCCTAAAAATCTAAGGTTCGGCCAAATGACTTAGATAAGGATATATGTATTAATAATATACAATTTGGGGTTCGTTTGGCAAGTTATAGTAAGTGTATTAACCATATAGTGAAAGAAAACAAAAAGACACGGTAAAAGTTAAATTATTTAACTTAGAGTTAAATCTAATTGATAAGGTTAAAATAATACCCTAAACTTGTCTAAATCCTATTGGATGATAGGATTTCGACCCATCCCCACTTTAGCTTCGAAATAAGACCCTTTGGAACCATTATAAACCGATTTTGACTTTAATATAAAATAATATTTTGAGATATTCCTAAGGTTCCCCTCTCCTCCCTTATAAAAGGACACCTCCTCCCCCTCCTCCTCACACTAATTTGATCACTCAAGCTCGGCCAACCCCTGACATTTCCTCCTCTCCACTTCCCTAGAATAATCCTAGAGGTCCTGGTATTGTTCAAAGACCAATATTAGTTCCCTAAGTGGAGGATTCAAAGAGGCGTTCCAAAGAAGAGGAGCTTCGGACACGTACAAAGCAAATCGGACCTAAGGTAAGGGAAAATATCACAATCTCATTTTTATCCGAGATTGTTTTTACTTTGGTATTTACTGGGGTGTATTTTATCATCCACATCCATGTTCCCTCAATATTTAATATTGTTTCCATCCACTTACAATAGTTTGAATCCAATTTTACCCTTCGGTGAGTTTTTAGAAAAGAATATGAAAGGAATATTTTGTCGTTTTTCGTATGAGGTACTTTTTGACTTTTCTGACAAAAGTACGAAGAATGTTTTTTTAACTTATACGACATGAATGGATTTTGAAAACATTATTTTCAAGAATCTTCCTTTACATGTTTTCAAGTTTATTTTTAATCAACTTCTTTTAGTTTAAAACGGTATGACATGTTAAGAAAGGAAAAGTATTTTTGAAGTAGAAAGGATATTTTCCTCAAGAATGAAGTTCAAGTGTTTTATCAAAATTATTTTCCATCTAAGATAATAAAGGGTTCTGTTTTTATTCCTATTATTACATTGATTTGATTATGTTGTGATGGAATTATTTTTATGAATTCCTTTATCGTATATGAATTGTTTCATGATGTCATGATGTTTAAGATTCCCATTTTTAGTACATGGGTTATGCTATGATGTATGGTTTATTATGTTCTGGCACACATAAGAATGGTATCATTATGAGATGGGTGGGACCTATATCTCCCTCCAATGCATTGGGTAAATATTTTATATCTCATGAGATAGACATGGCTGGAACGGTAGGTTATACCGGTTCAGTGAAACAGGACTGAAACGGGGGTGACTCGGTTCAGAAAGGGACTTTGTCCACTAAGATAGTCTTGGCAATGAGTCATGAATAACAAGAAATGATTTTCCATGATTATGTGTGCATGCCACAAAGTTTCAAGTTTCATGTTATGATTATGGGGATCTCATTTTCACTTCTATGATTTGTTCCATGTTAAGACATTATGATATCTTTTGCAGGTTATGATTTCCAAAAAGATATGATATGATTTTTATTTCCTTTATTTTCCCTTGTTGAGCATTTGAGCTCC
Source organism: Viscum album (assembly GCA_963277665.1). Lineage (NCBI taxonomy): Eukaryota > Viridiplantae > Streptophyta > Magnoliopsida > Santalales > Viscaceae > Viscum > Viscum album. Next base: position 498,451,702 of record OY728127.1, read on the forward strand.
CCCTTTTTATGTTTTCTTTTCCCCAGGATATAAAGAAAGGTTTTAGGTAAAAAAATGGAAGATCTTTATGGGAGATATTGAAGATCTTTCACCACGATTAGAAGATTACGTTCTGAGTTTCCAAAGACACTAAACTATTACGATCCTTGTGTGTTTGTTTTTGTTATGTACCAAGTATTCCGCAAAAGTAATGTAATGTCCATGTACGTCAAGCTTCGGGTCTCTACAGATATGGTTTTTGCCTATGCATCACGACAGCTAAAAATTCATGAGAAAAACTATCCTACTCATGATCTTGAGTTAGAAACTGTAATCTTTTCTTTGAAGATATAAAGACATTATCTCTATGGTGAAAAATGTGAGATATATACCGATCACAAGAGTTTAAAGTATATTTTCTCACAGAAAGAACTCAACAGGAGGTAAAGGAGATGACTTTAATTACTCAAGGATTATGATTGAACTATACACTACCACCTGGGGAAGGAAAATAAGGTGTCGTATGCTTTTAGAAAAAAGGATCATGGAGTTTTGAACAATATGAGAGTTGAAAGGGATCTTATTTTCATGGATCTAGTGAAAATGGAAATGGGAATAATCATCGAAGGTGAAACATCAATACTTTTTCAAATAGTTACAAAGCCATCTTTAATAGAAAGGATAAAAAGTTATCAGGCTGATGATGAGGATTTTCAAAAGAAAATTAAAGCTGTGAATGATGGAAGATTGATTGAATTCATATATAAAGATGGGATTTTAAAATTTGGTAAGATACATTGTGTTCCCTATATACCTAATCTGAAAAGAGAATTGTTAGATGATGCTCATAACTCAAATTTCTCTATACACCCTGGTAGCAATAAGATGTATAGAGATTTGAAGGAACATTTTTGGTGGGACAACATGAAGAGAGATATTTATAATTTTGTGTCAAGATGTATGGTTTGTAAATAAGTGAAATCTAGAAGGAAACTGCCTGGATGATTCACACAACCTCTTCCTATACCTGAGTGGAAATGGGAAAATATTACGATGGACTTTGTCATGGGACTACCAAAGACTCCTAGAAGGAATGATGCAATATGGGTCATTGTTGATCATCTTGCTAAGTCATCACATTTTCTTGCTATAAGAGAAGATTTACCACTTGAACGTTTAGCAAGACTGTATATTAATGAAGTTTTAAGACTTCATGGTGTACCTCTATCAATTGGTTTTTGATCGTGATCCCCTTTTTACAACAATATTCTAGAAAATTATTTAGAAGGCCTTGGATACTAAACTTATTTTGAGCACTTCCTACCACCCTCAAACTGATGGAAAATCAGAACAGGCTATTCAAACCTTATAATACATGTTGAGTTATTGCTCACTTGACTTTCAAGGTATGTGGGATCAATATTTACCTCTGGTAGAATTAACCTATAACAATATCTTTCATTCAAGTATTCAGATGGCACCATATGAAGCATTACATGGAATGAGATGTCACACACAAACTTTTGGGGTTGATGTTGGTGAAAGAAAACTCATAGGCCTAAAACTTGTTGAGGAAACGATGGAAAGGGTGAAGGTTATCCAAACCCACATCAAAGCAGCACAAAGTAGGTAGAAGAGCTATCCTAATAACCGAAGGAAGGATTTGGAATTTCAGGTAGGAGATCATGTTTTCTTGAAGGTATCTCCAAGGAAGGGAATTATAAGATTCGGTAAGAAGGGTAAATTGAGTCTCAGGTACCTCAGATCTTTCAAAATTCTAGAACGAATTGGGGTTGTAGCTTACCGTTTGTAAATTCCTCCATGTCTCATCAAAGTTCATGATGTGTTTCACATATCACTATTGAGAAAATACATGCCTGGCCCAACTCATGTACTCACCTATGAGGAATTAGAACTAGAACCTAATCTATATTATTGTGAAGATCCTATAAAAATTCTTGATACAAGAGAAAAAGTGCTGAGAAATATAACGACTCGTCTGGTAAAAGTTCTATGGAGAAACCATAAGATGGAAGAGGCAACGTGGGAACCCGAGTAACTTATGATGAAGAACCACCTGAATCTTTTTATGCACTAATATTCTAAAAATTTTGAGGGTGAAATTATTTTAAGTAGGGGATAATGTAGCACCCCAAGCATCCACAGTATGTTTCCCTTTGAATAATACAGTAGCTTTTGTTATATGCAACTTCGAGTTTAAACACACCACAACCAATCAAACTGGCTGTTATAAAGAGTAATACCCACTTTTTAAAATTTTATAAATTTTATCATTCAAAATGGACTTCATTTTTGGATTCGGAATATCAAAATTATCATAGGGTGAATTTTTGGTATTTTTTTGAAACTTTCAATTTTTGATGAATAGTGAAAAACACTGAGTTATTGTTTAAAACCGAATTTTTATTTAAATAATTATTTATTTTATTTAAATTTATTTCAGGTAAAAATAGATACATAATACCTATATAAGTTCAATGTAATTCATTGGTGTCATTTTATAATAAGTTTACATATATAAAAATTTTATTGAACTTTTTACCGTCTTTTACCCACCTCCTATGAGCATTTGCAAATTTGCATAAAAATTAATTTTACCGCTTTTGTGAATTTAATTTCAAAAAACCAATAGAAATGGTTGATATAAGTAAGTAAAATGTGGTTTAATAAGATAAAAATATTTTTTGGTGAATAATAACTTTTGACTTTTATTTACCACGGTTAAAAGTAAATAGGGTAATTAAAGATAAAAATGATATTATTATTACCCTAAAACAAGTCATAATTCTTTTGGATAAGTGTAATTCAACCAGAAAAAACGTTAGTAATAAAATATGACCCTCTAGGTCCACTTGGATTAGATTAGGACATTTATTATTATTTAATTCAAAGAAGAGTTAAAAGTGTTAAATTCAATGTTTAATAACTAAACCATTTTTAATATATGGTTACATAAAAGATAAATTCGACTATAAATATTTACTAGAAAGGTAAAAATATTTCCTACCTAATGGTATTTTATTTATAATTTTTAGACATTAAATAATTTAATTTATTAATTACACAATGATGATGCAGTAATTACCTTATTAATGAAATATTAAAATAATTGATATTATAAATAGAGAAATAAATGTAATTTGAGACTTTTGATGAATTACACTAATTTTCTAGGTTAATATGACATTTTAGTGTTTATTAAATGAATTTTGTTTGAAGTAATAATATTATAGGGTTCTCTTGTAAATTTATAGTAATTTTATTAACCATATAATATAAAAATACAAAGAGACATGGTAAATGTCAAACTATTTAACTAAGAGTTAAATCTAACATTTAAGGTTAATATAGTGACCCAAACCTATCTAAACCCTATTGGTTGAGTGATTTTCAACCCACCACACCTTATCCTTTAAATAATTCATTTTTTAGCGGTTATAAAATGAAAATTATTTTATTATAAAATAATATTTCAATCTTTTCCTAAGGGGCCCCTCACCCTTCTTATAAAAGGGAACTTCCCCTTGTCTCAAACTCACACCATCAAATCCATTTGGATCGGACAAACACTACCCAAATATCCTCCCAACTATCCTCCCATCATCATAGAGGCCTTAATTTAGTCAGAAATCCACCCTAAGGATCCCTTTTGATCAAATCAAAAGGAAGAACCCGAAGAAGAGGTAAATATTTCATCACCTATTTCAAGTTCTTTTCTTCTTCCACTTCCTCTTTATTTGTTGTTTCAATTATAAAATAATAAATCTAGTATCTCCTATATAATGTGATGTTATTATAAAAATTTTACAACCATATTAATTATTCTATCTATCCTATAAATGAAAAAGTCAGTAAATGTGTGTACGTACGGATTACTGTCTCCACGTCATAGTGTAGTTTGTTATTCAAACACTTCATCATTTGTATGGGTATAATAATGGGTATAAATGATTTAAATAATAAATATAACATGGTAATGATTTTTTAAATATGATATACCATCCAATTATATACGATTTTAATATCAAAATAATGATATTGTCACTTGTGCGTACGTACGAATTACTTTCTCCACGAACGCGATAAGATTCATTCTCCATCATATTCATTCATGAATAGTTTTAATTTTATGATTAAAAATAATGTTTAAATACTTAATATAATTCTGAATATGAATAAGATACATCTTATCCATAACAAACATTTCTTATGTAACAATGAATATAAAAGAAAATGAATCAGTTAACACCCAAAACGATGATACTACTAAAATATTATTAACAAAGCAATATTAGAAGATCGTATATGATATCATATTAATGTATATAGTTATTTTATAATTTAATAACAATTATTTCACCATTATAGAGGAGGTTAACCTACCCTTGACCAAGGAAAAGTACAAGGTAATGGTTAATTTCACAATCTCTTTCTCATCTGAGGTTGTTTTTACGTAAGTATCTATTGGGACCTCTTTATCATATACATACATGTTTCTTAAGATGTATTACAAAAAATGTTTACTATTTACTAGAAAATGGGTTAAACTCATTTATAACCTTATTAGACCTTATATGTTTTTTAAGGAATCTTTCCATCGTTTTCCAGACAAGGTACTTTATGACCTTTTTGACAAAATTAAGGTAAGAATGTTTATTTAACTTATATTGCAGGTGCGGTTATTCTCCGCTATTATACATCGTTGAATCTTCCCTTAAAATATTATAAGAATATTTTCAAAATAAATGTTTTCTTTTATAATTACATGAATTTTAAATAATTTCAAAATATAAATATATATTCTTATTAAATAATTTTCCTTTCATCTATGACAAAATCCTTTGATGGATTTTAAACTAGTTTTAAGTTGATCTATTATGATACAAATATTCCATAATGTATTATGTTTGACTGTGGATGTGTTATTTGTATACCAGTCATGGTTTATGGTTAATGTATTTATATTTCATATACTAGTTTTAATACGAATGTTTATGTTATATTTTAACCCTTTCATATGAGGAATGTATTGGACTTAGTAATTGACTGGTGGAGACTGTTATAGCTCCTCAGTGCATCGTTATGTCGCATGGGAAAACTACACGTGGAATTGGCCGAGGCCTTTCCCAATTTGATATATGGTTTTGGCCGAGGCCTAAATCATTTTTAGACATCTTTTCCGAGGCCCTGACAAAATTTTTAAGAATGTCCGACATTATAAATTCCCTCATTTTGAAAATAATATTGATTGTTCATGTGGTCATCCGACTAGTAGAATACCCATGATTATGTTTTATTATGGAATTATTTACTCAGCTCATATTCCATCCATAAAAGTGTTCATGTTTATTATTTTTAAAGGCATGTGTTTTCAATTATTCACCATGCTTAATATTTATGTTATCTTAGGTTGTTTTTCTTACCCTTACTGAGCGTTTGAGCTGACCCCTTTCTTATGTTTCATTTTCCCAGGATATGAAGGAGTTAGTTATGAGTGACTTTCAAGAATAATTTAAGAGGATTGGATAATTCTAATGGAATAAATTAGTGTTGTATTTCTTTTCAAGTTGTAAAGTTTAACTTATGTATGAATCTCGTTTCCAATAATACTAAACTGATTGGTCTTTCAGGACATGATTTCCTTGTGATCATGACAATGTTATGTAATAATGAACCGACTCTGGGTAACTGGGTTTAGGATGTTATAGTTGGTATTAGAGGAAGTTTAGTACAACCTTATAAACTAGATTTAGATAAACTCATATTAGAGCACATTATCATATGATAAACTTTGAGGATTAGTTTTGAAGAACTTCCTTGAATTTTGGTAATTTTGAGATTTTGAGAGTTTTCCAATAAATACAACCTTTTCTAGATACAAGCTGGTAGAGGAGGCTCTGGTACAGATGTACCTAGGGGTAAATCTTGAAAACACCACTTTGAGCTAGACTCAAATGGGAACTGGTGCACGACAACTGGCCTTGCTGCACTATTGGTTACGACACTCCTAGGGGATATTCTTAGGATAATTCTCATTTTCTTTACAAACAATTATGAAGGGTTTATGAGTACATACTTCTCAAAGAAAAAAATTTTATGATTATGTATTATATCCATAAACTGTTCAATTTATGTTAACAGTTTTATGGGTTTGGAATTATGTATTGTGATTCATAAACTAATCTAGTGTATGCCATTGTTTAGAAATGGAACCTATTGGAAGAAATGGAAACCGTATCAACATGGGTAATCCATGTAGGGATTTCCCTCCTACTCAAGATAATTATAGTGAATTTGGTGATGCAACTGGTTCTTATCAGCTTATCACCATACTGGGACAACCCACACAGGTTATGAATAATAACCTTATCCGTATGGAGCATCCTGATTCACAATGTGGAGGATCAATGTTAGACCGCTTAATGAGGCAAAAACCACCAATATAAAATGGGAATACAAATCCATTTGTATCCAAGAAATGGATAAGTTCCTTAGAGATAATATTTCATGCTTTGGGGAGTAGGTAAAGGGAAAACATTTCATGGCAGTGTATCACCTCACAGGAGATGTGGATCAATGTTGGTCATTGATTCAAAACACAAATGAAGATGAAAAGGTATCAAACATGGAATGGATGGATTTTAAAGAGATTTTCTTAGAAAAATACTTTCCTCGTGACCATCGAGCGGATATGGAAATGCAATTTCTGAGTCTGAGTCAAAAAGAGGATGAGAATGTTGCAAAGTATGAAGATAACTTTACAAGGTTAGCAAGGCATGTTACAGATTATATATTTAACCCAAGAAGTAATATTGACCATTTATTTGATGGGTTGAAACCATTTATCTATTGAGAATTAGTATCACAATCCTTCTCATCGTACGAAGATATTGTCTTATGTGCTGTCACGACAGAAAATTAATTCTCTAAGTCTTATGACTTTAAAGAAATGCAAGAGAAGAAGTGATTTATTGAACACTCTGTGAAAGGAAATAAGGAAACAGGGAATAAGGTAAGGGTTGAATTTCCACCCTGTGATAATTGTGGAAGGAAGCACCCTAGTGCCTGTCTAAAAGGAAAAGGAGTATGATACAAATGTGGACAGAAAGTCCATCTTGCTGGTGATTGTTATGGAAAGAAAGAAGCTACGAATGTTCAATGCTACAATTGTAGGGATATGAGACATTATTAAAATGAATGTCATAAGCATCAGGGAAACTTACCTCAGAAAATGCCAAGGGATCAAGGCCAAGCTTATGCTATTACTACTGTTGAGGTTAAAGCTCCGAAAGACATGGTGGCAGGTAATTTAATGGTTTCCTCAAATTTAGAAAATTATTTATTTGATTCTGGATCATCAAATTGTTTCATATCTTCCCATTTTTCTAAGAAAATTATATATTATCAATTTTACTTAACAAGGGATTTGTTAGTCAAAACACCAAAGGGAAGTATCATTAGAACAAAGTTTTGTGAATCAGTTCCCATTAGGGCATATAAATGTTCGTTATCTGCTGATCTCATCATCATACCCATGATTTAATTTGATGTAATCCTTGGTATGGATTAGATTTCAAACCATGATGTGAAAATTTATTGTAAGAAGAAAGAGGATACAATTATCGATGATGATAAGGAGTACCTTGTCTTTAGAGAAGAAACATCACCACCTAATTCTTATCTAGATCCACCCCTAGTATCACAACTAAATTCAATTTTTGGGGAGGAAGGGAATGAAATAATTGTGGGTGAGGAACGAAATTTTCAAATAGAGGACGTACCTATTGTTCAAGAATATGTTGATGTGTTTCTAGAAGATTTACATGAACATCCTCCAGAACGATAAATTGAGTTTTCCATTGATTTAATTACCGGTTCAAGGCCCATATCGAGTACCCCTTATAGAGTGGCCACTATGGAATTAGTGGAACTAAAGAAACAACTAGAGGAATTGAGTAATAAAGGATTTATTTTCCCTAGTTTTTCTCCATGGAGAGCCCCTGTTCTTTTTGTTAAGAAGAAAGATGGATCTATGAGGTTTTGCATTGACTATAGGGATATCAATGCTATAATAATAAATAACAAGTATCCTCTACCTCGCATTGATGATTTATTTGAAGAAATTCATAGAGATCTATATTTTTCAAAGATGGACCTTCGATCTGGATATCATCAGTTGTGTGTGAAGAAGGAAGACATTCCGAAAATAGCATTTCGAACTAGGTATGGGAATTATGAGTTTACAGTAATGCCTTTTGGGTTGACTAATTCACCCTATATCTTCATGGATCTAATGAATATAGCTTTCAAGAAATATCTTGATGACTTTGTAGTGGTATTTATTGATGATATCTTGGTATACTCCAAAAGCTACGAAGATCATGAAAATCACTTGCGCATTATTCTAAAGTCTCTTAGAAGAAATTAATTATATGGGAAATTTAAAAAGTGTGAATTCTGGTTTTAGAAGATTTCTTTTCCTGGCCATATTTTCTCTAAGGATGTAATCTATATTTATCCTTCAAATAGTGAGGCAATACAATAATGTCCAGCACCAACAAGTATAACTGAGGTACGCAGTTTTATTGGTTTAGTAGGTTATTATCGATGTTTCGTCCAGAATTTTTCCCGGTTGGCTAACCCATTAACAAAGCTCATTCGTAAAGGGGTTAAATTTGTATGGAAAATAGAGTGTGAAGAATTTTTTGAATAATTGAAAAGAATATTATTCAATGCTCCTATCTTGACTCTACCATCAGGGAATGATGGGTTTGTTATTTATAGTGATGCATCAAAGAAATGACTTGGTTGTGCCCTTATGCAGAATGATAGGGTTTTTTCCCATGCATCACGACAGCTAAAAATTCATGATAAAAAATATCATTCTCATGATCTTGAGTTAGCCGCAGTAATATTTTCTTTGAAGATATGAATACATTATCTCTGTGGAGAAAACTGTGAGATATATACCGATCACAAGAGTTTGAAGTATATTTTCTCGTAGAAAGAACTCAACATGAGGAAAAGGAGATGGCTTGAATTACTCAAGGATTATGATTGAACTATAAAATACCACCTAGGGAAGAAAAATAAGGTGTAAGATTCTTTGAGGAGAAAGTATCACGGAGTTTTGAACAAGATGAGAGTTGAAAGGGATCCTATTTTCATAGATCTAGTAAAAATGGATATGGGAATAATCATGGAAGGTGAAACATCAATACTTTTTCAAATGGTTGCAAAACTATATTTACTAGAAAGGATAAAAAGTTTTCATGTTGATGATGAGGAGTTTGAAAAGAAAATTAAAGCTATGAACGATGGGATATTGATCAAATTCATATATAAATATGGGATTTTGAAATTTGGGAAGAGACTTTGTGTTCCCGATATACCTGATCTGAAAAGATAATTGTTATATGATGCTCATAGCTAAAATTTCTCTATAAACCCTAGTAGCACTAAGATGTATAGAGATTTGAAGGAACATTTTTTGTGGTACAACATGAAGAGATACATTTCTAATTTTGTGTCAAGATGTATGGTTTTTTAATAAGTGAAAGCTAGAAGGAAACATCCTAGAAGAGTCACACAAACTCTTCCCATACCTAAGTGGAAATGGTATAATATTACGATGGACTTTGTCATGGGACTACCAAAGAATCCTAGAAGGAATAATCCAATATGGGTCATGGTTGATCCTCTTACCAAGTAATCACATTTTCTTGCTATAAGAGAAGATTTACCACTTGAACGTTTAGCAAGACTGTATATTAATGTAGTTGTAAGTCTTCATGGAGTACTTCTATCGATTGGCTCTGATCGTGATCCCCATTTTACATCAAGATTCTGGAGAAGTATTCAGAAGGCCCTGGATACTGAACTTCATTTGAGCACTGCCTACCACCCTCAAACTGATGCACAATCAGAACGGACAATTCAAACCTTAGAAGACATGTTGACATCTTGCTCACTTGACTTTCAATGTATGTGGGATCAATATTTACCTCTGGTATAATTTTCCTATAAAAATATCTTTCATTCAAGTATTCTGATGGCACCATATGAAGCATTATATGGAATGAGATGTCGCACACGAACTTGTTGGGATGATGTTGGTGAAAGAAAACTCGAAGGCCTATAACTCATTGAGGAAACAATGGAAAAGGTGAAGGTTATCCAAATCCACATCAATGAAGCACAAAGTAAGCATAAGAGCTATGTTGATAACTGAAGGAAGGATTTGTACTTTCAGGTAGGAGATCATGTTTTCTCGAAGGTATCTTCATGGAAGGGAATTATAAGATTTATTAAGAAGGGTATATTGAGTCCTAGGTACCTCGGATCTTTCAAAATTCTAGAATGAATTGGGGTTGTAGCTTACCATTTGGCAATGCCTCCATGTCTCTCCAAAGTTCATGATGTGTTCCACGTATCACCATTGAGAAAATACATGCCTGACCCAACGCATGTACTCACCTATGAGGAATTAGAACTAGAACCTGATCTATCTTATTGTGAAGAGCCTGTCAAAATTCTTGATACAAGAGAATAAGTTCTGAGAAATAGGATGACTTTTCTGGTAAACGTTTTATGGAGAAACCATAAGATGAAAGAGGCAACGTGGGAACCTGATGAACTTATGATGAAGAACCACCCAAATATTTTTATGCACTAAAATTCTACAAATTTTGAGAGAAAAATTATTTGAAGTAGGGGATAATGTAACACCCCAAGCTTCCACAATACGTTTCCCTTTGAATAATATAGTAGCTTGTGTTGTATGCAACTTCAAGTTTAAACACACCACAACCAATCAAACTAGTTGTTATAAAGATTAATACCCACTTTTAAAGATTTTATAAATTTTATCTTTCAAAATGGACTTCATTTTTGGATTCGTAATATCAAAATTTGTATAGGGTGATTTTTTGGTATTTTTTTGAAAACTTTCAGTTTTTGATGAATAGTGAAAAGACTAAGTTATTGTTTAAAACCGAATTTTTATATAAATAATTATTTATTTTATTTAAATTTATTTTAGGTCAAAATAGATACATAATACCTATATAAGTTAAATGTAATTCATTGGTGTCATTTTATAATAAGTTTACATATATAAAAATTTTATTGAACTTCTTACTGTCTTTTACCCACCTCCTAGGAGCATTTGCAAATTTCCATAAAAAGTAATTTTACCGCTTTTTTTAATTGAATTTAAAAAATCTGAAAGACACGGTTGATATCGTTAAGTAAAATTTGATTCAATAAGATAAAAATAATTTTTGGTGAATAGTAACTTTTGACTTTTATTTACCATGGTTAAAAGTAAACAAGGTAATTAAAGGTTAAAATGATATTATTATTACACTAAAAAAAGTCATAATTCTATTGTATAAGTTCAATTCGACCAAAAACAACCTTAGGAATAAAATATGACCTTTTAGGTCCACTTGGATTAGATTAGGACATTTATTATTATTTAATTCAAAGAAGAGTTAAAAGTGTTAAATTCAATGTTTAATAACTAAACCATTTTTACTATAGCATTACACAAAATATAAATTTATCTATAAATATTAATTAGAAAGATAAAAATATTTCATACTTAATGGTATTTTATTTATAATTTTTAGACATTAAATGATTTATTTTATTTATGACACAATGATGATGCATTAATTACCTTATTAATGAAATATTAAAATAATTGATATTATAAATACCCAAATAAATGTAATTTGTGACTTTTCTTGAATTAAACTAATTTTCAAGGTTAATATGACATGTTAGGGTTGATTAAATGAATTGTTTTTGATGTAATAATGATGTTATGAATTTAGAAAAAACAAAATACCAAATAGTGTCAAAATTGACTTAAAAGAGTTTTTGAAACAAATATTATATTATTAATTGATATAACATTTCTAAAAATATAAGGATTGGAAAAAGGGATTAAATAATATTATATATGTCATTAATTAACCACTTTGTGCTCTCTTGGAAGTTTATAGTAAGTTTATTAACCATATAATATAAAAATACAAAGAGACATGGTAAATGTCAGACTATTTAACTAAGAGTTAAATCTAAAAGATAAGGTTAATATAGTGACCCAAACCTATCTAAACCCTATTGGTTGAGTGGTATTAGACCCACCCAACCTTATCCTTTAAATAATTCATTTTGGAGCCATTATAAAACGAAAATTATTTTATTATAAAATAATATTTCAATCTTTTCCTAAGGTGCCCCTCACCCCTCTTATAAAAGGGAACTTCCCCTTCTCTCAAATTCACACCTTAAAAGCCATTTGGATCTGCCAACCCCTACCCAAATATCCTCCAATCTATCCTCCCTTCATCTTATAGGCCTTAATTTAGTCTGAAAGCCAGCCTAAGGAGCCCTTTTGATCAAATCAAAAGGAAGAACCTGAAGAAGAGGTAAATATTTCATCACCACTTTCAAGTTCTTTTCTTCTTCCACTTCCTCTTTCTTTGTTGTTTCCATTATAAAATAATAAATCCAGTATCTTATATATACTATGATGTTAGTATAAAAATGGTATAACCATATTCATTATTCTATCCATCCTATAAATGAAAAAGTCACCATACATGTGTACGTACGAATTACCATCTCCACGTCATAGTGTAGTTTGTTATTCAAATACTTAATAATTTGTATGGGTATAATAATGAGTATAAATGATGTAAATAATAAATATAACATGATAATTATTTTCTATATATGATATACCATCCAATTATATATGATTTTAATATCAAAAGAATGATATTGTCACTAGTGCATACGTACGAATTACTGTCTCCACGAACGCGATAAGATTAATTCCTCATCGTATCCATTCATGACTAATTTTCATTTGAAGATTAAAAATAATTTTTAAAGACTTAATATCATTATGAATATGAATAAGATATATCTTATCCATAACAAACATTACTTATGTAACAATTTATATAAAGTAAGAAGAATCAATTAACACCTGAAATGATGATACTACTGAAATATCATTAACAAAGCAATATTAGAAGATCATATATGATATCATATTAATTTATATAGTTATTTTATAATTTAATAACAATTATTTAACCATTATACATGATTTTAACCTACCCTAGACCAAGTAAAAGTACAAGGTAAGGGTTAATTTCACAATCTCTTTATCATCTGAGGTTGTTTTTACGTAAGTATCTACTAGGACCTATTTATCATCCACATCCATGTTTCTTAAAATGTATTTCAAAACATTTTTACTATTTACTAGACAATGGGTTAAATTAATTTATAACCTTATTTGACCTTATATTTTTTGGAAGGAATCTTTCCGCCATTTTCCAAACAAGGTACTTTACGACATTTTTGACAAAATTAAGCTAAGAATGTTTTTTATCTTATACGGAAGGTGCGGTTATTCTCTGCTGTTATACATCGTCGAATATTCCCTTACATTATTATAAGAATATTCTGAAAATAAATGTTTTCTTTTATAATTACATTACTTTTAAATAATTTCAAAATATAAAGATAAGTTCCTACTAAATAATTTTCCATTCATCTATGTCAACATCCTTTGATGGATTTTAAACTAGTTTGAAGTTGATATATTATGATACAAATATTATATAATGTATTATGTTTGAATGTGGATGTGTTATTTTTATACCATTCATGGTTTATGGTTAATGTATTGTTATTTCGTATGCTAGTTTTAATATGAATGTTTATGTTATATTGCAACCCTTTCATATGAGGAATGTATTGGACTTAGTAAGTGACGGGTGGAGACCGCTATAGCTCCTCAATGCATCGATAGGTCACATGAGACAACTAGATGTGGAATTGGCCGAGGCCTTTCCCAATTTGATATATGGTTTTGGCCGAGGCCTAACTCATTTTTAGACGTCTTGGACGAGGCCTTGACAAAATGTTTCAGAATGTTCAGCATTATACATTCCCTCATTATGAAAATAATATTGATGGTTCAAGTGGTCATTATACTAGTAGAATACCCATGATTATGTTTTATTATGGCATTATTTACTCAACACATATTTCTACCATAAAAGTGTTCATGTTTATTATTTTTAAAGGCATTTTTTTCAATTATTCACCATGATTAATATATATGTTATCTTCGGCTGTATTGCTTTCCCTTACTGTGCGTTTGATCTCACCCCTTTCTTTTGTATTATTTTCCCAGGATATGACGGAGTTAGTTATGAGTGACTTGCAGGAATAATCTAGGAGGCTTGGATGTTTCTAATGGAATAAATTAGTTATGTATTTCTTCTCAAGTTGTAAAATTGAACTTATTTATGAATCTAGTTTCCAATAATACTAAACGGATTAGTCTTTCAGTACATTATTTCCTTGTGATCATGCCAATGTTATGTAACAATGCACTGACTCTAGGTAACTCAAGTCAAGGCGTTACAGAGTGCCTATTTTAAATTTGAATTTTTGAAATTTTATAAATTTAATATGACAAAATAAACATAATTTTTGAAATAAAAAAATAAAAATTATTTTACAGTGAATGTTTGGTTTTTTCTGAGAACTTTCATTTTTTTAATGAATAGTGAATAAAATACTAAATTTAAATTCAAAAAAATGTATAATTTATTTATAAGGTTAAATAAACTTTTTTAATGGTTTTAAAGTTAAATTAGATACAAAATAAATCAAATAATCCAATTTACATCATTGTAATCAATTTCACATTTAAATTGGATATAAAAACTTAGAAAACTTTTGAATGTTTTTTACATTAAAAACTCATATTGTCATACCGTCTGTGGGATTAATTTTAAATTAATTTCTAACATTTATGTGATTAAAATTTTAAAATATGTATTCCATATTTTTAATAATAATAATTTATAATATCTAATAATCTAAGCTTTTTTTGACAAAAAAAATTGTGAAAGTGATTAAAATTAATTGTAGTGATTATGAGAAAAAAATTAGCTTAACAATGGACTAATCCTTAAACTTAAGGGACAAAATGACCTATAAGCCTGTTAAAATTACATTTCATGAAAATATTTATACCCTATCCTCCATTTTATTTAATTTTTTTTATTATTGGAGCCACTTGGAATAAGAAAAATATGGGTGGAATTCCCTTTTCAAAAATTTACAAGAATGTCACTCCTCTTCCACTATAAAAAGGCACTCTCCCCTCCCACTTATTCACACCTATAAAGTCACTTTGGCTCAACCAACCTCTGAAAAAATAGATCCTCAACATCCTTACTCTAATCCTAGAAGCCTCTCCTTTTAAATAAATCTATCTACATAATCCCTTTGGTGCAAACCAAAAGAAGTTACCCAAATAAGAGGTAACATCCTTCCTCAAGATATTTTGTTTTATTTTCATTCTCCACCCACTCAAATATTATAATTACATGATTATATAATAAAACATTTTCCTAAATATATTGATATTTATTTATTTTAAGGGTTATACCTAAAATTACATACACTTCCATCTAATGGGTAACAAACATACCATTTATCTGTACAACGAACTACCGCATCACAAAACAATGTCGTTATTTTTTCCTTTACCACCTCTCATGGTTGGAAATTATTTTGGAAACTCTTTTAATATATGATATTTATTATTTATTTGTTTTTTTCAAGTATTTTATATCATATACCTTTATATTTTCCATTTTGTGTAAATATGATAACATCTTTTGTGGAAGTGTGGATTATCGCCTCCTCAAAGCAATGTGACTCGTTCAAACTATACATGGAACGTATAAAGAATAGTTTTAATTAAAAATATATCACATGAATAAAATCTATATTATATTTATTAAATAATTAAATTTTTAGAAACATAATATATCATTTTCTTTATTACCCATTTCACACACCAAAAAGTGATAACATTGATCATGGACGTGTGGACTACCGCCTCCCCAATATGATGTGATTCATTTTACATCACAATAATTATATATATAAGTATATATTATTAAATAACATGTTATTTATGATATAATTATAATTATAGAAATATATAATGTTACTTGACTTCTTTCCATAAATATCACTAAAAAATGGGAACATTACACATGTGTACGTATGGCCTACCGTCTCCATGATTGTAACGTTGGTTCATTTTTAATAACCAAATTTCATGATTGGTTTTAAAAGATAATTTATGTATAAATATGATAATTATTTCATGATTATAATTCAGGATATTTTTATATAATGATCCATTTGATCATATTTGACCTAACAAAGTCTTTTTTAACACATAACCCGAATACGGTCAAAACACCCAATATAAACATAATTATTTAAGTAGTTGTTTAAAACATTGTAATAAGTGAAATAAAAGTAATTATAAACATGAAAAAGGTTATTAAGTAAGTAATTAATTAATATAAGTTTATTATTCATGAATATAAGGACACATGTGACTAGTCGAACTCAATGTAAGGGATTTCTTCTCAATTTACATTCCATTGAGACTTATTTATTGTTATGACTAAATTCACTTTTATATATAGTGTATATACTGAAAATTGATATGTTAGATCATGAATATAATTATTCTTATGATATTATATGTTTCATTTAATGTTATTCCTTCATGAGGATTATGATTCAAATGTTTCAAATTGTTATGGGACACTTTGGAATCTTTAAATATTATTTTCCTCAAAAATGTTTTTAATGGTATTTTAATGGTATTTCCATTCATCAAAATCAACTAAACTTGTTGTTACTTATCCTACACTATGGAATTATTTATAAATTGTTATATTATTATCCATACAAATATTTGATATGGCACATTGTTAAATCTATTATTCAATATATCAGGAATGCTTTGGACAGGTACGACACGGGAGGGTCCCGGTTATAGGTATCCCCTCGATAAATTGGTAGTCTCATGAGAAAAATTAGTTGGCCAAAATAGATGGTTTTATAATTGATATTCTAAACAATATTATGAAAGGTCTTGATGATAAAGCAATCATGTACCTAGAAAACATGGTGTCCAAAAATTAAGCATTTCCCTCATTCAGAATCAGTTACTATTTATCCATGAGATTTTTCTTTGACTTATCTATGGATTCATTTAATTCTTAGTTTATTTATTAAATGGAATGTATTTTCAGTTTCTTACCATTCTATATTTATTATTCTTTATCTAGTTATTTTAATGGCATGTGTTATCAGTGATTTACCTTGTCATGTTGATTTACTCTCATTAATTATTTATTTCTTCCTATTTACTTACCCTTAATAAGCATTTGAGATCACCATTATTATGTTTCCTTTCCATAGGTTATTATGAATAAATATTTGAATTAGATTTCAAGGTTTTAGTATATTTCATTTTATTACATATCATGCCTTTTTCTATTTTCCAATGTAATGTGGGTATAATGTATGTAATCTAGTTTTCAAAAATTATTAAACTTTCAATACTTTGGGATTTTATTCCTTATAATCATGCCAATGTAATAAAATAATGCACTGTCTCTGGGATTATAGGGTCAAGGTGTTTCATGATAGAGTATATACACCATAACTCCATAGGGGGTAACCTCAGTAGATAGGGGACTGTATCCTAACACCATAGGGGGGTACCACTTAGTGGAAAGAGGACCTACACCCTATATGATAAGGTGTACCACTCTATGGACCTATATGATCACAATCATCATTTGGAATCACCTAAATAAGAGTCTCACTAAGAACATATTACATCATATATTAAAATCCACTAAAAAGGCTACCATCAAGTTATATGTAGAAAAACACTTGGGATAGGCTACTCATGAGCCAAAATCCAAGTCCAAACAAAGAATATATGAGAGGTATAAGTCTCCCCAAAAATGATGTAAGGGTACATGGAAGCATGTAAGGGGACCCACACAGAGTGTGATTTCACTTCACTATTTGTTCATGTCCCTTCTGTTATATATATCACTATATGTGTATCCCTACACAACAGGTAAGGGGACTACACATCATGCCTCAGCCGCCCAAGGTCCTACTTTTTCTCTTAGACATATCAATGTATAATGGTCGTCTAGGTGTACTATGTTACATGGCATGTCCTCCCACATGGGGTCCTCTTGATGTGCTCTACCACACATCTTATCTACCTAGGTTGGTTCACACAATTTGTGTCCTAGCCACACAGTAGGTTCTCCTTACTTTTTCCAAAACCCTAGCTTCGCAGCCATAGGGGTACTACACGGCATGTGTTTATCCCAGTGCACACCATGTAGTTAGGTTTTTTTCCGAAATTTTTATCTTATTTTCAAGATCTAGATACATGAAAACTTCTTCAATTTTTCATCCAAGCCACCTGAAATTAAAGGGGGATTCATCATTAGTCATTTCCAGCCATCTGTTAGCTGGAAAATCGATTTCAGATTCATTCGTTCAACACCCATATGCAACTCATCAACCCTGGCACCTACCTCTTCCTAATTAGATCTAAAAATCCTTGCTATAATAATTAATATCCCATAATCCATTTTAATCCATCCTTAATTCATCAAATTGTCTATTGCATGTAAATATACATTGAATTTGGGGGTCTGATCATGCTTGATCCCATTTGGTAATGTCGAACCAAGACCTCATAGGACAATTTATTAAGAACATGAAGAACGAAGGAGGAAAAGAACCAGAAAAAATTTTGAAAAAAAAAATCCAATAATTATTCTCTAATAAATAAAAATTGGGATCCCCAAGGGTGAGAAAACTAAGTAAACAATTCAAAATTGGGCATGGGATCATTCAAAGGCTCAAATTGAATTCATATCAAGAAAAAAATATGATCATGCTCAATATTTTAATCAATTAGGAAAAAATACACAAATTGACGATATTTACCTCAATTTGGATCATTCTATAATGAATAGAATACTCTCTAAAAAATTATAGGAGTTATGTTTGTTGCGCCTCGATTCACCTGGATCT
This sequence comes from Viscum album, assembly GCA_963277665.1. Classification (NCBI taxonomy): domain Eukaryota; kingdom Viridiplantae; phylum Streptophyta; class Magnoliopsida; order Santalales; family Viscaceae; genus Viscum; species Viscum album. Next base: position 498,470,695 of record OY728127.1, read on the forward strand.
AGAGTTTTATTGTTATCTGATTTTGATTCTCCAATGGAGGGTATAATAAGCTCCTCTCAATAGTCCCAAGGTTATGTAACTGACCTTGTTGATCCATCATAATGTGGATTAAATAGAGGTAATTATTATTTTATGGGTTTAATGAATTAATTAAATATTATTAATTAATCCATTGAATGCACCCTCCAATGGCCAATTTATCTGAATGCCTCGTACCATCCCATTTTTTGTCACACATAAGGTAAACCTCACATTTTTGGCTCAATAGTGGTCTCATATTTTCTATCTAAGACTCCTTTTAAGATTTATCTAATTTTCGTTAAGAAAATGTGTGTGTGTAATATAAAATATATTTAATATTTTTATAAAATTATTTTCAGGTACACCGAGCCTCGGAATTGCATGTCTTCTCAATGATTGGCTCTGAAAATATTTCTAGATATATTCCAAATTCTTGTAAAGAAAAAACTATGTCTATACATTATTCCCTTCTTAAATATTTTTTTCCTCGAAAATAAATACTAAAAAATAATGGTATACTTAACCCACATCTAGCGCTCTCGCTCCTAGGATATCTCTTACATGCTCTCATACTTCCATAGCACACGAATCAATGGGATGGTGCATCCACATAGGGTCATCTCTTTTTGATCCTTAATCACTACCGATTGATCCTCAAAATCGGCTCCATCCTTGATGTCCATCTTACCCCAATCAATAAAATTCATAATTTCATGCACATGTATCTTCATCTGTGACACATGAAAGACATCGTGGAACTACTCTAACTGTGGGGGTCAGGCGAGGTGGTAAGAAACCTTTCCAAATAACAACCCTGATCTTTAGTTCATATTTAAAAATTATTTATTACATAAACTTTCACTTAAAACAACTCATAAGATAGAGAGGTCTAATGTCATTAGGGATTATGAAAATTACATAACAACATAAAACATGAAATACAACATCTTTATTGAAAACTTATTTTACATTACCACAATATTCCTTCGTACTTAACATTACATGGGATATCCTGAGAAAAGACATTAGAAAGGGGTGATCTATAAAGCTTAGTAAGAGACTAAACAAGGAATAACATGAAGAATAAAATATATGTTAAGAAATATGAATATCAATATATAATAATAGAAATGTTTACATAAAGGCGTGATATAACCTGATTATTATAACATGGAAATGTGGCAACAACTTAAAACACTGCATCATTAACATAAAAGAATCCGGTAAACCCCTATCCCATCTTGGTGGAAAAAAATCCTATAAAGTAATAAGCTAAAACATTTTCCCAAAATGATGTATCATGATATTAAACATTACCTAATGTATTGGATCTCTATTAGGGTGCACCCTTCATAATCATTTCAATCTCATTCTTATGTTTTCCACAAAGATCATATAACATGGATTAATTCAACATAATAATTTATTCCATGATTAAGTAATGTGGAATTCATACATGTAAGTCAAAATTATATAAGTATGTTTGCATAAAGTTGAATACCCTTGATAGAGAAATGGGTATGGTATTCACTACACAATGATTTTGGCATAGAAAGTCACGGTGCAATTTTGGCAGCATAATGGCGTCATATGGAAATTCATAAATTGAGATGATGAGAGAGAAATGGGTATACCATAATTTATACTTGTGGTGGAAGGTAATTGGGTTATGTAACATAATATCCCAACATGTTAAATGGAATTTAGATGAATAATATAAAATAAATGATTGAATGGAAATGAGAAGAGAGAAATCCCTTACGGAATTTTGACATAGTAATGGGTGGGTTTAAAGGATCATAGGGGGGATTAATGAGAGTGAAAGTAAGATCCCATAATTTATAAATCAAATGGATAGTAATTAGTTATGTAGGAACATATCTTAAATCAATTAAATGGAAATTAAAAGGAATGACATAAAACACGCGCTTGATGAAAAAGGAGAGAGGGGGATCCCTTACTTGGATGTGTGATCCCTAAGGCTTGAGGGAGGCTTCTTGGGAGCTTGGGGGAACCTTGGTAGTATTCTAGGGAGTATGGGTAAGAGTTTTGTAAGCTTCAAAGAGCTTGAGTGAAGATAAATGGGTGATTTGGTGGGTTTATATAAGAAAAGTGGGGGAATTCTCTATTATTTTTGGTTTTGGACACTACAAACTAAAATATTCAAAACAACAAACCATCCCAAGGTTTTTTACCATGATTTATAGAAAAGAGGAGTAGTATAAATTATTTAATAAGGCTAGGGTCCAAAAATATTAAATTATTTCCCTTTCTTATGTGGAGGTGAGTCACACTTTCAAGGAAATGATTTTAAAATCTTAAAATATTTTATATGTCTTGAAGGATTTACTAAGTCTTTATAAAATAAATAAAATAAAACTAAAATTAAATTATTTTAAATGAAAAACATATATTTGTCCAAATATACCTTTTATAGTATTTTATTACATCACTATTGGGTCATTATGATGTCATAAAACCCATTATATATTTATATGGTATTTAATTTTTACCCAAAAATTCAACTATCTCAAATTATGAAAAATTAACCATTGGATAATTTCAACATCCTGATTCAAAAACTAATATTCATTTTATCTAAATAATTTTCTAAATATTATAATTTTCACTTTTAAAATAAAAACCAACATTTATTGAAAATTGACGAGTTTTTACTAAAACAATTTTCAAACCTCAATAAAAATTACTTTAGACTTAATATAAATTATATGATAATTTATATTTAATAATAATATTTTATTAAAATATTATTTAATTAAAAATCCATTGATTCATCAAAATTTATTTCTTAATTGAATTTCAATATTAATCAAAAATACTATTTGTGCTTTAAAAATCATTTACAAAGTAAAAAATAATAAAATGAAAGTATATTAATTATTGTATACATAAATAATGCACATAATCATAATTCTGGGGTCCTGTTATATATCCTTGTATTACACCAGCATATTCCCTAAGAGTAAGGTTTGTGATTGTGGGGATTTTAGGGGTTCGTTCAGTGAACATGGTTTGTGATGTGATCTCGATGAGCTTGAACTTCTCCCATAAATGGTTTCTCTCATGATTAAGTTGTTGGATCTCGGCTTGGGATTGGTTTAGAGAAAAGTCTAGAAATTATATCTCCCTTGGAAGCTCTAATAAATGGGATTCATAGGGTATGATCCTATTGGATGAGGCCATAAATTCTTTTGTCTTTGTAAAAAGGATTTTTTAGAACCCTTTATTTATACTAGTCATGTGATCAGTATTCAATGGCTATATTATCAATTTTAAGGATACTTAATGGTCATTTAAATCCAATTGTATATAATAATAAAATTATTTCATGTGTTTTCTATATCTAGAAGAAATTTAATTAAAGGAAATGTAATTTTATTCATAAATGTTCGGGTCGTTTCAACCTTCCCCCTTGAGAAATTTCTACCTTGAAATTTCCTTTTCCAAAACTAAAAAAGATGAGGGTAACTCGGCCTCATCGCTTCCTCTAGTTCCCACATATCTTCTTCAAACTTGTAGTTTCTACACAACACTTTGATGAGGGGCATTGTCTTATTTCGTAGAACTTTTTCTCTATGATCTAATATCTTCACCATCTTTTTTTCATAAGAGAGGTAATTATCTAATGGTACCACCTCCATAGTGATTACATGTGATGGGTCTATTATGTACTTCCTTAAGAGTAATACATTGAATACATATTGTACTTGCGATAGGTTTGGTGGGAGTTCTAGCCGATAGACCACTGTTCTAATGTGATCAAGGATCTCAAAAGGGTCGATGTACCTTGGACTAAGATTTCCATTTTCCCCAAATATCATAACTATCTTCCATGGAGATATATGAAGGAATAAAATGTCTCCAACATCACACTCTAGTTATCATCGACGATTTTCATGATAGCTCTTTTATTGACTTTGGGAAGCTTTGATGTGTTGTCGTGTGTTCTTAACCTTCTCTTCCATATCTTCAACCATTTTTGGACCTAGAAGTTTTCATTCCCCACATTTATCCAAAAATGTTAGTGTTCTGCACCTCTTCCCAAAAAGGGCATCATAATGAGACATTTGGATGCTTGAGTGGAAACTGTGGTTGTAAGATAACTCCGCCAAAGGAAGATGTTGGTCTCATCCTCCTTTGAAGTCTATTGAGAAATCTCACAACATGTCCTCAAGTTTCTAGATCTTCCACTCAAATTGGCCATCAGTTTGAGGATGATAAGTCGTACTAAAGTTTAGCTCTGTGTTTAGAGCATGTTGGAGAATTTTCCATAACTTAGAGGTGAATCTTGGATCTTGATCGGACACAATCTATAGTGGTACTCCAATAACCCTTACCACTTCCCTCATGTATATATGTGCTAGTTGATTTAGTGATAAATCCTATCAAATTATAATGAAGTGTACAGTCTTTGTAAGACAATCCACAACAACCAAGGTAGCATTGTTTCCTTTGGTTGTCTTCAAAATCATAGTGACAAAGTACATAGTGATATTTTCTCATTTCTATGTTAGTATGGGTATTGGTTGCATCATCCCATTAGACTTTTGTCTCTTATCCTTCACTTTATGACATACTAAGAACTTTAATGTATATTTATAAATTTCCTTCCTCATGTTATCCCACCAATAGTTCTCCTAGAGATCTCGATACATCTTCATGTTTCCTAGGTGAATGGAGAAATTCGAACTATGTGAATCATCCAAAAGTTCTTTATTTAAATCCAGATTTGACGGAACACATAGTATTGACCCAAATCACACAATTCCTTCTTCATTAACATTGAACTCCAAGGATTTAGCTTTTCTGATAGTTTCCACTTTCTTCTGAATTCCCATATAATCTTTTTTAGCATACATTAACCTTTCTAGAAGATATGGTTGATTAATAATTTGTTAAAGGATTGATGATATTCCCTTATTTATGATTCTCATGTCCATCTTCATCAAATCTAAGAAGATTGGATCCTTTTCAATTATCATCAATGATAGAATCACTGGGTACTTTCTAATTAGAGTATATTCCACCTTGTTCGCTTTCCTAGGGTGGTAATGGATTGAGAAATCATAATCCTTGATGATATATAACTATCTTTCTTGGAAAATATTAATCTCATTATGTGTGAATATATATTTGAGACTTTTGTCATTTGTATATATTTCACACTTCTCTCCAAAGAGATAATGTCGCCATATTTTTAATGCAAGGATCACTGCTTCCAACTCCAGATCGTGCATGGGGTAGTTTTTCTCATGAATTTTAAACTACCTTGAGGCATAGGAAATGATTTTTTTTCATTTTTCATCATCACACAACCCAGACCCTTCTTCAAATCATCACTAAAAATTAGAAAAATCTCCCCAATTGTGGGTGGTGTGAGCACATGGGTAGTGATAAGCCTCTTATTCAACTCTATGAATATTTCTTCACATTCATCATTCCATGAAAACTTTACTCCCTTCCTAGTTATCTTAGTAATATGGTTTGAAAACTATGAGGAATTTCTCACAAATCAGTGATAATATCCATCTAATCCCATGAAGAAACGGATATTTTTCAAAGATGTCATCCTCAGCATCCCTCGATTTATTTTTTTGGAAGGATCCACAGATACCCCATTTTTTGTGATGATATTCCCCAAGAATGAGGATTCCTTCAAGCAGAACTCACACTTGTTTTACTTTTCATAGATATTCTCATTTTTCAAGATCTCTAGAACAGTGCTCAGATACTCCCCATACTCCTCCTTGGTTTTGTATTATATTAGAATAACATCTATAAAGACTACCAAAAATTTGTCGAGGTAATATCTAAAGACTATATTCATAAAATCTATGAATATTTATGGAGGATTATTGAGTCTGAATGGCATCACTATGAACTCATAATTCCCATACCTCATACAAAAACAAGTCTTGGAGATATCCTCATTCTTCATCCTAACTTGGTAATATCCTGACCGTAGATCCACCTTGGAGAAGTATTATGCTCCACATAGTTGATTGAACAAGTCATCAATTCTTGTAAAATGATACTTTTTCTTTATTTTGATTTTTTTAAGATAATGATAATCAATGAAAAGTTGCATTGACTCATCCTTCTTCTTGATGAAGAGGACTGGTGTTCCCCATGGTGAAGCACTTGGGCATATAAACCCTTTATCCAAATTCTTCTATAGTGGTTTCTTTAGCACCTCAAGTTTTACAAAAACCATTCTATATGGGGTATTGAATATTTGAAACACCCTATGTATAAGATAAATCGATAATTCAACATCTCTGCTATGAGGAATCCTAGGAAATTTCTTAGTAAACACATCATCGAATTCTCTCACAAAATTCATGTATCTGAGGATGGTTCTTTCCTTAGAATAAATCATATGAGAAAGATATTTATTCTCATAGGAAATTAATATCCATGCTTGAGATGATGGTGTAAATAAGATTCCTCCTCCTCCTTGTACTTGTAAATAATTGGGGGTCAATTCAATATATATAGAGTAATTTACATCTTTTGGAAATTTGTGTTGGCTCTATATAGGGAAAGCCAATCTATGCTAAGAATTACATCAAATTACACCAAGGAAATTATGATGAGGTTCACCAGGAATTTCAAACCACAAATTGTGATAGGGGGGATTAATATGAATGGGATGTTATAATTTACCCATTTCCATTTTCACTGTCATCTCTACTTCCATGGTTTGTGTTTGTGTTTGTATTGTTCTACTAAACTTTCAGGGTATAAAAGAAAGTGTAGAATTATAATCAAAATTTATGTTCTCTATTATTTAATGAATAAATAGGTTACCTTTCACCAATTAATTTTTGGGATTCACTGCGATGGTAGTGATGAAAAAATCTCTCCTTTTCTCCCTTGGAGGTTATTGGTTGCATCCAAAAACCCTTCACTTAGGGAATTGGTTCACAAAGTTCCCTAGTTATTTATAGTTATAGTAATGAAAAATGCATTGAGGATTTAATGGAGTGTTCCTTTCCTCTATCGCAGTAGTATGTTTTTCTTGTCAGAAATCTCTGGCTAGGTTCCCTTACTTCTTGCACCTAAATCATTTCCTCATCCCCTTTAGGCAATTTCATAGGTGATTCTTTCAACACTTTTGGAAAGCAGGGTGCTAGAATTTTTTAGCACCATTGTATTTATCTATTAGAACACAAAAATTAAAGTCCACTTGCTGATTCTTATCCTCATGATACCTGAGAGATTCACCGATCTCCATATCGACTTTGAGGGAACATCGGAAAATTTCCTCATAGCTATCAAAGACACAGATTTCCAAGAATTTTTAAAGGCTAGGTTTTAGCCCACCAAAGAAGCGAAAAACCTTGAATTCAAGGTTAAGGACAAAACCAGAGGCATATCATGCAATTTTGGTCATGTTTTCCTCATAATATATAATATATTATTCATCCTTTTTCTTGAGTTCAAGGAAATCTCTTTCCATCTTAATACGTAGGGTGCGAGTAAAATATTTATCAAAAAACATTTTCTGGAAATCCTGTAATTACATCACCTCGATCTCTTCCTTGGGCTTCATATTTTTTATCAATGTCCAACAATGATCAGCTTCACCCTCCATATGATAAGAAACCGTAAGAACTTTCTCTTTTTTTAGATCATTAAAGGATGGATAAGATCTTCTCAATATATTTGATCCATTGTTCAGTGATTGAGGGATCAGATGATCCATTTAAATTAGGAGAAATTTGTCTCGTGAATCTCTCAATTACGATTTGTTCTTTATTAGGGGTTTGGACATTCCTCTTGATCCAAGTTTCTATTCCAAAATTGAGAGTTAACTAAGAGATCATGTTGATAAATTTTTTGCTTTCTGCTCCCATCAGATGGATTATCTCCTTAAAGTAGTCATCACATTGATCTTCGCATCAGTTTTTAGCCTAATTCCTCATATTATTGTCTATTGGCTGGAATAAAATGAAAATTAGGGGTAATAATTTCAAACTATTAAACACATAAAGTTCAATCAATTGACGAAAAGGGATAACTTATAAACAATATTTATCTTCTTAATTTATGAATTTCTAAGCTTTGATCTAAGTTATCTGTGATCTACTTCCTAAAATATATTATTAGGGGTATTTTTTCCTTAATAATGATTAATAATAAGATTATTAATTTACCAAATCATATACCCTGAGAGTTTCAAACCAACAGTGCATCAAATCCTGTTGTTGTGCACCAGTTCCTGTTCGAGTCTAACACAAAGTGGTGTTTTCAGGTTTTACCCTTAGATACATCTGTGCTAGAGCAACCTCTACTTTTTCGTATCTAGATAGGGATTTATTTTATTGATAAACCACATAATCTACACTCACAAAAATTTATGGGTATTTGTCTTATACTTAGTCTTATCCCTATGGCTTTCACTAGATTTTTCTAATCCTAATCCCAAAAATAACTAAACCTATCCTGTAATACCAACTATAACAAACCTGGTCTTTATTTCATATTTAAACATGATTTATTATATAAACTTTCACATAATAAAACTTTTAATATTGATTTTTATAGTGTCATTAGGGCTTAGAAACATTACATAATAACATAAAACATGAAATACAACATCTTTATTGAAAAATTCTTTTATATGACCACAAAAATTCTTTTTTACTTCACACAGCAAGAGATATCTTGAGTAAATACATAAGAAAAGGGTGATACATAAATCCCAGTAAGGGAGTAAACAAGGAATAACATGAAGAATACAATATATGTTAGTAAATAGTTATATCAATTGATAATAATAGAAACATGAACATAAAGGTGTGATATAGCATGATTATCATACAATGGAAATGTGACAACAACTTAAAACAATACATCATTAACATAAAAAAATCAGGTAAACCCCTATCCCAACATGGTGGAAAAAAGTCCTATAAAGGAATTAGGTAAAACCCTATCCCAACATGAATTATCATGATACTAAACATTACCCAATGCATTAGAGTGCTATCATGGTGCACCGTTCATAATCATTTCAATCCCTTGCTTAAGTGTGCCACATAGATCATATAACATGGATCCATTCAACATCATGATTTATTCCACGATCAAGGAATGTGGAATTAATTCATTTAAATCACCATTTTATAAGTATGTGTTTATAAAGGTGAATAACTTTTATAGAGTAATGGGTATGTTATTCACTGTATGATGATTTTGGCATGGAAAATCACGGTGCAATTTTGGCAGCATAATGGTGTCATATAGAAATTCATAAATTGTGTTGATGAGAGAAAAATGGGTATATAATAATTTATACAAGGGGTAGACATTAAGGGGATAATGTAATATAATATCCCAACATGTGAAATGGAATTTAGATGCATAATATAAAACAAATTCTTGAATTGAAATGAGAAGAGAGAAATACCATGTGGAATTTCAGTATACTAACTGGTGGGTTTAAAGGATAGTAGGGGGATTAATGGAAGTGAAAGGAAGATAACATCATGTATACATGAAATTAAAAGTAATTAGGTATGGAATAACATATCCCAAATCAATAAAATTTAAAATAAAAGGCATGACATAAAAGAGGTGCATGAAGAAAAAGGAGAGAGGGAGATCCCTTATTGGATGTGTGATCCTAAAGGCTTGGGGATTCTTGGGAGATTTGGGGAACCTTGGTAGGACTATAGGGAGTAGTATGAAGAGGTTGGTCGAGACTAAAAGAGCTTGAGTCAAGATAAATGGGTGCTTTGGTGGGTTTATATTGGAAAGGTGAGGGGCTTCTTTATTATTTTGGTTTTGGACACCACACACTAAAATATTCAAAACCAAAAACCATCCCATTGTTTTTCGCATGTTTATTGGAAAATTGGAGTGGTATACATTATTTTATAAGGATAATTTCAGAAGATATTAAAATATATCCCTTTCTTATGTGAAAGTGAGTCACACTTTGAAGGAAATAATTTCAAAATCTTAAAATATTTTATATGTCTTGGAGGATTCACTAGTGATTTATAAAATAAATCAAATAAACATTAAATTACATTATTTTAAATGAAAACACATATTTGGCCGAATATACCTTTTATAGTATTTTATTAAATAACTATTCGGTCATTATGATGTCATAAAACCCATTATATATTTATACAATATTTAATTTTTACCCAATAATTCGGTTGTCACAGAAAATTATGAAAAATTTACCATTGGATAATTTCAACATCCTAATTCAGAAAAAAAATTCATTTTATATAAATATTTTTATACATATGTGAATTTTCACTTCTAAAATAAAAACTCACATTAATTGAAAATTGATGGGTTTCGACAAAAACAGTTTTCATGTCGTAATAAAAATTACATTTGACTTCATAAAAATTATAAGATAATTTATATTTAATAAAAGTAATTTAAAAATAATATTTTATTAAAATATTATTTAATTCAAAAATAAATTAATTCATAAAAATATATTTCTTGATTCAATTTGAATATTAACCAAAAATACTATTTTTTCATTAAAAAACATTTACAAAATAGCAATAATAAAATGAAAGTATATTCATTATTTTATACAAAAATAATGCACATAACCATAACTCTAGGGTCTTTTTACATATCCACTTATTACACCAGTATACACCCTAAGAGTAAGGTGTGTGATGGTGGGGATTTCATGGGAGAGTTCAGTGAACATGGTTGGGTTCGTGATCTCAATGAGCTTGAACTTCTCTTGCAAACAGTTTTTCTCATGCTCAAGTTTTTGGATCTTAACTTTGGATTGGTCTAGGAAAAATCCCAGAAATAATATCTCCCTTGGAAGCTCTAATAAATGGTCTTTATAGGGTATGATCCTACTGGTTGAGGCCATCACTTCCTTTGTCTGTGTCAAAATGATTTGTTGAAACCCTATATTTATACTAGTCATGTGATCATTGTTCAATGGATATATTATCAATGGTAAGGATACTTAATGATCATTTAAATAAAATTGGATATAATAAAACAAAAGTATTGCATGTGTTTTCTATATCCATAATAAATTTAATTAAAATAAATGTAATTTTATTCATAAATGGTCAGGTTGTTACATGCCAACCCTCTACAAGATCTCAAATGGCCTGATGAACCTTGGGGATAGCTTACCTCCCTGACTGAATCTCCAGAATCCTCAATGTGGGGATACTCTTAGGAAAACATGATCTCCCTACTCAAAATACAAGGGCCTATGATGTAAATTTGCATAATATTTTTACCAGCTCTAAGTTTACTCATTCACTCATGGTTTACCTAGACCTTCTCTTTCATCACCTGCACCATCTCTAGCCCTAAAATAGATGTCTTCCCAATCTCTGTCCAACATATGGGTGACCTATAAGGTCTTCCATATAGGGCCTAAAAAGTTTCCATGATGATAGTAGAGTGGTAGCTATTATTTTTCACAAACTCTAAGAATGGAAAGTGATCCTCTTAGCTCGGGTTAAAGTCTAACATGAAATCCCTCAACATGTCCTCTAGTACTTGGATAGTGTGCTCAGCCTTCCCATATTTCTGGGGGTGGAATGTTTTACTCATCCCCATCTCAGTCCCAAATTCCTCGTGTAGGCCTATACACAACCATGAAGTTAGCTATGCATCATGGTCATATAAAATATTCAAGGGAACCCCATAAATGTGGAGAATCTCTTTTGTATACAACTACACCAAAATATCTACCAAACTTTACTCCATTATAGCAAGGTAGTACACCAACATCGCGAGTCGATCAACTATCACCTCGATGGATTCATGGCCTCTCACTGTATGTGGAAGCCCTTTTATAAATTACAAGGATATATCATCACATTTCCACTCTAGGATCTCAAGTGAATATGAAAAAACTATTGAAACCTAGTGCTCAGCCTTCACCTGCTGACAGGTGAGGCACCAAGAGATGAAATCTGCAACATTCCATCTCATTCATTCCCACCAAAACTACCACTAAAGGTCTATGTGAATCTTCCCCACACTGGGATGTATATCCAAAGGATATGTGTGGAACGCCCTCATCACCTTCTCTTATATCATGACTGGGACCACCACCCATCCCTGTAAAAGGCTGATGTGATTCCCTCCTTCATAAAATCCATCAGGTGAATCTGTTGAGGATATTTGGTCACACAAGACCTCACAGTCAATATCTCCCAATAGGAAATCTCTCACACACTAGAGGAGAGGACGAGTCAACCTCATCAACTAAATAAAAGTTCCACCCTCCGAATCAACTAGGGTTAGCAGTAAGGAAGCCAACTGCTCTGATGCCTCCGGCACCAAACAAGTCCGTGACTTCCTACTAAGGCAATATTCCACCACATTTCCCTTCACTGAAGTATAGAGTATATCAAAGTCATAGTCCTATAAGAACTCCATCCATTGCCTTTGCCTTAGGTTCAACCCTCTCTATGTCAATAAAAACCTAAGACTCTGATGGTTTGTGTGAACAATAAATCACTCTCTTAGAAGATAGTAACTCCACATCCTCAGAGAAAAGACTACCATTTCCAGCTCTACGTCATGAGTCACATAATTATACTCATGGGTTCTCAACTACCTCCACCCATATATGATAACTGCCTATCTCTACATCAACATGAAAACAATACCAGCACCTGAATCATTTCAATCCACTATATAATCCATGAACTTCTCTTGTAGTCTCAAAATATAATAAATAGTTAGCCTCAATGTCAGCTCCTTAAAGTCTCTCTGGTCCTGGTTAGTCTAGGTAAATGGATTCACTTTCTTCTTCAAGGTGTTCAAAAGGGTTTCAATCCTATAGAAGTCTTCAAAAAACCTCTTATAGTACCTTTCCAATCTAAGAAAACTCTACACATTTGACACACTCTTTGGTGGATCCCATGTAAGAACTACATCGATCTTCACCAATTCCATAACTAATCCATTCTCATAAATTACATGCCCCAGGAAGTTAATAACATAGATATAGAACTATAACATTAAGAGATAGCCATAAATTTGGTTCTCCAAAAGAAAATCTAGAACCATAATCAAGTATGCGTGATAATCCTCCAAAAAAGAGTATATGAGTATGTCATTAATGAAGAAAACCAAAAACTAGTCCAATTATATAGGAAGATCTAGTTTATCAAATCCATAAACACAATAGGGGAATTCATCACACCAAAAGGCATCACCATGAACTCATAGTGTCTAAAGAGACATCAGATTTCCATATTTGAAATATCGGCATTGAAAACTTTCAACTGGTGGTATCCAGACCTGAGATCGATCTTTAAGAACCATCTCGCACATCGAAACTGATCAAAGAGGTTTTCAATCCTCAGCAAGGGTTACTTTTTATTTATTGTTTACTAGTTTAGATAATGATAATCTACACAAATTTTTAATCTCTCATATGCCTTTTTCACAAATAACATTGGAGTTTTCCAGAGGGGATGCACTAAGTCTCATAAAACCCTTCTCTTGATGGTCCTCCAACTACAACTGTAGCTCCCAGAGCTCGATAGGCGACATATGATATCCTGTAGAAGATATCAGAGTGGTCTTAGGATGAAAGATGATAAAAAAACTCTATATCCAACCTTAAGGTAGTCCTGGAATATCCTCATGGAAGATGTTCATAAAATCATCCATGAATAAATAAATTCAGATGCTTGGAGGTCCTACTTCACCATGGTATACACTCTCTAACTGATGGGTAATGGGATGAAGCCTCCTTCTCACAAAGCCCACTTGTCCCACCATGATATATCTATCTCCCACAAATGAAAATATTTTCCCATCGGTGTGAAGGCATCTAACTCGTCTAAGGTGGCATTCAATCTGGTATTAGACAATGGGCAACCAATCCATACCCAATATGACATCATATGGTTCCATCATGAAAACCAATAGTTACCACAAGAACCTATTTCCACTAAGTGATATCTCACACTGCCAGCAGATAAAAGATATAGAAGAAGTGTTCCCCATAGGTACCTCAAGACAAAGTTATTGGAATAAATCCTTGACTGGGAGATCTATCTCTCACACTAGGAGTAATGAGATGAAGTAATAAGTCACACCTATGTATACTAATACTAAATCAAGAGTAGAATAAACACATATCATACATATAATAATATCATGCACCTTTGGGTCATACACATCCATATCCTATAGCTATCACCATCCCTAAACACCATCTCCCTAAGCATGGCATGGGCTGCCTGGTGGTGGTGGTGGAATGATATCATAGAATTTTTCAACACCCATAGCTCTTCCTCTTCTAACTATACCTCCATGGGTGCCACCCTACACTCTCTTGGGAGATACGTGATCATGGTGTTGCCTTTGTCATAGTGGTCCATATAATATCTACTTTCCCTACTAAGCATATCTTGTCAAGAAATCAAACACTATGTGACATCGTCTTTCACATGAATAGAACCAACCCTCTATGGGCTTCCCTAGTCCTCTATGTGGTCTCTGTTCCACATGACCACAAGCATAAGTCTGGTCATGGGGGGTTTCATGCACTAAGATCCTACCTATTGGGTCATTATAACTACTGAAGATGACTCAGCCCTATAATGTACACTGCCATCTCTAGATACCAAGAAACCCTTTGAAAAGAGTCTCTCTACCACCATTTGTCACTCCAACACCCCAAAATAGGTGGTAATTCACAAGGGAAATACACTTGCATGGATATATATAAAAAGACCTTTCTCAAACCTCTATGGACAAAAGTAGCCATCCTGAATTATATTGAGGGAGTACTGCATAATTTTAATGAAGCCTGTAGCACACTCAACCATTGTCATCCATCCCTGATACATCTCTAGAATATCCTGAATCCAAACTAAGAACAAGTTTGATGGGTAGTACTCCTCATGAAATAGCTACTAGAAGTTGATTCATGAGAGTGTCAACTCATCATGCATCTGCATAACTAGACTCCACTAGCTCCCAATTTCTATGTGGAAATGGTTGGATTCCAATGCAACCACTTGATCTATCAGTGTCTAGATAATCTTTAAGACATGGATCATAGACTCTAGTCGATAATCCACTACCTAAAATCTTGATTTCCATATAACCTTAGAGGCATCTGGTGATGGAACTTACAGAGTGCGCTAATAATGCATGCATCCCCAGCCTACTATACTAGAATGATTTGTTTCTTAATAGGTGGGGCTGCTTCTACCAGCACATCTGGAGGAAGAATCTCATGGTATGGCCCCTGAACTAAGACCTCATCACTCATCAGATTTTCTTCATGTTCCGGAATCAAAAACCTAGTTGGTTGTCTTTACAGAGGAATCTTGAAAATTTAATCAAGATAGCCCACGGTCGTATGAGAATATATATATACATGGGGATCTCACTCAAGAAGGATAATAAAATGACTCAATCCTATATGATGCATGTAACATTGATCTCTACAACCAATGTCTTGGTATTCCGAGTCAACAAGAAGGTAGTTAGTGTCCTGGTGAATGGATATATCATCCACCACACCAATATTGAGTTCCTTGGCCTGAAATCCCCACTCAAGACACTTTGGAACCGTTTCCCTAAATCCAAACCAAATCCTCATAATGGGACTACACCAAAAAATATCTCATGCAATGAACCACCTTTGATAAAAATCATTCATGACCTAGACCAGTGGGTCTTGATCCATAACTACCCCAAGACCACCTCCATAGGCTAGGGTCTGGTGATAAGCACTGAAAGGCATAACTAATAAGGGAGGCCTTTACCTAAGTATCTGTATGCACTCACTAGAAAATCTTGATGCAGAATTATAGAATAATAATAATAAAAATATGCAGCATCTAGAGAATAACCATGCATATAAAACCTTTAGGGGGTATAGGTGTATGAATATTTAATATGAAAAGAAAATGGGGGAAAATACACACCCAACCAGAAATATTTTTAAACATAAAAAAATGTAAAAGTAAATGTTGAGAGATCCCAGCTCTAAATATCCAAGCTCCGACCATCATATGTGGTCAAATTCACTAGGGAATCCCTATACTACTCAATTATTGTGTCCAAACTATATGTCATATTCATAAGACATGACTTGTGCAGGTAAAGCCGGTGCAGGGGTGAGTATACACATACCTAATAAGACGCCCCTAAAAGATAAAGGGGGTTGTAAGAGAGATGATAGGAATAGACAACTCAACCCAAATAAATAGAGTAACAAAATCAAATGACATAGATACAGATATATATATATATATATTCTCAATAAAAGAATCCCAAATGAAAGAGAAAGGGGGTCGCCATCTCACGGACTAGCCTAAAAAAAGAGTCTACCATTAGTTCCATGGGTCCATCAATGATGCTCCACATCTCGTGTTTCTATCCATAGAAGTAACCACATGGAGGGAACACGCCTCACCATTATGCCTCACAGTTGATGGGTCATAATCTCCAGAGGACTTGTTCCCTAGTGCGTTAGGGGGTGACACTTAGTGTAAGGAGGATTTGTTCCCTATCTAATAGAGGGTACAACTCAATGGATAGAGGTCCCACGCCTTATCCATTTGGGGTTTACACTTAGTGTAAGTCAAATCCACTCCCTAATGACATAGCAGGTTACCACTCAGAAGATAGCGGAATTGTACCCAAATTCCATAGGAGGGTACCACTCAATAGATAGAGGACCCACACCCTAAAACCATAAAGGCATAACACTAATTAGATAGAGGTCTCTCACCCTAACTACATGGGGGTACCACTCAGTGGATAGAAGACATGCACCCTAACTCTATATGAGGGTACCACTCAGTAGATAGAGGACCCACACCCTATCTGATAAGGGGTACCACTTAGTATATAGAGGACCTGCACCCTAATTCCATAGGGGGTGACACTATGTAAATAAAGGACACTCACTCTAACACCATATAGGGGTAAAACTCAGTAGATAGAGTCCCTAAACCCTAAATCCATAGGTGGTACCACATAGTAGATAGATGACCCGCTCCCTATCTGATATGGGGTACCACTCTATGATCATGCACAGTCACCATCATCATTGATAATATCCTATAGAAGTGTCTCACTTATAATATATCACATCATATTTCAAAATACACTATGAATGCTTCCATCACATTCTATATAGAAAAAAACTCAGGATAAGCTAATCTCATGCCAAAATGTGAGTCCAAATAATGGAGATACGAGAGGAACAAGTTTCCCCAAAAAGGAAGTATGGGTACATTATGTGTAAGGGGACCCACAAGGCATGTGGTCCGGATTATCTATCCTGATTTTTACCTTTTAGTACATGTCGCTCAGCCCATATAAATTTACATAGCATATGATGGGACAATACACCTTGCCTCATCCACCCAGGGCTCTTCCTATGCTCCCGGTTGTGTCCGTGTATACTAGTCATGCCTATGTACTCTAGTTCACATCATGTTCTCCTACACGGGGTCTTACCCATACGCTCCTCTGCACAGCATGTATACCCATGGAGGGTCACACGAGGTGTGGCCCAAACACATAGCATGTGATCCTAAAATTTTTCTAAAACCCTAGTGCCACAACCATAGGGGTACTACACGACATGTATTCATCCCAATACATCTCATGTATTCGGGTTTCTCATAGAGACTTATATCTTATTTTCATGATACAGATTCACAAACACCACTTTGAATCTTTCCTCTGAGCACCCAAAATTGAATGGGAATCCTCCATTCATCATTTCCCGCCATTTATATTCTAGAAAATGAATTTTTCATTCACCCATTCAATGACCATATTTTTCTCATTGCCTGTGGTGCCTCATGTCACCTCAATAGATCTAAAAATACATGGTTGAATCACCCATATCTCATAATCCACCCAAATATATCCCTTATTCATCAAACCATTTTTCATGCATGAATCTAATGGGAATCTGAGGGTCCGATCATGCTCGGTCTCACCCGTTAATATCGAACTGAGACCCTATATGCCAATTGGTAAAGAACACAAAGAATTGAGGGGAAAATAATAAGAAACAGAGGAAAAAAAAATAATTTACCAATTTTTATTGGCCAAAAAATAATAATTAGGGTTCCTGACGGTGATAAAACTGAATAAACAATTTAAAATTGATTCACAAGCTCATCCAAAGGCTCAATTTGAATGCAGATCAAGGAAAAAGTGTGATCATGCTCAATATTTTAATAAATTGGGGAAGAATCTAAAAATTTATGAGTCATAACTCAATTTTTATCATTTCTAAATAAATAACTTTCAAACCAAAAAATGATTTGATTCACTACATTTGATATGTATTGATTCTTCTGGATCTATATTTTTGTTATCTTATGATTCTAATTCTCCAATAGAGGGTGGAAGAATCTCATCTCAATGGTCCCAGGGTTATGTGGCTACCCTAGAAATCCATCATAATGTGTCTTAAGTAGAAGGAATTAGGTTTTTAGGGGTTTAATTAATTAATTTATTAATATTAATTAATCCACTGAATAAACCTTCCCATGTAAATTTTATCCAAACACCCTTCACTGACCCATTTTAGGTCACGCCTAGGGTAAAACTCACATTATGGATTCAACTATGGTATCAGATTTTCAATCTGAGACTCTTTTTAAGATTTATCCCATTTTCTTTAATAAACCATGTTAATGTAATATAAAATATATTTAATATTTTTTTAAAATTAATTTCCAGCACACTGGTCCTTGGAATCACACTTTTCCTATGTTGTTGGATTTGAAAATATTTCTAGATATATTCAAAAGTCTTAAAAGAAAAAATAAGGTCTCTATAATATCTTTAATCGAGAACTATATATGGATTTATTTCTATTATTTTAGGATATGTAGTGAATTCCATATCACTTATCCAAGACTTAAATGAAAATTACATTCACATTGAATCCCTTCTTTTATTTCATGGTTTCTTTCATTTATGTGATGACATATTATACTTGAATCTACACTAAAATAAAATATATTTCTCTTCAATAATTATGTGTGTATTGATTTTTATTTACCTAGGATATATAGTGACATTTGGCCTACCATCCCCAAACCAAGCCATAAATCATAATACACTTTTATTCCATTCTAACATTATTCAATTTCCTAGCCTTGGTATGTTCTGAACAATAGTAGTTTAATCACCTTATAAATATCCTATTCCTATATACCATACTTTGTTCGTTGAAAATTTGAATCACCAAAAACATTCCATGGATATTATTAATAAGTACATATGATTCCAAAAAGGACATATTTTCTTGGTAACAACATTTATATCACATTTTTATACCTCATTTAACAAACCATATGTATTTTTTCATCCTGGGGATAAGATATTATAACCCTATGTCCCCTCAATAGTATTTCAATGGAACTCATTACTTGTGTTTTTCCAATAGTAATCTTAAACATAAATTTTTTATTTTATTATTTCCTAATTCATACATTCCAAGTTATGATTTAAATTAATCCCATTCCTTATTCAAAGGTGTTGAAGTGATCTTAATTATCGAATCCTTGATTTAAGATATCATGCTTCTTCATTGATCCATAAACAATTACCTTAAACTATTTTCACATTTTCCCGATGGTCATCTATACCCATATAGTCCCCTACCCATTTACATTGGGTTTTAACCTATCTCTTATCACTAAATAGTACACCTAAACTTTTTTGTCAAATTTATGTGGCCTCAAATAAGTCATGTGTTGGTCCAAGCAGTATAGACTTAAAATAAATGTGTGTTTCCATTTTATGGATCACTTGTATTAGTATAAGTCAAATCAATTCATGTTAGGTCAGTTTTTCTTTTATGTTTGGAATGAAACCTCACCACTCTTTCAGTAAAATTTCTATGACCTTAAACTCCAAAAACTTTTATTTAATTTCTTTACCTTAAATATAAACCCCACTAGTTCAAATTTAAAGACCTTAAATTATTAAAGGAAAGATACATGAATCTTTCCAAGCTAGAAACCCATAAAGGTAATCTTGGGAAAAATTAAAGAAACTTCTCTCTAGGATTTCACTTTGTATATCTTGGTAAAAAATTAGTTTTTCAAAGAAAATAGATGAAAATATTATGTGTTTAAAAACTAGAAAATAGTTTCATAAGAAAAATTAAATTTATTTCCCACTTATCCTTTACCTCTCTTGTAATAGGGAAATTTTAGGGATAAATGGAAAATATATAAATATTTTAGGGACTATCATTTGTCCAAATAAAAATTTTAGTTGTTATCTCTAGGTTTATGGGTCTAGGAAAAATTTAGATTACCCTCATGTTATGTAGATATTGGATCATATGATATGTTCAATGTGAATAAAGATATAATTTTATGATACTTATAACCTCTGGAGCATTGATTCTTCTGGGAAAAACTCCCAAAATAATTCTAAATATTCCAAATCATTCACTCCCTCATATTCAAATAGAATAACCTTGGATTATAGTTATGTAAAAAGCATCATATATCTAGACCTCTTATATTCATCTAAGATTACATGTTTAGGAGGAAACCTAACATTACAATATTTTATATAATAGGCCCACCTCAGCTTACCCTGATGGTATACAGACATCATATGTCCATCTTGCCTATATATATCTAAGATATTTTTCCTCAAATTTCATTGATTGATCCCCTTCCATAACTTGGATTAAGTGTTTTGAGATTATGATTTATCATAATAATATCTATTCAATGTTTAGGTGGATTCAATTATTATGATATTACTCATTATCAATTTTCATGGATTATTATGGTTTGTTAGTCATATAAGAAAGTTTATAAAATTTATTATAGGTTAATATATAATGATTTTTCATTAATTGAGAAGAAAATGAGAGGATCATCTATAATTTAGATTCTCTATCTAACCATATTCAAAGTGAGGAATGAATTAGAATATTGTTATAATTCATATTCAATTGAATCTCAAATATGGATCATTCATTTATTTGGGTTATTAAGGGCCTGATATGGTGTATCCAACCCTATGGCTTATACCACTTCATTAAGATACAATGACTTTTCTCTTGAAACAGCATCCACCCATACCATTTTGAACTCCTAAAATTGATTATATCGTTCCTATATCATTTTCTAAATACATGAAAAGTCTAGATGAAGTCATTCCATAAAGTCCCTTATCTCTATGACTTTATTTTCTACTTCAATTCCACTACAGTATGTTGATATTCTTCTTAATGTACTGCAGTTATAAAGGTCATAGAGTGAGTCCTTAATTTTTTAATTGAATATTCAATTTCCATGCCTCTATCAACTCTCAATCACATATGATCTCCTTCAGGGTATCATGGATATCCTGGTAATCAAACCAACCATATTCCAGATTCGTGAACATATGGTGGATCTTGTGTAATTTGTTTTCCAGACCGTCCATAGGATTTTTTTAAATCGGCATCAAAATATCATTCCATACACACTATCTTGAGGATCTCTAAAAAAGTGACAGGCTCAGGGTCTAATTCAGAATCGATCCTAGAGAATAAAATTTATTTTGGGACCAACTCACTCAAATTAACCACATGCTCAATACTCATTTAGATATCTTACACCTATAATAGATTCAAGTTATGTGTGCTCTAATAGTTGAAATGTTGAGATAACCCCTCCCTCAACTCATACATCTAATGTTTATAATTAGATAACTTAATGTAACATGGAATATATATTCATCATCTAATAGGTTTTAAAGTTAACAAAAATCATTATATACTATAATTTGTGCTCTTTGGAATGCTAGATTCTTTAATTTTTTTCGCCACCTCAAGTGATGCTATGTGGACATCCTCACTAGTTGTTTATTATTTATTAACTATTACATGGAATTATTCAATAATTTTTTTCCCCATTACTTATAATCATATATATTCCCTCATCTCCTATTATATCCTGGTTGGATGATGGATCTTTACCCCTATCATTATGGTCACCACATTGATCTATTTGGAAGGATGGTCCCACTAAAGAGATCCCTACACTAGACATTCAAGGTTAATTTTGTGAAATTCAAGTATACATTATCTCTCTAACTCTTGGGTCTTTGAATCCTCCACCCAAAGAGGTGAAATTATTCTCACCTTCTATTGGTGAACAAACCTAGAGAAATTTTCTATAGGTAAGTATGTATAATCTCGTATTCTGAGTTATCATGAAATATGAAAATAAAATTGGGGAGACACAAGTAAATAAGATTTATATTTATATAATTCTTTATTGGAATCAATGAATCATACAAAATATGAATGAATATATATCTTTTTTAGAATATCCACCATCGTTTATGTGGCTTTAAAATGTATTAGGAGACCTGTTATAAGAAATAAAATGACTAATGTGGTCCTGAAATATATAAATCTCATTTAGTAGAAATTTATGAGTATAAATCAGGTAATATACCCTCTTCCTTGTAATATACCTCACATAAAACACTAGGAAAGATCATATATTCAACTTCCCCTTATTTACTTTATAATCCTAAATCATAAGGTAACCTCTCAAAAAAAGAAGACTATGTAATTTAAATTATTTGATATTAGTACTTGGATAAAAAGTAAGTTTAATATTTAAAAACTAAACTCATTATCTAGTGAAAATATTTGTGGAAAATATTTCATTATTTTGTTAAAATCTGACCAAGGATAGAAGACTATCTATCCTTTGTTCTAGGTTAAGTGGTCCTTTAACTAGAAGGTTATAGAGGTTATCTCATCCATATAACTCCAACCTCATCTTGTGACCTGTTAATAGCTACTATGACATTATTGTAATTGATCCTACTTCACTACCCATTAGGTTACTTCCCTCGGTGTACTAGGGAGACTTTTTTGGAACTTGATTCATCTCTGTCCTATGTTAAAAAAATAGTTGAACATATCAGATATGGTATAAAATTAAATATAATATCTATAGAAAATCACCATCATACATACTTGAGGTTGAAGAGATGGTCCCACTCCCCATCAGTTAACTAGTTGATCACCCCATTAGTGGTTCCTTAGTCTGTTATGTCTCGCACAAGTCTCATCATAGGGAATCTAACATCCATTTTATGTGTTATTGTCTTTTGTACCCTTATATATTTTTTATCCTCAAAAAGATTTCTCTTAAAGTGGAAATGAATATCCCTTTGAGAATATAGGAGATTTAAGTATAGTTATAAAGTGAATTGACAATGTGTGAATTGAGTTGATCTCAATTAAAATATGTTATGAATATAATTTATCTGACACCAAGGGATGGAGTTCTATCACAATCATCATTTAACCTGTGGTGTGGTTTTTAGATGACCTACATATTATAGGCATGTTATAATTTCTTTCTTGATGAAATTAATTCATTAGTTTAGGTATATTTTATATTTTATTCATTAGAAACATGCTCATGGATGACTTGTAATCTCTTTAAAGTTGAGTAGAGATTTATAGGAATGAACGGAGTGAAGTTCTACTGTAGATAACTAAATTATAGTGTGAAGGATGGTTATAACATTGCAACATGATCAAGTTTATCTCATGAATAAAGGTACTTATGTAACATGAGAAGGAAACACCTTTGATTTATTCCTATAAAGAAATGAATTAATCTCACATGTGATAGATCATGTCATGTAAATATTGGTTTCTCTGTGAGGATTCCAATATGTGAATGTGTTAATATAACATGAGAGATTTGTGCTGAAGAGTTAATATGATGCGGGATAGAGTTAATCTGATTTGAAGTGAAATATTCTACAACTATAATGGTTACTCAAAAATGGTTTGGTTAAGGGTTTAATGATAATTTGAAAAAAAAATTATAGAAAACATTAGATATTTAATTGTTTTGTTGGTTTGGTAAGTCATGTGATCCTATGTTGTGATGTAATAGTTTACTCTTCAATTAAATGGATCCCATTGTGAGAGTTGTGGTTGTTATATAGGGTTTGTATAAGGTAATAGGACCATGTAATAGTAGGATAAACCACACCTATGAAAATTGGGTGAAAAATATCTAATTATTTTCTATTTCTAGATATTTTAATTATTTCACACTGTAGGGAATAATCCGCACTCTAGTGGGTCTATATAGAGAAGATTGGTGAATTGTTTGTTCTATAAAACTCAAATATATCATACTATATTCTACCCTCCATACTGAAAATCTAGTCAATGATATCATGAGATACTCTAGGACCTTTGGGTTATATTCTTCTATGTCTTTTGGATTTCAGGGTCACACCATAAGTAGAGGAGTCGTGTCTTAATGTATGATTTGTCTATAAAAAATAGTGACCCTCTTAGAGAAAGTGTGTTTGATTAAAATAGGATACTCTAATGGATACAACCATTATTCTTGGATGGAGTTGATAGGCTGTTCATGAGGAGAATAATCTTGCACACCAAGTCCAAATTTTATATTCACTTATGGTATGGGAATCAAAGATAGTTCAACTTTTTTATGTTAGTTGTTTATATTTTAACTAGGATTTAAATACAATACTCTTGCTTCATTTTCTTATTACTTTGATAATAAATTAGAATATGGGTGGAAGAATCTCAACAACTACACACTGAGTATTATCTGCCTAATAATAAGGGTGAGTGGACCTTGAAAAAAACCACGTGTGTGTGTGTGTTCTCTCTTACTCAACCCATCATCATCAAATATTCACCATCTAGATTTATTCATACTAAACAGTGATAGGAGTCATGTAGTTTGTAAGATTTTATGCTTTTATTAACCATTGATTCACCCTCCCACCCTATGGGTGGTTGTTTACTCTCTCATAGACTCATAATTGGTATTAGAGAATGGTTGAAATGAGTATATGTATTATTACCACAAATCTATGTTTTCTTTAAATTTATTATATATTTTATAGGAAAGATCCATGGATTCAATTAATATCTTCAAAAATTATGGATTTCCCATGTTTTATGGCATGTGATTCAATCTATAGAGAAATTGTATGGTTTGGTATCTTCTATCACTTAGATTATATATTATTTATATTACCAATAATGGTATTAGTCTTTCTAAAGTTGGGGAGGCCTTTAATTTACTTGAAAAGAAGAATATTGAAGATATTGGGAGTGTGAAATGGGTTAATCTCATCACTCTTAAAGAAATATTTGATATAAGTTATGGGAACAAAGACAAAAAATGGAATCTAGAGAAACCTCCATGGTATTTATGAAGCAAAAAAAAGGTAATGAGTTATGTGTAAGAACATGGTTCTTCTTTTGAGGTATGGTTCCTTATTTTCTTTTTCCTTTGAGTTATTTTCAATAAAATAAGGGAAACTTGGGAAAAGTACTAGAATCATGGGATACACATTGTGTATACCCAAGAACACATCATGTAGTATGTTCATGACTTAAGGTAATACATGACATGTGGGTATATCAGCAAGGAAAAGAGTAAAAACCAACTACACACTGTGTACTTTATAGTACACACCATGTTATCATGTAGGTAGGTTCTGGTAAGTAAGTCGGTGGAAGTCGGCCACCAAATGAACAGTAAAATGATATACACACCATTTATATGGACTTACACACTGTGTACTTTGTTTTTTTTTCTTAAAATGGATAATAGCCTCATTATTCTATCATTTTTACTATAGGCTCGCCCGGGGAACTCAAGGGGAGCGCCAGAACTTCAACGTCTTCCTGGTTGATCATTTGAACTCTAAATCAATCACTGTCGATCTCATTTGAACCCAATAGGTAAGATCTCGATTACTCTTGATCCATTCTTGGTGAGTTTAGTTCTTTACTAAGTTATTTAAGGTTGATTAAGTATCCTTGTTTCATATATCTATACCATTATACATTTAATTGGAATTCAACGCTGGATAGGGATAGTCATACTATGACGAGGTAGGTGGTCTCATGCTAATTGTTTAATGTTATGTCTTTTATATGTTTCATTGTGATTCTCACCCATGTTTAGGGTGTATCTTGATTGATAATTTGACCCGTGTTAATACATAATGATTTTGAGGTTATTGAGTGAATCAATTGAAGCATGATTAAGATTGTTTTGGTTTGATTAAGGGATGCCCTATGGGTGCGATTTACCACAGATGACCATTGTTTAGTTGTTTGACCTAGGATACTGATGTATATACCTTTGTTTCCCCTTTTAAGGGTTGTTTAATATTATATTGGTTAAATAAATGGTTTCCATGTGAATATGTTTGTTAAATCTTTGTGATAATTTAATTCACATGTTAGTCTTGTTATATAAGTTTCCCCACGTGAGATGTTATTTTTTTAACCATGTAAGAGTGAAATTACATGTTTTGTTTAATATGATGAAATGATGATACATCAGGCTTGTCACTGAAATAAGCCGAAATGATGATACACTGGGATTTTCCCTGAATTTAATATGCTGAAATGCTAATACACTAGGCTTGTCCCTGTCTTTACTGTGCTAAAATATTGATACATCGGGCTTTTCTATAATTTAAATATGATGAAATACTGATAAATTGGACTTGGACCTGATACATATTGAAATGGAATGACTTATGATGCGTTTTCCAAGCCAAATCACAAGCTTGGATTCGGTCTTCACTTCTTTTGTTTAGATATCCTATTAAGGTATCTGTTGTGTTTACTTCATATAGGGGATTGAAAGGCTTAGGTTGGACCCCGATACTTATATAGACCAATTAATTTGAATTGATAAAAGAAAATTAAATGAATGTAAATGAATTCCAGGACTTGTAGTATTAGTTACTTTTGAGTACTAGTTAGTTTACTGCATTGTCACTATTATACACTACTGTTGTATATACTCACTAAAAAATTGTCACAGACCTTTGGTGGTTGTCTACTGGGATTTATTTCCCAAACCCTGTTTAGGTCATGTTTTTGGGCCCAAACTAACTATATTGTTATAGGTTTTGATATGGGAAGGGATCCTTATTTAGGTACTTGATTGTTGCTTAGGAGTATGAGAGCATGGGACCAAGCCAAAGCTTTCGATGCTGCTGATTTTCATTTTGTTTTACCATAATTTGGTATTGTGTAGTACTTGATTTTAGTGTATCCTCTTCTCCCTTTTTTCTCATAAAATATGATATTCTGGATCACTTTGATATTATATTCATTCTAGTTATCTTTATCTTTTAGTATTCAGTTGTTTACTTCAGTTTCATGTTGTTTACTGCTTTAGCTATTTTTATTATTTATTCCATTATGTTACACTCTGCCAATGGGGGTATAGTTTCCCCACTATCACACCCTAAGACCCCACTTCTAGTCAAAAGCCTATGAAAATTTGGGAAATGCGATTGAGGCCATGTGGTCAACTGGGTATGGGGCACCTTTTTGTGGAATCTGGATCTGAGACGTTATATTATATTTAAAAACTTATCTAACTAAGGTTAAAGATATCTAAATAGAAGAATATAAATTGGTGGATTAATTAGTCATTCATGTAGATAAAATTGTAAGCTCAATTTGAAGTTATGGTCAAACTCATAAATATTACACCATCATAAAGAAGCTTATGAGAATCCTCCTAGATAAATTCAATGAAAATATTTCATACCTTGAGGATAAAGAATTGGATGAGTGGACCATCAACAAGTTCATAAAGGTATTAATCACATATTAGATGAGAATTAGTTTTACCTTTATTAGAATATGATAAAAAAGTAAGGAGACTACATACAATTCTTCAAAAGGTTCAAAACACAATGATTCAAAGAATTCTCATAAGAAAGAAACCGATGTTGAAGATGATTCCATAAACTTTGAAATTTTTATCACTCTTTTATCAAAATTAATTTATTGAGGGAGAGGTAAAAATAGTTTAAATTTACCATTTAAATGTTTTAATTATTGAAATATTGGTAACCCTTAAGTAATTTTCCCATAGAATCAAGAAGATGACGATAAGGATGATCATTACAAAAGATCATATAGGAATAGAAAGATGGTTAATCATTACATTGGAAGAAGGTTATTCAAAGTAAAAGGAAAATACAGTTTAATAAAGAAGATAAATATTTTCTCAAAACATGATTCCATGTATTATGATAAGTAAAGTGAACAAGAACAGGATAACTTAGAGGATATAATGAAAATCACATTTATTAAAAAATCAAAACGTATAGATGATTCCTTGATTGAATAAAAATAATAAGGGAGTAGTGAAGAATAAAGCAGTGATGAAGAAACCCAAAAATAGTTTCAACTAAAAATATAACTCATGGTGTAATTAAAAGAAAATTGAAGAGTTGAAATATAGAGAAAAAAATTGAAGATAGAGAATGATTTATTAAGTAAATCCGTTGATGAGTCAAAATATAAATACATTTTGGAGATGGATATTGAGTTAAAAATAAAGTTGAGATGCCATAATAAAATTATTGAATAAATGGATGAGATTCTTGTGATTATTAATGTAAATATTATGGCTAAGAATGTTAAGGTTAAATATATTCAGTTTAAACTTGTGGAAGATAAAAAATATTCAAGGAAACCCAAAGTTATAGAGTTTAAAAAAT
This sequence comes from Viscum album, assembly GCA_963277665.1. Taxonomy (NCBI): domain Eukaryota; kingdom Viridiplantae; phylum Streptophyta; class Magnoliopsida; order Santalales; family Viscaceae; genus Viscum; species Viscum album. Next base: position 498,499,300 of record OY728127.1, read on the forward strand.
TAGTGAATGAGGTTGGAGAAATCTCTAAAATAAAAAAGAATGTTTATAATTCTATTAGATAGACCTAATATTATTGCATGATTCCAATAATAACTATTTTGGATACCCAATAGTACATGAAAGATGATGGTAATAGCCAAAAAATAATGAATAAAGTTATTGCATCACACAAAAAGGATAACACACTCATTTATAAGATTGATAATGGTACTATAAATTACAATGTAAAAGAGGTGTGGATAGAGAAGAACATTGTGGATCATACTAAGTGAAAGGTTAAAGTTAAATAAAATGATCTTAAGAAGGAGAAGATAAAAAATAGTAGTGAATATCAAATAATAAGGAATCCCAGTGAGAAAATTTTGAAGAACCAATTTTCTATCTAAGTATATTTCTCTTTGAATGAACATATTGGTGTTGAGAATTATATACACACAAATGATATGTGTTCTATTATAATCTCTCACTCCCTCAACCAAAGAGAGGTGTTTAATCAAGGGAGAATAAATTTGAACTTACAAAATGTTATCCAAGACAATACCCAAAATAGAATATACAACTAAAAATCCCTTTGATTGTCTTGAGGAGATGTGTGGGAGGTGTAATTAGTCTTGAAACACCACCAATAAATTTCTTACTATACTATCAAATTTGTTTAATTATAAGTCTCTTAATATTTTAATAATAGGAATTATCAAGAATATTCTATGGTGGATGAGGTGACTTACAAGGCTACAAAAGAAGATAATTCATTTGTCATTTGTAGTGGTTTCTCATCACACATGAACAGAAACAAAAATATATTAAAATATATCTAATGGTATGATGGAGATATTATCACTTTCATAAATGATGGATCACTCAACATGCAAGGAGTTGGATGAAATAATATTGGTTAAAATAAATCCATCATTTTTCTCTTTTTTATAGTTTGGGGACTAATTTTTTTTGTTTTTTTTTCAGATTTGAGATACTAGGAATGGGGTAATATTTCAAAATAATGAGTGTTTTATAAAAAACATAAAGGATTTCATAATTACAATGAAGGGGAAGTGAAAAAATGGAAACTTATTTCAAATTTATAAAGATCTAAATTTATGTTGCATGAACATAAAGGATAAAATTTTTCTTTTTCATAGAAAACTTATCCATTTTGGGAATAATAATATGCCTAATATTATAAAAAAATAAAGCTATGATAAACCTACAAAATATACTATGTAAGATATTCAAGACATATGTTACAATTCACAAGGGAAATGGTTAATAAGATTCAAAGGTTTGTGGATATCCAAAAGAAGATAACTATTGAATTTGTACACTTAGATGTATGTGGACCAATAATATTGAATTCGACTAATAGAAAAAATTACTCTATTATTTTTTTTAATTATTTTACTCATATGACTTTTTTCTATTTTATACTGAGTAAGTAAAAATCCCTTGATAAATGTAATCAATTGTTTAACATTTTTTATAATAAATTAGGGAATTCCTTCAAAATATTTTGATCAAATAATGGATCCAAATACAAGTATGAAGTGTTAGAGTAATATATTTAGAATCATAGGAATAGGCATAAATATAGTGATCCATACACACCAGAATAAAATAAAGTTTTTGAGAGGAACAATTAGTGTTTGGTGGACATGGGAAGAACAATGTTATTAGAGAATAACACCTGAAAATGTTTTTAGAGACAATCCAAAACCACAACCATATATATTCTGAATTGGTTCCTACTCTGACCCAAAACTATCAAAAAACCATATCATTTATGGTTAATAAATAATTAATTCTTGAAGAGTTTGAAGGTGTTTGGTAGCCCATGATTTATCAATATTAAAGGTAAAAATTTGGGAAAGTTTTATGAGAGAGATGAAGAAGGTATATTTCTTTGGTATACACCTATAAAAGATTCCACTAATTATAAAATATGAAACTAGTAAATATTGTTGATAACATTGATGTAATTATGTTAGAAAATTGATATCCTTCATAAGAACCAAAACCCATTGATTATGTTAAATTTGATGAAGAAATTGGACAGTAGGAGAGTATTCCATAGAAATGAACATATTTTAATATCTCCTGGATTGATTCTAAAAATTCTATCAATTTTGAAGGATTGTAGAAAATATTATCAATGTTTTAAAGACTTATAAAACATGTTAATCCTAAAATTATTATTGAAGATAGCAATGGGGGGTACCAACCTGAAGAATCTTGATAATTTTGAATCATATTATCTTACTTTTGTAAGATGAACCAAAGATTTATGATGACGCCTTAAAACATGAGCCTTGGATTTTAGTAATATAAGAATAGTTGGTCCAGATTAAGAAGAATAGTACTTGGAAATTGGTGTCACATCACAAAAAAATGTGATCAGGAAAAAATTGGTTTTTTGGAATAAGTTTAATGAGAAGGGATAAATGGAATGTGATAAAGCTCATTTTGTCTGTAACGGATATTCTCAAATTAATGGTATTGATTTTGAAGAGACTTTTTATCCCGTATAAATTCTTGAAACAATCCAAATATTTCTTGTGATTTTTTCTCGGTACAACTATAAATTTTTTCAAATGTATATTAAGTTAATGTTTCTTAATGATGAACTTTTGGAAGATTCCTAAATTGAAAAAATGGAATGGTTTATCCTTTATGGTGTTGGGAATTGATAATGAAAGGTAAATAATGTGCTATATGGGATCAAATAAGAACCATGACCGTGGAATTAATAGTTGTAAAGTAGCTTAAATAGAATATATTTCAACAAATAAAACGTGGATTCAAATATTTATGTCAATAGATATAATAGAAACTCTCTCATTGTGATTTTTTATAAAAATTAAATATCTTTTTCCAAAAAAAACAAGAAACTTATGAGTAATTTTTCACCAAAATAAAAAATAATTTTGATATTTAAATGATTCGTGGGATGAAATTTTTATTGGATCAAGAAGTAACTATTATAGTCGTTTTTATCTTTTATCACAAGATAATAATGCTTGTGGGTTTTTATAATGGTTTACAATATATGAATCAAGAAAACTTTCCACTTATATTGTGATTAGGACTAATCAATACTAAGATAATAAATAAAGGAGAGTAAATCAAATAGAATTTATAAGGCACATTGTAAGTGAGACATCTAGAGCATAAAATATATAAATATTACATAATTTTAAATGAATATTTAATACATATAACAATAATGCATGCCCGTGAAATGTGAAGGTTTACTTTTTTTGGATACTAGAAGAATAAAAAACTTATTTATGAAAAATATTCAATATTTCCCATAAATATTATTCTCACATGGTACCCTTATAGACTTATCATACCTAATATCCTACTCTTTAACCATGATATAGAAACATAAGAAAATGGTGATCTCATATTCTTAGTAAAGGTAAACACGAGAGATATAAATTTAAGATTATAAGTGAACATCAAATGAGTTTAGGAGTATGGGAATATGGTCATAACTTATGAAAATTAAACCCAATAATTAATGGATCATAAATCATGAGTCACAACATAAGGTTTTGTCATAATAAAATATATGATTCATAAGTGTGTGGAATCATATATAATAAATCATGAGACATGAGATAATATCATAAACATATGACATAAGTTTTCTCCATGTACATAAGAAAATAAAATCATTTCCCTGATGAAGGATAACTAACAAGATCATAATAACATAATGGATAGAGTCCCATAGTAGATTGGGTTCACTCCCCATTCCCATAAACATAGTGGATAGAGTCTCATAGTGGATTGGGTTTACTCCCCATTCCCTTTCATATTATCCCATAAGATACAAGATTTACCCAATGTATTAGAAGGATATATAATTCCATTCTATCCTATCACATAATTAAAACCATACATATGTGTTCCACAAGATCAAAAAAACAATCATCATTTCATCATAGCATAATTAACCCAGGGGAAAGAAATGGGTTTCATGAAATCATATATAGAAAATCATCATTATAATCTATGAAAATAAATAAAGGGGATGGTGTCATTAGATAATATCCTAGAAGAAGCATAAGATTTCTTAAATGATGATGAGATAGATTAAAAATAATTTTATTAAATAATTCAAAATATTCTTCCAAAGATAAGAGAAAACATCATTTTATCATGTTAACGTTTTAAAACAATGAAAAATATAAGAAAACTAATAATAGGATTTTATTTCAAAACCCATGGAAGCTTGTAAATTAATATTACTAATGAATAATGGTTATGATATAATTAAAACATGGTTGATAGGTAAAAGTTAAAAATAAATTCTTTTCACACCATTATAAAAAAGTATATAAAATTTACCAGAACAAAAAAAAGATAAAAATATTTTTTTTAAACATTATAAAAAAAAGTAAAATATTTTTGAAAATGACCTTAAAAATAATTTTATTATAGATAAGAGAATTATTAAAATAAATTAAATAACATAGTAATTATAGAAAAAGATTCCTGACATAAAAGAATCAATAAGTTTGGCTTTCCCTAAAAACAATCTTTTGGTATTTTTTGAGTACCAAAGAGGGGGAGATGGAAATAATACTTTAAAACCACAAAAAAATATAATAATAATATATATGGATTTTTTAAGATGATTAACTTAAAATTTACCATAATGGAAATTTAAACATACATAATCCCAATAAAATGTGATATTGTAATATAAAACCTTACCTTATAATTTATAATTACCCATTTATTATCAATTCTTCATTAAAATCAATATTCATGTGTCGAATGTTATTTTTCAATGAATATTTAGGTTTGTTGATTATGGTCCTTGAAATTTTTTCATGGTTATAGAATATTAATTAGTTAATAAATATCATATTAATTTATTATATACACTTTTAGAAACAACCATGTAATTTGGTGACAAAAAATGGAATGTTTCACTTTGGGGAGGTGGTAGTCTAGACGTACACAGGAAATGTTGTTATTTTTCAATGGGATGAAATAAAGGAAGTAAAATAATAATTTATATTTTAATAATTATTATTATATTGTAAATATAATATATATTCATTAAATCCATCTATATAACTAGCAATGTGAGGTGGTGATGAAAAATAAAATGCATCGCTTCATGGAGGCGATAGTCTACATGTATACATGAGAGACATTTTCAGTTTTCCATTAGATAGAAAGGAAGTAGATAATGATTATCACATAAACATAATAATATTTAACTATAATAATGATATCAATTACATTATTTTGAGGAGGTTATAGAATATTTGGAGGATTTGGATGAAAAAAAAGAAACTTGAAATAACTTGACTAAGTCGATTACCTCTTCCTTAGGTATCCTCCTTTGGATATCTCTTTAAGACTTATTAGGTTGTTATTTTGGTGAGATCATAACCTAAAATTCATGTATAATGGTTTTGTGTGGTTATTTGGGTAGATCTTGGTTGAGATAATGTGATCATAGTGTGTGGATATGTGGGGACAGAATGTTCCCTTTTATAAGTGAGAGGAGTGGCACCCTTATAAATATTAATAACTTTTAAATATAATAAATTTCATTTTAAAGATGATTAGCTCCAATTTATCCTAATTTAAAATATTGGATAATTATATATTGAAATTAACTTAACTAATCAAAAAATATAAGGTTATTTGATATATTTGAAGCCTTATCCCATAGTTCAACCCATTTTAACTCTTATTGCGGTGACTTAACTTTTACCATGGTAACTATTCATTATGACTAAAACTAAAATTTCCCTCATAATAAAATTAAATTATGATTTAAAATTTAGATATAATTTTATCAAATTTAATTTCTAAATGTGGTAGCAGTTAATTCTATTATCTGCACATAAAATGCATAAAAACTATTTTTAGAACAAATGTATCTCTGAAAAATAAAATGAATTTATTTACATTTCTTCCCTACTAATAAACATTAGATTAATGTTGGTTTATTTTATTTATCATGTTATCTACACATTTAATTAAAATAATTTATCAATATTGATTAATTAAATTTATTAAGATAAAATACATTGTGCACATAAAAAACTATTTTTTGAAAAATATTTCTTTTTTACCTTCAATTAATTTTATCTTAATTTATAACCATTTGGTAATAAATGTATGAGTTTTCATTAATTTTTATAAATTTATAAAAAAATAAATTTCCATAATTTTAATACTCTAAATAAGATAAATAAACTTTTATATAAAATATATATAATAAAACAATGTTTGTAAACAAAATATTTCCATTTGAGCAAAAAATTATTTAAATAGTATTCCATATAATTACTTAACCATTTCACGATATCCTTTTATTTTATTAATTATTACTTCAATTTTATCATTAAAATTTATTTATATCATTCCTCAAAAATTACTAAATTTAATAAAAATTCATAATTCAATAGAACATGTCAAAACACTCTCTTTAGAATCAATGGTTATTCCTTAAGTGAATTTTACCCTTTTTAAAAAGTCATTTATTTTATCAATCTCATTTAACTCTTTTATATTTTAATAAAACATTATTCACTTAATTTTAGTGTTGCATGTATCACAAGATAAAAAATACATAAAATTTATTAAGGATAAATATATTCTAAAATCTCTGGGAGTTACAGACAGTCTACTTTATTTAACAGTGTCAAGACTGGACATTTTGTTTACTGTCACACTTTGTGCATGATTCCAAATCAACCATATGTAGTCTTATCTTATGGTAAAAAATTTAACTTGTATTATATAAAATTAACTATTTATTATAGCCTGATATATAGTAAAAATACATTATTTTAGCATTATTGATACACCAATACAGATCAGGAAGGACATGTTTGAGATAAAAGTCAACTTTTAGAGGTTCTTTCTTTATTGGGAGAAGATGTGTTACATGGAACTCCAAGGAGCATAATTTTTTCATTCTTATATAAATGTAATATTTTTATGTTGTGACACCACAATTCATAACTCAAATGATATGGATGAAGTATCTTCTAGAATACAAGAGGGTTAATGCTGCATAGCCATTGGTGATTGGGTGTGAAAATCAAAGTGTAATCAACTTTTTAAATAATATAGTGTAACATTCATATTCAAATCATATTTACAAAAAGTACCTATTCACTAAGGATAATTTTTAATGTGTTTATATTTTATTGTAATGTTTTTCAAACTAAGATAAAGTTATATATATCTTTACAAAACCTCTTTTGAAGGATGTTCACTAACACTTAATAGTTTTATTGAGAGTTCACTCATTCCAAAAATATATCTAAACTTTATTGATTAATTTCACTCTTTAATTAATTTTTATTTGTTTAAAAATGGAGAGAATTAAATGGGATATATTCCAAAATAGGGGGAGATTCACTAGTTTCTTTTTTGGTGATCATTAAGGGGATAGGAGTTGAGAAGTCTTCTAGATTAAGGATAGCTTAAGGTGTTGGCAACTGAAGTGTGAAAAATATCTCATGTGTTGATTTTAATTTTTATAATAAATATAAATTGGGTGATTAAATAGACCTTTGAGAATATTGGAGTTCAAATCATTCTCATAATGTGAATTGAAAATGGGTTAACTGATTTGATCTCAATTAATTCATAATCAAAATGGAATTAATATTACAATGAGGGATGGAGTTCTCTCACAGTCACTATTTTATCCTATGATAATGTGTTTAGAAGAATTTTATATTGGAGGTATTCTATAACATGTTTATTGATGAAATTTATTCATTATTTTAGTCTGGTTTCATTATTTATTCATTAGAAACATGCTCATGGATGAGTTGGAAGGTATTTAGAGTTATATGGAGATGCGCATGAATGAAAGGAGTAAAAATATACTACAAATGAATGAATCATGACATGAAGGATGGTTATTATTCCATAGTGTGATTGATTTTATCTCATAAAAAAAGGAATTTATCTGATTCTTGAAGGAAACATCCATGAGTTATTCTTATATAAAAATTAATTAATTACACACAAGATGGATCATGAGATGGACATATTGGTTGTGTCATGGGGATGAAAATAGGTGAATGGGTTAATCTGATATAAGAGATCTATGATGAGCAGTTAGATTATCATGGGAAATATTTAATCAAACATGAAGAAATACATTTCATGGATAGAATGGTTGCATTAAAATGCTTTTGTGAAGATGTTAAGGAGAAGACGACTATGCCATGGAGAAACCTCAGGAGAGTTAAGTGTCATGATGGTTTGGGAAATCAATGAGGACTAACATCATGATGAAATAGTACACATCACAATTCAAATAATCTAGTCATGAGATATGTAGTTATTCCATGGGGTCAAGATAAGGGGAGAGGACTACATAGAAGTAGGAGAAACCAAGCCGCTATAACTTGGGAAAAAATTTCTGAGGATTTTTTGGTTTTGGAGATTTAAATTGTGTCACACCATAGTGAGTCTGACTTGAGAATATTGGTGGATTATTGGTTCTAGAAATGTCAAATATTTTATTCCATAATCTATCTGTCACAACACAAATATAATCAAACATATTTTGAGATACTCTAATATCTTTAGTATTTAGTCTTCCATCTATTTTGGATCTGAGTGATATGATACATGTTTAGGACTCATTCCATAATTCATGTTATCTCCATAAAAATATTGACCCTCCTAAAAAAGTGTGTGTAGTGAAAAGAGGAGACTCTAAGGGATACATCTAGAATTCTCTGATGGAATTGACAGGTTTTTAAGTCGGAGAAAATGGGTGAACACCAAGTATAAATTTAGAAGGCACATGAGGTTTGGTAAGTTAATATCATTCAATTGGTTGATTTTAGTTTTTTATATTTTAATTTAAAGTTCAATAAAATCCCCATGTTTCCTTTTTTATCCCATGGAGGATAAATTTGAACGTGGGTAGTGGGATCACAACTTTTTCACACCAAATACTAGACATGTGGTAATAAGGGTGACTGAACCTTATAAAAAATCCAAATGTCTATGTGTTTTATCTCCCTCTCAACCTCTGGTCATCACATAACCACCATCGAGATAAATTCAAATGAATTAGTAATAATCATCACATAGTGTGTGAGAGTTTTTGTTTTCAATGACCACTGATTCGCCTCCCCCCACCCTCTTATTGGTGGTTTACTCTCTCTTAGGCCTCACACAAAAACCATAATAACCTTCAAGTTTTGGATTTTATGGATAAAAATACCACCCTAGAGATTCATACATAAACTAATAAAATATTTATATTGTGTTTACCTATAAAAAAATATGGTAGGACTTAGATTTTAGGTAAACTATGTAGAAATTATCATGTTCCCCTTTAAGATTTGAAGAGGTTTTAGGATCCTTCATCTTTATCTATTTTTCTTTCCTTTAATATTAGATTAGGGCACTACTATACTACCACTGACTTGACTATCTGAACTCAGAATTATGTTGTGATAGAACTTTAATTGTGAGCTATTAAGGATCTTTCCAACAAGAATGATTAATATGGTTAGATAATTCGGTGGAAGTTCCCTTTGTGAGAAAATTTCTAGTGTGCATCTTCCCACTCTATATATTTAAGTATTTTGTAACTCATGGAATGTTATTTTCAAGAATATCATGAGGGTATGACAACATCAAGTAATTAGCATACCTATGTTCCAGGCTGGTGAATGAATTTAAATATGGTAACTTTATTTTGTCCCAAGTGTTCCCATGGGACAACTACACCCGAAACTAAAATGATACCATTAGATTAATCTTAATTCTTGTATTTATTAGAAGAACTACATTTTTTTAAACACTGAAATTTTTTATATGGTTTGTAAGATTCATAAATTATATCGTAGTCGATTTGGGCGAATTGAATATAGTCTCTCATTAGTATCTTATATGACCATGCCTCATAACTTCCATGGTCATGATCTATGATAATACAAGTGGTAGTTTCTCTATATGAAAAGTAATTAAATTTTTATTTCATCATTAAGATCTTAAGGTCCTTTTCACACTTCAATAATATTTTCTTGATACTATAAATAAATTGGATGAACATCCTAAATCTATATCTTAGGATTTAAACTTTGTCGATGAGGTCATATGTATTAAAAAGTGTTTTTATCTAGCCTCATAGTACTTAAAATAATTCTAATATGAAGAAAAAATATTTTCTATTATATATGTACTACATGAACTAGTATATCTTGGATAGCATGTGAACTGCCAATCCCACGTGTCTTCCTTCAGTTAATTTAGTAGCCATCATGAATGTGTTAGACCTCACAAATGTGTGTGAATATCAAACTGGGAGCATGTATCCACTGAGATACATGAAAATAAATCCAAAATGTGAGTTTGAGGGTGTATTTTGTGGTAACATCATAGGCCCACCTCTTATATTGAACCATATCTAATTCAAGATAATAAGTGCTTAGAACTCCCCTATTATGCATGGATAGACACCCCATTGAGCATTTTGTATTTGGACCATTCCAATGAGGGAGAAATAAAATATAAATCCATGTATCAAGATTTATATTCATCCTTGGATTAGGTTCCTTTATCATGTCCTTTTCAGAATCTTCTAACAGGGTATAGTCTGTTGGTATTTTTCATGTAGTATTTCTCTAAACTAGCTTGGGAGGGAGAAACTCATCAAGCATTGTTCTATTGATTAGTGACTCAAATATCTTGTATACATCACATAGGATAATACCCAATTATCAATAAATTAAGTGTAATGTGTTTTTTGGTGGAATCTAATGACTTAAGAGTTCAGGGATGAGATCATATCTCTTATACATATATGTTTATGATATGCCTACAACCTCTTATATCATTTCTACTCTCAATTATTCTTCAAACTCTCCACATGATCATCAAACCCAATACACCCACATCTATTTAGGTTTAAAGATATATTTGGTCCAGAGATATCAATATTTATTCCAGCCTTCGGGTTTATTGGTATCTAATAAATGGAATATAGATGAATAATAATGTTCTTGGGGTTTCAAAGATTTCAAATAGTTGTATGAGGTAGTATCAGAAAGAGAAAGCATGTATGCTATCCTATTTTTACCTTTATTAATGTATGATTCCTTCGATTTTATGTTAGATCCCCCCATATTTTTGTACACTATGAACCAAGATATTGGTAGGTTATCATCTGGATTTGGGATGTCAACAATTGTAAGTTCCTATGACTGTAAAGATAAATGAATTCTTGTAAGAACCTAGTTCTTCCTTTGAGGTACAGATCTTTTCTTTTCACCTATTACTTAAGGAAATTAAGGAAAAATAGGTTAAGGGATGACTATAGGCATGTTACACGTTGAGTCATTTCCAGAACACGCCATGTAATATGGGAACATTCCATTTACTTCCTAGTAAACGCCATGTAATGGTATGGTCATCATCTGTACAGACATAGAGTGTAGTTACTATTACACACCGTGTACTTTTCTTTTTTTCATTAAATCAGACAGTAGCATCATTTTTTGAAAAAATAGACAGAACTCACCCATCTTTTATGAATAGCATTCCCAGGTGATCTGATAATAGGGTGGCCTCCCATTTCATCATCTGATCTCTGATTTGAACACCATCGGATGAGTTGGATTCCCCTTGGTAAGCTCTTGATTCCTATTGAGTCGTTCTTCATGATTTCTTCTCTCGACCTAGTAATCAAGGATTGATAATTTATTATCATTTTTTAGATCTACTCCATTCTATCACAAATTAAAGGCTGATGTTGTACAAGGAGAGTCATATGAGTACGAGGTGGGTTTTCTTGTGTCTTTCACTAATTGTCAAGTTTATTATATGTTCCGAAGTGTTGCACGCCCATTTTTGGGTGTCACCTTGATTAATAATTAACCTATTTTATTGCCTATTGTTATTTAGGTCATTGTTTAAGTGATTCAAATCATGTTGTAGGGTTTTTTCCTTGATTAAGGATCACCCCATTGGTGTGTTTTCCTTTAGATGAATTTTATGGATTTTTGGCCTAGGATGTCTATGGTCATGCCTTTGATTTCCCTACCTTGGGCTTTTTGAAATTCAATTAGTTATATAAGTGTTTTTACCATGTGATATATTTGATGGTTAATCCTTGTGATAGTTTGAATTGCATGATAGTCTTGTTAAATGAATTGTTCTTATGTGAGTTACTAATGTTTTAACCATATAATAGTGAAATTTACATGTGTTACTTGTCATATGAATTTCCCATGTGAGTTTATTATTATTAAAGCCTTGTAATAGTTTAAATTAAATTTGTTTCTTATTATGTTATTTTCCCAAGTGAGTAATTGAAAGTCTAAGCCTTGTGAGGTTGGTCTAGTTGTTATGTTCAAGTAGTGATCAAGCCACAGATGTATCAGTCAGGCTCATGGATGCTTTAATTATTTTGTATAGTGAATCATGGATAATTGAGGGATTCCATCAATGGACTCTATTATCTTTTTTTACATGTATTGAGTGATACCTGGGTATTCTTTATGGGACCATGAGTAACGGCCTTAGTTGATATGGACTTATACCACACCTAGAGTGATATTGGGATTCCAGAGAAGTTTGTCGGGACATGCTTGTGGGATGTTGGTAGGTTTTCACCTAGAGTGATACCAGGTTTCAAGATAGGTTCACTAGAATGGGCTTGTAGGTTACAGAAAGAATTGAACCAAGAGTGATTCTTGAATTCCAATATAGGAATTACATAGACGGACTCGGGTTATAAATTGAATATTTAAATAAAATAAATTATGATGTGTCTTCCAATCCAAATAATAAGATTATGTTCAGTCTTCACTTACTTTTTTAGATAGCCTTCATAGGTATATGTTGTTATTTATTTACCACGGGGGTTATCGGGCTTAGTTTGGAACCTGAGAATTATAAAATTCAATGTAATTGAATAAATTATTAAACATGAAATGAATGTAAATGAATACTAGTGCCTGTAGGACTAGTTACTTTTGAGTACTTCCAAGCTTACTACTTTTATTATTGTATACTTTCTATTATATATATTCCTTGATATACTAGAACATATCTTGGGTTTTTTCCTATTAGGATTTACTCTCACATCCTGTTTGGGTCATGTTTTGGGGAAAAAATATATTATATTGTTGCAGGTGTCTATAAGGGTACAAACCCTTCTATAGGTACATGATTTGTTGTTAGGAGAAGGAGATCATGGGACCAAGTTGAGGCTTGTGATGCTTCTAAGTCTATTTTGTTCATTTTTTACTTTTTTTACTTGTATTATGTATTACTACAGTGTATCCTATTTTGGCTGCTTTCCTAGAACATATGACATAAATCATAATCTTTTTTATGCTATGACATCTGGTTATTTTTATTATCAGTCTTCTGTTGTTTATTTTTTTTATGGTATTACTGCTTCCAATATTGAATTTTTATTATTTCTGTAATATTACACTCTTCCAAAGAGGGCATAGTTTCCCCACAAGAACACCTAGTCCCTCGCTATTATTCGACATTCTCTGGCATTTTTTGAAATGTTCTTGAGTCCACGTGGCCAACAAGGTATGGGGCACTTTTGAGTGGAATTTTGATCCTATACATTACAACGTTGTATTAGAGGAGGATCTTTTATGTTTGTCTTAATATTTGTAAACATTAGATAGGTATAGGATGGAAATGGAGTTTGGTAATCAACTGTGTTGGGAGTAGCTACCCTGTGTACAGGGAAAATCCAAATTGCCTTCAATTAAATTGTGATTTTTGGATTTTGAGCTATTATAGTTGATTTGATTTCACTATTGAGTGAAGGACTAGTTTTGTGCTATTATTATTTATATTATTGTGGTTTTATTTTTGTTACAACCTGATGAGATGAGGGTATTCCATCTCATGCATCATATAGGAACTTTTAATAAATCACATGTCATGCATTACTACCATGCCATTTAGAGAGCATTATTGATTTCATGTTGTTGTGATAGATACCATGATAGATATGCTTTCTATTGTGATAGGTGTATTGGTACGTGTCATGATATGCTATGGATGAATGTGAAGCTTTGATCCCTGAGGTGTATGGGCCCTCTTAGATCAGAATTTGGTGGATCATGTTTCGACCTTAAATTGTTTAAGATGTGCTATAGGTGGATGTAAAACTTTGGTTTTTGGGGATTATGGTCCCTCACAGATCTGAAATTGGTATACTATTGGCTTACTTTTCAAAAACGGTGGTCCTGAGGAAATTTTAGTGGTTTAATGCCTGGAAACCCATATAATACGGCATGTGATGATATGAAAATACGCCATGTGTTCTTCTGTTTGGGAAGAAATCTTTTCTTAAGTATACATCGTGTACTATGGGTACACACCATGTGGTAAATAATCGTGTGTTTGGTTATGTGAGGAGAAACATGGAATAGAAATGGTTTTGGACAGTGCACGTTGTGTACTTTAGGTACACACTATGTAGTGTTACTTATGTAGAACCTGTGTGGTTCTGGACATGTAAAAGTACATGTCTAGGAGGAAAGACTTGAGTACACACCATGTCCTAGTTTGACATGTTGTGTACTTGGGATTGTTACATACCCAGGCTGGTGAAAGTACACACTCAAGTAGGATCTTGAGGGTACATGTCGTGAATGGTTTTTACACACCGTGTACTCCTCTTTTGGTAATATTTGAGTTTTTTCATCTCCTGTTTAGTTTTTACTCCATTGAGCTATGATCCTTAATAATGATCTTGAACTAAGGTTTGTGCTTGACCTTGTAGATTCATGCCTCTACTATGACCTCCAACAGTATTCCAAGAGAGTGAAGATGATCATACCCTAGATGTGGTAGGTCATGGGATACCAGTGGATCCTATAGTTGTTCCAATTGTGGAACCAGCTATTATACTAGACATAGGTGCTGATGAATAGTTCCATGAAGGCTTTATGAGGTTCATGAAAACCTTTCAGGGAGACCACAGCCTGCCACATCTATGTCAGATCTAACGTGAGTTTTCCAGCAGTAGAATCCGCCCATATTTTCATGTGATTTTGGACCACGGGCTATGGAGTCATGGATGGAGTCCATGCTTATGATCTTATAGCATCTAGAGATGCCTCCAAAAGGGAGGGTAAATCTCCCGATGTATATGTTGTGTGATTCCACCAAGAGATGGTGGGATGTTATCCCTCATGCAGAGAATCATTGGGATATAGCATGGGGAAATTTACATATAGTCTTATATGATTATTTCTATCCTGATACACTGAGGGATGAAAGATCCTAGGAGCTCATTCATCTGGAGTAGGGAGATTTATCATTTATGGACTACATGGCCCATTTCACTGAGCTCCAACATTTTTCACCTATTCTGATGGGTGATGATGTATAGAAGTCTAGGAGATTCGAGGATGGTCTTAGATTAGAAATTTGATCGGAGATGAATGTCTTCAGGTTGCCTTTTGTATCTGCTATTGTAAATCAAGAACTGGTTACCAATCAAAATTTGAGGGAATATGGAGGTGCGAGCTAGGGCAGTTCAACACTGAGATTTGGTACTATCTCGACCGGTAGTAAGAAGTCTCATCTTGAGATTTCTCATGGTGACAGTAGCACTTGGAATGTATCTTCAGGTAGCCAAGTGAGGTGATGTCAGTGTGGTAGGTCGGGACATATGAGGCCATGGTGTACACAGGACCTAGTTGAGTTCCAATTTTTCAGAAATATGGGCCATCTTCAGCGCTTCTGTAGAATTTTTACTCCCAGTATCTAGTGATAGAGGGTCTGCACTGACTCCATGTTCAGGAGGAGGGTTAGTAGCTTCTCATCAGTCAGGGAACTGGAATTTGTCAGGCCACTCAGGTCAAGGTGGTGGTCGTAGACATAGTATCCAGACCTTAGGTTCTTAGTGACAATAGGGTGGATTGGCTCAGGGTATCTAGGAAGTGTCACATGGCCACGGTACAAGTCAGACTTATGAAGTGAAACAAACTCAGTAGGAGCAGGATCCTGGACCCTCTACTATCAGAGGTATTATTCTAGTCGCCTCCTTTTTAGCTTATACACTTTCGGATACTGGGGTTTCACATAGTTTCA
This sequence comes from Viscum album, assembly GCA_963277665.1. Lineage (NCBI taxonomy): Eukaryota > Viridiplantae > Streptophyta > Magnoliopsida > Santalales > Viscaceae > Viscum > Viscum album. Next base: position 498,515,392 of record OY728127.1, read on the forward strand.
TATATGTTCCTATTGTGGAGATCCTTGGGCACTATGTTTTTACTTCTGATGATGTTATGAATCTATACACTCTGTTAGGGATTAGAATGACAGGTGCGCATCAGTTCAAGGAGTTCCCCATTGAGGTTGGCGGGTGTAACTTACTATGGGATCTCTATATCTAAGAGATGATAGGTTTTGATTTCATTCTCAGAATAGACCAGTTGGTCTCCTTTCAAGCCTTTGTTGATTGATATTGTTGCAGGGTGAGTTTTACATCACCATAGGGTAGATCATTTCTACACAAGGGTGAATGGGATGTCCAGGTGAGCCGAACTAGACCCGAGCATCATGGGTTGGGTGGCATGACAACTCATATTATGAGTTTATATCTAGATGAACAGGGAACATGTCAAATGGATATCCCTCCAGTAGTTGATCATTTTAGTGGCATCTTCCTGAATTTCTTTTTAGGCCTACCTCCGGTGAGATTGGTAGAGTTATCTATCGATCCAGTGCCAAGAGATGCATCGGTATCCATTACTCCTTATAGGATGTCTATGAAGGAGTTTCAAGAGCTCAAGTGAAAAATAGAGGATTTGGAAACTAATGGTTTCATCCAACCCAGTACTTATCCTTGGGGTTCGCTGGTCCTTTTTGCAAAAAAGACAGAAAGTACCCTTAGGCTATGTGTGTATTATGAGAAATTGAACCAATTGATGGTTAAGAAATAGTATCCTCTCCCACAAATAGATGATCAATTCGATCAAATCTAAGGAGCCCAGGTATTCTCTAAGATCTATTTGAGATTCGGTTATCATTAGGTTCATGTTATATCATTGGACATACCTCGCACAGCCTTTTAGAGAAGGTATGGTATATATGAGTATTTGGTCATGACGTTCGGTCTCATGAACATGCATGTAGTCTTTATGGAACTCATGAACCGAGTGCTATATCCTTATATGGACTCATTCGTTGTGGTTTATGTGGATGATATCTTGGTGCATTATCACAGTTGACATGACCATGCCAAACAAATTGAGATTATTTTGACTACACTGAGAGAGCATCAGTTATATGTTAAGATCACAATGTGTCACTTTTGGATGGATCATATTTACTTCTTGGGTCTCATCATCTAAGAGATATAAGTATCAATGGACCCAAAGAAAGTGAGAGTAGTAGTTTCCAGGGAGCATCCAAAGAATATCTTTGAGGTTCAGAGTTTCTTGGGGTCATCTAGTTACTATTTGAGTTTCATACAAGACTTCTCACGCTTATCATCATTGTTGATAGGCTTGACTAAAAAGGTATCGATGTATATTTGGATATATTCCTATATGAAGTCCTTTAAAGAACTAAAATTTAGTTTGACTTTGATGTTGATACTGATTTTTTCAGTGTTGGGTAGGAGTTACATTGTGTACTGCGATGCATTAGGTATTGGGATAGGAGTTTTTCTTATGCAGGTGGATCGAGTTGTTATGTACGGATCTCGGAAGTTAAGGCCTCATGAGTGAAATTACCAAATGAATGATCTCAATTTAGTTATAGTTGTTCATGATTTATGTTGTTGGAGACATTACATACTGAAAGATAATTTTTATAGTGTACACGAACCAAAAATCCTCAAGTACATATTTATGTAGTGTGATTTGAATCTTAGGTACATAAGGTGGGTCAAATACCTTCATTATTTTGACTTTGATCTTTTCTGCATTCCTGGTAAATGCAATTTCGTGGTTGATGCATTTAAAAGGAGGACTCAGATACAGGCAATGCATTTGGCTAGTAGCGAGTGGAAACATATGGTGTTGTTCTATGAGATGAAATTGGAGTTTCATGATAGCTAGGGACAAAATTTTATTTCATCCTTATTCATTACCTCCACCCTACTAGACAAAGTGAGGATGAGGCATCTATCGGACTCTAAAGGCCTAGTTCTATGGGAGAGTGTGGCAAGTGAGGACCCCTCTCCTGGTTGGACCATAGGTGAGGATGCAGTTCTATAGTTACATGGTCAGGTATGGGTTTTAGCTGACATGAACGAGGAGTTGATGCGGGACTTTCATGCCTCTTCATGGGTAGTGCATCCTAGTTCCACCAAGATGTATTAGGATTTACATCATCAGTATTGGTGTCTAGGTATAAAAAGGTATGTAGCTAGTTTTTTCATGAGATGTTCTGACTGTCAGTATGTGAAGGTGGAACACCGGTAACCAACCAGACTTTAACAATGGTTACCTATTCCAGAGGGAAAATGGGATGATGTCACGATGGATTTTGTGACCAGTTTACCGAGGTCTCCTAGAGGTAATGATGTTGTTTTAGTTGTTGTTGATAGGCTTATGAAGGTCACACATTTATTTCTGATAAAGGAAAATTTTAGTGTGGATGATCTTGGGAGGTTGTATATCCGAGAGGTGGTACAAATATATGGGGTCCCACACTCTATCATTTCAGATAGGGATGCATGTTTTACATATTGTTTCTAGAAAAGTTTTTAGAGGTGCGTCTGAGAATATCATACCACCCTCAGACCGATGGTCAATCAGAGCAGACAATATAGGTGCTAGAGGACATACTACGGTCATGCATCCTGGATTTTGGGGGCTCTTGGGATAAGCACAATCCCCTTGTTGAATTCACCTACAATAATAGTTATCAAGAAATAATAAAAATGTCATATTATGAGGATTTATATGGTAGGCCATGTAGTTCTCCCCTATGATGGTTGGAGGTAGGTGAGGGAGCTTTACTGGGACCACGTCTCATGTAAGAGACTTCTGAGCAGGACCAGTTGATTTAGAAATGAATGGAAACTACACAATCTTGTCAGAAATCTTATACCGATTGCCGCAGATGACCTTTAGAGTTTGAGGTTGGGGATATGGTTTTTTTTGCGTGTTTCACCGAGGTTGTGACATAGGTGAATTAGGAGATAGATTAATCCTTCACTGAGATAATTCGGGCCATTTGAGATTCTAGAAAGTTTTGGGCTGGTTTCCTATTAGTTGTAGTTACCTCAAAGGTAGCAGTCTATGCAGGATGTCTTCCACATTTCTTAGTTGTAGCGTTACATTTTAGACTCATCTTGTTCTTTTCAACCTAAGGAGTTTGAGTTACAGGTAGATGTGTATTTTGAGGAGCATCATATTCGAATTGTGGATTGTAGCACGAAGGATCTCCATGGCCGGTTTGTTCCTTTAGTATGGGTGATATGGTAGCATGACTGAGTATAGGACGAGACCTAGGAGAGGGAGGTTGATGTACAATTATAGTGGAGGAAGTTTTTTGCATATATTTATTCACCGCCATTAAAAGGGAAATTTGGGGATGAATTGATTTAAGGGGGAAGTTATTAAGAACCTGGTTCTTCCCTTGAGGTACGGATATTCTATTTTCACCTTGTACTTAAGGAAATAAAGTAAAAAATAGGTCAAGGGCTAGATACAGGCCTTTTACATGTTGTTTCCTTTTTTGAACACATCATGTAATATGGGAACACTCCATGTACTTACCAGTACATACCATGTAATGTTCATGTCAGAATCTATATGGACATGACATTTCGTTTCTAGTACACACCATGTAATTTTTTTTTAAAATCACACAGTAGTGTTTTTTTTGTAAAAACAGACAAAACTCACCCCTCTTTGACGAACAGTGTGCCCTGGAAATACGAGAATAGGGTGTCCTTCCATTTCTTCATCTAGTCTCTGATTTGAACATCGTTGGATGTGTTGGATTTCCCTTGGTAAGCTCTAGATTCCTCTTGAGCTGTTATTCATTATTTCATCTCTCGACCTAGTTATCAAGGCTTCAGTGTTTATGGTCATTTTTTATATCTACTCCATTCTATGTTGAATTAGATTCTAACTCTAGATGAGGAGATTCATAAGAGTATGAGGTAGGTGTTCTTGTACCTTTTTATAATTATCAAGTTGATTATATGTGTCGGAGTGTCGTGTGCCCATTTTTGGGTGTCTCCTTGATTAATAATTAACCCATGTTATTTCATATTGTTGTTTAGGTAATTTGTTAATTGATTTAGAAAATGTTTTAGGTTTTTTCCTCGATTAAGGGATTCCCCATGGGTGTGTTTTCCCTTAGATGACCGTTTATGGCTGTTTGGCCTATGATGCCTATGGGAATGCCTTTGATTTCCAATCCTTGGGTTGTTTGAAATGAAATTGGTTATATAAATGTTTTTACCATGTGATATATTTGATTGTTAAGCCTTGTGATAGTTTGAATTGGATGATTGGATTGTTATATGAATTGTTCCCATGTGAGTTACTAGTGTTTTAACCATGTAATAGTGTAATTTAAATGAGTTTCTTGTTATATGAATTTCCCATGTGAGTTAATTATTGTTAAAGCCATATAATAGTTTAAATTATATTTGTTTCTTATTGTGTGGTTTTCCCATGTGAGTAATTGAATGGAAAATCCTTGTGAGGTTGGTTTGATTGTTATGTTCAAGTCGTGAGTGAGCCACAGATGTATCAGTTAGGCTCATGGAGGCTTTACTTCTTTTTCCAAGTGAAACATAGATCATTGGGGGATTACTTAGATAGACTCTATTAGCATTGATTAAATGTCTTGAGTGATACTTGGTGATTACTTATAGGACCTAAAGTAATGATATTGGTTGATATGGACTTATACCACACCTATAGTGATACTAGGATTCCAGAGAGGTTTGTCAGGATGGGCTTATAGGATGTTGATTAGTTTGCACCTAGAGTGATATCAGGTTTCCATAGAGGTTCACCGGGATGGTCTTGTAGGTTGTGGATATAATTTAACCTAGTGTGATTCTTAAATTCCAACTTAGGAATGTCATGGATAGGGTCAAGTTATAAATTGAATATTTAAATGAAATAAATTATAACACATCTACCAATCCAAATCACAATCTTGGATTCAGTATTCACGTACTTGTTTAGATAGACTTATGAGGTATATGTTGTGCTTTCTATTATATGGGGTTATTAGTCTTAGGAAATATCTTGAGACTTATAAAATTCAATATAATTTAATTAATTAATAAACGTTAAATGAATGTAAATGAATACCAATGATTGTAGGACTATTTACTTTTGATTACATCCTAGATTACTATTTTCATTATTGTACACTGCCTGTTATATATATTCACTGATAGACTGGCATAGATCTTGGGTGGTTTCCTACTGGGATTTAGTCTCACACCCAATTTGGGTCATGTTTTGGGCCCAAAAAGATTATATTATTGCAGGTGTTGATAAGCGTAATAACCCTTATACATGTACTTGATTTGATGTTAGAATAAGAAGAGCATGTGACCTAGATGAGGATTGCGACAATTATAAGTCTCTTTTGTTCCTTTTTTACTTGTGGTACTTGTATTGTGTATTATTACAGTGTATCCTATTTTGGATACTTTCCAAGAACATGTGACATGGAGCATCATCCTTTGTATGCTATGACATCTAGTTATTTTTATTATCAGTCTTCCACTATTTATTTATATTATGGTATTACTTATTCCTCTATTGAATTGTTATTATTTCCACTTTATTACATATTTCCAATGAGGTCATAGTTTTCCCACGATCAAACCTAGGCCCTTTATGCTAATCGGAAGCCTCTAGTGTTGGGGTAAATGCACTTGAGGCCATGTGTCCAACCAGGTATAGGGAACTTTTGAGTCGCATCTGGATCCAGGATGTTACAATTCTAATATTGGGAATCGTTTATAATGTTCCTAAAAACCACTACTCATGATAAGAGATATATTATATACTAACAAGGATAAACTTTCTCAATTTTATCAACTAACTAGTCAATGTGGGTGGCTACTTCTATGTCTATAATAGTGTTTGAATAATAGACCATTATATCCTATAAAAAATAAATTTCATAGGATATTGGTTAGGTCATTATAAAATGAATTTTGAATCACCTTGTGAACGAATATGAGTCAAACATGAAGAAAAAAGGGTGAAATTTTGGTAAGGTATAACATTTTTACCATTACATTTATCCCTACTCCCATTACCCAGGTGACTTCTCATAAGTCTCGACTCCATGGTGTCAAACCAAACTCAGCCAAACCTAGCTAGGTGGTCCTGGATAAGCATTCCTAGACTAGTGCACTCTGATTAGAACATCAAGGATAAAGAAAGATAATTTTTTCCCAAACTCACTAATATTATAGTGCACGACTTGGGAAAAATCAAGGGAATAGTCTACAAGATTTTCCTAAGTCGGGGAGTGTTCTTTGACTAATGTGGCCCCTTATATTTATAGAAGTGGAGTCATTTATTATCCAAAGCACCTTATTTGTGTCTCATGATCTTATCCCCGGTTACATGTGTGATAAAATCTTAAACCTAGGCATGAACCCTTCTCAAATTCCACCTTCTAATAAGGATCCAATATTCCTCAGAATTTGATCCTATTTATTTCGATCAAATCCAATTCTAAGGAGGGGTAATTTTTTAGTGATCAAAATTTCTAATGTTAGGGGATTTAGTTAAATGAAAAGTATTTTTTGTGAAAATATTTTGTAGAACCAATGATTCCATGAACTTAGCCACATGTGTACAGGCCTCCCATGCCTAATTGCCCATGTTAGGCCACTCGCACCCAGCCATCCCATGCATGGTCACTCAATTCTATCCTTACCACACTTATCCACTCACACCCAAACATCCCACACCCCATGACCAACTACAATGGTGATACTTCTCCATACTAAGGTACGAAGGATGGCTATGAGTAGTTACTCCTCTTGGCCTATCGCACAACTTCTTTTTTTCTATAAAAAGTCCCCTATACCTCCCATTGGAGGCATCCAGACTTGGAATTCTAGAAGTTGACACTTGAATTCACTCTCATGTCTATCAAGTCTCCCCATTTCTATTTTAGGTGACTCACTAAGTCAAAACCTAAGTAAAATAATGGTAATTTAGGGTAGTTGTGTCATATTAAAGCCTTGTCACCAAAATTTTCATAAAATACCACTTTCCCCATGCTTCCTCAGATATAGGGTGAAGAACTCTCCCAAAGAATTCCACTAGGGTGAAACTATTCCCAAGATACCCAAAAGAAACCCACTAGGGTGCCACTTCATCTATGTCTTCCAAGAGAGGCCTACTAGGTAAATGGTTTTCCCAATTATTCTAGGAGATCATACTAGGGTGTCACTCCCCTCAGGTCTTCCAAGGGATAATATTAGGTTTCCACTTTAATTGGGTACTCCAGGAGAGCATGTTATAGTTCCACTTCACCCTAGTTATCCGAGAGAGAATGCATGGGTGGAACTTTTATCAGGTTACCACAATGATCTAAACCTATTTTTTAATGATTATCCTACATAAATTATTTGTGGATGCTATGTTATCTTATGTATTCCATATGGGTTAAGATTATTTCTCAAAAGACCATGTCAGCACTCTTTATCCTGAACCAACCTATTACTAGGTCCCATCCACCTAGGCATCCTTCATAGCCTCCTAAGAAACATTACTAGGTTATGTACACCAACATTCTCCCTTTTTGATCATATATTCTTTTTATAATGGGAATTGGGAAACCTGTAATAGATTTCCCCTAGTTTTCATCCCTAATAAATAAGGTATTTTAGATAGAGTCAATCATGTGTTATATTAATAATGAGAAATCCCTATTTTAGAGGAGTGGTGAAAGATTCTCTATCCCAACCCTCTCAAACAAATTTAATTGGTTGTTTTATATAATCACCATGTCCACCAAGTGTTTGATTGATCTTTCGATCAGTATCTCTATCCAATTCAATGAACCATATACCTCCAAATGAACCTCCAACTCAGTGTAATCCCCAAGCCTACCTTCACCTTATTAATATCCTAGGTTGAACCCAGAAGTTTATCTCATGTATATTTCCTACAAAAAACTGTTTACTTAGTCTCTTTCACTTAGTAGTCTATAATCCAAGACTTTAAACTACTTAAAATTAGTCTTATTCACGTGAACCTGAACTACAATATACAATGATCTCAGTTGAATTACATTAAAAGGTAAATCATTTTTTCTTAGATGCATAACCTTATAATGAACTTCATTTGGTCATGGTTACATGACCTTAAAATGAACCATATCAGTCTTTTCTATACAACCTTAAAAGGTACAATGTGTCCCATTAAGTGGCACTGAACTACATAGATTCTAATTCCATTTATATGGATATATAAAAATCCCTTCTCTTGGGCTTGATCATAACTCCACCATACCTACCACCTTCCTGAGTAGATATAAATTCTGGACATCCCAATAATGTGTCTTTAAACCATAATGTAACCAAATAATGAGGGTAATACAAAGAACCTATGAAACATATAGATGTTCATGTCGATGAATTTTGTCAATTGATTTCTTTTATAACACTGGTAATTGATCTTTTTATGGTGAAGTATTTTATAAATACATCTTAAGTATATAAGTGATCCTTGAACTGAGTAAAAATAAACTTCATGGGATGATCTGACCTTTTATCCTCTCAACCTCAATTCCCAATTCAAATCACCATTATATCACCCTAACAATTATCTTCCTTTAAAAAGTACCTTCACAATCAAATTATACCATTGGTGAAAATGTGTGGGGGTAACATATGTATATTTCTTACACTGTCTCATGATTAGTACATCTATGTCGACTTATTGGGTTGAGAACCTATGATGGGATGTGTGATCGATTTCTACATTCTGATATGATGTTATAAGAAATCATTGATATGTTTTTAGAACTATTGAAGTGATCTATGGGTAACTTGTTAAAGTTTTGGTTAATATTTATGTCTATGTTATTGAGGATATCGGGGAAATCATATGTCTACATATTTTTTATGACTTGCGCACATTGACATTGTATGTATTTTGGGGTCAGTTAATTGCTAGGGAATACCATAGTAGGTATAGTTATACCCATACCTACATGAACACTTGCATGTTGTTTTCCATATGTCAATATAGATCTACTAATGTGGATAATGGATATCTATAGAGACTAGATATGGTGATAGATGTGGGTGTCTAGTGTATTGGATATATTTATGGTGTATACCCTCAGACCATTATCTTTCGAGATGTAACTTTCTTTGGATGTGTCAATTGTGTCTAGATTTTTAGTTGTATTAGATTATTAAATTTTATTAATTCAACTTATACTTTAATGGATCTTATTGTATCCATCGCATCATATCATAACTTTTTTATATATGATTATTTTATTTATTTTTCAGTTTATACTTCATGTATTTATGGTGGATATTGTGTATGTTAGCAGGTGATAGGTTGTTTAGAGTTAATGCATATCATGATTGTGTAGATACCATTGTTTTGGTCACAATCCCTTAGCCTATTAGAGGTTGAATTCTGGATTTCACCTACTGTTCTGATAATACAGGTCACACCATCACATTATCGTATATTCCAAACACAAGGTATCACATAATTTACTAGACCTAACTCAAGGAAAATCCAAGAACATGGTAGATCAATATCTCATGTCTTTATCTAACTCAAGGCTTTGTAATAGTGACTAACTTCATAACAATTTTCACAACACAAAAATAGTTATAGAAAAACATCCCAAAATCACTTAATTTTCATAAAAATGCACCAAATTGTTCTCCAAGTTATTCCACTCAAATAAATCAAACGCTTTACAAAAACACCTGAAAATACCATTAGTCCCAAACAAAAGTTTGTTCTTAAACACTTAATTTCTAGAAATAATTTACAAACAGAAAACCCTCATTTTTATACACTTTAACCATTTACTTAATCAATTAACATTAAGTAACCATTTCCCTATATTCGAGTCATTTTCCATCACTTAAAAGTTAATTTGTAGCATGTATATACCCCTTTATACCACATTTTTTATATGTTCTGGTTTACTTAAAAACACAAGTAATTTCCCCAAATCATTTTGAGTGTTTATCCTCCTCTTCACAAGAATTTACACCTATTTACATCAATATTGCAACAAAAAATTCCAATTAAAACAAGTATATAATCAAATAAAAACATCAAAAAAACTCATAAAAAATATTATTAATGTATTATGAATTTTTATAGCAATGAAACACACTTCATATATCAATTTTATCACCCACACATCTATTTCATTCCCCATTTACTCATTATTAATTATTACATTAATGACTAGATCATTTATATATTTTATCTAGCCATATCCATTATATAATCATCACTTTACACATGTAATCCCTAAGTTTCATCTTTAAAACACTTTTATTAAACTTTCAAAGCATATGAAAAATCATGAAAATTATTCTATATTGTTATAACTAATTTTCCATGTCATATTACTCATAATAATTATTAAATCACAAAAAATAGTGAATGAATCATCTAAAATAAAAATTTAAACACCAAAGGAAATCAATATATCTTCTACCTCAAACAATAATCACAATCCACACAAGGAGTGTATCCCAAACACCACCAAGAAAACAAATAAGGAACTCACTAAAATAGAAGAAAAAGAGGAGAATTGGAAATTGATAGTGAGCAAACCTCATTATTTTCTTATAAAAATATAACGTTATTGATGCTCTTATTGAGATAGTTTTAATTATACTAATGAATAAAAAATATTTCATAAAATAATGAATAAATTTATCCTAAAATTTGGGATATGATAAAGAGGGATTAAGGCCTCTAAAGTTTATAAAAATGATCCTTAACTAGAATAATCACAAATTAAGGGCCAAATTATGTGGCCATAATATGATAGAAATTCCCCTCCTTAAAAAAACTATCCAATAGGAAACTAGGTACCCAGACACCCACCACTGAGTACCTAGTGGCATCCCAATTATTCTAAGCTTCTACTAACCTCACTAGGTACCTAGTACCCAACATTGGTAACTAGTGGTACCCGTAGGTGTAATTCTAATAGGTTCCACCATTTTACCCCAATACCTTCTCATATTTTCACCTTAAACCCTCAAAAAAATAAAAATTAGACCCAAATTAATTCATGGCATTAAAATTAAACCAACTATATCTCAATGACTGGTGGATATTACAAACTCCCCACCGTAGGTATTATCATCCTCAAGAAGCATCACAAAACATCATTAATAAATAGATATTTCCATTATGACCACATGTTGACTTCTCCTTCTTAGGTATCCTTTTTAAAATGTCCATGAATTTCTAGAATATGTATAAGTTTCATAATATTTACCCACAACCACTTCTCATTAAAATTAACAATATACACTAACTTATTCATAAAAGAAGCATCTGACTTCACTCTACATCATCACACTAAAGCACGTGAGGCGGATCTAGTTCATATTTCATTAGCTGAGATACATGTCACGACTCGTCCCCCGGGGCTCATGTCGTGACTACCCCAAGCCCACCTTCCATAGGCCAGGGGCTGGCGACTAGAACCAATGACGTAATTCCATAAAACAGGGAAGGCATTGCCTTTATAATCTGTAAACACACACACAAGCAAGAACACAGTTGGATACGAAACACCAAGTAAAACTGTATGATAAAAGAGTACTGAAAGTAAAAGGGGGCCGGAATACAAGATTAACAGTAAATTAAAATAAATTGAACGTACAAGTACAACTGAAAAAAAAGGAAAAACAAAAACTAGGTCATCCTCTGATGTTCCTACATGAAGGGTAGGTACAGATTGTCTTCTCATCACTCCTCGTCTGTCTGTATCCTCCTTGTACCGACTCGTCTTAAGGTCCACATCCGGATACCGTCCAGTCCTGGTACTCTCAGCCTCAGTCAATGTTGTCCGTCATCTGTATCCAACACAACAAGGTGCGGGCATATCCCATGCAGAGGTGAGTATAACGATACTCAGTAAGGACCCTGAGACCCTCTAGGTCTCACAAAATCTAACAAGGATAAAACAAAAAGCATGAAATCAACGGATAACCTTACTTAGGTATATGACCATATATATAACTAATTTATCAAGTAATCCATCTCAATCATGAGGAAAACACCGAGATACTAACTCATCTCAAACCGGGATTTATTCTGGGGGTAGTATCAAGTAAAATTTCGAGTCACAATGTTGAACACCTCGGTTGTTGTAGAACTACTCCTCCATTGAGTATAGTGGGCATGCCGTGTCACACAGAGGTGATTCCCACTAGCTTGGACTGCTGAGGTACTCCTCCTGTCGAGTACCGTGGGTCTGCCACGTCACACAGAGGCGCTCCCCACCATGTGTCTGTCATGTCACACAGAGGAGCACCCCCTCAAGGCCTACTGAGGTACTCCTCCTGTCGAGTACCGTGGGTCTGCCACGTCACCAAGGCGGTCCCCATTGTGGGTCTGCCGTGTCACCAAGGAACTCCCCATCGCGGGTCTTCCGCGTCACCAAGGCACTCCCCACTGGGCCTGTCGAGTAACTCTGAGTCGAAACGGTCAGCAGTTGTCAAGTATCAGCTAGCCACTAAGTCTCTGCACTATGATCGATCATCACCGAGAGGATCCACTCCACAAACTACAAGTCGATACTCCAACTTCCAAGAAGTCTCATGAAGAAGTGTCTCAAAGGTCCGCCACATCATAGGGGTCTCAACTTAACAGACGGCACATCAATCAGATGCCCGGTCTGTGAGTTATTAGACTTTTAGTCCTGGGGGCCCGGTTGGATTTGTGCTCGATCCAACCTGACTGTTCCCCATCTTAATCCAAAACATAGTGGGTTATAACTCAAAGAGACCATATCGCTCTAACATTTCCATCACCACTGACAGTTCGTCAAACGGACATCTGATGCCGAAGTTATGGCCAAAATTATGTAAATGGGTAGTAGTGCGCCCGGGTCCGGACCAACTTAGCCCGACCCAGCCCGGCAGGCCGCGAGGGCCCGTGGAGAGTGTCGTGATGGCGGCTCGGTCGAGGTGTGTTGCGAGGTCATGGGCGGCTCGGCTCAGCCTGGGGTGGCTCAACCGAGGATGGCTCGAGACCGCAGGGCGGCAGTCCGGCCGCGAGGTGGCGGTCCGGCCGAGAGGAGGTGGACTGGTCATGGGGTGGCGGTCCGGCCGCACGAGGGGTGACGGTCCGGCCCTGTGGAAATGTTCTGGCCACGAGATAGTGGTCTAGCACGGCGGACGGCGGTGGCGCGGCGGCTCGGCATGGCAGACGGAGGCTGTGTGGTAGCTCGGCATAGGAGCGGCGCGACACGGCATGGCAGACAACGACAGTGCGGTAAGGGGTTCGGCCCAGGGTGGTGTGGTGGCTTGGTCTAGCCATGGGTGGCTCGGCCGGGTGCGGGGCCAGTTCGACCGGGAGGGTGAAGCGTCGCAGGGTGGCGTGGGTTGTGGAGGTCGCTGGTGGTGGCACCATTACCTTGGTCGCCTTCCTCTATTTCGAAGAACACACCAAAGAAGAACAACAGAGGGGTCGGGACATGTTCGTTTGGCCCACACCCTCCGTGTTTAGATTGGTAGCAAGCGGTTCACAAATAACGAAGGATGAAATTTTATGGAATATATTTTAAAACATCATTTCTCACAACCCACATCAATCTCTATTTCCAATCCTGCAAAATAATTAAAAGGGGAGAACATGGAAAGTGATAAAAAAGGAAATAAACTCCTACCTCGTTCACTTGATGATGTTGGTGCAAGAAGGTAGTATGGTTGTCGATTTTCCGTAGATGAGGATGTCCCATGTCAGAAGAAGTTCCGAGGAAGAAGGTCGAAGGGGGTCAGCATTATTCATTGGTGGAGCGTTCTTCATCGGTGGAGCGTTCTTCAGGGAAGAATGCATTCTTCATTAAATACCTTTCTCCCAAAGGCTCCTTCCTCCCAATTCCACCAAAGATGCCAAGGATTGTAGATTAAGTTATCTATTTAGTTCGTTGGTACAAATTCAAAAAATAATTAATTAATTAAAGGAGAGTTGGCATAATAAAGATATTTGTATTGGCATAATTAATGTGGAGGAGGTCAAGAGGCTCCTCTATATTAATGAGGAGGGTTGAGAGGTTTTTCTCCATAATGAAGTAAGTTCAAGATTTTTAGGCCTCGGGTGGTCCCCACCACCATAACCTCTCATGGGAGGTTAGGTTCGGCTGGTCCCCACCACCATAACCTCTCATGGGAGGTTAAGGTATGGTGGTCCCCGCTTCTCAACTTCCACATGGAGGTTTAGTTCTGGTGGATCCCACCTCCCAACACCCACATGGGTGTTGCAAATAAAAATAAAAATGTCACACACTTTTATTTTTATTTTAATCTTTCACGAAAAACCCAAAATCTAACTTTCACCCTCGACCAACTGTCATCAAGGTGAAAGTCTCCTTAAGCGATTATCGGCGCTACGAGTTCAATGGTTCCCTTGGATTTAAATTCCGAGCACTGGTTTAAAAGATGGAAAAACCCACTCGTATGTTTACTAAATATACCCAAATAAAGTTCAAAAATTCATTCTGGGCACTCCGAGCCTTGGAATCAAGCACCGTCAATTTTCACGGACTCGTAAAATTCCCATTTTTAAAAAAAATTACATGGAAATTCCAGATCTTTACATTCTCCCCACCTCATGGATTTACATCCCCGTAAGCCACAACTCATTACTAGGTAAACAAGTAGGGGTACTGAGCACGCATCTGAGCCTCCCACTCCCATGTTCTCTCCTGGAGGTTGTCATACTGCCAGAAAACGCGCACCAGAGGTATCAACCGTCCATGAAGGACCCACTCCTGTAGATCCTCAATCTCTATTGGAACCTCCGTAAAAGTCACCCCATCATCAACGTCTAGCTCTCCATGGTCGATGATGTGAGAAGGGTCGTGCACGTATCTCCTCAGTTGGGACACGTGGAAGATGTCATGTACCCGGTGCAACTAAGGTGGAAGATCTAAGCGGTATGCCACCTCACCAACTCTGCTGAGGAACTAAAAAGTTCTAATGAACCTCAGAGATAACTTGCCTCCTCTGCCAAATCTCTGAAAACCTCATCGAGGTGAGACCATTAGAAAGGCATGGTCACTGTCCTCAAACTCCAGAGGTCTCTGTCTCCTGTCGGCATATGATTTCTACCTTCTTTGTACAGTATTCATCCGATCCTGGATGATTTTCACCTTTTCCATGGTATCATGTATCATCTCTGGTCCCACTAGTGCTAATTCCCCTGGGTCAGTCCATCACAAAGGGGATCTGCAAGGTCTCCCATACAATTCCTCGAAAGGTGACATCCCAATGGTGGAGTGATAGTTGTTGTTGTATGCAGACTCTGCCAAAGGTAAGTGATCCTCCCAACTGTGACTGAATTTTATGAAACAAGCATGTAGCATGTCCTTGAGGGTCTGAATGGTCCACTCAGTCTGACCATTTGTTTGAGGATGGAAGGTGGTGCTCAAACGAAGTTGCGTCCCGAAAGCCTCCAGCAACCCCTTCCATAGTCGGGAAGTAAAATGTGCATCATGATCGGAGACAATAGTCGAGGGTACTCCATGTAGCTGTACAATATCCTACACATAGAGTCATCCTGAGCTCTCTACTGAACTCTGCTCTCTAATCAGTAGGAAGTGGGCCGACTTGGTGAGTCGGTCGGCGATCACCCAAATCGAGTCATGACCTCGGGACATATGTGGAAGTCCTGTCATGAAGTCCATGAATATCTTGTCCCACTTCTACTGTAGGATCTCCAAAGGCTGAACCAAGCTTGATGGTATCTGATGCTCCGCCTTCACTTGTTGAAAAGTGAGGCATCAAGAGACAAACTCTGCTACTGATTTCTTCATTCCCGGCCACCAGTGCTGTCATCGGAGATCCTAGTACATCTCTTCCACTCCTGGATGTACCGCTAGAGGGTAAGTGTGAAACTACCTCAACACTTCCTCCTAAAGTGACACTGGTACCATGGTACGTCCTCTGAAGAGGATGACGTGCTCCCCACCTTCAGAAAATCCATCAAGTGTCTATCCTGTGGATATCTGAGTACGTCATGCCTCACAGTCAGTTTCCTCAAGTTGCGCCTCCCTGAATCTCTAAATAATTGGGGGAGTGACTGTAAGATACTATAGAAAAGTTACTCCATCTTGATCCATGAAGGATATCTGCAAAGTGGCTAGCTGCTCTGTCGCCTCACCTAGCAGTTGTATACCAGACCTCCTGTTTAGTGCATCTGCAACAACGTTCCCCTTCCTAGGAGTATAGACTATCTCGAAGTCATATCCCTGGAGTAATTCAACTCAACGTCGTTGTCTGAGGTTAAGGTCCTTCTGATAGAAGATATACCTGAAAATCTTGTGATCAGAGTGCACTGTAAAGCGCTCGCCCATCAGATAGTGTCACCACATCTTCAAGGTGAAGAACACTAATGCTAACTCCATGTCATGGGTAGCATAGTTCTTCTCATGTTGTCTCAGCTGTCGAGAACCATAAGCAATCACTAATCTATCCTGCATCAAGACACATCTGAGTCCGGTCCCTGATGTGTTGCATTAGACTACGTACCCTACGCCCTCCTCTAGAAGCCTCAAGATGGGGGCACTAGTCCGCCTCTAACTCAGCTCCAAAAAACTCTGATGGAATTTCTCCAACCAAAAAAAGGTTTTCCCCTTATTTTTTAAGGCTGATAGTGGTGTTGTAACTCTGGAGAAGTATGGCACAAACCTCTGGTAATATCTGACCAAACCCAGGAAACTCCGTACCTTTGTCACACTCATGGGTGTCTCCCAGGAAAGTATCGCCTCAATATTCACTGGACCCACTGCAAATCCAACCTTTGATATGACATGTCCCATAAATTGAACCTCTTGGATCCAAAAATAGCACTTCGAGAGCTTACCATAAAGTTGGTGCTCTCAGAGTGTGTCCAAAACTATCTGCAAATGATAGGCATGCTCCTCCTCAGTAGTCGAGTAGATCATAATGTCATCGATGAAGACTACAACAAAGCAATAAAGGTATGGATGAAATATCTTGTTCATGAGTCCTATGAACACTGTTGGAGTGTTTTTCATGCCGAATGGCACAAAAAAGAACTCGTAATGGCCGTACCGACACCTGAAGGTCATCTTATGCACATCCTCATCTCATACTCTGAGCTGGTGATTGCCTGATTTGAGGTCTATCTTTGAGAACCATTGTGCTCCCTTCATCTGATTAAAGAGGTCACCAATACTCAGAAGTGGGTACTTGTTCTTCATGGTCACCAGATTCAGGCACCAATAGTCAACACAAAGCCTCAAGATCCCATTTGCCTTCTTGGAAAACATAATTGGGGTTGCCTAAGGAGAAACACTAGGCTGGATGAATCCCTTCCCCTAAAAGTCCTCTAACTATACCTGCAGCTCATGAAGCTCAGCGGGAGACATCCGATATGCTGGAGTAGATATCGGTGCCATCCTGGGGTACAAGTCAATGTAAAAGTCCACCTCCCTATGAGGAGTTAGACCCGTAACATCATCAGGGAAAACATTCGCGTACTGGTCCACCACTATAGGATAGCGCAGACTCTCCACATCAACAGCTACGAGGGTAAGGCTAGCAAACTGATGAGTGATCAGCTACACTCTCCTTTGGGTAAGTCCATCCTGCATTTCAAAGGTTCCCTTCTTTCCAGTGAAGGTAAACCTAGTCCCATCCGTGCAGACACAACGTACTTTGCACCTAATACAGTCAATCTGAGCATGGACTATAGATAACCAGTTCATACCCAAGATGACGTTGTAAGGTCTCGACGCCACTACTAGGATATCCCAGCCAAAGATCTCACCTCCTAGAGTAAGCTTACACTGCCGGAACCAGTGTGTGATCATCGAATCTACTTCTATAGGAGTCTCTAGCCATAATGATCGTGCCAACGGCTCCATCGGAATCTCCGAGCTCTGAACGAGGGCAGTGGAAATGAAAGAATGACTGGCACCTGTGTCTATAAGTACGGCATCTATGGTGGAGTAGACATAGATCATACCTCGTATCATCTCTGGAGCACCGTGATCATAGGCTTCAGCTACCTAGAGCTGAGCTCTCCCATTTCCACCTACTCCCTGTGGTTGGGGGGACCACCTAGTGGTGGTGGAGATAACACCTCAAATCGTCACCCACCGCCAGTTTCACGGCCATCTCTTCTGCCAAATTCATATTCTCCCTATGGACCACCTCGGTAGAACCTCTATCTCTTCCTGGGAGGTCCTTCGACCGTCTGCTGATCATCTGAACAATGGGTCAGATAGTCACGAGCCATGTGACCCAACCTGCTGCATGTGTAACACTTCCCGCTCCTAGTATGACTATCTCCACCTTGGGTACCCCACACAATCGACTTTGAATCATGCGGTCGTCCACCTGTAGGTCTGGTCCTCTTGGACCTCTACGACATCTGTCTACTTCCAGCTGCAGAAGAATCCACTACGTGATGACTGGTAGTGGGTCTAGCTACTAGTGACTGCTCATCAAAGAAACTCTCAACCAAGAGGGCTCTCTCTAACACCCCCTCCAGCATCAGGATGCTGAGTGAGATCATAAAAGCCCTGATCTCCCACATGAGCCCCTGCTCGAAGGTCTGATCCCTGAAGAATGGGTCCCGCACCATATCATTGGAGAAACGTGAGAGGTCAATGAACCTCACTAAGTACTGAGCCATAGTCATGCTGCTCTGCTGCAGATGAAGTATCTCCTGAATGCGCACTGCGTGAAGAGTCGCTGGAACAAACTCTGCCTGAAATAGGCTCTCGAAGTCTGCCCAGAGAAGCGTCACCTCATCGTGAACATGGATCATCAAGCTCCACCATCTGCATGATGTTGCCTATAGAATGTTGGCGGCAAGGATCACCATGAAATCAGCTAGTGTCCCTGCCAATCAAAAAACTCTCACCACGACCTCTATCCAATCCTCAGCCGCATGTGGGTCCATCTCTCCCCTGAACTCGAGTGGCCTCTATCACTGGAACCCATGAAATGTTCTCAAGCGGCATGCACCGTATGCTACTGGGGCTGGTGGAATCGGTGGCCCAATGGGGAGTGGTACCGTTGGTTCCTCTACTGATGCCTCTACTGGAAAAGGGTCTTGCACCAAGGCCTCGTCGCTCGGTGGGCGATCTGTAATGACCCAGACCCGAGCAACCACCCAAATAGTGCTAAACGGGTCTGTTGGTACTACCTTAGGCACACCTCCCCGAATGCCAAAGGCTTCCGACTAGCAATGAGGGTCTGATAGGTATAGTGGGGAGGCTATACCCTCTTAGAGGATAATAATAATGGTACTGGTCCAGGTACAACAGTAAATATGCAGTGGAATAAATGACTCAGAAAACTCAAACCAGACCCACAGAGCAGAAGCACACTCAATATCAATAAACAACGGAAGCAATAAATATAAACAACAGCAGCAGAAAGTAAACACAACAGAATTTTGAACACCACTTGTAACTAACACTGAACAATAAACATGCATCCAAAACAGGTCATACATGTGTTTATATATAAAAAGGCACCAATGGCTAACCAACTGTAGCTACATAACAAATAAGAATGCTAATATAGGAAAGGAAACAAAACAAGATAAACTCAAGATAGGCAAGACCTCAAGGTCCATACTATCTCCATGAAATAACTAACGCAGCCTAACTCCTAAAGTTGGCCTCTTTCGTGCACGCAAATCCATAAATCCTAGACGCGTCCCGAAGGGCCCGTACAGGGTGTGAGACAAATCTCAATAGCATACCACCCAATGGTGCGTACCTAATATAAGTGTCTAAGCAGGCATGCATTTATAAGAAAAGCGATAAACAAATAGATGCACAAATAAACACAAACTCCACTGGTGCTCAACAGCCACCATGGAGTGTCACCTTCTTCAGCCAACATCAGAATCTATTTCATGTAACTCGGCACCATGTGCCCCCTAACACCGCGTGTCTCAAGTACCGACGTCCCGAAGGTATGCCCAATAGCTATAACCTAGAGGAACATCGATGTCTATCCTCAAATAAGTAATCGGAGGGACAATGATATCTTCCCTCAAATAACGCAGCAGGAAGTACAGTGATATCTTCCCTCAAAAAAGTAACCGGAGGGACAACGATGTCTTCCCTCATAACAAGCAACCATAGGGACAAAGATGTATGCCCTCAAAACAACGGCGATCCTCTTACCCCAATCCGATATCCTCAATGCTATCCCCTAAAGGCTCCTCACCTCCCACATGGTTTCCTACAGTAAGCACCCCCAAACCAATAGTTCCTAAACCGCAACTAACAGGGACCTCTACCCACACGAGTGGTCAAAACCACCTCATCACGGAGTATCTCTATGTGCACACTACTCAAAGTTTCCGTGTGAGTGGTAATCACCAAAATAGTACCCAAGGCACAACACCTCTGACACCTTGTGTCCCTACGACCATGCCGCTCAAGTCTGATGGCCTTGCCATCCCAGTAACCTGGGCCATGCCCAACCTGATAGTCATCTTACCTCAAACTGATGCCCATGACACCCATCCCATGGTCAGAACCACCCAACGTAACCTCGGGCCATGCCCAACCTGTGATCAGCATCACTCAAGAATATCCAGGCCATGCCCAACACCACCCAAAGGGTCCAACATATGCAATTCAGAAATCGCATATATAACATATTTAAACAGAACACATAAATAGGAAAAACAACTTAAACAGTTGAATTGCACTATGCAAGGTGTTTTCCTATACTAGCACTAAGGTCTTGAATGCCTCTAACAATTTATATCAGACTTAATAAATTAAACTCAACAGTTTATAACAAAATAATTCAAATTTAACCATTTTGGCATCCCCCAGCCAAAATGACCTAATGAGAAATGGCCCCTTGCCTGGTCACGCTTAAGAAAAACTAGTAACATGGCATACCCAAAGGCATCCAATAGGTCAACAATCAATTAAAAATGTAATAGAAGATAAAATGGGTCCCGCTCAAAATACCCCAAAACGCACCGAAGGCCGCGTCACCCAAATGACCACTAAAACACTAAGAGAGGTATGAACCACCTACCTAACACTCGAACAATGCTACTCCTCGGATGATAGCCTCCAATTAGGTCTAAAATGCAGTATATCTACAAAAGAATCAAAACCGCTCAAACCCCAATAAATCGCTCTAGACAAAAATCAAACAAAATGGCTCAAGAGGAATCGAGTCCTTACCGAGGGGGTTCCAATGTATCAATCAGTTATCGAAACAAATTTCGGACAATGAAATAGTAGAGGATTGAAATCTCTGCCAGCTCTCCCCACTCAACCCAATGCAAAATTGAGTTTCTGCCTCAATACGAGGCTACTTCCCATTTTAGTGAAAAAAAAACTACACGGCGTGTACATTAGGACTACACGCCATGTATCATTTTACTATTCATAAGACGGCTTAAATTCCACTGACTTACTTTCCAGAACCTTCCGACATGAGTACACGGTGTGTGCCTAGGGGTAAACGGTGTGTACATAGTTTTTCTTCTATTCCTTGCTGACTTCCCCACACGCCATGTATTTCTCTCATACATAGCCACAATAAACGACATGTCCATGAGGAACACGGCGTGTACTTGGTCAAATAGATTCTCCCCGACCAACAGGCCTACACGCCATGTATGGCCTCCACACGGTCAAGGGAACACGGCATGTCTAAAACTACACGGCGTGTAGTAAGAAATTTATACACGGTCATCACACGGCATGTACTCGGTGAGCACACGGTCGGTCAATCACCAAAAAATACATGGCGTGTACCTAAAGTACATGGCTTGTAGTCTAGAAATTTCCAAAAGACAGCCCCTTTTCTCCAGTTTCCTCAAAAACAAGTCAAAAATTCAAACAGGGTTAGGATTTTGACCCGTTTTAAAAACCTGGGTTCTTACAATCTACCCACCTTAACATAGCTCATCCCCGAGCTATCAAATGAAACCCATAGATGGCATCGAACATACCACCCCGATCAAAGTAACCCAGACTTTCCCAGTCTCAAAGGTTATGGCTAAATTCCTCAAGGGGCTCCCCACCTTAGGAATCTCATAACTCGGTCTTAACATGACAAAACTCAAAACAAAAAAAGGTTCACTAACCTATTTTCCAGACGCATAGTCCTTCTATGACACATCTTCACCCCTGCACCTCATTGGTGATCCTGTGTCATTCCCGACACCCAACGTATCCCACGCCACATATGTGTCCACCTCCATGAGGTCTTGGTTCCTAGCACCTCAAGTAGCCTGCATCCTCGATGCCCCGATTCCAACGACACCTCAATTAACCTGCATCCTTGATGCCCTGATTCCCATGAAACCTCAAATAACCTACATCCTCAATGCCCTGATTCCCACGGCACCTCAAGTAACCCACATCCTCGATTCCCCTGATTATACACATATCATATATATATATATATATATATCACACACCTGATATGGTGTTAATCCCACTAACTAGCATCTTGTCAGTCCACATAGATCATGTGCACCACGTGCACTCAAAACAGACATGCCTATATAGGTCATACCAAAAATAAAACATGGGGATCACAGCCACACTGCGGTGTACCTCTAACCGTCGTCGGCTCACCAGACTAATCAGCGTTTGGCAGCTCCACAGTGTGCACCTGGCCTGAAGTATGGATACCTAATGCCTGACCTCCCTGCGGTGCTGCTCTAGTCACCGGCCATTGACCCCTCAGCGTGATCACATTATCTATGTCATGTACTCCACGTGTAGTTGAACCTCGAACACCCTCTCCTGGTACCAAACCTGAACCAACTCCAGATGCCACCAACTGTCCTGGTCCCTGCTTGCTGGCTGTCTGAGAAGGCTTCCTGCAAAACCTCTCCAGATTCCTGACCTGTCCACATGCTCAGAACTCCTTTGGAGGCCTATCACACTGAGTCCGAACATTCCTTGGCTATCCACACTAAAATCAAACCACTGAGGAACTGCTACGAGGTGGTCTATCTGAGTCCTTGGCCTGAATGCCCTACTGCAACTCATCTCTTACTCGCTTCCTGTTGTCTGAACCATCACCTGAAGTTGTCTCCCGACCAACCAGGGGTGTATTCCTCTAGTTTCCCTCATTTATGAGCACCTGGTTCACTGCCTCTGAAAAAGAACCCAGTCTGAAAATATTCACATGGACCCGAATGGCGTGTCGTAAGTCATCCTCGAAGTTCCTCACCCTAGTTGCATCATCACTTACCATACCAGGTTCAAAGTGAGACAGCTCAGTGAAAGTAGTTGCATAGTCCATAACGGACACGTCTCCCTACTGAAGACTCAAGAACTCCTGAGCTCTCTCATCTCTCGGTGTCTTTGGGTAAAAGTGCTCAAAGAACCTATCCTCAAAATCCTTCCATGACAGTCCCTCGTGCCTACGAGACTGAACCTGTACATCCCACCAACACTTTTCCGGTCCTCACAGTATGTACGTCGCCAGCATGACCCTCCTCCCTAGAGGCATCTCGAGATGCTTGAAGATCGTCTGCATGCTCTCTATCCAGTTATCAGTCGCCTGCGGACCACCCTAACCCTGAAAAAGTGGTGGGTGTTTCAACTGGAACTCCTGCATAAAATATTCCATTGATGGATATGTACCCTACGTGCAGCTATCGATCCCCTATAAGAAACACACTAGGCTAGCTCGGAGATACTCATCAATCCATGGCCCGAACGCTGCCAAACCCAGCTGCTACCCTACCTGCACTGGATCCTGAACCTGATCCTGTCCCTGAGCCTGTACTCACGGCTCCTACTCTTCCTGCATCGGATCCTGAACCTGATCCTGCACCGGCGGTACTGTGTCATCTCCCATCTAACACTCCATATGAGTCACCCAAAAAGGAACCTGCTGAATACCATAAATGGTCAGATAACTCATATATATATACAAATATATATTCAACACAGATAAATAAAGTATTAAAAGGAAATTCATAACTACTACCCTTACTCTCCCCCACCGCAACCCATTCCCCATGGAATCCCAACCTCATGGCCTCCTTACCCGCCCCTAACAGAGCCAAGTATAAAAATGACCCCGGGCCATGCCCGTCCTAACAACTAACACTGCCTCAAACTGATGATCGAGTCTGTAAAGACCCATAAATTTCAATGGAATTTTTTTTTATTTGAGATTTTACGAGTACGTAGTTTCTGACGGCACCTGATTCTGAGGCCCAGTGTGCCCGGAATCAATTTCCGAAGTTTAGCTCAGGTACGTTCAGTGAACGTACGAGCGGGTTTTCCTAACTTTTGAACCGGTGCTCAGAATCAAAATCCAAGGGCACCGATGAAACCACAACACCGATATTTCCTTAGGAACACCTTTTTTAGAGTATCATTTGCTCAATTGAGGTTATTAAAAAAATGGGTTAACTAAGGAAAGAAATAAAAATTTGTGTAACAATTTTTATTTCTATTCTAAGCAGTCACAACCTATGCATGGAAGTTGATGTGGGACCCACTATGTCCTAACTCCATATGGTAGGATAATAGTGATGTGGGCACCATACGATCTACACCCCTTCAAACCCCTTAAAACCTCCCTCGTGCATTTATTTGTGTAACACACTCGCACCTCCCCCGTTTTAATGTCAAGTCAACTCAAGCAGTTTTTCTTCCACATTAAATACATGCCAATAAAACACCTAATTAATTGGATAACACGTGTTAATTAATTTTATGAATTAATTTTGAATTTCAAATTAATGATGGCTTGTGTGTGTGTAAATTAAATAAGACAACGTCTTATTTTATTGGTGGTGATTCGCTGTGTGGAGGAGAGAACCCTTGAAGGTTTTCTTCTTCCTTCTTGAAGAACACGAAGAACACCGAAGCTACAAGGAAAAACGTTGTCTCATCTTTGAATCTTCTTCCCACATTGAAGGAAGCGAGATTCTGCATTCTTCATCGGGAAAACACTGACGACGTACGGAGCCTCTTTCCACGATGTCGTCTTCCGCACCTCCGTTTCTCCGCGATGATCCTCATTCGACGACTTCTTCCAGGTAGGGGGTTTTCGTATAAAGTATATGTGAATTATCCCCTCGTGCATCCGTATTTTTTAATTTCAGGGTGTTTGATTATTTTACCTTGAATAAATTATACCATCGTCTAAAGCATGACGTTTAAAGATTTCCTTTTTGAAAAACACCTAACGCGGAGGGTGCGGGCCGAACAAACACGGCCCGACAACCCACCGCAATTTGTTTATTGGTGTGCGGATAGACGGGAGATGGATAAGTGGGCTGCAAAGGTGTTTTGAACCCTTTGCAGTAATCTATGGTTTCCAGGAGAGCCGCAGGCGCAAACAGCAGGCAAAACGGATCACCGGAGCGCGTTTGGTGGTCCGCGGAAGGCGCTGCCAGCGCGCCACGCCGGCACGGCGGCGCCGACGCCCAGAGGCGGTGGTGCCCCAGCGCGCCACTGGCAGGAGCCTCCGCTGAAGCCACGACGGCGGTGGGAAGAACGGATCCCGCGGCCATGCGGGATCCGGGGAAGACGCGGCGACCAGCGCCACGTCCGCAGGCAAAGGGGGGGACCGCGTCCTCCGCCCCAGCTCGGCCCGCTGGCCGAGCCGCGGCCGGCCGGGCCAGACCCAGACCCGGTTCGGGCCGACCCAGGGGGGTTGGGCCAGGTCGGGCCGGGCCTAGACCCCCCATTTCGGACTGTTTTCAATCATTTCTCGTATCTTGGGATTCAGACCTCTGATCGATGCACCGTCAGTTGCGTTGGGATCCTTGGATCGAGATGGTCATTTTGGTATATTACACTCAATGTTTCAGAGAACTTTGTGTATGGCCAGGATGGTTCGAACACGAAACCAACCGGGTCCTCGGAGCAGAAACGCTTATAACTTGAGCTCCGGACGTCTGATTGACGTGTCGTCGACTTTGTTGGATTCCTCTTAGTGATACGGACCTTTTGGATTACTCCGCTCGAGGTTTGGATGCAGTTGGAGTGTAGTCGGGTTGGTTTTGACTTAAAAACCAACCGGGCCCCTGGAACGAAAAGGCCAATAACTCTCAGACCGGGCATCCGATTAACGCGTCGTTTCCACATTGAGTTCCTATTGTCAAGATGGTACTTTGGGATACATCAACTCCGGATTTCCTGTCAGTTGATGTATCGACCCCTTGGTTCGTGGAGCAGACCCTCCCGGAATCGAGCATGTTGTGTGCGGGAACCCTAGAGCTAGCTGTGACTACGAAGACGACGACGACTGCACTGAAATCTTTCATGGGTTCGGTAGCAATGACGACTGCACTGGAATCCTTCGTGGGTTCGGCAGCGATGACGACCATACTGAAATCCTCTATGGGTTCGATGGCGATGACTATTGTTCTTGTATTCTACGTGGGTCCGGTAGTACTATTGTTCTTATATCCTACGTGGGTCCGGCAGTGTTTGACTCTGTACTTGTATCCTACGTGGGTCCGGAAGAGTAGCTGGTCTTGTATCCTACGTGGGTCCGACAGCTTAACTGGTTTAGTATCCTACGTGGGTCTCATCTTAGATGAATCAGTGGCTACATCTGATCATCTCTATCACCTTACGAAAAAGTATACCTGTGTGAGCTGAGTCTTGAAAATTCAATCAATATCTTCGATATGATTGACTTTTTCCTATGTGGATTGGGTTGTGTTATCCTGTGTGGGTTGGTTGTGCTATCTTGTGTGGACTAGATCGAACTTGGTCTCGGATGTTGGAGCCAAACTAGAATTGGTGACTTAGTTATATGTATGGTCATATACCTAAGTAGTGTTGGTTGTTACTTCGTGATTGTATATTTCCTTTGTGCTTTATCCTTTGTGGATTCTGGGAGACCATCGGGGGTCTCGGGGTCCCTACTGAGTAGCGTATACTCACCCAGGCACGGGCTTTGCCCACACTTCGTTGTGTGGGATGCAGACGACGAACAACGTTGATTGAGGTAGAAGCTTGTGGAGCCAGACGGTACCTGGAGGTGGACCACTGGACGAGACATGCTCGGAGCGGACGGCTGCAGCCGAGGAGTAGAAGAGACGATCTATCCCCAACCTTCAGGTGGGATTTCCAGAGGAGGGCTTGGACTTGCTGCTTACTTTTCTTCCGGTGCACTCTCTTTCATTTGTACTTTACTTTCCATTGTACTGCACTTTTCAGTTTGGGTTTGTATTCTGGCCCATTTACTTTACGCACTTACTATTATACTCATTTTACTTAGTGTTTACTTCTGCTGGCTTACTCTGTGGTGTTTGTTTACTTTATAAAGGCAATGCCTTCCCCTTTTTGTCGGGATTTATGCCTTGGTGCTAGTCGCCAGCCCCTGGCCTATGGAAGGCGAGCTTGGGGTAGTCACAGCACGAGTCCCGAGGATGGGTCGTGACAAATTTGTATCAAAGGAGTTCGGTTCTACCGCAGAACTTAGAACTCTGATCTTTCTTCTATGTGAAGCAATAGTGTTAAGAGTATTGAGTGTGGTTATCAATCCAGGGAGTCCAGTGTTGGTGCGGTGGCCGATGTATCCGTACACCAGGACCCTGACTTCTGATTTCCGACTCAGTGCAAGAAAACATTGATTTCATGTGTGTTTCAAAAGTTTTCTTTGTAAATACTTTGTGTCAGCTCACCAGGTATACTGTTTTGACTGTGGCTCACCTGTTTCTTTTCAGGATGGCCCCACGACGGTAGGGTCATCTTCGGGCAGCGAAGGCCTATGACCACGGCGCGCCAGAGATGATCCGAGGTACTATCTGTGTCTACTCCACCGTTTCTGTATTTCTTATAGACATTGGAGAGAGTTATTCTTTTATTTTCGCTGCCCTTGTTCGGAGATCGGAGATTCTGACGGAGCCGTTGGCTCGATCCTTACGGCTAGAGACTCCTATGGAAGTAGACTCGATGATTACGCACTGGTACCGGCAGTGTGAGCTTACTCTAGGAGGTGAGAGCTTCACCTGGGATCTTCTTGTAGCGGCGTCGAGGCCTTATGACATCATCTTGGGCATGGATTGGTTATCTACATTCCATGCTCAGATTGACTGTATTAGGCGAAAGGTGCGGTGTGTTCGCACCGACAGGAACAGGTTCACCTTCACCGGTGAGAAGGGAACCTTTGCAGCGCAGGATGGACTCACGCAGAGGAGAGGACATCCCATCACTCACCAGTTGGCTAGCCTCATCCTAGGAGCAGTTGATATGTGGATTCCGAGTTTTCCTGTAGTGGTGGATCAGTATGCGGATGTTTTTCTTGATGACCTTCCAGAACTACCTCCTCGCAGAGAGGTAGACTTTTATATTGACATGTACCCCGGGATAGCCCCGATATCCACTCCAGCATATCGTATGGCCCCAGTTGATCTTTGAGAGCTACGGGTACAGTCGGAGGACTTGCAGGGCAAGGGATTCATCCGACCCAGTGTTTCACCCTGGGCTTCCCCGATTTTGTTCGCCAAGAAGGTGGACGGGAGCTTGCGACTATGTGTCGACTATCGTCTCCTGAACCAAGTGATCGTGATGAACAAGTATCCGCTACTGAGGATTGACAACCTCTTCGATCATCTCAAGGTAGTATGGTGGTTCTCGAAGATAGACCTCAGGTCAGGCTATCATCAGCTTAGAGTTCGGGACGAGGACGTGCAGAAGACAGCCTTCAGATGTCGGTATGGACACTATGAGTTCTTGGTGATGCCTTTAGGTGTGACCAATGCTCCAGCAGTGTTCATGAGTCTCATGAACGGTATCTTTCAGCCATACCTCGACCGATTTGTTGTGGTCTTCATCGAAGACATATTGATATACTCGACCACTGAGGAGGAGCACGCCCACCACTTGCGGGTTGTACTGGACACACTCCGAGAGCACCGGCTTTATGGTAAGCTCTCGAAGTGTCAGTAATGGTTAAGTGAGGTCCACTTATTGGGACATGTCATCTTTGAGGCGGGAGTTGCAGTGGATCCTACGAAGATCGAGGTAGTGCTAGCTTGGGAGCCACCTAGGAGCGTGACGGAGGTGTGGAGTTTCTTAGGGCTAGCTGGGTACTACCAGAGATTTGTGCTAGACTTCTCCAGAGTTGCGGGATCACTCTCAACTTTGACGAAGAAGGGGAAACCCTTCGTGTGGTCAGACATATGTCAGCAGAGATTTTAGGTGTTGAGACAGAGATTGACCATCACACATATCTTGAGGCTATCGGAGGAGGGGGTAGGGTACGTAGTTTACTGTGATGCATCAAGGACCAGACTCTGATGTGTCCTGATGCAGAATCGGGAATTGATCGCCTATGGATCACGACAGTTGAGCCAGCATGAGTAGAACTATGCTACCCATGACCTGTAGTTAGCAGTAGTGGTCTTCGCTCTGAAGATGTGGCGGCACTATCTGATGGGAGAGAGCTTTACAGTCTATTCTGACCACCGGAGTCTCAGGTACATCTTCTCGCAGAAGGAACTGAACCTGATATAGTGGAGATGGATCGAGTTCCTCTAGGACTATGACTTTGAGATAGTCTATACTCCTGGAAAGGGGAACGTAGTATCTGATGCCCTCAGCAGGAGGACAGGCATTCAGCTACTTGGGGAGGTGATGGAGCAGCTAGCCGCTTTTCAGATATCCTTCGTGGATAGAGATGGAGCAGCCTTTCTTCAGTTACTCACAGTCACCCCTCCACTACTGCAGCGGGTCAGAGAGGCACAGCGTGGGGAAGCTGACTGTGAGACACGACGTTCACAGATTTCCATGGGACATGCACATGATGATTTTTCTATGGGGGGAGAGCACGTCGTCCTTTTCAGAGGACGTACCATGGTACCAGCTGCTTTACAGGAGGAGGTTTTGAGAGAGTTCCACACTTCCCCTTTAGCGGTACATCCAGGAGTGACGAATATGTACCAGGATCTCAGACGACAGCACTGGTGGCCGGGTATGAAGAAGGTTGTGGAAGAGTTCGTTTCTATATGCCTTACCTGTCAGCAGGTGAATGCGGAGCACTGGGTACCAGCAGGCTTGGTACAGCCCTTGGAGGTCCCAGAGTGGAAGTGGGATGACATATCTATAGATTTTGTGACTGGACTACCACGTACTTCTAGAGGTCACGACTCCATTTGGGTGATTCTTGACCGACTCACCAAGTCGGCCCACTTCTTACCCATCAGAGAGCAGGGCTCGGTGGGGATCTTGGGATGCCTCTATGTTCAGGAGATCATGCGTCTTAATGGTGTTCCATCATCTATCATCTCTGATCGAGATTCTCACTTTACTTCCCGACTTTGGAAGGGGTTTCAGGAGGCATTCGGGATGCAGCTACATATGAGCACCGCCTTTCACCCTCAGACAGATGGTCAGATGGAGAGGACCATTCAGACTCTTGAGGTCATGCTCTGTGCATGTGTCCTTGACTTTGGTTGCAGCTGTGTGGACCACCTACCCTTTGTGGAGTTTGCGTACAACAACAGCTACCACTCCACCATCGGGATGGAACCATACGAGGCATTTTACGGATGACCTTGCAGATCACCTCTGTGCTAGACAAAACCTGGGGAGTCAGCACTTGTGGGACCAGAGATGGTCCAGGCCATGACGGAGAAGGTCCAGGTCATCCAGGAGCAGATGAGGATAGCTCAGAACCGGCATAAGTCTTATGCTGACAGGAGGCGAAGACCACTAGAGTTCGAGGATGGCGACCGTGTCTTCTTACGGGTCTCACCTCGACTGGATTACCGAGATTTGGCCGTGGCGGCAAGTTATCTTCGTGCTTCATCGGGCCATTCCAGGTTCTCAGCAGGATAGGCGAGGTGGATTATCGCCTGGCTCTACCACCTCAGTTGAACCGGGTGCACGACGTCTTCCACATATCTCAGCTGAGGAGGTACGTGCACGACCCGACGCATATCATCAACCATGGGGAGATGGAAATTGACGATGGGGAGACTTTTGCAGAGGTCCCGATGGAGATCGAGGATCGACAGGATCAAATCCTACGTGGGAGGTCTATTCCTCTAGTGCACATCAGATGGCAGCACGGGAACCTCCAGGAGAGCACTTGGAAGCGGGAGGCTCAGATGCGTGCTCAATGCCCTCATTGTTTTCCCTATTTTGTGATGTATATTTACAGGGACGTAAATACCTAAGGTGGGAGTAATGTAAAGACCCATAAATTTCAAGGGAATTTTTTTTATTTGAGATTTTACGAGTACGAAGTTTCTGACGGCACCTGATTCCGAGGCCCGGTGTGCCCGGAATCAATTTCTGAAGTTTAGCTCGGGTACGTTCAGTGAACGAACGAGCGGGTTTTCCTAACTTTTGAACCGGTGCTCGGAATCGAAATCCAAGGGCACCGAAGAAACTACAATGCCGATATTTTCTTAGGAACACCTTTTCTGGAGTTTCATTTGCTCGGGTGAGGTTATTAAAAAAATATGTTAACTAAGGAAAGAAATAAAAATTTGTGCAACAATTTTTATTTGTATTCTAAGCAGTCAAAACCTATTCATGGAAGTTGAGGTGGGACCCACTACGTCCTACCTTCATATGGTAGGATAATAGTTATGTGGGGCCCACACGATCCCCACCCCTTCAAACCCATTAAAACCTCCCTCGTGCATTTATTTGTGTAACACACCCGCACCTCCCCGATTTTAATGTCAAGTCAACTCAAGCAGTTTTTCTTCCACATTAAATACATGCCAATAAATGCCTAATTAATTGGATAATGCACGTTAATTAATTTGATGAATTCATTTTGAATTTCAAATTAATGATGGCTTGTGTGTGTGTAAATTAAATAAGACAACGTCTTATTTTATTGGTGGTGATTCGTTGTGTGGAGGAGAGAACCCTAGAAGGTTTTCTTCTTCCTTCTTGAAGAACGTGAAGAACACCGAAGCTGCAACGAAGAACGACGTCTCATCTTTGCATCTTCTTCCGGCATCTAAGGAAGTGAGACGCTGCATTATTCATCGGGAGAACACCGACAACGTATGGATCCTCCTTCCGCGACGCCGTCTTCCGCGACGCCGTTTCTACGCGACGATCCTCGTTCGACGACTTCTTCCAGGTAGGGGGTTTTCATATAAAGTATATGTGAATTATCCCCTCATGCATCTGTATTTTTTAGTTTCAGGGTGTTTTAATATTTTACCTTGAATAAATTATACCATCGTCTAAAGCATGTTGTTTAAAGATTGCCTTTTTGAAAAACACCTAACGCGGAGGGTGTGGGCCGAACAAACACGGCCCGACAACCCTCCGTAGTTTGTTTATTGGTGTACGGATCGAAGGGTTATAGAGAAGAGGGCCAAAAAGGTGTTTTGAAACCTTTTCAGTAATCTACGTGTCCCGGGAGAGCTGCAGACGCAGACGACAGGCAAAACGGACCACCGGAGCGCGTCCGGTGGTCCGCGGAAGGCACTACTGGCGCGCCGCCAACAGGAGCCGCCGCGGTGGCGGTGGGAAGACAAGATCCCGAGACCACGCGGGATTCAGGGAAGACGCGGCGACAAGCGCTGCGTCCACTGGCAAAGGGGGGGCAACGTCCTCCCCCCCCCCCAACTCGGCATGTTGGCCGAGCCGGCGCGCCCCCCTGGCCAGGCTGGGGCGGGTCGCGCGGACCAGGCCGGGTCGCGCCCGGTCGGGCCGCACTTGGCCGGGCCAAACCCGGACCCGGGTCAGGTAGACCCAGTTCAGGCTGACCCAGGGGGGTTGGGCCGGGCCGGGTCGGGCCCAGACCCCCCATTTCGGACTGTTTTCAGTCATTTGCCCATATCATGGGATTCAGACCTCCGATCGATGCACCTTCAGTTGTGTTGGGATCCTTGGATCGAGACGGTCGTTTCGGTATATTACACTCAAGGTTTTGGAGATCTTTGTGTACGTCCGGGTTGGTTCGAACATGAAACCAACCGGGCCCTCGGAGCGGAAACGCTTATAACTTGAGCTCCGGACGTCCGATTGATGTGTCGTCGACTTTGTTGGATTCCTCTTAGTGAGAAGGACCTTTTGGATTACTCTGCTCGAGGTTTGGATGCAGTTGGAGTGCGTTCGTGTTGGTTTTGACTTAAAAACCAATCGGGCCCCTGGAACAAAAAAGCCAATAACTCTCAGACCGGGCGTCCGATTGACACACCGTCTGTCATGTTGAGTTCCTATCGTCAAGACGAAAATTTGGGATACATCAACTCCAAATTGCATGTCAGTTGATGTATTGAACCCTTGGATCGTGGAGCGGACCCTCCCGGAATCGATCATGTTGTGTGCGGGAACCCTAGAGCTGGCTCCGACTACGACGATGACGACGACTACACTGAAATCCTCTGTGGGTTCGGCAGCGACAACGACTGCACTGGAATCCTCCATGGGTTCGGCAGCGATGACGACCGTACTGAAATCCTCCATGGGTTTTACGTCGATGATTATTGTTCTTGTATCCTACGTGGGTCCGACAGTACTACTGTTCTTGTATCCTACGTGGGCTCGGCAGTGTTTGACTCTGTACTTGTATCCTACGTGGGTCTGGCAGAGTAGTTGGTCTTGTATCCTACGTGGGTCCGACAGCTTAGCTGGTTTAGTATCCTACGTGGGTCCCAGCTTAGATGAATTTGTGGCTACATCTGATCATCTCTATCACCTTACGAAGAAGTATACCTGTGTGAGGTGAGCTTTGACTATTCAATCAATATCTTCGATATGATTGAATTTCTTTCCTATGTGGATTGGGTTGTGTTATCCTGTGTGGGTTGGTTGTGCTATCTTGTGTGGACTAGATCTAACTTGGGCTCGGATGTTGGAGCCTAACTAGAATTGGTGACTTAGGTATATGTATGGGAATATACCTAAGTAGTGTTGGTTGTTACTTCGTGATTGTATCTTTCCTTTGTGGTTTATCCTTTGTTGATTCTGGGAGACCATCAGGGGTCTCGGGGTCCCTACTGAGTAGCGTATACTCACCCCTGCACGGGATTTGCCTGCACTTCGTTGTGTTGGATGCAGACGACGGACAACATTGATCGAGGTAGAAGCTCGTGGAGCCGGACGGTACCTGGAGGTAGACCACTGGACGAGACGTGCTCGGAGCGGACGGCTGGAGCTGAGGAGCATAGGAGACGATCTTTACCCACCCTTTAGGTGGGATTTCCAGAGGACGGCTTGGACTTTCTGCTTACTTTTCTGCTGCTGCACTCTCTTTTAGTTGTACTTTACTTTCCTTTGTACTAAACTTTTCAGTTTGGGTTTGTATTCTGGCCCATTTACTTTCCGTACTTACTATTCTACTCAGTTTACTTGGTGTTTACTTATTTTGGCTTACTCTGTGGTGTTTGTTTACTTTATCAAGGCAATGACTTCCCCTTTTTGTCGGGATTTACACCTTGGTTCTAGTCGCCATCCCCTGGCCTATGGAAGGTGGGCTTGGGGTAGTCACGACACGAGTCCCGAGGACGGGTCGTGACAAAGTCACCCAATCCTGGTGATCAAAATCACCTCAACTAAAGTACATGCCTGCTCATGCAAGAGCAAGACCCAAATATCCTTCCACATGCAATTCTACAAATATAAAAAGCATGGCATACACATTGAAACAAAAAGAAATTCTATCAGTAATTTCACCCAAATCATGGAAATTGATATCATTAACATGGTGTTATCACTTCACAAAGCATACGTGCAGTTATGAAATTGAAATACCCTAAAAAGGTGCCTATATAAAGCCTAGAAAACAAGTCTTTCCATACCGGGGCAAGGTATAATTCTCCCTTACTGTACCGGGTCAAGGGTTACATATCACAATCCATAACATCACAAATCAAGTGACCCACCGAGGTGGAAATCATATAAACTATAATCTGGGCAAAATGAAAACAGAAAATCCCACCCATGGAAACTTCGTCTATCCATTGTACATGGGGCTGCAGGCACCCAAGAACAAGCTAGAAACCTAGTTCCGGTAACAACCTATATCCAGTATACCATATCCTGAATATTAAAACTAGCAGAAATAAAAATAGAAGTCTCAAACTCATTAGTAGACAGAAAAACACTACTACTAAATCCCTATCAATAACTCCTCTGATACCACTTTGTAACGACACGGACCTGAGCAGCCACCCGAATTATGCTAAATGGGTCGGGTTCTAATACCTTAGGCGCACCTCCCCGAACGCCAAAGGCTTCGGACTAGCAGCGAGAGTCTGGTAGGTATATTGGGGAGGATAAACCCTCTCGGAGGATAATAATAATGGTACTGGTCCAAGTATAACAGTAAAGATGTAGTGGAATAAATTACTCAGCAGACTCAAACCAGAACCGCAGAGCGGAAGCACACTCAATATCAATAAACAACAGAAGCAATAAATATAAACAATAGAAATGGAAAGTAAACACAACAGCAAGTTGAACACCACTTGAAACTAACACTGAACAATAAACATGCATCCAAAACATTTCATACACGTGTTTATATATAAAAAGGAACCAATGGCTAACCAACTGTAGCTACATAACAAATAAGCATGATAATACAGAAAAGGAAACAAAACAAGATAAACTCCATCTAGGAAAGACCTCAAGGTCCATACTATCTCCATGCAACAACTAATGTAGCCCAGCTCCTGAAGTTGGCCTCTTTCCTGCATGCAAATCTAAAAAGTTTAAACACATCCTGAAGGGCCCGTGCAGGGTGTGAGACAAATCTCAGTAGGATACCACCAAATGGTGCGTACCTAATATAAGTGTCTAAGCAGACATGCATTTATAAGAAAAGCAGTAAACGGAATGATGCACAAATAAACACAAAATCCACTGGTTCTAAATAGCCACCATGGAGTGTCACCTACTTCGTCCAATGCTGAAATCTCTATCATGTAACCCGGCACCATGTTCCCCTGACACTGTGTGTCTCAAGTACTGACATCCCAAAGGCACGCCCAACAGCTATAACCCAGAGGAACAATGATGTCTGTCCTCAAATAAGTAACCAGAGGGATAGTGATATCTTCCCTCAAATAATTCAATCGGACAGACAACGATATCTTCCCTCAAAAGAAGTAACCATAGGGACAATGATGACTTCCCACATAACAAGTAACCGGAGGGACAACGATGTCTGCCCTCAAAACAATGGTGAGCATCTCCCCCATCCCGATAGCCTCAATGATATCCATTAAAGTCTCCCCACCTCCCACATGGCTTCCTATAGTAAGCACCCCCAAAATAATAGTTCCTAAACCTCAAATAATGGGGGCCTCTACCCACACGAGTGGTAAAAACCACCTCATCATGGAGTATCTCTGTGTTCACACTACTCAAAGTTTCCGGGTGAGCGGTAATCACCAAAATAGTACCCAAGCCACAACACCTCTGACACCTTGTGTCCCTGTAACCATGATGGTCATGTCTGATGGCCTTTCCATCCCAGTAACTCGGTCCATGCCCAACCTGATAGTCATACTGCCTCAAACCGACACCCATGACGCCCAATCCCGTGGTCAGAACCACCCAATGTAACCCTGGTCCATGCCTAACCTGTGATCAGCATCACTCAAGAATATTCGGGCCATGCCCAACACCACCCAAAGGGTCCAACATATACAATTCAGTAATCGCATATATAACATATTTAAACAAAACACATAAACTGGAAAAACATTCTAAATAGTTGAATTGCACTATGCAAGGTGTTGTCCCATACCAGAACTAAGGTCTTGAATGCCTCTAACTATTTATATCAAACTTAATAAATTAAACTCAACAGTTTATAACAAAATAATTCAAATTTAACCATTTTGGCATCCCCCGAGCAAAATGACCCAATGAGAAATAACCCCTCGCCCGGCCCCACTCAAGAAAAACTGGTAACAACACATACCCAAAGGCACCTCATAGGTCAACAATCAATTCAAAATGTAATAGCAGATAAACAGGTCCCACTCAAAATACCCAAAAAATGCACTGAAGGCCGCATCACCCAAATGATCACGAAAACACAAAAAAGGTATGTACCACCAACCTGAGACTCGTGTGATGCTACTCCTTCGATGAAAACCTCCAATTAGGTCTAAAATGCGATATATCTATAAAAGAATCAAAACTTCTCAAACCCCAATAACTCGTTCTAGAACAGAAATCAAACAAAACAGATCAAGAGGAATCAAGGCCTTACCGAGGGGGTTCCAATGGATCAATCAGTGATCGAAACAGAGTTCGGACGAAGAAACAAGAGAGGATTGAAATCACAGACAGCTATCCCCACTCAACCCGATGCAAAAATTGAGACTCTTCCTCAATATGAGGCCACTGTCGATTTTAGTGAGAAAAAAAGGAACTAAACGACATTTACTTTAGGACTACACGCTGTGTATCATTTTACTATTCATAAGACGGATGAAATTCTACCG
Organism: Viscum album; assembly: GCA_963277665.1. Classification (NCBI taxonomy): domain Eukaryota; kingdom Viridiplantae; phylum Streptophyta; class Magnoliopsida; order Santalales; family Viscaceae; genus Viscum; species Viscum album. The sequence goes on from OY728127.1 coordinate 498,552,756, forward strand.
AATTAATTTCCAAAACCTGTCGACATGAGTACATGGCGTGTACCTAGGGGTACACAGAGTGAACTTAGTTTTTCTTCTCTTCTTCACTGACTTCCCCACACGCCATGTATTTCTCTCATACACAGCCAGAATACACGTCATGTTCATGAGGAACACGAAGTGTACTTGGTCAAAGTGATTCTACCCAGCCAACATGCCTACACACCATGTATGGCCTCCACACGGTCAAAGGTACATGGTGTGTCTAAAACTACATGTAGTGTAGTAAGAAATTTCTACACGGTCTTCACACGGCATGTACTCGGTGAGCACACAGCCAGTCACTCACCGACACATACATGGCGTGTACTTAAAGTACACGACATGTAGTATGTAAATTTATAGAAACTGCCCCTTTTCTCTAGTTTCATCATTAACAAGCCAAAAATTCAAACAGGTTCGGGATTTTGACCCATTTTAGAAACCCTGGTTCTTACACTATCAGTGCGTACAACTCTCGGAACTCTAGCTAGTTGTCTTCAAGGAGTCATCCTGAAAAGAAACAGGTGTTCCATGGTCAAAAGTTATACCTGGTGAACTGAAAGTTATACTTGGTGAGCTGACTCAAAATATCACCAAGAAAAATTTTGAAAACACACATGCAATCAGTGTTTTCATGCACTGAGTCGGAAATCAGAGTTCGGGGTCCTGGTGTATGGATACTTCGGCATCCGCACCAACACTGGACTACCTGAACTAAAAACTGCACTCATTACCCTTAACACTATTGCTTCATTGAAAGTATCAAAGTCCTAGTTCTGTGGTAGAACTGACTCCTCTAATATCAATTTTTCATGACCCATCCCCCGGGGCCCATGTCGTGACTACCCCAAGCCCACCTTCCATAGGTCAGGGGCTGGTGACTAGCACAAAAGGCATAATTCCATAAAACTTTGAAGGCATTTCCTTTATAATCTGTAAACACACACACAAGCAAGTAAATAGCTGGATACGAAACACCAAGTAAACCTGTATAACAAAAGAGTGCTGAAAGTAAAAGGGGTTCGGAATACAAGCCCAACACTAAAGTACAAGAAACTGAAAGTACAAGTACAACTAAAAAAAAGAAAAACATCAACTGGGTCATCATCTGAGGTTCCTACCAGAAGGGTACGTACAGATCGCCTCCTCAACACTCCTTGTTCGTCTATCTCCTCCTTGTACCGACTCATCGTATGGTCCACCTCCAGGTATCGTCCAGTCCTAGTACTCTCAGCCTCAGTCAGTGTTGTCCTTCGTCTTCATCCAACACAACAAGGTGCAGTCATATCCCATGCAGGGGTGAGTATAACAATACTCAGTAGGTACCCCGAGACCCTCTAGGTCTCATAAAATCTGACAAGGATAAAACACAAAACATGAAATCAACAGATAGACTTACTTAGGTATATTCTCATACATATACCTAAGTTATCAAGTAATCCATCTCAATCATGAGGAAAACACAGAGATACCGACCCAGCTCAAATCAGGATTTATTCTAGGGTTAGTATCAAGTAACATTTCAAGTCACAAAGTCGAAAACTTCGGCTGCTGGATAACTCATCCTCTGTCGAGTACAGTGGGTCTGTCGCATTACACAGAGGTGCTTCCCACTAACTTGGATTGCTGAGGTACTCCTCCTATCATGTACTGTGGGTATTCCATGTCACAAAGAGGTGCTCCCCACTGTGGGTCTGTCGTGTCACACAGAGGTGCTCCCCCTCGAGGCCTGTTGTGGTACTCCTCCTGTCGAGTACCGTGGCTCTGCTGCGTCACTAAGGTGCTCCCCACCGTGGGTCTGCCACGTCACCAAGGCGCTCCCCACTAGGCATGTTGAGTCACTCTGAGTCAAAATGGTTAGCAGTCATCAAGTCTCAGCCAGCCACTAGGTCTCTGCACTATGCTCGCTCGTCTCCGGGAGGATCTGTTCCACAAGCTACAGTTCAATACTCCAACTTCCATGAAGTCCCACGAAGAAGTGTCTCAAAGGTCCTCCATGTCATAGGGGTCTCAATGTAACAGACGGCACATCAATCGGATGCCCGGTCTATGAGTTATTAGCCTTTTAGTCTCAGGGGACCGGTTGGATTCGTGTTCGATCCAACCTGACTGTTCCCAATATTAATCCAAAACACAGTGGGGTATCACTCAAAGGGACCGTCTAGCTCCAAGATTTTCAGTGCTGGTAACAGTTCGTCAAAAGGGCGTCTGGTTCCAAAGTTATGGCCAAAAGTATGTAAATGGGTCGTGGTGGGACCAGGTCCGGTCCGACCTCGTCGGACCAAATCGGCCCGACCCGGTTCGGGTCGACCTGGCCCATTAGGTTTGTCCCGGCCCGTTGGGTCTGGCCCGACAAGGCGTGAGGGCCCGCGGATAGTGCCGCTCGGTCGGCTCGGCCGAGGGGTGTCATGAGGGCACGCGGCAGCTTAGCTAAGGACGACGCAAGACCGAGGGGCAGCGGTCCGGCCGTGAGGAGACGGTTTTGCCATGGGGAGGTGGACTGGTCGTGGGGTGGCGGTCCGGCCACGCGAGGGGAGGCGTTCCGGCCGTTTGGCGGCGGTCCGGCTGCGGGCTGGTGGTTCAGCTCGGCGGACGGCGATAGCGCGGCGACTCGGCACGGCCGACAGCGGCGGTGCGGCGGCTTGGCATGGTGGCGGTGTGGAGGCTCTACATGGTGGTGGCGCATCTCGGCATGGTGGAAGACGGCAGCGCGGTGAGGGGGTCCGGCCCGGGGTGGCGCAGTGGCTCGGTCTGGCCGTGGGTAGCTCGGTTGGGCACGAGGTCGGTTCAAATAGGAGGGTGAAGTGATGCGGGGTAGTGTGGGTTGTGGAGGTCGCGGGTGGCGGCATCATTGCCTTTGTCGACTTCCTCCATTTTGAAGAACACATCAACGAAGAACGGCGAAGGGTTCGGGCCAAGTTCGTTTTTCCCACACCCTCCGCGTTTAGAGTGGTAGCAAGTAGTTCACAAAGAACGAAGCATGAACGTGTATGGAAGATATTTTAAAACATCATTTCCCACAACCCACGTAAATATCTATTTCCAATCCCGAAAAATAATTATAAGGGGAGAACATGGAAAGTGATAATCAAAAAGAAATAAATCCCTACCTCATTCTCTTGATGATGTTGGTGCAAGAATGTATTACGGTCATCGATTTTCCATATATGAGGATGTCCCACGTCAGAAGAATTCATGAGTAAGAAGGTCGAAGGGGTTCGGCATTCTTCTTTGGTGGAGCGTTCTTCATCGGTGGAACATTCTTCGTGAAAGAATGCTTTCTTCGTTGAAGATATTTCTCCCAAGAGCTCCTTCCTCCCAATTCCGCCAAATATGTCAAGGATTATATATTAAGTTCTCTATTTAGTTCATTGGCACAAATTCAAAAAAAATTAATTAATTAAAGTAGAGTTGGCATAATAAAGATATGTTCGTTGGAAAAATTAATGTGGAGGAAGTCAAGAGGCTCCTCCACATTAATGAGGAGGTTTGAGAGGTTTTTCTCCATAATGAGGGGATTTCAAGATGTTTATAACTTGGGTGGTCCCCACCAACATAACCTCTCATGGGAGGTTAGGTTAGAGTGGTCACCACCACCATAACCTCTCATGGGCGGTTAAGGTCTGGTGGTCTCCACTTCTCAACTTCCACATGGAGGATTAGTTCTGGTGGATCCCACCTCCCAACAGTCGCATGGGTGTTGCAAATAAAAATAAAAATGTCAAAAACTTTTATTTTTATTTTAATATTTCACAAGAAACCCAAAAACTAACTTTCACCCTCGATCAACTGTCATCAAGTTGAAAGTATCCTTAAGGGAATATTGGCCCTGCGAGTTCACCGGTTCCCTTGGATTTCAATTCTAAGCACCGGTTAAAAGGTTAGAAAAACTCGCTCATACGTTTACTGAAAGTACCTGAAAAAAAGTTCAAAAATTCATTTCAGGCACTCTGAGCCTTAGAATCAAGCACCATCAATTTTCACAGACTTGTAAAATTCCCATTTATTAAAAAAATTACATATAAATTCTGAGTCTTTACAATACATGAAAAAAATCATGTATAGTGTTATTATATCATCATGTTAAAATTTATACTCTCTTTTAATGTTTAAAGTGTGTTTATCAGATTCAGAGGGTGTTTCAGATGGTCAAAGGTGTTCTGGGATTTTTTTATAGGGCATGTTCTAGGTGATGGCTATAGAACTAGTTCATTACATGAATTGGATTCATGGTATGATTTTGATTCAAGGAAGAATCCATGAACACCTAATTTTAGGCATGAAAAATTTTCATGACATGAAAGTGTTTCATATAGAGAATTTGATATCTATATTTTTCAATGATGGTGAAACCTTTTTCAATGTATATGTGACTCGATGGATTCACATTGTGAAACCATAATTCACAATGTGAATGTATTATTTCCAGTTTATTTTTATCTACTACTTTTATAAATCTTTTAATATTTGATAGGATCTCTTCCCTTAGAACCTTAAGTCTTTCCCAGGTGCTTTTAGGGTGGTTTTATCTCTTCTGAGTTCCTCTATTTGGTTCTCGATCACTGACCAGGTTGGTTACTTATCTTTCTTTAAGTGTGTTTGTTTTCTTATAATTGGTTTCATTTATCTTAGTTTTGAACTAGTTTTAGGATTCATTTATATTATTTTTTATCCTGAGATGATGTGTATTCTATCCATTCCTGGTATATTGTGAGATCATCTTCTAGGGGCCATCCCCTGTGTTGGTTTTGGTGTGGCATGTGATTTTCTCAAGGTATGTGTTGTTTTAACATCGCTATCGACCCATTTGGTTAGTATTAAATCATTTTGAGTGATATTTTTGGAGTTTATCCTAGGTTGGTTCATTAAAAATGTGTATCAGTGGTGTTTTTCCTCAACAATACATGTCTTGGGATGTCTAGTAGATAAGAGGTTAGATTGTCAGAACTTGAGGGTTGGTTACAGTGAGTTTCTCGACAAATCTTTCCATGAAGAGCCTAAAGTTACCATGGGGTGTTAGGATGGGTATCTCATGTGTTGGGTTTTGACATTAATCTCATATTTTTCTTATGTTTTTCTGGTATAAAATGATATTATCCTATTGTTTGATATTTCTCTTCTATTTCTAGTGTATAGTAATATGACTCCAAGACATTATCCACAGGTTCCACAAGAGGCTGTAGTGAGAGATTCTTCTTAAGGTAATCCTCCTTTGGATCAAAATATTATAGATTTTATTGTACTAGAAATTTATATCATGGATCAAGATGTACCACGAGTTTAGAACCCAACTTTTGAGGTAAATCCAAGAGCTGAGGGAGATAGAGATCGAGCTCAAGATTTCCTACATGAGAATCCCCCCTTATTTAAGGGTATAAATGACCCTCAAGAGGTTGAGGGTTGGCTATACAAGATCAATCAGGTCTTTGACTTCCTAGAGACACCTGAGTTTATCAAGGTAAAGTGTGTGATTTTCTGACTTGAGGGTACAAACAATGTAACATCCTTAGTTTTTAATTATTTATTTTTTATTAATTCAATATTAGTAATAGTAATATAAATAAAACAAAATAATAATGAATAATGATGTAATAATAATTATGTAAATAAAGAATATAGTTAAATTTTAATTTTATCCAAAAAATATTTATACATATTAAATTAAAATTAAGAAAATTAATTAAACTTCTTCAAGGATTAATAATTATCAATTTATTTTAAAATTAATTTTAACAAAGTAATTTAATACACAATTTTTTTTAATCTGTGACAAAATATTATAATGATTATTTAACAAATAAATTATGAATATAGTTATGTATATTATCTAATTATAAATTTAGAGTAATATATAAATATACCATAATATATATACATATAATAATAATAATAAATGAAATTCTAAACAAATAATCAGTATATATTATGAAGATTATTAATATTACATAAAATTTAAAATTATGAATATATATATATGAAATTATAAATATTATAAAATGTTTTAAAAAAATTTTAAACTATAAATAAATAATAAACAAAATCATTTTAATTATATGAATATTATTATCATTATATAAAGTCTAGATTATTAATTTGAATTTTTAAATTATAAACATATTAATAAATGTAATTATGATTATTATTATTCAAATAAAATTTCATTTTATGTCAAAACATAAAAAAATGATGATAAAAAATGAGAATCGGAAGTTAAAAAATGGATGAAAAAAATTATAATGGGTAAAATCATGTTAGGGATTTAAAAGGTTTCTATGAGACACATAAAAGGATTTGGGAGAGCTGAAGAATTGATAGGAGACAGTCGAGCAGCACCAGGAAAGGTTTTGTATTCTTGATAAACTGAGCTTTGTGAAACTAGTTTTATCAATGTTGAGTATACTAAGGGAGTTCAAGCACCAAGATTCAGGTGTGGATCAGTGGTTCAAGTGTAGTTGGGGGTTCTGAGTAAGATGATGTTTGTCACAAATGAGTATGAATGTTTAAACTCAGGAAAAGGGAAGATTATGGGTCCAAACTCCAGATCTGAACTACTGTAAAGATTGTGAGGTGTTCTTCATTGTTGATGTCTTCTTCCTTATTTTTGTTTTACAGATCTGCAAGTAGGTATTTTTTAATGTTTGAATCTTCCTAAAATATGATTAAAAGTGCCCTATTTTGTTGATTTCATCCACTTGTTTCTTTCATAAATTTTTTTATGTCCCTGTTATCCTTTAATAATGGCCATTTTAAATTCAAATCATTTTTTCAATTATTTTCTTTTCTTTTGGATTAGTTTGGGTGGATGTATTTTGATGATTCATGATGAAGCTTGTATAAGTTCAAATGAAAAACAAATTAAATAAATTTAACAACTAATTTTCTCTACTGATTATCATTTACTTCAAAAAAATTCACCGATCTATGATGGATAGTCATCATTCCTGACTTTTTTTATTTAAATTAAAATAATACATTTCTTATTTATAATTAGTTTGCACCATAAGCATCCAATAGGACGTTTTTAATGTTTTCCATCATTGTGAATGATTTAAAACATGACAATATCCATTAATTTTTCAAAATACTATTTATTAATGGTTAGTATAATATTATAATTATATTGTGATTCTACATCTATAAATAGGAGCCTCAGTTGGGAGAAATAAGTAGTACTTCTTCTGTACCTTTTTCTTTTTTGTTTCACTGAATGTATAAGTGTGGTGAGGTAAAAGTGTATAGGGGATTCCAAAGGAAAAAAATAAGAAGAAGCATTCTGCTACAAATAAATTGTAAGGGATATTATTTTCAATTACTTATTTTCAAAATCAGGATCTTAGTTCTCAAAAATAGGTTTGGGAACTATTTTTGAAGCCTTTATTTTGAAACTATTTATTTTTCAAGAATTTAATTAATTATTTTAGAAAAATTTATTTTTAATATATCTCATATTTTATTTTCAAATATATTTCTTTCTTTGAAATTTTATTATAATTAAAGAAATAATTATTTTTCAATTAATTTATCAAATTATTTTTTGGAAAGTTATTATTTATTTTAAAATATGGTTTATGTTCTGATCAAAGACTTATATTTTTTAAAATGATTATAATATATGTTTATATGATTAAATACAATTCTGTAAGGTAATTATTTTATTTAAAACATTATTTTATTAGGTTTTCAATTCATAAGAGTTCAAAATTTGGTCATAAATTTATGTATTGTTTTCATCAAGAATTTATAATTTTGAATTAAGGTATAAATCAATAACAAGACTTTTTTTGTCATTGTTTAACTATTAAATTTTAATGGATATTTGATTTTAGAAAAATCTGTGTTTTAATATATTTATGTAATAAATTATTATTATAATTTATAGTAAGTTTTAATAATAAAAACTATCATGTTTTCGTGAAAAGTACATGAATGTCATTTATCATATAAGATATGACCATCATCTTAACTCACAACATATCATGCATGAACTAGTTTTATAATTCGTTTACATGTATGTGTTTTGAATAAATCATTCCTTTATATGAATTACTCTCAAAAAAAATTTTATACATTTTATAAATATATGGATGAAAAATATTCTTTCATACAATGAAAAGTCAAATTAAAAGGATATTTGGTTCTTCCAAATTTAGCAGAATTTTTCTTGTGAAAGTATATATATGAACATATAAATGTATTAAATATATTGCCAAGAATGTAAAGTAAAAACTCTAGTGAAAGTATATATATGTAAACCAAGCTTAAACTATTTTTTTATAAAATTTAGCACTTAGATATTGTAAATATGGTAGGGAATTGGGGATTGAACGAATCCCTTGATAAGTTGGTAGGCCCAATACATCCTTCAATGTTTCAAGTGGCCTCAGTGTTTTGTTTCCTAAAGCTTGCATATTATTTTCAGAAAAAATCACTGGATTATTTTTAAATAAGTTTTTTATCATAATTATTTTCAATGTGTTATAGTATTTTCAATGTGTAATTAATTTCAATGATATTTTTTTAAATGGTATTTATCATGGTATTTTCATAATTATTATCTAAATAATATTTAAATGTATTTTTAAAAGTTATTTTCAAAGGATATTTCATAAAAGGTATTTCACTGATTTTAAAACCCCTTACTAGGAATATTAAAGTTCATCCCATGTTTTAAAATGATTTTTACAGGTATCTTAGAAGTTTTAATATGGAAAAAATAACTTGAGTTAGAACACATGTAGCGAATTAGGTATTTAATTTTATTTTCATTCAGTTCTTGTTTAATTCTCCATAACCTAGACCAGAAAAGTTCCTAGCATGTATAAAGTGTAGTGAATTATTTCATATTTCTTTTATATAAAAAAATACACATCATTTTAAGTACTGAATCTAAAAGAACGGGTTTGGATCATTATAATTGGTATTAAAGTAACAGTCTAGAAAACTTTGGAGATTAGATTTTTTTTTGAAGAAATCAAAATTTACGTGATATAATTTTATTTGAAACTTATAGGTAATTAAGTTTCCTTATAAATTTTAGTTTTTATTAATTCTGAAGATGAAAATTTAGAATTTTCTCATATCCGAAAAATGAATTGCGATGGTGCAATTCATTTAAGAGGGGGAGAATGTAACTTCTTGAGTTTTAATTAATTATTTTCTTATTAATTAAATATTAGTAACAGTAATATTAATAAAACAAAATAGTAATGAATAATGATTTATCAATAAAGATGTAAATAAATAAGATATCCAAATTTTAATTTTATACAAATTTTGGTTATCCATATTAAATTAACATTAAGATAATTAATTAAACTATTTAAATAATTATTATTTATTAATTTATTTTAAAATAAATTTTTAAAAAATAATTTAATACTCAATTTATATTAATATGAAAAAAAATTATAATTACTCTTTGACTTATAAATTTTGGATAAAATTATGTATATTATCTAATTTTAAATTTAGCGTAATATATAAATATACCTTAAAATATATATATATATATACATATAATAATAATAATAAATGAAATTATAAAAAAAGAATCAATATATATTATGAAGATTATGATGATTACATAAAATTTAGAATTATGAATATATATACATATGAAATTATAATTGTTATGAAATGTTTTACAAAATTTTGAAATTATAAATAAATAATAAATTAAATTATTTTAATTCTATGAATATTATTATAATTATATAAAATCGATATTATTAATTTTAATTTTTTGGATTATAAACATATTAATAAATGGAATTATTATTATTATTATTATTATTAAAATAGAATCTCATTTTATGTCAAAACATAAAAAAAGCTGATAAAAAAAAGAGAATCGAAAGTTTAAAAAATAATGAAAATAAAATTATAATGGGTAAAATCAGGTTATGGCTTCAGGTATTTTTTTGAGGTGCATTAAAGGATTTGGGAGATCCAAAGAACTGAGTGTACATAGTCATGTAGCACCAGGAGAGGGTTTAGCTTCATGATGAACTAAACTTGGTGAGACTGGTTTCGTAGAGGCTGAGCCTGGTATGGGATTTTGAGAACCAAGATTTGAGCATGGATCTTTGGTTTGAGTGTTATTGGGAGTTCTGAGTGAGATGAAGGTCTTAACAAAGGAGGATGAATGCCCAAATATAAATCTAGGGAAGTTAAGGGGTCCAAATTCCAGATTTGAACCGCAAAGGGGATGGCGAGGTGTTCTTCATTGTCGATGTCTTCTTCCTTATTTTTTTCATAGATCTAAAAGTATGTATTTTTTTAATGTATAAATCTTTATAAAATTAGTTTAACACTGCCTTATTTTTTCAATTTCATCCACTTGTTTCTTTCATCAACTCTTGGTATCCCTATGAACCTCAGTTGGGAGAAATAAGTAGTACTGATTCTTCACCTTTTTTTCTTTTTGTTGCACTGAGTGTATAAGTGTGGCGAGGAAGCAGCATATATGAGTCTGAAGGGAAAAATAAGAAGAATTAGTCTACTGCAAATAATTTTTAAGGGATATTTTTTTCAATTACTTATTTTCGAATCATGATCTTAGTTCTCAAAATTATGTATGGGAACTATTTTTCAAGACTTTATTTTCAAACTATTTATTTTCAACCATTTAAATAATTATTTCAAAACAATTTATTTGTAAGAGATTGAATATTTTATTTTCAAATATATTTATTTATTTTAAATTTTATTATAATTAAATAAATAATTATATTTCAATTAATTAGTCAAATTATATTATGGAAAGTGATTATTTATTTTAAAATATGGTTTATTTTTTGATAAAAGACTTATATTTTTCATAAATGATTATAATATATGTATATATGAATAAATACAATTCCATAAGGGAATTATTTTTTTTACAATATTATTTTATTATGTTTTCAATTCATAAGAGTTCAAAATTTGACCGTAAATTTATGTATTGTTTTCATCAAGAATTTTTAATTTTGAATTAAGGCGTAAATAAATAATAATAATTTTCTTGGAATTACTTAACCATTAAATTTTAAAAGATATTTGACTAAACATTGAATTATTATTGAAAAATAAATAAAATACAAAGTAGAGGAAAGAAAATAATGGGGGCTAAAATGTGGATCGAGTGCATTACTAATGATAATATGCATACCCTCCATAGGGATGGATCAATTTCTAGAGAAACATCTATTAGAGGTATTCTGATAAACTCTAGATGTAAAGAAATCCACTGCTTTATTCCCCTCTTGATAGGTATGAGAGATAATAATATTTCTTCGGGACAATTTTTTCACTTTCAAACTTGATAAGATATGCTCTAAGGATATGATATACTCGCATTTATAGTATTAAAGAGAATAAGAGAATCTATTTTAGCAATAGAAAGAGTGATGTTTCTCATACTACACAATTGAATAATTATGATCATAGAATGGGCCTACACCTGAAAAGAGTCTCCCATCCCATGTGAAGTCAACAAAGCAAAGATAAATGATCCCCTATATCCATGGACAAGACCTCCACCCCTCACCATTCCCATACTACACGAACCATAAATGTTGAATTTAAACCCTAAGATGGGGGGATCCACTTAATCTAATGATCAATGGGTTTCTCATGGGTGATATAAGAGGACCATCCTCAAGGATTGAGTAATTTGAGCGAGGGATCCGCATACCAATGGTTAAGAGACTCCACCAACTCCAGAATAAGATTTTTGGTTCTGAAGATAATATCCAATGTAGATATTTTAGAACCATTGAATTGGACTTTATTTCTAGTAGATACCCAATCTTGACATACATGAACATTACATTACTTTTTCATAATAATTAATACATAACAAAACAGACACCTAAAGAACATATTAGTTTAGTGTCTTTGGAAACTTGAAACATAATCTTCTAATCATGGTGAAAGATCTTCATCATCTCCCATAAAGAACATCCCATTTTTTTTCTTACCTAAAAACTTTCATTATATTTTGGAGAAAATAAAACATATAAATGGTGAGATCAAATTCTCATCAAGGGTAAACATGGAGAATATAAAACAAACTATAAATATTTGAATGTAAAAACATGAAAATAAAATTTAAACATCAAAATCATGAGCAATGACATAAATATTGGCAGTACATAAGTAATGGATCATAAATGAACATTAAACATGAAATAATATCATTGTAATAAAACATTTAATTGTGGAAAACTAAAAAGCACATATTATGATTTCTATAGTATCCAAGGCATTGCTGCCAAGACCATCATAGTAGACGATGTCTATTAATGAACTGAGCTTACTTGTCATTCTAGTCCGGTATTACTGAACTAGATTTACTTGTCATTCCATCAATTTCTATCTCATGAGATATAAATATTTACCCAATTCATTGGAGGGAGATATAGGTCCCACCCATCTCATAATGAAACATTTCTTATGTGTTCCACAAAAACATAAATCAGACATCATAGCATAACCCATGTAATAAAATGGGATTCTTAAACATCTTGCCAATATAACATAATCCATATAAGATAAAAGGACTTCATAAAAATAATTCCATCACAACATAATCAAATAAAATTAATAATAGTGATATAAACATAACCTTATATCATCTTAGATGGAAAATAATTTTGATAAAACACTTAAACTTAGTTCTTGAGGAAAATATATCCTTTCTTCTTCAAAAACATTTTCTTTTCTCAATATTTCATTCAATTTTAAAATAAAAGAAGTTAATTGAAAATAAACATGAAAAATTTTAAATTAATCTTTGTTTAAATAATTCTCTATTAAATTATAAAAATCTGTTCATGTCTTATAAGTTAAAAAAACATTCTCCTTTTACTTTTGCTGGAAAAGTCAAAGAGTACCTCATATGGTAAACAAAAGAAAGATTCCTTCCATACCATGTGGTAAAATTCAAAAAAAATTAAAATGACTTTAAACATACATGGAAGAATAGTAAAAATTTTATGAAAACATTTTTGGAAAACATGGACATGTATGATAAATATAACCCCAGTAAATACTTACAAATAAACAATCTCGGATAAGAATGAGATTAGAATAATTATCCCTTACCTTTGGTTTGATATGCTTTGTACGTATCCAAAACTCCTGTATAATGATTTAAATAATGTCATTGACTTATTCTAAAATCATATTCATTTTTATGATATCATATATGGTCATATTCTTATCTTTTTATTAGTAACATTTCATTGTTACTCGTTATTCGGGTGTTAACTGCTTTATGTTCTTATGCATGTTTTGTAGAATAAATTCTTATTCCTATTTTTAGGTTATAGTTATATCATTTAAAAAATGGTATTAGTATAATATATATCATATTTATTCATTAAATTCATTTATATAATCATTCTTCAATAAATATCATGTAGAATGAATCGCGACACATCGTGGAGATGGTAGGTCATATGTTTACACGAGCGATGATATCATTCCCATGATTGTGGAATTTTATTGAAGTGTATGGTGTATAATATTTCATAATCAATATAATTTTAAAATAATCATATATATTAATTTATTCCATAATTATACACATCTATGTATGTTGGTGATGAAAAACAGATTACACCACAGCTTGGAGACGGTAGGTCGTACGTACGCATGCGTGGTGATTTCATTTTTCATAGGATGGATAAAAGATTTAATATGGTTGTTTTATATTAATAATAAAATATAATTATAAAATTTATACTGTATTTATTACTTAATACTGAAAAATACCATATAGAGGAAGTAGAAGAAGAAATAATTTTGAACGAATCGGTAAAGGATATTACCTCTTCTTTGACGTGCCTCTTCTAAACCTCCTCTTAGGGTACTAAAGTTGGTCTTTGAAGAAGACAAGGACCTCTAGTATGTCAGTAGTAAAGTGGATAAGGTAAATGGATAGGTTTTGGACGAGTTTGAAGGCTCACAATGGAGTTAAGAGAAGAGGGAGGAGGTGCCCTTTTATAAGATAGGAGAGGGGCACTTTTGGAAACCTCCAAAATATTAACTTATAATAAACTCAAACCCCACATAAAAACCTCACAAATGACTCAAATTATAATTTCTGATGATATAGGGTTGTAATATCATCATCCAATAAAATTTATACATGTTTGGAATTTATTTTAAACCTTACCATTTTGATTTATCCTTATTTATTCTATTTAATTTTATTTGTGGTGATAATATTCTAAATTTTAAATGGTTATAAATACTTACTTATGAATTTTTAATTGTCCATAATTGGATACTTTATGAAATTTTATACCATATAATTTTCAATTTGTAATTCATAAATATTTTTGTGATTTTTAGACAATTTAATAATATATTATTTTTATAAAATACCAATAGTGTCAATTTTGACACTATTCATTAATTTAAATTTAAATAAAATAAAAATAGAAGATAGATTCAAAAAAAATTAATAGAATCCTAACATGTATTATTAATCTATAAATTTAGTGTAGAACATTAATTAGTTCATATAATATATATTTTAATATTTTTAAAACCATTTATTTGATATTTCTCTTAATAAAATAATTGCTACAACATTTTTGTATAATTATTTAATATACTTATTTGTTGCATAAAAATTAAAAATAAAATATTATGATGAATATAAATATAATATATTTCATAATAATACTCTTATTTTAATTTATCTTCTAAAAAATCATCTTTTACAATGTTATTTTTATTAAATTATGAAGGTGACGACTTTGACATCTTTTAAAATAAAATAATATAAGTGTCATAATCTCTTTTATAAGGCTCCAAATATTCATCAAGACGACCCTTAGATGCTTATGGTTTAGATATACTCTACCAATATGTTTTGTTCAAGTGTTTGGGCCTTTTTATGGGTATTATTATTTTAATAAAAACTATATTGTTTATTTTTCACTAAATAAATAATTTATGCATCATTAATGTATAAGATATTAAGGTAATTATATATTTCTTAAAAATTACAAATAAATTACCATGATAAAGAAAAAAATTATCTTTCAAATGAGTATTTATAATCAAATTTATATTCTGTATTACCTTATATTAAAAATAATTTAATTATTAAAGTCTGAGTGAGACATATTTCACTTTTCTTTAAATAAAATAAATTAAATGTCTTAATCTCATCCAAGTGGGTTCCAATAGATACCATTTCGACTCAAGTATGCTTTAGGATGAAATATAATTGTCCAATTATATCAAGACAAGTGTTAGGGTAATTTTATGATATTATTTTTATCCTTAATTACCTTATTTACCTTTAACTATGGTAAATAAAATTTACAGTAGTTACTATTCACAACGCCCAAAAATAAAAGTAGACTATTAACATAATTTAGACCTAATTATTAAAAATATGGAATTAAGTTTTCCAAATTCATGACAAAGAAGTTGAGGTAATTAATTTAAAATTAATCCTGTTGTTGAGAAAACGGGTTTTAAAAGCTAAAACATTGCAAAAGATTGAAATGTATTTACCTATGAATTCAATGTAAAATTAATTATAATAACATACATTATATTAAATGGTAAAAATATATTCTATTTACAATTTAAAACCATTAAATATTATAATTTAACCATATAAATTATCTCGATAAAAAAAGTTGTTTTTAATTATAAATTTAGCGTATTTTTACTATTCATCAAATTATAAAAGTTATCAGAAAAATATAAAAAAATTATCCAAAGAAAATTTTTATATTATGATTCCAAATAAAAAGTTTAATTTTTCAAATTGAACTTATAAACATGTGAAAAACTATATTTAAAATGGGTGCGCCATCAAAAGGTGGAAAAACTGCATTTTTTTAAAAATACTTATTTTATCTGAAAAATTGATTTTGTTCTCATATAATGTTTAATATGAATAATAATGTTATATAAAATTAAAAAATTGGTTAATATTATTCATAACGGCTAGTTTATATCCCATTTAAATAATAATATAATAATATATCGTTGTTTAGTGAAACTCAATGCCGTGTACAATGCAAGCTATAAGGGAAGGTTTCTCTTGCATGTAACACAATCCAAGTTAGTGTTGCATATATTGAAAGCTTCCTTTGGTGCTGCATATAGAAAAATACAAATTTAGTTCATTTATACATTGAACAAAATCTATACTCAATGTTGCTTAGAATAATTTCTACCAAACTAACTTGAAATTGTGTGTAACACGCGCCAAGAATAGTGTTGTGTATACTTCAAGCTAATACGGTGGCGTGTATATCACAAAATAATCTTGTTGTATCATAAAACACAATACATCAAATAAATTAATAGAATCTATCTCATAAAATTTCAAGTTGTTACATTTTACCCCCCTTAAAATGAATTTCACCCTCGAAATTCGTCGGGGTTATAAATGGTTTACTACATGAAAGTTTCTTTCATACAAACCCACATCTTAAAAAGGAATACTAAAACTTAATTTTAAAAAGTTAAGTAATAAACATAACAGTTACCTAAATTAACTCATCACTGGGATTCCACATAGGAAAACATAGGTGAAAACATGGATATGGAAGAGAAATTTAACCATCAAGTTCTGATGAAGAGTGGTAGAGAACATGGATATGAAAAATCCAACAATCACAAAGACATAAATTTGTGATGATCTAAGGTACCATATGATTCGTCATATATGAGGGTACTAGGACAACATTTTTGGTTTTCAAGATCATTTCCCTAAAGTTGATGAATTTTTTTATAAGGAGAAATACTTACTTGATTTTAGTGTAATATCATCATTGGTAATTCCATGAACAATTTCCACTTCATCTCTTATTTAAAGAAATGAAGTTGAATTTGTCATTCTTGAAGTGTTAGAAGATTATGCGATAGAATGATAGGTCTTTCCATTTGTCTCTATCACAAAAAGGTTTGCACAAGTTATTAAAAATACATAAGTCCATCTATGCTGAGATTAATTGTATACACTTCCAAAAATGGACTTATACTTCATCTATCATATCACTTAACAAAATAAAACTAATTTCTACTAACTAGGGTCTTCTTGTAGGACAGTGGTAGGCAATAAAGGCTTGTCGCACTTCAGTTGTGGGTTTGATTCCCGTATCCTTGTCCGACGTGACGGGTTGTCACACGTCCTATGGGTTGTCCTTTTTCTAAAACTATACTATTATAACATTCCCAAAATAATAATAATAATAATATTAAAAATAATACTAATAATTTCTAGCCTTAAACAATACTATCTGATGTCCAACTTAATCCATTCCAACCTTTAGGCTTATCCAAATTACTTCTGTCCAATCTCACAGTACAGAGAAAACAATTACCAGAAAGGTCATATAACAAGCATGTGAATACCATAATTTATCCCCCATATATCATAATATATATCTTATTGGTCACATTACAAACAATTTAAGTACTTAATCATGCATACTCTTGAAATATGATAATAAAATAAATTATTTTAGAACCTTAGTGACAACATGAATTCCATCAAAATTAACTCTTTCCATACGCTAAATATACCAAAAATTCTATATACTCAAACAATGATATCACTTTGTCCTTTTATCAATCATGAGATCATTAATACTATAAAACATATTATTTTCTCCTTATCCCTTCATTATGTGCATATCATCTACTTTCCAAAAATATTTCAATCACTTTTCATGGTTACTGGTGCCATATAATTATGGAAACCATAATATACCAACAAATAGATATTCCAATATTCCATAATATTATAAATGATATTTTGAAACTCTATTTTGAAATACCATAACATAAACACTTAATCATTCCCCTACTTGATTGTCATACACAACATCGCCAATAGTGATCGCATGTGACTTCCCTTTATCTTTTTACTTAAGAGGTTGTTGATGTCGATCATCATTAACCCTTAGATTAGGGAATTGGTTAGAATAATGACTCGTTTCCTTGAACTTATAGAATTTAAGTTTTGGTGGTACATTCTCTATAGTATTTTCTCTATCCACATATTTAGCTACATTTTTTCCATTACTTTGGCACTCAGCTTCTTGATGGCCTTCTTTTCCACACTTAAAACATTTTCTAGTCCCTTTAAGACAATCTCCACCATGATTCTTTCCACACTTTGAGCATAAGGAAACATTCGTCTTCTTTTCACCATTGTTTTGAGATTTTTCCTTGAACTCCATCTTTCTTTTCTTGTCAAAACCATGACATGGATATGTAACACCAAATTCTAGTTCTACCGTGATATCACAACACACAATATCTTCATATCTACTGAAGTCTCTTATAGCTAATGCACTTTGAAGACTTTGTTTTAAGACACTGAATAATCGATCAACTTTACTTTCAAGTTGGATGATAAATCCAGATTTATACCTTTCAAACCCTGTAAATTTCTCCACGTAAATACCAACAGATTCATCATCCTTCTTCTTAAGCTCAAGGAACTCCATTTCCATCTTCATCTGAATAATATGAGGAAGGTACTTATTGAAAAATAAGTTATTGAACTCATCCCATTCTATGGATTTAATTTCATCTTGGGGACTTGTATTCTTACTTAGAGTCCACCACTGGTCTGATTCACCTTCTAAATAGTAAACAGCTAAAATGGATTTTCCATGTTCTGAACTGTGAAGTATAGAAAATATATTTTCAATGGTACTGATCCATTATTCAGTAATAAGTAGATTATAAGACCCACTAAAAGAAGGCGAGTGTTGCCTCATGAATGGCTCAATAGAATATTGTTCCCTTCTCTGCTCATTTGGAAGTCCAGAATGATTCATAGCTTGAGTAAGTATAGAAATAAGATTTTTCACTCCATATCTCATAACATTTGGTTGTTCTGGAGGACAATCATTGCATTTCCTAGTGCATTGATCATTAAAACAGTTCTTTCAGGTTCCAGCCATTATCTAAAACCCAAAAAGAATAGTGTGAGAGGAAAAAATCATACTAGGAAAACAACATAATCAAGGGGGAGTGCTTTCAATCTCTAACATCTTAGGTTAAATCCTAGGTTATTCATGATCTTTATCATAATTCTAGGATTGTAACCTATACTTATACTTAACCTTAGGGACATCCCTAGACATACCTTAGAAATATCTATAGGTATCTCACTAAAGTTTTCGCATCCTAGGTTCTAAAGGTTGACTAAACCTTTGCTCCGATACCAAATATAGAGACCTAAGATTGACGTACATGGAAATTATATTACTTTTTTGGAATACTTGATACATAACAAAAACAAACACCCAAATAATGTACTAGTATAGTGTATTTGGAAACTCAGAACATAATCTTCTAATCATAGTTAAAGATCTTCAGCATCTCCCATAAAGAACTTCCCCTTTTGTTTTCTTACATAAAAACTTTCTTTATATCCTTGGGAAAAGAAAACATAGAAAGGGTGAGCTCAAATTCTCAGAAAGGGTAAACATGGATAACATAAAAAAACCATAAACATTTGAACATAAAAACATGAACATAAAATTTAAACATCAAAATCTTGAGTAAAGACATAAATCTTGGTAGTATGTAAGGCATGGATCATAAAGGAACATTAAACATGAAAGAATATAATTGGAATAAAACATGTAATTGTGGAAAACTAGTAATCACATATTATGATTTCCATAGTAGCCAAGGCATTGCTTCCAAGACCATCATAGTGGATGAAGTCCATTACTAAACTGGGTTTACTTGTCATTCCAGCCCTATATTACTGAACTGGATTTACTTTCCATTCCATCCATGTCTATATCAGGAGATATAAATCTTTACCCAATGCATTGGAGGGAGATATAGGTCCCACCCATCTCATAATGAAACCATTCTTATGTGTTCCACAAAAACATAAATCATACATCATAGCATAACCTATGTAATAAAATGGGATTCTTAAACATCATGCCATCATAACATAATCCATATAAGAGAAAAGGACTTCATAAAAATAATACCATCATAACGTAATCAAATAAAAGTAATAATAGGGATATAAACATAACCCTATATGATCTTATATGGAAAATAATTTTGATAAAAAAACTTGAACTTAGTTCTTGAAGAAAATATCCTTTCTTCTTAAAAAAACATTTTCTTTTCTCAATATGTCATGAAATTTAAAAATAAAATAAGTTAATTTAAAATAAAATTAAAATCTTGTAAAGGAAGATTCATTGAAATAATTCTCAATGAAATCATAAAAATCCATTCATTCCATATAAGTTCAAAAAACATTATCCTTCTACTTTTGTCAGAAAAGTCAAAAAGTACCTCGTATAGTAAACAAAAGAAATATTCCTTCCATACCATGTGGTAAAAGTCAACAAAGGGTAAAAATTTCATTAAACATACATGGAATAATAGTAAACATTTTTAGAAAACATGGACATGGATGATAAATATAACCCTAGAAAATACTTACTAATAAACAATCTTGGATAAGAATAAGATTGGAATAATTATCCCTTACCTTAGGTTTGATATGCTTTGTACGTATATGAAACTCATGTATAATGATTTAAATAATGTAATTGACTGATTAAATAATAATATACATTTTTATGATATCATATATGGTCATATTCTTATCTGTTTATTAGTAACATTTCATTGTTACTCGTTATTCGGGTGTTAACTGCTTTTTTTTCTTATGCATGTTTTGTAGAATAAATTATTATTCCTCTTTTTAGGTTATAGTTATATCATTTAAAAAAAATTATTAGTATAATAAATATCATATTTATTCATTCAATTCATTTATATAATAATTCTTCAATTAAGATCATGTAGAATGAATCGCATCACATCGTGGAGATGGTAGGTCGTACGTACGCACGAGCGATGATCATTCCCATGATTGTGGAATTGTATTAAAGTTTATAGAGTATAATATTTCAGAATAAATATAATTTTACAATAATAATATATAGTTATTTCTTCCATCATTAACAACATCTAAGTATGTTTGTGATGAAAAACAGATTACACCACGGTGTGGAGACGGTAGGTCATACGTATGCACACGTTGTGATTTCATTTTTTGTAGGATGGATTGAAGATGGAATTTTGTTGTTTTATATTCATAATAAAATATTATTATACAAGTGATACTGTAGTTATTACTTAATAATTAAACAACTCATATAGATTAAATAGAAGAAGAAAGAAGTATGAAAGAATTGGTAAAGGATATTACCTATTCTTTGACATGCCTCTTCTAAACCTCTTATTATGGAACTAAATATGGTCTTTAAAGAAGACAAGGACCTATATTATTTTATTAGGGAAGTTTATAAGGGAAATGGGAAGGGTTTGGATGAGTTCGAAGGCTCAAAATGGAGTGAAGAGAAGAGGGAGGAGGTGCCCTTTTATAAGAGAGGAGAGGGGAACTTTTGAAAACCTCCAAAATATTAATTTATAATAAACTCAAACCCCACATAAAAACCTCCAAAATGAAAAAAATTCAAAGATGATATAATATAGGGTTATAATCTCATAAACCAATAAAATTTAGACATGTTTGAAATTTATTTTAAACCTTATCATTTTGATTTATCCTTATTTAATCTATTTAATTTTATTTGTGGTAATAATATTATAAATTTTAAATGGTTATAAATACTTAATTATGTGTTATTAATTTTCCATAATTGGATACTTTATGACATTTTTTACCATATAATTTTCATTTTGTAATTTTTAAATATTTTTTGTGATCTTTAAACAATTTAATAATATGTTATTTTTATAAAATACCAATAGTGTCAATTTTAACACTATTCATTTATTTGAATTTAAATAAAATCCAAACAGAAGATAGATTAGAAAAAAAAATATTTAATAGATTCCTAACGTGCCATATTCATCTAAAAAATTCATGGAGAAAATTAATTAGTTTATATAATATTTATTTTAATATTTTTAAAACCATTTATTTGATATTTCTCTTAATAAAATAATTACTACAACATTTTTGTATAATTATTTAATATAATTATTTGTTTCATAAAAATTAATAATAAAATAATATTAGGAAGATAAATCTAATATATTTTATAATAATACTTTTAATCTAATTTATCTTCTAAAAAACCCATCTTTTAAAATGTTATCTTTTTTAAATTATGAAGGGTACAACTTTGACATCATTTAAAATAAAATAATATAAGTTTCATAATCTCTTTTATAAGGCTCACAATGTTCAAAAAGTTGACCCTTGGATTATTATGGTTTATATATACTCGACCAATAAGGTTTGGTCAAGTGTTTGGGCCTTTTGATGGGTATTATTATTTTAATAAAAACTATATTATTGATTCTTCAATAAATAAATAATTTCTCCATTATTAATGTATAAGATATTAAGGTAATTATATATTTTTTAAAAATTACAAATAAAATACCATGATAAAGAAAAATATTTTAGATTTAAAATTAGTATTTATAATCAAATTTATATTCTTTATAACCTTATATTAAATATAATTTAATTATTAAAGTTTGTGTGAGACATATTTCACTTTTCTTTAAATAAAATAAATTAAATGTATTAATCTCATCCAAGTGGGTTCCGATAGATACAATTTCTACTAAAGTATATTTTAGGACGAAATATAATCATCCAATTATATCAATACAAGTGTTAGGGTAATTTTATGATATTATTTTTATTCTTAATTACCTGATTTACATTTAACTGCGGTAAAGAAAATTTACCGTAGTTACTATTCATGATGAACAAAAATAAAAGTATCATATTAACATAATTTGGACCTAATTATTCCAAATATGGAATCTATTTTTCCAAATTCAAGACACATAAGTTTCAGTAATTAATTTAAAATTAATCTCGTTGTTGAGAAAATGGGTTTTAAAAGCTAAAACATTGCAAAAGATTGAAATGTTTTTACCTATGAATTAAATGTAAAATTGATGATAATGACATAAATTATATTAAATGGTAAAAAAATATTCTATTTATCATTTAAAACCATTAAATATTATAATTTAACCATATAAATTATCTCTTTGAAAAAAGTTGTTTTTAATTAAAAATTTAGCGTATTTTTACTATTCATCAAAATATGAAAGTTATCAGAAAAATATCAAAAAATTATCCAAAGTAAATTTTTATGTCCTGATTCCAAATAAATAGTTTAATTTGTCAAATTGAACTTATAAATATGTCAAAAAAACTATATTTAAAATGGGTGCGCCATCAAAAGGCGGAAAAACTGCATTTTAAAAAAAATATTATTTTATCCAAAAAATTGATTTTGTTCTCATATAATGTGTACGATGAATGATAATGTTATATAAAATTCAAAATGTTGTTAATAATGTTCATAACTGCTAGTTTATATCCCATTTAAATAATAATATAATAATATATCGTTGTTTAGTGAAACTCAGTATCGCGTACAACACAAGCTATCAAGGAATGTCACTCTTGCGTGTAGTGCAATCCAAGTCAGTGTTGCATATAGTGAAACCATCCTTTGATGTTTCATATAACATAATCCAAATGTAGTTCATTTATAAATTGAACAAAATATATACTCAATGTTACGTAGACTAATTTCTACCAAACGAATTTGAAATTGTGCGTAACACGAGCCAAGAATAGTGTTTCATATACCGAAAGCTAATACAGTATCGCATATAGCACACACTAATCTTGGTGTAGCATACAAAACAATACATCAAATAAATTAATAGAATCTATCTCATAAAATATCAGGGTGTTACATTTCAAGCCTTCCAAATACTCGAGAATCTTTCTTCAAGAATAAGTACCATTTCTTTTTGCTCAGTGTTGTTGCCTCCAGACCCATGAAACCACTCCTCTAGGAAATAGTTTCTGTCAATATATTGTGTTTGGAGTCCTATGAAGCTACAAAAGTGGTTACAAACCTAGTTATCCCATTAACTCTCAAATAAAAGGTGATGTGAGGACTCCTTACAAGGATCAGTGTAACAAAAACATTTGGCTACCAACTAGATACCCTAGTGAATTATGTTTTCATTAGTAGGCATCGTGTTATGCCTAACATACCATATAAGAAATTTCAACTTTTAAGGGTTCATTTTAGACCACAGAAAATCTCCCCAAACATCTGTGTCAGCTAAAGTATTAAAAACCTTATGAGATACTTTCGCTGAAATATTAACAGGCGTTGAACTAGTGAAAACGCACTAGTCATGATTAGATAACAACTCTATAAGTTAAAAAATATCCCACTATCTAAATTTGGTTTTGCAGATCTTGAGTAATTTCTACCTTTATGGGAATCTTTAAAAATGAAATTTCTAGATCCAATAATTTAAGTTCTTAGGGAACATAGTTTCTAAATATGGCCTTATAGTTGATCCTGAGAAGGTAAAGGTTGTTTTTTTATGGGAGGATCTATGAAATGTCTTAGATATACATAGTTTCCTAGGTTTGGATGGAAATTATCAGCAGTTTTTCAAGGAATTATCATAGTTAGAATACAAATTGACCGCTTTTACCAAGAAATGGATGGATTTCTTATGAAATTATAAATGTCAAACTCCTTTCGATGAGTTGAGATGTATTTTAACATAGAATCCTATTTTTATCTTTCCATAGATCAGGAAGGGGTATTTAGTGTACATAGATGCTTCGGGTGTTGTTCTAGATTGTGTGGTTATGTAGGATGATCATGTTGTGGCCTATGGATCTCATTATATTTATCCTCATGAGAGAAATTAACCAACTATTGATTTGGAGCTTTCCGAAGTTATTCATGTACTTACATATTGGATACGCTATCTTTTTAGGGATAGGTTCGTGGTCTTTTTTTCATAATAGTTTGAGTTATATATTTTCTCATAATGAATTGAATCCCAGGAAAAGATGATGGGTGTAAACCCATCAGACTTTTGACTTTCACATCACCTACACCACGGGGAAGAAGAATTTCATCATCGATATTCTTAGTAAGAATGTTCAACCACATCCAGTTTTGGAATAAATAGAGGACTGAAACCTTATGAGTATTTTCTTCCAGATGCATTTGGATGCATGGGAGGATGACTAAAGTATGGTTCTAACTATTTTTCAGTTATCATCATCTCTCCTTATGTATATTCTAAATATAAAGTAGAAGTATAATGATTTTAGAGGAATTAGGTAAACCTTATATGGTGGGAAAACCATTTTTGGTTGGTCTCCCCCTTTTTATAGTATTATCTACTTTATGGATTTCTTTTTCATCCCATCATCCATGAGGAATTCATTCTTGTATGATTGTCAGAATTATTCATGTTTTATTCACCCTGAAACTATGAATATGTATTATGAAAATAGATGATTTTTCTGGTGGATGGGTATAAAGTGAAACATTGTTGATTATGTGTCTCATTATTACATCTGCCAGTAGATAAAGTAAGAGAACCCGAAGCCTTCTAGTATACTCTAAACTATTTTGGTTCTAGTTTTGAAATTGGATGAGGTGTCCATAAACTTCATTGTTGGATTACTATATATTCCTTTTGGAAATAATGTTATCTGGTTGGTGATTGATCAGCTGAAAAGATTAGCTCATTTTATTCTGATTAGGGATACCACTAAGGTTGAAGATCTATGTAAGTTTTATGTATAGGAGATTATGAGGTTGTATGGGGTTCTCTCTAACATTGTCATAGATAGGGGTCCGTTATTTAATTCCAGATAATATGAAAGTCTCCATGGGGAAATGGGGACTTAGTTTAGGTTGAGTACAACTTACTATACATAGAATAATTGATAGAAATAGTGTTTTATTCAAATCATGGAGGATATTCTTCAAGACTTCATCTTAGATTTTGATGGATCATGGAATAGACATCTGGTGAAAGTTAAGTTTTATAATAATAACAATTAACAATCATCTATTAGGATGGAACCCTTTGAGGATCTATATGGTCTCATAGGCAGGTCACATCTTTGTTGGGAAAAGGTGGGTGAGCCCACTCTGGTGAGACCAAGTCTCATTCAAGAGATGTTAGTAAGGATTTGAAATGTACATTTAAGATCCCATCTTTTTTCCAGGAAATTTTTTCCTTAAATGTTTTATCATAGAAATAGCTTAATAAATGTGTTAAAGGCATTGAAAATGATAAAATGCCCAGTAAACACTTTTTAATATTTAATGGAATGTTTTCGAAGTCAAACATAGAGTATTGTGAGATTCTAAGGTTTGAAAATCCACAGGGAAGGCGAAATAAAAATATTAATTATATTATAGTAAGCGCGGAAAATTTATTCAAAATAATTGAATAACTTTAAAATGGTGCATCTTACAGAAAATATGAGATCATGATTCTATTTTAAAAGTGGTGTTTCCCTACATAAGGTATGACATATGTAAGTGTCAGATGTTTGGACGCCTCTCTCATGAGTTAAACTTATTAAATAATTTTTATTTATTATTTTTATTGAAAAATATTTAATATATCATGAACCGTGAATCTTATGATAAATCTTACACCACTGATGGGTCTGAAACAGGGGTTTTACCCTAGGTGAGGTATAATTTTTATATGCAATGGATTTTTTACTAATCTCACAAGTTAAAATTGTTTTTATTAAATTAAATAATTATTAAAATAGGGTAACTATTCATATTCTTCTCCAACATAGGTTTTTCCATTTTTGACCTGTGATGAACCATATAAGTTTCATTTATGCACCATTTTTACCATAATAAAGCTTGAAACATCTTTTTGGGGTGAAATAAATCACTATTACAACAAAAAACTAGATGAACCAAATATCAAATGAGGAGTTTTAATTTAGGGTTTCTATTGATGTTTAACAGTTTAATATATCTTCATAAACAAACCAATTATTTTGGATTGGGATAGATCTAGTCATTTGAAAACACCTTTGGTTGTTATTTGGGTAATCCAGGTGATCTTCTTCCTCTTCCTTCAATACCCGGTGCACGACCCCCCCCCCCCCCCCCGTGATTCTTCTATGTGCCTCAAATAGGTTCTTTATTCCTTATTTTTTTAATTATTTTATTATCTTTTTTCCATCCTTTACAAGAATTAATTTTAAAAAAAGGTGGAATGGAAAAATAAAAATAGATGTTAGTTTTATAAAATGATAATTCTATTTTTTTTCTTTCTTTCAAATGATAATTTCATAGAATTTAAAATAAATTATCAAATAATAAATTGATGAAATTATCTTTTAATAATTATCATTATGTACTCTTATTAAATAATAATTGTTCAATAATATCAAATATAATTATAAAGTAATCCTATGGAACTATCTCATAATAATTATATATGATATTGTTATAAAATATTTATTAGGGGATAACGTGCATTTTTTAGGGTGTTCATTCATTCTTCATTTCCACTCAAATAAGATTAAATAATCAATATCTTATTTTATATTTATCATATAGATGTTCCATCAATGGCATTTGATTCTTCTTGATAAGAGTATGGTGTATATCAGATTATTTTTCAAAGAAAGTGAAGTATTTTGAGAATATTTTTACTAAAGCATATATGATTTTTATTTAATTTATCCTTTGATAATCTTCGGTATAATGCATCATCATTGATGTGGGATTCATAGCATGTTTTCATCGTATTTGAGGTAGGTGGTCTAAAAATCAAATCCCATAATCGTTATTGTGATTACGTGTTTGAAAATTCTAGAATCACTACAGTTCTTTAGCAATTTATGGTCTAAAAGTTCTTGATTAATTAATTAATTTGGGGGAATAAATTAATGAGGGAATTTTGAAATTTTGGGTTTCAAGTACAATTAATTGTACAATTAATTATAGGATATTAATATCATAAATTGGGGAAACTTAATTACAGAACTAATTATGTGATATTAATATTGTTAATTGAGATAATAAATGGTAAAATTTGTTACGTGATAATGGTATTATCATTTGAAATAATTAATGGTGGAGTTAATTATAGGATAATCATATTTTGAATAAGATTAATTAATTATGGAATTAATTAATGGAACTGGTGGATTAATTAATTGATAAATTAATTAATGTGAGAAATCTAGTTATTTAATTCGTTGAATAAAATAATAAGATTAATTAATTAATGAATTGATTATTGAAGAAATGTAATTATTTAATTATTTAATTTAATAATGAAATTGATGGAAATAATTAATTGGTGGATTAATTGAAGTGGGTTGAATGCAAATTAATTAATTTTGAATTAATTAATGAGAGATGACATGAAAAATTAATTGGATAATTAATTGAAGGGAATGAGTTAGATTAATTAATTAGGAAATTAATTAATAGAAATCCATGTGAATAATTAATTAGTAAATTAATTGAAGGAATTGAGTTAGATTAATTAATTTTGGAATTAATTAATGGGAATGATTTGGATTAATTAATTGGTGAATTAATTAATTGATGTAATGTTATGACTTCTTAGTTGGATTAATTAATGTGCGGATTAATTAATGGGGATGGTTGTGATGGTGTAATTGAATGAATTATATTAATTAATTGGTAAATTAATTAATGAGGATTGGTGGGATATTGCTGCCTTGAAATGAATAATTAATTGGTGAATTGATAACGAGATATTGAATTAGTATGTTTGAATGATTAATTGGTGAATTAATTATTGGTTATTGATTTTGTGAAAAGATTAATTATTAGTTTAATTAATCATGGTATGTTGAGGTCCTTGAATTCTATTAATTAATTTTTGAATTAATTAAGGGATGTTTTCCTTTTTGAACCATATTAATTAATTATGAATTAATTAATGGAAACAATGCAATTAATTAATTATTTAATTTATTAATGTGATTATATGATTAATTAATCATTTAATTAATTAAAGTGATGCTATAATTAATTAATTTTTGAATTAATTAATGTGATGTTGTGATTAATTAATTATTGAATGAATTAATGTGATGTGGTGATACATATGATATATGTGATACATGTAATATTGTGATAGAATATTAAGGTTTATTAATCTTAAATAATGTGATAAATGTTCTTGATTGAGAATGGGGTGTAGGACATGGATTGATGCTCCAATTACCCATGGGGGGTGATAGACATGGCGTTCTAGACCCAATTGTGTGATATATGTGCTTGATTGATAAATGAGTTGTGAGATAGGGACTAATGCTCCAAAAAATCACAGGGTTCTAGACATGGAGTTATAGGCCCAATGGCATGCATAAAAATATTCTTTTATGAGTCATGGACTGATGCTCCAAATACCCATAGGTTGTGAGAAAGGGACGGATGCTCCAAATACTCATGAGAGCTCTAGACATGGAGTTCTACACCCATTAATTAGCATTGGACTATGGTTCCAATTAGCCATGATTTTAATTGAATTGAAATGGACAATGAAAGAACATATGTTTAAATGAAATGTTAATTGATAATGTAAAATGGTTCAGACTTCAGCACGGGCCGAAGCAGATATTGAGATACGAGTGTCCATAGGAACCCATAGGTTTATGAGGTTAAATAAGGGATAGTTGAATACATGTAAACTATTCACTTTATTACTTATTTTTATTCTTTATACAATTTCATACACTGTTATTGATTGGATTTGTTTTAGACGATATTGGTGGTGGATTATAGAGATATACTCACACCCTACTCGGGCTTCCTGTTCGATACCTGAGTAGACTTTTTGTTTTCTAGATAGGTTAATGTAGAATGCCCTGAGTTAGATAGATGAGTTGGGATGGATCGTGGATGAGGGAACTGGGTGAGGTTCAGGACTCTCTTGGGAGTTTTAGTGTATTTTATTTTGGGTTTTTCATTTTAGACACTTGACACTTACGTTGGCATAGCATGTTTTCCTTTCCAATAAAATATTTTATTTACTGGTTTATTATCTTCAAATATTTGTATTGTTTGTCTTTATATACTCTTCTGCTATTTTTTATTATTTCTCCTAGTGTTTACATTGATAAAATAGGGTATAGTCTCCACATGAGTGACTTACTAGACCCTTGCTGCTAGTCAGCAGCCTCTGGCATATAGGGAGGTTCACCTGAGGTCATGTGGCAAACTGGCTCGGGGCACTGGTGCGTGGAACCCGGGCTGGGATGTTATAAAGTGGTAACAAAGGTTCTGTTTTTCATTTCTTCTTCTTTTGTATTTCTATTTGGTAAAGTTATATAGGAGACTAGGAGGAGTCTGGGTTTGGTTATGAGCTCATGCATGGGAGTATCTACCTGATGTATGGGGGAGAACACAAGTACCCAGAGTGGGATTTTTGTTATTGGTGTTTTCTATTATAGTTGAATGTGATTTCACCATGGGTGACACAATTTTTATGTGATGTGATTTTTTTTTGAGATTCTTTGAGATTGACTCATGGTCTGGCATGGAACGAGGGTTGAGTCTTCATGTATCATTATAGTCACTAAATATTATCTTGTGACATACATCATTGTAGGCATGCACAAGAAAATGGGCTTTGGGTAAGTTATTGAACTTAAATAGTTTTTCCTTTATTATGGAATTGAAATGAAAATAGTGCCTAATATGAAATTGAGAGAGATTGTAAAATGATGCAAGATGAGAATAAATGGGTTTCTAAATGATAAACTTGAAAAATGATAATGTGTATACCCTTGTTAACTAATACCTAGGTGTAGGATGGTTAAGGGTAGAGAGAGTGCCTCGGTTTTCACCGTGTGGCGAGATAAAGGGGGAAAGACTTGATATGGTTTTGTGTAAATCCCTCTTGTTAACTATGATAATGTTGGGAAAAAATCCTTCATTTTTTTGTTTGACCCATGATGTGGGTAGTTTGGGTAGAGAGAATTTCCATAGTTTGAGAACTCATTTATTGGTTGTGTGAATGACTGTATAGTTTTAGATTGGTGTGGTGAGATATTGGTGGGAAAGGAAACCCGAGACATTCGAACAGGTTAAGGTGTTTCTATAGTGGTAGGTAACATCGATGATGAAATATTTGGGGTGGTGTTTATAGAAGACTTCTTTGTGTACTTTTAATTAGTGAAGATCATGTCCCCTATCTTGAAATCATCCCAGGTATACTAAGATATATCTGGCATTATTCTTGGATAAATGAATTTGTTTTGGTTGGATATCGGGCCCCTTGGAGATTGTTTTTATAAAGCAGTTTATATGTGGGGATGATGGTGCAAGTTTCACCATCAGTGGTTTACGAATCAGGTTCTTAAGAGGGATTAGAAGTTAATGAATACTATGGGACATGGGCCATGGTGGTTGAGTTATTTGACAATGTGATGTTAATGACACTCCTAATGTGGGGAGCGATATGTCAATAGTAGGTGTGTGGAGAATTACTATGAGGTCGAAATGGTGGCATTGAAATACCAATAAGGAATCTATAAGGTTCATGTTTAAATTTCTCAGTGGAAGGACAAATGAGCCTTGTAGGTAGTATATGTATGTCCTTCCTAGGCAGTTTTGATGTCATGGCTAAGTGCCAATGTTGGATTATATTCTTGCGGTTTTTGGGAACAATGAGTTAAGAAACACATCGGGTATATTTTGGAAGTTGATATTGAGACTAATGTATTCTTTTAGGATCATATGATAGGTGAGTTGGATCGTAGTGAGAAGGTGTTGCTGGAAAAGACCGTATCCTTAGTTTGTATGTTGTGGAAACTTGAGAATGGGCAGAAGGAAATGTGGGAGAGAGAATCGAATGTGTGGATTCAATGGTCAGATCCTTTTTACTTGTAATCTTATAGATTCATGGGAGTACAACTCAAGGATGATCTGTTATTATGTGTGGATATTGTCAGAACCTGACGTTTTTTAGAGATTCTTGGGAGTGCACCTCGGGGACGAGCTATTATAAGATGGGGAGATTGTAAGATCCTGACATTTTTTTTCATGTACATTTTTTATTAAATGTTTTATCATCTAAATAGATTAATAAATATGTTAAATTAATTTCATATGATAAAATTCCCAGTTAAAACATTGGAATATTTAATGGATTGTTTTTTGAGTCAGAAACAGAGTACTGTGAGATTCTGAGGTTTGAAAAGCCTTGACAAAGTTGAAATAAAAATAATAATTATATTATAGTTTTCACAAAAAATTTATTCAAAATAATTTAATAACTTCAAAATGGTTCATTATATAGAATATCTGATATCATGATTAGATCTAAAACATGGTGTTTACCCAAGACAAGGTATGACATATGTAGGCATCAGATGTTCAGACACCTCACTCATGAATTAAAGATATTAAATGATTTTTATTTTTTATTTTAATTCAAAAATAATTAATATCTAATGAACCTTGCATCCTATGAGAAATATGATACCACAAATGGGTTCAGAATAGGGGGTTTACCTTAGACGATGTATAATTCCTATACGCAATGGATCTTTTACTAAGGTCACAAGTTAAAATTTTTTTTATTAAATTAAATAATTAATAAAATAGGGAAACTATTTATCTTCTTCTCCAATGGAGTTTTTTTCCATTTTTCACCAAATATGAACCGTAGAAGCTTTTTTTTGGACCATTTTCCCCTCAATAAAGCTTGAAATGTCTTTTTTAGGGGGAAATAAATCACTCTGCCAACAAAAACTAGATGAGACATATATCAATTGAGGAGTTTTAATTTAGGGTTTCCATTGAAATCGAATGGTTCAAGATATATTCATAAACAAACCAATTTGTGTGGATTGGGTTAGATCTGGTCGTTTACAAACATCTTTGGTTATCATTTGGGTAAGCTTGGTGGTCTTCTTCCTCTTCCTCCGATACCCCAGTGCACGACCCCCCTGCGCGATTCTCCCATACGCCTCAAACAGGTTCTCTATTTATTATTTTTTTAATTATTTTATTATCACTTTTCCATCCTTCCCAATTATTCATTTTTTTAAGGGTGGAACAGAAAATGAAAAATAGTGGTTGGTTTTATAAAATGATAATTCTGTGTTTCTTTATTTCTTTCTTTTAAATGTTAATTTGATTAAATTTAAAATAAATTATCAAATGGTAATTTTATGAAATTATCTTCTAATAATTATTATTATGTCCTATTTTTAAATAATAATTGTGAAATATTACCAAATATAATTATAAATTAATAAAATGGAATTATTTCATGATAATTATATATGATATTATTATAAGATATTTATCAGCGGATAAAATTTGTTTTTAGGGTGTTTTTCTATTCTTCATTTCTGCTTTAACCAGACTTCAATAATCAATATCTTTTTCGATATTGAACAGATTGACATATCATCTGTGGAATTGGTTTCGTCTTGATAATAGGATCGTGCGTATCAAAAAAAATTCATAGAAAGTAAAGTATTTGGAGTAGATTTTTATTAAATCAAATATGCCTTTTATTTAATTTCTCCTTCGATAATCATTGGAAAAATGTTCCATCAGCGATATTGGATTCATATTGTGTGTTTATCATATTTGAGGTAGGTGGTCTAAAACTCAAATCCCATATTCATTATTTTGATTAGGTGTATGCAAATTATAGAATCATTACAGTTCCTTACCAATAGATGGTCTTGAAGTTCTTGATTAATTAATTAATTTGGGTGAATAAATTAATGATGGAATTATGAAATTGTGGCTTTCAAGTATAATTAATTGTACAATTAATTGTATGATATTAATATCATAAATCAGTGATAATTAATTTCAAAATTAATTATGTGATATTAATATGGTTATTTAAGATAATAAATGGTGAAATTTGTTACGTGATAATGGTATTATCAGTTTAAATAATTAATGGTGGAGTTAATTATGGGATAATAATATTTTTAATAAAATTAATTAATTATGGAATTAATTAATGGAACTGGTGGATTAATTAATTCATAAATTAATTAATGTGAGAAATGTGGTTATTTAATTTATTGAATTAAATAAGAAGATTATTTAATTGATGAATTAATTAATGAAGAAAATTGATTATTTAATTATGGAATTAAATAATGAAATTTATGAAAACAATTAATTGGTGAATTAATTTAAGGGGGTTGAATGTAAACTAATTAATTGTGAGTTAATTAATGTGAGATGACATGAAAAATTAATTGGCGAATCATTTGAAGGGAATGATTTAGATTAATTAATTGGGAAATTAATTAATATAAATGAATGTGAATAATTAATTGGTGAATTAATTGAAGTAAATGGGTTGGATTAATTAATTGGGGAATTAATTAATGTGAATTATTTGGATTAATTAATTAGTGAATTAATTAATGGATGTAATGTTATGATTTCTTAGTTGGATTAATTAATGTGAGGATTAATTAATGGGGATAA
Organism: Viscum album; assembly: GCA_963277665.1. NCBI lineage: Eukaryota > Viridiplantae > Streptophyta > Magnoliopsida > Santalales > Viscaceae > Viscum > Viscum album. The sequence goes on from OY728127.1 coordinate 498,587,135, forward strand.
TTGTGATGGTGAAATTTAATTATTTAGATTAATTAACAGGTAAATTAGTTAATGTGGATTGATGGGATTTTCATGCCTTAAAATTAATAATTAATTGGTGAATTAATTATGAGATATTGAATTAGTATGTTTGAATAATTAATTGTTGAATTAATTATTGGTTATTTATTTTATGAAAAGATTAATTAATTGTTGAATTGATCGTGTGATGTGTAGGTCCTTGGGTTATATTAATTAATTGTTGAATTAATTAAGGGATGTTTACCTTTTTGAACAAGATTAATTAATTGTGAATTAATTAATGGAAATAATGTGATTAATTTATTGTTTAATTTATTAATGTGATGATATGATTAATTAATCATTGAATTAATTAATGTGATGTTGTAATTAATTAATTGTTGAATTAATTAATGTGATGTTGTGATTAATTTGTCATTGAATTGATTAATGTGATGTGGTGATACATGTGATATATGTGATAAATTTAATATTGATATAGAATATTAATGTAGACTAATCTTAAATAATTTGATAAATTTTCTTGATTGGGAATGGGGTGTGGGACATAGTATGACACTCCAATTACCCATGGGGGGTTCTATACATGGCATTCTAGATCCAATTGTATGATATATGTGCTTGATTGATACATGGGTTGTGATACCCAGAATGATGCTCCAAATAGTCACAGGGTTCTAGACATGGTGTTTTAGAGCCAATGGTATGCATGAAAATATTCTTTTATGGAACACGTATTGATGCTCCAAATACCCTTAGATTGTGAGACAGGGACTGATGATTCAAATACTCACGAGGGTGCTTGACATGGTGTTTTACACCCATTAATTAGCATTGGATTATGGTTCCAATAAGCCATGATTTTAATTTAATTGGAATGGATAATTAAATAACTTTTTTTTAAATGAAATGTGATTTTATAATGTAAAATGGTTCAAAATATGGAACGGGCTGAAGTAGGTATTCAGATATGGGTTTCCATGGGAACCTAGAGGATTATGCGGTTAAATAAGGGATAATTAAATACATGTAAATAGTTTTCATTGTTACTTTTTTTTATTTATAAAATTTTGTACATTTTTATTTACTGTAATTGTTTTAGAATCCATTGGTGGTGACCTACAGAGTTGTACTCACACCCTCCTCAGGCTTCCTGATCAGTACCCGAGTACAGTTTTTGTTTTCTGGAAAGGTTAAGGGTGAAGGCCCTGAGTTAGATGGATGATTTGGTATGGAGCATGGATGAGGGAACTAGATGATGTTTTGAACCCTCTTGGGAGTTTCAGTTTCTTTTCTTTTGGTTTTTTTATTTTAGACACTTGAAACTTACGTTGGCATAACATGTTTCCCTTTCCAGTAAAATATTGTATTTACTGCTTTATTATCTTCATATATTGGTATTGTTTGTCTTTATATATTCTTTTGTTATTATTTATTATTTCCACTAGTTTTTACTATGATAAAAGATGGTATAGTCCCCCCACAACTGACTTACCAAACCCTCACTACTATTTGAAAGCCTCTGGCATACGGGGAGGCATGGCTGAGATCATGTGGCAAACCGAATCAGGGCACTGGTTCATGGAACCCAATATGGGATGTTATAGTACATCAATTCTTTGTTATATATCAGATTCAAAATAAATTATATATTTATCATCGATGTCATCCTTTGGATTTTTTTGTTACTGGCTAAGTTTTCGTGAATGTTTCTCCTCGGATGGGTCACTATCAGCTAGGGAAATATGAGAAGTTGGCTTCATGATATGTTGCACCATTTGAGTTCACTGGTCAGATAGGTCAAGTTTCTTATATTTTTGAATTATCAGTTTAGTTGATATGTATTCATTATGTTTCTGTTATTTCCCATCTTAGGAAGTACCATACTGATCCCTCCCATGTTTTGAGTTCATATGAGATTGAGTTGGAGGAAGATGTTTCTCTTATGGAGAAACTAGTGGAGATCATTTATTCCCAGGTTAAATTCTTTCATATGAAGTCAATTATATTGGATAAATTTTTATGGAATAATGGATTATATTCTCACAATAATTGTGATAATAAATTGTCGATGAGGGAGTAGTGGTCTCCCCTATTTTTGGATCACCCTTCTTCTATGTGACTTTTTATGGACATAAATCCCTATAATATGGATAATTTTAACATAATGGTAAAATTTATTATCTATTTCAATGTCTAAGAGTGTATTTATCAGGTTCAAAGGGTGTTATAGATGATTTAAGGGGTTTGGGGAGTTTTTTGTAGGGCATGTGTTGGGTACTGGGTGCAGAACCAGTTCACATCATGAATTTGATTCATGATGTGTGTTTTATTTAGTAAAAAAATCATGAATACCTAGTTCAAGGTGTGAAAATTTTAATTATGTGAAAGGGGTTCATGTCATTAATCAGTTATTCTAGTTTTTAAAAGAGATTTATTCCTTTTTTATCATATATGTAACTTGGTGGATTTAAGTTATGAGTTCATCATTCACAGAGTGAATGTATTCTATCCAGGGGGTTTTCATCTTATACTGTAAGTCCCAAACCTTAAACATAACATAATCTTAAATTAAGTTAATTGTTCACATTTAGAATCCTTTTAGGTTTAGAGTTTTATATAATTAGGTCATAACTATTACATTACATCTCAAAAGATTACAAAGTATACAATTCTACTCTATCCAACTTTTTCCAATAAAAAGCTCTTAAAAGAAAACAATAATTCTTTTCTTGATATAAATCTTCTTGAATTCTTCCTGTCTCTTACCCTTACTTATACCCTATGAAAATAATTTCAAAAACTTGGGATGAGCAAAAAATATCAGTAAGTGTTATAAAACAAGGAAATAAAACAATAGTCGATCAGTATATACAAATCAATGAAATCATACTTTGTAATCATAAAATATAACATCTTTAACATACCTCACAAAATCATAGGATTTATGAATAACACATAGAAATCAAAAATCATAAAGGTAACTTGTGGAATCCATAACATACTTACATTGTAGCTTTCACAGCTACATAGGGAGCTACATTTGGATTAACCATCACAGTATATTCTATAAATCTCTTAGGAGAAACATTAACGTTTACCTCTGTCATGTTACCTAATGAATTAGAGAGCTATCTCAGGCTCACCCACCCTAGGTTTATCAAGGAACCACCCATATATGTAAAAAAAATCCCAAGAACCATAAAATAATCATAACACATGAACAATCATAAAGGAAAGATAACATTTCCACATTGTAATCACAAGATATTAGTTCAAGATATTGACATAATCAATTCATATAAAACATTGGAAAAGAAGAGTTTTGAATCAAAGTGTCCCATACCACTTTAAAACATTTGAAATGAATTTTCACTTTAAAACACTCATTTACATATAAATAATTTCTTAAAATCAATTCTAAAACATGTACATGAAATATAAGGATTTAAAAGATTAAATCTTTAAAACATTTAAAACGATGTTTTAGTTAAAGAATCTTTTACCACTTAAGAAACTCTTGAATAAAAATAATTAAAGAATAACATAAAAGGAAACTATAAATATCATGAGAATATATAAATTCATGATATAAAAAGTAAAAAGTGTTTTATATACACCTTATATGATAATAAAGGTGCATAATATCAAGATATGCATCAATGAAAGAAGATTGAGACGTAGTCCCCTATGAAAATTCAACAGCCTAACGACGTCACCTAAAAATTTAGAAAATCAGTTGATGGGAGAGGAAAGGGTATCTCATAAATTATACATGAAATTTAAAGTAATAAATATATATCAGAACATAACCACACATAATAAAATGGAAACTAGAAGACATAACATAAAGGAAGTCCTGACTGAAAGAGGAGGGTGAAAGGTTTCATTACCTTGTGTCCGACTTGTCGGGTTCATTATTTATCTCCCAGAATAATAAACTTAAGTTAATTATAATTGATTAATAAATTTCTTAATGTTTATTATTCCTTTTATATCACTTATAACCTTGCTATAATAATCATATAATTATTTAAGTTTATATCGGTCGTTTTGTCGATGTTCGGTACTTGAGTCAAAAATGAACTTGTTATAATTACAATTTGTCCCTGGGGTCAAAATTCCATTATCTCTAGAATAATATTGATTATTTAAATATCATATATATAATATATATCCAGTTTATATGTATTTATAATAGTCCATATCATTTGGAGATAAGAAATAAAATACATCGTTCATGGAGACGGTAAGTCGTACGTACGCATGAACGGTACTTTCATTTATTTTTAACATTTAAAGGAATGAAAGAATAATGATAAATAGGTATATTATAATTATAGTATAATATTATATTTTCTACATGTTACATATGTTCATTAATTATATCCTTTATATGTTCTATGTATAACATGAACGAGACGTGTCACTTTGAGGGGGAGGTAGTGCGCACTTCCTCAAATGAAATTATCATATTTATACAACAAGAAAAGAATGAAAGCATGTTATAAAATATAATTACAGTATCATAATGATAAAATAAATATCATATATAATTAAAATTCCATCATAATGGCCACCATGAGAGGTGGTAGGGAAAAATTGAACAATCATCGTTTTGTGAGGCAGTAGTTTGTTGTACAAATAAACAGTATGTTTGTATCCATTAAATAGAGGTGTGTGTAAGTTTAGTTTTAATCCTTATCATAAAAACATCCTAGTATATTTAATATACTGTTTTTGTTATAAAATAATGTAATAATGAGATTTTAGGGTGTTGGATAAGGAAAATAAATGGAAGAATTTTGAGAGAAGACATCACCTTAAATCGGGTAACTCCTTTTGATTTAAGTTAAAATGCCTTCTTGAATTACCTTATGCCTAAAGTAAGGCTTCTATTATAAATATAGGTATTTTTGGAGCTTATTTGGGTAGATTTTTGATGATCTAGGAGGCTTTAGAGGTGTGTGTAATGGGTTAGAGGTGGTAGCCTTTTATAAGAGGGAGGAGGGGATCTTTAGGAAAGTTTGAAAGTATTATTTTATTATAAAATTATATTCGGTTTCAAAAGGTCCAAAACTCATTAAACTAGAATATAAGATTAATATAAGTCAAAATAAAATCATCCAATTATAATTGGATAGTTTTTCGATATTTTTTAATAATATCTTTTTTATTTAACCCATTTTTACTCTTACCGTTTTATCAAGTATTTAGCACATTGAGAAACAAAATAGTTACCAACACATGAAAAATATATAATTTAAGATTCAATAATAAATTTTTAGACTTATGATCACTATTTTTATGAATATTATATTTTTTAACTTTATAATATTTAATATAATATTTTATATTTTAAAAAATGAATTATTTTAATTTTGACACTATTCATATCATGACTAATTAAAAATCGATAAAAACCTTATTTATTAGAATAAACTTAATTAATACAAAGATAAAATGTAACTATATTCCAAAAAATTCATTTATTACATCAAAATAACAAAATTGCATTTATTTTTAACATTTATAATATCATTTATTTGAATCCTTTATTAATGAAGTAATCACTACATCACCATTGTGTCATAATTAAATTTATTTATTTAATCTCTAAAATTTATAAATAAAATACCATGATTTATGAAATATTTTTATATTTATAATGAATATTTATAGTCAAAAATATCACTTATATAACCCCATATAAAAATTGTTTTACTAAAAGATATATGTTTATGTTACATTTTCCTTAACATTAAATTAATTTTTATAAAATGTCATTTTCACTTAAAAGTGGATCCATGGGGTCCCAAAATTGACCCAAGGATGGATACAGTTGGAAATATATCATAAAATAGGTTTAAGACATGTTTTAGGGTAATTTATTATTATTATAATATTATTTTTTACCCTTATTTACCATATTTACCCTTTAACCATGGTAAATACAATATTTACTAAAGTTACAATTCATAATGTATAAAAATAAACGTTAACTATTTAAACAATTTGGACCTCATGATTCCAAATATAGAATCCATTTTACCAAATTCAAAACACATTAATTTCATAAATTAATTTAAAATTAATTCCCATTGTCAAAACCAAAAAGCGTGTTTTTAAGAAGTAAAAACTACCAAAAGATTGAGGTGGTGTTCTCCGCCTCCTCTAGCCCAGAGCTACTCTCTTTCTTCCCTAGTTCGGAGGTTGAGGTGGTGTTCTCCTTCCTGTCGTGACCTTGTATTGGCTCGTCTTGCGCGCATCGGGGTCTTCGTGACTTGATGTTGATTCTACGCCTGAGCTCTTGGTCTGGCAGATTGAGATAGGCACATTGGACTTAGATCTGGGTGATTTGGAGGTTGAGTGTTGCTCTATGGTCTGTTTGGATGGCGACGTTGGGAGATGGTTTTGTTTTGTGTAGATGAGGTCGAAATCAGGAGCTCTACTGAATAAACTCTTGTCCAGGACGGTGGGGTTCGCAGGCAGCGGGTGTGCGTTGCTGATGCTTTGTGAATTGTTTTCTGGTGTTCGTTTTTTTATCTTCTTATTTTTTCATCGGTTCTGTTGGTTTTCTGGTGATGATTGTGTGATGTGATGAGGGTTTCCGCCTCGATGATTTGAGTCTCTACGAGGGGGTTCCGGTCCCTGTCCTCTTGTGTTTACTTGTGGTTTTGGTTTGGAGCGGTGATGTTCTGGGTCGTGTTTCCTCCAACGATGATGATGTTGAAGGTTGACGATGTGGTTCGCCAGCGTTATGCTTTGGTGATGGATGGTGCTACTGAAGACGGTTGTCGTTGTTGTTCATCGGTGTTATGATTAGTTTGGCAAGGATTGCCAATGGAAGTGGTGTGTGACAGATGATTCGTCACTGGTTGTGAAAATCTGTGGAACGCGTGTTTTTTGCGGTTCCTTGATGCTGTGAAGGAGACGACGGGTTCTTGTCGGCGTTGCTCCAGATGGTGCAGGTCCAGTGGGTCTCACCGGCGATCTGACGGGAGGTGACATGGGGATTTGTGAAGGCTCGCATCTCAAGTGCGGTGCGGATAGGATCGAGACGCGTCTGACGGTGATGCAGTAATCGATTGGCCTCGGTTTTCGTGGTCAGCGCGTGAGACATCGTGTCGGGGCTCATGGCTTAAGGTGTTGACGGAGGGGGAGTGGTTATTTGAAATTTGAATTTGATGTTTATGTTGAATGTTTAAAGCTTGGAGTATGAGTTTCTGTATGGTTACCGGTTTTCCTTAAATTGGCTTCGATAAAATAATAAAAAAATGATTTGCGGAAAATTCATCAAAAAATGAACTTTATCATAAAAATACCAAAATTTTACGCAAATTAAATTTTGATATCCATATTCTAAATAAGAAGTTTATTTTTTCAAATGGAACATATAAAAGTGACAAGAATAGATTTAAAAATGTTTTTCCATCAAAAGGTGGTAAATCGACCTTTTAAAGAATATTAGAGTATTTCATGCTTAAAATCGAATTCATTCTTATTTTAAGCCTCTAAAATTTATTTGATAAAAGTAAAAACATTTAACAAACATGTTTAATCATATTGTAGTTTGTTATGTTCATTCCTTCCAATATAATGGCTATGAGTTAACTACCGTTTAAAATAATAATATTATTATATTATTTTTCAGTATAACTCAAAGTTGTGTGCAACGTAAGATTTCAAAGAAACCTATTGTTTCATGTTGAGTACACTATAATAAATAGCATCCAATTGAAAGTAAAATTAAATTTTAATTCAAAAATATTAATAAATATGAAAATTTCATATTCTTTATTTACCTGGGGTGTTACATCCTTCCCCACCTTTGGGAATTACGTCCTCACAATTTTAAAATTGGGCTCGAAAACTTCATTAAAAGTCCCACATCAGAAAAAATGTCAATAAAACTATCACTTTAAAATAAATAAAGATAAGTGAAAAGGTCACCTGAGATAACCCATACTAGGATTATATGTAGAAAAACATGGATATGGAAGAGTAACTAAGTTTCAAGTTATGATGGAGGGTGATAGAAAACATTATTAGGAGAAAGTTAACCACTAGAAAATCACAAACTTATGATGGATTAAATGGTCTTTTATTTACCAGTAGTAAAATTAAATAAAAAAAGTTTTTGTTTTAAGTTACTTTTCATAATGTTGGAGAATTTATTTATGAGATTAACTAAGGACATAATGAAATATACTTAATTTTATAGTAGAGTTTCATCCTTTAATAATTTTCTAACAAAAACACATCTTTTCTCCAAATGATGAGTATTCAAGATGACTTGGTCATACCTGAAGTGATAGAATCAAATTCTAGAGAATGACATGATCCACAAAAGATGAAACATATATTTCCTCTATCTTTAAACATTAACCAAAACCAAAATGGTTAATACAAGATCATATAATCCCTAAAAAGGATAATCTTTTATAAAAAAGAAATACTACTCTTAATCACCAAAATTGATCAAACAATACTAAAAGCTCAAAAAAGACCATTCAATACAAAATTTTCATTAAAATTATTCAAAATAATCCATAATATGTTTGAAACCCAAAATTCCAAAGGATTTGATCACATAGTCTTCCACAAAAATCTTAACATTTATCTGCAAATAACATCGGTTACTCTTAAAGTCTCATACTGAAAAGTAATTAACCAAATCACATATTCTCTATGATAGGTTAATCATTTTCATAAATAAACTAGATCACTAAATGTCCAAAATAAAAACATAGATTCTTCTAATATAAAATTCCACCATTACTCCTTAAATGAAATCCCATAGTATTCTATTTTCTTTAGGCATATGGTGTTCCCAAAAGAGATAATGTCTTCCAAAATAACATTTATCACTTAATCACCAAAAAAATTTCCTATACTAAGGATATTTATTTGATAAAACATAAGTTCCCAAAATCAACTTATTCTTGATCCATAAAATCGTTTAACTAAAAATAACAAGTCATATTAATCAAGGGCTTCATGTAAGTCAGTTGTAGGTGATGTACCCTTGTCTCCCTTTAGTTGTGGATTTGATTCCTGTGTCCTTGCCGAACGCGAAGGGTTTTCACCCATCCTACGGGTTGTCCGTTTTCTAAAACCATGTCATTCTTATAGCATTCTCAAAAATAAGATAATTTCCTCAAAAATAAAAAAACCTATTTTATCTTCAATGGTTATCTAATACCTTTCATTTTTCATCCCAAAATGTAATAACCATTTATCACCTCAAAAAAAGATCATATGAACCCCTAAGGTTATCCATTATGTCCAAAAAATAAAAAATAATAATTCTTCCTTGAATAAAATTTTCACATATCAAACATCAGGGTTACACATATTATAAAAAATATTCCCAAATTAATCCCATCATCAAAAGAGAATTAACACTTTTATACATTTCATCATCCAAAAATATATCATAACTCTTGAATCCCTTATATGTTGACTTCTTAATCATTAATTTCTCTTCATAATCCATTAACTATTCTTTTCCAAATTATTTTGCAATACTTATTTCCTAACAACAAAATCATTAATCATATATTAAGATTCAATAATGTCAAAACATAAGCTAAGAAATAATCCATACCTTTCATTGGTCCTTGTCAGTTTCCTCATCCTCAATTGGAATGGAATTAGGTATTGGTAAACATATACTTTTACAGTCCTGCTGATCTCATTCCCGAACCTTCTTTATAGGACATCAATTTGTATAATGACCATGCACACCAAATTTAAAACATTCAATTGATTCCTCATAAAGAGATTATTTCCCTTTCCTAGAGTCAACTAGATGCTTCCTTTTTCATGGAAGGTTATTGATTTATGACCTTCATTACCACATCTATAGAATATTCTCATCCCTTTGAAGAATTTTACTAGGTGTTTCTTTCCACATACTTGAAAAATAGGTTTTTGAATATACTTACCATTATGATTATTACCTGAACTTCTGTAGGGATTTTTTCTCACATATACAATGCCTTATAAAAATCACCAAGGTTCAGGTGGTCAATCATGACTCCAGTTATTTGGTTGAGAATAACCACAAGAGTTCTCATTATAAATACCTTTTCATTTGGTTTCTCATTCATAAAACCGTCATATTTTTCTTCACATCCATTGTTACTTTGGTTCCTACTATATCCATCCATTTACTAAAACCAAAAAGGTCAGTGTGAGTATATCAGAAAAATCAACATATAATATCTTATGAGGAGGGTAAACACTAGATATACTTATTCATGTAATCTTAAAATCATTCGATATATCTAAAATAACTATGACTCTTTCTAATATGATAACCATTATGATTATGTCACTTATTGTTAAATAACACCCTAACCTCTAAATTTATCTATAACAGCCTATGATACCAACTGTAAGGCCCCACCTTAAACATAAAATAATCTTTAATTAAGTTAATAATTAAAATTGAGGATCTTTTCTGATTTAGTATTTTAGAGAATTATTCTATAACTATTACATTTCATATCAAAATATTACAAAGTATACACTTCTACTCTATCCAACTTTTTTCACAAAATAAAAACTCGTAAAAGAAAACAAGAATTATTTTCTTGATATAAATATTCTTGAATTATTTCTTTTCTCTTACCCTTCCTTATACCCTATGAAAAAAATTTCAAAAAATTGGGAAGAGCATAAAAAGATCAGTAAGGGTTATAAAACACGGAAAAAAACATTAGTCCATCAATACATACAAATCAATGAAATCATACTTTTCAATCATAAAACAAAAGCCCTTTAACATACTTCACAAAATCATAAGATTTATGAATAACACATAGACATAATAAATCATAAAGGTAACTTGTGGAATCCATAACATAATTACATTTTAGCATTCACAGCTACATAGGAAGTTACATTTGGAATACCCATCATAATATATTCCCTAAATCTATTAGGAGAAACATTAACGTTTACCTCTGTCACGTTACCCAATGCATTAGAGAGCTATCTCGGGCTCACCCACCCTAGGTTTATCATAGAACCACCCATATACGTAAAAAATTCCCAGTAACCATAACATAATCATAACACATGAACAATCATAAAGTAAATATAACATTTCCACATTCCATCACAATATATCAGTTCCATATATTGAAATAATCAATTCATATAAAAAATTTGAAAATAAGAGTTTTGAATCAAAGTGTTCCACACCACTTTGAAACGTTTGAAAGGTATTTTCACTTTAAAATACTCATGTACATATAAATAAATCCTGAAAATAATTTCTAAAACATGTACATGAAATATAAGGATTTATAAGATTAAATATTTAAAACATTTAAAATGATGTTTTAGTTAAAGAATTCTTTACCACTTGAGAAACACTTGAATAAAAATAATAAAATAATAAATCAAAAGAAACTATAAATATCATGATATTATAGAAATTAATGATATAAAATTTCAAAATGGTTGTATATACACCTTATAATATAATAAAGGTGCACAATATCAAGATATGCCTCAATGAATGGAGATTGAGGTGTAGCCCCTTACGAAAATTCAGCAGCCTAATGGCGTTACGTAAAAATTTAGAAAATTAGTTGATTAGAGAGGAAAGGGTCTATAATAAATTGTAAATAAAATGTAAATTAATAAATATATATAATAACATACCCCCTCATAATAAAATGTAAACTAGAAGACATAATATAAAGGAAGTCATGACAAAAAGAGGAGGGTGAAAGGTTCTCTTAGCTTGTGTCTGACTTGTCTTGTTCGTTCTTTATCTCCCTGAATAATAAAATTAACTTAATTATAATTTCTTCAGAACCTTTTTCAAGTTTATTATTCCTTTTATATCACTTATTACCTTGTTATAACAATCATATAATTATTCAAGTTTATATCGGTCATTTTGTCGATGTTCGGTACTTGAGTCAAAAATGAACTTGTTATAATTACAAGTTGTCCATGAGGTCAAAATTACATTATCTCCAGAATTATTTTCATGATTTAAATATCATATATTTAATATATATCCATTTTATATGTATTTATAATATTCCATATCATTTGGAGATAAGAAATGAAATGCACAGTTCATGGAGACAGTAAGTCGTACGTACGGATGAACGCTACTTTCATTTCTATTTAATATTTAAAGAAATGAAAATATAATGATACATAGTTATATTATAATTCCAGTATAATATCATATTTTATACATGTTACATGATTTCATTAATTCAATCCTTTATACGTTCTATGTATAGCATGAACGAGTCATATCACCTTGAGGGGGCGGTAGTCTTCATTTCCTTAAATGAAATTATTGTATTTATACAAAATGAAAAGCATAAAGGTATATTATAAAATATAATTATAATAGAATAGAGATAAAATAAATATCATATATAATATAGTTCCATCATAATGGCCACCATGAGAGGTGGTAGGGAAAAATCAAACAATCATCGTTTCATGAGGCAGTAGTTTTCCGTACACCGAAACAATATGTTTGTATCAATTAGATAGAGGTGTGTGTAAGTTTAGTTTGAATCCTTATCATAAAAACATCCTAGTATATTTAATATACTTTTTTTTATAAAATAATGGAATAAATAGAGTTGAGGGGGTTGGAGAATGAAAATAAATAAAAGATTCTTCAGAGAAGACATCGGCTTAAATTAGGTAACTCCTTTTGAGTTAAGCTAAAAGGCCTTCTTGAATTTCCTTATGCCTAATTAAGATAAGGCTTCTATGATGAATATATGGTTGTTGGGAGCTTATTTGGACCGGTTTTGGACAATCCAATGGTCTTGAGAGGTGTGAGTAATGGGTTAGAGGTGGTGTCCTTTTATAAGAGGGAGGTGGGGCTCTTTAGGAAAGTTTGAAAGTATTATTTTATTATAAAATGATTTTTGGTTTCAAAAGGTAAAAAACTCATTAAATTTAAATATAAGATGAATATAATTCAGAATAAAATCATCCAATAATAATTGGATATTTTTTGGATATTTTTTAATCCTTATCTTTCTTATTTAACCCTTTTTTACTCTTACTCTTTTATCAAGCATTTAGCACTTTCAGAAACAAAATAGTTACCAAAACATGAAAAATATCCAATTGAAGTGTCAATAATAATATTTTAGACATATGATAACTATTTTTTCTGTATATTATATTTTTATAATTTTATAATATTTAATAAAATGTTTTATATTTTAAAATATGAATTATGTCAATTTTGAAACTATTCATGTCATGACTTTTTAAAAATTCATAACAACCTGATTGATTCGAAAAAACTTCATTAATATAATGATAAAATGTAATAATAATCCAATTTTTTTTGATTAAATAAAAATAACAAAATTATATTTATTTTAATATTTATAATATCATTTATTTGAATTCATTATTAATGAAGCAATCACTGCATCACCAATATGTCATAATTAAATTTATTAATTTAATGTATAAAAATTATAAATAAAATACCATGATGGAGGAAATATTTTTATCTTTATAATGACTATTTATAGTATAAAATACCACTTATATAACCTCATATAAAAAAAATTTACTAAAAGATATATTTGTATGTTACATATTCCTTAACTTTAAATTAATTTTTATAAAATGTCATTTTCACTTCCAAGTGGCTCCATGGGGTCCCAAAATTGACTCAAGGATGGAAAAGGTCATAAATGTATCATCCAATAGGTTTAGGACATGTGTTAAGGTAATTTAATATTATTATCATATTATTTTTTACCCTTATTTACCAGATTTACCCTTTAACCATGGTAAATAAAATATTTATTGAAGTTACTATTCATAATGTGTAAAAATAAAATTTACCTATTTAAACAATTTGGAAATCTTGATCCCAGATATGGAATCCATTTTTTCAAATTAAAAACATAGAATTTTTAGAAATTAATTTAATATTAATTCCCATAGTCAAAACCAAAAAGCGTGTTTTTAGGAAGTAAAAACTACCAAAAGATTGACATGTGTTTATATCCAATTTAAAAGTGAAATTACTTTAAATGAACATAATTGGATTAAATGATAAAAATATAATCTAATTACACTTTAAAATAAATAAAATGTATAGTCTAATCATATAAATAAATTAGATTAAAAGGTAGGTTTGAATTAAAATGCAGTATTTTTTACTATTCATCAAAAAATGATCTTTATCAGAAATATACCAAAATATTATGCAAAGTAAATTTTGATGTAAAAATTATAAATAAAGTGTTTATTTTATAAAAAAGAACATATAAAAGTGAAAAAAATTATATTTAAAAAAGGTTTTCTATAAAAAGGCTGTAAATCGACCTTTTAAAGAATATTAGAGTATTTCATGATTAAAATTAGATTCATTCTTATTTTAAGCCTCTAAAATTTATTGGATAAAAGTAAAAACATTTAACAAACATGTGTAATAATATTTTAGTTAGTTATATTCATTCTCACCAATATAATGGCTAGGCGTTAACTACCATTTAAAATAATAATATTATTATATTATTTTTTGGAATAACTCAAAGTTGTGAACAATGTAAGATTTCCAAGAAACTCGTTGTTACGTGTTGAGTATTCTATCAGGCATAGAATCCCCTTCAAAGTAAAATTAATTTTAATTCAAAAATATTAATAAATATAAAAATTTCATATTCTTTATTTATCTAGGTTGTTACATATACTCCCCCAAATCCTATCTTATAAGGTAAGTTATCTTCCCTCATATTCATAGGTCTATCCTAGAAAATATTCGGTGGTTTTCAATTTTTTGATTTCCTCCATTCGTCACTCGATCACAAAAATGGTTGGTTGCTACTCTTTTGGTAAGTATGTTTGTTTTCTTCTCATTGGTTTCATTTATCTCAATTTGGAAGTGGTGTTGGGATACATTTCTAGGATTTTTGATCATGTGATGATGTTTCTTTTATTACTTATAGATCAGTTGTGTGATCTTTTTTAGGGGTTGGTCCTTGTGTTGGTTGTGGTGTAGCATGTGAGTTTCTTGAGGTATGTGTCTTTCTAACCTCTATTCTGACCCTTTTGTTTATAGAATTAGATTCTAAGATATGAGAATAATTGTTATCGAATATATTCAATGTTTTTTTGTTCCTTCTGGTGTGTGGATCATATCACAGTTATTGTGCGACCTGGGTTTGAGGTAGGTGGTTTCGTCTCTAGCCTATGGTATATGAATCATAATTACAATTGGTTTTATAAATTTTTTTATATATCAATTATAAGGATTGATTTATTTGTGTTTTTAAATGGTATTTTGAGAAAAGATGGTTTTTCCCATGTTTTAGTGAAGGAAATGTGTTTTTTAAAGAATTGTGAAATGGATTTATGAAAAAAAAAATCAAAGAGTGTTTTGATGAATAAAGGGTTATTTGGAACTTTTTATGAAATGTGAAATCCATTTGAAATTATTTTGTGATATGTTGTACATGGAAGCCATGGGTAGCCAGGTGGAGGGTTTAGTATTTGACCTTGTATGTTGTTTCCTTTGAGGGGTTTACTCATGGGGAGTTCTTTTATTCCCTATTCCATGTGTCTGAGGGACTTGATCTTGACATTATAGGGGGTTTAATCGTGGGGTGTTCCTCTATTCCCTAGGCCCAGTGTCTTAGGGACTTGAGTGCACACTAGTCATTATTTATTATCATGGTAAAAGTGACCAAGATAGCCTTTTTATCTTATGAGATTTTACCATTATGATGTGTCTTAGACTATTTGGATTTGGTATACATGATTTGATATATGTAACTATTTTATTATAATTATTCTTTGAAACTATTTTTCCTAGACTTACTTTAGAACTATATAAAAAGGGGAAATAATTACCATGATTTTATATAAAAATTGATTAATTTATATCATGCCTTGTTTTCTTTAAAATTGAGCATAATGAGATTTTTGTACTGAGACTTGACATGAAATTATTGGGTGTGATCCTACTAAGCTTTTTTATCTTACACCTAACACATTCCCTTGGGGATGTGCAGACCTTGTATTTTCTTATGATAGAGTAATATTCAAGGTGTCATAGTGAGGCAATGAGGTTCATGTTAGCTGGGTATGGGTAGTTAGTGGTGATATTGTGGGATGTTTCACAGTTATCACATAGAGTAGTTGTTTCTAGTTTGGTTGTCCTTTTTAGTTATTGGACATGTACCTTAGGTTTCATCTATCTGTTTTTAGGTTGTATCACTACCTTATCCTTATTTATTTATGGAATTTTTTTATTAATCTGCATTTATATATATGTCATGTATCATTTTTTATGTTGGTAATGAAGTTCCAAAGGATTGACTAACAACTGAGAAGGGGGGTTGAATCAGTTGTTCACTTTTAAAAGTTTTAATTCTTTTCAAAACTTAACCCCTTAAACCTGTTAAGATTTATATCCTTGTCATCTTTTAGTAAATAATAATACATGAAATAGTAGGAAATCAAGTAAATCACGCAATATTTACAAGGTTTATTCTCAATTTGAGAACCTACATCCTTGACATAGCCACTCCTGTGGGTCTATGGAAATCCACTATTTAGAAGAAGTGAATACAACTTGTGCCAAATCCCGTTAGACACTATCTATCTCCTGATAGGAAAGATTATACTGATTCCTGTCAGTTTGCAATGTTTTATTTTAAAAAAATTGATAAAATCAAAAGAATAAATACATTTTTGAAACTTCTTTACAAATACTTAGCTTGAATCCTCATTCTGATTTGGTTGGATCTAATTCTCTCAATCCGATGATTCTTGATCTGGATTTTCTCAATAAAATGATGCTCAATTTTGGATCCAATTTATTTCAATAAAATGAATATGGATTATAGATCCAATTTCTTTCAATATAATGATGCTGGATTCTAGATTTGATTTCTTTCAATAAAATGATGTTGGATTCTAGATATGATTCTCTGACTATGATGATTCTGGATCCGATATTCTGAGTACAATAATTCAATACAATGAATTCAGTCTCAATCTCCAAAACTCAAAATCTTCTCAAATTCTCAACTAAATTATTCTTCAATCATATATGAACTTTCACTTTTTAATTCTCCAGTGCTCCACATTTTTCAAGTGTGTGGATGTTTTGAATGGATGAATGATCTGATGAATTATTTATAGGTGACTCATAAAACAGAGGGCGGGAAACTTGGAAACGTTCCCCACTTCCTCAAATCTCAAAGTATATGAAAATCTCTCACATTTAAAACTTCAACATTGTGTAACACCCCATGCTTCCACGATACATTTCATTTTGAATAATGTAGTAGCTTGCATTGTACGGAACTTGGAGTTTTAACACACGACGACCAATGAAACTAGCTGTTATGAATAGTAATACCCACTTTTTGAAAATTTATAAATTTTAATTTTCAAAATGGACTTAATTTTTTGATTTGGAATATCAAAATTAGTTTAGGGTGATTTTTTGGTATTTTTATGAAAACTTTTAATTTTTTATGAATAGTGAAAAACAATGTGTTATTATTTAAAACCAAATTTTTATTTAAATAATTAGTTATTTTATTTTAATTTATTTTAGGTAAAATTAGATACATAATACCTATATATGTTCAATTTAATTCATTGAAGTCATTTTATAATAAGTTTAGACATATAAAATTTTATTGAACTTTTACCGTCTTTTACCCACCTTCGAGGAGTATTTACAAATTTGCATAAAAATTAATTTTACCGCTTCTTTGAGTTGAATTTCAAAAAATTGAGAGACACGGTTTACATCAATAAGTAAAATTTGGTTCAATAAGATGAAAATAATTTTTGGTGAATAGTTCCTTTTGACATTAATTTACCACGGTTAAAAGTAAATATGGTAATTAATTGTAAAAATGATATTATAATTACCCTAAAACATGTCTCAATTATATTGAATAAGATTAATTCTACCAAAAACAACCATAGAAATAAAATATGATCCTTTTGGTCCACTTGGATTAGATTAGGACATTTATTATTATTTTATTTAAAGAAGAATAAAAAGAGTTAAATTCAATGTTTAATAACTAAACCATTTTTAATATAAGGTTACACACAATATAAACTCGACTATAAATATTCATTTTAAATCTAAAATGATTTCATACATAATGGTATTTTATTTATAATTTTTAGACATTAAATAATTTAATTTATTTATGACACAATGATGATGCAGTAAAAACCTTATTAATGAAATATTAAAATAATTGGTATTATAAATATCCAAATAAATGTAAATTGCAACTTATGATGAATTACACTAATTTTTTACATTAATATTACATGTTATGGTTGATTAAATAAATTTTATTCGAAGTGATAATGTTTTTATGGCTTTCAAAAAAATCAAATACTAAATAGTGTCAAAATTGACATAATTGAGTTTTTAAAACAAATACTATATTATTAATTGATATAATATTCCTAAAAATATAATATTCGGAAAAAGGAATTATAAAAGGTTATATATATTAATAATGAACCACTTGGGGTTTTCTTGGCTTTTTATAGTAAGTTTTAACCATATAATATAAAAATAAAAAGAGACATGGTAAATGTCAAACTATTTAACTAAGAGTTAAATCTAAAGGATAAGGTTAATATGGTGACCTAAACCTATATAGAACCTATTCGTTAAGTGTTTTTCGACCCATACCCACCTTATTCTAGAAATAAATAATTTTGGAGCCATTATAAACCTAAAATTATTTTATTATAAAATAATATTTCAATCTTTTCCTAAAGTGACCCTCACCTCTCTAATAAAAGGGTACTTCCCCTTCTCTCAAAATCACACCTCCAAAGCCATTTTTCTTGGATAAAACCTTCCGAAATATCCTATAAACTTTCCCCCCTTCAACCTGGAGGCCTTACTTTGAACATAAATCTAACCTAAGGAGCCCTTTTGATCAACTCAAAAGGAAACACCCGAAGAAGAGGTAATAATTTCACCACCCTCTTTCAAGTTCTTTTCATATTCCACTTCCTCCTTATTTGTTGTTTCCGTGAAAAAATAATAAATCCAGTACCTTATACATAATTTTATGTTATTATAAATATTATACAACCATATTTGTTATTCTATCCATCCTATAAATGTCAAAGTCATCATACGTGTGTATGTACAGCTTATTGTCTCCACGTCGTGGTGTAGTTTGTTATTCAAACACTTCATTATTTGGATGGGTATAATAATGAGTATAAATAATGTAAATATAAAATATAAAATGTTAATTATTCTGTATATATGATATATCATCCAATTACAAATGATTTCACCATCAATATAATGATATTTTTGCTTGTGCGTACGTACGGATTACCGTCTCCACGAACGCAATGAGATTCATTCCCCATCGTAATAATTCAAGAATAATTTTCATTTTATGATTAAAAATAATGTTTATGAACATAATATAAATATTTATATGAATCAAATAAATCATATCCATAAAAAACATGGCTTGCGTAAACAAGCATATAAAGGAAAACGAATCAGTTAACACCTGAAACGATGATACTACTAAAATATTATTAACAAATAAATATTATAGAATCATATATGATATCATATTTATGTATATAGTTCTTTTATAATTTAAAAAAAATGTTTTAACTATTATACAGGAGTTTAACATACCAACGACTAAGGAAAAGTATAAGGTAAGGGTTAATTCTACAATCTCTTTACTTATCTGAGGTTGTTAATACATAAGTATCTATTGGGACCTCTTTATCATCCACATCTGTGTTTTCTTAAAAATGTAATTCAAAACATTTTTAATATTTACTATACTATGGGTTAAAGTTATTTATACCCTTATTTTACCACATATTTCTTTAAATTAATCTTTTTGTTGTTTTCTAAACAAGGTACTTTATGACCTTCTCGACAAAATTAAGGTAAGAATGACTTTTTTAACTTATACGGTGGGTGCGGCTATTTTCCATTGTTATAACATCATCGAAGCTTCCCATACAGGATTATAAGAATATTTTCAAAGTAAATTTTTTTATTTTATAATTATATTACTTTTAAATGATTTCAAAATAGAAAGAGATATTTCTTTACAAATTTTTTTGATTTTATCTATGTCAAAATCCTTTGATGGATTTTAGGATTAATTGAAGTTGATTATTATGATAAAAATATTCCATATTTTATTAAAGGTTTTGTGATATATTTGATTGTGGATGTGTTATTTTTACACCATTCATGGTTTATGAATAAAGTATTGACATTTCGTATGCTAGTTTTAATACGAATGTTTATGTTATGTTTAAACCTTTTAATATGAGGAATGCATTGGACTTAGTAAGTGACGGGTGGAGCCTGCTATAGCTCCTTGATGCATCAGTATGTCTCATGAGAAAAACTAGTGTCTTGACATAAGGATTTGACAAAATCTTATTTGTAGTCTTGGCATGAGGCCTTGACTATGTGGTTATGAAGTCTGGCATTATGAATTCCAACATTATGAAATTGTCTACTGATATTACATGTGATTATTCGACTAGTAGAATATCCATGTGAATAAGTAAATGGAATTATTTGATTTATCTTTTCTATATTATGATGATTTTTAAGTTTAAAATTCGTGTGTTTTAGTCTTATACATTGCCTAAAATGTTTATGCTTATTCTTGAAAGTTTTCGCTATATTGTTATCCTTACTGAGCATCTGAGCTCACCCCTTTCTATGTTTTATTTTTTCAAAGATGTGAAAAAGTATATTATGACTGACCTACAGTGATAGTATAAGGGATGAATGTGTTCAATATAGATAATATTGTTGTTATTTTTCATTTTATAGTGTAAAGTAAAACTTATGAATGTATCTAGTATTTCCAATGTTACTAAACTGATCGGTCTTTCTGGATTTTGATCCCTTGTGATCATGAAAATGTTATGTAATAATGCATCGACTCTGGGTAACTAGGGTCGGGGTGTTATAGTTGGTATTAGAGTAAGTTTATGACAGACCTTGGAAACTAGATTTAGATAAACTCTGATTAGAGCACATTACCCTAAGATAGACTTTAAGGATTTGTATAGAAGAACTTCCTAGAATTTTGGTAATGTAGAGATTTTGTGTATTTTCCAAGAAATACATCTCTATTTGGATACGAGCAAGTAGAGGCAGCTCTAGCATATATGTGATCAGAAGTGAAAACTCTGATAACGAGTTTCGGTCTTGACCCGGGGTATCCTGGTACACAACAACGGGCCTTACTGCACTCTTGGTTACGACACTCTTGGGGGATATGCTTAGGATAATTCACATTTTCCTTACAATCTATTATGAAGGATTTATGAGTATATACCTTTTCAAAGAAAACATTTTTTATGATTATGGATTGTATCCATAAATTTTTCAATTTATGTTAAGTGTTTTACAAGTTTGGAATTATATATTTCGATTCATAAACTAATCTAGTGTATGCCATTGTTTAGAAATGGTGCCTAGTGGAAGGAATCGAAACCATATCAACACACATAATCCATGTAGGGATTTCCCTCCTACTCAAGATAATTATAGTGGAGATGGTGATGCAATTGGTACTAATCATCTTATCACCATATTGGGATAACTCACTCAGGTTATGAATAATAACCTTACCCGTATGGAGCACCCTAATCCACAATGCAGAGGATCAACGTTAGACTATTTCATGAGGAAACAACCACCAACATTCAATGGGAGTACAAATCCATTAGTAGCTGAGCAATGGATAAGTTCCTTAGAGAAAATATTTCATGATTTGGGGAGTAGCGAAAGATAAAAAGTTTTCATGGTAGTTTATCACCTCACGGGAGGTGCAGATCAATGTTGGTCATTAATCCAAAACACAAAGGAATATTAAGAAGTATAAAACATGTAATGGATGGAGTTTAAATATATTTTCTTAGAAGAATACTTTCCTCATGACCATTGAGTGGATATGGAAATATAATTTCTGAGCCTGAGGAAAAAGGAGGATGAGAGTGTTGCAAAGTATGAGACTAACTTTACAAGGTTAGCAAGGCATGAAGCTGATTATATACATAACCCAAGGAGTAAGATTGAGCAATTATTTTATGGGTTAAAACCATTTCTCCAGCGAGCATTAGTATCACAATCCTTCTCATCATACCAAGATATTGTCTCAAGCTCTATTAAGACAAAAAACAAATTCTCTAAGTCTTATGACTTCAAAGAAAAGCAAGAGAAGAAGAGATCTGATGATCACTCTAGAAATGGAAATGAGGGGAAGAGGGGGAAAGTTGAATATTCATCCTGTGGTAAATGTGGAAATAAACACCTTGATACTTTCCTGAATGGAATGGGAGTCTGTTACAAGTGTGGTGAAAATGGACAACAAGCTCGTGATTATAAGGGAAAGAAATAGTCTGTCAATGTTGAATGCTACAATTGAAGAGAAAAGGGACATTATGAAAATGAATGTCCTAAGTGACAAGGGAACTTACCTCATAAAAGGATAAGGGAGAAAGGCCAAGATTATATGATCACTACTGCTGAGGTTAAAGCTCTGAAAGACATAGAGGAAGGTAATTTAATGGTTTCCTCAAGTTTATTCAATGATTTATTTGATTCTGAATCATCGCATTGTTTCATATCTTCCCAGTTTGATAAGAAAATTAGATATTTCCAATTTGATTTAACTAGAGAATTGTCAGTCAAAACTTCTAAGGGAAGTATCATCGTAACAAAGTTTTGTGAATAAAATCCCATTAGAAAATATAAATGTTCTTTATTTACCAATCTCATCAACATACCCATGGTTGAATTTGATATAATCCTCGAAATGGATTGGATTTCAGACCATGATATGAAAATTTATTGTAAGAAGAAGGAGGTTACAATTTTTGATGATGATAAGGAGTACCTTATCTTTAGAGAAGAAATTTCACCACCTGATTCTTATCTAGATCCACCCTAGTAGCTCTACTAAATTCAATTATTGGGGAGGAAGAGAATGAAATAATTATGGGTTAGGAAAATAATGTTCTAATATAGGGCGTACCTATTGTGCAAGAATATGTTGATGTGTTTCCAAAGGATTTACCTAGACATCCTCTAGATTGAGAAATTGAGTTTTCCATTGATTTAATTCTTGTTTCAAGGCCCATATAGAAGACCCCTTATAGAGTGGACACTGTGGAATTAGTGTAATTAAAGAAACAACTAGAGGAATTGAGTAATAAGAAATTTATTCTCCCTAGAGTTTCTCTATGGGGAGCCCATGTCCTTTTTTTAAGAATAAATACAGGTCTATGTGGTTGTGCATTGAATATAGAAATATCAATGCTATAACAATAAATAACAAGTATCCCCTGCCTCGCATTGATGAATTATTTGACTAACTTCATAGAGCTCAATATTTTTCAAATATTGACCTTCGATCTGGATATCATCAGTTGTGTGTGAAGAAGGAATACATTCCAAAAATATCATTTCGAACTAGGTATGAGTATTACGAGTTTACAGTAATGCCTTTTGGATTGAATAACGCACCCTTTGTATTCATTGATTTAATGAATAGAGTTTCAAGGAATATCTTGATGACTTTGTAATGGTATTTATTGATGATATCTTGGTATACTCAAAAATCTACAAATATCATGAAAATCATTTGCGCACTATAAATGATGGGATATTGAGTGACTTCGTATATGAAGATTGAATTTTGAAATTTGGGAAAAGACTTTGTGTTCCCGATATACCTGATCTAAAAAGGGAATTGTTGGATGATGTTGATAGCTCCAATTTCTCTATACCCCCTGGGAGAACCAGGATGTATAGATATTTGAAGGAACATTTTTGGTGGGACAACATGAAGAGAGAGATTGCTGATTATGTGTCAAGATGTATGATTTGTCAAAAAGTGAAAGCTGGAAGGCAACAACCTGGAGGAGTCATGTAACCTCTTCCCATACCTGAGTGGAAATAGGATAATATTACGATGGACTTTGTCATGGAGATACTAAATACTCCTAGAAGGAATGATGTAATATGGGTCATTGTTGATCGTCTTACCAAGTCAGCACATTTTATTGATATAAGAGAAGATCTACCACTTGAACGTGTAGCAAGACTATATATTAATGAAGTTGTAAGACTCCATGGTGTACCCCTATCAATAGTTTCTGATCGCGATCCCGGTTTTACATGAAGATTTTGGAAAAGTCTTTAGAAGGCCTTGGATACTGAACTTTGTTTGGGCACTACTAACCACCCTCAAATTGATGGACAATTAGAACGGACTATTAAAACCTTATAAGACATGTTGAGTTCTTTCTCACTTGACTTTCAAGGTATGTGGGATCAATATTTACCTCTGGTAGAATTTTCCTATAATAATAGCTTCCATTCAAGTATTCAGATGGAACAATATGAATCATTATATGGAAAGAGATGTCGCACACCAACTTATTGGGATGATGTTGGTGAAATAAAACTCGTAGTCCCAGAACTTGTTGAGGAAACAATGAAAAAGGTGAAGATTATCCAAACCCATATCAAAGCATATCAAAGTAAGCAAAATAGCTATGTCTATAATCGGAGGAAAGATTTAGAATTTCAAGTAGGAGATCAGGTTTTCTTGAAGGTATATTTAGGGAAGGGTGTTATATGATTCGGTAAGAAGGGTAAATTGAGTCCCAGGTACATCGGAACCTTAAAAATTCTAGAACGAACTAGAGTTGTAGTTTATCATTTGGAAATTCCTCCAAGTCTCCCCAAAGTTCATGATGTGTTCCACATATCACTGTTGAGAAAATACATGCCTGACCCAATGCATGTACTCACCTAGGAGAAAATTGAACTGGAACCTGATCTATCTTATTGTGAAGAGTCTATCAAAATTCTTGATACCAGAGAACAAGTGTTGAGAAACCGGACGACTCGTCTGGTAAAAGATCTATAGAGAAACCATAAGATGGAAGAGACAACGTGGGAACCCGAGGAACTTATGATGAAGAACCACCCGAATCTTTTTATGTAGTAATATTATAGATATTTTGAGGGAGAAATTATTTTAAGGAGGGGAGAATGTAACACCACAATATTCCATGGTATGTTTCCCTTTGAATAATGCAGTAGATTCCGTTGTACGCAACTTGGAGTTTTAACACACCACGACCAATGAAACTAGCTGTTATGAATAGTAATACCCACTTTTTGAAATTTTATAAATTTTTAATTTTTAAAATGGACTTCATTTTTGAATTCAGAATATCAAAATTAGCTTAGGGTGAATTTTTGGTATTTTTCTGAAAACTTTCAATTTTTGATGAATAGTGAAAAACATTGTGTTATTGTTTAAATCTGAATTTTTATTAAAATAATTATTTGTTTTATTTTAATTTATTTTAGGTAAAAATAGATACATAATACCTATATATATTCAATGTAATTAATTGGATTCATTTTATAATAAGTTTAGATATATAAAATTTTATTGAACTTTTACCGTCTTTTACCCACCTTCTATGAGCATTTACAAATTTGCATAAAACTTAATTTTACTGCTTCTGTGAGTTGAATTTCAAAAATCTGAGAGACAAGGTTGACATCAGTAACTAAAATTTGGTTCAATAATATGAAAATAATTTTTTTGAATAGTAACTTTTGACTTTTATTTACCACGTTTAAAAGTAAATAAGATAATTAAGGGAAAAATGATATTATAATTACCCTAACACAAGTACTAATTCTATTGGATAAGTGTAATTAGACCAAAAACAACCTTAGGAATAAAATATGATCATTTTGGTCCACTTGGATTGGATTAGGACATTTATTATTATTTTATTTAAAGAAGAGTTAAAAGAGTTAAATTCAAAGTTTAATAACTACACCATTTTTAATATAGGGTTACACACAATAAAAATTCGACTATAAATATTAATTATAAAGATAAAAATATTTCTTACATAATGGTATTTTATTTATATTTTTTAGACATTAAATAATTTAATTTATTTATGACACAATGATGATGCAGTAATTACCTTATTAATGAAATATTAAAATAATTGATATTATAAATATCCAAATAAATGTAAATTGAGACTTATGATTAATTAAAATAATTTTATAGGTTAATATAACATGTTAGGGTTGATTAAATAAATTTTATTCGAAGTGATAAAGTTTTTATGGCTTTCAAAAAAATCAAATACTAAATAGCGTCAAAATTGACATAATTGTGTTTTTAAAACAAACACTATATTATTAATTGATATAATATTCTTAAAAATATAAGGTTCAGAAAAAGGACATAGATAAGTTTATATATATTAATAATGAACCACTTAGGGTTCTCTTTTCTTATTATAGTAAGTTTTAACCATATAATATAAAAATACAAAGAGACATGGTAAATGTCAAACTATTTAACTAAGAGTTAAATCTAAAGGATAAGGTTAATATGGTGACCTAAACCTGTCTACAACCTATTGGTTGAGAGGTTTTTGACCCATCCCCACCTTATACTCGAAATAAATCATTTTTGATTCATTATAAACTGAAAATTATTTTATTATAAAATAATATTTCAAGCTTTTTCCTAAAGTGACCCTCACCTCTCTTATAAAAGGGTACTTCCCCTTCTCTCAAAATCACACCTACAAATCCATTTATATTGGCCATACCCTACCCAAATATACTTTAAACTAACCCCCCCCCCCCCCCTAACCTATAGGCCTTACTTTGATCAGAAATCCAACCTAAGGATCCCATTTGATCAACTCAAAAGGAAACGCCTGAAGAAGAGGTAATAATTTCACCACCCTCTTTCAAGTTCTTTTCATCTTCCACATCCAATTTCTTTGTTGTTTCCATACCAAAATAATAACTCCAGTACCTTCTACATACTGTGATGTTATTATAAACATGGTACAACCATATTCTTTATTCTATCCATCCTATAAATGACAAAGTCATCATACGTGCGTACGTACATCTTACCGTCTCCAAGTCATGGTGTAGTTTGTTATTAAAACACTTAATTATTTGGATGGGTATAATAATGAGTATAACTAATGTAAATAATAAATATAACATGATAATTATTCTTTATATGTGATATACCATCCAATTACATACGATTTCACCATCAATATAATGATATTGTCGCTCGTGAGTACGTATGGATTACCGTCTCCACGAATGCGATGAGATTCATTCCCCATCATAATCATTCAAGAATAATTTTTATTTTATGATTAAAAATAATATTTATGAACATAATATAATTATTTATATGAATCAAATACATCACATCCATAAAAAACATGGCTTACGTAACCAAGCATATAAAGTAAAATGAATCAGTTAACCTCCAAAACGATGATACTACTGAAATATTATTAACAAAGAAATATTATAGGATCATATATGATATCATATTTATGTATATAGTTATTTAATAGTTTAATAAAAATGTTTTAACTATTATACAGAAGGTTAACATACCATCAACTAAGGAAAAGTACAAGGTAAGGGTTAATTCTACAATCTCTTTACTTATCCGAGGTTGTTAATACATAAAAATATAATAGGACCTCTTTATCATCCACATCCCTGTTTTCTTAAAAATGTAATTCAAAAAAAATTACTATTTACCAGACTATGGGTTAAAGTCATTCACTATGGGGAAGCTGGGTTTTCCCAATGCTTGTATGCCAACGGTTCAACAGAACCGTTGGTATAGGGGTATAAAACAAGTATTTCCCAATGGTTTGAAGAAACTGTTGGGAAATCTAAATTTTTTTCTCCCTTTCCCAATGGTTTGTAAAAACTGTTGGTAAAGGCCATGACATAGTAAGGCTTTCCCAATAGTTTGTATAAATCATTGGTAAATCTCACCTTTCCCAACGGTTTTAAAAAACCATTGGGAAAGTTTTCCCCTAAAATCCTAGCAAACCCGATATCCCATCCACGTGATTGAACTGCTAAAGTTGAGACCTAAGATCTCTCTCGCTTGGAAAATAATTCCACCAGATCCATATTCAATCACAAATTTGTTTTGTTCTACACTTCAAATCTTTAAGTAGTACGTTATGTTTAATGTTTTGCATCTAATTTTTTTCTTTTCTGTTTTGATTTGGCTTAAACCTAAGGTTCGTGTAGTATGGTATACCCAAAAATTTCAATTCAATTTGTTATTTGTTTTCTGTTTTTGTTCTAGTGGGAGGTGATGGGGGTGCAGTAGGTGGGGGGAGGGGGTGTGCTGGTGGGGTGTTGAGGTGGGGGTTGTATAGGTGGGGGTGGGGGTGGGTTGTGCAGGTGCGGGTGGGAGGAGGGGAGGGTTGTGCAGGTGGGGGTGCAAGTGGAGGGGGGTCGTTGTGCAAGTGGGTGGGGGGGAGGGGAGTGTGCAGGTTGGGGGGTGGGCTAGGCAGGTCAAAGTCTGTTGGGGGGTGAGGTGGGGGTTGTACAGGTGGGGGGTGGGGGTGGGGGTGGGTTGTGTAGGTGGGGTTGGGGGAGGGGGTCTGTTCAAGTGGGGGTGAAAGTGGAGGGGGGTGCTGTGCAAGTAGGTGGGGTGAGGGGAGTGTGCAGGTTGGGGGGTGGGCTGGGCAGGTGGAAGTCTTTTGGGGGTGAGGTGGGGGGTGGGTGTATAGGTGGTGGGGGGGAGGGGGGCTGTGCAGGTGGGGGTGGGGGAGGGGGGGTTGTGCAAGTGGGGGGTGTAGGTGGGGGGTGGCTGTGTAAGTGGGTGGGGGGAGGGGATTGTGTAGGTTGGGGGGTGGGTTGGGCAGGTGGGAGTATGTTGGAAGGTGAGGTAGGTTGTACAGGTGGGGGTGGGGGTGGGGTGGGGGAGGGGGGTTGTGCAAGTGGGGGTGTGGGTGGGGGGTTTGTAGTGGGTGGATGGGAGGGGGGCTGTGCAGGTGGGGGTGGGGAGGGGGGGTTGTGCAAGTGGGGGTGCAGGTGGGGGGGGGGGTTGTGCGGTCGGTGGATGAGAGGGGGTTTGTGCAGGGGGAGTCTGTTGGGGTTGAGGTGGGGAGGGGGGTTGTACAGGTGGGAAGTCATCACTTTTATAGTTCACCAATAAGCACGGGTAATTCATCACTTCTAGTGATTTGGATAGTTTTGAGGCATCTTTGGTTTTGGTTCTTTTCTAGTCATCTTGATGAGTAAGGCACCACATGAACTAAAAGTGTCATCAACTATATAGGAAGAATTCCTTCTCCCACAACACATTTTTCTAGAAATAATATATCCTTGGAAGGTTGTGGGAGCCTTTTAGAATACAATGCCCCAACATTTTCCAAATTGCAAACTTGATACCATCATGTTATCAAGTCACTAATCCTACCAAATTGGATTTTCACTAAAAAATACTATTCTAATATTTAACACCCATATTTTGTTTTTCATAACATTAATTAAAACCCAATTAAATATCATAGCTCTCAGTCACACCCTGTGGACAGCTCGCCCACCCCCTAGACACCCCCTACCCCCTGGACAGCCCTGCCACCCTCGTGGACAGTCCTCCCACCCCCTAGACATCTTATACACCTGAGACAACCTCGCCACCCCTGTGGAAAGCCTGCCCACCCCCTGGACACCCCCTACTCCCTGGATAGCCCCCCAACCCCGTGGACAGTCCGCCCACCACCTTGACACTCCCCCCACCCCCCAGACACCCCCACCCCCTGGAAACCTTGTACCCCCTGGAAAGCCCCCCCCCCCCCACCCCACCCCCGTGGATAGCCCGCCCACCCCCTGGACACCCCCTCTCCCCTATACAGCCCCTCCACCCTCGTGGATAGCCCGCCCACCCCCCTGGATACCCCATACCCCCTGGACAACCCTGCCATCCCCGTGGACAGCTCGCCCCCGATTACACAGAAGCAAATAACTCTGCATTTCCCCCGATTTCCAGAAGCCCCCGCATAGGTGAACCCTAACCTGAGGTCTTCCATCTGATCAGCTGCAACTCCCCCATCCAGGTTAGAATCCTTCAACCTCTTCCCAAATACATACATAGAATCCCTCGTTGAGGTAATTGACATGGTTGGGTGGTGGGGTACGTAGTTTTCCTTTTTTTAGTGGGGTGATATGGTAATTTCTGTGGACTTTAGTTTGGGTGTTATGAAATGTACTAACTTTTCACAATATTTCCATTTTTTAGAATCAATAACTTATTTAAAAAAACTCTCTTTACACATTTTGCATATTTCATGAAAATCCTTCACATAATAATATCTTGAAAAATGTTTTATCAGGTCTATGGTGTCTTCTTGGTATGTGATAAATGAAAAAATTACAAAACACATCTCACCTCAAATCTCGGCACACATAACTGAATTAATTAGTATATCTTTACATTGTTTTAATATTTCACTACATGAACTATAAACTCATTCCTTTATCATTTACTTAAATGTATTTTCTATTAAAGTTCAATCATATTGAATTGTTTATGAAAAAATGACTTATATAAATTCTTTTTACAGAATGGATAGAAGTTGGATGTATGAAACCGATCGAATCTCAAGCGATTTTCAAAAAAAAAATTGGAGAGATTTATAGATTTTTTATTTCACAATTCTTCATATAGTGATCGCATACACTGCCCATGTTCCCATTGTGTTGGTAGACCTTGGTTGAGTCGTGAAGAAGTTAGCTAACACATAACCAAAAATGGTTTTCAAGAAAACTACTTTGTGTGGTATCATAATGGGGAGAAAATGAAATCTCAAATTGGTGATGATAGAAATGAAAGAACTGGAATGGAGAATTTTTTAGATGATCGGTTTCCGTTTATTCGTCATCATGAAAAAGAAAGGATTTCGACTCAAGAAGACTTCGATATGAGGATAGCTGATGCATCTAGTGAAAATGATGATATTGATAGGGTGAAAAAATCGAATGATACTGCCACGACTCCAATATATCGACAATGCGATAAAATGAAAAAGTTTGAATTTTTAATCCGATTGTTTCATGGGAAAACTATGTATGGGATTTCTAATACAGAAATCGATTTCATTCTTACCCTCTTGAAGGATTTACTTCCAGATGATGCAGATATTCCCTCAAACCACTATATGGAATGGAAGTCAGTTGAGGAACTTGGATTTTAAAGAAACAAATTTCATGCTTGCCCGAAAGATTGCAGTTTATTCTGGGGGGAAACCGCTGAACGAAATGATTGTATAAAATGTGTCACATCCCGCTGGAAGTCAAAATCGGATGGAACACCATCCCACATTCCACAAAAAGTAATGTGGAACTTTCCATTGATCCCCAGACTCCAGAATCTTTTTATGTTTGATGACATATCAATAAAAATGAGATGGCATGATACCGAGAGAAAGAAGACTAATGATGAGTTGGTTCATCCTGCAGATGGATTTTCATGGCAGAGGTTTGATGCTCGACACCCTGATTTTTCACCTGATGTGCGTAATGTGAGGCTGGTTCTTTCATGCGATGGTTTTAATCTGTTTGGGCAGATGCTTACTTTGCACAGCACATGGCCAGTTTTTATACACATTTATAATCTTCCCCAATGGCTGTGTATGAAAAAAACTTTCACTTTCATGAGTATACTCATATCTGGTCCTTCTGATCACGACATTGATATTGATGTATACATGCAACCTTTAATAAAAGAGTTGAAACTTATTTGGGATGTGGGTGTGCGCACATACGATGCATGTTCCAAAGACATATTTCAGATGTGTGCTGCACTTATGTGGATGATCAATGATTTTCCAATTTATGCAATGATTTCTTGATGGAGCACAAAGGGAAAACTATCATGTCCAGTTTTTATGAAGAATACACGATCCAGAAGACTGAAACATCGTTGTAGTTTCAGTTTTATGGGACATCAAAGATTCTTGCCAAAGGATCATCCATATAGAATGAATCGTCGAAGATTTGATAATACCATAGAGACCGATGATCCACCTCAGCGTATGTCTGGAACTGATGTGCTTAATGAATTGAAAGATTTTAGTTTTTCATTTGGGAAGGGTTAAATGAAATATGGAAAGAGAAATAATGTTTCCACTGAAACCTGTTACAATTGGAGGAAGAGGAGTATCTTTTTTGATTTTCCTTATTGGTCAACCAATTTGTTACGTCATTTCTTATACGTAATTCATATTTAAAAGAATATATGCGAAATTTTTCTTTCAGTTCTTCTAAATGTCAAGGGGAAGAAAAAATATGATTTACGATCTCAGCGTGACTTGGTGGATTGGGGAATCAGACCAGAATTGCATCTTGTGCGTATTAGTGAAAATAAATGGAAACTTCCATGTGCTTCTTATGTGATGACACCTACGAAAAAAAAACAATTTATATAAGTATTAGATACTATTATAGTTCCTGATGGTTATTCAAGCAACATATCTAAACGGGTCAATAGAAGAGAGTTAAAGCTAAAATCTTTGAAGACTCATGATTATCACGTTCTACTACATGAGTTTCTTCCAATAGCAATCCGTCATCTTTTTTCCAATAATTTAAGGGTGGTTGTTATTCGGTTGTGCCATTTGTTTAGAGATCTTTGTGCTAAGAAGTTTTCCAAGTCTTTCTTGCAAAAAATGTTTACAGATGCCCCATTTATTTTTTGTGAGTTGGAGAAAATATTTCCTCCATCATTTTTCACATTCATGCTGCATATGACTATCCATATTCCTACTAAAATACTTCTCAGAGGACCTGTTTATTTTCTTTGTATGTATCCAACTGAAAGAAATATGTTCACATTAAAGTCTTATGTCCGAAACAGAAATCATCCCGAAGGTTCTATCGTGAACAGTTACCTGGATCAAGAATGTATGGATTTCTGCTCGATGTATTTGTCTGATCATACTACAAGATTGAACAGACCAATGAGAAATGAAGAAGAACAGTATGAGAAAATTGAACCCAGTTTTCCATCACTCCCTCAAACAGGAGGAATTCCTGGATCATATACATTGAAGACATTAATCCATGAAGAGCGGGACATGGTACATCGTACAGTTTTGTTCAACTGTGATTTGTTAGATGACTATATTAGGTAACTAAATTAATTATGTATATCTTACATATATATCTATTAAACTATTCATATTTTTTATCTACAGGGAACATAAAACAATGATAAATAGAAATAATCGTTCTTTATCTTTGAGAAGGAGAGAGACTTTTCATAGAAAAGAGTTTTCTTCTTGGTTAAAATTGAAGGTAAAAATATTGCCTTTTAAATTAATTATTTCAATATTTAATTAAGTTTAACAGTCATTTATATTGCAGGTATTGAGTTTTTCTACTAACTCTGTCTCTGAGGAAATAAGAGCATTGTCTTTTGGTCCTAATACCATGGTTCGTGATTGTAAATCAATTGTTATCAATGGGTACAAATTTATTGTCACTGAACGAGAAAAGAACATGAGAACACAACATGATGGTGTTATGGTTACTACCACAACAGATTTTTATTCCAGTTCATTAGATAGTAGACTGCGATTTGAAAATTTGGGTTATTATGGAGTCGTTGAGAAAATAATAATATTGGATTATTACTCTCATGGACGAGTCACAATGATGAAATGCCATTGGTTTGATTCGGTGACGAGACATGGCACATTTATTGATGATTGTGGATTTCGAGTAATTAATATGACTCTCACTCTTTCTACCGAAGAACCATATGTGTTGGCATTAACGGATAAACAATTTTTTTATGTCAAAGACCAACTTCGACCTGAATTTGGTGTCATATTTGAAGTAATTCCAAGACATATTTTTGATGATGGTGATGATGGAATTGACATTGTCTCTATTTCTATTGGAACCAATCCATTTATTTCTTTTTATGACTCCAATAGCTCAATTTTCAGTGTTTATTGTGAACCTGAAGTTGTGGTTGGAAATATATAGAATCATTCATCCATGTTCTCAATTCTTTTGGTTTACCTCGAGTTGGGTTGTTAAGGTTGATAATATTCAAATTGATTTAGTATTGATCACAAATATGTTTTAGTTGACTTGACCGTTATGTTAATTTTCAATGTTTATTGGTTGCTATTTTATTTGAATTTCATTTTCTAATTTGGAATTGAACTGTATTCAAACCTAGTCAAACAATATTTTTAACTTGGTGAACATTACAACTTGTATGATTTATTAAATTCATTCAAGCTCTTCTAAAACAATTGATAGCTAAATTACCAATGAATCCCCCTATTTCCTCATATATTTAGTTTTTTGGTTTACACATTAGCTTCCTTTTTCTAATTAATTACATATTTTTTTTCAAAAGCTGGAAATGCAACCAATTGAAGAGAGACGAAGGAAAAAAAATGATGGAGAACAATCGTCGGATAACAGAGATGGTCGTTCCACCATTAGTGCCTATTATGAGTACTTTATTTCAAATATATATATATTTAAAGAATATATAATGTCATGTGATTAATTTTTTTGTAAACATTTTTGTAGGATCCACCTATACGTCAACAGTTATTCGATGAGTAGCCTAGTACTGGTCCTAGTACTCAAGCCAGTGGTACGAGGAGGGTTCGTACCAGAGGTGGATGATCAGCTGCGCGTGCCGACTAGACCCTGCCCCTCCCAATGACATGTCATCCTTCCCACATTCTGATCCTGGTGTGTCGTTAGGGACACACGGGATATTTAGGCCTCCCATGTTTTTACTACCTTCTGCATCTTCTACTCCATCATTTTCACATCCCATTATGACTCCCACTCCCCAGTCAGAATACGGTCATACTGCTGTCCCATCTTCTTTTCCTTCTACTTATATCTCTCTGATCTTCTATATTCCATTGTCTTCGACTCCTGTTCCACCACAGGGTGTTCCATCAGTTTCTGGGGATCTGGCGGCGCTCAGCGATCAGAATGGCATAGGTATATAAATAAAAACCTTACAAATTTTTATAGCAATATTTATTTTCATTATAACATGTTTTGATAAAATATTTGTTTTTATTTCATGACAGATACATCTACTGACAGGAGGAGGGGGCGGGGGTGTACATGCATGCGTTCGCTGTGGAACCGCCGCACACAGGTTATGGTGGATTACAATGAAGACAACCAAATGGTTGAGAAATCAGGGCAGCAATGTCGGAGTTTTTTGGCAACGCTTTCCAAATACTCCAACATCATTTCCGTTAGCCTGCTGTCATGGAGACATTTTCCACAAGAGGTCAAGGATAGAGTTTGGGCAGAGATATGGGTAAAAAAATATGTTTTATTTAATGCCATGAATAATTTGTGTATTTATATGAATTAATATTTTGATACCAGCTTCGATTTAATTTTCCCGATGGTGAGGGTTCTCGAGAGGATCATCTAAAGGATTTAGGCGAGCTTTGGAGAGCCTACAAGCATGAGTTGTATATTGGCTGGCGTGCTAGAGTTGGAACTGAGTTGGAGGCAGTACCAGTCGTGGATGATTGTCCTATAGAGCAGTATCGTCAGATGATTACTCATTGGACGAGTACCCAGTTTAAGGTATGAATTACATTTGAGGTATTTAAATAATAACTTTCATGTTTTGCATTAATATTATCGTTTTCATTGTTGAATTTTATTTAGGAATCATCTGGAAAAAATAAAAAAAAACATTGATGCAAAAAAATACCTCCACACACTAGGACGTACGACGATGCCGTATCATGAGAGGAAGCAGGTATGACAATTTTTTATAAGTTTTCTTTATGACTTACATTTTCTTTTGTTTTCTCAATTATTTAATCATTTTCTAAAGTTTTCATATAACTTTATTTTTCAATGTCATTGTAGAGGCAAATACAGAATATTGAAGGATGTGTGCCTCGAGCAAAACTGTTTTGCTCGAGTAGACGGAAGAAGGATGGAAGTGTCGTCAATG